>CM061349.1:161299031-163699031 GCA_030867105.1 Liasis olivaceus | reverse complement strand
GCTACATGAGACCGATTACAAATATCTTATCAATTAAGAATTGTAATGTGCTAAAAGAACATTGTGTTTTAAAGTCTTTCCAAGATAGTCTGAAACCTTTTGATACATGTGACTTCAGCAGTCTCTTGCTTAGTTATGCTAGTGAAGTTTGTTCCAGAATAACTACTTTGCCATAGGTAATGGAATGCCCTGTGATGTTAAAATGTTCCATTATTACTTTGCCCTTATTTTGAGTCCTGATGTCAAACTTGTGTCCATTAATTTGGACAAAGATTGTCTCATTAGTCCTATGTAGAATCCAGAGGGGCATTGCTAGCAGATGATTTCACATATCACATTAGAGGAAGAACATGTGAAGACACCTCTAATCTTGTGAGATCCTGTGAACTTGTTGGGGCCTGTGATGGTGCTGTGGGTATAAATTTTGGGCAAAACAAACATCTGGATTTGCTGCAGAGTTTGGTTCCCATGTTAGTATCATTGTCCTGTTGTTTCTTCTTGCTTTTGAAGATCTACTTCAGGTTGGGTGGTTGTCTGTATGCAGATATGGGTCTGCCACCCAGTATCTGAGAAAGTGCAGGGTCCTTGTCCAGTGTGGATTGTCCTTTATTAATAGTCCATTTGAGTGGCTTCAGCTATGAACTACAGGTGACAACTTGTGGTGTTCTGTTATGCTGTTTTTGTGGCCTGTTTTTGTAGGAAGGCATAACACAGAGATCTCCATTTTGGACATAGTTATACTTGGGTTTAGTTGATGCAAATAGATGAGAATTTTCTTTTTAAGAACTTGGCAAACTTAACGTATTTTTTCACAAATTAAGTGAAAATCACTTGAATTTTTAAAAGAAATTAAATGCGAGAGAAAGAGAAACTGACAGATTTGTCTATCTCATCTCCAGATAATATCCAGATCCTCAGACAATACAAATTAAAATTTATCACATTGGATACATAGTTACCAAGGGCTGTTTCAATATGGAGTTTAAATCAGAAGAGATGCAAATAACTTTATCAACAAGATTTCTTGCAAGTTTCAGAAGCTCTTATGGCCCTCAAATCAAAGTTTAATAGCCTCTTAACCATCCAAATAGCTCTACTGGGTGGCTTTTTGTTAATCCAGTAGAGGAAGAGAAGAAAAAAGTCTGTACTTCACTTCATTGCTACAAAGTAGCATCCCTACAATGGTTTTGACAATCAGTTTCTTTACTGCTGAGCTATTCATTGATTCAGAAAAGCACTTACTCTGCTTTTTCTTCCAGCTGTACTGAGAAACCCAAAGCCTGTGCTTGACCTCTCAGCAGACAATGTTTAGGCTTGAGCGTGAGCTTTGCTGGGATCATCTACCTATTTCGTGCATCAGCCAGAGCAGTGAAAGAACCACCAGCACTAGTGTTAGAAAATCTTCGACACATTCAAGAATTCTTAAATATTGATCTCCCAGGATGGACTAATATAATGCCCCCCACCCCTGTATAGTTTGTGAGTCCTAAATTTAAGCCCTATTGATAGTGATTTGTCCATGACAACAGAGTTGCTCTCAACAGCCTATTTATAGATCGCTTGCATTCTGATCAACAAACACAGAAGTTAATTTTAACTGAACTCGCAGAAATGGTGAAGCTGACCAGTTTGGTCAGAGAAAAAACTACAAAGACTTTTCTGAAAGACTGGAAACCTTATATGGACTTTTTGTTGAAAGAAGAAAAGATCTAATTGATGAGATTGGGATTTTGGGATTAAAAAGGGATGGATAGGGAAAAGATTAAGGTAGTAATTACTCGATAGAAAGAAGGATGGAAGGCATAATTGTATGTTTTCATTATTATTAGTATTAGTATTAGTATTAGTATTAGTATTAGTATTAGTATTAGTATTTCCTTCCTTTTTCTCTCTTTCTTATTTTCTCTCTTTTTTCATTTGTTTTGCATACTTTTACTGCATTGAAAAATTCTAATAAAAATATTTTAAGAAAACGAAGTTAAATTTGTACCTTCATTTGCATTGGACCAATTATTAACTTATACTTACAATGGAAGTCATGAAATCCTGAGCTGTGCCAGATAACGGGGCCTTGTGAGTACCAAACCTCGACGATCGGTTTAGGGGAAATTAATGTCATCTCCAAGGCAATATTCAGAAACTCAGCAGTGGTATACCAACAGAAGTCCCATCTTATCTTGCTGTCCTGTCATTAACTGAACTTTGGGATTACTAGATAGGGCACTTCTCAGTAGATCATTGTGGTTCTTCTCTTGCCGTTGGAAACCTGGTAAACATAGCTGGGTCAAATTGATCCCTCCTTCCTCACCGAGTCAGGTTTTGACAACACAAGCCCATGGCTTCTTCATATTCTTTAGAATCACTGGAAACTTCTCCTGAAGCCATTTCTGGAGCCAATCAGGATAATAGTAGTATGCAAAATGCTGTTCTCTGTGGGTGTCTCTCATTTCCCTCAGAGTTGTTGGGCTTCAGGTTGCTGGAATTCTATTTGCCTGGAGACTTCCTAAAGTCAGATATTATCTAGAGGTAGCATTAATTTTGATGGATTGCTGGTGACTGGTTAAAGTTTGCAATTGATTATGTGTTCCTCGTTTTTTAACCAGATGGATGGATGGATGGATGGATGGATGGGTGGATGGATGGATAGATAGATAGATAGATAATGTGTGTGTGTGTGTGTATGTGTTTATAAAGATTTTTTAAAATTGTTTTTATCATTTTTCATGTGTAAACCACCTACAGTCATTTGTATAGTGAGATGGGTAGCATACAAATATGATAAATAAATAAATATAAATAAATAAATAAAATAAACTGGCTTAAGCTGTAATTTGAACTTGGAAATGAACATACACCTCTTCCAAGCCCTTCAGGTAGAGCTAGGTATAGATAAATTTAAGTAAAATTCATTAAGTTGCTTAAAAGTAGAGTGAACAAAAACAAGGTAGAATAATTATGGCAAGAAGGTTATCATTTAGAAGAAGAAATCACATTCCCTCAAGACGTTTACTGCACTTGAGTCCACTGAAACTCTCTAAATTATGCCTAGGTTCTCTGTACTTATATATGACAAGCCGCTATCTTTTGGTCTGACATGAGAGTGCCCCTTAATGAGCATATGCAGAGAGGTCTAATAGTATTCATGTTCTTTGTTTCCCAAAAAGACTTTCCCACAATCTGTTTTATCCAGTGGCACAGCTGGTGAAAAATAGTTCGTGTCTTTATCATTCCATCATTGGGTTATTAGGAAGGTAAATTCAACCATTAAATAACTTTCTGCTTTGCTGTTTAGATTCCGACATCAAGAGAGAACATTTGTCTTGATTGAGCAAAGCAACAATCCATTCCTGCAGATTCAGGCTTTCACTTTTCTTCCATATTCTACAAATCTAGAATAGTGCTCAGAAAAAAAAAATTCAAACTGTCCATTCTGTAATGTACTGGATGTACTGGGATGTACTAACATCTACTGAAACCAAGTTCTTACCCAAACAGATAGTAAGGAACTTACTCAGTTAGACTGACTGCACTTATTTTATTTGGAACTCTGCGTGTGTGATGCTTGTTTTATTGCCTTTCCTATATTTCCCTTTCCCAATTCATTCTTTTTTAAATCTAAAGATTTGGTTTCCTTTGTGAAATAACAAAATTCCTTATAAAACTCTTTCCCATCTGCAAGACCACGTGGTTGCCCAGCCACTCCTTGACTTTCAGGATTGGCCCAATCCCAGTTTTGAAGATCCCAGACACTTATTTCCTTCTTTCTGTTGTTCCTAGAGCTGGACTGAAGAGAAAAGTAAAAAGTAAACATGAAAAGGGTAGGAATTCCCCCACTGGACAAAACTGGGAGGGTTAGGAGGTTCAGCCTGACTGGTGACATCTCATAAGTATTTTTTATTGGTGAATGCATGGAAAAAGGGGTCTACCAGTGAAGTTTTGCATTATCACCCCCATAGCGTGTAAAAATAAATTCTGCCTAGATTCTCCTGTACATATGTAGGGAACCAAGTTAGCTTAACATCTCAACCCTATAAGAGTATGAATTGCTGAATTAGAAATCCTGCCTTTATCTAATCAAATCATTCTAATGATCCACTTAACCACTACACATTTCCTTCTCTGATGTAACATCAAAAGTAAAGACTGTTTAATTATAACCAGGGATAGAGGAAATGCTTCTTAAAAAATTCCAGGTCTATAATGCTCACTGAGAAGGTACTAAAGTTAGATGGGCTCAGAAAAGATTTTAATTATGACAGCTCTATAGACATGCTAATGGGGGAAAAAAATCTCATCCACATAACAAAAGACAATAGAAGAAAGCACATTCTAATGTATCAAAGAAACAACAAACACACAAAGCCCCATTTATTAAATCCAGCCCATTGTGACCTTTCTGCGATGTGCTATTGGCAATTCCGTTAACATTTTTTAAAAATGTAATTCACTTGCCCAAGGTATGACAGAAGGGAACATGCGTTCATCTCAATTGTAAAATTTTTCACTTTAATGCCTCTTGGAATTAATTGAGCACACAGGCTTCACATCAAATATAATAAACAGGTTAGTAATTGATTAGAGCCTCGGGGGAGCAATGGGATGTGGCTGGCTAGTAAAAAGGAAGCAACCTATAAAAATGTTAGGAATTTAAAATTTGATGGGGTGCTTGCACCAGCTATCTCAAAAGGCATGTTAATAAAGAAATGGTCCCCAGGGCTTAAATTATATATTCAGATTTTATGAACAATGTCAGTCAGTGGAAGTATGTCACATTATCTGATGTAACTCGAAGTCTTGGGCTAGCTTTCCATCTTCTCACACAAGGAGATAAGTCACTCTGCAAGCTCCTGTTGTGTACGTTGGTGGGAATGCATTATAGCTCAGCATGGGCTCCCTTGTCTTCTTTTCCTACTTTCAGTATGGTTGGGAGCTGTTCAGCTGGAAAGGCAGGCTCATGTGGTGAAGGGGAACTATTCTAAATCTTGCGCTTGTTGAGCGTATCGAGCACCAAAGCCAAGTGGGCATCAGTGGCGCTTTGCACTCAATGTAGAAAACAGTGTGAGGGAACTGGAATGGCATCCTTCTATTTTTATGTCCAGGACCCATTCATTTCAAGATCTTGTATTTACAGAGGTTTTTCCTGTAACACCAAGTGACAGTGGAAATGGTGGCCTTCTGGGTAGCGCCAAAGTATATTTCTTGCCTTGGACATTCTGTGTCACCATGCTGATGAAACTAAAGCAGAAGCATTAATCATAAATATATCTGCATATTATAGTCTGGGGTCCTTGCTCATTTATTTCTTGATTTATTATATTTCAAATTTAGACACTGTCCATCTCACGCCACCTATTCCTTTCGAGCAGATCCTAAATGTCTCTTCTGGATTGCTTGTTGTGTTGATCATCTAAATTATGGTTACTTATGGAACTGTCTCTCCCCAGTTGTTTCTACCCATCCTACCCGAGTACTCTCAGCTAGGGAATGTTGGCTGGTGGGGTTCAGAAGGAAAGCCTTTACTGCCATGGTGCCCACCGTTTGGAACATCAACCCCCAAAATTAGATTGGCCCCATCCCTGTTGGCCTTTTGTAAGGCCTTGAAAACTTGGCTTTGTGCCCAAGCCTGGGGCCCTGGGCATGGGTTAGGGCCCAAGTCCTGGTTGTATGGATGATTGGTTAGATTATGCCTGGCTACTATGTGTTTTTATTTTTATTTGTTTTTTATATTGTGCATTTTATGTATTTTAGTTGTTTTATTGTAAGCCGCCTAGAGTCACATAAAAGTGAGATGGGCAGCTGTATAAATGAAATGAATAAATAAATGAATAAATGAATAAATAAACTCTCTAATTCTGTTCTTTTGAATTAATGGCATCTCATCAGTTCCTCGGTAATAAACAAAACTCGCTTTATTATATGTGTGTGCGCGTGTAAAGAAGGAAATAATTGTTGAATGTTATCTAATTTAAAAACATGCATAACTGTGTTATTCAGCAAATTGTTTTCAAAAGGCTGACAATTAAAAAAGCAGTATAACAGCATATCATAACAAAAACTATAATTAAAATAGCAAAGGTGTGTTATGAAGGGAGGAGAATATAAAACCAATTTCAACAGATGCTTTTAAAGTCTTAAGTAAAGAAACCAGATCTCCACATTGGGGGGGGGGGGAGGGGGGGAGGGGAGTAACCAAAAACCAAAACTAAATTAGTCCTGTACGTTTTCTGGGGTAGGGGGAGATTAAAAGAATGGGGAGTCACCTAAGAAATGGTTCTCTCCCTGGTTGCCACCTGTTGCCACCCAAATGCATGAAAACGTAGGGAAACACCTCATTCCACTGATCTCAGTGCATATAGACATACAGTAGATAGGGAAAAGGCTTAGATCCTGGGCCACTTAGAGCTTTGAAGATAAGTATCTATACTTCAGTTGCACCCAGAAATGAACTAATAAATAATAACCTTCACTTTTTGCTGGGATGATATCTTTCCTGGAACCAGCCCCAGTTGGCCAACTAGCCACTATAATCAAATGCCTCCAAGATGTCTTCTAGACAGATTACATAAAATATAGTGTAATACTTTAATCTTAAAATAACTTGGTCATGCATAAGGCTCTCTCTTGGTATGGCTCAAAATCACAATGATAATTTCAAGGCCAGTTCACTTGCTTCACAATAAATAATTTCATTTCTTCAACATTTTAGGGAAATGGAGGAAAGGCTGTGTGTCCTGACTGGTGCTTGCTCTTGCCTTCATAGATCAAGGTCCCAGCCAAATATTCAGTTTGGGCAGCAACAATGATAATAATATTCTCCTGTTTAAATCATTTATTTTTGTCTCTAATATGTTTTTTCTGCTTTTCTCAGTTTTACTGCAAACTTCCCTCCTCTGGTGCGGCTACCATTTTCTCTCTTCTTTAGAAGCTGAAATTTATGGTATAACCCTACCTTGACCTCACCTTCTCTTCCTTGTTCCTTGGTGGGAGGCCTTCAGGAGCCTTGTCATCACTGTTTTGTCACACTCCAAAAATAAATATTCAGTTTCTTGAAAAGAAATGGGAGTGGCTGAAGAAGGCTTGTTAAACATACAATGTATAGGGTATTATTCCATTCATCTGCATTTGTTCATCTGACATATTACCAAAAGCGTTTAAGGAAAACTTTGCAAAAATTGAAAGAAACTTCATTTAAAATCAATCAAAAGGTTTAAAATGTGTTTTATATACCTGCATATATATTAAATAAGTTTTAAATTTAAATTTAAATTTTTATTAAAGAAGGTTTTCCACAGAGTAAAAACAATACAAATTTTAAGTTAAAGATAAGATAAATATAGAAAAATAATAGAAAAGTGAAAAAGGAATAAAGAAAAAGGAATAGAAAAGAAGGAAAAAGGGGAAAAAAAGAAAGAATAAGAAGAAGTAACTTCTGACCTTCTTAACAGTACTTATAAGTACATTTATATTTTACCATCTCTAAGGTAACATCAAAGTTTCTGTCTTTCCATAATCTACCCTTTCTAATCATCAGATCCATAAATCATCAGTTCATTTTTTTCTTTTTTTCAGAAAGAAGTCCATAAGGAGTTTCCAGTCACTAATAAATGTAGTAATTATTCTTTCTCTAAGCAAATAAGTTAATTTTGCCATTTCTGCTAGTTCTGTCATCTTCACTAACTATTCCTCCATTGTGGGTATTTCAGAAACTTTCCATTTTTGTGCATATAGTTGTTTCACAGCAATGATCTTATATAAAAATAAATAATCTTCCATGGCTTTTTTCCTAGTTGTTTGTCCATTAATCCCAATATAAAAAGTTCTGGTTTTACAGTAGTTGAATCTTAGTCTTTAAAGTTCTTTGTATCAGTATATGTATTTGAACCCAAAATTTTCTGGCTTTTTTACAAGTCCACCAAGCATGATAAAATGACCCTTCATTTTGTCCACATTTCCAACATAAATCTGAGGTACCTTTATACATTCTAGATAATTTTTCTGGAGTCATATACCAATGGTACATCATTTTATAAAAATTCTCTTTTGGGTGATAACACAATGTGAACTTCAATCCTTTTAACCACACATTTTCCCACTGTTCCAACAATATGTTATGTCCAAAATTCTTAGCCCATTTCGTCATGCACTTTCACTTGTTTGTCCTCCATTTCAAATTTCAGCAAGAGTTTATACATTTGGCAATTATATGTTCATCATTTGTACATAATTCAACTTCAAATTCTGATTTCTGTTGCTGAATTTCAAATGTCCTGTTATCTGCCTTGAATCTTTCTCTTAACTGTGTGTACAAAAGCCATTGAAAACTAAATCCCTCTGTAACCAGTTGTTCTCTTGATTTCATCTTATATTCTCCATGCTCTTGTTCTAACAACTCTCAATATGTGAACCATTTCTCTTGACCTGCTGTTTCTTTCCTATAAAATGCTTCTTGTGCAAAGCCATTTTTGGCATAGTCGGGTTTATATCTATTCCATATTCTCAATATGGCACTTCTAGCATAATGGTTTTTGAAATCTACATTAACCTTAACTTTATCATACCATAGAATGCCATGCCATCCAAACTTCAGACCATGCTCTTCTAATTCTAAAATTCTTTTATTTCTCAGCTGCACCCACTCTTTCATCCAAATCAAACAGCAGACTGCAAAATACAATTTTAAATAAGGCATTCCCAATCCTCTTGATATTCCGGTTTTTTTATGCATGGAGGAGTGGACAGTCAGAGATTAAGGGTCTAGCCATGCATGTGATTGGTCTTAGCCCCAGAATGATTCATTAGTTCCCAACTGGCATCCCATCTGTATGATATCCCCAACCATGCCTAATCTATGAGGGTGGTTTCTCCCACTGCAGTTTTTCCTAAACCTAAATGCTCTAAATTCTTTGGGATACTAATCACAGGCCCAAAGATTTCAAAACACCTTATTTCCTGAAGGGTGGCCCTTCTGAGTCATAATTTACTAGGTCATTATTTGGATACTGAGGTAAGACCTAATGCATTCATTTTTTTCAAATTTACCAACTTTCTCCCCAGCTTTGCGAGTCCTTGCTTTGTTTCCATCCTATGCAGGGTTAATTCACCACACTGGTACAATGGCAATCTGTTCTTCCATTCTTCCAGAATCTATATATTGATCTTGCTTTTCCTCCTCATCCTTTTCCCTTTCAAAGAGCGGTTATAAAACACTAAGCCAGGTTCCAAAGACTCCAACCCTCTTGGGTTGCTTTAATTCAAAGGGCCTGTGTTGTATTTATAGCCAACAAACAAATGAACTGCATGTGATGGGAGGGCAGCCGGGAATAAGAAGAGAACCACTCGTTTTTATCTTCTTTCTGTGGAAGGAATGGCTATGTGGGCACACACTATCTAACCTTACTTGTTTTTTTTTCAAAGGAAACCCCTTTTTAAATAATTTTAACTGCTAACTATACAGGACTGAATTCACCCTTTCTCAGAATGGAAAGGAACTAAGCCACAGAGGAAGGGATGGAAACTCCACAGATTGATCAGTTTTGGATTAGTCAAGATCTGAATTTCATTGGGATCAGTCCACTGGTCTGTATGAAACATAGCAAGATACAACTCAATATAATAGCAATTGTATAGACAGATCATCCCTAAAGTTATTAATTTTTTAAGTTCCTACAGATGGAGACTGGGAAACGCTTGGAGACATTTGTGCAGAAAGGGCCTATGAGGCTCCACCAAGATCATTGCTGAAGAAACATGTGGTTAAATGAAACAAGGTGTTGGTGACAAGCTGCACAATACAGTATATAATGGCCGCCCTGATCAATCAGCATCAATTATGAACATAAGCTTTTAGTTAGCCCCTACTCCAGTCAGATGAAGTACTTACCACTAGGATATCCCATTTCAAAAATAAAGGGTTCAATTTATTAGCTCATGCATATTGTAAAACAAATTGCAATTAAGAGGGGAGACTTTAATCATAGTTTGATTAAAACTAAAGGAGGAGGCCTTTCATCATCATTTGATATAAATTTCTCTCCACATCTATTATGTGCTCTGGCAGAAAAAAAAATCCATTGATGTCAAATTCATTTCAACAGTATATCCTATATTTGGAATTTGGGGCATATCTGGAATTTTGGGAGCACATTGCAGAGACTACGGCCATCATGGCAAGGAGGGGCTTGCCCACTCACATATGATTTACTGTCACAAAACAAAAAAAATCAGGTAGATCTCTGAACCCGAGAAGGTGCCAGAGAAGAAGTCCATAATCACAGGACTGCCCACAGGCTCCAACTTGAAAACTTCAGCCTTATTCCATGTCGGTATGACATTAGAAGGTCAAAAATGATGAACCCCAAATCTGGGATTACTTTTGATATTGTCAAGTCTAGGAAAAAACAGAGAGTTGGAGCCAAATTCTTTTCTCTCCCCACTTTCTGTTCCTGGCAACAATGATAGTCTTATCAGCACCTGGCACAGTGGGAGGAATCACCCAAAAAGAAATCAAATTTATACTGGGGTCGGGAGGAAAGTTGAGCTGTCAGATGTCCTAGCATGGCAATGCACAGGTTCATGGAAATTCACACTGGTCTGTTTTAGAAACTACAGTTGGCATGTTCCAACTCCAGGATTATTAACTGAGGAAGTCTGGACGTGGATTTCCAGTCACTTTGTCCCTTGTAGTTTTGACGAGTGAATGAATTAATCTGAGTTAACATACAATAGGATGGTGTGTATAAGAGTGAAAATCTAGAGAGGATAAAATAAATTTCAGTCCAAAAGTGTCTGACTTTGGCAGGACCGGCACATTGTGATAATGGCAAGGCCAACCCCAGAAGGAAAAGGAGAAAGGAGTGCTTTTTCAATTTCAGGCTGTCCTTGAATGGAAGATATACTGCTTGTCACAGAGGCATTTTTACATATTCAAAGAAGCAGAACAAAGGGCTGAGATGATCAATGGGCAGGTCAAAGGAAGAAGGCCGCTAACATTGTAGCTATGTTTGATTTTACAAGCCGATTTGCCAAATGGGGAGAAGGCCTCCCAAGGAGGCCCCAAATATCTTTTAAAAGAGCCATTGATTTCTTGCTTGGTTGTCTTCTCCAGTTCACATTCAGGTTGGTATGGTGCATGCTGTTCCTCTTAGATTAGTAGCAGCTATGTATTATTTCAGGCCTGCATATCATCTCAGAGGGAACATGCGGGGAAGGGAAAATGGGGACCATAAGGCAAGAGTGGGGTTGTTGTTGCCGTCTGTGCTCTTTTCTGTGTCTCCTCCTGTTGTGAGTTTATTCGAGGGAAAGGGGAAGTGGGAAGGGAAGGGAAGGGAAGGGAAGGGAAGGGAAGGGAAGGGAAGGGAAGGGAAGGGAAGGGAAGGGAAGGGAAGGGAAGGGAAGGGAAGGGAAGGGACAGTATAGTATTAAATGCCAAAGATGCTCATACTTATAAGCTGTCTGGAGTCACTTATACAGTGAGATGGGTGGCGTATAAATTTGATCAATAAGTAAATAAATAAATTCTAAGAAAAGAAAAAAGCAATATAAAAACGCAACCAGGCAAATACAAATTATGGAGGGGGGCAGGGAGAGAGAGGATCCCTTTGTCTTCAAGCAGCAGCAGAACCACCACTATCCTCAACAGCACCCCACCCCCTGTGCCCCATATCTCTTCTACTTTTCCCATTCAGTCTCAGTTATGGAAGAATGGAGCACAGACATTTTCTTTGAACAAATCCATATTGTAGCTGATGAAGAGTTGTGGGAAGGGTGCATAATACTTTGTACTACTCGGGGGAAAAATTATATCATGCATGCGGGGATCCATATTGAATGTTTTATATCTCCACTTATTTAACGGTCCCCAGGTGGTACTGATATTTCCAGTTTGTTAGCGGATGACTCTGTTTGTTTACCAGGAATGCATAAAATATTTGCATAGTTCCATTTTTTTTATAAGAACTTACCAAAATTCATAGTTATTCATAAATGGATGGAAAAAAGCATGGATAGTTCCAAATTTAAAAAAGTCTGGATGTGGAGAAACTGAAGCTGGCAGGAACATCCATCTCATCAGAGCCCTTAATTCAAGAATCAACATCTGAGGCATTTCAAAATTATTTTAATAACATTATCATTTACTTGAAATGGGTGAAATAAATATACAAATACAACTTCTATATTGTATGATTAAGACTTACGCAAAGATGACCTATAAGAAGAAGCAACATGGCTTTCTTACTTGTTGACTTTCTAGAATTCTTAGGCTGACTCTGAAAGGGGTAAGAAGCCAGAAGCAATGCTGCTTTGAGCTGGATCACTCATCACACTAAGCCATGGTTGGGTCTTCCACTGGCTGGGTTCATACAGCATGTTACACTAAAATGAAACAAACCATATTTTGGCATGGTGTGACATTTGCAGTTGGCTTATATATTGCAGTATTGGCTTTTCCTCTTCCTTGGCCAGCGTCAGACTTTGCTTTCTGAACCAGACAAGCCTTGAATAACTCTGGAGGAACTCTGCTCAGTGCAGGCAGTTTCAGCTTTAGCTTCTTATAATGAGGGGGAAATGGCTTGGTAAATTTTAGAAAATCAACATTGCCTTATTATTTACCTTGCTTTACTACAACTAATGCACAAGGACAAAGGAAAGGGTATAGAAGGAAAGTCTCCAAAATGGCTGAGGAATGACAGTAGACACAAGCTTTTGTGAAAGCCTCAAATTAGATAAGAATGATGACAAATGGAGGTGCAGCTCCAGGGTCAGGCCCCTTTCAATAACAGGATCCCAGAGCTCTCAAATATTTGGTTTCTGTCAGTTACAGAGGAGGCTTCTGGTCTCTTGTGACTGAGGTTTTTCATCTCACTTTGCTGAAAGGATAAAGCAGAGAAGCTAAACAGGATAATTCCCACATTCTGCTGGGTGAGTCACTTCCTTATGCTTTTCAAAAGCTGCCTTGTCAGGCCAAGGGGAGCTCTGCTGACAAAGCAAAGGAAGTGCACTTTGGGGTGGGGGGGAAGGAAGGAGGTATTGTACAGGGTGGCCGGTCCAAATATGCGTCGTCACTACCAAGAGCACCTGCGGTCCAGCTCAGGAACAGTCCGGCAAGTGCGGTTTGGCTGCCTGCGAGGACTTTGAACTGTCCATCCCGGTAGTCAGGCAGAAACGTTTTGAATGGCTTCCAGGCTGATGCGTGCCTCCCTTTTCATAATATGGGAAGAGCTGGTGACTGAGTTAATGGAGCTGCTCGGCAAGATATGGGCTTCTATGGGAAAGAACCCTGTGGGAATCCCAGAGAGGAAAAAGACCCAGAATTGTTGTGCTGAGATCAGGAAAAAGGTCTGCTATGGGGCTGTGGTGATAAGTTGCAGATGCACCCATAACCCAAACTGGTGACAGCCAGCCCATCATTTATGAAGGCTTCAATTAAGGGCACTGCATGAAGGCTTTGCCAAAAGCCAGAGCCCTGTGCAGGCACAAGTTGCTAAAACACAAGGTTTTTGTGCTTGCCAACCTTTTACAGGCCCTGCAACCTGTGCCTGATTGCCCTCCATGGCTTTCCCTCTCCTGCTTTTTGATTCGTGCGATGTCTAAGTTGCCATCGATAGAGGTGGGCAGAAATTTGACCTGTGATGCATGAAAGGAACTCCAAGTGGGACTTACATGTCAGTACACTTGTTTTGTGCCTCGAGCCATATCAACCCAGGAAGTGATTTTGTCAGATAGTACCACTAAAGCAGGGTTGAATTAATTAATGATTTCGAGGAGGGGAAGATTTTAAAAGGAGAAGCCTGAGGCTATAGGAGAAGTTCTCCACAATCCATGTACAGGATTTCCAGGAGAATACTTTTTCACAAACCGAGAATCCTTCTAAAAGCTGACATGTTCTACTGGACTACCTACAATGTTGCTCTGTCAATCCAGAAATCTGTCAACAGTAGATGGCAAATTTCGTAAATTATTACAGGGGGTGCTATGCTTGGTTTGAAGGAGTCTCCAGATAAGGCAATGACATCGAGAAGTAACATCTTAAATACTGAGAAATTAAAACAAATATGGTGAGGAAATGAGACATAGTACAGGAGGCAAATGGCATCAAAAAGTAGCACCAGCAGTGAAAGGAAAACTGCTTCTAAGTAATAGCAGTTCAGTGGAAAAGTTTGGCAAAGAGATTGTTTTCACATCTGCAAATGCTTCGGCTACATTGAATGTGCTATTTTCAGAATGAACACTGGAATTAGAATTCTTCACAATCTTCATTTTAGGTTATGTACATACGTGCTAAGGCATATCCTAATCAATCCAAGCTTTGAGATTTTCTCTTAACACATAAGTAAGCTTTGTTTTAAATATCAACACAACTTAATTCATGTAGCTCTGAATCCAAGTGTGGTAGAAAAGAATCAGAAACGGTTCCCCAAGTATACGCCCATGATTTTGTAGGAACGTCATAACAGTGAAAAGGAAATGGAAGTTTTAAGCCTTATACCCTTGGCCAAGTACAGTATAAGAGTTTTCATTATTGGCTTAATTAATAAAATGATATGAAACATTTGTACAAAGGTCTCATGAAACTTGGTGGGGCTTTCATGAGATTGCCAGCAATCATTCACCCCATCCTATGTTTTGTAGTAGAATCATGTAATTCCAAATCAACATGGCTATAGGAACCCTTGGAATTATAATAGATCTGGAGAGCAAGAAGTTGGGGAAAACTGCCTTAGGTAACATTCTTTTCATTTCTTTCTTATTTTGTGTCTTTGTGGTATTAAAGGTCAGATGCATCTTTACAGTGCTTCTGGAAAGATACAGAGTAAGACTTAGTTGTCACTGAATGGCATTGTTACTTGGTCTTTCCTTGGAATAAGTCGCTTTGAACTCAATGGAGCATACTTTTGACTTGACACAGCTAGGGCTGCATTTAATAAAATTTGGTAGGATTTTTTTGGGGTGGGGGATGGTGAATCAACGTGTCACATTAGTCTTCATTGGCAGATTGATTTCTGTAATGGAATACTTTAATCATTGGATTTCATGTAGACTCACATGATTGTCCGTATCTCTTCCTATACCTTTGCCACCTGTTTTCTGTTTTACCAATGTTGCTACTTATGTTACTTCTTGAAAGATCCAGTTTCTGCAGGCCTTGAGACCATAGATTCCAATGGGACAGATGCTGGAAGGTCTGACACTGGCTTCTGTAGTCGCACGGTGACTGGGCTCAGACTGGCAAGAAACAGGCCTTTTAAGAAATCCTTTCTTCCTGCAGTACTCAGTGAATGTAGAACCTTTGCAGTTCAGAAGCAAATATGTCTGTGGCTTTGCCTTCTGCCCAGAGAGGATTCTGTTGTCATTAGTGTGAAGGTTCCATGCACAGATTTGTTTCCAAGATAATTTTACTATATCTCCAAACTGAATCAGAGTTCCAAATAGAATTGAAAGTGTTTAATTGTGCCTGATATCGAGATTCAATCTGCAAGTCTGAATCAGTGTGCTCCTTGTGATCAGTTGTCCAAACTGCAGTATTTTGGAGTGATAACTAAATCATACGGGTAGATACAGAGATGAATATATTTCCCATTACACCTCCAATGTGTGATTCATCATTCTCATTTCTATTTTTTCCTTGACTCATTCTCACTTGTTCCTTTTTCAATTTTCTATTCAGCTTTTATTTTTCATAATATATATATTATATTCCAATCTCGTTTAAAGACAGTAACTTTTCATTTGTATTACTTTTTACTTAGTCTTTTCCATTGCCCATTTATCCCACCTACATATGATCTTTAATTAGTTTCTTTTTTTTTCTTTTTTCTTTTTATATTAAATTGTAAACAACATAGGTATATGTCTCTCCTGTTTGCCTTTCATTTGCTCTTGCAAGCAGAACTTGCCCTTGTTCCCATTTTGGGTCTATTGATAGGACAAATGTTGTGTGTGTGTATGTAGTCTATTAGCATCAGCTCTTCAAGATAGGCCAGGTCAGGAATCAGACACTGAAAAGACTATTGGTACTCTACTTTACTGTTGTAGGATATAATAACAGTATCTTGAAAGCTTGACATAATTTCCCTCTGTCCTTTTTTCTACGATGCAGAATCAAGGCAGAGTTATTTTGAGTCTCTTTATTACACACATTTCTTTCCCAGGGCTGAGATTTTGTTCAGTATCTCTTTTATCTGTTAATGGCTATTCCATTCCTTCACTACTGTATCTCTGCCTCCTTCTACAGGTAGGTAGTGTCATTGGAAACACTGCAAGGATTATCAGGAATGTGGTGACAATGCCTCAGAAGTGGTCTGAGCAAGAAGCTATGATCAAAAATTTGTAATCTGAAAACCCCTACATTGATGTCTATGAAATTTGGTATATTTCATCTTTGTGTGATGATCTTATGTTTCTGAGAGCTTATTCTGTTCTGAGAAGAAAAAAAATTCTATGTGCTATTAGGTGTTAGGTTTTTCTAGTGCTGGATAATGGGAGAATGGGGTTCCCTTTTTCCCATTTCAATTGTACCCATTTCAGAATTGGATACAACTTGGCTGGACTACTTCCAGAGCCAAAGATTTGGCTGTGAAGTGAATTGGACAATCTGCACTTTCTGCTTAGGATCCCCAACTCACCATTCACACAGTGCGCAGTCCTCAGCTTGGAACCTGGCAGGTAGTTAAGGTGAAAGAGCATAGGCAGTTGTTCATTTGCTCAAGTAACTGACTGAACTCAAGAAGAACTTGGTAGGACGGCCCACTTTAGAATAATAGTGTGCTTTATAAAAGTATCAAATTCTTGTTTTGAATATGTTAATCTGAAGTTTGGTTACATCATTTAACTGAATATCCAGAGTTTCTGAATGTAAGTTTGCATATCGTGCATCTAGAATTGAGTACTTTAAAACCCCAAATTGATTGATTGATTGACTATGTGCCATCAAGTTGTTTTTAACTTCTAGAGACCACATAGATAGATTTTCTCCATGATAATCTATCCCTAACCTAGTATTTCAGGCCTTCCAACTGTAATCACCACTCATCACCACTGTAACTGAGTCCATCCACCTTGCTGTTGGTCATCTTCTTCTCTTTCCTTCCAACTTTGCCAGAATTACAACCTTTTCCAGAGACTTAGGTCTTTGCATAATGTGTCCGAAGTAGGATAATCTGAGCCTGGTCATTTGTGCCTCAAATGAGAAATCTGGGTTGATTTGTTCAATGATCCATCAATTTGTTTTCTAGGCTGTCCATGGTATTCTCAGGAGTCTTCTCCTATCCCTAATTCAAAAGCATCAATACTCTTCCTATCCTGCTTCTACAAAGTCTATCTTTCACTTCCATAGAGTGTCACAAGGTATACCATGGCTTGCATGATTCTGATCTTTGTAGGTATAGACACATCATGGCATTTGAATATCTTTTCCAAGGACTTCATGGCTGCTCTTCCAAGTGCTAGTCTACAGCGTATTTCTTGACTGCTAGTTCCTATGCTGTTGATGGTTGATCCTAAAAGGCAGAAGCTGTCTACCACTGATACCTTCATTGCCAATTCTAAAGCTGGTTTTTCTTCCTGTTGTTATTAGTTTGGTCTTCTTTATATTTAATTTTAGTCCTATTTCTTCACTGTGCTCCTTCACTTTTATTACTAGAGCTTACAGATCCTTTGCATTTTCAGTTATCAGGGTAGTGTCATCAGCATGGCGCAGGTTACTGAAATTTCTTCCTCCAATTTTAAAACTAAATTACACACTGGATAAATGTCTGCAATTCTTCGGCAATTGTTTTAGCTACTAATTTATTTATTAAAATATTTCTATCCTGCCCTTTTACTAAAAAGAACACAAAATGACTAGCTGGAATAATTAAGATTAAAACAATAGGATTAAAATACTGATCACAAATTAAGAACCATTAAAACTGCAGCAAAAGCAAGGGCAGGAAAGGGGGGAAGAATTCCCCTTCTGTTTAAAACTAAGGAAGTTGGTGCCTGAGGGTCTTCAGATGGTGATGAGTTTCACAGAGTGGGAGAGTCCTATGGATCCCAGCTTAGTCTTATGGTGGGTAGAGGACACAGCAAGGAGCTTCTCTAGCAGTCCATTTTGTTGTGTGGTCAAAGACCTATTATGGAATACAAATACTAATAAAAGGTCTTTTTGAACAAAGTATGATACAATCACCCTTAAAAAATAAAACCAGGAAAATAACTGCGCAACATATTTTGTAAACTCTAAATAAGTTTACAAGAAGGAAAGCAAAAGGGGAGGGAAGTAAAAATTCCCCAGAGCCCAAGCATCCAAAATTGTAAAAGGAAGCTCTTCTTATAGACCAAGTGTGGGAGTATTTGGGCTATTTAATTAGCTCAAATGAATATTAATGTTCGTGTTCCCCACAATGGAAAAGGAGGGGAGCCAGACTGTTTATGTGGATAGTTCATGTTGAAGAATGGCATCATCATCATCATCGTCATCATCATCATCAATGATTAATATTCTAGCATTTCTGCCTGGAGGCTGTGCGGTCAAGCTGGAAATAAATTTCTGGATTCATTTATCATTGTTGTTCTCTGTGACCCGAACCTCTAGCTCAATAAGGGAGGATTGTAGCTTTCAGAAATCCTTGTCTTGATTAGAAGAACTTGCTTTGTGCAAGTTGTAGAAATTCAATAGCAGTAGTCATCAGGATGATGATGCTATATTTATAAAGACAAAAGGAGCAGGTGCAATGCCAATCCTGGCTGTTTCTGGTTCCTCTTGAAATGCTTGCATTCAGCGTTTTCATGACAGAAACAAAACCAAGACAAGCAGGGCAACTACACAACTGTACAATTCTCCACAGATGTTTAAAAACGATTAAAGGGTAGATGCCTATGGAGGAAAGTGCAAATTAGGACAATCTGGTTACCTCAGAATAATTCAGTTGCATACAGACTGTAATGAAGAAGCAGACAACCTGATTTGTCTTAAGTTTAGTTGAACCAAATACACTGAAGTGACCCCATGTCAAATAGATGGAAATTCATCTCGCTTTCAGTGAAATCATATGTTTTAACTTATTAAGCACAAAGAAGAGTGGACCTGCACATTCACATATGGCATGCAAAAATATTCGCTATTTGTTCTTATTTCTTTAACGTTGGAGTATGGGCTTCATACAGACAATAGCAGGTGCTCAAACATCCTTCTTTAAAAAAATTCACGCTAAGACAAACACAGATTATGAGCATCTATCGATATTTTTGGTCCTTCCTGCTTCCACAATGTGGAACCTGCAAGGCATATTTCCCATCCTCAACTGTCCACCAACCTCAATCATTATAAAGTCTCACAATTAGTATGACAAGACTGCCTCAACGAGCCTTTTCACATGATTGCCACCCTCTGATGGGTCACAGGTGAAGGTCAAGTTACCTCAACCCATTATCTGGCAGCTTAGCTTACATGAATTGTGCCACTTGAAAGTAGTTGAGCCATATGGTCACTTGCTGCATTTTTGAATATGAGAATCAAAGGCATTTTCTCCTCTGCTATCGATATTTTGCTTTGCCAGCATTACTAAGTAACCAGCCAGTGTAATTCCACCAAGGAAAACAAATGCATTTTGTCCCTTCTCACTCTAGAAATAAAATCTGTTTTCCACGTGAGCTGATCCATTTTGCGTCTCTCAGTGATGCAAAACATTGTATGGCCTTGTTAGACACAGCTCATGAAAACAGCCTGGCTTTCAGTTGGTCTTATCACCTCTTGATTTCTAGCAGGAGGATGTGGCAGGCTTGGAATAAAGGATCACCTAGATCCAGCCGTTTCCTCCATACTGTGCCCTGTGAGTTCAGGGGATGAACCATCATGTGTCCAAGAACTCTATGTATTACAAGCAATTATCACATTCTGTGGTCAGTCTGCAGCTGGCTTTCCACTAGGGAAAGATGCCAAACCACATGGTACCAGCAGGAGGGAAATTCTCAGTTGGCCAGTGATAGTACAGATATGGAACTAAATGAGCCTCTTTGTTTCTTCACTACATACAGGTGGACGCCAGAAAAGGCAATGAGCACACCAGTGTGGTTTCTTAGTCCAGGATCTGCCTGCCACTTCCTTGTGGTGGCCATGATATTTGTAGCCTGAGTGCTCAGCATTTTAAATGGCATTGATTTGCTGAAAATGATGTCACACTATGAAATGCATTTTCTTATCTGCTGGTGTCAGCACTACAAGAAGAGAGAAGCAGGGAAGATGGAAAGAATCTTTTAACTTCCATGGTTGTAAATCACCTGGTAGCCAAGCTATACATTGTGTCTCTGTTCCAATGAAAGGACTAAGTCACAAACAAATGAATGAGGGACATAAAGTAGATAAGGCAATACTTTGTATTGAACCAGCTTCTGTTGGCAAGGGTGTATAATAATTTCTGGTCTCACTTAATTCCCAGCTTCTCTCAGTATTCTTTCATGTAAACTAGAATGGCACTATATTGCTTTATCACTGTGCAACAGGCGCTATCTAGTGGATAGTTCCACCGAAAAGCTGAAAAGAGAAAAAAAGAATATGAGACAACAAGACATTGGAGAAAGAGGAAAAAGTGCTCAGGAGAAGAAAAGGGAGTTGGGGAGAGACTGGGAATGCATTTTGGAATACTATCAAATTGATTGTACAGTTGTATCCCCCAGCCTGAGTTCCTTCAATGCTCTGTAGCCAAGTTAAATGTGTTTCAAGGAAACAATCTGCCCTACCTTTCCATGTACTTGCTAAATACAGCTTGTGACTGATAAACCTTGTTTGCTTTTATTAAGCTTGTATTAAAGCTTAATACAGTTTAACCTTTGATGTCTGCACTATGTTATTTAAAAATGTCTAAGTATGTGGTTTCACTTTCTGGAAATGGCCTTCAGGAAGGAAAATAGCAAACACTCCTATTGTCAAGAAGTTGATAAACACCATGATTTCAGCTTTCAGCACCGAGAGGTTCATTAAGAGCAGGAATGACACCAGCTTCATTTCCAAATTTAATGGTGGGGTGGGGGTGACATCTGGACTGCACAACTCTTCCTGAATGGCTGGGGAAGGAAGATGATATTCCAATGCCAGTTCATGCAATATGAAGGAAAAATACAAATTATTATCGATATTAAAAGTATTGGCATATACATCGTTAACCCAATGTGCCATTTGTCCCTCCCCAGCTGCTGAACTCTGGGCTTTTTTAAGGGAATGTAAGAAAGAAATTTAGATAGAAGATTTGCTTTGTATAAGTTCTGAGAATAATACAGGAATATTGGTGATAGATTATTTTTTAGAGGTATGACCACTTCTAAAATGATTCAAAAGAACTGTTTTCTGCTATTCATTAAATCAAAAGCAAACCAGCTTTTTTCAGGGTTCCATGTGAGCCTGTGAAAAAGTTTCCACCATTTTAGAAGTCACATTAATGAGTAGATTTTTTTTAAAAAGCAGAGGCATTTTCAGCTGGAAACAAGAAAAAGTGAGGCTGTTTTAAGGAACAGAAAAAAGATCTGAAACACTTCTGCATCAGTTTCAAAGCATAGGCAGCCCTATTATGCATGTCGTGGAGGGATTTCTACCCCATATTTTGAAGGTGGCTATCAAGAAGGCAACTCTGGAGTAGCAAAATGAGACAAAATGGGCAGAATGCATGAATCCATGTAAAAGGCATTTGGGCCAGAAATAGATGGATCAGGCCACTCTAACTGAAGGCAGAAATAGCCAGTTATCAAGACCATAGAAAGTCCACTTTTACATAAGCTACATGCTCGATTAGCTTTAAATAATTGTGCTTAGTTTCTCAGGCAAAGAGGATGAACGTGTAGTGAAGCCAGCCTTCTAGAAACAGAGATAAATGGATTTTCTTTTCCTAAACCCTCTCCCATCTGCAGTTCATCAAGGTAACCTAATAATAACTTTAAAAAAAAAAAGATTACAAGAGACATCTTGTGATGGCTTCACAGAAATCACTCTGCATGGTCTCATTTGATACCTGCTAGTCCCAGTGCCATCCTTTGCACAAATCTCCACAAACAATATATAGAGGCAGGATAAGAAAATGGGAGGAAAGGAAAAAGCCCTAGAGGAAAAAATGGAGAGTGCACATCAAAACAAGGAGAGATACTTAGAAAATTCCGTACATTTACAAATGCTAAAAATAACAGCCTTATTACAAATTAATATAGGATACTTTTTTAAAACAAAGTCTTGTTTCATAGATTTACCGTGCACACCACACACTGCAGTTGCTATGGTAATAATTATGGGCCTTTTTATTGAACAGCACTGTTAGAGGTTACGGAAAATTGCAGCTGGTAATTTTTATAAGAGGTTTCATTATGTATGGCAAAGCGACAGTCTTAAACAACATAGGACTGGCTTAAAAAGGGTCTGAAAGAATAAGGAAAAGAGAGGAAAGGAGAAGACTGACTTTGTTTCACAATATTATGCTCCTAGAAATGTGACATGCGAATGAGTGTGTACCACATGTGTTGCAAATAGATGATTCAAAGATGTATATTCATGAGGCTGGGTAGCCAGGAGCTGTTTTGACGGTATACCAAGTAGTATCCTATGTGTTGTGTGGGAACTATTTCTCACAAGTTTTGATATGCAGATCCTCAGGGTAAGTTATTGGAAGAATAAATGCAAAATTAAAAACCTCAAGAAATGAGTTGACAGTAAATTGTCCAATAGCATAAAAGAAATAGGAAAACCAAAAGTACTTCACCTTCTGTTGAAAATACATCAGGATATGTGCCCAGGAAACCTCTTTAGGAACAGCATTCCACGATTGGGCTGGAATCATTGAAAAGATCCTTTCTTGAATAGCCACCTCACTGTGTTTCCCCTGGGTCACGGAACTTCTGAGCCATGTGAGACACATAGAGTGGAACTAGAATACTTGTAGGACTATGAAGGTATTATGGATGACAAAAGAGCACCTCGAATTGAGTTCAGAAATAAAGATCAGAAGGTTCACAAGGTGCAAAGTGCAGCTGCATTTTGATCTATTTGGAATGTATTCAAAAGCAAACCCACAACACTCCCTTGCAGTAGCCCAAATAGTTATTGCAATGGTTCTATATTCTTCTCAGATTAAACAAAAAAGTATTCTTCCAGATTGGTGATGAAGATTATGGGCTATATATTTCCTTTGTCAAAGTCTTGGTCTTATTCAGCTTGACAATTGCAGGATTTTGTTTTGGCCATGCAAGAAACAAGATGAGGCAGAGAAGAGGGGGAAAAAACAGCCATATTATTCCTCTGCATTGTTCCTGGATAGCAGCTCTCTGTGAACAACTTATTTTGAGTAGGACAATCAGTTCATGATTGTGTGTCCATGGATAATTAAGCCATTTGTTTCGGATTTGTTTGCAGGACTAAGGCAGAATCTGAGTCCAAGTTAGTCTGAGATCCTGTAACTCCTGTAAGAATGAAGCATCATCCTTTGTTTTTTCTCCTGGTTGAAGTCATAATCCAGACAACAAGTAGGGCTATCTGCTTGGCAGCAGTTGCACTATTTTAGAGAAGCTCAGTGCCCTATGAGAGGCCTGAAATAGGGATCACTCATGCTGGAATTCATCTAGGTCAGTGTGAGGCAGTGGATACACTTCCTGACGGTTAGATCTGTACAACAGTGGAACAGTCTACCTACGGAGGTTGTGAGTTCTCCATCTCTGGAGGTTTTTAAGAAGAGGCTGGACAGTCACCTCTCGGGGATGGTTTAATTGGTTTCCTGCATATTGCAGGGGGTTGGACTAGATGATCCATGTGGTCCCTTCCAACTCCAAAATTCTATGATTCTATGATTTTATGAGCTTCAGAGCTTCCTCTTAAGTCCCTTAAAATGCCAAATGGACTTCTATATCTGAACATCATCTCCACAGTTCATGTCTGCAATGGAAAAATAGCTTTAGTGGAAGTAACTTCCCAAAGAAATGTTTTTTTCTCTGCAGTTATGTCAATACTCAAAGGAGTGAATGCATTCAGCTAATTTATACTGAAGATAAATGCACAGGGTCCACTGAGCACTAGAGAGTTCGGTAGAAGTGCCTTTGAATTAACAGTACATTTTGGGAGTAACAGAATCCTCTGGATGGACCATCCTTCAAATCAATGTTTCTCACAGACTTCCGTCGCTTGGCATGGATTCTGTTACCCACTGTCTGGCAGGAACAGCTGCTTGAAAATCTTTGAAGCTGTACAGTGTGTACACAGATAAACACACATACACACTTGACTATTCTAAGATTTCAAGTACCTTTCTGACTTTCCTATCAAGCATTAATCTGTTTTTAATTTTTGAAGCAGCTCTAAAAACAAAAAGACTAATACATATATGCACCAAACTGACCTACAGAAATTGAAGGTGATGGGATTGTTTTAAAAGATATCGTTTTATATTTACCAGATATGGAAGTGATTCAGCCAAGAGAACCTTTTTCCCAGAAAATCCTTCCCTTCACTAAAAAAGAAAAGAAAAGTCATGCTAAAATGAGATGGATTTTATGGCAAAACAATAAGCAACAAATTGCAAAAGATGACAGTTCAGCAAATCTAGTGACTCAAGGCCATTTCATATATTATGCAGGACAAATCCTGGTCTGGTATTGAATCTGCAAAGAACAGAAAACAATGTGATGTATATTTTTACTGCCTTCACCGCTTAATTTTTAAAGTTGACACTTAATTGTCTTTGGTATACACCAGAAGATATATTCCACATGGATGATCTCAAATATGTCTTTGTTTGGTCATAGGTAAGTTTGTGCAAATCTGGCATAGATAAATATTTTCAGAAAAACCAGCACCTATGAAAAACAAGATCAATTCAGCTGTTCTCCACACCCCCATTCATTCAATATTGGTGGAATGAAAGAAAGTGGATAAGCTTCCAGACCCATCATTTTCTCACTGCTGCTCCAACAAACATCCACAAGTTGAGAGCTCTTTCATATAGAATCAACTTTAATTGTATAGGATCCCTACACAATTTAGAGTCTGGAAGAACAGAGAACATTTCCTAATGCAAGCATTCATCCCAAACAAATGGGGAGAACCAATACTCTGATACCAAGCCTGAGATGAATGGGAGTGGATGGGGCCAAAAGTTAATCCATTCTTCCCTCTTCCACCTTCTTAGCTGAATGGAGAATAGGAGAAGAACAACTGAATATACCTAAGATTCCCATAGAATGGAGGCACAACTCAGCATCTGATATTCAGAAGGCTCTGTGTTTGGTTTCTAGCATCTCTATTGTTGCAGTTATTGAAAATGTATCAGATAACTAGTTGTGAGAAATACCTCCCCCAAGTACCTGGAGAAAACTTAGACAATACTGGGTTAGATGGACCAATAGTCTAACCAAACTAGGTCCCATGTTCATTACTGTTTATTTACTTACCATATTTTTATTCTGCTTGTCAGAGAACTGTTCTTTCCCAAAATGATTCATGCCTATTTAAATATGTAAACGAACATGTAAGAATCACAAAGGATGGAGAAACCACGGAGATCAGTTCAAGACCAGAACAATGCCTGAGCCATAAGCCAGCATTTCTATCCAGATCTGGGCTGACCTTCCCTTGCTGGGTGTCCTTGTCTGAATAGCATTCAGTGGTCCTTTGTTCCCTGATGTCTCCAGATGAGGCCACCATGGCTTTCCAGGTCCAAGCTGTCTGGCAGATGAAGCCAAGGGTTCTTTCGGGCAAGAGTGGGCAATGAACGTTCCCTGCAAATGGTACTTCCCTGCCCACTGTACAAGGCCAGACTGGACTCCTTGTTTCATGGTCTTCTTCTTGATGGAAATAAGAAAATGCTCCTTCCTAACATCCCTTGGTCTGTTCCTGGCTGGTGGATGAAACCATAATATGCTACCCTTCAGCTTCTTACTGTCATGGCAAATGTTTCTTTAACCAGTTAAGTCCTCAACAGGGCAATCTTTCCTTTATAACCTTCCCTGTGCTATCATCCCAGAACTCAGTTTCTTCAGAAATGTAGTAAAATGGGAAAAGCACAATTATTTCATTTATTGTTAGAGAATAACAAAGAGGAGCTATAATTTATTGATTTATTTTATAGAAAGCCTTACATACTGCCAATTTCAGAAACTTGAAGCAGTTTACAAGGAAATGAAACCCACAAGAATAAAACCATCCCAGACAAAATGTTTCTGCTCCCACTTGCTCTGGTGGTGAGCATCAGTGGTGATGAGCAGATATATCTCTGTAATTAGGAAAGCTACCTTTTACAAGGGCCATCTGCATATCTATGTCTGCACACAAGCACCATTATTAAAGTGATTTTTCTGGATTAAGTGACTTATGTGCAATTAGATTTGATTTCCCAGTCATTGTTCCTCTTGTTTACTTTTTGCTTATTTTTGTTGCTCCTGGAATAAGATGTCTGGTTATGAAATGGGGTCTGGAACCTGCAGAGCAACCTCTGATGGATATACTGTGCAGTGTAATTGAAAAATGAACCCCCTACAGCAAGAAGTAAGGAATGTTTCCAGCTGGCCTTTACTGCTTCCTTCTTCAAGGGTGGGTCTGTGAGCATCTTCAGCAGCAGGCACTAATTTGATCACTTAGTCTTTCATCCCCACCAATCCCTTGACATTGCCCCCATGTGTGGCTGCCAATTAACGCAGCATTTCCCAGTTCCTATGGTATAACAAGATGAGCCACTGAAGCCATAACAGCTTTTGAATATCATTTTGACCTCCATGAATTCTCTTCACTGGGCGATCACAAATTCACAACCGTTCCCTAGGTCTGAAGATATCACTGAGCATATGATGGATGCAGAATAAATAGCATTACAAGGCAGTCCAAATGTCCAAATACTCTCATTTAGAACATTTAGAAATGTTGAAGGAGCCATTAGTGCTGAAAGTGGGTTTGTTGAAATGAGGTTATATGTTCACTACTAACTGGAAGGCTTGTCAGTTCATTTATGTGGAAGGAGGCAAGGCAACAACTGGATATATTTTTAACATAGTGTGGGACATAAATAGCAATCTTAGGAGGGCTTCTGCATTTCACAAGAGCAACAACAACTACCAGTTCCTGCCAAAAGAATTTCATTCTAACCCAGAAGATTTTGCGAGGCCAGATTTCAGGGAAGGCCCATAGCATGAAATATTTACATATCCATTAAAGGCAACATGCTGCCTTTACAACAGTGACTTTTACTGCTTTCACTGTGTCTCTTAAACTTTATGTAGGATGAGGCCAGTGCTCCAGTCCTCCTTTGGATGAGGAGATGGTGGTCTATTGTATGCCACTTTAAAGCAGAAGAATGTATATGTTGAATGCTCAACTATTACCATGATAATATGTTGTTTTGTATTTTGTTTTAATATTCTTTGCATTTAGAAAAAAATGAGGCAAACAATCAACTGCTGAGAGACTTAGCAACAGTCCCCCTCCCCCTCCCCCTCCCCCTTCTTCTCCTCCTCCTTTGTTATACCAGGTATGTTTGCTGGAGTTTAATGTAAGACAAGGCAGCCTTAGCTTCATTTTCATGCTCAGTCACTGCTTTTTTCCCCTCCAAACCCAGCATTGTTAGACTGCAGATTAGATTCTCCTGCTCCTAAATTTGCTGTGCTGCTTCACTTCCCTGTTTTCTCTTACAGACACACTATGGTGGCTCCCCAGCATTGTTTTTCATATCTGACTCCTGCCTAGAAGCACTCATACACAACAGGCTACTGTTGGTCTTATCATCTAGTCTTTCCTTCTTTATCGAAACCTATTTAGATTCAACCTGCCAGACATGATCATATCCCTTTTAAGAAACACACTTAAAATAATGTCCTGTCTATGTATATAAAGAAGTTTGGTGTGTCAATTTGGCTTTTTAAGGGCTCATGTTGTAGTTAAGCACAAAGTTCCTTTAGGGGCAGATTAGAAAGTAGCCATGTGGGGCTGAGCCTTCAGAGCATTTATAAAGAGTAGGGGAGGCATTTCAATCTGATGGGGATACTTCTTTTCAACACAATGTAATTCAGACATAGTAGACATTAAAATCACTATAGGGAGCAGCCCACAGGGTGGTCATACAATTCTGTAACATTGAATTAATGGATTAAATTGATTGAATTGATTGAATTTTAACATTGAATTCATTAATCAATTCAGTTAAATTGAATAGAACTGGACCCAATAGCCATTCAAATCAAATTGGTGTGAGGTAAGAGCAAGCTTCTGTATAGTATATATTCTGGGTTCAAATGGCAGCATGCAGACCTTAAAAAATAAATAATTTCATAATGAGTCTGGGGGGAATGGTTACACTGAGCTAAACAAGAATTTCTTGCTGATTTTTCTCCTGCCAGTTGGCGTGCTTTCTATTTTGCAAGAAAAAGCTACAAAATTCTGGCCTAGGAACACTCCTGAGCTCTCTTTGTTCTGCAGCATAATTTTGCAAGTCTGACTGATGGCCTGAATGCAATGACAAACTGGCTTTCCGTAGAGTAGTGCCCTTTGCCAGCTTAGGACTTAATCATGATGCAATACACCATTAGGCTTACGCTACCTGTTCTGCTGGTTTAAGAGAATCAAGAAGTTATTATTAGTATTGTTGTTGTTATCTCTGTGGTCTTCTTCTGCAAAGTGAATATATTTAACAGGTTTAAATTTTGTCAAGTATTTAAATTCTGCCTATAGGCAAACCATTTATATGTGTGTTGAAAAAAAAAAATGTAAGGCTTGATTATATGCTCAGAAAGCCAATGAACATAAGGCAGAATAAGATTTTCCTTTTTTTCCCCCCTTAGATAGGAAATTTAAATTTGCTAGAACCTGGCAATGCCTGACCTCAAGAATTTAAAGAAAGTCTACACGTGCCTCAGTAGCCAAGTTCAGATACAGGAGGAAACCACTTTTTCACCTACTTCCCCTCCTTTTCTTACATGCACCAAAGGAAGAAATCATAACCTTCCACTTCAGGTTTTAAACAAACTGCAGTTATTGCAAAGTCAAATCTGGGACAACTTAAGAATAGAGATAAAGAGTGTGAGATCTTATAGTTTCCTCTTCAAAACATCTTCCTTCAGTGTTCAGCTCTTAAATGTTGGACTTGATGGGGCACATCTGGCACCTCCTTCAACTGGTATTGAGTATGTAGCTCATCAACCCTCTCAGCCAGTTCCTCTGCAGAGCAATGCAAATTGTGCCAGGAAGCCTTCATCGCACTGCTGATACTGATTCACAGCTTCAATTCTCATTCCTGGCACCTGTTCCAGGATCCAACAAGCAGACAACAAGGGTTATTAAAAATGCAATAATTAGATCTGTGTGTTTATGGGGTGGGTGAGAGAAATAGAAATGAAGATTAATATTTGAATCTGTATGCTAGGGGTTCAGATTGCGCCTTGATACTTTGCCAGGCATCAATAGGATTTCCCCCTCCATCCTGCCCTGAGCTCTCAATCTGAACACAGTGATGCCTTTATGCTGCCAATATCCTACCTGGCCAAATGGAAGACAGAGGAATATCAGGTGAGTCATTGAAAAACTAACATACAAAAATAATAAAATAACTTACTCAGTTGGCTTAAATGTTCACGTGAAAGAAAAACAGGGTCTTTTGCCTATTCTAGTCTGGGAAACTCAAGTCTGGGCACATGAGTGTATTAGATGCAGATCCATTTAATTACTGGGTTATTTCCTATGAACTCTGTTTAAAAATGTTAATATGAACATTTTATTTTTGAAAAAGTATGTATGGTTGGTAACAGTAGGGTAAAATGGCTATTTGTTTATGCTCCTTGGCAGGGTGAACATGCCGCTTTACATGAATATGTAAAATCTTTTCTTTTGTACAATATTAGTTAACCAAAGACTGACTATCTTTAGGAAGTGAATGGGTAGCAAATTAAATCGAAGTACATCTGTTTCCTACGTAGTATAACAATCAATGTTCACTTCTTTTCAGTAGCAGTAAAAAAAAAAAAAAAAGGTCATTGGTGGCCTCAGCCAAGATCCATGCCCAGCCTGGAACTGAAACTATGGAAGCACATTGGTACCACTTAACTCAGTGGAGGCATACTACCCTGAGATCCTTGAAGGCAGGTTGCACATAAGGGACAATTACATGACAATTATATGCCTCATACAACTTTTTCTCATATCAGTAAATAGTCACAATTCACATCCTTACTGCAGAAAGTAAATCACAGGAACATCTACAATATATAAGCTCTCTTTCAATTCCCACAAAGGATTGGGAACTTCACTAATGAAGGAACATCAGGTGGTCTTGCAATAAAAACTCTTAAATGGGAGTGCTTCGGGGTTTTAGCCAGCCCCCAAATCATGGATTTTTTTGGCTTAGTCTGCTCAGTGTAGGAACCTGAACTGAAGTATCTCCACTTGAACACTTTGGTGAGCCTGGATAATTTGTCCACTGGCAAACTGCTCTACTGGTTAGAAGTTTTCTCTGACATTCATTTGAAATCTCCCTAGTCTGTTTTCTTACATTCTATAATCTGGAACAAGAAAGAACAGGTCTTAGGCTTCTGCTGTGTGGCATCCTTTCAGGAATTTGAAGAGTGCTATCATGTCCCACCTCAGTCACTTTTCTTAAGACCAAATTAACCCAGCTAGTTCAATCTCTCTTCTTAGGGCTTAGTTACTACTTTCTTGATTATTTTTTATTTATTCATTTACTTACTTACTTCCTGCCACCCAAATCACTGACTGAGTGATGTACATACCTGACATCTGTAAATCAGATGAAAAACATACACATACAAAATAAATATCAAAGTATATCAACATCAATAAACACAAGGAGCTTAATATACCAATCCCCCCTCCTCATTCAGTAACAGAGAAAACAACATCACAGTAACTCCAATCCCAAAGCCTGATGAACTAGCTACATTTTAACAATCTTCAGATTTCTGGGGAAATGATGGAGAAGGCTTATTTCTCTGATCCTCTATAGAAGACAATCCCTGAGCGAGAGGACATGAAGAGAGCCTACTTGATCAGATATCATTGGAGTGGCCGATATTGTTGCAAGTAGGTGGTCACACAGATAGATCCTGAGCCATGCAGGGCTTTAAGAGTGACCACCAGCACCTTGAATTGAGTTCAGAAGCCAACTGGCAACCAATGTAACTCTTGAATATGGGTGGATTTTGATGTACCCATAACTACTCAAGCTGCTGCATTCTGAACCAGCTGTGACTTCAGAATACTCTTCAAGAGCAGTCCCATGTACAACACATTGTAATTGTCCAGATTAGAACTGACTGAAGTATGAGTCCTGCTCTAATTCTCTTCCAGTTTCTCTGAATCCTTTTTAAAGTGTAGCATCTGGAACTGGACATAGTACTTAGGGTACAGTCTGACCAAAGCATAATACAGGGGAGCTATTATTTCCAGAGATTTGAAAATTATACTTCTGTTAATTCTGTCTAACATTGCTTTTACCCTTGTTTCCAGCTACATCATAATGCTGACTGATATTCAGTTTGTAATCAACTGCTGAACTGAGCTTTTTTCACAAACACTTGATCTGAAACATGAATTGATTGTGCCTTCATTAAATATATTAGTTTTTTTTTTATCTCAGTTATCTTAGCTGACTAGAGCAATGCGCTTATCAAGTTTTGTTTAACAGCCAGTAAGATTCAACAGGACCTCACTAGGAACTGTTCGACTTGATTACTGTTACTCCAAGTTGAACAATAACAATAACTGTTTACACGCCTCTCCTAAACTGTTTCTAGTTATGTTTAGGGTTATATATATATATATATATATATATATATGTATGTATGTATGTATGTTAGCCTTTTCACTGAAGCCTTCGTGTTAGTCATTTCAGTGTTCAAAGTGGATTACCTGAACTAAGAAAGTCTCACCTGTGCTGGCTGGGTTCAATTCACCTTTTATTCAATTCAATTTTATTTATCTGATTTTATCCTTTATTCTATCATCATATTTTATCTCCATGTTTTATGTTATGTAAGGCTGGACAATGCCTGAAATAAGAAGTATTTCACAAATGCTATTGCCAAGGCAGGTACATCCCATTCTACCTGTGCATTTGTTTCCTAACTGCATTTGTTGCTATGCCAGAAGCTGACAGATTACTCCACTCATTAAGAAACTGGAAGGGAAACCCATGGAACCTTATTTCCATTTCTACTGAAGGAGAGCTCTCCTGATGTTACAGCTCAGATGGTGAGATTTTGCTTAGAAGCCATCCAAAAGCATGAGAATTTTATATACAATAGGTAGCAGTAGGTCTACATAGCTAAAACGTTTATGTATTTACTATTCGTAAGTGGCATAACTTATCTCAGCTCTCTTACCTCTTTTAGATTAGCTCTATTTTTTCTAGATTTTAAACTAGCTTTATATGTTTTATGCTTCCTATGTTGGTTCTAGTGTTTTATAATATTTTACAATATTTATGTACTGTATTGCACTGGTCAATGACCAAAATAAATATGAAACTGAAACTGAAACTGAAACATTTTCTAACACATTTCTTTAGCCTACTAAGATGTACTTTTGAAATGTATTGCTGTTCTTCTCTTTGCACCTTTGTTTTTTTCCCCCGTCAAATTCTGTTCTTGTTTATACCTTTTTGGGGGACCGCCTCGCCCCCACGATTTCAACCCGTCCCACCTGATCTCACAGAGAGGGCATGCTCCGGATCCCCACGGTAAAAGAACTTCGATTAGCGGGGTCCACAAGGTGGGCCTTCTCTGCTGTAGCCCCCGCCCTTTGGAACATCTTGCCCCCGGAGGTGAGACAGGCCCCCTCACTCCCGGCCTTTCGGAGGGATTTGAAGACCTGGCTCTGCCATCTGGCCTGGGGCGGGGAGGGAGGATATCAGAAATGGGGTTGGCTGGCCCCTTAGCGGCCTGATGTGGCCTCTATCGGCCTCTTGGATTTTTTAGCCTTTTTATCTTTATCTTTGTAAGTCTGGTTTTTATAACTTTTAACTATGTATTTCTGATTTTAGTTTGTTGTAAGCCGCCCAGAGTCCCCCGTTGCGGGGAGATGGGTGGGGACAAGTCTATTAAATAAATAAATAAATAAATAAATATCTTTTTGCCTGTCTCATTAACAACTTCTTTCTTCCTCTTCTTTCTTCCACCTCTCCATACCCAATTGAGGCATGCAGGTAGGTCTACCTCAGTTTCATTTCCCCAATCATTTTGAAGGTAATTTTTTTCTATGGCACACCTGTATCTAGATTTTTCATAAAATGTACAGATATAAATTCATTTACATATTTAGGGTAATGAAGGTTGTGCTTATATTTGAAAATAAATGGCTGAAGCTTTTAGATTTGGGGTTTTTTTCTCCAAGAATGCCTTATATGTTCAAACCAGTGTGCAGCTTCCTCAAATCATTCTTCCTTTCTGGAGAATGTCATCCTAGATAAATCTGTGGCAAATTCTTTAACCTGAAACCCCTATGTCCTAAGCCAGTTTTCTGGACTCTCCTTCTTCTCATTGTACCTCCAGCTTCCCCTTCTAACTTGCTTCTGCTTCAGCCACCTCCATTTCCTGTTTCCTTGCCCTCACTTCCATCAGTCCCCCCTCCTCTTTCCTTTTCTTCCTCCTCCTGATTGCTTTTAGAACTTTACAATGCAAGTCCCAGCAGAGTTTTGCAATGGGCAAGAGCAAGTCATCTCAAGCAGCAGCAATGAAAGGTTTGAAGAGTGTGGGAGGTGAGAAGTGGGTAATCATACAGTTGTCCCTGTGCAATGCAAGGCTGTCCCATTAGTGTTCAACAAACACTCAGTCACCAGTCCAGTTGCACTTTGTAGACTGAAAGGGGATGACATTTTGTTCTTTGCCTCACACAGCAAAATGGTCTGGGGGCCCCAGTGTAATAATCAGCCTTAGTCTTACAGAAAATTCCTCTTCCTGATTCTTTTTATTTCTGTAAATTTCAAGGTTCACTTTAGCATCAAGGCATCTTATATCTCACAAGCCCTATGTTCTCCAGAAACATGTCAACATGGGACAGGGAGCTGGATTAAGTTCAATATTAGAAGAAGTGATCATGATCATAAATATTTCTGGAATTATCCAGAGGTTCCTTCCCTTGTTCTTTCTTTTAAACTAAGCATATAACATGAAAGAGGTCAAAACTGTTGAATTCAAAGAACATTCCACCAGTTCTCACAGACACAAAATATGTAAGGAACACTAATATGAGTAAAAGATGTCTGCAACAGAGTATCATTCTACAAATTATCTAATCAGGGTTGTAACATTAGTCAATGACCTCAATCTGTAGATAACTATAAATCAGTCAAAGAACTATTTATCATCTGGGGTAGGTGTTTGCAGAACTAGGTCTCTATATTCTTGACTAGCAAGTCCCAAAGTATAACATGTAAGGTTTACCACATTCAGCTCCAATGAAACTTTCGTGAAACGCAAGCTCAGCAAAAGAAGTTTACTAGAGTGTAACGTAGGTAGATACAAACAAAGCCAACGTTGGCTTGGCACAGATTACATAGTGTTTTATAGGTTCCCCGTTCCCGTGCTTTCCCCCGTTGCCTAGTTACTGATTACCCGCGGTAATCTCCCCCTCACCCAAATGGCAGATTCAGCCCAGTTCTTTTTGTCCTTTTGATTGCTGTCTATTGTTTATGGGGTTGTTGTGTTCATTAGGTTTTCCTTCTGCAGATTAAGCTGGGAGTTCTTAATTGCGCGCTGATCGCTGCGCTTCTGAGCCGCTGCGGTTCTCTTCATCTGAGGCTCTTGAGGGAAGCCACCTCTGATACAATGTATCCGTTCTCTGCCGGAGATAACCACCACACCTGTTGGCAATTAACTCGCGGTTTGTCTGACTTCCCCTTTTCCACTGCCTGTGCCTGGGGCAGTGAAACTGACTAGGTGAAACTGAGCAGCAGCATTCGCTGTGCCGTGCCAGCTGAAACTAACATAACAATGGATGACAAGCTTATCTTCTGTACATCATTGGCTATTCAGTGAGGTAAAGCTCATGCTTAGGGGGGGAAAGCTCTATAAAGAATGGCATTTGGCATCATAATCCTTAATAACTTGGTAATTTACAATTTAATTTTGCAGTCAAATGTTACACTGGATTTACAATGAAATTGGCTGATGCCTTAATAATTAAAAGGGACATACAAATAACAAACCATAAGAGTGACTTGGATAACTTTCTTATCTTGGATTTACAAAAGAGATGTGTTAAACTTATGAAGGTGTTTCTGAGAAGAGACAAAGAGAAAATGAAAAGAAATAAACTTTTGGGACATTATTTAAAGGGATTAAAGATCAAGATTCTTAAAAGCAAAGGGAAGGAATACAAAGTTGGCTTATTTGGTCAAGGTTAAAATATACAGTATATGTTGTTTCTGGTAGATTTAATATATTTTTCTTGAACGGGACTGAGCAAGGCTTTAAATATTTGTTTATAGATAAGAGATAAGATATGGCAAGAAGAGATCTTTCATTGTATTTTCAGAGAAAGTGATAAGTTACTGTGTTAAAGGGAAAGGAAAGGAATATAAAGTTGGTTTAATTTGATTAAGGTTAAAATATATACGTTGCTATTTCTGCTAATTCTTAATGGACTTGCTGATTAGGACTGAATGACGAGGCTTTAACATTTGTTTAGAGATAAGAGATGAGATATGGAACGAAGATATCTTTTGTTGTAATATCAGAAAAGGTGATAAGTTACTAGATTTGTTTGTACTTATCTTGATGAAGGGGGAAGTCATTTATATTTCTTTTTTCTTTACTATTTTTTATTTTTATATTTTTCTTTGTATTTGTTTTTTAAACTTTGTATCTGTGAACTTTAATAAATATTATTATTAAAAAATTGAAGTAGACTTTTTGGATAATAGATAGATACCCCTCCTTCCTGTTCACTTCATAAACTAGTTATTCATTTAGTTACTGTACAGTTCATTTGTCACTTTCCAGCTTACCTTTCTTTTCTTGGCTTGGCCTGTCAGAAGCTCTAAAATTACTTGTTCTGTGAACTTGTATCTTCCATGCTCATTGTGTGAAAATTCTTTCCTTCATCATTTACAATTATCAAAGAGAGAGAAATACAGTGCCAACACATTTCCTTCATTCACCTAGAAGAGCTATTGGCTTTGGAAACTTATAAAAGAAGCATTATTCTGAGGGGAAACTCTCCAAAAGAGACTGCAAATAAGTAAAAAGATTAAAGTACACTATCTCCTCAAAGTATTATTTGCTAAAATAATGGAGATAGGCCAGTGTAAAAATAATTATTGGGTTCTAAGTATAGATGGCTTCTTAAGTTTAAAGAAAGGATTTTCAGCCTGACATCTTGGACCATGGCAAGTAGATCCTCATATGTTATGCCAGCAGGGAAGAAGTGGAACTCTGGAGATCATGAAATGCAAACAATAGAGCAGCATTTCCAAATACAATATGGGCATTTGTATTACCGCCATATGCTCATTTGTTCATTAAGTTTAAACATATAAAACTGTATCCAATACTTGTCCTCACGGATCTTTCTTTTTCACTCTTTCCCTTCTGCAATCGTTTTGTGCCTGAAGATCACAGTGCTGGCTTTGTATGGGGCTTCAAAGGACAGGCACATCAGCTGTGATCACGTGCAGCAGAAGTTTTACATGCGTAAAGTTCTGCAGGTGCAAGATGCCTGCATCTGGTCCAAGGTGATTCTCACGTTGCTCTGTTGAGTTGAAATAGGTTCCTCCTACAGTTTCTGTCTACTTGCTAAGAAAATTACCTTGGAAAACATGGACCTTTAGGATATTGTTTGTTCTCTCATATATTCTGAAATTGCTTTTTGCCACATGTGTTTCACTTTGTAGTGGACCTCAATACAATCAACTTCAGTTTGGCCAATAATCAGGGATTGTGAGGATTTTGATCTGTCAACATCTGAACAGCCACAGGTTCTCCGATACTGCAGTAAGGAATAGTGGTTATATTCAAGGATTCACAGGAAATGCTTTTTCCCTCTTAAAACACCAAGAGTGGCATTTTGTGGGCATTTGTCTTATTAGTGAAGGGCCTTGCCACTTCCTTTTTATGCCTGATTAAATGAATGCAAGGGAAGCCATCTTCTTGTGACCTGATTCTTGGTTTTTTTCCAAAGCAAAATATTCGTAATAAAATATGAACTCCTTTTCACTGAACAACCAAGCAAAGTTGAAATGCTCCCTGAACAAAAAAAGTGTGAGAGAAAAAAGATGAAGAGAATAACACCCTTCAGAAATTGAGATCTTTCCATATTGTCAACAGTTTATAAGCAATTCAGAGAGATGAAAGCATTGTATAATGCACAGAAATATAAGATATATATTCATATTTCATTATTTCCTCCCAATCTGCTTTCCTTTCCAATCATTTTATGACCTTAAAATACTAATTACTGGGAATATAAATTTGCTGTGCCATGATTTATAATTAAATGAAGGATTAAGAAAAATGATTTTAAATTAAGATGAGTATGAAAGTCTAATCTAAGATAAATTAATATCTATTTCTTCAGTGGTGACTCTTCTTTCATCTTGAACTTGAACTAATTCATCCATTCCTGGATAATGGAGTCATACAGAACTGATAGTCCATGACATATCAGAATGAGAAAGGAGATTGCCCTCATCATCAGGGGTACCAGAATTTCAAGGCTGAACTCATACCTTTATGATTCTCACCCCCTTCATTACAGTGAGGCTGCTTACATGATTATATATCAAGACATTTCTACACACCATAAAATCTTTCCAAATTAGCTAAGCCTTTACTAAATATTAAACTTCTCTGGGTTAAATTAAATGGTGCCGGAAAGCAATTGTTCTTTAACAAAGCCTTAATTAACTAGAATCTGACAGCCAGTGCAGTAGAGGAGTTAGGAGGTAAGGGTATCTTGTCCATGTTTCAAACTGGATTCAGCCATGAAGCACACCAGGTGATTATGGACTAGTCTATTTGCTTTATTTAAACTACCTTTCAGGGCTATAGGATAGATAAAATCTGGGAGAGAGGCATATTATTTACGCCAAGCTCCTTATAAGGAAGACGAGATAAAAATGTCAATCAATAAAAGAAATGACTTTTCTTTTGCTTTGGGCAGATGTAAAGTCATGACGAAGAGCTTCCTAAAATTTACTGAATAACCAGAACACATTTACTCTGCCAGTGACTGCAATTGATCAAGAGATTAGATTGGTGGGAAGAGATTGCAAGTTGGTGGAAAGAGAAATGAATTGAGATGGGCCCAGGTGATTGGTTTCACTTCATAATCAGTTTCAAGTCCTGGGAGAAAATAGTGGCCTTGCTTTGAAAATGTCAATTAGGATTTATGAAAAAAAAACATGACCTGCATTTGGAAAAAGATGGATTGTAAAACTGCAATTAATATAAATTTCTCTGTGTGTGTATATGAGTGTATTAGACAGAGAGAGAGTGTGTACACACCTCTACCTAAATACACATACATTCTCCTAATTAAGTGATCTTTACATAGAAGAAAGTGGCGTCAAAAATCATTGCAATTCAGCAATCAATGAGCGGATTAACATGTTAACTGAATTTGGAGAGAGGAATGTCAACCCAGTCCTCATACTTCAGTCAGAAAGACAACCCTTGCATTCAGGTTCTGATCCCTAGAAATCACAGAGACCATTTACTGTTTTCATAACTAAAGGATTTTGATCCTACTGTATAAGCCACAGAAGTTCACACAGGGCCATTCTTCAAGGAAACTTTTCCGTTTTGTATTACTTTCCATAGGAAAAGCTTAATTCCTTCCTTGGAGATGAATGGGATTGAGAACTATTTCTCTTTGGGACAGACCATGCTCTCGCCAGTTACTGCGCTGATAGGGGACCTTTTTACATGCAGTTTCTATTTTTAGAATAATCCCATACAAATGTTTTGAGGGCCAGACTAAGCCTAATAGTAGGATTTTCATTACTGAATATTCCACAACTTTTTGAAAGGCTAAATGTAGCCATTTGGAGGCTCTGATTTGGGTTGGAGAACATGGGGGTGTCCCCCCCCCCGGAGGCTAAATGCTATTGGGAAATGGCACAAGACAGATGTTCCACACCTCTGTCTGACTCCTGTACCTCCATTTCAGCAAAAGTGAAAACATCAGAAGAACCATTTGTGAATCTTCCATTTGACACCGTCTGGCTCTGAGGAGAGATTTAAACTACAGACTTTCCTGCTCATATTCTTAGGAAGTTTTCCACGCGGGCATCAATGGATAAACCCAGGAAAAAAATGAACCAGAAACTAAGACTAAGAATACAGCAATTCGAGGAATCTTGGTAGCAGTGCAAAATTCTCCCACTATGTTATTAATTGTGAAAATAATGCTGCTCTTCCAGGGTAGTGCCTATCAATGCTTTTTAAAGGATACATTTAGTTCTCTTAAACTGAAAATGGGTTTGGGTTTTGGCTTCATTTGTTTGGTTTTTTAAAATCAATATAGGGGCCACCACAGAAACAATAATGTGTTTATTGGTTTTCATTATCCTATTTGGGAATTTCAATGACATATTTTCATTCCATCTGCAGAGAATCACAACACACATCTTAAATTGCTCAAGCGGAGAAGGGTCTCTGTCTGCTTGAGTGATATGGAGAGGACCTTTCTGGAGTTTTCTGCCGAAACCTCTGTGGATTGTGCCGAGTTGATCTCATTTGATCTTTTGATCTGTATGCCCGCTGACTGGCTTCCTCAGAGTTATTTTGACAGTTTCTGTGGAATGGGAAAGCACGCTGACAGGATGGGCCTCTAAAACCATCATTTTCCATCAGGCCAAGGAATTGACAAATGAGTCTCATTGATGAGGATACCACAAAACCTGTCAAGTGATGCATATTTACTCTCACAAGCAGCAGGGGGAGGCCAGAGGGGAAGAGGAAGAGAAAGAAAAAACAATGTTGGAAATTAGGACAGTTTCTGATTTCATTCACATCTCAGTCCAGATGTGTCATTCATCAGCTCAGTAAAAAGCCAAAGCCAATGTTCTCCCTAAATGTCTCCTGTTATATTTACATATTTGAGAAGGTGATTAAGGGGCAGATTGCACAAGGGGCTCAGGCACTTTTCCACTATAGAAAAGGATGGTTCTAAGGGGTGTTGCCTGTCAAGTGGCATCCTACAAAACAACAGAATAACAACCCAAAATGCTTCTCTCAGGAAATCTACCCTTTTTTTATCCCAGGCCTTGAGTTATGATGGTGGTTGAGTCAATCTGGTTTGTGTTTTTTTTTGTTTGTTTTTGTTTTTTGTTTTGTTTTGTTTTGCTATTTGTTGGTTTGGGTTGGGTTTTGGGGGGGGGAGTTGGTTCTGTTCCAGTGAGGATAGGAGATAAATCTCTATTTAATTTGCCAGGGCATATTACTGAGATGTGCTGTTTGTCAGCATCTGATCTACAGATCGTCCTTGGGTTATGACCACTTGTTCAGCGACCATTCAAAGCTACAACAGTGTTTAATGAGGGCGACTTACCACTGGTCCTCGAAGTTGTGGCCATTACAGCATCTCTGCGGTCACATGATCACGATTCAGGCACTTTGTAACCATCTCACACTTACAATGGTTGCAGTATCCCACAGTCATGTAGTTGCCATTTGTGATCTTCCCTGCTGACTTCCCACAAGCAAAGTCAGTGGGGAAGCCAGCAGGAGGTCACAAGTTGCTCTGGTAAGTCGCTCCTGCCTGTTTTTCTCCCGAGGAGCCCCCAGGCAGCAGGGTGAGCATGGGCCCCAGGTAGGTGGGCAGCTGCCTGCCCAGCCATGCTTGGGCCGGGCCACAGCACTCAACCCCTGCCTGCCCACACTAGTACCATATTGCAGCACACACCCCCACCTCGCCCACCTGAACTCGCACCTGGCCATAGCAACCACTCCCCACCCACCCACACTCTGTAGCACTCATCTGCCTACCAGCCTGCCTACCAGCCTACCACCTAACGAAAGGCTTGTAGTGACTGGGATTTGTGACTTCCTGCCGGCTTCCCCCTTGACTTTGCTTGTTGGAAGCCATCAGGAAGTCACAAGTCCCAGTCATGTGAATTTCTTGCTTAATGATGGCAATGGGGACTGCCAGGGTTGCCATTGCTAAGCAATGCAGCCACATGATGTCACGCTTTACAACCACGTCGCTTAGCAATGGAAATTCCAGTCCCAATTACCATCGTTAAGCAAGGACCACCTGTACTTATTTTATAACAGAGGGCAAGAAAAAGGACTTTAAGCAACCTGGTAAAATGTTCTTGTCGCACCTAATCTGTCTATGATAAAAATTTAGGGGTTCCTCAACCCCTTACTCTTTTTCTTTTTAATATCAGTTTTATATTCTATATCCTGATTCTTGTTGAATCAGATCATATGTTTGTTAATGTGTGTATAACCCTAAAAGATAATGTTGCCCCAAAATAATTTATTGTATTTGCCTAATAATAACAATTATCCCAATATGCTATTCAGCCCTCTGGAACGCAGAGTGCCCAGTACCAGCTCTACTGTGTTTAACAAAAGGCTGTGACCATATTTGAAGTGTCCTAATTTGTTCAACAGAAAAGAAACCTGAAGGCACATAATTGTGTTACATAAATGAGGAATTACAGAAGCATACATTTTTAAAGCCCCCTTCTCCTATACCTGACTGAAACTAAGGCTGACTATTATAATTAATTTCACTGGGAACAGGATTTGATGATGTCCCACTCCTGTTTAGTCTCTGAGTTTTATGCAACTGGAAATAATTGACTCTTATTTAGCTAGTTTTTTAGTTGATCTTTTGAATGTGTTCTTTCAAATCAAAATGTGTATGCTTTTGAAAAAAATTTCCCCATCATCCATACCTTGCCTTACTTGAGACCAGCACGAATGATAATCTTTTCCCACAGACACTGCTGTATACTTTGCCATTTTCTAATTTGAATGTTGCTCTCAAACTCTCATGTTTGTGCTCCTTTTTTTTTTTTACACTGTAATTGATATATTTTTCTACCTTCCATTCAGGGACTGGTAGTCAAAGCAAAGCAATTCATAAACTGAATCAATGAATACTTCAATTTAGTTATAATTTTTCAGTTAGCACTGCAATTCCCAATAGAAATTATTTCATACAATGTTTGTATTTGACACAAATGTTGTTTGCTACGTGACTAGCATTTCAGTGAATGCTTTTATCTCAGGATATATCTCTAAGAATTTTCTGTGTAATGCCCATGAACTGGGCTCCATTTCTGGGCTTAAATATGGGGAATTAACTAATTATGAGAGCAAATTTGGTGTAGTGGTTGAAGCAGGGTTCCCCAAAGTGGTCAGTATAGACACCTAAGAGTTGATGAGAGTATCGAAGGAGTTGTTGTTGTTATCTGTAGTACTATTAATTAAAGTAGTTTTATTAAATTATTTTCATATAATAAATGTTTGAGGGTCAATGAACAATCTGAAACTTCATGAAGGGATTGATCAGCTGAAGAGTTTAGGGACCCCTGGGTTAAAAGCACCAGGCTAGAAACTTAGAGATTGTGAGTTCTAGTCTTGCCTTAGGCACAAAACCAGGTGTGTGACCTTGGGCTGGTCATTCTCTCTCAGCCCTGGGAAGGAGGCAGTGGCAAACCACTTCTGAAACCTTGCCAGGAAAACTACAGGGACTTGTCCAGGCAGTTGCCAGGAGTCAGCACGGAAGGAAGGAAGGAAGGAAGGAAGGAAGGAAGGAAGGAAGGAAGGAAGGAAGGAAGGAAGGAAGGAAGGAAGGAGGTCTTGTTAAATAATGCTAAATTCTCTGTGCTGTTCCTTGTGATATCTAATCAGAGAAATACTATTTTCTCAAAGCTACTTCTTCTGGAACGGCCCAAGACTACTAGATGTTTATCTGTTCATCCACCGGATATGTTTGTTTGTTTGTTTATATATATGTTTTCATTTATTCCAAGAAGCTTACCCCTGATTCAGAAGACTGTAATTAAGAATAGAGAAGAACTGCATTTGGTCCTCATTCTTAAATGAATCTAATTCACACTTCCTGCTTTAATATGTGTTTTAGAATATAGCGATCATATATTCTGCAGTTTTTGCTTAATAATTACATACCAACATGCACATAGAAAATGTTGCACCTAAAATTGCCTGTATACAGATATGTAAATGAGGGAAAACTGCATATAAAAATAAATGTGATAAAAATCAACACTCATCCTAATGCTATTGGTATAAAGAATAAATGCAATTTTTTCTCTACTATATATGCGCCCTGTATCTATATAACGAATGGTAACAGCACTGCAACTAGGAGGTTGGTTTCTCCCAATGTATCCTGGTAAGAAACCCTCTGATGCAAACACAGCCTTGACATTCTGAAATTCCAATTTCTATTTAATATAAGTCAACAAAGAGATGAACGCAGATGGCTCACATGATTGAAAAAGTCTTTATGCAGAAAAAATGAACATGTCAGAGAACAGCTTATACTAGAAGGTTTATCCTCAATACCTAGTTTTCTATGTTCACAGAGTTGTGTTTTTTTTAATGGCAACTTTCTCTGTGAAAATTGTAGAGTAAAATTGTATGACTAGTAACATGAGAAATGCCTCTGCAAAGGATGGACACTTTTCTCCCTGGATTTCATTGCTGAATTGGGAAGACAACTGAAGAGGCTGCATTGACATTACTCTCTCTTATCATGAAGGAACCTTCCAGCTTCCAAGATTCATGGATATACCTCCAGCCTACATGTTGTATGCACAGCATGCCAATCACTGGCTGGCATTTGTTCATTTCAGTGCAGGTAATGTAGAGCATTTGCTCAGCCAAAAAAGTCTCAGAAGACATTGTTTTCTCAGACTATTTCTGAGTGGTTCCCTTTGCCTCTCCCACCTTAAATGGAATACCCAAGTTAGGATTAAAAGAAGTGGGAGAAAATGTCTTTATTAGTGGAACTACAAGGGGGGAGCCTAGTTTTGGCCCTAGTATAACTCTGGTCTCCAAATGGACAATTCCCCACCCCACTCCCCCTGAGAAAAAAGGCAGATTTTTCAGACCTTCTTTGAATATTCTCCACCCTATTTTTGTGAGGGTTGTTGTTTCCTACACCCAACTCCACCCCTAACAAAGCTGTAGGAACCTGGATGCAGAATTGGGGCCTGGCTGTAACACAAAGCAATAAATAGTAGTAGCAGCAGCAGGAAAAAAAAAAAAACACCTTTGAGCAAAGAAGAAGTTCCTCTACTGCTTTTTTTTTTTTTTTTTTGCTAACGGAGCCCCATCCCTGAGGAACTGTTCGTGAATTTCTTCTCCCCCAATATCTCTGCCCACCATGGGCCTTTTAGGAAGCCATTTTCACAGGGCTCCCATGGAACTCAGCAGTGAAGTGACAGAGGAATGGCAGTGACCACTTGGTGGATTACCACTATCTTCTTGCTCCTGTAGTAACATTCTCACTCATAGCCTGGAAACAGAATGACTGTTGGGCAGCTCCTCTGCAGCGGAGTTCTTTCCTCTGGGTTATTTTAAAAAAAGATAGGAAGCAATTAACTGGGGCGAGGAATTACCTGCTATTGAGTTCTTAATATCCTGAAGGAACTTTTTTGACAATGTCCCTTTTCTAGTTCTCAATTTCCTCTCATCTTACTAAGGCCAGAGTTAATTGGAATGCATTCTTTCACAAGAGCTTAACTGTGAAAAAGGAACCACGTACACTGAAGCAACAGATCACATCATAGAAACTGCCTTCCCTTCCTTGAGTTTTCCTTGCTCGATTGTCTTCTATTCCATCCTGGATTAATGGCTCAGCATACTTTCTAAAGTTTAGGGCATGCATTGTTTTTCATACTCTGATAGGAGATGCTTTTCCCAAAGAGCCAAGCTGGGCATTATTTTGATAGGATACCAGTTAGGGACAATGATGTGAATCCCTGATGCACAAGCAGCATTGGCATAAATCTGACAAAAGTTTGCTGTCCAAGTAGGCTGTATGCAGAGCAAGACACAGGGGAAGGAGGGTGTTCCAATGCAAGAGTTTGCGGTCTGTCTGGGAGGAAAACTTCATCTCATATGCTGGATACCCTTGTTTCATTGACCACAGTTCTTTACCTGCTCTGTGCCAGGGGGCATCTCCATGACTGGTATGAGGGGTGATTTATGCAGTTTCTCATCCTTTAATATGGATGAACTGGGTACTAGGGAAATAGTTCAGGTAGCAGCTACTTCAGGTATGTTTAGCACTTTGTGAATTACAGAAGGGAGGCAATCTTGATTATATCTTTCTCAATGTGGGTAGTTTTTTCCTTATGAGCATCTGGTTTCAGATATGTTAGTCAATAAAAGTGAACAGACTGAACCCAACATCCAGTATCTTTGAGCGATTCATAGCTTTTGAGGGGGTTCATTCCAACGTTCTTATTACAATTTCTTATTTTGTTTAATTAATGTTTTATGTTATTCTATTACGTAATAAAGACAGAGCATCATCATCATGCTCAAAACATTAAAAAAAGATGAACATACTAACAATTCTTTAAAAGGCCAAGATGAAAAGATGTGCTTCTTATTCCTTTTTTGAACATAGAGCAAGGACCTATCATAACTCTATACTGTTGCATGGATAAGTCAGGGCGGGTGGAAAGAGACATTAGATTTCACCTGTTACCGCTGACCATTAACTGACCCTGGATTGTGCATCTGCTGGATCCGTTCCATGTTCCTTACTCATGTCTCCCTCCTCCGGCCTTCTCTAAACAGTAGAATTGATGACTGTCAGGTTTTTAGACTTAGGTTTTTAGAGCCATTTCTATGGAGTTGTATTTTCAAGGTACAACTTGCAACTCTTTTCCTGAATTCTCTGTGAAGTCTGCCCCATCTCTACCCTACTGTTCACCTCCTTACCTTGACTGCAAAATCATGGAGAATTATGCAAAACCAAATAAATAAAAGAACAATGTTGTGCCTAGCTTTGAATACAGTTAGAGAAACATTCCCATTTTATCTATTAGTGAATGTTAAGCTTTAATTGAGTCAAAACAATTACATGTCTTTAGGTAATTCAGTGTCGATGGCTGCAACCATAAACTCTCTTAATTAGGATTGCACACGGGGGATTTCATTCAAAATAAAAGGCCGAGGGGGCCCTGTCAGAGAACGCGAATCTTGCAATTGCAGGCTCAGCTTTACATTGAAAGAGAAGCTTTGCCTTTTCTTCCTGGGCTCCCTCTAGCCTGACCTCTCTCTGAATTGCTTGCCTCCATAAAGCAGGCTGCAATGAAGAGATGTAACATGTCACAGCAATCTTTGTCTGTATGCTGCCTCAATTTAGAAATCTAATTTAGACTTAAAGTCATGAAAAATTGTGTTTCTCCCTGACCTCCGGTTCTTTGGCACAAATGATAGAACTAAGCTGTTTAAGTTCTTTGAAGCCCAAGACAGAACAATAAACGATGCCGACAAGCTAAAACATTTTGTTGTGTTGGCTCTTCTACGCGTTCAACATATAACATCCCTCTGCCTGCAGTGATAGTGCTGGCTTTCATGCAGAGCATTTAGCTCTGTAACCCAAGGCCTCTTCCCTCCCCCCGCACACACACCCCCACCATGGGACGTCCAAAGATAGTAAACAAGGGAAGTCGGACACATGGGCCGTCTTTCCTGTCCCGGCAGCAGCTGCTGCTAAGTCTGCATATTTCCAGCCCATGCGCTCCCTTCCTTTTGACCCTTCCGCAACCCAGTTCCCTCTGTGTCAAACACTCCTGAAGATTGTGATTTCCTATCCTGACAGTCAGCAGGAAAAGGAGAAAGCTGCCAGGCAACCTTTGCTTGAAGATCACGGGAGGCGTTATTAACAAAACCGTCGTGACAGATCTGTCTTAGGAAATACTGATAAGATCGGGGGAGAAGGAAACTAAGCAATTCCCTTGCTGCAGGGAACACGGGTGCCATTTTGAAACTGGGTCAAATTCAGCGTCATCTATTTAGTGTGCATCACTTTTTCCCTTTCTGATGTCACTCTTGTTCCCAGTCTACAAACTGTTTGAATACAGCAAGCCAAACAGCACATATATATCGGTCTTTAAATCAGAGGCATGTGTCTCCACAATCCAGAAATCTCAAGAGGGCACCGCTCAGGGGTAGACTATAAGACTTACGTGCCGAATGTTGAGTTATCTCCATTTTTTGTTTTGTTTTGTTTTTTGTTTTTAAATCCATGAGAAAGGTTTCTCTGTGCTCAGCCAAAGGAGGAAATACTGGGTAAGATCAGGAACTTACAAGTCTGTCAAATTTGATTTTGCTATTTCCCATTTTTATAGTTTTAGTTCATTTTGGCCTCTTTCCTCATCAGTTACATCACCTGGAAGTTCATAGGCATTTTCACGCACATTGCTCCCAACATGCACATTTTAAGTACATGTATATTCTGCAAATAATTTTCCCTAATATAATGTATTTTATACATTATTTTTTCTATTTAATATTTTACTAACCTACAGCTCCCAATGTACACATTTCCCTAATGTGCACATTATTGCCTGCACATTGCCTGCATGCTGTTTTCTCTTAGCAAATTGAACTTTTTTTTCTCCTATTCTTAGACTAGATAAACTAATCATCTGATTAAGTATGAGCATCTTCATATTTGCTCTATGGGCCAGATTTGCAAAGTGGGGAAAAAGGGTTGCATTCCTCAGGTTTCAATTCTCCATAGCCATCTGATCTAATATAGCCTGTTTCAAAAGGTTAACTTTGTTCATTTTATTTAAGAATGTGACTGCTTCCTTACAAGATTAGATTTGGCATTGGAGTTCATTTTCAGGCTCTTAATGGTTGCAACTTAGTGTTTGTGTGTGTGTTTTTGTGTGCATGCATGCAAGCCCACAGAGGAGTTGCTGGAGGATAGCTGTCGCTTTCTGAACTTCATCATGGAAGTTTAACCTTGGGTAGATTATACTAAAAATTGTCTTGAGAGTCTCCTGTGAAATTCCATTGAATGCTGTACAGGTAGTCCCCAGGCTAAGAACGCCCGGTTTACAGATGACCCATGGTTAAGAACGGAGCTTACTGGAGCAAAATTTGAGTAAAATACACAATGATTCAAATTAAATGCACAATGGTTTGAGTTCATTACACAATACTACTTATACAGTATTATACAATAACATTGTTCCGGCTTACACACAAATTCAACTTAAGGACAGACCTTGGGATTGAAACTCATTCCTAAACTGGGGACTACCTGTACTTATTTCAGTCTAATCTATAGGTATAGTCAGAAGATAAGCTTTTTGAACCATTTTTGTTTTCATTTTTGCCTACTTGTACACAAAATTTTTAAAAAATGAGATCATTTTCATGTAGAAGTAAACTTGCCAGAATATATTTCAACTTGTTTTAACAGATGGCCAAGGACTATATCCATTATATCAAAATGCTTACAATACAGTATTTACATAGAGTTTTTCCTAATTATCACAGATGTTACCATAGTAATTATATCATCACATATCATCACAGTAATTTTTCGCAAGACGGTAATCAATATTATCTACAGATTGCCAACCAGAAGTGGGAGGCTAGAGCTGAGATTCTGTCTCCCAGGAACTATGAACAGAAAAATTCTCCTTTTCCCCCCTCCTGATTCTCATTCAGTTTGATGAAAAAGAATTTTCTTCAGAAATTCTTTCAAAGGAGACTTGAAGTGGAGGGAAATTCTCATGATGGCCTGTAATGTTCTTGCGTGTAGGGAAGGTTGTGTCTGTTCCCTCTTTCACTGCATCAGCAACTTTCCAACAGACTGCAACCCCCCTTGGTTTCTCATGCTCTCCTTAAATCCAAAGGAGGGAAATTTCTCATGGAGCTTTTTCAGACTAGGCAATCTGGGAGGCACCAGAGGGGTGGAAAACAAGACTAGGAGTAGCATCCTCTGCTGCTCTGACAGTAAAATGCCACAGGAGACCATCAAGCCTTAGCTGAAAGTACCCTGAGAACAGCGTAGAAAAACAAAACAGAAGATTCTTTTGCAAGAAAAGAAAGCCTTTGGGATAATGCAAGGGAGATTTTGGCATTAAGAGGAAAGCAGAACTATGGGTATCCAATTTATACCCCAGGCTCTTAACTGCTGCACTGCAGTACGCCAGTGTGTTGTTGAGGAAATGTAAGAAACGAATAATTCTCCAGCAAACACACACTCACACACACACACACACCTGAATCCATCTAAACTGAATATAATGCCACACTCAGAAGCTTGTGGTAAACAAAAGTGCAAGCCACTTTTAATATATTGGGTATTTTTATGCCTGCTGCAGCCATCTAAGACTATCCTAACATTACACAAACATCTGAAAAAGCTGATGAGCGTTTAGTCTCATGCCTTCCTCATTGGGAAACAGTGCCTCATATTCCTAAGAAGCCACTGGAAATGTTCAAACTTAGTTCAGGATATTTTGTGGTCCCCGAACAAACTGAGCACTTTAATTTGATGTCTCATCCCTGGTAATGGGCAGAATCTTCCATTACATCTGAAGAAAGCAGGTGGTTTTAGAAGGTGTCCGCTAGGCCACCCCTGAGAATGTCTGATTCTTTCTATTCTGATCCAAGATCAGTGACAGAGAGATGCCAAGGAAGGCAAAGGAGGTATTTGAGATTTTTAATGAGAACAGGGTGTTTATCAGATAAAGGATCCTGAAGACCATGTCAGAAAGAAATCTCTCTTGTCAACTAAAACGGTAATGTCACGCCCGCATTTATTTAATGTCCAGACAGAATAGCTTTATGTCAAAGTCCTATCTTTTAAGATGGGGAGCTTTTCCCATTCTTAAAGGAACATGACAATGAAACATCCACGAGGCCTGATGCTAAGATTAGCTGATACATTTTTACAATGGCTGTTGTTTAGTGTGTCTTGTCAGGCTGTCAGATAAAGGGATGCACAAATTCCTATAGCGAATTATTAATGTAGATTCAACTAGTTTTTCTGCTGAAAATGGATCCCTCCATTCTTCATCTGACTTTTTACATTAGAAAACTAAAAATAGCCCTGAGTGTTTGTAAAAAAAGACCTTCCAATATCTCACAGCATCATTCCAACCTCCCTCCTGCCATGCGCACTCACTCACACACACACATACAATTTTCTAGTACCTCATGTGTCATTTTCTTGCCTCTGCAATGTAAAGCTACATGCTCCAAAGATTTCATCTATTCCGTTTCCCTATTTTTCAATGCACTTATTTCTCTAATTTCACACATATACCTTAAATGGGAAAAAAAAATTAACATAAGGAACTGAATCTACTGAATCCCTCTCTTGCAGCTTTGTACGCTCTACTACAATAAAAATTGTGGCTGTTCACCCCTTCTTCAGATACTCCTGTGGTTGCTTATTATTACTTAAAGCATCTTGGAAGTGTGGCAAAGAGGATTTAGGCCCTGCTATGGGGTGAGGGGGCTGAACTCTTCCACTGGCTGCACTCCTCCTCCCTGATGCTGTTTGCCACACAGCGGAAGTAATAAAGTGGAAATATGATCCCATGTGACCTCCCCTCTGAAAAACAAAATAGGGTGACTTTTAGCTGGGAAAGGACTAGCAGGGACAACCAAGTCGCCTCTCTTTGCATGGGTCATTCATGCAACAAGGGCACTGTCTAGTGCCGTTTTGAGGCCCCCATCCTTACCAGCTCTTTGAACCAAGACTGTAGTAGTGACTGTCTGAGACAATCTATGCTACCTAAGCTCCAGTACTGAGCCACAGCCCCTGCCCATTGTCAGCTTTGCCCGAGAAATTGGAGTCATGATTAGATTTGCTTTTTGTGTTCTTTTGCCGTTCAGAAGAGAAAGAACTTGCCAAGAGCCCAGCACTAGCCCAGTTCCAAAATGGGTTTGGTGGGTGGATTACTTTTCTTTTGGCTTTGCAAGATTACCTTAAAAAAAAAAAATGCTTGTGCCAAATCCCCATTTCATCTTGAGAGTATGAAATGTAATGTTCTTCACAGTGTCCTGGTTATGACAATACACTGCTCTTTCATAGGGAAAGATTAAGAAGAATGATAGGCATTTAAAGTGGATATACAGTGGTACCTCGAGTTACGAACTTAATCTGTTCCGTGACTCTGATCGCAACTCGAGTTGGTTGCAACTCGAGGTAAATTTTCCCATAAGGTTCAATGTAAATACGGTTAATCCGTTCCGCCCTCCGAATTTGGTCGCACCACGAGGCAAATTTCTCCATAAGGTTCAATGTAAATACGGCTAATCTGCCCTCCGAATTTGGTCGCACCACGAGACAAATTTCCCCATAAGGTTCAATGTAAATACAGCTAATCTGCCCTCCGAATTTGGTCGCACCACGAGGCAAATTTCCCCATAAGGTTCAATGTAAATACATTCTTGCCAAGCCTGCTCTGCATTTTCTTTGGAGCCATGCTGACAAGCACACCAAAAACCTTCCAAACGCCACAAAACACACCACAAGCCTCACCGAACGTCTCCTTGCTACCGCGATCTCGCCCACAGGAAGCCACGACCGCGTGGCAGCAGGGCAAATGGCCGCAGATCTGGTTCATAGCTCGAGGCGGAGTTCGCATGTCGAGGTAAATTTTTGGGGCCGGAGCTGGTTGTATCTCGAAAAATTCGTAAAGAGGGGCGTTCGTAACTCGAGGTACCACTGTATAAAACCTTCATAATGGTGTGTCTATTTGTGGTGATGATGGGCTCTTCATTTTAATCTGGGGAAAAAATTCATTTCTCTTTCTAACTTAGGCCATTACATGCTTTATGTTTGATGGGCAAATACTAGGAATGAAGCTGTCTGTTCCACTTCCGTCCATACACACACTCTCACACATACAGGTGAAACTTGAAAAATTAGAATCTCGTGCAAATGTTCATTTATGTCAGTATGGCAACTCAAAAGGTGAAACCAATATATGAGAGAGACGCATTACATGCAAAGCGAGATATGTCAAGCCTTACTTTGGTATAATTGTGATGATTATGGCGTACAGCTTATGAAAACCCCAAATTCACAATCTCAGAAAATTAGAATAGTGTGAAAAGGTTCAATATTCTAGGCTCAAAGTGTCCCCCTCTAATCAGCTAATGAATCCATAACACCTGCAAAGGGTTCCTGAGCCTTTCAATGGTCTCTCAGGCTGGTTCAGTAGGAATCACAAGCATGGGAAAGACTGCTGACCTGACAGTTGTGCAGAAAACCATCATTGACACCCTCCATAAGGAGGGAAAGCCCCAAAAGGGAATTGCAAAAGAAGCTGGATGTTCCCAAAGTGCTGTATCAAAGCACATCAATAGAAGGTTATGTGGAAGGGAAAAGTGTGGTAGAAAAAGGTGCACAAGCAGCAGGGATGACCGCAGCCTGGAGAGGATTGTCAGGAAAAGGCCATTCAAAAGTGTTGGGGACTTTCACAAGGAGTGGACTGAGGCTGGAGTTAGTGCATCAAGAGCCACCACACACAGACGGATCCTGGACATGGGCTTCAAATGTCGTATTCCTCTTGCCAAGCCACTCCTGAACAACAAACAATGTCAGAAGCGTCTTACCTGGGCTATAGAAAAAAAGAACTGGTCTGTTGCCCAGTGGTCCAAAGTCCTCTTTTCTGATGAGAGCAATTTTTGCATCTCATTTGGGAACCAAGGACCCAGAGTCTGGAGGAAGAATGGAGAGGCACACAATGCACGATGCTTGAAGTCCAGTGTGAAGTTTCCACAGTCTGTGTTGATTTGGGGAGCCATGTCATCTGCTGGTGTTGGTCCACTGTGCTTCATTAAGTCCAGGGTCAACACAGCCGTCTACCAGGAGATTTTGGAGCACTTCATGCTTCCTTCCACAGATGAGCTTTATGGGGATGCTGACTTCATTTTCCAGCAGGACGTGGCACCTGCCCACACTGCCAAAAGTACCAAAACCTGGTTCAATGACCATGGGATTACTGTGCTTGATTGGCCAGCAAACTCGCCTGACCTGAACCCCATAGAGAATCTATGGGGCATTGCCAAGAGAAAGATGAGGTACATGAGACCGAACAATGCAGCGGAGCTGAAGGCCGCTATTGAAGCATCCTGGTCTTCCATAACACCTCAGCAGTGCCACAGGCTGGTAGCATCCACGCCACGCCGCATTGCGGCAGTCATTGCTGCAAAAGGGGCCCAAACCAAGTACTGAGTACATATGCATGCTTATACTTTGCAGAGGTCCGATATTGTTCTATTTCCAATCCTTGTGTTATTGCTGTCATGTAATATTCTAATTTTCTGAGATTGTGAATTTGGGGTTTTCATAAGCTGTACGCCATAATCATCACAATTATACCAAAGTAAGGCTTGACATATCTCACTTTGCATGTAATGCATCTATCTCATATATTGGTTTCACCTTTTGAGTTGCCATACTGACATAAATGAACATTTGCACGATATTCTAATTTTTCGAGTTTCACCTGTACATACTCAGAGATGGCTTCTCTTCTGTTTAAAAAGTAATTTCTGAAACTGCATAAATTCTTTTCAAAAACCAGATCGTAGAAAAAATATTACCCACTCTTAGCGAGTTCTAGCAGAAATGTCTCAGGAGTGAAAAGTTACTGAGAAAGGAAACGTTTTCTTGGTACATCTCGTTTACTGTACAGTACTGTTGATTTTACAGTGTTCATAAAGACAGAAATTTTATTTCCAAAGCATACTAGGTTTCAAGAAACATTTGAGAATCTATGTCTTTCATTTCATTGCACATAGTGCATTTTCTCATTTCTCTATATTTCTTTCGACAAGCCATACTTTTTTTTCCCTCTCATTGCAAACAGCCTTTTCAAAAGGGTCTAGAACTTAATGAGTATTTTTTTTTTCAAAATAAAAGTAACCTATATTGTTTCTTGGACTGAACAACTAAAATGTCTCTGCCATCTTAGAAAGAAAGAAATCAACATAGTTTTTTTTTAAAAAAATGGATAAAAATTTACCAAGAAGTGATATTCTCTACCTTATTAACCATGGAATTCAAGAAATTAGTAATCTGATACATTAAAAATTCAAGCCTGTTGGGGTTTTTTTTTAATAAAAACTATTGACTCAGCTGTCCATTTGAATGGTGGGTAGTGGAAAGAATCTCTGATTCCCTATTCAGACAGTCAAATATTCAGCAGGTCAGAGAGACAAGCCCTAAGGATAGGTACATATTTAATGCACATACTCAGTCACTGTACCTATAAAACTGGTACAACTGGAAATAACACATTGGGCGTTGTTAAGGAAATTTGCAGACATCAGCAATACTTTATTTTAAATTCTGGAATTGGGAGAACTTATTTTGCTCTCTCTCCCACTCCTCCAGCATACTGATATGAGTTTTTATACATTTCTTGTACATAGGTAAACTTAAATCAATGGGACAATACAATCAAAGAAGAGAAAATCATAGAAACGTTGACAGAGTGAACATCCTGATGAGATTTGGTGGTCAAGAGTATTAACAGTTATTAAGAAGAAGGCTAGATACAACAATTCACAGTACTTATTGAGATATAAGTACTTAACAAAAGTCTTGAGGAGTATAAAGGGAAGAAGTTTAAACAATGTATACTTGTGATCAGGTAATATTCAGTTAAGCTTCATCTGAGAGATTTAATTTCTTCAGTAGTAAGGGACAGATCCAGTAACTCTGAGATGCATTGGAATAACAGGAAAGCAGAGAGAGAAATTCACAGGTAGAGAACAAGAAGGAAGGAAACATGGAGGGAGACATATATCCTTTTCTAAAACCCAAGATGGCCATGAGTAAAAGGGAAATTAGAAGAGACTTTTGTTCTTAAACCTACAGTGGCATAAAAGAAGCAAAATTAACAGAGAAAAGATATAGAAATATAAAATTTCCATAACAGTGTGTATGTCAAGAATAGCATGAAAAATGGTTGTATCTACTTCCCATGTTATTTATGATCACTTCTCTATCAAAGGAGCTCTACACAGTCTACATAGCTTAGGCCACAATCCTATATGTACTCACTAGGACACTAGGTTGCATTGAATACTGCAACAAATGTCCAGGTAAATATGCAGAAGAAAATACTGAAGGGCTGTTAAACTGGTTTAAAAACATTTATTCTTTTTCTAGTGATGGACTAGGGATTTCAGCAGAGAAGTTATCTCATCAAGTCACAGATCACAAGATTCTTTGGAGAAAATCATAATGACCAAGTGATCTAAATGTACTTGATGTGTTAATGTAGATGTGTTTGTAGAACAAAACAAGGGTCAAATATGGAACAGGCATGGACTGCCACTGTTATGCAACTACTTGGAAGATGGGGTAAACACCAACCAATCCACCAAGTTCTTACATGCTCCTTTGCCTTGTTTGTGTGAGACCGTCTCTGAACAGCTTCCTCTTATCCAGCCAGAAAAGCAGACAGGGAAGTCTTGGTCTCCTGCTAAATCCACTTGATTTAGTTGCTCAAAAAAACCAACAGAGTTGTATGTCAAAACTCTGCTGCTGCTTCAACGTTTTCCACCCCTCTTCCCAAATGCGCTCTCTCTCAAATAAAAACACCAAAGAGCTGTCACCATAGAAATGCCTGCTAATTGAAATGAAAAACAGGACGGCTACTATTCAGTCCCCATATTTTCCTGAGCTTGAGTCATTTTGGTAAAATGTATTGGAAAGTTTGGACATGATTTTTGCTTGATGTCATTCAGAAGTTTAACTCAGGTGTTTTCTTACTCTAGGAGCAGGGAGAGGAGCTAATCCTATATCCTTGCCTACAACTTCATGTGCACCGACAGCTTCCATCCTGTATATATAGTGCAAACATCCAGAGGGAGGATCCCTTTGTGAATATTATGATATATGAGAAAGCCGCCATGCAATTTGAAACCCTGCATGTTAAAGACCCAAATCACAGGACATTCTTTACACTTACATGTATCATTCCAGTGTCTCCATCCATGGTTACTCAGGTTGTATGATATTGAAGATGTGCCAGCTCATTTAATGGGTTGCCTATGTGGGTGAGAGGCTGTTGAACAGATGGTCCTACATAACCTCTGGCCTCTACTTCACCTCTGCTATTGTCTAATATCTATCTAGTTTGGCAGGTATAATCATGAATGCTGGGAAGGATGCTTTGCAGACTTTCATTTGATTGTAATATAATGGGCTTTGGGGGCCAAATTAGCTTTTCAGACACATGATGTAACTGAAATAAGTAGCTTTACATGGAGGTAACAAGAAACATATTTCACATGTGAATAACATAAAGGAAGAAGATGCTGGAGAGAAGTCGGGAAATCCGTTTTTCTCAAGGGGAGCGCATGCATTCCAGAGCTGGCAAGCTGACAAGAAGTCACCCTATCAGTACCAGACAATTCTTGAGATCCGGAGCAGCCCAAGGCCAGCTTTGTCAAGGGAAGTGGGATGGGCCGGGGGGGGGGGGGTGGAGAGGAGAGAAAAGGATGAAATGTAAGAAGTGTGAAATGTCAGCATGATCCATAGAGATAGCAGAAAATTCTGTTTGACAACCAAACCAGTGTTGCCCGGAAAAGATAAGGTTCTTGCTGGGAGGGGAGACAATAATTGTTTTTAGTGTGGCAGATAAGAGATTAGACCTCCCTCCTATGATCTGCCGACTTGGAAACAGTAGCTTCCAAGGCTGCTGCCTCTAAATATTTTAAGTGAAGAACGCAAATACCCAACCTTTCCCCCTGTTCATTTATCCATCTAGCCATCTAGCCACCCATCGATTCCCCAGGGAAGCTGAATTTCCTCTTACTGTAATTTAATTTTACACTTGCAGGTAGCTTTGCCATTTCTTCCTCCCTGTGACTGCAAAAACTACCTGAAGGAAGGGGAAATTTTTTTAAAAAACCAATGACATACAAAGCAAGATCTGAATATCTCTGGTTTATCTTTTTCCAGAGGACTCTTGGACTCTGTGTGACTCTTTAAGATGCCAGAAAAAACTTATTTGCTGCAGCAGATGAATAAATTTACTACATGGTATATTTTTCCGGGTGTGAAAGCCATAAAAGCCATAAAGCATGAAAGCCACGAAAATAAATTAATTATTAATCCATTAATCATTCTGGGGTCACAAGAGTCTATGGATTCATCTTCATGTCCCACAAACTATAACACAAAAATGGCCCACTGTTTTTGGAGAACATATTCTCATGATGCAACCTTCATCTCATCCCCAGGCACTGTGGAGGCAGCCTAAATCAATGCTTAGCTTTTCCAGCTTTGAAGTAGTGTTTTCTGTCTTCTCCCAACAGAAATCCATGTCTCCATGAAGCTTCCTTCACAACCTTGCTAATGATAGAGCCTTGGGCTGGTGTCTGCCAAGTTCCTACTGGCAGGTTGAGGCGGCTGTGGCACACCCCCTCCCTCTGATTATTAGTCACTGTTATCCATGGCCAACTGGTTTCTGCAGAGGTATTTGACCCTGAAATAACAAAACCATGCTTCACAACTATACATATATACTGGTATACCACTAGACTGACTAGTGGCACAGGATGGGAGGAGAAACAGAGCTAGCAATAACGATAGTTCAATTATTCTGTGATAAAGCTCTAAGAACAGGACCACTACAAGCTTTGTTGCTGAGGTAGATTGCAACTTCACCAGGACAGGGAAAATTATGCCAGTGTATTTTTCTGCTGACTCAAGGAATTCATGTGAGCATGGCCATGAGGAAGACCCTGAGTTTTGATATATATCTATCTGGTAGATATATCTGCTGGAAGAAATAAAGGAACAGGTAAAGTTCTAAGAGATCCACAAAGGCCTTGGAGATGGCTTGTTGACATCTCATTCATGCTATAGTACTTTTAAGAATGATGCTAAAGACATGATCAAAGCAATATACAGCTGATTATAATAGCAGTTATCTATGATCAGGCATATTTAGGGGATCCAGTTGAAATTCTGTTTCCTTGCATGGAAAATTACAGGCATTTTAAAGCTAAACTTTCCATGGAAAGCAAGATACGCTAGGAATGGGTTTCTAGCTCCTTGACAGGTGGCCTAATGGTCTTGGGGTTGCAGAAATTAGAGATTAAGACAAATGCAGGCCTGTGGTCAATTTTTTTTTTTTTTTTAATCTGCTTAACAGTCATTACTGACCCTGCAGTGACCGCCCCCTAGTGATTTTCAAGGCAATTGCATCTTTCTAGTTTCGGCATTAGACTTTGCCAGAGCCTAATTCCTAGAGCGTCAGCCCAGCTGGCAGCACAGGAGGCGGAATTTCCGTTGCTTCGCGCCCCTTTTTCGGACGAGCGCGGTTTCGCGCTTTTTACCGGCAACTGTCCCGTCTCTCTGTGGAGCCGCTGCCAGCATTTTCCTCCCACCAGAGTGAGAGTGCTCATTTATCTACTCACGTACATTTTCGATCTGCTGAGTTGGCAGAAGCTGCGGGTATAGAAACAAGAGCTCACCTTGTTAACGCGAGGCTGGACTCGAACCGCTGAAGCTTTCAGCCATTTCTGGCCAGCACTTTCAGCATGTCTGAAAGCCCACTCTCCCTGTGAAAATATGAGATACAATGGCATTACTGTGTTTTGAGAACCCATGTTTGAGAGCAGCCCACAATGTCCTGGGCCCTGCTAGAGTCAGTACCAAGAAGGGGACAGAGGGAGGCTGGTTTCTTTCTTCAGCAGGAGCCATTTCCCACCTACACTGATTATACACACACACAGCTTATAATTATAACATATATAAGAATACACCCCAAGAGGCATGCATGCACAATACATACAGACCAAACCTGCTCAGTGTCATATATGTGAGGTTCCTTGCACTCCCCCCTGCCCCCACTGTCACCCAATCCTGTCTCAGTTCTCTATAGGCTTCTCTGTCTTTAGCCAAACGTTCTGCCCCCCCATCACTTACATGCTGGAAAAACAGTAGTAACTAACATTTGTGACTTTGGCAATAAAACAACAGGCCTCGCAACCCCCAAATGGCAAAAAGACATTTCCATTCCAATCCGAGTTTTAAATTAAATGGTAATGAAAAATCAGCAGTGGCAGCTGGGACCAAAGGCAGAGATTGTCTCCAGGAACAAAAAGAGAGATGGCAAGGAAAGCTCAGCCTGGCAATAAAACAGCTGGTAAACTTACAAGTAAAAAGATATTAAGAAAGCAAATCTAGGAGGGAATCAAGCAAAGAGATGGACAATCACAGGAAAGAAGGGAGGCTCCACAAATCAGCCTCCACTTTTTGAACGGGTGTTTAGAAGTTTGGAGGGAGGAGGGGAGAAGAGCGGAGTAGAGAAGTTCTGTAGTCTTGTGCTGACATCTGGAGGAAAGATTAGTAAAGGGAGGCACAAATAACTTCTCAAATAGGATGGACCAACACAAAGATAATGATGGTATAGGACACCTTCCCTAAGCACTCATAGATCTTCATGTCTGTTATTAATTCAGTATTTATTATCACAGCCCTCTAAAGGAGGTCTGCTAAGGGGCTCTTGAAAGGAGGACTGGCATAATAATATACGTGAACATGATTGCCTTCATTTTAAAGAGAGTAGCTTGCTATGGATGCCCTATCTTTTCCCAACACCTTCTTCAGTCCAGCTGACCCCACTCCTGTGATAATCAGTTTTACATCAATCAGAAGAGAGTTAGAAGCTAAAAGCATGGATGTAGGTGCAAAAGAAAATGCAAGAAAAAAAGGAGAGTGGGGTTTTGGTTTGGATGAAAAGAGTATGTCTGATTTAAGGCACCTTCTTGTTTTGCCAAATAAGAGGAGGTTCAGCTACTAGGTCACCTGGGAACAATTGCTTCCTCCATGAAAAGTCCAGATCAATGGCTTTCTTGGCCTTAGGCACCATCTCACCTGAACAAGTGCTGTCCAGGTTGGATTGTGGTTCCTCCAGGAGCATCAGAATCCACAGGTGATCAAAGACTTGGTGTTCCTCCCATACAAATACAGTGTCTGGCTTTTGCATTCCTTTAAATTAGGTGAGCTTTAAAATGTCAGGCTGCCCCTTCTTTTGCAAGTGTTTATGCTACATCTGAAGTAGATGTGCTAATTGTTTCTGTAGAAGTAGTTTCATTGTGGATGCATGTGGTGGTTCGTGGGTTTCATCTCAGTTTCAGACAAAAGAATGACTAAGTTTCATCCAAGGGGTGCAGAAAGAGAGGACTGTCTACACTCAGTTCACTAAGAAGCTACCATAGTAGGAAGGAAAAGATGAAGTAGCAGCAAAAGCCAGTCCTGGACCTCCTATCACTCTCCACCATACCTGAGGGATGTGTATAGCATCTCGACAGGCAAGGAGAGGGAAGGCATTCTGAAGAAAAGTAGGAATATCATATAAACTAAATCTTGCCTTGCACCTGTTCTTAAAAGCTACTATCTCTTTTTTGACATAGGGCTCTCCTTGCTGTCACATTAAAGTGCTTTGCTCTTGCCCTTGAGGTAGCAGTGAAGTAGGCCAGCATGCTTTGCACTGTCCTCATTGCTCAGTCCTATTCCGCCTCAGTAATGAGATTGGCTAATGAGGCTGTCCTGCAAGACCAGTTTAAAACAGTGATTGGTGGATTCTTCTGGCTTCAGCCTCCCACCAAATGTCACCAGCTGGTGAAAAATCATCCTCCAATCACTCCCCTTAAAATGGAAAGGACTGGGGTCTGGTTAGCTTTTAAAAACATTATTGAGTCAGCTAATTCACAAGGTAAGGTGGGGTGGGAGCAGCGAAGCAGAAAAATAGCATCTCTATGTGATTGGAAGAAGTGGGGAGAATCACTCTGTACTCATCAACTCTTTGATCCCACAGTGTTTGCCATTGGAGACTTGATATGTATAGGGCAAGCCTGGTTGGAAAGATTCAGATTCTCTCACTGCCAAAACCTGAATGAACCTTGTCAACTATGCCCAGGAATGGAAGGGAAGGGGGCATATCCACAGCAGCACAATGGCCAATGCTGGGCTAATACAGCCCCTGGCCAGCCAATCAAGCACATTATGGATAAAGCATCCTAAGCTGTGGTGATAAAAAAATACAGTATGTTGGGAGGAGAGGAAAAACACTCATTTAAAACTGGAACAGGTAAAGATGACTTCAAGCTGCCTCTGCTATGGGCTGGAGGTGAGATAAAGGCAAGATTATGAGAATATGTCATTTAAAAATGGTTAAGGGGCATATTTGTGCTGCAGTTGGAAGGACATGAGAATGCGTCCTTAGTCCAGCCATTTTCTTTCCATGTTTGGTGAAACCAGTTCTCCAGCTTCCTGACATTCTGCCACATTTATGTGATGCAAGGCTGAACTGCTACAACCGGGCTGGGAAAACACAGCTGAGGTAAAAACTATTCAACATTTTAGAACTAGGCCAAAGAGACATTTCTCCTCCCATCTCCTTTTTTGGCAGGGAAGGGATGCTTCTTTTGGCACATGCAGAAATACATTCATTTACATCAGCAATGGCAAATTGCTTTGGCCCAGGAAGCTGATTCCTCTATGGCCACGCTGGTCCAATGCCACAACAACCTACACCGCTCTTAGCTTGCAAAATGCTTCTTCCTGAAGACCTGGTTGGTAAAATGGATGGCTCAGGCAAATGACTGAGGGAGAGTTGGCACTTTGGAGCAAGCAGCTGGGTTGACTGTAAATATTTCCTCTTCCCCCCTGCCCCAGTGGCCAGGCTGATCTCTCTTTTTCTTTCCAAGGGAACTGGACTGGGTGAGACCATGTGTGAGGGGAGAAAGGTTAACTTTACTGCAGGTTTCAGCTGGGCTGGGACGGACTTTTCTTGCCATTTTACTCCTTCATGCTATGTTCTCTTGGACAGGAAACAAAACCTAGCCAGAAAGTTTGACCAAATGCAAAACGACACGGCGGTGATTTGAAAGAGGAATGGGCCTCCTTTTCTCTCTATAAAAGGAGGTTACACAAGCCAGAATTACAGAGCTTTTCAAAAAAGAGAGTGCCTCAAAAAATAAAAAAGACATTTCACATCCAGCAAGGCTTGCTTCCCACAAAACCAGCCTGTGTGTCACAACCATCAGTAAAAGAATAACTGCTAGTACCTGACAGGTGTCTGGTTAAGGGACTTAGGTACTCTACAGAAAATGTGTTGTCAAGGGCTCTTTATATGAAGAAAGCCATCAAGAGGTTAGCTTCTTATCACAGCTTCATTGCTAAGGTAAATAAATTGGCAATGTTTACCCAAGCTAGAGTGCAGCACATCAACCTTCCTCCCGTGGAACTGAAAAAAAAGTTTCCACAGCTGTTGAAAGTGCTCAGTATTGCACATGAGGATTCTGCTGAGCCAGGCACAGCCATGGAAGGAGACTTCCACGGAAACGGTGGCTTGGGACTGTTGGCCTGAGGGACACCGTTTCCTGAAGAAAGTTACCTGGACAATCCCAGAGCATTAGCCTTTCCATTTTTCATGCCGTCACAATACACTTTAAAACCATGTTAGAATTTTCCTGAACTGCCTATCTCTCATCCTCCCTCTCTCTCTCTCTCTCTCTCTCTCTCTCTCTCTCTCTAATCTATCTATCCAACCCCCAAATCTATGGTGCTATTCAGATGCTATAATTACAAAATATATTTTTACCAAATCCAGAATTTGGAGCAGAGTATTTAATCAATTAACTCTCCCTCACTGATTTTAACTGGCCAATAGATGAGTGTTCTGCCCCAGACTTTTCTGTGATCGTGAATCACAAAAATCCCTAAACTAGACTACACTAAACTAAACTACTGCATATACTTGCATATAAGCCCATCAGCTGATAAGATGACCTTCAAATCTTTAAACAAAATACCATGAAAAATGCATACCCGCAGATAAGTCGGCCCACATTTTCCATGGTATTTTGGTTAAAAATTCAAGGGCCTGCTTATCTCAGATGGTCTTATATACACATAAATATGAGATACACAGGTACTTTAAAAAAGTATTACAGTATATACTTGTAGATAAGCCCATCCATGGATAAGCTGAATGCAATTATTGGGGTATATTTTGGCACCTAAAATTCTCAGCTTATCTGTGAGCCTAAGTATTTAGTCAGCTAGACTAAACTAAACCTACTAAAATAAAGTAAAATAAATCATTAGTGTTCCTCATGACCCTTGTGTTTTTTGGATTACAAAGAAAAAATAAAGAAATAAAAAACCCTTCTGAGAGGCTGCTGTACGGGGAAGTGGGAAGACCAATTGAAAAAATTGTATATCTGGATGTAGCAGCTCCATGGCATGCGATTAAAGCAGGCAGCCTGAACAGAGAAGCTCTGACTGATTCCAGTAGTAACAGTGGCATGGTAGCATCAGGGCCAGCTTCAGGCTAAGCCCGAGCGGGCCCTGGCCAAGGGTGCCAAAGCTTAGGGGGTGCTCATGCTGCCCCTCCTTCCAAATCATTCTAAAAATGCAAATGTTCACATCCCTCAGTCGATGTGGCCTAGGGGAGCCAGCCCTTGGTGGCATGATTGTATTTAAATACCTTTCTGAATGACTGTGGCCATGGTAACGTGCTACTGAATCAGTGGGAGAGAGGGAGGGGCGAAGACCGGTCCTAAACAATTCATGAACATTCCTCAGGATGCTGGTCACAGCTGCTGTGTAGCCATGGCTGACAACGAAAGGGATTAAACTGAGGATAGGGGTAGGGCTGGGAGTCAGGGCATGGGATAAGGACGTCACCCCATGGAAAAAGGTCCACTGTTATTGCCTGCAAAGCCACAGCAGTCAACTTTTTTTTCATGATGGTAGCAAAGTAGCAAAATGTAAAACTGAATTTATTTACCTGTAAATCAATAATACTTGTACACCACTGAACCCGTGCAGGCTCATGGTGGTTTACAAAACAATCAACAAAAACATACCTCACCGTTAAAGTATCGATTGTAAATAGAAAGAGAAACAGCCAATAACTAATCAAAGTTGCAACAATGCAAGGATAAAATGCGATAACAAAAAAATCCATAAAACTGCTACATAAAGAGCTGTTTCCCTTGTTAGTGGAAATGACAAAGGGAGAAAGACAGTGCTTCATAGGTGAAATAGATGTCATTAGAAGGGCCAGTAAATAGAGTGTTCTGCTGGCCAATTAATATGTTTATCTGGAAGTGCTCCTGTGACCCCAGCAACACTTGGGTCAATAGTTGAGATCCATAGTTTGTTAGTTAGTTTTCTTGAATTAGCTTTTCCTCTTAATTGCCCTGTTTGTGCTCATGATACAATCAGATTTAAGTGCTTACAATTGTATTTAATCCTGTCCTCTGACATTACCAGATGAGATGTAGCCTTCATTGGGTTGGACCACTGATTAACTAAGGATGGAAGAGGTTGTTATTTTGTTTAGTAAGTATTATATCTGTATACCACACCAGGTTTCTTCTGTTAAAGTTATGGTAGAATACCTAAAATTCCTCGGGATGTATGCAGTGTGTGTGCATGTGCGTGTGTCCCTGCCTTTCATCTTTACAGTTTCTAAGATGACGTACAATAAGGCAAACCAAAGCAATAATATTAAAAACAGGATAAAATAACAGTGACAATGACAAAGAAAGAAAACAGCAGGATAAACATACACCAAAAACAGCAGCCATGGTAGCAACCAGCAATACTTCAAAAGAAACCCAGCTCAACCATTAAAATCTGGGTAGATAATACCCATAATGGTACCATCTCACAAATGTACCTGTGGCAGGCATTTCATAAATGGAGTGCCATTATAAAAAGAACCTTTCTGTAATTGCTGGCTGTTCATCTGACTCTTAAAGGGCACACAGAACAGGGTCTCCAGAGCAGATATAAAGGCTGGGTGATTTTCTGTGGGAGATGAACTCTCATCCAGACCTACTTTATGTCAATACAATTGCTGTAACAAGCGCCTTCAGGCCCTGGTGTGCTCAGAGAAATAACTATGTGTCCGAAATAAGAATCAGGTTGTAGGAAAGTGTTGCTACTATGTTGAGATTTTGAACAACAAAATCAAAATGGGACTATTCAGCACAGTGCAAGGGAAGGTTGCATTTGCCTATCCAAATACGAGGGATAACAAAGTCATCTAGTCTGGTGGCTGGACGAGGCCAGAAGTTGGGGCTTCTCGGAGATGGGGGTTTCTCCCTCTACTGAAACTCAGGTCCCTGGGCATCTTCCTTCCCTGTCTTTCTTTCCAACAGAATTTGGACATGATGCATCACAGTTTTCTTTTCCACAAAGGATGGCCTTTTCTGTCTTTGCTCTTTGCCTTCTTCTGCAGAAGAAGTGGGGATACTATCCTTCCCCATACTTTGTGGCAAGAGGAACAAAGGTCCCCTGGTTTTGCCACATTCTTCCCTTTCCTGCTGGAAAAAGGAGATAGCTCAGTGAGGCTGACCAGACAAGTAGTTGGTAGTGCTGCAACGTGGAGCAATTCATAGTAGAAGGGCTGTGGTAGGAAAGCTTTCCAGAAAGGGAGGGGCCAGTTAGGAAAGCCTCAGAGGGCATTTGTTCCCTCTTCTTCCCATTTACACTTAGCCAAATGATACATTAAACTTATAGATGACTTTTGCATGCAAAGGAATATATGCTTCTTTAAAAGAGCAACAGGGCTTCAGATAACACTATATACTGGACAGATATGAGTGGGAATGTTCAATCATGAAAAACATACTTTACCAGTTCTTGCCCCTATGAGGAAGTGGTGTTTGAGGTTCACTTTGAAGAGCGAAATGTCTTGACCCAGAACTAAGGACGGGGTGGGATTTGAATTGCGATGCAATGGAAGAACACTGATTACTTCCTTCTATGTGGTGGTCCTGGAAGAAAAATGCATTGATTTACCTTAGGAAAGAAGCTGCCTTTGCTGCTTATAGGAGTGTCTCTCCCATAACTAAGTATCATCCTCAGGAGATGTAGATTTTTATGGGGACAGTGACATGGAAAGAATTAAAGAAAGAATTAAACACATACACACCCCTCTCCATACATGCTACTTCCTGAATCCTGATCACAGTCTCTGCCCTCCCTAATTTAAGAAAAAACAGATCTGCAAAGGAGAGCTCTCGGTTTAAAGCAACACATAATTCGGTCCAGAGAGGCAGTTTTTTCCCAGGTCACTTGTAATTCAAGTATCTCACTGGCAAAAGAGAACAAGATGGTATCAGTGTGTGATGAAAAGGAACAGGTGGATGAAACAGACTGTGTGAATAGTGAAGAGTTATACAATCAAGAGTCTATAGTGACACAATATAAAGTCAATAAACAAGACAATAAAGGCATTCAAAAAGTCTCTTGGGCTTTTACAACCAGCAGGAATAATTATATCTGCATCCTGAGGCTGCTTCAGATGTGATTAGGCAAAAAACAAAAACAAAAAAAAAGGAGGGGAGGAGAAGGAAATCAAGAATGCTGGAATTTTGGGTGTTCACTGTATTTGCATGGCAATTACAATGGTGCATAGAAAGCAATAGAGTTCTTTCTTCTCTGATTCCTTTTGTTATTGCAAAAGGACCACGCAATTTTTCTTGGAAAGCCAACCTTACCCACCCCCACACACCCCACCCCCACACCAAAGAAGTGGAGGAGGTAATGGTGCATGTGTAGATCCTTTTTCCAAATATTTAATCTCTATACATAAGGGCCCCAAGCAAACTCTAAGCTCTTCTGAGATCCTCAGAACATAGGTGAACTTCTTCCACCAGGGCTGACTTTTTAAGCCAACAAATCCTGGCACAGAAATGTCTTCCATTTATTTATTTTTTGATCATTGTATGTGTCACTGAGTCTCAAAAGAAGTTGGGATGCCACTTCACTCTCACTTTACCCACAATGATTGAAAAAGAGATGAGCTACATTTCACAGCTGTTTTGCCCCATTCTTTGATGAGGCTCATTGAAAATATTTGCATGATAATGTCTTGGTTGATGCTGGATTGGATAGGATCCTTTTGTTTCTACAGTTGTTTTGTTGCCTTTCACATCCCTGCACATTTTGGCAGCAGGCCAAATTCTGCCACTTATTGTGTGCAAGCACAAAGCACAGATCAATTAACTCTAAGACAATACTTGAAATCAATAGAAATTACTTGTGGCTGTGTGCATCTGGGGGCTGACTGTAAATATCCATCCATGACTTAATCATTTGGTACTGGAGTTTACAAGCAGGAGACCTTCAGGAAGCTACTCATGAAGCCTGCATGTAGAGAAATTACTTCTGAGAACTGCTGCTAAATATTAAATGCATCTACTTGAACAGGTCGCAGTAGTACATCACCACTACTGTCCACTGGCTGGTTTGTCTTATATAACCTGAACCATTACATCCAACATTTTATGCTCATTGTGGGGTATACAGGGGGTAGCCAAGTTGAAGAAGTTTCTCATTCAATGCATTACCAACACATTTAAAGAACAGCAAGTCATGGCTTTGTTTCTTTGCCTAATAAGAGCTGGGTAAGAAAAGGAGATATTGATGCAGAAAGACAGAAGCCTCTACAGAACTGGAAGTGAGCAAAACATCAGAAAGTGACAGTCATGCATACAGTATGCGTTCAGACTTTCCCCAGGTAAGATCACAGGAGAAACAATGTAGAGGACATCTCATGGACATCAACCTGTGACTCCCTGTGTCTTAGCTGAACCAAGTTAGAACGCTCTGCTTTGGTATCCTCAGCATAGCTGGCACCTACCCATGGTACAAACATGCCCTGAAAACTGTCTGTCCATCTATCCATCCATCCATCTATCTATCTACCATCTGCTCTGTCCATGATGTCGCCTTCTTCTCTTCCTCAGCCCATGAGCAGGAAAGTCTTAAACCTTCCTCAGCTGTCCCAGCATTAGTGTTTCACTCTTAAGGTGACACATCCAATAGCCACAAGTTATATTAAATCTCTTTTGCTACATCCCCAATTATGTCAGAGCCAAAATCAGGTGACCAGTAGTGAGCAGGTTCAGAGAGGTGTTTATTGACCATTTCATACTAATGGGTGTACTCTTTCCCCTCATAGTTAGCTTCATCTTTGCTCTGCTGCTGTTGTGTCTCAGAGGTGGACCTTACAGAGGGGCTCTGTCAGAATTGTGCGATAGTGCTAGACTGTTCAATAGCCCCCAGCAATTTAGCATGAGGCTGAAAAAGCAGAACATGGGATTGATGGGGCAAGCCCCTTTCCCATTGCCTCCTGAACAGAGCACGGGGGAGATGTAAGTCAGCATCTGTTGACTAAATGAAGAAAGGAAAGACAGAGGAGAAACATCTGAAATAAAAATACTGTTGTGAGTCAGCTTTCCTTGTGAAGATATGAATGCTGGAGGAATCAATCACTTTGTCACTCACTGCTCACACAAAATCAGGACAGTATCATTTGGTGATGAGTGAGAACAGATGTTATAGAGGAAGAACAGGATCAACAATGGGGACAGCAGATTTCATGCCAGTACAATTCTCTGCTGATGCAACGATGTGTAGATTAAGTCATCTCAAGCGAAATAGTATGATCCATAAAAATGGAATCCATCACATAAAGATACATGTAATTCTTAGATTCATGAGCTGCACCTCAGAAAAGCTTATGCCTTTTAATAAAATTTGTCAGAAAAGTACCACCAGATTCCTAAGTTTTTGCCACCATAGACTAACACAACCCTCCTCCTACAATGGGCCCATTAGCCTATTATCTCAAAATATTTTTCAGCTAAAAAATTGCATTTAAAAATGTATATATTTAAGAATGCTGCATACAAAAATGTGTGCAAAATGTGTATGATGGGGAAAGCTGTGTACGAAATATGGATTTTTGTGTGTGTGTTGACGGTATGGGTAATTAGCACAATGCGGAAGTTGACGGATGATACTGGCTGAGATTGGAGATAATCTGGCCAGCTGCAATTTAATTTACCCTTTAAAAGTCTTTATATAAAATGATACAAATATCAAATGATATTTATGATCATAATGAAACTAGGGTGGTTTTCCTCTAATGTTTATTTATGCTTAATAGCATGATTCTAACCTGCATTACTTATATGCTAATATTTTCACCTTTCAGAGGAAAAAAAATAATTGATTCTGGTAGGAGAATTTGTATTTCTCTTTTTTTCTACATTACACTTATGCAGTGGAGGCCAAACAACTATTGGGAATAGCTAATATTATTTTGTGACAGCACACATTTGGGATAGCAACTGTAAACTAGAGTCTTCCCCAGTCTGTTATCCTCTATGTAGCCTGAGTTCTGATATTCATGGTGGCTGGAAGTTATTAGAGTTGAAATCCAATATATCTGGAAGGTAGTCAATTGGGAAAAACTGGCTTACAGGAAGGGAAACGTGTTTCTACCAAATATTTGTAATTCCTTTGCCCTTCAAATCACAAGAGGTTATTTATTGACCTCACAGCATATGGCACATTAATCACATTCACAAAGATACAGTACTGTTATTATTCATTGATGGACAACTCATGTGATCCTCAAAGTCCTTTTTCTGCCCAGCCACAGTTTGATCTTCCAAATTCTCCATTGCTGCCACCCTAACTGCTGGCTGTTGGTGCTAGAGAAGAGAAGGTTATCTGATCTTCTGTCTACCTGTCACCAATTGGTGGTTAGCCTGTCAGAACAGTGACCCTACTGAGAAACAGGATGCATGAACAAGTTCAGGATCCTGATGGCACACCATACAGGTGATGGATGGGTGGTTGTGATTGTGATGGTTCAATCTGCATCAGGATTTTTGGGATGGGATGAGGTTAAATTTTTGCTTCTCCAACCATCTCAATTATCATCAGGACTATTATTGGGTTGTGGTGTGGGGGAAGTCATCACAGCTGCTTTGAAACTGCTGGGAGGAGAGACTTGAACTACCCCATTGCCAGCTATTCTTTTTAGATGTGTAAACCCTGACCCACCACATGGTATCTCATGTAGATCTGAGAAGGTTACCCATTTGGTTTTAAATGTTTGAAACTAAAAAGAAGAAGAAGAAAAACTTGAAAATCTTTCTAGCACTTTAGAGTTCTTTCCCATGAAGTAGATCTAGTTTGCTCAGTGCCTGGATAAGGGACCATCCAGGAATGTCTAAGTATACCATCCTGAATTAGAACAGGTTTTCCCTATTAGCATATGACTGGATCTTTGAGGTCTGTTTCAGCCATGTCATTCTATGAATCTATGAAAGTCAGCATAGAAATGTACTAAACAATGACTTGCAGCTGGATTCATAAGCCAACTTTGGATTGTATGAAAACTAAGGTGAATGTAGGTGTCGTTAAAATATGCAGTGCATATTAATAATTGCTTAATCCATTGATTTCAGTGGGAACTAAGTTCAGATAAAGTTGTCTAGACTCAGCCTATTTTGTTCAAGGGGATACTTAGATTTGGTCTACATGTATGATTCATTGTAACATGCTTATGTGAGTCAGGCTTTCCTGTTGCTCTACTTGTAAAATACTAATGTTACAAGTAGGTCTAAATTATAAATAAGTTTATGAGTATATATTTTAGAGCCATCCTTAAGACTGCTTCAGATCATGTGACTATAAGCATTTAATTTTGTAATGGTACAAATGTCAGATAGCATTTCTCTGGTTCTTCAGGCTAAAAGCTACCCAGAACTAAGCCTGTTAATTTTATAACCAATCAGTGCAGTGTTCTCTGAGCCTGGCAGTTTGCTGGATATCTGTCATACAATAAATCAGAAATACATTGCTGATCATTTCAGGCAAATCTGGTTATACACTGAAATCTCATATATAGAATGTAAATAATGTTATTGTTGTCATCTGGTTCCTAACTAATCTGACATTTGAGGATAATGGAGACAACCTTATAATATGAAGGACTTGGTTTTGTGAACATTTAAGCAGTGCCCTTCCCCCTCCCCAAGTTTTAATTTTCCAAAGCATTTTTAAGCTTTTAGGGGGGTGTCATTAATTCATTTAAATTCTTCTCACTTGCCAGTAATGCTATTAGACAGCCAGATCTGATTAGCGATATTGAAATATTTCAATCTCTGCATCAGGTGGGGGCTGGATTTGGTGAGGTCATCCCCTCTATTAAACCCTGCCCTATAGTGCATGATAACAGCAGGGAGAGGAGATTTCTAGCATGACTGATGTAGGCAGAACATAAGGTTTCTCTCTGTGTGGATTCACACAGCCTTGTAATCCAGGGCTGGATGATCCTGTGCAACTAATCTAAGCAAAAGCAGTGGCTATAAATACTACAGAAACTGCAGCTGAAGGGTAAAATTGTGACAGAACTAAATCTTGGGACTATGGGCCCTCTCCAAGTATCTTGAAGGGAACAGAGTTTCCAGGCTGCCAAAATGGCTCCTTTTTCCCTGATTTTTCACAGAATATTGATTGATTGATTGATTGATTGATTGATTGATTGATTTAATTTATAGGCTGACCCACACAATTTAGCATAGAGAAAATAATAGATGACTGGAAAGACAGAATGCTAGGAGAGATTGACCATGGTCTTATGATGGTCTCCTGCAGATGTTTGGGAATACAACTCCCATAATCCCTGCTATTGCCCAAAGCATACAGACATTGTAACCAAAATATCTGGAGGACAGCAGGTTGCCCCCTGCTAGCATCTGGCAGCAATAGGCAATTGGCTGTTCTTAGGTTCACTGATTTGCTTTGGGCCTTTCACTGGAAACAAAAAGTCCAGATACAGATGGAAGGGAGCTAGTTTTTCTCCAGGTCCCCCGAGGGCAGGGAGAGAGAAGAAATGGGCGTATTAAGCAGCATAAGCAGATGAGAAGTCACCTACTAGTATGGGGACTTTTAAAACCATAATTATAATGCAGCAGCTTGGAATAAATGGTCATTATTTATCCATTTTCTCTATTAGATGGGACAGTTTTGACAGAAATAGTAATCAACTTGAGGAAGCCAAAGGCTTTTTGATATTAATGCAGACAATGATGAATTAAACATCAGAATGGCCCTTCAGTTATAATGAAAGTCTGAGGCCATTAGTAGAGGAGTGGGCCATTGGTTTTCCCTCTACCACCATTCCTCAGTTGTTAATCCCTTAAATACATAAAAAAATGTTGATAGACACATGCAAAATTTGGGGTAGCAGTTCCTTTGACTTAGGTACATGAGAGAGTTAAGGTTTTCAGCTCGAAGGTTACTTTTTTTGCCAGCATAGCTGACATTCTTCTCAGACTAGCAAACTGCTGAGATTTTGCTTTTCTACCTAGTAAATCAAGTGCCACAATGCACAAAGGTCTACCGCAAGGCATATGAACTGAAACCTAGGAGATACGAATCACGCCCATGACCTGTCTCTTTTGAGTGTTGGGGTTTCCTGATCCATTTTTTTTTTTTTTTAGATTTATTAAGCTATTATTTTAAATTTAAAGAGTATTTTACACCCCTGTTCACCAAAGGTTCATCCTGGATTTATTAGTGTCTTCCAGAGTCTATGAGGCTCATTCAGACCTCCCTGATTAGTGCAGGGGAATATGGGACTAGGGGCATTTATGGAGGAACTCCTTTGTTTGTACTTGCATATCCCATTTTTGAGATCTCCTACACTGAGATGAGCGCAGATGTCAATATAGAACCAGGTTTGTTTGCAGTATAGATTCCTTCAGGCTTGTTTTCAGGATGATGGATGAAAGATGCCAGTTTATTTGGAGGCTTGCTAAGTGAGATCACTGCAGTCCATCAGTGGCTCTGTATCTATTGCTGTAGAGGCTACACATATACACCATGCTATTGGTGAGGAAAGATGAATTGGAGACATATTTATAGCATACTGACATCTGAGGAAGAGAAGCCACTGGAAATTTAGCAGAAGTACAGTGGTAGATCAAAACAATTCTTAATTCCCTGCACTGTTGATTTTGGAAGCATGGACTTTGAATAGAGAGCCTATGAAAATGTCCAAAATGAAGCATTTGTAAGTCTTCCAGGTTCTGATGTGCCATATATTCCTGTGCCCTCTCCCATCTGTAGAACCCTTACCCACAATTTAGCTACTTGTGCTGTAAGCATTTGTCTTACTTCACTTTCTCTAACAGCCAAGTTGACTGGGGTGTGCTCATTATTCTATAGCTAATGTATCCTTATACACAATCTCTGCATCAGTTGGTCAATTCCAAAGTGGAGGGGGAGGAATCCACATGTGGCAAATTCCCTGTATGCATGCCTTATATGACTGACAAGCCCACTTTATAACATTTCCAGAAGCCACTGCAGAAGTACTAGACTGTGTGAATGGAGGAGGAAGCAAAAGGTAGGAGAAAAGATGTTGGATGCATGAAAGAGATGATTGAGAAGATGCAAAATTCAGTTAGCTGACTTGATCTCCTAACTGGTGCTTCCAAATGCAGTGGAAGGAGAAGGAGAAGAAATTAATGAATGGAGAGGAGCTGCAGAAGCATGTGAGACAAGGAGTGGAAGCATATAGAACTAGAAGAAGAAGAAGAAATGGCATAGAAGAAGGCGGAGGAGAAATGCGAATGGCAGAAATAGCAATAGAGATAATATTAGAACAAGTAATGACAAGGAAGGAAGTATTAACAAGGTGAGGGAAGGGATGTGAAAACAGCCAACAAAAAGAGTAGAATTAAAAAAGAAGGGTGACATTGAAGAGGCCCTAGGCAGTGTAGAAGACAAAGCCAGAAAAGGAATAAAGAGTAAGGGAAAGGAAATGTAGAAGAGAGAACTAAGGGGTGGGTGGGAATATATATTTCCCAAGTCTTGTTGCAGCCCCTCATTTATTTTTTTAGAAAATATGGGAAAATAATATGAACTGCCTCCTAAGGACGTAAATCATTCTCAGATTAAATCCCAAATCCCAATCAAGTTGAGCCAACTGGGAGAGATTGTGTGTGTGTGTGTGTGTAATTTTTATTAAAGATTTTTAAAAAGGAAGATAAAAACTAATACAAACTAATATAAAGTAATGAAAAGAAAGAAAGACAAAGCTAAAAGTGCAAGAAAGGAAGAAAAGAAAAGAAAAAGAAAATAGAAAAGAAAGAAATAAGATACAAAGAAGTAGCTTCCGATCTTTACAGCAGTTATAAGTACAATTATAAATTTACCTCTTTCTCTAAAGTTGCAACATGTCTCTCTTCTTTCTATAATCTATCCTGTCTAATCATCAAAATCATAAATCATAAGTTCATTTTTTTTCTGTTTTACGCAAAAAGTCCATAAAGGGTTTCCAGTCAGGAATAAATGTAGATATTGTCTTTTCTCTGATCAAAGAGCTCGACTTAGCCATCTCAGCAAGTTCCATCATTTCTACCCACCATTGTGGGTAGTTAGATTCTGTAATTCTAAAGTGAAGTGAACATGATTCCCTCCAAAGTAACCAGAATTGGATCTGGATCTTCACAACTCTTCATGAAACATTTAGAAAGCAGCAGAAAGATACTAGTTGTTTTCAAGGTCTATATATAGAAAATACTGTTCAGCAGGTAAAGGAGTGAAGTGATGGATAGGTCCACCTTTCAACTGCAGGAAATGTTTTGATTGCTGGTTGAGTCTTACAGAATAGTTAGTTCAAGTCTGCACTTCATTTTTTGTTAGTAGTATCTCAATTAAAATAAGCCAGTTTGGTGTTGTAGTTAAAGCACCAGGATAGAAACCGGGAGACCATGAGTTCTAGTCCCACTTGAGGCACAAAGCCAGCTGGGTGACCTTGGGCCAGTCCCTCTCTCTCAGCCCTAGGAAGCAGGCAAGGGCAAACCACTTCCGAAAAACCTTGCCAAGAAAACTGCAGGGACTAGTCCAGGCAGTTGCTAGGAATCAAGACTGACTCAAAGGCACACACACACACGCACGCACGCACAAGTATTGCAACTGAGCAAGAACATTTCAAGAAATTGGGTGGACTCACACACGGATGAAGAGGTCTTCCAACCTCCTTTGGTCTCTGCCCAAACCCCCAGACATGTTTGCAGAGAGCCCATGTTGCTCCTGGGCTAAAAAAGGGTGCCTCAATATTACCTGCAGCATCAGTTACAGGGCCATTTGGATCAAGTGGGCACAGAGCCATCAGTGACTGGATATATAATATTGCTGATGATACCCATGCTACCTAGCTACCAATCTTTAGACTGAATAAGAGTAAGAAGAGGGCAGGAATTTGCATGTTCTGTGTGTGCAGAGGCACATTTGATGGAACCCAATTCATGAATATTGGCTATTAAGGGAAGATGCTCCAGGCACATAACACACCATATGGCAGTTAAATGCAGGGCTTTTCATATATATATGATATACTGTTTAGCTTAGTCCTGTTATAATAACAGCATCAGCCGGCGGGGCTGTTAAGAAATTTGTTTTTGTCTTTGCCTTTAATTTTATCTTTTTAAAAAGAATCTCTGGTAGTGCTGCAGCTGCTCCAGCATTAACAGCCTTGAAATAGAACATGTTCCTTTGCCTAGCAGATGACAGCTGCGTGAGATGGAGGTGGGGAGAAGAAGAACAAAACCCTTTAGAATTGATTAATCCAAGAAAATGGCTGTTCGTATTTAACGTTTGTGTGGTTTAAGCTTGAAGTATGTTTGCCTCTGAGCCATTTCTCGATTATGTTGTTTCCTAAAGCAGTGATAATTTTAGAGCGTTATGTTTTAAAAAATGAACCCCATTCAAAGAGCTCCATGTCTCCTGCAGCAGGTTGGCCACGGTTATTTCAGTGTCACTGATTTTGCTGAAGTTTTGATTTTGCTGTCCTGGAACTCTTTGTCCAGTGTGATGTAAATAATGACTCCCAGTTTTTGGCTCCTCTATCTCTTTCAATGAGGTCACCATGAAATTGGCTCTTGTAATGAGCCCGGGACTTCATACTAACAGCATCAGAGTCTGAAGAAACACGCAGGATATTTGAGACTGTCATGGAACATAAGCCATGGGAGAGCAAAAAGACAAATTCAAAGATGTCCAGATTGATTTTAGCCAACTCAGAAACTGCCTTTAGAGAGCATGTTCTTGCTTTCTTTCTCTTGTAAAGTTATGGACCTAGTGTCCCCATCACTTATTCTGTGTCTTTTTATTACAGTTGCAGCTGAACCTGACTAATTTACTATAAAGACAACCTCTTTGCAATGAGTGGGATCTGCTTGAAAGATTCAGAATGCTGGACTTTCAGGGATAGTCACCACCACTGAGATCCCCACATAGTTTACTGGATGTTGGATGATATGAGTAAGTAAGTAAGTAAGAAGCAAGTAGTCTGGCTACTGAGCTTAGAGGCTGCTCTCAGAGACACTGAAATTCAACCACTTCACTTGCACTTCAGCTTTCACAAGCAGAGCTTTGCTTGGTTAACCTCCATTTTTAACATCCTCCAAGCAGTTCTGTTTCATCAGTTAACACTGTATATTGTCTCAATAATAGAATATTTTACCCTAGCCTGAATTTCCATAGTTTTTATGGGGATATAATATGTATAGAATAGGATTTGAGTGGTTTTTTTAAAGCATTTTCTGCTAAGAGGGAAATGTTTGCTAGATTCTCTTTGAGACCTCAAACTGTGCCAGGGTAAGGCAAGGATAAAGTATCTCAGTAGCTGCATGCTTGCTTATTTATTCCCTTGTTTGTTTAAAAGATTTGTATGATCACCCATCTTAAAGCACAACTCTGGACGACTGTTCTTTCAGGGATGTATGCCTTTGCCACCTCGAAGATGTGGAGGAACATGAAAGGTAATTGACAATTTGCTGTTGATCTTGACTTCTGGCCTGTCTGCCCAATTCTTGGTCCTGGTGATCAAATCACAGGTGATCTTGAGCTCAAGATGCTGCTGGTTCAGTTCACACCTTGGTTGTAGATGAGCAAGTTGACTTGACATGTATTACCAAAATCTGGCAGGGTGAGGATGGTGATATCCCTCTCTTGGAGATCTGACCTTCCAGGGGGTCTGTGAAGTACTCCAGGGGCCAGTCCACCCATCCCTGCTATTTAACACTTACAGAAAGCTGCTGGGAGAGATCATCCAGAGGTTCAGGATGAAGTATCATCATTGTCAGCATAGTAATGATACTCAAGTATAAATCATCCTTTCAGACCTGGCTGGAAATGCCATGGTAGCTTTGTCTCACTGCCTGGAAGCTATTAGAGTTTGGATGGGAGAAAAAAGGCTAAAATTGAATCCTAGCAAGTTGGAGTTGCTGTTTGTCCATAACAGGTCTCAGTCAGCTTCAATGGTGGTTCTTGAGGTGGTAGCACTGTACCTGAGGAAGCATATTCATGGCTTGTAGATCATATTGGACTCCTGTTCCATGGTGTAATGGTCTGTGAGAATGTCCTTGAGAGACAGAAAGAGGAGGAGCTGCAGACTAGGCCATGGTCAGATAAGAGGCAGCTGAGCCTGCGGAAGGGATGTGGGCATGGCAAACATCTCAGAAGGGACCCTCCCTAGTTTCTTGGACTGTAAAGGTGAGTGGAGGCAAGATGTACTTTCAGACTTGCAAGACTGATGTCAGACTTTCAAGGTAGTTCAGACAAGAAGCACCAACCATGAGTATTAACACTACCTTTATTGCAAGGTTACAGTAACAGTAGTAATAGATACTTCCTTTTATATTAGACTCTTGAGATTCACCAACCAGACATACATATGGGAAAGAAATTCTAAATCAAGGAAGGTAGTTATGTAGAACACCTAGCAGAACAATGCTTACAGTGCAAAAATGGGGTCAAAAATCTGAAAATTCTATTGTTATCCCAAGCATTCATTCCAGCCATCTATCTACGGAGGTAGAATATTTTATTGCTCCTATTGTGATGTTAGAAATCCTCACTGGTGTGCTTGACCCAGCAAGCTTCCAGTAAATGCAGAACTATCCTGTCTGTGGATGTCTTTGAGTGGAGATTAAAGCCAGGGGTGATGGGAACTATAGTTCTGAAGAACACCAGTTTGGGGAAAATTATCCTAAAGCATGCATGGCCAAAGGAAGCCCTTAATTCACCAGAAAATCTTCCACTTTTAAGCAGGTTTGTTGGAAGTCAGTATGTGAGAGATCATAATGTTCGTTTGTTTGTTCAAATTTAGGGGAGACCATGATAACACCACACCCTTTCCAGAGCGGGAGCCCATTTCTCTCCTTGCCACAAATGTTACAGATAGTTGGAGATGTCTTTCTGGCCTTTCTGGGGCCACCACCCTATGTACAGTGGTACCTCAAGATACGAATTTAATCCGTTCCGTGACTCTGATCTCAAGTCGAATTGGTCGCATTCTGAAGCACGTTTTCCCATAGGATTCAATGTAAATGCGGTTAATCCGTTCCACCCTCTGAATTTGGTCGCATACTGAAGCAAATTTCCCCATAAGGTTCAATGTAAATAGGGCTAATCCGCCCTCCGAATTTGGTCGCATCCTGAAGCACATGTCCCAGGTGCAGCGGAGAAAAAGGAAGTGCTAATCAAATCTGAGAAAGGCTCCCTGCGCACAGCCGGGAGCGGGAGCTTCCCCACCTCCTCTTAATTCCGCTCTTTCCTTTGTGCATAGCCCTTGGCGCGCCCGACAAAAGCACAGTGAAAGCAATGGGGGGAAAGGCTTATGTGGCGCGCGCACGCACACCCCACTCATTCCCCCTCTTTCCTTCCGCGCACGCACGCACACCCCACTCATTCCTCCCCTCTTTCCTTCTGCAAGCGCACGCACACCCCACTCATTCCTCCCCTCTTTCCTTCCGCAAGCGCACGCACACTCCACTCATTCCTCCCCCTCTTTCCTTCCGCGCGCGCACGCACACCCCACTCATTCCTCCCCTTTCCTTCTGCAAGCGCACGCACACCCCACTCATTCCTCCCCTCTTTCCTTCTGCAAGCGCACGCACACCCCACTCATTCCTCCCCTCTTTCCTTCTGCAAGCGCACGCACACCCCACTCATTCCTCCCCTCTTTCCTTCTGCAAGCGCACGCACACCCCACTCATTCCTCCCCTCTTTCCTTCCGCAAGCGCACGCACACCCCACCCCACTCATTCCTCCCCTCTTTCCTTCTGCAAGCGCACGCACACCCCACTCATTCCTCCCCTCTTTCCTTCTGCAAGCGCACGCACACCCCACTCATTCCTCCCCTTTCCTTCTGCAAGCGCACGCACACTCCACTCATTCCTCCCCTCTTTCCTTCCGCAAGCGCACGCACACCCCACTCATTCCTCCCCCTTTCCTTCCGCGCGCGCACGCACACCCCACTCATTCCTCCCCTCTTTCCTTCTGCAAGCGCACGCACACCCCACTCATTCCTCCCCTCTTTCCTTCTGCAAGCGCACGCACACCCCACTCATTCCTCCCCTCTTTCCTTCTGCAAGCGCACGCACACCCCACTCATTCCTCCCCTCTTTCCTTCTGCAAGCGCACGCACACCCCACTCATTCCTCCCCTCTTTCCTTCCGCAAGCGCACGCACACCCCACCCCACTCATTCCTCCCCTCTTTCCTTCCGCGCGCGCACGCACACCCCACTCATTCCTCCCCTCTTCTGCAAGCGCACGCACACTCCACTCATTCCTCCCCTCTTTCCTTCTGCAAGCGCACGCACATCCCTCATTCCTCCCCTCTTTCCTTTCGCACACACACGCACACCCTACACTCATTCCTCCCCTCTTTCCTTCTGCAAGCGCACGCACACCCCACTCATTCCTCCCCTCTTCTGCAAGCGCACGCACACTCCACTCATTCCTCCCCTCTTTCCTTCTGCAAGCGCACGCACATCCCTCATTCCTCCCCTCTTTCCTTTCGCACACACACGCACACCCTACACTCATTCCTCCCCTCTTTCCTTCTGCAAGCGCACGCACACCCCACTCATTCCTCCCCTCTTTCCTTCTGCAAGCGCACGCACACCCCACTCATTCCTCCCCTCTTTCCTTCTGCAAGCGCACGCACACCCCACTCATTCCTCCCCTCTTTCCTTCCGCAAGCGCACGCACACCCCACCCCACTCATTCCTCCCCTCTTTCCTTCCGCAAGCGCACGCACACCCCACTCATTCCTCCCCTCTTCTGCAAGCGCACACACACTCCACTCATTCCTCCCCTCTTTCCTTCCGCGCGCGCACGCACACCCCACTCATTCCTCCCCTCTTCTGCAAGCGCACGCACACTCCACTCATTCCTCCCCTCTTTCCTTCTGCAAGCGCACGCACATCCCTCATTCCTCCCCTCTTTCCTTTCGCACACACACGCACACCCTACACTCATTCCTCCCCTCTTTCCTTCTGCAAGCGCACGCACACCCCACTCATTCCTCCCCTCTTTCCTTTCGCACACACACGCACACCCTACACTCATTCCTCCCCTCTTTCCTTCTGCAAGCGCACGCACACTCCACTCATTCCTCCCCTCTTTCCTTCTGCAAGCGCACGCACATCCCTCATTCCTCCCCTCTTTCCTTTCGCACACACACGCACACCCTACACTCATTCCTCCCCTCTTTCCTTCTGCAAGCGCACGCACACCCCACTCATTCCTCCCCTCTTTCCTTCTGCAAGCGCACGCACACCCCACTCATTCCTCCCCTCTTTCCTTCTGCAAGCGCACGCACACCCCACTCATTCCTCCCCTCTTTCCTTCCGCAAGCGCACGCACACCCCACCCCACTCATTCCTCCCCTCTTTCCTTCCGCGCGCGCACGCACACCCCACTCATTCCTCCCCTCTTCTGCAAGCGCACGCACACTCCACTCATTCCTCCCCTCTTTCCTTCTGCAAGCGCACGCACATCCCTCATTCCTCCCCTCTTTCCTTTCGCACACACACGCACACCCTACACTCATTCCTCCCCTCTTTCCTTCTGCAAGCGCACGCACACCCCACTCATTCCTCCCCTCTTCTGCAAGCGCACGCACACTCCACTCATTCCTCCCCTCTTTCCTTCTGCAAGCGCACGCACATCCCTCATTCCTCCCCTCTTTCCTTTCGCACACACACGCACACCCTACACTCATTCCTCCCCTCTTTCCTTCTGCAAGCGCACGCACACCCCACTCATTCCTCCCCTCTTTCCTTCTGCAAGCGCACGCACACCCCACTCATTCCTCCCCTCTTTCCTTCTGCAAGCGCACGCACACCCCACTCATTCCTCCCCTCTTTCCTTCCGCAAGCGCACGCACACCCCACCCCACTCATTCCTCCCCTCTTTCCTTCCGCAAGCGCACGCACACCCCACTCATTCCTCCCCTCTTCTGCAAGCGCACACACACTCCACTCATTCCTCCCCTCTTTCCTTCCGCGCGCGCACGCACACCCCACTCATTCCTCCCCTCTTCTGCAAGCGCACGCACACTCCACTCATTCCTCCCCTCTTTCCTTCTGCAAGCGCACGCACATCCCTCATTCCTCCCCTCTTTCCTTTCGCACACACACGCACACCCTACACTCATTCCTCCCCTCTTTCCTTCTGCAAGCGCACGCACACCCCACTCATTCCTCCCCTCTTTCCTTTCGCACACACACGCACACCCTACACTCATTCCTCCCCTCTTTCCTTCTGCAAGCGCACGCACACTCCACTCATTCCTCCCCTCTTTCCTTCTGCAAGCGCACGCACATCCCTCATTCCTCCCCTCTTTCCTTTCGCACACACACGCACACCCTACACTCATTCCTCCCCTCTTTCCTTCTGCAAGCGCACGCACACCCCACTCATTCCTCCCCTCTTTCCTTCTGCAAGCGCACGCACACCCCACTCATTCCTCCCCTCTTTCCTTCTGCAAGCGCACGCACACCCCACTCATTCCTCCCCTCTTTCCTTCCGCAAGCGCACGCACACCCCACCCCACTCATTCCTCCCCTCTTTCCTTCCGCAAGCGCACGCACACCCCACTCATTCCTCCCCTCTTCTGCAAGCGCACGCACACCCCACTCATTCCTCCCCTCTTTCCTTCCGCAAGCGCACGCACACCCCACTCATTCCTCCCCTCTTTCCTTCTGCAAGCGCACGCACATCCCTCATTCCTCCCCTCTTTCCTTTCGCACACACACGCACACCCTACACTCATTCCTCCCCTCTTTCCTTCTGCAAGCGCACGCACATCCCTCATTCCTCCCCTCTTTCCTTTCGCACACACACGCACACCCTACACTCATTCCTCCCCTCTTTCCTTCTGCAAGCGCACGCACACCCCACTCATTCCTCCCCTCTTTCCTTCTGCAAGCGCACGCACACCCCACTCATTCCTCCCCTCTTTCCTTCTGCAAGCGCACACACACTCCACTCATTCCTCCCCTCTTTCCTTCCGCAAGCGCACGCACACCCCACTCATTCCTCCCCTCTTTCCTTCCGCAAGCGCACGCACACCCCACTCATTCCTCCCCTCTTTCCTTTCGCACACACACGCACACCCCACTCATTCCTCCCCGCTCTTTCCTTCGCAGTGAAAGCAATATCAGTGAAAGGAATGGGGAGGAAAGGCTTATGTAGCTTCCCCCCCCCCAGCGCACTCAGATTTCATTAGCACTTCCTCTTTCTGCATTGCTTTCCTTGGGCTTTTGTCCTCCTGCTCAGATTTCATTAGCACTTCCTCTTGGAAGCTGCGACCACGTGGCAGCAGGGCAAATGGCCGCGGATCCGGTTCGTAGCTTGAGGCGGAGTTCGCATGTTGAGGTAAATTTTTGCGGCCGGAGCTGGTCGTATCTTGAAATTTTCGTAAGATGGGGTGTTCGTATCTTGAGGTACCACTGTATTTGTTTATTTACCACAACAACTTACTCAAGACAATATTATATCACACATTGTGGATTCCTTTTTGCTTCAGAGTTTTTTGTTTTCAGGTGTAACAACTTTGTATGACAAGCTTTGTATTTCAGTGGTTCCCCCTTGCTGATTCTACTGTCTTCATTCTATTAAATTATTCCTTTTATCCTGTTTAGTCTTCTGCATTTTCATTTTGTAATAGCAAAGATACAGCCAACCTACCCCACATGAATACAGTATATGTACATCTTTGGCATTTTTTCCTCTTTCTCTTACAAGATGTATTTAGCTGTGCTTATTTCTTTTCAGTACGAAATTTATTATCTGGAGAATGCAAAAGGGGTTGACCTAACTTTTTTTTTTTCACAATAAGTGAAATGATTGTAATGTGGGAACTTTTTTAAATAGCATATGGTTCTTGAAAAGTGGTTTCCTGGATACTTAAACCAGTGCTCTAACAATTTCCTGTGACTTAGATTTGATCCCTCCATTATTAATGTTTCCCAGGATTTGATGGTGCATTGGGATTATATTCCTGTTCTCTTGGAGTTATTAATTCTCCCAAGGTTGGAGATCCCACATTGATTCATGTTCTCCTGCACAGAGCTGCATAAAACCACTGTCTCCAAATGCAAGCCTGGGCAAGATTGTGCATTATGTATAGCTTGTTCTCATTCATAAGATAGCAATTATAAAGGAAAATAACTGTAGTGTTAGTCTATGATAGCCAAAAGAAAAGTAATATAATAGGAATATTTAGAAAGATTTTCATACACCAGAGAGAACGATCCCATACTTTGAAAAGGCTACTATAGGACTATACAAGAATATTAATTATCCAGAAATCTCCATTTTAGATGGAAAGCTATTGTCAATGGAGAATTGTAGAACGTTGAATGGATGTTGTATCTCGACAAATCTTTGATCAAAATAACTCTTTCAAGTGCTCAACAAAGTTAGGCACTCTGTACAACCCACAGAGCACAGCAGGCACACCACTCAGATCCAACAAATGAACAGAGCTTGTGCGCATGCACAGCACATGTGCAGAAGCCCCCTTGATCAAGGTGAGGTGGCTAGATCAGGCAGATTGGCTCTGTCTCAACACTTTGGGCAGGTGGGTTGATGCTAAAGAACTTGCCAGACTGGAATAGCACCACTTCATGCATCCCAAATCATCAGTTATACAGCTTTGTTCTTTTTAAGTAAGGAGAAGGAAGACATTTCTTCATTTCCTATTTTGATACAGACTTACCTAATCTTGCACTGTTGAACCATTTTATGAGATACAGCCATCCAAAATGTTCATTTCTTTGAATAATATGCTACAGTTCTCTATATATTATAGCAGAGATGAGTGAAAATATGAGACATACAAAATTGAAAATGGCTTGGAAAAATGTATATGCAAATGGATTATAAAATGTATTCACATTTTCATATGAATGTTTTTTAAAAAGCAAACTGATGTGGATAAGGGAGAGATCAAAGTTATGAAAAGAATAATATAAAAAAACAAATTAATAGATTCATCACTTCTCACTCTGAAGGAACTCTGCAGCACATGTTATAATATAGTTCACCTTGAACACTATAACTTATAAATTCTTCACCTATTTTATTCCTTATATTTAGGTGCAATATGTATACTGGATGCTAAAGCTCTATGTTCACCCATATCTTACCCAGGATGTACACAACTGGTCCTAGGTTCATTTCAGCCTTTGATATCTTTAGAGAAATCTAGGCCATCTGGAGGATAACAGATTGGGGAGGAATGTGTTAAGCAGTGAAGTCCAATACTATTTTCTTCTGCTTCACTCAATCTACTTTGCACTTTGCTTTGTGTAACTTATGAGGGTACCACAGTTTAGGAAAAATTTTGACAAATAGGAATGTGCCCATGGAGGGGCAACAAAGAAAATCATGGTCCTGGATATCAAGTCCTCTGAAGAAAATTCAAAGGGGTTAGGTATGTGAAACTAAAATGATTCTACTTCTGTCTTCAAATATTCGAAGGATTTTAGTTAGATGTTTTAAAAATAGTTTACCATGCTCAAAAGGGGCAATTATAAATAAGATATACCTTAATTATCTTGATGTTTTAAACTGGTTCACTGCTCAGAAGATATTATATTCTCATTTGTTAGAAGTGCTAGATGGCTATCAATTTACTGCAAATAGATTTGTGCTATTTTGAGATGCCTTCTAAGCCCATCATTCTATGTTGTTCCTATTTAATTGAATATAAGTTATGTAAACCTAACACAAGTCCTTTAGCTTTAGAAAATGTTAAAAAGTCACCCACTTCAGTCGAGGTAAGAAGAGAGTATCATAAGGGGGAGATGCTAAGGCCTGGGAACTATACAGGTGAAACTCGAAAAATTAGAATATGGTGCAAATGTTAATTTATGTCAGTATGGCAACTCAAAAGGTGAAACCAATATATGAGATAGACGCATTACATGCAAAGCGAGATATGTCAAGCCTTACTTTGGTATAATTGTGATGATTATGGCGTATAGCTTATGAAAACCCCAAATTCACAATCTCAGAAAATTAGAATAGTGTGAAAAGGTTCAATATTCTAGACTCAAAGGGTCCCACTCTAATCAGCTAATGAATCCATAACACCTGCAAAGCGTTCCTGAGCCTTTCAATGGTCTCTCAGGCTGGTTCAGTAGGAATCACAAGCATGGGAAAGACTGCTGACCTGACAGTTGTGCAGAAAACCATCATTGACACCCTCCATAAGGAGGGAAAGCCCCAAAAGGGAATTGCAAAAGAAGTTGGATGTTCCCAAAGTGCTGTAACAAAGCACATCAATAGAAGGTTATGTGGAAGGGAAAAGTGTGGTAGAAAAAGGTGCACAAGCAGCAGGGATGACCGCAGCCTGGAGAGGATTGTCAGGAAAAGGCCATTCAAAAGTGCTGGGGACTTTCACAAGGAGTGGACTGAGGCTGGAGTTAGTGCATCAAGAGCCACCACACACAGACGGATCCCGGACATGGGCTTCAAACGTCGTATTCCTCTTGTCAAGCTGCTCCTGAACAACAAATGTCAGAAGCGTCTTACCTGGGCTACAGAAAAAAAGAACTGGTCTGTTGCCCAGTGGTCCAAAGTCCTCTTTTCTGATGAGAGCAACTTTTGCATCTCATTTGGGAACCAAGGACCCAGAGTCTGGAGGACGAATGGAGAGGCACACAATGCACGATGCTTGAAGTCCAGTGTGAAGTTTCCACAGTCTGTGTCGATTTGGGGAGCCATGTCATCTGCTGGTGTTGGTCCACTGTGCTTCATTAAGTCCAGGGTCAACGCAGCCGTCTACCAGGAGATTTTGGAGCACTTCATGCTTCCTTCCGCAGACGAGCTTTATGGGGATGCTGACTTCATTTTCCAGCAGGACTTGGCACCTGCCCACACTGCCAAAAGTACCAAAACCTGGTTCAATGACCATGGGATTACTGTGCTTGATTGGCCAGCAAACTCGCCTGACCTGAACCCCATAGAGAATCTATGGGGCATTGCCAAGAGAAAGATGAGGGACATGAGACCGAACAATGCAGCGGAGCTGAAGGCCACTATTGAAGCATCCTGGTCTTCCATAACACCTCAGCAGTGCCACAGGCTGATAGCATCCATGCCACACCGCATTGCGGCAGTCATTGCTGCAAAAGGGGCCCAAACCAAGTACTGAGTACATATGCATGCTTATACTTTGCTGATATTGTTCTATTTCCAATCCTTGTGTTATTGATGTCATGTAATATTCTAATTTTCTGAGATTGTGAATTTGGGGTTTTCATAAGCTGTACGCCATAATCATCACAATTATACCAAAGTAAGGCTTGACATATCTCGCTTTGCATGTAATGCGTCTATCTCATATATTGGTTTCACCTTGTGAGTTGCCATACTGACATAAATGAACATTTGCACCATATTCTAATTTTTCGAGTTTCACCTGTATATGCAAAGCTCCGCAACAGTGTTGGAAAGAAGAATGAAGCAGAATTGAATGGCAGTAGCAAATCTGCATGCATGCTTAACAGTTGGGAAGACTGTGCCTGTCACAACGGAAACGTAGCAGAACTGGAGAAGTAGCAGGAGTAGCCTCGCTAGAGGCTAAAGTGAAAGAAGGTATGAAAGGACTGATGGGGAAATCTATTGGGATGGCAGATGAGGAAATGACAATCACAGTGTTTCATGGATGAGTGAAAGATACGGGTGGGTGAAAGACCTCCGCACAGTCACTCATGCCCTGGTCACCTCCCAGTTGGATTACTGTAACCCACTCTACATGGGGTTACCCTTGAAGAGTATCCAGAAGCTACAGCTGGTGCAGAATGCGGCAGCGCGGACAGTTCTGAATGCCCCTAGGAGGGCACATATAACACCGCTGTTATGTGAGCTGCATTGGTTGCCAGTTTGCTTCCGGGTCCAATTCAAGGTGTTGGTCATCACCTTTAAAGCCCTTCATGGCACAGGACCAAGTTATCTGAGGAGCTGTCTCGGCCCGGTTACTTCAGCCCGCCCCTTTCAGTCCAGCAGAAGGGGCATGTTGCAGACCCCACTAGTTAAGGAATTTCACCTGGTGGGGTCTAGGCAGAGGGCCTTTTCTGCTGTGGCCCCCACCCTATGGAACAATCTGCTTCCCAAGGTCCGGTGTGCCCCCACTCTCATGGCCTTCAGGAAAGGGGTGAAATCCTGGCTGTGCCAGAAGGCCTGGGGGACGGATGGGGCCTCGCACCAGTGGAAGTGGCTCGTAGGGTGATTGATTTTGCCCCCCCCCCCCAACTTGAATGTTTTTAGTATGTATGTACAGGGTTTGTTGTTTAGATTTGATTTTTAATGGATTATTTATTTTAACTCTTTATGGGGGATTTTTAATTGTTCATGGGGTTTTTGATTTTGACTGTGAGCCGCCCAGAGTCACCCATTGGGGGGAGATGGGCAGCGTACAAATGTAATAATAAATAAATAAAATAATGAAGGAAAGGGTTGTTGGAGACAGAATATGGGAGCAGGGAAACAGCTTCACTGCGGCTATTGATAGCTGATAGTTTTGAACAAAAAGGAGGAAAGATGCATAGGCAAGGGCTATATCTCTACCACATGAAAGAGTTTAGTTTGCAGTTCTTATATTGGGTTACCCTAGATAATTTATTGTAGCATCTGAAAATATCAAATCTTTGGGGCTGAGTATCAGAATCTGATTGTTTATGAAATCCATGGTTGATGTAGAAGCCATTGCTTTCCTTCCAACAGTTTGCCATGGGCCAGGCTGCACACCTCCTGAGATTAGAACCTGAACCTTGGCATGGAAAGTAATCCATCTTTTAAAACAACTCTTGTGGCTTTCTCAGGTTCAAGAACACACTTTTAAAAGCACGCAGATCAGCTCTGCATAGCATTATTACATAGCCCCATAGCTTCTCCAGCTTAGCATCGATTCCTGATACAATCCTGCATGGTTGAAAGTGAACTTTCAAGTGTGGATGGTAGAAATCTCTTCTGTTCAGGAAAGTAACTGAACAAATCCTTCAGTTCATATGTATTATTCATCTATGAGATAGCCCCCCTTGGGAATCATGAACATATTTGTTTCTATCAATCCTGAAATGTGAGCTAAAAATAAATACACAAACGACTGGTGTGTAAATATATTCATAAGAAAGCTTCCCTAGGGTAATAGCATCTACCCTTCTGAAAGAGCTCTGAAGCTGGTTATAATCTAGGTCTGGCATTTCGTTGTTGCAGGTTCTACAGCCAAGTGTGAAGGAAGAATACTGTGGATCTGTGACATTGCTCCCAGTGAAAATCTGGATGTGAGAGAAATTACATTCAGAGCATCAGGCTGAAAATCACAATTGCTAAGCTAATGCATTCACTGAACTTGTTTTCAGTAATAATGATGATATAAAAAGGAATATTGCAAGCCAGCAGACTGAGAAATGAGGGTGACATCTGATGTTGCACAAATGTATTTGCATAATAGGATTTTCCTGTCTAGTCCTCCCATCAGCACAGCTTCTTCTGGGCCCACTAAATCTATTCCTTGGGATTGTCCAACCTTCCTGAGAGGAAGTGAAGGTGCAGAGAAAGGGAAGATATTTTGTTGACAAATTCCCCAATTCAGTTCAGTTCCAGCTGTTTCAAATACTGTTGCACTAATGATTCGTGGAAATGGAATCAGTATATTACTAAGAACATGCTAGATCTACAGTATGTTTTGCATATTACTGATCTCTACCTATCTTGTGGGCATTACTGTTTGTTCATAGAAGATTTGACAAACTAATGAGAACACTGTAAACTAAATGAACAGTGATTTCATTTAACTTTTTAGTTTGTTTATTTATTAAACCAATTTATATAGCCACGCATCTCACCACAGGTGACTCTGGGTGGTGTACAACAAAGCTAAAACAATTAATAAATACATAAAAAATATAAAAAGCAAAATAAAATAGAGAATAAAAGGATGTTAAAAATAAGGGAGCCACCTCACTAATTCCCCCATCCCCTGGGGTCCCCAGGCCTGCTGGCATAATCAAGTCTTAAGGGACCTCTGGAAGCTCAACAATGATGAGACCAACCTTACCTCAGAGGGGAGAAGATTCCAGCATGCAGGCACCACAGCAGAAAAGGCCTGCTGCCTGGGGCCTGCCAAATTTAGCTTCCTAGGCGACAGAACCCATAACATGCCCTCTCTACTAGATCTGGTAGGATGGGCAGATGAAATCAGGGAGAGGCAGTCCCTCAGATAGCTCAGCCCCATGCCATGAATGGCTTTAAAGGTCAACACCAGCACCTTCAATTGGACCCAGAAACAAACTGGTAACCAATGCAACTTGCAAAGCAGAGGTGTAACATGTGTCTTACTAGAAAAAAACATAACTGCTCAGGCTGCTGCATTTTGCACCAGCTGAAGTTTCCGGATACTCTTCAAGGGCAGCGCCATGTAGAGCACATTGCAGTAGTCTAACTGGGACCTCCAGACACTGAGATAGGATGTCCACAGCATCTCTTAAGTCTCCAGGGGCAGAATGCACAATGCATACTGATGATACCTCACCCCATGGCGATGGATGAGCTCACCCAGGGATCTCATGTAGATGTTCAATATGAGGGGTGAGAGCACCGACCCCTGCGGCACCCCACATAGCAGGAGGCACCACTGACTAGACTATGATTTTCAGAGTGTGATTTCAACAACTAGCAATATCACTTGCAGAATTATAGATGGAGATGTTTAGTGTATTTGGACATTCTAGAACTGATTATATGGATTAGCATATGTAGTGAGAAGAAACCTTGGCCTCTGTTTAATCCACATTTTTCCATGCATCCCACCTTACTCTCTTGTCCCCAACCCAATGATTATTACCTTCCCATCTGCTGAATCACAGGCAAGTGGGTATATCCCTCCTTATGGTCCTTTCCTCTGTGGTGTACATAGATAGAGATCTGCCTAATACTATTACAGCCATGACAACAAACTGATGACAAAGACTGACCATCTTGGAGGAAGGAATGAATGGGTTGGTTTTGGAGAGGACTTGGAGTTCACTAGTGTCACCGTATTGTGACTAGTGTTACTATGTAGTTATCATACAAAGATTTGTAGCTGCATGAGTTCTGCCATGTATTTTTGTGATGTTATGAATGGATATATATGGAAGATGGAATACATGAGATTCACTCAAAGGAAAGGCAGAAGGATTATTCCAATAAGGACTGTTCTAGTGCTACAGCTCTGCGGCATGTGGGAAAATGCCAGAAGGCAGGTTTCTACAAAGGCACAAATGAAGCTTCTAGTTTAGAAAGTAAACAATAAAAGATGGTTAACTTGTATTTGTTCCTAAGTACCCTGAGTAGTGATCTAAGTAGTGATGACAAAAACAGCCACTCACAGCTTGCAAAACCCAGCTCCTTTCCTGGTTTAAATCCATCTCCAATGCAGCACAAGATTAGCATCTTCTTCAGAGAATGCTAGTTCTATTTTTTTTTTTTTTACATAGACACATATATATATATAAAGAGGCCACATAAGACCTGACAAATGCTTCAGAAAGTGCCAGTCATGGGCAGATGTCTCCACCGAAGCCAGGTTTCCAGTCTCTTCAGGAGCCCAAGCAAAAATAACTATGGGGTGGGCAGTGACTAGAGGGGTGGAGACATGCCCACAGAAGCCAAAAATTACCAGTAGGAGCTGGGCAGATCCCTGACTATCTCATCAGTCACATCACTGATAAAGTGTCCTAGATTTGATCCATGACAAAAATTCTGCTGGGAGCAGATAGAAAATACTACTTTGAAATTGGAACAGCTAAACATGACTTCAAACTACCTTAACTGTGGGCTGGAAATGAGGTGACTGCAATACTGTGAGGATACATTATATAAAAATGGTTTGTGCCACACTTAGGGAAATGTAAGGATAAGCCTCGTATGTCACTGGAGGGTCAGGAAAAGGATTTGAACCTTCACAAATCCTCACTGACATATTTGGAAGTGTAAAAGTGTCAAAAGGCTTGGAACTGGATCAGAAATAACCCCTTTTGAAAGAAAATAGCTTAGTTAATTAAGCATGGTTCCAAATCATACCCAAGGGAAATATTGGAGCAATCCCAAATTTTGCTGTGGACATTCAGATGAGATCTAGCATAGTTCCTGTTTCTTTGGTCTATTTTCATCTGGAATTAATATGAAAAGCTGATCCTTCCCCTCCCCTGCCTCCCAATTTGGCAATATGGACTTAAATCCCTACATTACCCTAAACATTCATTGCAAGGGTTACCGAGAAATCTCCTCCTTAAGCTCCCAGATTATGATTGTAACAAGTACTGGAAACAGCGAATGCCTCTAAACAAGCAAGATGGAACTGTAGATCTGAATGTTTTGACATGTGATGTTTTCTTTTAAAAAGAAAGTATTGTAGCAGCAGAAAAATGAGCAAAAAGCAGAGCCAATGGCTACAAACAAATTGGATAATAAATTGGTTATCAGATTTCCTGAGGTTTGGGAGCGGGGGTTAGGTCTTGTGTTTCCTTATTCAGCATTCTTGTATAATTCAGTCTTTACCCAAACTTCTGGCAAATAATGTGTCTGTATACTCAAGAGAAGCTTGTTCCAGTGGGTTACCTTTCTTCAGGTTACCTTTCTCTTCCTAGAGCAGGGATTGACTTGAAAAACTGGTTCAGCAAAATGTTGTTCCAACCACCATTAGCCCTACCAAAGGCAGAGGTCAAAATTAATGGGACTTGATGTCCTCCAACATCTGGATGACCATAGGTTGCTGACCCCTGTCTGAGTGGCTTTGTGGAAAAACAAGCCATCCTATACTGAGATTAAGGGAAAAGAAGGAACATGTAAGCAGGTAAGCCTCTGATCTAGTTGTGAGTGTAAAAAACATGCAGCATCTGACAGTTTTGATAGGGAGATATAACTCAGGCTACCCTCAATGAGAATATGGAAACAATAGTCCAGGTTATTGAGCCAGTATACATTCGGAGCAAATGTACAGCTGTACATTTGGAAAATTTTGTGGTGTCCGGTTCAGGATTCCAGCCTGCTGTGCCCGTTTTCAGCTTACGCTGTTCTACTCCTTTCACCTGCTTCCATGGGCAAAACCATGTTGGGGGCGGGGCACGTGACAGCAGTGTGACATCACTACGGCTTCTACCAGGTGCCGAAGCCTCCCCCATGTTTTCTATTTCTTTCACCTGTTTCTGTAGACACCGAGCACCCTCGGTCCTCATTGGACTGTTTGTGATTCCTGCCTTCCCCCCTTCCCTCCACTTTGGACTTCTGCAAACCTTAAGGCTCCCCAAGCTAATCCATACCTCTGTCCTTTATGTGGATGGTGCTATAATTTTTTGGTCTGCACAAGAAGTAGCTTTTAATATTTAGAGTAATCAACAATCAGCATGCCATTACAAGTGAACTGAACCAGTATTACCAATTTCCAGCACAATCAACACTGACTGAAAAAGCTACATGACATGCTTTGGTGAGAAGAAACCTCCCTGCCTGATGCAAAACATGTTCATTAGCCTCCCTTTGGCCTATCTTTATCCTGACATTGGCTTGAGCATGATATTCCCTCCCTTCCAGCTCACACCTCTTTTGGCCTCGCATGTGGATGCAAGAGTGCTTATTTCTTGGCTCCTCTCTGTTCAGTACCCCTCTCCGAGTCTTAAAATAGCTTTTTTAATTAAGTCCTGGTTTTCACAAGAAAATTAAAGGAATATTATCTTTTCAAACCAATTCAGTATTTTAAAAGGTCTAATAAATAAGTGTGCTGGTTCAAAATTAAACACAATATTTCATCTTTGGCTGTTAAGATCATTAAATATTTAATCAAATTCTTGGGCAGATTTATTGCTGTGGGCGAAGGGGGCTGCTGATTGCCTGCCTGACACTCTGATGCTCATCAGAAAGCAGTGGCTCTGATGGAGCCTTGCTCTGTGCAGGAAAAAAAACAACTTTAGACAAATCAATCAAGACACCTAGGAGCCTCCCTTACAAACCCAGAGACTTGGAGGTCTAAAATGAGGCCATTTCTCATCCTGTCCTCTGCGAGAATTAGCAGATTCAGAGCTGAGCTTTCTGCTGTGGCTGGCAGTTTTCAGCACTGCCTCATCGCTGTCTCTCAGTCCTTTGCCATGGCTGACCTCTGACACCACCTTGGCCAGCCTTTCTGTGTGGTTGTGCCCTGAATCTTTGGGAAGTGACAGCATGAAGAGGATATGAGGCAAAGAGTCCTTCCTTCCTTCCCTGTTGGCGCTTCTGCCCGAAATGGCCATTTAGGACCACAATTCCCTTCTCCTTCAATCTTCCTTTTTGGAAAGATGGCTTGGAGTTTCTCTGACATTTTAGAAAACATTTTTTTTAGATTTTTTAATCCTGCCTTTATTATTTTTATAAACAACTCAAGGCAATGAGCATACCTAATGCTCCTTCCTCCTCCTATTTTCCCCACAACAACAACCCTGTGAGGTGAGTTGGGCTGAGAGAGAGGGACTGGCCCAAAGTCACCCAGCCTCAGGCGGAACTGGAACTCACCATCTCCTGCTTTCTAGCCTGGTGCTTTAGCCACTAGACCAAACTGGCTCTCTTTATTTGCTTAACATTTATTTGCCCTGATGTCCACATAGCAATTTAGCTCTCAAGCAAATGTATTAGCATGCCTAAAATCATAACAATGTGAATGATCATATGCTGGAAGTGGGGTTCAGGAGATGAGCTTGATCTCCTGAACCCCACTTCAGGAGATCTGACAATAAGGAAGTCTCCTTACATACCAGAGCAGGACTGTGCTGACTTTTTGAGGCCAAGGGCCACGCTTCCCTCTGAATCTATGCTGGTCAGTGGCCAAACTAAAGGTTTAACCTGAATCACCTGCCAGGGGGCCACCCACCAAACAGTGGCCAGGTCTGGGGAAAGATGAGATGTGGTCAGTCCACAAGAAAAACAGAATTTGCTTTAATTTAAATATAAGTTGAATACATTTTATAATTTCCTTCTTTATCACATCAAAAATTATCATTCCACAGCAGCTTTTAGAAGGGCATTGTGGGCCCCAAAAGCGGGCCAAGAGCCACAGATTGTGCACCCTGGTGCTGGAGCTTAGAATATTGTCCCTTGCAGGGGGTAAATCAGAAAAGCAGTGTATGGCATCTGCTCTGACTAAAAGGGAAAATTCCTCCCCGCCTTTTCGATTTCCTAAAAGCATTGTCTTCCTTTAAAAAATAAGAAGGATTGGTCTCAGGATTCAGGAAAGCTTTTAGGCAAAATTTGCCACTTATCTTACATAAGATCCATAGATATTCACCTCCACTGTCCATCATGGCTTTGATCATGTGGATTTTTAATTTTACTCGCTATTTTGGTTTTATTTATTAATTTCCCAGATTGATTACAACATACAAGGCTCTCTTCACAGCTCTTCATTTGCTGCACCTCCTGGAATGTTATGGGAATGCATCTCACCCAAAGCTCTCCAAGAAAGGTATCCTGTGGGCACTTCACATCTCTGTGACAGTGAAGAGTTTTGTTTGCTTAGTTTTAAGTCAATGGAAAGCTATCATTTACTTCTTTAGCTTAGATAAGGTGAGCAGGAACCACACCTTAAATTGAACCCTGTCATTTGGGAGGGAAGAAGCATTGCAACCTCACACATCTTATGAATAGTCAAAATTAGGTATTTGCTTGTGTATGTGTGCGTGTTTGCACATCCATACAAGTGTGCATTTTCTTCCTTAAATGGTTCTTTTCAGCTATGCTGTCCCTTATAATGAATACATCTAGCACTTCTAGCAATACAAGCATTCAGGCAATCAAGTTTTTCATAAGACGGTTCAGCTGATCACATGCTTTTCCTCACCCTTAATAATCACCCCATGGTTCTGATGTTGTCATTAGAAAGAGTAATTTTTCTCCAGATCAGTTTTGCAATCAATTTAGCTTGGAGTTATCATCAAAAGGGAAGGGGAGCATTAGGCTCATAATGTTTGCCTATTCTGCGAATGGTTTATTAATGATTTGTCAGGATCTACTATTAGTTTTGTGATTTTAATGATGAGCGTGAATTTGAAATTAAGATTATTTATTTAAAATCCAACACAGTCAACAAAGGAGAGGCTCTGCAGGTTATCTCATTAACACAATGGACTGTGATAGATCTTTAAGAATGTTGTATTTTTTCACAGATACCTGTTTCTTCACAAAATAAGATCATTATGCATTATCCAAATACTACAGACTAACATCATGATGAAACCAGAATTATTCCTACTGGGTTTTATGGGCAAAGAATTACAAAAGAAATATGGGAAATTAATATTGTATATGGTAACTACGGCAAGATTATTGTATGCAAAAACTTGGAAAAGTAATGAAATGCCTACAGTGGAAGACTGAATTATAAAATTAATTGAACTTGCAGAAATGGCGAAGCTGAACAGTTTGGTCAGAGAAAAAACGATAAAAACTTTTTTGAAAGACTCAAAACCTTATACTGTATAGACTTTTTGTTGAAAGAAGAAAAAAACAAATTGATGATTTTGGGATTAGAAAGGAACAAAGAGGATGTGGGAAAGTTTAAGATGATAATTACTCAATGGAGAGAAGGATGGAAGGTGTAATTGTATGGGGTTTTTTTTAATTTCTCTCTTTTTTCCTCTATTTCTTATTTTCTATCTTTGTTCTTGTTTGTTTTGTACATTTTACTACATTGAAAAATTCTAGATAGATAGATAGATAGATAGATAGATAGATAGATAGATAGATAGATCGATCGATCGATCACACAGATAAGATTGTTATGCATTATCCAAGGAGGTAGGTTTTGGGTCTCTTCAGATATAACAGGTACTTCCCCAGTAGGAAGAAGGCAGTAATTTAATGGGAACAGAAGAATCGTATGTTTCTCTTTGTAGAGGAGAATTTTCTGTTGGAAGGGCTGTTCAGTGCAAGTATGGTTTAAAGATGAAACACTACAAGAGGCACAAGTGCCTGTAAGAAGTCAACCATCAAGAGCACCTGCAAAGCAGTTTGAGCAGGCACACAGGTCACAGCCTTCTTCATTATGGAAAGATGAATTGTACCTTTTTAATTGCTATTTAAATTACAGCAATTATTTGTGCATTTTACATCTTTTTATTAATTAGCATATAGAACCAGTGCAAATATATTTTTCCCCTACTGTATAAAACAGCTACCTTACTAAGCTTTGTTCTCAATGCCTGGCAATCGAATTGTTTTCAGGTTCTATAGCTGAGTATTTCCTTTCTCTTGGGGCCAAATGCATGTTATTCTGTCCACTGAATACCCAGAATACCAATGAAACATGAACAGACAGCGAAGAGCAGGGCTCCTGAGAGCAACAATGACTTCCCAATGCTTGTCTTCTAGAACAAGTTACAGCAACAAGAGAATGAGTTGTGTCTTTTAAACGACACTAAATCATACCGCAGTTCATGAGCTCACCTTTCATCTCTGTGAGATTGCATTGGAAACAAATCCCTGATGGAGGAGTGCAATGGGGGGAGGGAGACAGGCTAATTCAGCTGCCCCCTCCCAATGGAGCTCTACACATCACAAGCAAAACACTCCCTCTGCATTTCTCTGAGATGCCCAGCTGAAAGAAAAGGGTACGCCTTTGCAGGTGTTCTCTCTTGCACAGTGCCCCCAACTTTGCTCCAAAGATACTACAGAAGTCAAACATCCCCCCCATGGAATTGCCATAGGTCTTTGGGAAATTGCCACAGGTCATTTTTCCAGTTCATCCCCTTTCCTGCTTTTAACACATCGGATCCTCCCTCTCCTGCCTTCCCACCTGCTTGATGTGGATTGGAATTGCAGCAACATGTAAAGCAGCCATCCACAACAAATGATGCTTTTGCTGGCTGGGAAAAATGGGTGTTGCAATACCTCTGGAGGGCCTCCAGCTGGGAAGGGTTAGGATCATCTGTAGAGTGTTTGCCCAGCAGCCGCTTCTCTGGAGGGGACAGTGGGTGGCAGGAAAGCTTCCGGAGTAGAGGGACCCCACAGTCTTTCCTCCGTTAGCAGCTTTCCCAACTGAAATTAGCTCTTCCTTCTTCCCCAAGAATGTTATGAGGTAAAAATGGCTTGCTGTGCTAGAAATGAAGGGGGACTGGGGACTATAGGAAGGAAATGGCTAGGAGAAGAAGGGTTAAGCAAGTGTGCCACCAGTCCTGAGGATTCCCCTTGCTGAAGGAGAAAAGGAACCATTAACTGAATATTACTTGCAACTGTAATGTAGTGTTTAATTTGGCCCTGACCTGCATGAAATGAAACCTGGCAGCAGTAGCTTTTTAAGCCTGGTTCAGAAAATTCCCATTTAGCGCCAACTCGATGTTCATTCAGTTGCAGCTGCTTCAGTGGCTTTTTAGAAATAATTTGCAGGTTTGGGGAAAAGCGGATCCCAGATCAGGATCCTGGCACAAGCAGAGAGGCTTTAATACTTCCTTTGCTCTGCTGGGTCCTTCCCACCTGCCGTTTTTATTGGAGGCAAAGATGTCATTTGCTTCAATGGGAGCTTTTTCTCACAATGCAAAAAACAGGTTCAGGAGCTCCAGCCTGCATCTATATTAGGGAGCACTAGGTTAACTCTTTCCCATCTTTTCATAGCCCAGATTGGAAGGGAGGGACACACTTACACTTTCTTGTTTAAAAGCTATTTATGAAATGGCATGAAAGGTATCTCATAGAAGGTAAAATAGAAGGTAGGTGAGCAATCCGCCTTGTCTGCCATTACCATCAAGGTTACCTGATTTGCTCTCTTCCCCAAATTGTACTCCCCTAATGTGACCCTGTGTTTGCACAGCCACAGTACGCTGGTCAAGCAAAAGCATTGGGTCAGTTAGCTGAGCACAGCCCTCTACTGAAGCTGGCCCCTTGGCGCTCTAGAAGGAAGCTGAGCGGCATGTCCGGTTGGCCTGCAGAGGGACTCTAACCTGGCAGAGTAGCAGGACACCTTCAGAGACTCTTTCCGTGACCATCCTTGCTCAGCAAATTACGGTAGTGTTGGGGAATAAAATGGTACTGCAGTGACCCAAAGCTAACATTTCCAAGTAGATGAATTATTGTAAGCCTTCCCATTTGCATAGCTGACTGCAGGATCTTGGTAAGACAATAAAGGAGCTAGCAGGAGATCATCTGCATAGGCAATGCCTCAGAGCCATGAATTCTTCCTCGGCAATTCCTTTTATCAGTCAAATGAAGAAGTCAGAGTGGTATCTCAGGGGGCAAAAAATTATTCTTTTTTGCAATCTGTTGTTCATTCCAGGTTCATTTTTTTCCCAAGATCCACTCATGACACTGCCAAACAATGGTCTTTCCCACATGCAGAACCTCTCATCACCCTTGCATCCTTCATTAATTCTCTCAATCTTTCATCATAAACAAATCAAAACAATCATGCTCTTAGATTTCTATTCATTCCTTTTCCACATTACAGATGAACAAACTTCTGCTTAAACTGTGTTAGAGATGTGCAAAAGATTCTGTGCATGAAGAAGCCCATGCAGCCAAAAGCCAATTTGATATGATTTGTGCCCATATCAAAAACACGTGTTTGGTCTGGATTCAGACTTGAAACATGCATGTGCTGGGCAGAAATCTTCTGGAGTGGAGAAATCAGGAAAAAAGCTTGGAATGATTCGACTAAATTTCAAAGCTATGATGCATTTGTTTTGGATTTAAAACAAAACCTATTTTCCATTGCATATACTTCCTTAACCCATGTATTCAAAACAAACAACCCTTTTTCTAAGCAGATACTCATCAAGCAAACACCATTCTCATTTATTCTTGGATTTACGAATGGTCCAAACCCTTTTTCTGTACTCTCATTAACACCCCGCCATTCATGTCCCTAACAGGATTTTTTTTTCCTAGATCTTATTCATTCAGTATGTTGTTCTTGGTTGTGGGATCCGCTCATGTGAAATGCTTTTGCCTAGTTCTTAGAGTGAAACTATACATGCATGATGCAACAAGGGTTTTTGTTTTTCAGCTGGCTTGTCACAGAACCCAATGCTGATTTGGGCCGAGAGGGAGCGATTGCCCCCAAAGTAACCCAGCTGGCTTCTGTGCCTACGGGAGGACTAAAACCTGTATCTTCCTGTTCCTAGTCCAGCACCTAACTACTACACCACATTGGCTCTCACGTATTCAAAATATTGCACAATTTTTCCCAGAACTCATCTCAGGTTCTTATCACCACTTGAGAATGACATGCAACTATCAGAAAGCTATGTTCATATTCACCCATATAGATGATACCAATTCATTCTTTCCAATCTCCATCTTAGCCCTTTTGTTAAATGTTTAAACCTAAACATTTACTTCCTTGCATGCATGCATTAACTCCACTCCATAAGATCCAGCCACCTTCATTCAGATCGATTATATCCACCCTACTACCTTAGTTTCACAAACATGCAACATACAGTATGGTGATTTTCTTTCATTCGTTCATTCATTTCATTACTTAATTCATATTCTTTACCTATTACTCCTCTTACTTTCCAAATCACAATTTTCCATATAACTTGGTCATTACCAGGCGGACCCATAGACACTCACCTCCATTGCCCATCATGGCTTTGGTCTATTCAGGCTTTCAAATAATGCTTCTTAGTACTGTAAAGCAGAAAAGGTATAGAGTAAATAGCCAACCTTAATCATTCCCATGTCTGTGCAGCCTTTCCTCTTACCCTTACAGACAGTACCAATCAATTTGGGCACATTTTGAATAATATGCAACAAGCTCAGCCAGAGCCTAGTTTTATGCCCAGCATGCTCACACTCTTTTATGCAAGTTGAGATGTCTAATCTAGAGACCACATTACAGGTCCAGATGCTGTTACCTGCACTCTAGCCATTCAGAGGTACATTCAGGATAGGGGTTGTCTCAGGAAAAAGCTGTTCTAATTAATATAGAAATAAAATATTGCACAATTTTTCCCAGAACTCATCTCAGGTTCTTATCACCATACACAACCTTCTGTGTAAAGACCAGTTTTCTTTCTGTATTGTGTCTGTCCTAGATTTTGGCTGCAAAACTCCAGATGACCTTGGGATGGCAATAGACATTTTTTTGGAAAAAATAAAAACTCTCTTCTGCCATCTATTGTTACTTGGAAGTTTTGCAGCTGAGCTCTAGTAGCTGTCATAAAGACATAAACTCTTCTTCTTACTCGCTACTTGCTGGGTTTTCCTCAAGTTATATTTTAAGTTCCTCCATTAAATAAATTTCCAAACACCATTTATCTCCCATAGCCCTTTTCATGTCCCGCTAATTTATGTTTCCTTTATCATAATTCATTTAGCCACTGTCTTGGTTGTTTTTATAGCTAAAGCATAGATTTCTGGAGTGGGACATGGTCCAAAAACTCATTACATGCAAGTCATCTGCTGAAGTCATTAGCAAAGTCCAGAGGTGACCTCCCTTTTGTACTCCTGTTAACAGGAGGTTTTCATGGAAAATTCACCTGCCAATTAAAAATTTGACCTTACATTTCCTTATTTTTTACAATGTTTTCAGTTGATCTCTGTCCAGAAACAGAATGTGCATATAACTTCTGTTTACACTTGCAGCAGTAATGTGAGGTGGTGTGGGGAGAGAAAATTGGCCCTCTGCTTCCATGCAGTCCCTGATATGTTCTTCTTTCTTTTCCTTCACCCCCGTCTTTCATCATGCACACCCCAGTGGGTAGTAACAAGTCCTGCCCTGCCCTGTTAAAGTTGGGCTCCCAAGAAGGCAGAAGCTGTTTCTGCTTGGTTATCCTCATTTCTGGGCAGGAAAGCTCACCAAGGGCTAAACATTGTGAAATGTATTGTGCTTAGAGTTAAAGAAAGGAAACTATTTTTTTTCCCCTCCTGAGGACTGTCTATTGGAGGGGTAATATTTGGGGCCACATGTCAATGAAAAGTGTTAATGAATCAAATAATGAGTAAGTACAGGATTGCCGCCATGCATTCTTTGCCTTTTTGTGATGTTCTCTTTTTTCCTTGTTCTCCTTCTGGTACTCCCACCCTTTCAGTCACCTTCTTCTTTCTTTTCCAATCAGTAGACTGTCTGGGAAAAGGCAGACAGCAGTTACTGGTGATCTGATCTAAGTCTGAACAGATGAAGAAGGCTTTTGATACTGCCCACCCTAGTCTAGATAACACACAAAGAACGTGTTATCTCAGTAAGGTGCAGCAAGATTGGTTGGACTGTTCTGACAAAGGATTGTCTGTGCCCTTAAACAGGAGCGATAGAGATTTTTCTGTGTCTGGCAAAGCAACGTTTTATAGCCTAGACAGGAACGATGATCTCCATCCGCTGTTTATGTCTTCCTTCAGTTATAAATGGAAGATCAACTTTGTTTCCATGGAACTTATCATGTTTCTTTGTTGTCTGTACTTCTCAAGTTCATGAGCCTTGGCCACTACTTCCCATACCTGTTGCTATTTCACTTGAATCACCCACTGCTTCTTTTAGAGTCTCTGCTCAGGTTCTCTACCCCGACACTCACACCTTCCAAAACAGGCCTCCCTAATTTAGTGCCCTCCCATTGGGATCCAACTGCCATATTTCCATACTTCCGTATTTCCAAAAAAGCATGGCTAGGAATTACAGGAGTTGTAGTTCACTGCATCTGGAGGATATCCATTTGGAGAGGCTGTTCTAATTCCTCTTCTAACTTCTTGGGAAATTTGCAGCCTACTCATAACAGCACTCTCTGTAGGCACCATTACTTTCCTACTGGGAAAAGTCAAGGGTAGAAAGATACTATCTCAGGTATTAGGTACAAGTCCTAAAAGCAGTGTATAAATAGGCAAACAATCACAGTCAGCTCAGTGTGAAGTGTCTGCCTGATTGAAGATGGGAAGGGACAAAAGTTTGGCTTTTTTTAGTTGACAGAGATCTCATGATGCCTACATGATAATCATGTACTTCAGCTACTTGATAATTGATACATTTTGTTACTGTCTTTTCATCTGAGTGGGGAAATAGGAGAAATCCATAATACTCCACTGAAGTTCTAGATTCTGTTAATTTTACTGAGCAGCCTAAATTATATTAGACAGACCCATCCTCTTTGTCCCTCTATCCCAGACATTCAGGATGTCACTTAATCTGCAATGACTCTAAACTTTCCTCCTCTCTTTCAAGCCCAAAAATCATTTCTTATTTTCATAACTGAGTACAAAAATATGCACCATCTCATTCATAACTGGGCCAGCAAGAGAGCACCTTGTTTTCTTCTGTACGTCTTCCATTCTTAAAATGCTCTGCCTCACTACTCTTATTTATATTTTAATACTTCCCATATGCTCCCCTGACAAAGTCTAAATTCCTTTGGTTATTTCCCCAGAAAGCCACTCTTCATTATAATATATTTCCCCAAGAAAATTTATTCATCATACTTTTTTCTATGACAGCCACGTTTTTCCACAACGGGAAATTAAACACTGTGCCATATGGCCAGAGCAACAAACTTTTAGTACTTGCTTGCTCAATTGTTTTAACACATTGCCGCCTTTGTACAACATTCTGTTTGCCCAACTAGCATCAGGCGTGTGCCTGACATATGCATTAGGCATGTTAATGGCATGGAGGAAATTAAGTGAAGTTGACAACATGAAGAAAGAACAGTATGATCCCATTAAGGACTAAATTTTGTCATTTTTAGTTTTATGGGATGGGGGAAGGGAAGAAAGCTTAAGCTAATCTCCCAGAACAGGCTCCGTTGTTAGCCTGCTGTGCTGCCAGATGCTTTTGCCATTCAGAGCCCAAAACCAGGGCGCTCCTCTCACTGCTGCCTCCCTGGCGCTGTTCTATCTTTGCATCACCCATTCTGCCCTTGGTTTATCTTCTGAATGGTTTGCTCTTGCCGAAGCCCATGTCTCTTTCCCACTTTTGAGCAACTGGGAGATGCCAATGTCTCGTTTGCCCCTTTCTTTCCAGTTATTACTTCTCAGCTGGCTTAAATAAAATGATAAACTTACGTACTATGTTGCATAATTTGGATTTGCGCTAGCGTTCTCCGGGTTAATTCTGAATAACTTAAAGGAGCTGCCCCTCAAGAAGCGTGGAGAATACCATAGCTATTAAAGAAACAACTTCTACCTAAAATCTGATGTGATGACTTACTCTCCGTTTTTCAACTTTTTCCAGCCTAATTGTCGAGGGATCCATTGCTTTCAGCTGTCACAAAGGATTTCATTTCAGTCGAATCTGTGACTGATTTAACCACATGACTGTTGTAAGAGTTTGAGAGGGCTCTATTTTCTTTGCAGAGCCAAAAATATGGTCAAACCAGGCTAAATGAAATACGATTTGACCCCTCACTTGTATGTTGACACTTTGAAAACATTTGGTTAACCCTTTGCCAACTTTTCAGTTTGTTTTTGGTCAGCTTGAGAGCTAAAAGATTAAAAATGTCATCTGAAAACTTAATCTGGCCAGAGATTTTGCTCACTCAGGAGAACTGGAATCATTTTTTTTAAGTTGGGAATATCTATTTAAACATAGGTTTCCTCTTTAATTTGTTATTCCTGGACATGGTAAAGATGAACTGTTAACCCATTATGACGGATCATTGAAAACAATGATTATTTGTCACACTTTAGCACTTTCAGAACTCAAAGTCAGGAATTGCATGAACTAATTTTACAGTCATGTAACAGGAGGGAAAATTAAGAAGTATGTATAGTATTCTAACTTATAGGATTCAGAAACTTGTAATGCTAACTTGGTCTGTTTACCTGGAAATAAAAAGGGGTGTTTAGGTTGGATTGCTTCTTCCTATTTATTTTTCCTCTTAAACAATCTGATTTTTGGCATTATCATCCAGGTGAGTTTTGTTTTCCCCCAGATAGCTACATTATTATCCAAGTCAAAGTTTGTTTAGCATCTCTTCCTTTTTTTAAAACTGTGTTTCTTTCTTTAAAAACAACTGTAAAAACCTAGCTTGAGCATGTGTGGCTTTATGACTGACATGATATCCAGCCGATCAATCTCTTAAGATGGACATGATTTTGCCAGTTTGAAATTTGATAGGAAATAGGAAGAAAGTTGTCTTATATTCCAATTATAAACACTAGATTATCCCTAAGTATACCTTGTAAATTTGGCTTATATAAGCATGGTTTGGGTTTGTATGTACAGGTGAAACTCGAAAAATTAGAATATCGTGCAAATGTTCATTTATGTCAGTATGGCAACTCAAAAGGTGAAACCGATATATGAGAGAGACGCATTACATGCAAAGCGAGATATGTCAAACCTTACTTTGGTATAATTGTGATGATTATGGCGTACAGCTTATGAAAACCCCAAATTCACAATCTCAGAAAATTAGAATAGTGTGAAAAGGTTCAATATTCTAGGCTCAAAGGGTCCCACTCTAATCAGCTAACGAATCCATAACACCTGCAAAGGGTTCCTGAGCCTTTCAATGGTCTCTCAGGCTGGTTCAGTAGGAATCACAAGCATGGGAAAGACTGCTGACCTGACAGTTGTGCAGAAAACCATCATTGACACCCTCCATAAGGAGGGAAAGCCCCAAAAGGGAATTGCAAAAGAAGTTGGATGTTCCCAAAGTGCTGTATCAAAGCACATCAATAGAAGGTTATGTGGAAGGGAAAAGTGTGGTAGAAAAAGGTGCACAAGCAGCAGGGATGACCGCAGCCTGGAGAGGATTGTCAGGAAAAGGCCATTCAAAAGTGTTGGGGACTTTCACAAGGAGTGGACTGAGGCTGGAGTTAGTGCATCAAGAGCCACCACACACAGACGGATCCCGGACATGGGCTTCAAATGTCGTATTCCTCTTGTCAAGCCGCTCCTGAACAACAAACAACGTCAGAAGCGTCTTACCTGGGCTACAGAAAAAAAGAACTGGTCTGTTGCCCAGTGGTCCAAAGTCCTCTTTTCTGATGAGAGCAACTTTTGCATCTCATTTGGGAACCAAGGACCCAGAGTCTGGAGGAAGAATGGAGAGGCACACAATGCACGATGCTTGAAGTCCAGTGTGAAGTTTCCACAGTCTGTGTTGATTTGGGGAGCCATGTCATCTGCTGGTTTTGGTCCACTGTGCTTCATTAAGTCCAGGGTCAACGCAGCCGTCTACCAGGAGATTTTGGAGCACTTCATGCTTCCTTCCGCAGACGAGCTTTATGGGGATGCTGACTTCATTTTCCAGCAGGACTTGGCACCTGCCCACACTGCCAAAAGTACCAAAACCTGGTTCAATGACCATTGGATTACTGTGCTTGATTGGCCAGCAAACTCGCCTGACCTGAACCCCATAGAGAATCTATGGGGCATTGCCAAGAGAAAGATGAGGGACATGAGACCAAACAATGCAGCGGAGCTGAAGGCTGCTATTGAAGCATCCTGGCCTTCCATAACACCTCAGCAGTGCCACAGGCTGATAGCATCCATGCCACGCCGCATTGCGGCAGTCATTGCTGCAAAAGGGGCCCAAACCAAGTACTGAGTACATATGCATGCTTATACTTTGCAGAGGTCCGATATTGTTCTATTTCCAATCCTTGTGTTATTGCTGTCATGTAATATTCTAATTTTCTGAGATTGTGAATTTGGGGTTTTCATAAGCTGTACGCCATAATCATCACAATTATACCAAAGTAAGGCTTGACATATCTCACTTTGCATGTAATGCATCTATCTCATATATTGGTTTCACCTTTTGAGTTGCCATACTGACATAAATGAACATTTGCACCATATTCTAATTTTTCGAGTTTCACCTGTATGTATGTCATAAGCCTTTGTCTTTGACTGGCTTTGGTCTCACATCTGTTTATTTACAAGATGGGTAGATGGGAAAGGTGCATTGGATTCAGCCAAATTCTGGTTTGGGGGTCAGAATGGGATAATTCTGAACAAGGTCATTTCCTGAAAGCAGAAAAGATGGGGGGTTGATTTTGTACTGAGCTTCCATGAAGTTCTTGTTTCTCTAGAGCTGCATAACACTGAAGATGATGGTACTATAAAAACTGTGACAAAAAGTACCCGGGGGGGATGGGTGGGGAGGGGAGGGACTCATATCTACATAAAATGTGGTGGGGAAGCAGTATGAGATTCAGTGACTCACAAGCCCACCAGAAAATAAGCATGACTCTTGAGAACAGGCTTTCAGTTGGTTAACCTAAACACTTGGTCCAGAAAGGGGAAGAGATGGAATGGAATGTTAGGTGGGGAGAGATCTTTCATTTTTTCATCCTGAGCGTTGTTCTAAGCTACTTTAGCGAGTTGACTTTATTATGCCCTGGCTTTATTTTATGGGAAAGAGCAGTGGGTTTATCTTTATTTGGACCTGAGAATCAGTTTCTTGTGCATTCAGGAAGGAAAACCATAATTCTTTACCTATTAGCCCCAATAACCTGCCTGATAGTATTTCTGACAGAATAGTCTATGATATTGATGGTGAACTGAAAATTCCAGCAAATCCTGTACCCAAAGAGCTTATAGTTATCGGCACTTTAAAATATACATCAGAATTTAAGATAGAGTATCTTAAAATTTGGCAGACCACTCATCATCCTACTCCCCAGAGGTCTAGCTTACCATAACTAGTTTTGGTAGCATCACATGAAGTCAACCATGTATTAAGTGTCCTGTTTCTATTCTTTCAGGTCCTACTGGCATTGACCAGACAGGTTGCACTCCTTCACATCAATCATTTGCAACATTTCTGCTCAGCCAAAAAAGATATTAGGCAACTTCTTCATAGCCACAGGCAAATGCTTGAATATCCTGAGCTATGGGTAGCAGAGATACTGTTTGCTCCCAAATGAATGATAAGGATGCCAACATGACCAAGCTTTTGTCACTGCTCCAGCAAAGAAGGCAGATCATTTGCCAACACACATCTCTCCAACCTCTCCATTCAATTAAGGCATTGCTTGAGAGACTCAGCTGCATACAGATTTTGGATTGTACTGCAAACCTGCAGGCACAATAGACAATCCTGATGTCCTGCATGAGAACCACTGGAAGCATAGGAACTGGCAAACCAAAAACATAAAAATATACAGAATATACAGCCTTTAAAGGCATCATACATAGGCTTGTATGCTTCCAGTCTCCAATACACCACACACCAAATAGCATTCCTAGAAAGGCCTCCTGCAGCTGCTTCCATTGCAGCTGAAATCCTAAAGGAATATGTCCCAACTCTCTCTGGTGGCAAAGCAAAATCCCACCAGCTGCTTTAAATTGTATTTGTCAGAATCCTCGCAAGATTTTATAATAGATTATTATATGGCTAGTTTAAAAAATGGCTTTTTACATGCTGCGGTTCTGCCATTGTAAAAGGAAGGGGGAGAAGGAATGAGAAACCGTTTAAAGCAGATGGCTCCTTATCACAGGCTCTGGCATGCTCAAGGCCATGCCAGCAAGGGAATCAGAAGACCAAGAACTAAGGGCGATGTAAGGGGGGGGGGGGAGCTTTTGGCGCGCTTTTGCTCAGTCTTAGCAATGCTTTGGATCTGTACACTTACTCTCAATAAATGAACTTTCTTTTGAATCAATATTGGTTGCAAGGAAAGTTACTGGATTTGGGATCAACAGGTGGCAGTTCGTTACAGTATTTTAAATTGATAAACTGTCAACAGAGTTCCATCCTGATGGGTAAATCAATTACCCATTTGTAGCCCTCTCAGGCTCAAGGAACATCTCATGTGTCTCATGGGGCAAGTCATCTCCCCCTCTCACCTATGTAATGTAATGCCTGAAACTCAGCCCACTTGATAGCTCTTGTACCACCCTTATGGTTTTGGTGCTGCCATCATAACAATCAACCACCACAAATCCTCCAAAAGGTGGATCATGCTCCACATCAGTAACTAGCTCACTAACTTTCCAAAATACGCAGAAGACAACTGGGCTTCTTATGCACAGTCAATAAGAATCCCCAGAACGTTCTGGGACAGGAATAATTTTGATCTACCCCTGGTGGGCACACCCACATTTGGCCTGTCCTCATGTAACATATATGAAAATCTACTGTAGGGTCAGGACGGCCCTCCATTCTGGAAAGAAATGCCACAGATGTTCAATATCCACCAAACATCCAAACATCTAGGCCTCTATTGCTGACGTACAGGCACATAGGCATTCTCCAAACAACTTACAGTTGTGTAAAGTCTGCATATATGAGCCTGTAGCTGGAGCAAATGGGGGCCATTTTTCCAAGCCAAGAATTCAGAGGTGCTCAAGGATCACTCTGGTTCCTTGGCTGAGATGCAGCATTTTCAAGAGGTCCATCTGTAGATAGAAAGAATCAGCTCTGCGATTGTTAAAATTGTGGATATGCCTTGCCCCAAACAAAATATGATAATTCAGGCACAGCAGTACAAAAGCGCAAAAAAGACTCACGATTTTGGCTTTGGTGGTTTGGAGGTTTGCCAGCTAAATACAGGAACCATCATGTTATTGTCACACCAGAAAAAAAAAATGTTGATCCTCAGGTGGTAAAAATGTATGTCTGGATGAAGACAGCTATTATTAAAGGGCAAAACTGAAAAATGTCAAATCCTGAGTTACCCCCCACTGCAAGCCAGGCAGAAGGCCAAGTGTCAGCATTGCGTTTCCTCTCCAAAGAAAGCCCAAAGCTTACACCAGCCTTTCCAACATTTCAGTGAGAAACTTCCTCCTAGTTTGTTGCTATACTAAATAATGAAAGAATAATGGCGAATGTTTTCTGTCTACTGGGAATAATAAATGCATAGATGTTCACTTGCAGGAAATGTTGAATATATAGTAGGCCTCCAACCACTATGATGACATTATTTGAGAATGTGAAGTGGTACATGCCTTTCACAACCTGCCAAATGTGAGATTATGTAAATCACTTTCAAAGCATGCTTCCTTTTCATATGCTGATAGCATCAGGAAGTGATTGAACATTGGATTTATGCCATGTCCCTTTGAACGTAAACATTTTTTTTAATTGGTTCTTTATCGATGTATGTGTTTCTGAAATTTCCACAATTCTTAAGTCATGTTCAGCAAAATTTTGTTTCCGCATGATATTTCTGCTGTTTCTCCTACATGTATGTATGTATTCTGTATGTGTGTGTGTGTGTATAGTTTCATTTTTATTATTTATCATAATGATCAATTACATTTCCAGGACAATAGACTCACATGTGCACATTAAGTTATTACATTATTGTGAACTTTGCCATAACTGAGTACAAGTTAAAGATAGCTGGTGGAGGGTGCACATGGAGTGCCAGAAATGACATTGAAACTTGGTCTGGGTCTTCATGGAGAGCATCTGCATCTTTTTTATACTGTCCTACAATTTTCAGGACAAGATGCTGAGAGACACTGCAAGGGTTCTACAAATAATCCAAAGAAAATTTAGGAAAGTTGGAAGGTCATAATCATAATGACTTTACTGTATACCATCCTCACCCAACATTTGGTCTGCTATCCAGTTTCCATACCAAGAATGGCTTCATGGCCCATAAGAAACATTTGCAGTCATTCTAATTTAATGAACAACCTTCTATCTAACTCCTCCAAACTTCCAAGAATATAAACACAGACACACACTCCAAACCGGCACTTCTCTAGATTTTTTATCCATGTCATCATGGAAGTTTTTGTTCCTGCTTTCTGAGGCAACTTCTTCCATTATGAGATGAGATTGCTCTTATGGGATGGGATTCCAAGAACTTCATGCACATGTGCCTCTTCCAGCTGCAGCATCTTGGTCTGGCCCTTCAAGTGTAGCTCTTTGGCGAGGTTGGAGGCATTGCAATTTTAAGGGCAGACTGGAAAACCCTGAAATGTTCTCAAGAGCATCTGGGATTCTGCCTCTATCTACAGGAAGCCGTCATCTTCAAGTATGTTTTATATGCTACATTGAAGGCTCATTGGTACTGAAGCACCAAATGCTCTTGACTCTTCTTTTTAAGTTCTACTTTGCCACATACATAATGCTTTATCTCCATCTTGCCATTTTATTTGGGCTTTGACTTTTCCCACGACAATGTACAGAAGCATCACTGCATATTTTTGGCTGTTCACCAAACAGAAATACTCCCTTCAGCAAAAGAACAGGAAGAGTCACTACTGGTTACTTGACAGAAGCAAGAAGCCTCGACATGCCATAGGACACGTAACACACACATCTTTTGCATCTTACAGAAATGGACTATAATTCTTTATTTGATGGGCTGCACCTATTTTAAGGGCCCAAACCTCACAGAACATAATGGATATCATTCTGTTATTATAGCATCTCTTTTTCCATGTGGAGCTGGTATCTCTATCCCATTCAGACTATACACACTCTCTTTCTCTTTCCGTCTCTCTCACACACACCACTCACAGAGGTTCTGTTCTTCATTCTTTCTGCGTATCAAAATTTCTATTGTGAAAACTCAACTGCTGTATTTGTGTAAAGGAGATTTGGGAGGAGGCCTGTCATATTTTCACAGGCTTCTCTCTCTTGCCTCCTCCCCCTGCCGCCCCACAACTTGTGGTTTTGCAGTGGTATTCCCTCTGAGCCCAATTTATATTTGGGGAGGAAGTGGTTATCGCACAGTTAGTCTTACTGCATTTAGATACTATTAAATTAACATTATGCATCTGTGGGGAGGAGGAGATGGGAGGGGTGATATAATTTTTATAAAAGGCAGTGATTTTTAGCTACTTGATTGCATGATTCCCCCCAGCCCTTGCTAAGTTTTTGTGCATTCAAAGCCCCCATCCCCTATTTCTCCAGTCAGAAACCTCTTCTATTCAAGTTTTTATTATGCCATATGTGTAGCTTGAGGTTATATTGGAGCACATAAATCTCGGGTGAGCCACAAAACATTAAGCCGCCATTATCCTTATAATTTCATTATCTCCATTTCTCTACCCTATGACATTTTAAACTAATTGAACACCCGAGATTTTCCCGTGAAGTTTATTTCCCAGACTTTATTAAAGTACTGTTTGAGACAGCCAAAAATGTCTGTACTCAGCATTTTCTAAAACATCCCAATTTATTAAAGTGGGTGTGGGTATGAAAAGAGAGCCCAAGAGCCAAATCGTTCTTTTTCCCATTTCTGAGCTATGCATTTAAACTCACATTTTCAAGGGAAAAAATACTAAATTGTAAGACCCTTGAACTTGCTGAATGTTTTCCATAATACAGTTTTGAAAACCTTGGTTGCTATCTCTTCAGAGATCAATTTTTATTTTTTTATGGAATCAGTTTGTGCCACAAAATATATTCTTTGCACTTAATTTATGTAGTTAATATCAACTCAACCCTCCACTACCAATTGACATGCAGTTGTTTTGAAACAGCCACCTACAGGTGAAACTCGAAAAATTAGAATATCGTGCAAATGTTCATTTATGTCAGTATGGCAACTCAAAAGGTGAAACCAATATATGAGATAGACGCATTACATGCAAAGCGAGATATGTCAAACCTTACTTTGGTATAATTGTGATGATTATGGCGTACAGCTTATGAAAACCCCAAATTCACAATCTCAGAAAATTAGAATAGTGTGAAAAGGTTCAATATTCTAGGCTCAAAGGGTCCCACTCTAATCAGCTAATGAATCCATAACACCTGCAAAGGGTTCCTGAGCCTTTCAATGGTCTCTCAGGCTGGTTCAGTAGGAATCACAAGCATGGGAAAGACTGCTGACCTGACAGTTGTGCAGAAAACCATCATTGACACCCTCCATAAGGAGGGAAAGCCCCAAAAGGGAATTGCAAAAGAAGTTGGATGTTCCCAAAGTGCTGTATCAAAGCACATCAATAGAAGGTTATGTGGAAGGGAAAAGTGTGGTAGAAAAAGGTGCACAAGCAGCAGGGATGACCGCAGCCTGGAGAGGATTGTCAGGAAAAGGCCATTCAAAAGTGTTGGGGATTTTCACAAGGAGTGGACTGAGGCTGGAGTTAGTGCATCAAGAGCCACCACACACAGACGGATCCCGGACATGGGCTTCAAATGTCGTATTCCTCTTGTCAAGCCGCTCCTGAACAACAAACAACGTCAGAAGCGTCTTACCTGGGCTACAGAAAAAAAGAACTGGTCTGTTGCCCAGTGGTCCAAAGTCCTCTTTTCTGATGAGAGCAACTTTTGCATCTCATTTGGGAACCAAGGACCCAGAGTCTGGAGGAAGAATGGAGAGGCACACAATGCACGATGCTTGAAGTCCAGTGTGAAGTTTCCACAGTCTGTGTTGATTTGGGGAGCCATGTCATCTGCTGGTTTTGGTCCACTGTGCTTCATTAAGTCCAGGGTCAACGCAGCCGTCTACCAGGAGATTTTGGAGCACTTCATGCTTCCTTCCGCAGACGAGCTTTATGGGGATGCTGACTTCATTTTCCAGCAGGACTTGGCACCTGCCCACACTGCCAAAAGTACCAAAACCTGGTTCAATGACCATGGGATTACTGTGCTTGATTGGCCAGCAAACTCGCCTGACCTGAACCCCATAGAGAATCTATGGGGCATTGCCAAGAGAAAGATGAAGGACATGAGACCAAACAATGCAGCGGAGCTGAAGGCTGCTATTGAAGCATCCTGGCCTTCCATAACACCTCAGCAGTGCCACAGGCTGATAGCATCCATGCCACGCCGCATTGCGGCAGTCATTGCTGCAAAAGGGGCCCAAACCAAGTACTGAGTACATATGCATGCTTATACTTTGCAGAGGTCCGACATTGTTCTATTTCCAATCCTTGTGTTATTGCTGTCATGTAATATTCTAATTTTCTGAGATTGTGAATTTGGGGTTTTCATAAGCTGTACGCCATAATCATCACAATTATACCAAAGTAAGGCTTGACATATCCCCCTTTGCATGTAATGCATCTATCTCATATATTGGTTTCACCTTTTGAGTTGCCGTACTGACATAAATGAACATTTACATGATATTCTAATTTTTCGAGTTTCACCTGTAGGTCCTACGAATTCACCAGTATCATTGGCCTTAAGACATGTGGTAGTGTTTGGTTCAGTCCCCTTTGCTGCTTGTGAGTAGTTGCCCTACTGAAATTCCCATGCATGTAGAAATGGAGAAATGAAAAGAAATCCCAGCTCTGTCGACAGTCTCCAGCTCAAAGAGAAGGGCCTAAGAGATCGGTATGAATTGCTGGCCTGGTCTAATGAAAGATTCCTCTTGCCCAACATTCTGCCCAACAGGGCCAAGAGAAGCCTGCATGAAATCTGCCCCAAGGAAGCAAACAGAACAGCCCTCTCCAGTTTATGTCCTGATGCTGTGAAAGATCCTGCTATGGATACTCAAGGAAATCCTGGGGCGGGGAGGGAGGATATCAGAAATGGGGTTGGCTGGCCCCTTAGCAGCCTGGTGTGGCCTCTATCAGCCTCTTGGATTTTTTAGCCTTTTTATCTTTATCTTTGTAACTCTGGTTTTTATAACTTTTAATTATGTATTTCCGATTTTAGTTTGTTGTAAGCCACCCAGAGTCCCCCGTTGTGGGGAGATGGGCGGGGACAAGTCAAATCAATCTATCAATCAATCAATCTATGGCCTTTACTGACAGCCTCCCCTTCATGGATTTGTGTAATTCCCTTATAAAGGCATTCTTGTTGGTAGCACCACTGAATTGCCTGGAAGCACATTCTAAAGTTTAATTGGATGTGAGTATAAGGATGGAAGCACTTCCTTTTATCTGTCCTGAATTTCTGCTTGACACAATGACCCGAGGTCATGTACATCTCTATTACATTATATTCAACTGCTTCCTGTTTTTTCCTCTTTAATGACTTTAGTTTGGTCAGTCATCAGACCATACATTCTCAACACACACACACACACACACACAAAGTGATATCAGTTAAAATAAAAATATTGCCAGGGAGTACAAGCAGCAGTCGTTCTAAAGTCACATTGATAATCCTGTGAATTTCAAACTAAAATATGGTAACAGTAGGACAAACCCAAATCATGTAGTTAATGTTCCAATTCCTTATTAGCACTTCCAGCACCAAGGCAATCATAACCAGCTATTTTTGAACAATATATATGGAATCAAAATGTCTGTGGTATTAACTTCTAATTATGATCAGAGGCTAATTATAAACTTTTCAAAACCACCTAGGCAATCTGAAGTTACTTTGCAAATTATGGGAAAGCAGAACTCTCCAGGGAATAATGGGTTAGTAGTAGATGCTGTCAGTGAGCTTTCCCAAGGCTGTGACCTCCGTATGTATTGGGACTCCAATTCCCAGAATCCTTTCTAGCATGATCAGTGTAAATCCCAGCACATCTGGAGAATACCAGTTTGAGGAAGGCCTTTAGATCCCTTCTTGACTCTTCTGCAGACTGACTCGAAATGTTAGATTAATCCCACCAGACAAAATGTGAAAAAGAATAATAAAGCAATCACGATGGCAAATGTAAAAAGAACATACTAATTGCTTAAAATGTTTTGGCCTAGTTCAAATATCTGACAAGGGATTTTAAATATAGTAGGAAACAAGGGTCATTCCACCCTAAGTTACTTATAAAATCACATATAAAGCAAATTGTTGGTTCAGACAATCACATCAACTTTGTAAATGCCCCTAGTATTGTATATGTGTACTGAAAAGTTAGGTGGCAACATTACTTTCACCATAATTCAATTCTTCAGGTTCATTAATTCGTTTTATTGTGGTTCTTTGTATCCTTTCAAGTTCATTGACATCTTTCTGGTATGGAGGTAGCTAGCTCAGAATTATGAATATGTTTGTTACAGTTCCTTACTGAGAAATCTAGTCATCTCTGTGGCATTTGATGTGATGTGATAATATCTATAGAAATTGTTAATGAAAGGAAATGTATGATGTAATCATATCTATTCCCTTCTGAGTTGAATGGGACTTCTCTCCATGGAGCCTCTGTGAATTAATCCTGATGAAAATAGTGTTGCAAACTATTAAATTGCTCTGTAATTGCTGACAATTTTATTGATCTATATATTTGCAAACTGGGGAGCTATATTATTGCTTCTCTACAAAGATAAGGGAGTGGTGTAAAGTAAAAGTAGCTTTACTTAAGCTGGTCCCCTGCCAAGAGCTATTCTTATGGAGAAACATCTGGGGGAAAAAAAAAAAACCCTCTAGTATTAGGGCAGAGGAGTTAAGAAAAACCCTGAGTGGGATTTCTGCGTTTCTGTCCGTTCCAAATGCCATTTTTTAAAATATTATGGTGATGTAAAAGTAGATTTAATGATGAAAACTATACGTTTCTATGTTTTCGGCTATATGAGGAGTTGTTTTTAATACCTCTTAATTTTATGGCTTGATTTTTTCCATTGTTCATTATTTTTTCTGTGTATACTGCCCTGGATCTCACTGTTGTGGAAGAAAGGCATTCCAGATTTAATTTTTTTTTAATCCACAAATTTAATCATATTTATCTGTGACACATTCCAGGAGATGGCTTACATGGCCATTGTTAGCCTTAAGATGCTATGCATCTTTCTCTTGTTGGACTATTATAAAATAATTTAATTTTTTTTTAATAGTTTAAGATAGAATGCCACATAATTGTACTGATGGAACAATGTGTTCCAGTGGATTTGCCCTGGTTTAACTGCTTTTAGTCCCTTTTATTTCAACTGGAACAAAGTGAAACCTATCTCAGCCTTAGGCCAATCCTGGAGTTAAGCCTGTGTGAAGTACTAAATTCAGTGAACTTAAGTATGTGTAACTTCACTTGGGTTCTGGCCTTAAGTATAATAAATTCCCTGGGTGCCCCCCATCAACTCAAGCTGGCCTATTTGAAATTCTGATTAATTCAGTTGAGAAAACAGTGCCTTCTAGCATTCAGACAGTTATAGCTGAGATTAATCGGGTGCCCCAAACCATGGGTTCTGCCCAATTACTTTTTATGAATAGAATTCTCAAGTCCCTAACATACAGGAGACCAAAAACATTATTGGGAAGGGGGATATACTCTTATTTTTCACCTTTATTTTAAAAGATGTAAAGGATGGTTGATTTAATATGCCCCTTAGCAAAAAAAAAAAAAAGTATTCTCAGTTGCTACTTTTTTTTTTTCCTGGACTAAGATTAATTAGCTTCACTTGGACAGCAGGTCTTCAGTAATAATTCTTCAAGAGCAGTTCCTGTTTGACTGGTTTATAGCAGCTCTTTAGCCCCAATTAATAGATAAGATAAGACAACCCTTAAATTTATTAATCAAGGAGGATTTTTTAAAGAAAATTAAAAGTTGAATGTGTAAATATGAATTATGTATGCATTTAATAGTCTTGAAAGTGAAAGAATGAAGCTGAACTGACCCACAGAATCAATGCCCTATTATATCAGCTGCATTTTGCTTTATGCTCAGAGCATCTCAGTCATGGATCTCAACGAATCTCAACAAAGCATCTTAACAGATCTTTTCTGGTAGCCTGATTAGGAGACCCTTGAACCTATGCTTCACCACATGCTCTGCAGAGCCAGGTATGGGTAAAGCCACACTTTAATTCATTCATCTTCACAAGCCACCTTTCTTGGTGGGCCTGTGGTTGCGTGAAGACTCATACCTGCGCAAAGGAAAGAGTTCTGTTGGGCCTGAGATCACAGAGACTCCTTGCTGTGGAGGGCTGGAACAAAATAATCAAAATAACAATGCTAATTGTGCCTGGTGGAATTTGTTCTAGGACTACTATACCTATAATAATTATTTACATTTTTCAGACACTTTTTTCCTTATTCTACAGCAGTTATGTAGTTGGACCTGTTTCCTCTCCCACCTATTGCTTTTTTTAAAAAGTTGCTATGCCCTTGGCTGTTAATGGCCAGAGCACTGTATAGAAAGGCTGCCATTGGTGTTAATAATCCCTTTTATTTGAGACATTTTGTTACTTCCATCTGTTGCCCAAGGAAGGAAGGTTTTCTTAGTAAATGCTGATTATACCTTCCCTGCTACAGAAGAGAAAGGAAACAAAATGTCAGCAAGAATGATCAGTCTGACAAAATGATCGCCAGCCATTGCTCTTTTCAACCTAGAAATCTCAGCGTAGGCAGGCACCCCCCAAAAGATAAATCCAACCGCGGGTAGAAATATCCTGTTATCTTTCCAAGACATTGATAGACTATGCAGCATGCAGAGTCACTACCCTTCCTTCACATTTCAGTTCAAGTCACCTCAGGGGTGTTTTATGTTAATGGAACCAGATCACAGATGCATTTTCGGGAGGGGTGAGGCTCTAGGCTAGGCAGAGCTCCAGGTGACTTAAGACATCCAGAATAGAGTACAATTTTCCACACTGATTTGCAGTTTTTCATTCATCTCCTTCTTCCTATTTATCTCCTGTGTGGCTGACAGTCTGAGAGTTACCATCATCTTTGGGCTGGCCTCTGTGCTTACATAGATCTGCATAAGGAATTCGACACACCGCAGACTCTAATCTAGTCGGTGGCTGTCACTGAAAGTCCGTTATAAAGGACTGTATCCCCAGTCAGATTAACACAGGCTGATGGCCTCAGTGACTTGGTGTGGGACTTTTTTCTATGCCCGCAGGAAAGGTTTTTGGGCTGATTCATGCTCTTCCCTGGTCACTTGTCGAAAGTGACCAGCAGACAGATATTTTATTGGTACAATGTCTAGATGGACATTTCACCAGCTGTGGGAGGCTCCTGTCAATCTAAATTTGCTACACTCAATTATATTACACAGATCAGTTTTGTCCTATAGATGATTCTGCTTGCACATTATTGACACTTCAGCATTGGATACAATTAGCCACTTGCAAAATACTATATGTAAACATAATCTGATCCTCATTATCATTAAGGTTTTTTCTTTCTTTCTTCTATATTGCTTTGGAAGCATTCACTACCTTCCCTGCTACTGTTGATCAGTAGTTGCGTGCCTCATGTTAATCTGTAGAGATGTGCTTTGCTTCAGCAAAATCTGGAATCTTGAACTAAATCAGACTGATACCCAGAGATCAAGAGCTCTGAATTCAAAGAGGGATTCTCCCCTTCCCCAAATAGAATAAATCTGGGACTTCCAGAAATCTCATTAGTAATTGGAGATTTAGAGGAATATGGTAATGGAGCTCTGATCAAATGATATATCATTTGAGTCAATCACTTCTTGTTTAATTAACAGCCCTATGTGCCAGCAGCACAATCTTGAATAACTCAGTCAACGATGTAGGAGCCATTTTCAAATCCTCCCAGACACTGCAAAGGAGGCTAGGAGGCTGACATGTCCTGGCTTGGGGGAGAGATGAATTAAAAAAAAAAAAAAATCACTGTAGATTCAGGGGAATTTAAACAACTCTATTTTTTCCTGCCACTTTTCCATCCCCCAATGGGACTGCTATGATAGGGTAAAAACTTAGAAGGAGACAGAGATAGAGTGGCTAGAGAGGACCTTGGTTTTACGTGGCCTGTTGAGGACTTCATCTCTGTTTCAGACACAGGTAGTGAATTAACACAGCATTAACCTTCTCAGGTCTGTTTAACCAAGTTTAGCATGAAAGAACCTGAGGGTATTAACCCCATGGACCAGTTTTCACAGTTAGTTGACTGGATTATAGTGTCCACACAGTAGAAGGATCCCCTCTTGAACCATTTAAGCATGTCATGACAACAGAGCCAGATAGTGTGCCTGCAAAAATAAAAATAAATTCCATATATTAAAAAATCTCCATATATTAAAAAATCAAGCATGGGAGGGGAGGAGGGAGATACAGTTTTGTAGAAGCTCTAACTTTTCTTTATCATGAGTGATTTCCCCAAGGTTCACCAATTGAGTGATTTGAGGGAAGAACATTGAACAGTATCGCAGGGCTGGTTGAGAGTTCTGTGCTTATTCATAGTCATCGTTTCCCCCACTCCCCAAATAGGATCAGGAATACTCAAATTTTTGTTAGATTTGGAACTCTACAGTATTGGAGAACAGAATCACAGAGCTGGAAAGGTTCATCACTAATTCCAGTCCCCTATTCAGTGCAGGAATCCAGATTGTCAACTGATAGCTATCCAGCCTCTGCTTCAATATATCTGGTGATAAAGAGCCCATCACCTATTTGGGTAATTGATTCCACTGCTCTTACTGTTGACAACTTATTCCTAGCCTTCTATTGGAATTTGTGTAATTTAAGACCATCATTCTGGGTCATGCACTCTGGAATGATAGAGGACAGGTCTTGGCCTTCTTCTGTATGATACCCCTTCAGGTAATTTAAAAAGTGCAATTGCATTTCCCAAGCTCAGATACTTTGGTCACCTAATGCGAAGAGAGGACTCTTTGGAAAAGACCCTGATGCTGGGAAAGATGGAAGGCAAAAGGAGAAGAGGACGGCAGAGGATGAGATGGCTAGATAGCGTCACTGAAGCAATGAGCATGAAACTGAGCAAACTCAGGGAGGCAGTGAAAGATAGGAAGGCCTGGCGCAATATGGTTCATGGGGTCACGAAGAGTCGGACACGACTTAACGACTAAACAACAACAATTCTTGTTTAAGGCTAAATATACCCAGTTCCTTAAATTTCTCCAGGTCAAAAGACTGGTTTCTATTATTGCTGCCCCTCTCTGAAACAGTTCCAATTTATCTGCAGCCTTCTTCAGGTGCAATGCCAAAAACTGGAAACAATACTCAAGCTGGAGTTTGATCAACAGAGAACAGAGTAGAAATACAGGTAGTCTATGCTTCCGATGGTAATTGGGACCAGGAACTCCTTTGCCAAGTGACTCAGTCATAAGGAGTAACATCATTTGAGCATGCTGACTTATGACAACAGTCCCAGGTGCCATCATTAGGCAAATCCCATGCAGTCACAGTGTTCTGCAGGCACGTGATCGCCATTTGCAACCTCCTGCTGGCTTCCCCATTGACTTTGCCTGTTGGAAGTCAGCAGTTAAGGTCGCAAATGGCAATCATGTGACCATAGGACTCTGCAACATTGTAATTGCAAGCTGGTCACTGAGCACTCAAATCATGATCATATGACTGTGGGGATGCTGTGACCGCTGCAACTACAAGGACCGGTCATAAGTAGCCCTAGTTCTGCACAATTGTAATTTCGATCGCTGAACAAGTGGATGTTAAGCAAGAACTATCAGTAGTGTGTTTCATGACTGGAAACTGTGTTTGTGTTGATGAAACCTCAAATTCTGTTTGCCTTTTTTGCAGCCACATCATCCTGTGGATTCATGTTCAGCTTGTGTTCAGGTACAATTCAAAGACATGGTTTCCCAAGTCCTGTTATCAATCCAGGCTTCATCCATTCTCTACCTGTTCATTTCTTTTCCTTAAAGACATTTGGTTTTCTCTGCTACATTTCTGCTATTATTAAATAGCAGATTATAACTATAAATAGCTCTATTAAATTTCTGCTATTTTTAGTCCATTTGTCTAATCAAGGTCATTTTGAATTCATTTTTGTTTTCTGGAGCATTAGCTAATCCACCTAATTTTGTGTCATTTGTAAGAATCATAAACATTTCCTCCAATTCCTCATCCAAGTCATTAAGAAAAATATTGAAGTCAGCTCAGGATCTAATTCTGAGGCATCTTGTTCAATACCTCTGTCCAGTTTCATGAGAAACCATGGATGAGGACTTCAGTATGATTTTCAAAATATCTAAAAAGGTCTTGCTCACAAATCCAGTCTTACAGTTTTCCCTTCTTGTGCAGATTACCTTACAATAAGAGGAAGATCTGGATGAGTGGAGGCTTTGAAAAGAGCTCAAGAGTGTCTACTAACAACTAGCAATATTTTAAAGATAGTGCAGAACACATTTTTATTTAGTAATTAGTTAACATTTACCTGATACACTCGGTGGGAGGAGATCCAAACCGTCTCTCTGCAGCTCTATTTCCAGGCTCTTTTGCATAACTGATTACATTCAAGCACGAGTGAAACTGCCGATAGCTTCTCTCTGCAAAAGCCTTCCTCTAATTGGTTTGTTCAGCATCAGCTGACATCAGTTACATAAGGCTCGTGATTGGAGGAAGTCTGTTTGGGAGACAAGCTATTTCACTCGTGATTGGAGGCTAGCAATAGGAGGAAGCCTGCCTGCAGAGACAAAGTATGGGCAGTTTTGCCTCGGCTGACTTCCTTGAATAAGACGCCCTTCAATTTTTAGGGTAAGGATTTTAGAAAAAAGTATTGTCTTATAGTCGGAAAAATACAGTAACTAGTTTGCTATTAACAATGTCATTGGGTACAAAATATTTTACAGAGATATGATGCTATGTTATGTCCACAGCATTCACACACTTTACTAAGGCAGTTACCCAATGAAAATAAAAAGATAAGGTAAGACTTAATCTTAACAGATCTGTGCTGATGTCTTGTAATCACTGGCTTCTAGTAATCACTAATTTTTGCCTTACACTGTTTTTCATTCATAATTACTTCTTTACATCTGTTCCCCATTTTCTTGCCTAGAGTTATGTCTACGCTGAATGCTGTTTTCATACCAACTGCATATTCCATAAAAAAGGAGAGAAGGAATTAAATATCTCTCCCCAAAATTAATAAGCCTCTTCTAAAAGTACCACTGCAATTATCTTTCTGAAATTTTGCAGGTTTTGCAGGCCATATTGATATGTTTAATATAAACACATTCTTGGATTGATGATCACTTACTCTGGATTCCATTAACATGGGTTGTTAAGAATTATTAACCTGTCACTCCACACTGTCCCAAGTGCTCATTAATATATGGTTTCACTCTTCAGTCTCAAGATGAGATATGGTTTCACATAATGCTAAGATGTACTATGCAGCCCAGTACTAAGTTCTACAAAACCGTGGTACAATATTCATGGCCATCCCATGAATTCTAAAGTTTTCTATTCAGAAACATCCACAACAATTCCATAAAGACATAACATAAAAGAGATCAGGTTTCTTTATTTGTTTTGTAAAGGAGAAGCAGGGTGAGGGGGAATTCCTGCATTGAATCCCATTCATATTTTTAAAAAGTATTTTACATTAATCTACTAATCTGAACACCATATCATTAGAATGCTGAATTTACCCAGTGGTGTGAGCTATTCCCATACTTAGATGAGTGAAACTAACACGGGAATGGGTTATGGGAATCGGAAGCAACTAACAGGGGTACATGCTCATTTCTCATAATTTCTCATAATTTCAACAACATATGACTAGGAAGGAAGATAGATTGGTGATTGGCTTTGAAAGAAGAATTGTAACTACATTCTATCTCTTTACAAAGCAAAATAGTAAGCAATTAAAGACATCATACTATAATGTTTGCATGTAGTTCTCCAAAACCAGGACCATAACATAGCAATAGTGTTTGTATCTTGAGGCTTCTAACTTGAAGCTCACTGCTTTCCTGGTCAGTGACTTAAAAAAATAAAGTAAGATTGCTAAAATCACAAATTCATCACACCACCAGGGTGGTTGTTTGCTATGCTGGGTGCTGGGACAAAGTGTTTGTGTCCAGGAATGTTATTGATACCTAAAGAGGCTATTTCTCTCCCATTCTTCTCCCATTTTCATTTCAATGCATTTCTGAAAATTACTTTCGGTCCATTTCACTGATTGCTTGTATCAGAGGCCAAGTGAAATTTTGTCAGCAGTAAGAAGGTACAGGTAGAAATGTAGTTTTTACACTGAAATGAGGTATACAACATTATTATAAGGATTGTAAACAATTTGTAAACAATTGTAAACAATTTAATTATACTATGAACACATTCAACAGAATTTACACGTTGCTGAAAATGTTGCCATGCTGCCCTAAAAATACGGTATTTTTGCCTCTTCCTCTGCCACCTGATATAGCAGGCTTGCCTGACTGGTGTTTCCAAATGGACTGGGAGGAGGAGGAGGAGGAGGAGAGAAGGAGAAGGAGAAGGAGAAGGAGAAGGAGAAGGAGAAGGAGAAGGAGAAGGAGAAGGAGAAGGAGAAGACTACAGAGGTTGGGATACTCCATAAAGTATCCTTTCTCAGAGAAAGCTAGACCTGTGCATGTCTCTCATAAAAAATATGCATCACAGGTAATTGTACCTAAATTAATAAAGCCAAAGGGAAAGAGGCAAAGAAACATAAAAGCAAGGAAAACACAAAAAACCAAATCTCATTACGGGATTATTTGTGACTATCGTTAATGGATCATTTGCCAGTTCATTGTTCAGGGAAAGTTCTCTGTTGTATGTTTATAAGTTCTGACCTCCACCTTGGATAGGTGATCTTTGGTGAATTGGTTTAAATTCTGCAGTCAGTTGAGGGAGCGATCATCTTCTTCGAGAGTCAGTCCAGAGAGGCATTTTCCGCTCTCCTGACTTCATATGGATTGCTAAAAATCAACTGAAGAGAGAGATACTTAGAAAGCCCAGCTTGGAAGAGTGACACCCTATCCAGTGATACTTCTCATTTAAAGAATAAAACTGACCAGTTAATAGACGACCAAGAGACATTGTAATCTTTCAGATGTTTCCATAGATTCCCCTTTTACTGGCCTATTAACTTTAGTGGATTTTTTTTTAATGGGGAAAAAAGATACACTGCATTGGAATGCAACAGGAAGACAATGGGGAGGGTGAAGGAGACATTCCAATGAACATCCTGCCCCGGGCCTCCTTGGGCTCTCAGGTCTCTCAGGGGAAAAGGCTAGGAGTCATATTTTTTATTTCCTCCCCACCTTGACTAAATAGTCATTGATCACATTGAACCATCATGTGGCTTACTGGCTTGCTTGTAGTCCTGTGTGGTGTAAATCCAACCATTACTTCTTCCTTAACAAAGCTTAGGTTAAACCCCATGGCTTAACATTATGTGAAAACTCAGCCTGGTGTTAAGAAGAGTGTTCTTGTCCTGCTGCACTAGCTTATTTTCTTAATGTCTGGGTGACTGATCTTTAGCCTCTAGAAAACAAAAAGAGGAAAGTTCAACCCATGTAATCTAATTTTTAAAAGTTATGCTGTAGTCATACTGGAGAGGGACATACTGAATTATTCTGGCCTAGCCATCTGAGAAAGTATCACAATTTCCAGGAAAAAATGATATGCCCACCAGCACAGCAATAACTCCACCGCATGGACTCCATCAATCAAATACATAACAACCCTGTCTTTGTGTTGGAAAATGCCCACCCTCCTCAGATTTGGGAAAGTATTCCCATGCAAATGTGATTCATCGATATCAGTGAAACTGACATCTACATAAATGTTTTCAGGAGGCTTGTCCAATTTGAACAAACTAAATCCCAAGTTTTTTTATCAAGAACAGGCCTTCTCTCTAGTTCTTTAGTCACAGTCTCTACCATAGACGCACCACCACCACCACAGGCTAAACCTATAGGGCTAAGCTGATGTGGAGAGGGGAATTTTCTTGGTTTCAGAGGTTCACAGTTGTAGTTTTATCTGCATTTTCATATACAGTGTTCAAATTCCATTCAGCAGGCTAAGGCTTCTTCAGTTGCTGCCCTTCTGCCCTTGGGAGAAAAAATAGCAATGACCATATTTAGTGCCCCCTGCCTCAGTTCTTAGCTCTTCCACTGCCTCATCTCTATTTTGTGGAAGAGGAAGCACCACTATTCTACTAAGGAAAACAGTCAGATATGGGAGACCCTCATAAGGTGAAGCCTCTTAAACTGGGCTGGCTTCTGGGAAAGGATCTAGAAGGCCCTAGAGAAGCTATGTTCTTCAGGAGGTTCTCCATGTTCACTTCTGTGCGTTCCACTTGTATTTCATGGTCAGTAATACTGTATGGCCAATCCAAAAAGGGGGTCAGAGGAAAATAGCAAAACACTCTTCGTCTAGAACCTTGGTCGGTTTCCAATCATCAGCAGGCCTCAGAGGCCTCTTGCCAAACCTTACTCAAATACCACTGTGAGGCAATGACCACCCAAGTCCAGTGGCCCATTTCTACCTTTTCCTTACCCTGTCATGAAAAATGTATCTGGTCTGAAAAGGCCCACAGGAATGGTGTTGTGAGACTTCCACAGAAAATGCTGGTGAGATTCCTTCTACCCTGGAAAGGTTTTTATTCCCCCCCCCCTCTTTTTTAAAAAAAGGAAATTTAGGCCTTCAGTGTTTATTCCAAAAAATGAGATTTGTATGTGGGTGTATGCGTGTTCTCCAGCCACCAGCACAATGTTTAAGAGGGCTCTTTTCATTCTTTCTTTATCTCATTGAGTCCCTACAGATGGTACCAAACCTTTTAAATACCCTTCAATCACTGTTTGTTCTTATTATGCTATTGTAAAATGTAACATTTTTCCTTCCTTTTTATAATCCTGACAGTCCGACAAGATAACTTGATATTGGTTTTGATAATCCAGCATTCTTGTGAAAAGTTCATTACCAATCTTATGGCACGTCGTCTGGCCCAGCCGGGCATCAATCTTTATTAGCCTTCTCCTTCTGTATCATCCCATATTATTCATTTTTTAATCTTATAATTTGCTATTGTTTATCGGTTTATAAAGCCTGTCTCATTGCCCCCACTTCTGTATTTTGTCTCAATTCAAAAGCCTGTCATCATTCATCATGTCCAACGCTTCTTTCAAAAATGGGTATAATTTTAAATACACAATATTGCTCTCTTTATGGAAAGCAGGCATTCCAGACAATGGCAGTTTAGGATACTTAGCCTTCACCAAGCACACTCTAGAACAGGCAGACTGTTAGGAACGTGGTCTTTAATAAGTAATGCCTGCTGAGAGCAGAACCAGTCATAGACCAGATAACACCCCAGGTGAAAACATCCTTACGTCTACACAGAGTGTGGTTCCTTTTCATAATGCATGGTTTGCATTGATAATTCTACTTGCTGGGAAACCTAGACTACGGTATGCAAATACATGTGTAGTTATAAAAACATTCCGTTTTCTGTTGCAAACAGTCAGTTGAAATCATGATGTCCTTTGGGGGAGCCTGAGAGAGCTGGTTGCTACTGCATAGGAAGAAAGCTGTGTTCATCTGTGGTGGCAAAAAATGAGGAGGGGTCTGGTAGCACCTTTTCCAACTAACAAATTTTATTAAAAGGCATAAGCTCTGTGAACTGCAGCTCACTTCAAAGAGGCATAGAGCAGCTAGGCTGAGGTGGGATTTAAACTGGGGGGAGGTGGGGGGAGGAAGGGGAAAACAGGTTGGTTATGCAGATGCAAGTTGCAGGTTACACGTTGCATCTACACCAACAGCACCATCACAGACCCCAGCAAGCATACACTGCATAACCAACCTATTTTTTACTCCTTCCCCCCACCCATTTAAATCCCACATCAGCCTAGCCACTTTATGCATCTGAAAAATCGAAAGGTTATGCCTTTTGATAAAATGTGTTCATCGGAAAAGATGCTACCAGACTCCTTCTAACTGGTTGTACTAGAAACTGTACTGGGAAACATCTTGACCTCCCTTGAGAATTGTCCTGGAGAATGTCCTGCAGGGCTCCATCTTGTCTCACCTATTACTGGACTTGTATTTGAGATTTCCAAGAAAGATCCATTGCAGGCTTGCAGCTCCCTGTAGGTTGAGAATACTCAGCTGTGCTTCTCCTGAACTGTGATGGACACGTCCAGAACCCATGTGGTAAAGCAATAAGCTGAAGCTGAAGCCAAATCAGTCAAGATGGAGTTGGATCTGACTCAGAGGCTGGACTTCAGAATTCAAGAGAAGCATGTATCTCCTCCTTACAGAATGGTTTGCAAGATAGTGGCAAAAAAGCCATCACATCTGCAAAGTGCTTGAAAAGGCTACAAATTCTTTGCAGCCCCCTGATTGGATTCACTGCTTCAGAGGGGTCCCATGTGGATTCCCAAATCTGTTTTGATGGGGGGGGGGGAATTTAAATTCAGTGAATTTAAGTATTCCAAGGCTTTGCATAGTCCAACTACTCATGTAACACAGAGTAATGTACGAAGAGTCTAAGTTGTAGGACTTTTGCCTACCTGTTTCACTGGGAAAGAAATAAAATATATCTACAAACAGCTCAGCAAAAGCTCTCCTACTTGGCAGGCCTAAGACATGAGAATTATGTGTTTGCTAAGCCATTAAGATACAGTGGTGAATTCGTGGCTTAGTTAGAAGGAACCTATGAAATATGTCTTACTTTAATCATTGCTTTCAAGTAATAAAATGTGAGGCGTTAACTTAAGGAGATTTCTTATATTTATTTCCTGAAAACTACCCTAGTCATAAAAACGGGGTTGGAATTGACAAAAATGTTGTCCATGTGCCAGAAGCAAAACCAATATAACTGCTGAACTGTAGTGGATACTCTTAGAAGGGTTCTTGTTCTCTGTTTTGTTTTTGCATTAGCTTTACTTTTCATATTTTAAAAACATTGTGTGTCAGTGCAGAAATATGACTGGTATCTTAAGTAATTATCAGAAAGCTTTAAAACATATACACATATACACAAACATACATATGTACACGTTCACATGCATATCTTGTATGTCATTTTAAAATTTGTCAGACTTTTAGGTACTTGAGAGGGATATATGTGGTGTCATAACTTTAATATGGATTACCGAGTCCAGGATATTATTGATAATTTGAATGAATTTAGTTCAAAAGTTGGATCACTAAAGTATTTAGACTGATAACTGAGAGTGGAAAAGAAGGCTCTGTGAATTCTGTTTGATGTGATCTCTAGACTAAAAATCTCTGAAATAAAATCATTTTAAAAATGAAACAATGTCAAAAGCCAAAAAGAAAAAGAAAAGGATTTATGATCTTAAGAACAGGAAAGGCTGAAGCCTTAGGTGCAATAATTATACAAAAATGATTCACTGTAGTCTGTCATTAGAAAAAAAATTAAGGGCAATTACCAAATAGCATAATAAAGTCATATACCTTTCAGTAATAGGAATTAGTGTGGCATCATTAAATACTAATTTTGTTTTCGTACTACGTGATCTGGGAAAATAATATGCCTTGTTTCACTGGGATTCCTGGAGCTCAATAGTAACTTTGTGCTTTTAAGAACCGGGAGTCTCTCTTGGAGATGTCCCTCTCTCCCAGGGACAGCTGGGAACTAGCTGGGCCCATTGCCCACCTCCCTGCTGTGCCTACCGTAGGGTGCCTAGGCTCCAGTTCCAGCAAGCCCTGCGATGCTGAGGGGGAGAAGGGAAAATGGAACCCAGTTGCGAAGCAGCCTTCTCCTAAGGAGGCCGTGGGGTGCTGGAGTTACCCACCTGAGACCCAGTCCCCACTGCTGCTGCAGCTTCTGGCACAGCTACAGTTGTAAGCCAGCCTACACACCCATATGAATACTGATAATCCGAGGAGGAGATGAGGGGAAATGGTAAAGTCTCTTGGGGACAGATCTTCTTGGTTTATAGCCACTTCCTTGGCTGCTTCCAAAGTTATGTTTCTTTAATTAAAATATCTATTTTTATTGAAGAAATTTTGAACAAAGTAAAAAACCATAAAAGAAAATAAAGATAATGAAAAAAATAATAGTGAAAAAAGGAAAAAGAAAAGAAAGATGATAAAGAAGCTACTTCCGATCTTCTTGACAGCAGTTATAAATATATTTATATTTTGCCCTTTCTCTCTAAAGTTACATCAGGCAGTCTCAATCCTTCTCGTTCCTTTGCATCTTGAAGAATTTTATATTTAACTCTTGGTTTTTTTCCCTTGCCATACAAACTTAGATATATCTTTCTGCCATTGTTTAAATGATACATCAGTTGTCAGAATACGTATTGTTTGAAACAAAAACATCATCCTTGGCAAAATATTCATTTTTATCACAGAAATTCTCCCCAACAATTACAGTGACAATTGTAAATTCTCCCATCTTAACATGTCCTTCTTAATTTCATTCCATGTCTTAATGTAATTATTCTGGTATAACATACAGTTCATATTACTCAAAGTGATACCCAAGTATTTCACTGTTTTCTCAATCTGAAAACCAGTTTTTCCCATCAATTCCATTTGCTTTTCGATGTTCATACTCTTTGTTAACATCTTTGTCTTTTGTTTATTAAATTTTAAAGACAGCTAATACCCCAAAGTCCATTAGTTTTTCCATTAATATTTCCATTCCTTCCAGAGGATCTTCCAAAATTATCACTGGGTCGTCAGCAAATGGCCATTATTTATTAGTTTCTCTTTTAATCTTCACTCCAGCAATTCTTTCATCTCACTTTATATCTCTATTCAATACTTCCAACGCTAAAATAAATAGCAATAGTGACAAAGGGCATCTTCTGTATCTCACAAGGTTTTGTTAATTCCCCATTCGCAATTATCTGTGTCTTTTGTGAAGTGTGAATTGATTTCACCCATTTGCTAAAATTCTCACCAAAGTCCATGTCCTCCATAATTTTAAACAAGAAAGTCCAGTTCAAATTGTCAACGGCTTTTTCTGCATCAATGCTGCTTGTTTTTCATTATGTTGTTCCAGGTATTCCAAAATATTCAATATGTTTCTAATATTGTCCCTCAGCTGTCTTTTAGGTAAAAACCCACACTGATCTTCATGAATAACGTCCTGTAAAACTATCTTCATTCCCTCAGCTAAAATCATTGTAAAAAACTTATAATTAAAAAAAAAATTAAAATATTTTTCATTAAAGTTTTAAATAGATAAAAGCTAATACAGAACTAAAAAAAGATATACAAACAAAAAAGAAAAAGGGAGAGAGAAAGAGAAAGAGAAAGAGAAAGAGGAAAGGAAAGGAAAGGAAAGGAAAGGAAAGGAAAGGAAAGGACAGGACAGGACAGGACAGGACATATAAAGAGTGACTCCCCCTTCTCTGATGATCTCTTATCATTTTCTCCCTGTGTGTTTTCAGGAACAACCAGAAATTTAATATTTCCCTTCTGTGGATCCAAAATAAGATAACTCTTAGAGTCACTCTTCTGATTTATAACCTGGGTGTCCCCTTTAACTGTTAAAACATCAACCAGCATAATTTGTAAGTCCAATGAAGCTTCTTTCTCCATGTCACTCTTATAGTAGAACATTTGTAAGTCCCTTTTCAGATCCACAACATCTTTTTCCATGTCTTCCATATCTCTTTTATAGTCTGGCAATTTTTTAAAATCCATGTTAAGATCCTTATTCAAATCATCCTCAGCCTCTGTTTTATACAATAGAATTTTTTTTTCTTCTATAATCTCTCTTAGCTCCACTTTGAAAGTATCAAAAAATTTTGAAAATAAATCCTGATCACCTTGTTCCCAAGCTGACTTAAATTCTTCCATAATAAAATAATAGTCCTCCATTATGTTAGTATCTTCTCCTTTAATTGCTCTCTGTTCCCTCTAGTTAACCTTCAAAGCCCAGCCTTATCTTTTGCTTATTTCAAAGTCAGTAAAGAACTTATAATCATTATTCAGTAATGATATTGGGCAGTAATTTTTTGGTGAGGTCAGATCTTGACCATTTTTAGGCATTATGCTAATCTTAATGTAAGCCATCTGGTCCAGGCGCTTCTCTGTTTTGACCTTTTTTATAGCTTCATAAACTTCCCTTATTGTTATAGGTCCATTCATTAATTGTTTCTGTTTTTCTATGATCTTCATTAAATTTTGCTTCTTTAAGTATTCATCAACCTTTGCCAGGGAAATTTCTTCTCCTTTATATAATTGATGAAATATTTTTTGCAACTTTAAATTATCAGTGTTATGGTATTTCCATCTTGTAATTTTAATATCATTCTTTTTTCTCCTTTTCTTTCCTCAATTTATATGCCAACCATTTCCCTGGCTTATTTGCGAATTCAAAATTCTTTTGTTTTGCATAATTCATTTTTACCTCCATTTCTCTTACTGTTAACAAAAACAACTGCTGTTGTAAAAGTTTAATTTGTTGTGAAATAAATTTCTTTTTGGGGGATTTCTTTACTTCTTTCATTTTTATCTGATCTAAAATCACCCGTGTTTTCTCTTGCCTCTTTTTTTTTTTTAAGTTATGTTTCTTTAATTAAAAAACAAATATGTTTGCTGCATAGTGATAGGATGAATATGTATGTATGATGAACAAATTTGTTTCTCTATGGGAAGGTGGGTTCATGGGTCAAGACAGTCCCGTGAACTGATCAGTTTCCCAGAGAAGCTGAATATTCCACACTGTTGGTTGTTCATCAGCCAATCAACACCCTCAAATTACACACACACACACCATTAATGAGGACAACAAAAGACAGCAGTGAGACAACATATCACTACCCTGGCAAGACATTATGTAAATACAGTAAGAAATGAGTTACAGTAAGAATCCATAGAGCCGGTTTGGAGTAAGGGTTAAGAGGCTAGAAACCGGGAGACTGTGAGTTCCAGTTCTGCCCGAGGCACAAAGCCAGCTGGGAGACCTTGGGCCAGTCATTCTCTCTCAGCCCTAGGAAGAAGCAGGCAAGGGCAAACCACTCCTGAAATCTTGCCAAGAAAACTGCTGCGCCTTGTCCAAGCAGTCTCCAGGAGTCAACACTTCCTCAAAGGAACAACAACAACAACAACAAATTATAGCAAGGGAAGATTTCATGCTGAGAATAAACATGCCTGTTGGAAAATTTTGGAGATGAATGAATGTAATTTGGATTGTTGGTTTGATTGATTCAAGCAAAAATCAGCACACGTCTTCATAACTGGCATGGAATGATTTGAGAGTTTTAAGAAATTAAATCAATGGACAGATTCATTGATCCCTTTCAGTAAGCATATATTTTGCCACCACTAAGCAAGCTTTGGCAAGGACCCTTTGCATCAGTTCACCAGTCCGTGTTGCAGAGCCCTAATGACACCAATTTTCTGTACAGCAGTGTAGGGAAAACAGGCAATTACTGCAAAGAAAAGTAGAAAAAATAGAGATGAAACCTTTCACAATTCCCATGCTATAAATATTTGGCAGGATTATTTTTTTGGAGGGGTGCTTGCCAGAGCTGGCTCTGGAAGGTGGGGTAAATGGGTATGTGGAAGAACTATATGGAAAACATTCAGTCTATGATTTTTTGGAGGGGGATATTTTATGTTATCCTATTATTTACATCTAATCAGGAGGGTGAGTGGGTTGGTCTAGTTTAGAAAATTTTGGACTGGTATTGTTTCAGCCCATCTGTCATTTGCAAATGTATGTGATATGTTTCATACCAATGTTTTTGTTTGCTCCCATTGTCTGCAAGCATTTTTTTATTTTATTTTTTTGGAGGGGTCACTTTTCAGTTCCAGTTTGGCAGCAGAAATTGTCCCTTGAACCATTTGTATTTCTTCCTCGTGCCCACATAGCTATTGTTTTCCATTTCCTCTGGACCATCTACAACGGTCGTAAATCTCTTTTTGTGAATGCACTGACTTTGAAAAGAGAGTTCCTTGGCACTGATTCACACATTGTCAATCTTTTGTTTATATTCCATGTACCTATAATTGGGATGTCATAGTAGATAGAATACTTGGATAGTGTCCATTTCTTTGATCAAGTTATTGCTTTTCATATTTATGTGCACATAAAGCACAACATAGTTTTTTTTATATATGATATTAAAGTAAGTATGTGAAATGGTTCTCCTAGGGGCTCAGACTGCAAGTTATTCTGATTTCTTTATGTTTGTCATCCATTTTAAAATAAAGTTAAGAAGAATCTGGGGCAGGTTCCACATCTGGGTGTTATCAAATGGTGAGGAATATTTCCAGTTGTCCTGAATCTTTATCACACTGGTCCTCAAACAAAGCGTGTCTGTGGTAGCCTGTGGTAGAGAGGGTAGGTGAAGGAGAAGGTGAAGAAGGCTGGCTTCATGCTGAATCCACAGCATCTACATTTAGAGCATCTCTAGACTCATACACTATTTGAGACTTATGAATGTGGTAAAAAATGCAATCAGAAGAATATTGGATGTTGGTAGTAGGTTGCTCTTCAGATGTACATACAGTACCCCTAAGTTGCGTGGATGGGAGTTCAAGTCAAAAGCAGACCAAGAAGACCAGATATCGTTTCAGTACCCATTGACTCTTAATGTGTGCCGCTCTGGACGTGAAAAAGAAGACCTGAATTGCCTCTCTGCAACAGATAAAAGAAAACTTGCTTTCTGTTTGCATTCCTTTGCTTCCATCAATGAAATGGACAAACCTCAAATCTTTTCATCCACAGATGACAAATCAGGATGATTTTGAACTGAGGAAGCAACCCCATCTACATGTTCTTCTCCCACACAGATGCGGCCAGCCCTAAAACTTCTTTGGGATGTGAAAAAGCAGGTGGAAAAAAAAAAGAAATAAAAACTGGAAATCCCCATAATGTGCTCTTTGAATCATAGTAAGTCAGTAAAGTTTTCTGGAGTCCTTGCTGATTCAATATAATAAATGAGCTTGAACCTAAATCTCATCATTCCAGTTTTGAGGATTGTTCATGTCAAGCTTTAAAACTTATTTTTGGCTCCTTCTGTTACAATTTTTCTTTCACCTCTCATTTTAGGCCTTTAATTAGGAAACTGTGGTTTAAATAGTGGTGCTTTGGTGCCCCCTAGTGGCCCAAAGTGGACATTTGTCTTGGGAGAAATAGCACTTGATTGTGATCTGAAATATTTTCATGCAGATACATTCTGCAAGCTCAGGAAATCATTATTACTCCAGTAAAAATTATTAGTTGAGTCATTTATTTACCCAAGAAAGTTGCAATATGGTGGCAGCTTCATAATCCATAGCGGACATTGTAGGAGTGCCCAACACCCTTGCCAAAAGCTGCTAGAAATTGCAAAAGCCGGCTCAGACAAGTGCAAAGCCTGCCTTTGGCTTGCCCCGGCTCCGACATCAACTGAGCTTGCAGCTCGGGAGCATGAATGCTCATATCTTGATGTGCTAACCAAAGCAACTCCACAGGAAGCACTGCCATGCTCGTAGCCCGAGCTGGCAAACTAAAAGATGCACACCATCGTTAACGTATGCGGGAATGCGCTATGAATGCAGTCCGCCCTGAATGCATTCCCACTGTATAAATCTATGAAGACCCAGCCATTAGAAAGAGAATTAGAATGGGGGCTGGAGTCAGTCTGCATGTGTAACCGGCACAATGACATATGTGCGCATTTTAGCCATTTCTGTGCAGAGAGATCAGGCAGCCCACAGCAGCATTAGGGTCTCAGCCTGCACGGCCACTGTTCAGTCCAGATGAATTCAACAGACTAACTTCACGGGCCCCAGATGAAACCAGCCAGTGAGTGGCATGCAAAGGCCGGGATGGTGACAACTCTTACTCTCTTTTTCTCTCTCTCAACTTTTTTTATATTGCTGTCTATGGGACTAGTGGCCTTTTCTGGTCTCTGTCTCCCATTCCCACACTGGTGTTTTCACTGCAGCACTTTACATTAAAATGCAGAGGGCTGACGTTCTTTATGGCTGCCACCTGGACAGGCTTTACAAATGGGCAAACTGTACTCTTGCTTGGACTGCCAAGCAGAAGAATGTGCCAAGCAGAGCTCGGTAACAGTTTTTTATGCGTGTATACAGATTGCTATTAGCTAGGAGATGTGTGTGCGTGTGTGTGTGTATATATCTACACATCTGCTATGGTTTTGCCTTGTAATTGTTATTAGTGAGCTGATGTCTTCATTTGGTTGGCCTACAGTTCATTTTCTGTCCCTGAATTTCTGAGTTTTAGGAGACCGATACCGTATGCAAATCTGTGCATGCATTTGAATGAAACCATGAGTAATAACGGGCCTGGTAGTGTCTGTGAACTCTGTGTGAATATTTTATTTGGACTGCCTTGCAATGGTGTGAGAAGAAAAGGAAGGAGATCGCAAGGGAAGATATCCAAGCTGTTTCAGCAGCTGAAGTCTGCACAGAATGAAGTTCACAGCGACAACAGCAGTGTCAATAACAAGTCACAAGGATGTCAAAATGGTGACACGTGTGATGCAATAGTATGTGTGTAATTCCATCATGACATCTGACCCAAGGATGGGAATCATGATGACCTTACTTGTCTCCCCATGTCCACTCCTGCAGATGCCTAAGGTTCACAGTTGGGAGCATAAGAAGGAAATGGAAAGGGAGAAGTTCATGCTGAAATCTGAATTGGGGGGGAGGCGGGATAAGCCATTGGGCCACCCCCAAAGCAGGAAAGCAGGAAGTCACAACCTGGTCACATATTTCTAATAGGGGGCTGAGTCACTGTTATATTTGGAACTGGCTTCCATCAGATCAGGTAGAGATCTGAAGATAAAGGTGAATCATTTTCCTTACGGGATCCAGTTAGGCTGCAGGCTGCCCTCTTTGTGGTATCTTTCTCTCAGTTGAGTTGGACAGCCCTTTTCTGGCCCACCAAAGCTCTAGAATGAAAGGGAGTAAAACATTTTTCAGCAATGTGGCCATCCTTGGAGCAGTCTCAGGGTTGGGGAAGAATGACTTTGATTTTTCCAGTTGACCTCCACAAAAGCTGAACAATGATGAACAGTGGCAGGCAGCTTTTCTTAAAGAGAGTTTCCATGAGGTTATCCACTCTCCACTGAAGAATGAATGAATCCATGAAGTTAAATGAAAGTGCAACTGAAATCTGTTTTACAATTTCTCAAACTTTTTCTTATTCTGCAAAAGAAAGGGGGGGGGGGTGTTGTTTTTCTGTCTCATTCCTGAGTGCTTGAGAATTATGTGGCCATGTTTTTTAGCTGAGTCTGTTGCTAGAAGAGGGCCAGATGCTCTTTTCTTTTATACATCTTTTCCTTACTCTGCAGCCTCCTGGATGGCCTACACTTCCCAATTTGAAAATAGTTCAGGAGGAGGAATTTCCTCCTAATTTCTTTCTTGGGATTAACTGAAGCGTGGGAGGCTAGCTGGAAAGATAGTGGTACAATGAAAGACAAGATGTTCACACTTAGCTCTTGGTACCTTGTAACTAAATAAATATAAGAACACCCCACTCCACTTACGAGGATTTAACTCTCCATGGAATTAATCTGAATAGGAAGAGCTTTCTTCAAGTTCGTGCTCTACAATTGTCAACAGCCTTGAAGAAGGCCAGGTTAGAGAGTTGTTCTCTCAGTGTGGTTTCCAAAGATTATGCAGATCTGAAAGTTGGATTAGGACCCCACAAGAGATATGAATGTGTCCTTGAAAGAATTAAGAATGTATTGTTGGACATGCAATTCTATTTCAAGATTAATAGCACAACCCTATTCACGCTATGCCTATTATATTCACAGAATTTAATGAGTCAAATTTCTGGTATATTATTATTTATTTATTTTAAAATAATGAAAGAAAAGAAGTCTACATCACCCCAGAAAAGATAGTGATTATGTGAAAAAAACCCTAAATATATTATAGTGATAATGTTCGACATAACAAATCCATAAGAAAATGTTTCATAAATAACTAGAAAATGTTAGCACAAACATTAAACTTATCATTACATCTAGACCATATAGCAACAGGCTTCTTCTCATTTTTTAGAGCGTCAGACTTTTCAAAAGCAGAGGACAAACTCATATCCTCAACCATTCCTTAAAATCCAGAGAATAATTTTCTTTCTAATTACATAATGTTGATGAAGATTCTCAGCCATCCAGATGGAATTATCTGGAGGTTGAGTCATGGCCACTGGACTCCTTTTCTTTTGCTTTGATACGTTTCGCTGCTTGTCCAAGCAGCTTCTTCAGTCTAGAAAGTTGGTTGGGGGGGACTATAAATACATAATATTTTCCCCTTTGCCATATCCTAGGCTCAGTAGAGCCAGAGTTCCTCGTAAGATGACAAATTCCATGTTTTCGGAATATAATTTATTCTTAACTATAATATTTCTTCCCAAAATTATATTAATGTATGTAGTGATTTGAAGCCAAAAGAAAGCTATAACAGAAGAGAAGCAAATCATGTGAGTTAAAGGACCTTCAAATTTCTTATGTTACCAGCATGAGAAATCTAAGGTCTATCCCTTTTTAAACATTGGTTGGGGGTGCAGTAAACATGAAACATTATTTTCTGATAAATTAATTTCAGATTTAAATTAATTTCATTCTAAAATCATAAGAAGTATATTCCATGTTTTTTAAAAAAACACCTAAACCCATTGTTTTTCCAAAATTCAATATTCCAATTTTTCATTCCATAGTTCAGATACATAACTAATACTGACTTTCATTTCACATTTTAATACCTTATAAAATTAAATTGCTGGTTTCTGTTAAAATACCATATCGCTTAACGAAGCTAAGACTGTAGGCTGCTAAAGCATCTGGGCCATGCTGTTTAAATCATACATGTTTCAGATGTATAGATAAATTCAGATGCCATATAAATTTGATAAATAAAAATAAAATAAATATATTGGCAAGCATATATGGAGGTAAGTCCAACTCAAAACACAATCTCTCGACATCTTTAAAACAACTATCAATGTATTTAAAATGTTAATCCTTTGTTTGGCCCAGGCATTCCAACAGAACATATTCCCCACAATTTTGAAATGGGGGTTGTCCCACAACATCAATTTTGCTTGTGATTTGGGAATTAATTTCTGATACATAAGTAAGGGATTTCAGTCCCACACATTGCCTGAGTAAGGTAATACACATTCTTTCTTTCTTTACTCCATTTTAATGTATTTTTCTGACAAAGAAGAAGGGTTGCCTTCATTGTTTCCCTTTCCAATATGTTTGTGGAATATCCAATCTCCATTATCCTTACAGCAGGTTTTTTTCTCCTTCCCTTTTGGTAACTACTAAAAGTGTTCCATTCTCTGAAATCTAAGAGGTTTTGAAAAGTTTAACCTACAGGTAATCCCCGGGTTAAGAATGCCCAGTTTAAGGACAACCCATAGTTAAGAATGGAGCCTACTGTAGCAAAATTTGAGTTAAATACACAATGTTTCGAGTTCATTACACAATACTACTTATGCAGTATTATACAATAATGCCGTTCCGGCTTACATACAAATTCGACTTAAGGACAGACCTTGGGAACGGAACTCGTTCTTAAACTGGGGACTACCTGTAGTGGACTTCTCTAATGGAAAAGTAGCAAGATCTGGAGTTAGGGATCCAGGCTACTGCTAGACCAGAGTTGGGTTTCTTTCAAGAGCCATTACTCTGTTGGACAGTTCTGAAAGGAGCCTTTCGTGGGGCATCACTTGGCCCTTGAAAGCAATGGTCAGCTGAAATATGCACTAGTCAGGCTTAACACAGGGTGATATGAAAGAAGGGATCCTCTAAACTGCTACATTCCCCCAGTCACCAAAGACAGTAAAGAGTGATGGTTATTTTCAGGGTCAGACTAAGGAGACCCAGGTACGCAATGCCACTTAGCCATGAAACTCACTGAATGATGATCTTTCATTCTAGGTGCTGGTCTCTTTTTCTCTGTCCGCCCAACTTCATGGAATGTTGTGAGAATAAAATTGCTGGCTACATGTTATCCTAAGAAAATGGGTATGTAAATATGGAATTCCTTTTGCCTTCTCTTTTGTTCTTTAATTTTAAAATCATGCAGTTTATCTTTTTTTTATTATATGGAAGTGACCGTTTTAGATTATTTGTTGACTTGTTGTTAACTGGCATTTTAGTTTCCAGAATAGGAGAAGGAAGCATGCCGGTTGTTCCGGAACTAAACTGTGTTGGGCTCAGCCCAAATCACATGTGAACTTCAGTGTGCAAATGTGACAGAAAAAATGGATCAGCCTTGTTATTATAGAGACTAAGAATGATTTTGCTTCTTGACAAAATTCCTTCAGAAGTTACTATTTGTATTTTAAGAGAGGTTTCAGCTAAACACATCCCTTGAAAAACAAATACAGCTCGGACTTGGTTTGCTTATTTGTGTAAAAAGGGCAAAAAATCAGCTTTTCACAGTGACTTCACAGTCCTGAGATTGCTCAGAGCTCTCCTAACAGCATACACATTAATTGCATGTATACATTTATGCAGCTAACATCCAGTTTAGCTGCACCTTAATTTTATTAGTAGCAAAAGAGTTGCCGCAGTGAGGTCTGAGCTAGGAGGGTAAAGTTGAGGCCTGAATCCCTGTTCAGTCATAAAGCAAAGGAAATGGCAAGGAAAGGTACCATCTTTTACCTCAAATTTCATCAGATTGTTGTGAAATCTTCCCGAAAGCTATACCAGAATCATACACCAAAGATCCATATTAAACAATGTTATGAGATCCGTATTAAACTAGATTTAGCACCACAAATATTTAGAGTCAAGCTTTTGACAAAAAATATATTCTTAATTTTTTAAGAATAATTGCCATAAGGAGCTGGACATTTTTTTATTTGCAATCTTCTTTATCTGAATTTTTTTTACCTCTCCCTGCTCTACCCGTTGCATTTCCTTAGCAATATTCAGAGGTGTTGTATGATGATCTCACTAGTATGTTTTGGAATATATATGAACATGTGCGTTAATTCTGGTTCATTTTTCTTATAGTTTTTTTTTTTTTTTCATTCTTTCTCAAAATAGATTCCACCCATGGTCTTTCCATTAGCTTCTTGTTCCATATTTACTTTAGGGTACTGCTTTAAAAACAAAATGGTCTCAGGAGTCTTTGAAATGGGTTTTGAGAAGAAAGATATTCCTATTCAGCACTGCGACGTATGCTGCACCACGAACTTTGTATCACATCCCATTTTTCTCTTAGCTGCCATTTCATGGTTCCTTGTCATTTTAGGTAAACAACACGCACTGATGAAACGTACCTTATGATTTCCACCTTGCCTCCTACAATCTTGATACCACATTTTCCTGTTGAGCTGCAAAACACTTTTTTCAGAATGACTTAAATTAGAAACATGGGCCAACTGAAAGGAAGTGAAATGAAAGACAAAAAAACACTATTAGTTGTCATCAAGACTGATCCAGCAATTGGGGCCCACTTTGAATCATATCACCTTGACTGAGTCAGTGAAAAGAGAGGTAAGAGATAAACAGATACTTCCTTTGGAGAATACCATCCACAGGTGTCTTCTCTAATGGTGAATATGTTACAGTAAGAAATCTAGGGCAAACAGAGTGCTTCTTGTTCAAAGCGTGGTTGTGCCACTGAGCTAGCCTATGACTCTAATTCACATTCATCTACCATTGAGGGGGGATTCTGCATGGCAAGGAAAACACCACGGCCGTGATCCTAATTGCACAGGCCACTTATGAAAGTTCAAAATCGTTAACAGTATGTGAGCAACCAATGCAAGGTAGGATATTACTGTACTGCAGAACAGGAAGTCAGAGGCTGTAAGAATTGGCCGTGATGGAGATAAGAACCGAAGCAAAAATGAACTGTGCCATGTTCTTCATTGGTGACTTTTTTATAAAAGCTGCCTCATTGGTGGTTGAAATCCACACCTGTTTACTCAGGAGTAAATCCTGCTTTATTTAGATAGAGTTACCTTTCCTGATTCTATCCTTGCAACTTTCTCTTTCAAACCAGTAAGAAGAGCATACTGTTGAATAACCTGAGAGCTCCTTCACAGGGCAGAATATCACCCCTTTGAGATAGGCCAGAGGAGGAAACAGATTCCACAAGAAATACTGGAACTCTACTGAAATAGGCTTTCAGAACAGAATATTGAAAGCCCGAAAGCATTTCCCCTCCTTTTCTCTTATACCAGAGAGTTAAGGTCAGTTTAAGTTTCCTTCTAATTTTCTCTTTTTTTTTTTTCAACAGGAGTCTAGAGCACTTTCATGGGATCTATAGCTGCTTCTCATCGCTGTTGCAAAACTGGCTGCAATTTTCTACTCTTTTTCTGAACAGAATGTACAGGTGAATTCCATTATTTTGGGAAGTTGCTATCAGATGAGGAAGCCAAAGGATGATGTTGGACTTGAGCTTGGACTAAGGCAAGTGAAGCCAACTGAATCAGCATGAAGATGCTAAGATCAAAGCCCAGGCAAGGACAGAGACATTGTCTTCCAAAGTCAGCACCCATAGTTGGGGAAAGAATTTAACCAAGTTGCAGTAGTCTGTTCTCAGCCTAATCAAGATACAACAGAGAGTTGGGAAAGATCCTTGCACAGTTCTCAGTTGTCTAGGAAACAACAGGCAGTCTGTCAGCCCAGAGAAGGGGTGGTGGAAAGAAACTAAAGAAGACTGTACCCTAATGAGCTGAAAGATAAACTGGATTCTAAAATGAAGTGATCCAGTTGTTGACATTTCTGTACTAGTCCTCCTTACCCTGTCAATAAATCTGGTTCTAAAAAGGGCTCAGTGGAAATCTTGCTTTTGACTACCAAAAGCCTGATCCTCCCCCCCCCCCCCCCTTCTCCTCTGTATGTGACGTGATGGCTCCTGAGCATGGGCAAATGTTGAAAAGGGCATATGCAGACCGAATCTCAGACCAGTTTTGTTATATTACATTAGAACACCGACCAAAGGTGGGGTAGGTTTTCAACATCCTGCATGAGGTGGAGGTTTCAATCTTTTTCCTGTCAGTTTCACTACCATGTGTACCTATGGACAAGGTCCTTCCTGTGCATTTCCACTATGATTTACCAATCATTCCAAAAATGAATGTTCAAGTGCATATTGTTTTAACACATTTTGTTTTAGAATATTCATTTCCACACATCTGTAATTTCAAAGCACTTATCTATTTCATCCTAAAACATGCACTTTTAAGTAGGTTCTGTTTGTCTGTTCAAGCTAAAAACTGTGCGGCAACCTGCAGAGTACAGAAGTTGAAGGATAGCCACTGTCCTATCCTTACTTCTGTCCAGCAGTGGCAGGTTAAGGTCAGTTCGTACCAGAATCAGAAGGTTGAAAAACCTCAAGTGTCCATCTCATGCAGGCAGGCATCGGGTGTCTGCTAGACCACGCCTCTCGTGACTTGATGCCCACCAGATATGTTGTTGTAGCCAAACAGAAGTTGTAGGCCAACCAAATCTAGAGGCAGTCACTTGATCAGAAGACATATTTTTGTTGTTAGCAAAATGAGTCATAGGTCAAATCTCTGCACTGTATGCATTTCATTTTTTCAGCTCTGGAGGATATAGATTTTTTTCCTGTGGTTCCAGTTCTAGGAAGCAGTGTGGTTAATCACTCATTTCAAAACTATTAATTTTATCTTGTTAATATTGAGTTTAGTACTTTCAAGATAGCATCAATCTGTCAGTCTTCATGAAAATTCTAACCTGACCTAATTGCATTTCTGAAGATTAGGTTTGCTGAAGTTATAGATTTTAATTCTAAAAGCTGTCTGTCTCTGTGGAAAAATGCAATGTGGGTAATAATATCTAATTTCTTGTCCAGACCCATCATCAGCATCCAAGCTCATGGTGTAAGATCTTGTCCCGTTCGTCAAGAGAAACTCCCGTGACACGTGTGGTTCACAAAAGAGGTTTACTCAAGCGTAACGCAACAGTTACAAGCAAAGCCAGGACTGGCTTGGTACAATACATTGGTTCCTTTATACCTCCCCGCTTCCCGCGGTTTCGCCCCGCGATCGCATTACAGGCTGCAGATTATCAGCGTCCCAATAATCCCCCTTAATTGCCCAGATGGCAGGTTCAGCCTGAGTCCTATTGTTCTTTGATTGTTGTTAGCCCTTGGCGTGGTCATTGCCTTCGTTGGGCTTCTGTCGCGCGCACAGCCGGGAGCATTCCCTCGCGTTGATTGCTCTTCCTCAATTCCGCAGCTCTTTCCTTTGTCCATAGCGCCCTCTGGCATTAACACAATGCATCCGCTCCAGATTAGTGAAGAGGCGCCAGGTGGCTCATTCATTAGTTTGCGGTCTCGCACTTCCTCTTTCTGCGCTAGCGCTCGAGCGGTGAAACTGACTAAAGCGCACCTGGGGAATTTCCTAGCCATGCAACGCCGGCTGAACCTGACACATGGGACAAGTGCCAGGGCCAACTAAACACAGAAGGACCACAACAGATGAAGCTAGTCTCCGTTTTTATAACATTCAGAATAGCTGAAAGCAAACATATGATCCTTCACTCTGAAGAGCAGATACCTTTATGCAATGGCAAAAGCAGGACTTAAAGAGGAGAAAATCATTTTTTTCTGATCTTGACCATTTTGTTTGTATTCATACAGCCATATTTGCAGATGGCATCTGTCATAACCAATCCTGAAAGGGCTAAGAAGCTAAAAGAATGAAACATTGAAGGCATCGTGAAACACATATCTACCATTCTTCTCAATTTTAGCTATGCATGCAGAGAATTATGCTAGTTTACCCATTATGATCAGGTTGCCAAGCATACACGCACATATACATATCATCCAAGCCAAACTTATTTTAGAAGTCTTAATGTACACCTGTTTGACCTGGACTTTGGGATTCAAGACTGATCTGAGAAACATTAAATTAAAGGAATGCTTATTCTGACTGATCTTATCAACATGGAGATTGTTGGGTTCTGCTTTGGATCTTTGAGATGAAGAGAATTATAAACCTAAATAAATAACTTTCAAACATTTGCAAATTGATAGGGTAAGAGATTAGCAGAATATTCCAATAAGATTTTGGATGGGGAAGGGACATTTTAAGGAGATAGGAACTGAAGGCTGGTTCATAACGGTTACTGTTTCCCTCACACCCGTGGTAGCTCTGCCTCCTTCTAATGGCACATATGTCATTTGGTGAGTCAGCATCAAAATAGTCCTGAAGCTGGAAAAAAGGAAGGAAGGAAGGAAGGAAGGAAGGAAGGAAGGAAGGAAGGAAGGAAGGAAGGAAGGAAGGAAGGAAGGAAGGAAGGAAGGAAGGAAGGAAGGAAGGACACTCAATTTCCTACAGATGAACACAACCAGAATTGTATTCTTTTGTAAGCTCATCTGCAACAGTTGAATTTCTATAGTTCATCCCATTGGAACAAAGCAGTTGAAGTTTCATTTTACTCTCAAGGAAAACTCTGTGCTGCAAAAATGATCTTCATAAGTGTCATCACCATGGATTAGTGGGTTCAAGGGTTCAGAGCACTTCATATGCATCACATCAATGTAATCCTTCCAAAAGCCAAGTAGAACAAGTTAGTATTATCCCTCATCTGGCACAGGAGGAGGCTGAGGCTGAAAGAAGGTGGTTTGGTTCTTGGCAAGGGTGAGCTTGAATATTCTAACTTAATAATTCAAATTTATGCAATTTTCCACTTGCATGGTAATACTTCCCTTCCCTTTCCTTCAATGCAGACTTTGGAGAGGCTCTACAGGATTCTCCAACTACCCAGAGCAGATGTAGAATTTCATGGGCAGGGGGAAGGAGAATTTGGCTGTAATCTTTTGGTTCATAGCCCCTATGCTCTCCCAACTCCGTGAAGAAAGTTATTTCTAGATTTTGAGAGGGCTGCTAAAAGCTTATTCAGTTTTTCTTTGTTTGTTAATTTGCTGGACTGCTCCATCACAACCAGAACCTGTGATTTTGCAGAAACTACCTCAGCATGAGTTGAACTGAAGTATAAAAAGTAGAATGTGCTATGTATGGCAAGTAGATCAGAAAATACAGATGTCTGGGAAAAATACAATGAAACTCTCAGTGAGCACCACAAGCAGAGTGACTAACGTTCATTAGTCCTGTAGGTGGTGTTAAACAATGAGCAATTGCTGGGAAATGTCACCCAGTAGTAGCATTTTCCAAGAAGAAAAAACAATGTTAAACAACCCATCCCTGATCATGTATTTCCATCATGCTGAGTCTTAAGCATTATTTGAAAAACAACTCTCCCCTCTAGCTAAATTAATGAGGTCAGAGTTATGAGAAACAGAGAGAGGGAGAAAGAAAGAAAAATCCTATGTACTATCATTCTCCATGATGAGGTGATACCACACAAAATTATTATAAATAACTATTGAAAATTGCATGTAATGTGACTGAACACCTGAAACTGAGATATATAGCTAAAGAATACCAGCAGTAAATAGTAAGGGGTAAAGGGGAGAAAATGATCTCTACTGAATGATCATAAAGTGAAACCATGTAGATCACAGGCCAAAGAGGCGGTCTGATTTAAAATCTGCAGTTGAAAGTGCTGCATGTTTTGCTTTAAAAAAAGCCCTCATAAAACTGAAGCTGGATTTACATAATGAACCTTTTTCAATATTTCAGGACTGTCAGTTATGTCTGTCTGCGTGCGTGTGCGTATGTGCATGTGTGTGTGTTAAGGACTGCCAGTGGGATTAATGTTTGCTGCAATTTAAAGCTTCCTTCTTGATTGTTAGAATGATTTATCTCTTATTAAAAGTTGATCTCCAGCCAAATGAGAACTTACTTGCTGAAGAGCTAAATAATATGGAGATACTAATTTAGACGAAGCTTTATCACTCCCCCCATGCAATATCCACATCAACTCTTTAAATATAAATAAAGTGCTGACCTGTGTCATTTATATTACTCTGAAAATGGACTGATCTTTTCCTATGCCCATGGGCACTGAATTGTAATCTTAGAAGAGAAATGTGATCTCTGATTCAACCCATCAGGAAACTGAGATAGGTTTGGATGGCACCAACAGAAAGTGAAGGGAGGTAAGAATTCTTTTGCTAAGACAGGTTAACATGCAGACATAAGGGCTTTGGGACCAGGTTATCTAAAAACTCATCTGCACCAGTATGGACTTGATCAAGCTGAAGCCATCTTCTCTTCCCTGCCAGTAAATCTACTAGACTGAATATCTTTGCTACTGGTCTAATTTCTATGGATTTTCCTCTTCCAGGATATATGGATATGTCCCTCTTTGCTTTTTAGAATGTCAAGAAAAATCATTCTTATTTTAACCTGCATTTTATAAATTATCTTACTGCAAATTGTTAACTGCTCCATATGCTTGTGGATGTTTGTGTCTTGTCTTGGGAGGAAAATGTGCTCTGAAAGATAATGGAGAGTAACTAAAGAAGGCAACCAAGAGCTGTAAGGGAACTCAGAAGTGGAAAGAATGCCAAAGGCATTGGCCATATGATTGCTCCCATATCTTGTGTCTTGGACCTTGATGCTTCATTGGGACAGTAGCTATTGAAGGACTATTTCCCATCATTTTCTTCAGCCTTATAGTCATATAGCTCAGTCTTCTTCAACCTTGGCAACTTCAAGATGCGTGGACTTCAACTCCCAGAATTCCCCAGCCAGCCATGCTGTCTGGGGAATTCTGGGAGTTGAAGTCCACTCATCTTAAAGTGGCCAAGTTTGGACAACACTGAGATAGGCCTTTTAATGGGCTTGGTTGGTTACTGTAATTTCATGGCTCACTCAGAAGTCATTTTAATGAGAGCCAGTTTGGTCTAGTGGTGAAGGCACCAGGCTAGAAACCAGGAGACCAGGAGTTCTAGGCCCACCTTAGGCATGAAAGCCGGCTGGTTGACTTTGGGCCAGTCCCTCTCTCTCAGCCCACGACATCAGGTTTGGGTGACAAGCCAGTCAGTCAATTCCTGTTGCAACCAAGAAATTAACATTCGGCTGATTTGAAAAAAGCGGACCTTGCACCTGTGGGAATATGCTAGGAAGAAAAAAAAAACTCAGACATCATTTTAATGCTTGATAAACTTTACACTGTTTTATTTCAGCACCGTGAACTCTCCATCTTGATTCATATGACACTTTGCAGTGTGTTATTCTGCCACTGTTCTCTCTTAATATACCATTTTCCCATGTTTTGTTTTGTTTTTCATCGTTCTTCAGCTCCTACATACTGCCAGGTAAAGTGTATTTCAAATCTGAGATGTTTTAACTTCCTGGGAGGAGTGAGGAGAAACAGAGTTTACCTGAAATTGGAGAAGCAGAGTCTCCTTTAAATTCCCCAGACAATGGTTTAGAAGGCAGAAAGGTGGGAATGAAAAAACAGGAGGATGCAGAGTAACTGGGGCAGCCAAGGATTAATTTCTCAATTCTCAGGAGAAAAAGGACAGTGGGCAGGAAATTATTAGGTTTCTTATTTCTTTTTGCTTTTTTTTAATATTTAGATAAGAAAAGAAAAAAAAAGATTGAACAGTACAGGGCGTGTTATTGACTGCACATGATCACTGTCAAATCTTGGGCTTAAAGAAAATTCTGAAGGAACTGCAACTGTAACGCAACTAGTTCATTTTAAAAACCCACAACCCTTCTAGGACATTTTGCTTCTCCTGCTGAAGTCTCTCCACACTGAAAACGGAGAGCAGGGTAGAATCAGCCAGTATATATATATTACTAGCAGTAAAATCTCGATCACCGTTCCATTAGCCCAAGTTTTTTCACAACTGGTTGGAAATCTGCATCTCTGCTTTTCAAATACGTGATTCAATACCACTATTTGTTTATGTATTTATTTTTGTGCCTTCGAGTCAGCATTGACTCCTGGCGACTGCCTGGACAGCTGAGAGAGAATGACTGGTCCAAGGACACCCAGCTGGCTTTGTACCTAAGGCGGGACTAGAATTCATGGTCTCCCGTGTTTCTAGCCTTAACCGCTGCACCAAACGGTCTCTCAATGCCATTTATTAGCTTATATTATGGGAAATGAATTTCAAACTTTCAGTACAGGTTAAAACACAGACAGTATATAATTTATAATATCAGATGAACAAACACATAAATGGTGAGCATAAATATAAGCTTTAATATAAGATATTGTTATGATCATTACCCACATTTTGTCTGGCAATTTTTTTTTCCCAATGCAAAAGATTAGAAAGAAATTTGCCAAATTTCTACTATATGAGTTATAGATTGGACCCACCACAAGATAAGAAATTTGTACAGCATTCACTGCATTAGATATTTCATCCTCAAGTTTGGCCCAAAACATTTGTTTATTGAATACAAGTTATCTACTACAACTAGATTATCATATTAGGTTTCATGAAGCCACACAGTGGAACTTTAGTTAATCTACTGCTGGTTAACAGGCTGGAAAGGATGCAAAGGGGAAGTCATATTGCATTGTTTTAATTATATATGTAACAAATAATAGCAATTGCAGCTATTCTATTGGTACTTCACTGAAGTAGATTGTCTTAGTTGCTGGTTAAAGCAAAATCAAAAAAGGAAATCTGCCTAAAAGCTTAATACCCCAACTGTAATGGAGTTACAACCATTTATGACTGAGAAATATATTCTGGTTGTTTAATCTATGAAGAATCGGTAAGACATACACAACAGTAACCTGATTTACTTTCTTCCTGGGCACCAATCACTGCCCAATGTCAGCAGAGAAATCTGAGGCCAAACCTCAATATTGAAAAGGAGTGGAAATTCCTTACACCTTATGCTCCCTCTGACTTATCCAGGAATTCATACAGAAAACCAAAAGTCTGAATGTTACAAGATTTTTTTTAATAAAAAAAAAAAAAGGATTGTCCTGATATTCCAGCTTTCCATTAATCCTTGAACCTTTGGTTCATACAACAAATAACAGTGGGCAAGGCAGTGCTAGTTTCTAGAACTATGGAGGGATGCAAAATTGACAAGTGGAGAAGAACCTTGATGGCATGGAGGTGTTGTGGTGGGTTGCTCCTCTGCAATCATTCAGGGTAGTTACTTGTTTTCTGATCTTTTCTGATGAAGCCAATGTTCAGAAGAGAAGGACAAGGAGAGTAAATCAGGCCTTTGACAGTCAATTAAGTCCAACATCAAGTTTGGCCCCACTCCTCAATTGAACCCACCTTGGGTATTATTTCTGGATGCTGCATTTTTTCTCTAGGTTTCACCGCTGCCATGGCCATGTATTCAGTGTTGGCACGTTGGCAAACCTGGGAACAAAAAGGAAAAGGTGTGGATTTCAGATTAATAATTTTGATGAACGCTCTTAACTTTTATTTTTTGAGATGACCAAAACCATGCAAATGTGAAATAATGGCAAATCCAGGGTAAAAAAAAAATAGGATCATCACCCCTGTTCACTTTCTGCTGGATGCTTACCAAGTGACTTCAGAGCTCTGCTGGGCCCACCATTATTGGTTAATCCTTCTGCAGCCAGCAATCAGAGGAATTGCTTTCTCAGATATTTCTGCTGATGTTCACAGCATTCTCTCTTCCTTCCCCCTAGTTCTAAAGCTTCAGGCCACTAAATCAATAAACAACTCCATCTTATACAAATTAAAAGTAAACTGCTGTCACTTGTGACTGAATTCCAATAGTAAATAAATGGCTTAGATTTATTCATCAAAGTGGTTTCCATTCCACATGCTGACACAGTATGCCTCTAAATCTCACAAAATGAAAGCTAGGCTACTATGTCTTTGGCAGAAACTGGACTTGAAGAAGGCTGTGGAAATCACTTACCTTACTTCTAAAACAGCAGCTTATTGAAGAAAAGATGCAGGCAACAAAGAAAAAAACCGTCAGCCCAATAAGTATCCATGATGTGAGTTCCGATAACCAGCAAGGTGCTTCTGAATCTGGGACAGGATCAAATCAGTATTTATTGAGACTAACAACCACCATTGTGAATTGTGTAGTATGGCCCAAAGACTTGGCCAATTTTCTTTTTTAACTGACTGATGATCAGCTACATCCATAAATACTCTTGACATCAGATTATAGACACAGGCAAAGGGAAGGGATGAAGCCAAGCGAAATTAGCAAAGCTGCCAACCATCCTGTCCCCGTGACTCAGAAATGAAGTTTGACTAGAAGAACCCCCTGGTCTGCTATTTTTCCATCTTCAACAGTAGATTGGTTTTGTCTGTTGGATTTCTTTCCCACCGTTCATTGAGCAGCTCAAAATAGAATGCATAGAACCCCCTCCTAACAACTGGCCTCACAACAACCCTGACTGAGAGAGTGAGTGACTGGCCCAAAATCAACGAGGATCTTTCATGGTTGAGGAGAGTCTTGAGCCCGGCTCTCCCTGTTCCTAGTCCAAAACTACTATCCGACTGGTAAATTCAGTACCTGGACTAAAATTATTATCATGATGCCATTTAGTCTAGGTTTAGATGCACATAACTTGACTTTTTTTTAAAAAAAATGGTTAGTTAAGTGCCTCCTTGGAGTTTCACATGCAGCTTTTATAACTCTCTGCCAGCAATTCAGTCTTTCATCCTCCCATTTTCTTTCAGGTTCCATGGCTTCCAGAAAGTCCCCAGATCAATCTCTAATAAGAATCATTATCTTCATAAGAATCATACAAAAATGAGGACTTTATCAATAGTGGCCTTTCCCAGAAAGCATTTAAATGATGAGAAAAGATGCACCTGATGGAATTTTCCCCTCTATGCACATCTTATAGATATGTGAAGCTTTTCAAGCTTGGGCCTGATAACTAAATTCACGAAATGCTTCTTCTACCCTTTTCTTTATCACTTAATGTATAGATACATTCTATTCAGAGATGCATATTCTGGCTCTGGATCCCTGACCTTAAGAATAGCAAGCCCAAAAAGTTAACCAGATAAAACTTTTCTCGCTTACTTTATGTACCCAGCAGGAAAATGCTAATAATAAGTAGATGCTGCCAGAATGAAGCTCTCTATAATTATGTATCTGTATAGTTAAGAAACAAGCTTGTTCATTTTTTCACGGGAAAAATTCCTTTTAAAAAATAAGATGCTGTTGTTTTTTTAAGATAAAGAGTATGATGTATAAATAATCTGTGGTATCTGGCACTCCTCAAAGAATGCATTCCATACCTTCCATGTATATTCTGCTTTTCAGCCATCTGGTTACTATAATCTTATAATAATAAAGTAGTTTGATTAAAATGCAATAAAACTGCAATTAAAAGTACATTTAAAATCTATCATTTAAAAAAAATCTACAAAATTTCAAACATGGCCATCAGGAATAACTAGAATACAAGCAGAATCCATCAACTGCAAGGAAAATCTGGTCAGCCGTTCTGCTAATCCAGGTGTAGAACGTGGCCTGAAGGACCATATATTTGATTGCCTTCCCATAGTGATTACCGCTGTGCATGGGAAATGACTTCACTGTCAAAGCATTGCATGTGAGGGGATCAAATATTGGTGGATGGGAGAATCTATGGGGCTATAATTGTGGGGTTATATTTAAATATGCAGGTCATCAAGGCATGCAGATGTATTTGTGGAGACCTTAGAAAAAAAGAACTCTGCTCTTTCATCGCTTTGCCCAGCTGCATCTTCCATCTTACTACTCTTTGATCTCCAGTAGTCCTGGGACACTAAAATCTAACTGCAATTTTATTAGGGTGGAAGTGAGGACATGTGTGATGAAGCAATAGCTCTCAACAGATTTTTTTTTTAAATCTACATGGACCTGGTAGGATTTATGGAACTTGGGCTTCTCCTAAAAAATGATGTCATGAGTATTGTTCCTGTATACGTTTATGATACATGTCTCTTTTCAGAAAGGCTATTTATGCTACTTGAGAAGAGGACCACATTTTCCCAACAAGCTGCTGGCATTTCCCCAGAATTCAGTGTCTTTACAATGGACATCAAAGAAGAAAAATGTATTCTCTGAAATCAGGTGAAACACCATGACAAGTAGGAATGATTTGACAAAAGGAATTGGTCCTTTAAACCATACTTTGCTAGATTTATTTAACTGTGTTCTCAAAAAATGACAACTTACCTTGAACATAGAGGTGCTTTTCACTTGCTTTGCAACAACGATAGACTGGAGTAAGAACTTCTAGGCAGCAGATGTAAGTATCACTATCCTTGCTTTTTAATCTGCTGACAGTGAATGATACTTTTTCATCGGAAAGGACCGGTTCACAGAATTCATTTGTTCTTTTAGAACTGTTTTTTCCATTGTCTATATAAACAGAGCAGACTTCTTGATAGCTCTGCCCCTTAAACAGTTTCATGCGGAAACCTTTCACGGTGCTGGGCAAAGGACAATTCAAGGTAAAGATTTCTCTTGGAAATTCATCTGAGAGCTGAGTATCATTCTCTGCAGAAAGAAGGAAATGGTTAACAAGCAACAAGCAACAAACAACAAGCAACAAGAAAAGATTGCCATGGGAAGTAAGCAGTTGTCTGTTTCTTTAACCAAGAAATATGTAGAGGAAAAATAAAGATAAAAGAAGGAAACGGACTAAGGCTTTTTTTTAGATATCCTGCCTCATATACTATTTAATCCCACAATTATCTATATAATTATATAGTATAAACAGCTCATAATAATTTATAGTCCATGCAATCACACTCATTCCAATACAGGATACTTGTTTGGCAAACATTTTTCCATGTGTCCAAAATGGCTGAACTGATTATCAGATAATTATCCTAGCTTGCTGATAGTCCTCGTGCTTTTGATCTTCTTCAAAAGCAAGTTGATAATTTTTCTTTAGAATTCCAGTATTTGCGATTAGTTCTCGCAAGCCTGTAGCTGAGTTGTCCAAAGTAGCCTTGCCTCTCTGTGACATCACAGCAGTTAAGCAAATAACAGCCAGATAAAGCATAACAGGACCCAGGCCCATTGCACTAGCAATCCAGATCAGCAGTTTGTTACTGGACGATGCAGTCTCGAGTCTGCGTCAGTAATAATTTAAGTTTTCATTACATTTCTGTTAAAAATAATGAATAGGCTGCCTCAGTCACCACAACAACTTTAGGTGGCATAGAACTATATAGTAAATTCAAAATTAAACAACAGCAAAATAATAATTTTAGAAAAACTAAAAAAAAACACCCATATCAGGGAGACAACACAGATGTTACACAACCCTCAAAACATAGATCAGTCAAATTCAGTATCATTATCAACAGTAGATCATAAATCAACTTCCCCCAGAGCCTGGTGAAAAAGACAGGTGAAATTATATATACCTCAAGACACCAGGAGAAATATTTTTTATGATGTTCATTTATTAACAGACCTGAAACAGTAATCACAACCCAGTAGCAGTTAACCATATACTGGATCAAAGTATGTTGCTGCAGTCTCTGGAACATTCAGTTTAAATCCCACTGACTCACATGGCATTTAGGCAGCCTAATGCTGTGCAGAATTACAGATCTCGTTTGTTAGTTCTTGCTTGTCACACTCATTTGGATATAATGTCCTTAATTAATGTCATAAAAATAAAATAAGTCATACCTGTGCAGGAAGCTGTACAGGATGAACACCGGTCAATACCTAAAAATAGTAAATCAGTGGCACTTGATTATTTTTTAAGATAAAAAACCAATTTACATAAACATTTGAATTGCATAGCAGAAAATAAGGAACACGATAGCTTAAATAAATTAGCAGCAGTCACTGCAAAGTACCCCTACGGTTTTGGATATCACAAATTCTTTGAACAAGGTTTATATTATAAATTCTGTTAATTTTTTGAATGCAAATAACATACTTAATTTTCTAAGTTTTGACTGCAGCCAAGGATGCGCATGTTATGATCAGCACTAGAATCAAAACACACAGTGCGGGAGACCTGAGAAAGGGCACGTAACATTGCAAGATGCTGCAATACAAGTATAAAAGGGTGGGTTGTATGCCATGATATTATCATTTTGGCATTGTTGTGGTTAGGAATAGCACCCTCAGAGCACATGCACAGTGAAGGCATGTTGCCAGTGAGTGGGACTGCAGTAGGAGGATTACAGACTTCTCTCCCTGTTTGCCTCCAGTATATCCTGCTTGTTTAAATCCAATCCTACAATTTCCTAGCTCCTTTCTCACATTGCTTTATGGGCTACTGAGAATCCTAGGCACCTGGAGTTGTACCCAGCATGTACTGTAGGCTTCTGCTATGGAGAAAAATCTTGGTGAAAGTAGCATGGAAGCAAGTGCAGTGATCAGATTTTCCTTCTCAAACTTTGGGAATCCAAGGAAGTTAGAGAGTAACATGGAGAAAGCACCAGGTTACAACTCAAGGGCAAAGGGGATGCTGTTCTGGAATAGGTCGACTACAGCAAGACTAGAAAACAATCATTTCTGAAACTGGATACTCCAGCTCTCGACTCAGCTGGTACACGAGTCTTAGCATTTTTCTACTGCTTCTTTCTCTTAGCTTTATTCCCTTATCTTTTGCTTGATTTGATTAAAAGCAGAATATTGGATCTGCAATCAGAAATTCATGACTATAACAGTGAAGCATAAATGAATGATTGGAGGAGGAATGATTTTTATTCTGTATTTCCCAAAGAAACCATATATAGGTCTTGCATTTGTTCTAATTCATTGTTTCTTTTTATTATTTGTTTATTGTTTATTTATACCTCAAGACATTATTATTGTTTATTTTTTATTATTGTTGTTTATTCTTTATTATTCATGTATTATTATTTGTTCTAATTCATTGTTTATTTTTATAATTTTTGCCATTATTACAGATAAGAATGAATGACTGAAAAATGAGGGAAGAGATGAATTAGATGGTCAAGGAATTTGTAAACTTCTCCCCCACACACACCATTCCTACTTCCTTTAAATCAAACTTCTCTTGGTCACTTTTCTCCAGATGGGGCTTCTTTCCAGCCTCAGGAGAGAAAAAAAGCAACTGCAGGGACAGCCCAAAAAAACAAGAGAGAATTTTTTAACATTCAGCAGCTAAAAAGTTAAAAGTTTAAGCTTGCACCTGACCAAAACTTAAAAAGAAGAACGGTATTGTCGAAGGCTTTCATGGCCGGCATACGAAGGCTGGTGTGGATCTTCCGGGTTGTGTGGCCGTGTTCTGGAACACCATCCTGGGCACAGAGAGAACTGCTCCTGTCTGTGCTCCTGCACTCTGAAGATGCCGGTCACAGATGCTGGCGAAACGTTAGGAAACAGAACTTCCAGAACACGGCCACACAGCCCGGAAGACCCACACCAGCCTTGGTGCTCATATGCTTTTCCCAGTGGTGTCTTTTCAGCAGCCTGACATCTTTCAGCTGCAGCCCCTGCTTTAAAACATAGGGCTCTGGCACACATGTCTAAAGTAGATCCTTAGTTTTTGAACGCAGGGCTGTCCCTAAGCAGCAGAGGAAAAATGGTAAAGCTGCAGCTCCATGCAGTCTTAGAAAAAAGGCTCATGGAATTCCAAAGAGGAATAAACTGGCAAGAATCTGGAAACTACTTAAAGGCAAAAGACCATTGTATAGATGTGTGAATGTGTGTGATCTGGGGAATGGGTGTGACCATGACAAAGCATGAACTATATTTAAATTACATTGAGTTAAAACCCATTGTGCTAACACCTTTGTGGATTGCAACCACAAAACCATTGGTAGAATTCTGCATAATTTTAATATACTGCGGAGATTGATTATTTTCACTGAATGGCAAGTGAGAATTCCTGCCACTGTGAACAGATGCTTGACTCTTCTTACGGGCTTTGACATAATAATATTACATAAATGGGATGACTCACTGTATTCAGCAGGACTTGTTCCCGAGACTGAATAGCTTAAAACATAACAACAACAAAAATCTAAAATGTTAACAGACATTTGGTTGTTAGAAATAATATAATACCTGAAGATTTGGTTTCTTATTGATTTCTGGGCCTTCTGGAAATGAACCTAAACTAAGTAAGAGAACTATCGCAATCCCAAAGCCATTTCTTTAGCCTGCCCACAGCTGTCAACTCCCAACATTCCAAGCCAGCATATAGCTATGCATTGGGAATTCTGGGAAGTGCAATTCCAAGTTATTTGAAAAGCATGATGTACTCTTGCATGACCTCATCTGGAAGACCAGCAGGTTGCTGCAAATAGGCAATAGAAATGAGTTAATGGAGGAGTTTCTTTCACGTGCAGGGTTTGGAGATGAGAGAAGAGGCGCTGAATGCTTTCTTTGTAGCTAGACGACAAGCCATCTCCATCTCCTTTCTTCGCTTGGCTGTAGTTTCTGCACAAACAATGATTGGTCTGCTCGTTCTCTTAAGCTCACCTGTTCCTATGTTTATTTAATGGTATGGAGTAAATCTTATAAATAAGATGCCGCAGTTATATATCTGGCTAAAACTCAATGATCCCTCAGCACTCTCCTTTGGGGGAGCTGGATAAACTGTGGTATTCCATGGAGCAAAATTAGAGTCCACCATGTAGAGCAGAAGACAACATCCATAAATCTTCTATTCACATGTGCTTCACATGGTAGCACATCATACATTGCCCTCTCCTGACTTCCAACTGATCGTTCTGAAGCACCACGAGATAATACAAAGGCTGCATTTTTGGACAACCATCATCATTAAAATTTAGTCTAAGTATACCAAAGCAGTACTCTAAATATACTCCCCTGGGGGCAAATCTCAATTGAATTAGACATGTGTAGGATTCATTCTATGTAAAATGGTCTGATGAGGGTCCTCCACACATGTAATTAGAATACTTCAGAATGATCAGTGGATCATAAATGGAGATAAAGTAATATAAGCTAACATTATATGATTTAAGCACAGACATGGAAACAGAAAACAGTAAACCGTTTGAAAACCAACCAAACAATATGCTGGAAATCTTGCCCCAGTGGACATAAAGATTGGGCTTTCATAAATGAGGAATTTCAACTGAGAAGCATTTGTCTCTTGCTAAAACACACTTCACAAACTGGTAGTCATTTTCTGGAGTAGTTTATAATATAATGTTTCTAATAATGTTAAAAACCATTTTCACAGCTCTGTTCAAAGACATTACTATACTGCACACTGGTGGGTACAGTTTTAGTAAGGTAAATAATGGCACATAAGAAATATCAGCAGATACCTGGAAAAAATTAAGTTTGCTTCTGTAGCTAGAGAGTGGTTCATTGGTTCTCAGTACAAATGTCTGTTCATCATACCTTCAGGATTTCGGCTTCTAAATATTTCTTATAGAGTCTTTAAATTCAATAACATCATAACCAAAGGAAATTGCTGTCAACAGAATCTGATGTCTCACTTACCATGCAAGGCTTCAAAGCAGCAACACAAGAGGCAGAAAGCCGCAATGCCTAGTTTCATATTCATGAACCTAGGTGCTCAGATTAATGTTTTGTATTGCCAAAGAACAAAGTTTTATCCTGAAGAAAAGATAGTACTTCTCTTTTTTTAGATTCTCAGTCGTAAAGAGAAGATCACTGTTTTTGTTAAAAGTACTCTGTTCTTTGTTTAAATCTCACATGTAGAAATACCGATAGGTCAGCATGAAAGATATAATCTGTCTGAAAGGTATGGTTTTCCCCAGTTCATTTCTTGCTTATTTCACTGAGGTGATAGCCCTTTTCCTGTGTCAGTTTATTTCAGTGAATCAGAATTCGAAACTAGTTCCAGCCCAGTCTGAGCCAACAGAAATCAAGCTGATGACAGCATTTGTTATGCAGATCTTTTGCTTCACAATGACCCTGTGTTTCAAAAGTAGAGGCTGGGCCGGAGAGGAAAGCAGAGACAAGTAGACTAATAAGTAGAGGTCAGTGGTCTGCAAATTATTTGGCTTCACTCATTCATTTCAACATTCAGTGCTTCTTTTTCTATTTTTGTTTTGAAATCCATAGAGGTTTTTTTTTTAATGTTATACAATATTTAAGACTTAAATTAGAAAGAACAGAAACCTATTTCTTGCTCTTTTTCGATACACCTCAGTATCTTGGAAATTTCCATGGATTTCTATAGGCAGCTCTTGCATCTATGCTGGAGATCATTTTAAAATTTGCTTTTCTTAGTGTAAATCAGGAAATTACCTATCATGGTGGTGACATTGACCTTTTCCTCTGGGGAGTTGCCAAGTTTCCTTTATATCCAAAGAGAATTGGTTAGGAGTGCAATAGAAACAAGGCCTATAAACATCCTAAAGTCAGCAGATGTGTTCCTCAAACAAGAAAGTTTAGGAGAAAATAAGGTTCACGTACAAACCAGGTCTAGGTATAAAAACTCAGTCATGGGGAATAAGGCAAGTTTTATGGCAGTTAGTCATCAGATTACACAAAGTTCAAGACAGTTTTTTCAGTACTAGGTCATCTCCAACAAACCAGTTTAATATCATAGGCTTCAAGCCTACACCCTAAACCAGATGGATTGCATTGACTCCATTGAGACTGTTGGTCTACTCAGGGACCATAGTGATTTGTGAATCAACCACTTTTCCTCAGTCTTGTACATTTGTATCTTTCAGCCCACTTTGGGTTTTGACCCATGGTTGCTGCTGGCCTCAGGATTTATGGCTGTAGGGGCTCAGGTGGCGGGAGTCACTTCTATGCTCACTGTATAGGCTGTAGCTCCTCGTCCCAATCTGTCTCCAAGGGCTCTGACGATACGTCTTCAGTGGGAGACATGACATGACAGAGATGGTTCTCTGACTTTTTTAAAAAAAAATCCCTTATCCCTTTCTGCAATAGCGAAGGACAACTGAAAAGAGGTCAGAGAGGTATTGTTGCTCATCTTCTAAATTTCTCATTGTCAGTTCTGCATACGTTCTTTAGTGGGCCTCTCCTTTGGATGTAATTTGAAGCCTCCTTGTGAATCAACCCAATTACCAATTTTTCTTGACATAGGTAAGGCACATAGAAGTAAAGAGGTCAATAGGGAAGAACAGAAATATAAGAAATTCTAATGAATTTAGTTTGGGAAATTAACAATTCAGTTCAACATACTGTTTAAGCTATTACCTTTTGGAGTAAGTTAACATTATGCAAAGAGAGGAAAAGGAATAAGCCAATAAATAAATAAATAAATAAATAAAGGCATGAGATAAGAAAAAGAAATACAGTATAGCAAAATCTAGCTTACATCAACAATATTCAATATATTTCTCCGTACCTTTCTATCTTAATGAATTATTTTTGCACTCAGTGTATCCATACTTGGTGTCATACATTGTCTTTTATTTTTTTTAAAGTCTCATCTATTTCCTACTGAGGATTACATCAAATCTATCCAACCACAACTTCCTCAGTCTTCCCCTTTTTCTCAGCCCATTCAACCTGCCTTCTCATATTTATTTAACAATTTGAACCTCAATCATTCTTTCTTAATGTCCAAATCACCGCAATGTACTTCTTTTGTACTGGTCTCTCACTTTTTTATTCAATCTTCATTCAGCACCCATTCATTCTTTCTTGTTTTACCAAGAAGTGACTATTCCCATTGAATTTACATTACTAAATGACACATTTCATTTCTTTATTTATTGCTTTATATCCCACTGTTGTCAAAAACTACTCTTAGTAGTTTGCAAGATATATAGAAAGAGACTAAAACATCCATGGTACATCTAATTAAAACCAACTAAAATCAAAACATCGCAAAACAAACACATCAAATCAATATACCGTATTTTTCCGACTATAAGATGATACTTTTTTCTAAAATCCTTACCCTAAAAATTGAAGGGCGTCTTATTCAAGGAAGTCAGCCAAGAATCACACGGTTGCAAAACTGCCCATACTTTGTTTCTGCAGACAGGCTTCCTCCTATTGCTAGCCTCCAATCACGAGTGAAATAGCTTGTCTCCCAAACAGCCTTCCTCCAATCACGAGCCTGATATAACTGACATCAGCTGATGCTGAACAAACCAATTAGAGGAAGGCTGTTTGCAGAGACAAGCTATCGGCAGTTTCACTCGTGCTTGAATGTAATCAGTTATGCAAAAGAGCCTGGAAATAGAGCTGCAGAGAGACGGTTTGGACCTCCTCCCACCGAGTGTATCAGGTAAATGTTAACTAATTACTAAATAAAAATGTGTTCTGCACTATCTTTAAAATATTGATTTCTTAATTTTGGGTTGGAAAAGTGGGGGTCGTCTTGTACATGGGGGTGTCTTATTGTCGGAAAAATACGGTACATCAATGGCTATTTCTAAATTATAAATTCTCTACAAAGGAGATTGCAATTTCTTGAACATGATCAGAGAGGGGACAAGTGTGGAAGGCCATTCCAAAGAGCTGATGTTGCTACTGAGAAGCAGCGCCTTCTGGCTTTGGCCTTCTTTGCTTCCAGAAGTAGGGGAATATCAACTGTAACTCCTGGATTATCATATTGGTCAGGCCAATTCTAGCTGGAGTAAGCAGTCCTGGAGATAACTAGGTGCCAAGCCATAAAGGGCTTTAGAAGTAAAACACAGCATTTCAAATTGTACCTAGAAGTCTATCAGAAGCCCATTCAAGTCCTTAGGCACAAGTGGTAGATTAACATATGGACTATAGCATTCTAGGCCAACAGTAGCTTCCAAGGGATCTTTAAAGGCAGCCCAAGGTAGTAAACATTGATGTAGTCTAATCAGGCAATAATGAGAGTGTGAGTTACTATTACCAGGTCTCTTGCATCAGATAAAGCCACAACTGGCACACCAGACAGAACTGTGCAAAAGCTACTCTGACCATGGCCTCCAACCTGCTGATCTAACAAAAGCTGTGGAATCCAGAGGAACTCCTAAGTCATGGATCTGCTTCTTCATGGGCAGTGCCTCCCCATCAAGACACACTACTAGCATCAGCAGAGAGTCTCAGTGGATAAACAGCACCTCTTGTTTAGATTCAGATTCAGCTTTGTGTGTCCCAGCCAGATGCTGATAGCCTTCAGTACCTGATGTAAGCCCCACTATATAGACCATACCAGGAAATCAACTCCACAGTAAGGCTAACATTACTTTTATTGAGATTGGTTATAATAACAAAATCTTGCAAGTCTGATTGTGCGGTACCTCCCCCTCCTTCTTATACTTCAGTGAATTAGAAAGGCATCTACCTTAGCCACTTCTAAATGTTATCAGGTCACTCTGAACTTAAAACTCAAGCCACCAGTGGCAAAAGACAACTACAGAGCACCCTGTCTAACTCATCAAGGTTTATATGTAAAAAGAAATCCCAGATAATATGGTAAGGTGTTGCCCCAGTCACCACCACAGGCTCGGCCTACAAAAAGTCAAAACTGGAGCAATATTAGCTCTTGCACTCATATTTAAATCTTCACTTTCACCACCTTCATTAAACTCTGTTGCACACTTCCCCTTTCCCTTAGTTTCACAGGAACACAATATATCTATTCGTCTTTCTTCCATTTGTTAAATCATGCTTGATATCATTTAATCCTCTTACAATCCAAGTATCAATCTTCCATTTGCATAGTCACCACCAGATAGGCTCATAAATACTGGCCTTGGTCAATCAAGGCTGTCACATAATGCTTTTTACTAATATAGGAAAGATATAACTTACGTTACCAGCCTTGGTTGTGCTCATGCCACATGCAAAATTTCCTCCAATGGTAAGAACAATTTCAGTCACTTTGGGCACATTTTGGCCAGTATGTCACAAGTCCCATCCGAAGCCCAGTTTTACACTTTAACACACTGATGCTAATCTCTTAATCTAGAAGGTTCCTTACAAGATAATATCCTCTTGCCTGCATCCCACCAACCAAAGGGTATATGCAGTATATAAACTCAGGATTCAATTCCATTCCAAATAAAGTGAAATATACCTTAAACATGGTACAAAACATAAACAAAGAAAGCTTATACAAATGATTCTTGGCTGGCAAGGTCAGTATGGATTTGAACTGTGTTTGAAATCTCGGGTAAGTAATTATTTTAATATTCCTATGATTCTCAGTAGCAGAATATAGTGATTCTCCACCATTTGAGAAGTACAGCAAGCCAGGAGGACGAGAAAGGGTGAGCAGTAACATCTAGGTGCTGATAGACAGAAGGTGATATGGTGGGAATCTGGGGGAGGCCTCTCACAGGGAAGGCATAGTCAATATTTAGAGTCAAATAAACCTTCCCTGTGAGAGGCCTTCCCCAGACTCCATCTTCTAGCCCCCACTATTTAGCCTCAGTGGCCCTGGCCCCTAGATGTTGCTGCTAAATGACAGTTCACTATGTAATAAGGCTCCCCTCATCCATGACTTCATCATGGATGAGGTGGCTAATCTGACATGTATAACCAAGACTTAGGTGAGCCCAGAGGGTGGTGTTTCCCTCTTGGAAATGTGATTACCTGGGTTTCAGTGTGGCACCAGATGCAACCTCAGAGCAAGGAATGGAGAGTGGAGTGCAATTGTTATCCAGGAAGTCTTAAGGGCATTCAGAGGCAGTGCACTGCAAATAACTGGATATGAGATTCCATAGTGGAGGTAAGACTCTAGGAAGCAGTTGGAATTGTTGCTGCTGTATCAGCAGCCTCACTGCTGGATAGTGACATTCCTGCCTGAGCTGCTTGACTCTTGCCAGGGTTGGTGATGAAGTCTCCAAGTTTCATAATTCTGGAAACTTTAACCTACCCTCATATGGCATAGATTCTGGAGTGGCTCTGAAGTTCATGGCCATTATAGCAACCATGTACTTGACCCAAGACATTGAGGGCTTGACACACAGATGTTTACACATTAGATCTGGCAGTTATGATATAATATGAAGATGGGCACATTGCCACCAGTCCTGTCCCATGGTCAGATCATTCTCTGGTTGCTTTTTGGCTTACTAGTGCTGCCTCCATCCCCTGTAGGGAGTTTGAACTTATTAGATCAGACTACCCCGGGCAACTAATGGATCCTGATGGGTTTCAGAGTTTCTCCTGTGGATCTGATGGGCAGTTCAACCAAGGCTTCAGTCTCCACCTGGAATGGGCATGTAGCCTTGGGTCTAGTTGCTTATATGCAGCTTCTCCCTCTTTGTCAGTCCTGGTTTTCTGAAGAGCTCCAGGAGATGAAACTACAGAAGAGATTCCTAGACCACCATTGGAGAAAGACAAAGCATAAATATGGCCAAGCACATATAAAAGCCCACATTAGGGATTACATTGTGATGATAAGAGCAGGAAAATGCAGCTATATTATTGCTCTTGTCACATCCAGAGATACCTACCCAATGGCCCTGTTTAAAGTGACCCATTCCTTGCTGCGGAGGGAAGGGCCACAAAGACATCTATGGGGTTGCTGTGAAGAATATTCTAGACATCTGAATAATAAAGTTGCTCAGAACTGCTTTGAGTTAGACTGTGTCTGGGCATTTCCAGTCAAGTTGACTGAAGCATGGTCTTGTCCCATTATCTGAGAAGTATTTGATCTTGGGATTCCTGAAGAACTAGATAGGATCCTCAGACTATAAACCTGTTAGATCCCTATTTCTCCTGGACTAGTTAATTGGTTAAAGCCTCTCAGGGTGTGACATGTGGTTGGTTCCATGTGGTGATAAATTCTCCCTTGAATGAGGGGGTGATGGTGCCTGCCTTGAACAAGGTAGCAGTATACCCCTTCCTCAAGAAGCCATCTCTGGACCCAGAGATTCTGGTCAATTTTCACTCAGTCTCAAACCTTCCCTTTTGGGGAAGAGTTGTTATGAAGATAGTCAGGTTGCAGCTCCGATGGACCCTGGAAAAAGCAGATTATTTGGACCCATTTCAGTCAGGTTTCAAGTCAAGTCATAGTATGTAGATGAATTGATTGCACTTGTTGATGACTTGTGGCAGAGCTGGGGTGGGAGTGGTGCAGCTGGTTGTCTTTGATATTTCAGCAGCTTTTGATACACTGATTATAGTATCCTTCTGGACCAACTACAGGGATTGGAAATCAAAGGTACAGTGTTGTGGTGGTTCTCTTTCTTTCTTCATGGCTGGTTCCAATCATTGTTGGGTGGGGTTTAAAGCCTGGTGCCACAGGGCTCAACACTTTTGCCCTTCCTGTTTAACATCTACCTGAAGCTGCAGGGAGAGGTCTTCCCATGACACAGAATCAGGTATCATCAGTATGCAGATGACAGTTGTATATCTCAGCCCCTGGTCAACCAAATGATGCTGTTGAGGTCTTATTCCAGTGCCTGGAGGCTGTGGGGTCTGGATAGGAAGCAATAGACTTAGTCTCAACTCTGAGAAGACCAAGTAGCTATGGGTATATGACTCTTCTGGTGCCAAATATTTCCCATTTTTAGTTCTGAATAGAATTGCATTTTTCCAGACAAAACTGATATGAAAGTCAGAATTCTTCCTGGACTCACACCTCCTGTTTGAAAAGTAGGTGGCAGCTGTGGCAGACAGGAAGGCCTTTGCACAGATTTATCTGGTGCACCAATTGCACCATTTCCTGAACTAGGAGTCTCTTCTCAGAGTCACACACCCTTAGTCACCCCACATGTAAAATATTGCAATGTGGTCTATCCTGCAATGCAATCTGCCCTTGAAGACCACTTAAAAGCTACAGCTGGTCCAGATGCAGCTGTGTGAAGAGTTGTGAGTGTGCTTTGGTATGTATGTCCATGTAACACCTCTGTTATGCAAGCTGCAGTGAGCTTTCAGATGTAATTCAAGCTGCTGATTGTCACCTACAAAGCCCTTCATGGCATATGGTCCATTTATCTGAGAGATCACCTTTCCTCCATTATTTCTGCTCATCCTCTAAGTTCAGAGTGGGTACATTTCATGTCCCATCTATTAAGCAATGGCATCTAATCAGTCCTAGAAAGCATGTTTTTTTCTGTCACTATGTCTGCTCTCTGGAACAGCATCCACCACCACCATCACCCTGTCCAGAAGTTCCCTGCCATCATTTAAATTGTTCAATTAAAACTTCTTGTGGAAAGACAGGTGTTAGACAAATTGGAGAGTTCCCGAGGACCCAGGAAATTGGGATAAATTTGGGGACAAAGTCCCCAAAAGGGATATTAAGAAACTACAGTATTTTGGAGACTCTATAGAGGCTGTTTGGCAGCATTTGGCATAAAAATTGATTGAGGAATGGGAAAAGATTAACAAAAGGATCCAGCTAACTCAGGAATATAACGTTCCATTCTGCACAAACACTTGAAGTGCTCAAGAGAGACTGTAATGACGTTCTGAGCCGCCCCTGGAACAAATCTAATCCTCTATTCAAATAAGTACTTAGACAGACAGACACAATAGGGAGGTTGAAATAATGATGAAATCAAAAGATACAAAAAGGAATTGAGCCAGATGCTAACCTAACTCCACTTATTTTAAGTAAAAGATCCAAAAAAAAAGTGCTCACAGAGATATATACAAATTTTGAGAGGTCCAAGATACAAAAATTTCTAGTTTAAGATAGAATTCCTTCTGAAAAATGGGGGATCAAAAGTTACCTTTTTAGAAGACTCAAATGGCATGATTTAATAAGAAGCCACGGAGAGCAGAATCCCTGGATCTGACTCTCTATCTGAAGCATAAAAAGTAAAATAAAATAATTTTTAAAAATAGACAGTGGCATGCACAACAGTATGATTGCTTTTCTTACAGTCTACGGGCTAGGACTACAGAATAAGGCTGTTCAGGCTTCCAAAACGAAACAGGCATCCATGAGGGGGGTGGGCAGATGACAAAATGGGTGATGCAACATTGGAATGCAAACTCTGCCTCTTGTGTACTTGCTTGCAATGTTGTGATGCAAAGGCAAAAGGGCAGAGCTGTCATTGTGACATCATGATGTGTCTGTTGTCATTTTGGTGTCACAATGAACTTATGTTCAGAAGAAGCGCTTTAGACCTTGTGCTAGCACTCTCTGCTAGTCATTAAAGTAACCCAACTTTTTTCAGTCTTCCACGAGAGCCCTAAAAAAAAGATGCTACTGCTTTAATGAGTCCATTCTTTAAAGTTAATGTAACTCTTTTAAAAATGGCACCTTTTTTCAGACTCATAAAGAAACCTGAAAAATATCAGGGTACTCTAAAGAATAGCTGTAGTTGCATGAGGCCTGAAGCACTTCTTCCATACCATTTCTGAAGTTACAGAGTCTTCTCTGCTGCTATGAGGTCAAATCTCAAGAGATCTTTGAATAAACAGGATTTTTTACACGAATGGCATTGCTTAAAAATCTCATGATGGCATTCAGTACTTAAAAAGATTGTTGCCAAGCTTACTCTAATAGAACTGATCGATTTAAAAACTGAAAAAGCTATAATGAAAAATGGCTAGACTCTCAAAAGGGCTACTTAGGAACTAGTGTTTTGATTATTACTATTATTTTGTACATCAATTCTTAATATCAGGCCCCATGTAGCTAACACAGTCAAGGAAGCAAGAACAACATGGATTTCAGGAAGGTATCTTTAATACCAGTCTGAGGTAAATACACAATCTTGGAACCTAGAAGGAAATTCCTGAGCCTTAAAATCTCCTTGAAATGCTTTTTTCCACAACTTTCAGCAGCTGGACTGAGAAGCCTTTTTTGAAATAAAAATTCAAATACCTCGTCCCCAGCTTCCCCGCAATCTCTCATACCTAGCTGCCTTCCTTCCTCCTCATAGTTACCCCCTCTCTTAATTTATCTTTAAAGTATTGTTTTTTAATTGACTCTCTTGTCTAGATCTTCTCAAATTTCCCTGGAGAAAAAGTATGAGTGTTTGCATTTTTCCTTTTCACAGGGAAGAGAGACTTTGATTTGGAAAATAGCAAGGAAAAAAAGAGTGAAGTAGCTTCTCCTTAACCCTGTGTTTCTTCTTAAAATCATACCTTAGCTAACTCTTGGGATTAAAAAATAAACTGTGGGAAAAAGTTGTATTCAGCTGGTATGTAATGTTTATTTAGACTCCTACTATAAAATTGGACTTTGGGTATCTTCAGTGCAAGTCATTTCCAATTCAAGCACAATCCAGATGTCTTCATTTCAGATCTCAGACACTTCAGCAATGGCCTTTTTGTATGTGGGATTTTTAATATATGTTACTTCATCTGTAATTCCCTAAGCGGGGTCTTCACCAGTTTCCACTTCAGCTTACACGGCCTAAAGAGATAAGCTCCAGAATAGCAGTAGTCCATAGACACTTATTGGAGAAGGGACAGGTCCAAAAGGGGTGGGGATTGCATCAGTACACCACTTCTGCCATCTTGTTCTTTTTGACTCCCTCCTCCCCCCCCCCCCCCACATGCCTCTGGTCAATCAACAGAATGAGAGTTGTTGCAGAATAAGCATGCATTGGTTTGTGCTTACTGACGCACCCACCCACCCAGCCACCCCCAATTTCTACAGCTTCTCTCTGGGCAATGATGTATTACATCTCTCTGCAAAAGAGAATATAAAGATGGGGGAATCAATTAATTTGATAAATAGAGTACCTTATTTTACAGGCAATCAATTTTAATCAATAGCTATAAATATACATTCATTTTTTTTTGTCCTGGCTTTGCTCACTATATATCTGTGTGTGTTGGTAACCTTAGACGACAAGTAGAGAAGCATAGCAATGGGCAATGCATAGGATTTTATCAGTGTTTTTAACCTATTTTCAATCTAATCTTTATTTGGGGTGGGGACCGTCTTAAATTTGGTGTTGTCTTCCTTTTAATCTTCCTAGCTATATTCCTAGCTATATTAATCTTCCATTTTGATCAATGCCTACTTCACATTAACAATAATATTCATAGAGCAGATGCCATTTCTGAAAGCACACTGCTACTTTCATTGTTCACTTCAGTCACATGTTCTCTTTGATGGCTGTCCCACTGGATTTGCTTCCCCTTGTTTGACAATTGTCCGCGTAAAATTTTAAGCACTTTCAGATTGGTTATCAGCTGGGCTCCAAATGATCCAGAAAGTCTGCTGTCATGCCTTTCATCTGGTCACTGGGCTCTACACCTTCAGGGCTATTTTGGCTGCAGCTGAGAGACCAAACATCTCACTTCTGCAGCCTATTTAGTTTTGTTGTTGTTTAAAGATGAGAATATTGACTTCATGTAAGATTGAATGCAGGTCTTCCAGGAGGTCAATATTCCTCTTCGTAAGAGAAGACAGCTTCCCCCACCTTGTTTCCTCTGCATTTTTGTTAAGACGACAGTTTCTTCACTTCTGGGGCTCACCTTGTGTTCTATCCATCCCCAAGATAATGGACACCATTAGGATTTCAGAGGGGCATCTCACCAGATGAAAGGCTTCTCCTAAGAAACAATATCAGATCAGGAATTTTCCTTTGAGCAATTGCTTAGCTCTTTGCTCATTCACACAGATACTTGAGAAAATAACTCTTCCTTGTAAATCAAGAAATAATGTTTTCTTCCTGGCTTACAGACACTCCTCCTAAACAACATATTAGAAGACTAGAACCCCCCCCCCCCCAGTGAAATGTATCATGAAGCTTGTTTAGCTGGCAGCGACCATTAGGCATCTGTCTTTAGTGGGATAATAGTGGCTTCAACATTGGAGAGATTTGGATTCAAATTTTCAGGCAGTTCTTTAGATATCTTTGAGCTTATCACTATCTTTCAGCCTAGTCTACATCACACGTTTATTGTTATTAATAAACTGAGATGTGGGAAGAATTATAACCACACTGAGTTCTTTGGAGGAAACAAGAGAGATAAATATTATGAGGTCATAGCGGCTAGAGTGATGGGTTTGAAGTCGGGAAACAGATCTCTCCCCCTCCCCATCTTGAGGACGTTTCCCCATCAGTGCTGTGCTATGTGCTATCATAGCAACATGCACCATAGCAAAATGGAACTGAGAAAGGGCCAGTCGCAATTTGCCCACACGTAAGATTTCAGTGCTCTTGTTTACATTTTTTTGCAGTCTCCATTTTCATACGTACCTTCTTTTCATTGCAGCCTTTCTGTAAGGTTAAGCCCAGGAAACTCCAGGAGACTATACAGATTCAATCCAGCAAGGTTTAATTGGCTTCACTCCATTCACAGAATCTTCTCAGACTGAGAGCAATTCCCAGGGTCAGACTACAAACATCCTTAGCATTCCTCAGGGAGGGGCCAGTCTCATTCTCTTATCTCTTGTCCGCTCCTCTGGGGATGAGAGTCCATGTTTCACACCCCTGCTCCACACTCCCACACTTTCAGGTTTATTTATCTTGCAATCCACTAAATTTTACTCTGGAAATTTACTCCGTGCAATGGGCTGAGAGGATTTTTGTTACTCCGTGACTGACTGTAAGTCACAGTGCAGGATAGTGAGAGGATAACATTCTTTGTACTTTCCTACCGGTCCCCCAGTAAAAAAAAAAAAGGGAATACACTGGCAAGCTCACAGAGTTCTCTTCGTTTTTTCCACCTTTTAGAATGGGCAGGAATGAGAATGGTCCCCGGTCAATTTAAAACTGCTTTATTGAGAGGCTGAAATTTTGGTAGGGTAAAAACTGCCAGAGATACCCTATTCAGAGGGCTTCTGAGCTACCCTGTTTTAATTGGAACTTTGCAAAGAAATGTGAGAAAAGGCATGAATTGTGGCTTTCGCTGTTTGCCAGGACAATGAGACAGTACCTTTCTTTCAAGCGTGTTAAATTCATAGTCCTATGCTACTGTTAACATAATTTACAAAACGCCAATTAGCTCCTTTGAAAGGATATAGCTATCTGTTGTTTTAATAAGTTTCTTGCTACCTTTCTTAAACTAGCCAGTGTGGTGGAGTAGTTAAATCACCAGGCTCGAAAGACCGTGAGTTCTAGTCCTGCCTTGGGCACAAAGCCAGCTGGGTGATCCTGGGCCAGTCCCTCTCTCTCAGCTCTAGGAAAAAGCAGGCAAGGGCAAACCACTTCCGAAATCTTGCCAAGAAAACTGCAGGGACTAGTCCAGGCAGTCCCCAGGAGACAACACTGATTTGAAAGCATACAAACACACACACACACACACACACACACACAAACTAAAACCCACTGACTGGTATTGCTATGGGGAAAGAAGTACAAGACAGCATACCTTTTTGTTATTTCTTCACCCCTCCCCCCAACAACTTGTACGTCTCTTTGTTTGGAAAGCAAGCCATGGCTCCAAAGCCCTGAGAAGTTTTGGGGGGGGTTTTAGCTTCATTTCCCACTTCTAATACAGTCTTTTTGCCTATGGAGTCCAAAATGATGTAGTCAGTCAACCTTCCATGCGTAATAATGTCAGTATGCTCTTGGGTCATCTTTCAGTAGATAGAATCATAAAGTTCCCTTGATTCATGAACACCTCCCCTTTAGAACTCTTTAGAACCCTTTAGAACCCTTTAGAACCCTTTAGAACCCTTTAGAACCTTGCAGCAAGCCATTTTTTTCTCCTTCCTTCCTTTTCTAAAGTCACCCACTTGCCACAATTCTATAGCTTTTCTATAGCTATAAGAACACACTTACAGAACTCAGCAAGACTCAACTATATCAGGCAGGCCTCAGAGGAAATACCAGATGTTCCATTATAATCCCTTAATACTGCACTCAGTATACCAGGAAAATCAAGGGGATGATGAAATTCTGTGATCACCAATGGCACAGACATTAAAAAAAAAAAAAATTAAATGGCCAAGGTCTTGTGAAATGTTGGTAATTTCACCCCTATGATTTTGCAAATGTTGAAGTGAGAACACTGAAATTCCATGAATGTCATATACAGATATTTGGCTTCCAAAAGTATAATTTAGGGGTGTTGAGAGCACTTAGTTCTCTGCTTTATACCATCCCAGTAATCCTGGCATCTGATTCACTGCTGTAGTACCACCAGGTGCCAGGGATGGAGAGAAATTTCCCTCTTTTCCTCTAGCTAGCTGCTTCCAAGGCAGTACCGGCAGCAAAATGAAAATGTCAATGGAAGAGAGGAAGGGGAGAGGGTTGTTGAAAACCAAGCTAGAGGAGAACTCATGGGGAGGGGGGAGGAGAGAAGGAAGACCATAACACTCACCTACTATTTAAGTTGCCCAGTTCATGTCTGGACAGAATACAAGAGTCTTTCCTGACAAAAATGTGCCATATGTGTTTGCTTAGATACACCACACAAGCCATAGCTCTTTCTCCCTTGGCAACATTGCATAAATCTGTGATTCCACTTATAAAATTATCATAATTTGGACTTGCTATGAAAAAAAAGAAGATGAAGCTATTGCTGTGTGGAGAATCTCTCTCTTTTCATGACTCTTTTCATCACAGCACAGTCCTACGCATGGAGCTGGCTTCTGAAAGGAAGCGTACAGGTGTTCTTTTCAGGAACTGCTGCTGGTGTATTGCTGTCTGCTGCCCCCTAGAGGCTCAGAGCCTCTGCATTTTACTTTCTCTCCAAAGCAAAACTCCCTTTGACAAGTATTAAATGTGTGCCAACCTCAGCAGTGTGGGGTTCCCTGACTATAGGGGAGGATAAGCTTCAGGAAAGGGACAGCAGGTTAATTAATATAATCCCAGTCCTTGTGGTGTTCAGAAGCAAAGCATACTTGTTGAGGCTAACTGGGCAACTTTGAACCTGCTTGAATCATTCCTAGGGTTGAATCCATCCTCATGGCCAAGTAAGCTGCTCCTCACCAGTCCTTGAGCCACCAGAAAACTCTACTCACATAAACATTTGCTGCCACCACTGGCAATCCCTATCCTGTCACAGACAGGATGCCACCCTATGGTGCTGCCCTTATTTATGGTGTGCAAGGCACATTAAAGCAGGGATTGATGAACTCCCTTGATTGCTCCCTTTCCCTTGTGTAAATACTAGAGCTGGCAAGATGGGAAACAAGGAGTTTGGGGCCCGTGCTATGGAAGCACGGTGCAGGTGACATCAACAGCTCGGCTGTAAGCAGTCTATACCTATGTGATGGTGGAAGAAATAAACTCAGGATTTCAACACAGATACATACATATAGCTAGATTCATGGACTCTCTAGAAGCTGATCATTTCCATTACCTAGACCTATTTAGTATCTTCAGTAAAAGCATTGTATGTACTCAAGCTGTGTTCTTGACTTTCCAGTGACAGCTCTTGAGTCCTAAAGAAAGATGGAATTATTGCAGTGGCTTGGATACAATCCTGACACTTCTCCCCAAATATCATCAGCTGGCAAGAAAACATCTATTAATTACTTTGGTAATATGGGATGGGGATGGGGAGGAAGGGACCAGCAGTTTTAACCATGTGACAAAACTTACTCTGGTCTGGCACAATTCTTTGCATGGTACATTCAAAGAGAGCCTGGCAATCAGCTGATATCTGAGATACCTATCTTCTATTCCAGAAGAGCATTGAACATCTGCTCAAAGGCAGGCTCAATACTAGGGAGCAGGCAGATTGTGCTATGAAGCAGCACACAGAGAGAGATCCCCCTCTCTCCTGCTTCACTGGGTGGATGCCCCCACTGACACCATTGATCAGCTGCTTGTCAGAATCATCCAGTATTTAAGCTGGGGCTTCCACTGGAGCAGAATGGTCCTCAAAAGGTAGCAGAAGGTGACTGGAGGGAAGACAGCATACCACACTAGCCTAAAGGGATTAGGGAGGTTTTGTGTGTGTATGTGTGCCTTTGAGTCAGTGTTGACTCCTGGCAACTGCCTGGACAAGTCCCCGCAGTTTTCTTGGCAAGGTTTCAGAAGTGGCTTTCCTTTGCCTCCTTCCCAGGGTTGAGAGATTGTGACTGGCCCAAGGTCACCCAGCTGGCTTTGTTCCTAAGGCAGGACTAGAACTCACAGTCTCCCCGTTTCTAGCCCGGTGCCTTAACCACTACACCAAACTGGCTCTCTAAAAGGAATTAGTAGGGAGTGCTCTTCCACCCCCAGGAGTCCCCCATCTGTACCACCAATAGAATGCTCAGTGAAGAGTGTGAATTTGTACCCATGGCCAAGCCTGTGTTAGGATGAGAGACAACTTACTTTACTTGAACATGGATACAACTAAGGATGACTTAAGGCTGCCTCAGGTATGAGCCAGGGATCAGATGAAAGCAAAGCCAGGAAGATAAAGCAGAAGAAAGAGGTTGCCAGGGCATGTTGGTATATGCCAGGGCATTTAGCTCGTGAAGAAATGGAATGTCATTTTCCCTTGTTTCACTGGTGGAGGGAGTGAACTGTTATATATGTTTTACTCAGAGGGTTCCAGCAGCAACTGGGGAACGGGGAGGCAAAACATGCAGCAGTGGCCCAAGTTAATTTCCTGAAACATGGCCACAATATTGAATCCAAGCCACCCTAACAAGTTATTTCACTCTCATTGCTAAACACAGAAAATAATTCTACCACAACCGCCACCCCACATCCCAGCTTTGCAAGCTGGACTACGAGGCTATTGCTGTGCTATGAGACTGCAGGGTAGGACAAAAAAAACACACACATGCCACAGTCACAGAATCACAGTAAAAGTAAAATATAACAGCATGAAATACATTAGTATCAGGTATTTTATTTCTCTGAAAATGTTAAAAAGCCTGGGAACATAATAAGGTAGCAGCTTTCATAAAATTCTGCAAAGGGCCTGTAGAATTTTCTCCTCCTTTGCCACCAAGTTGCTGGATTTTGGTTGCCAAGCTCCTGTAAATAGCTTCTAGTTATCTAAGAGGGTTAACATTAGAAAATGCAAAGGCTGACGGGTGAACAATACAGGACTACATGTATTTAAGACTTAGAGATGTATGAGGGCTACAAAGTCTTGGTTGCAAAAATCCAGCCAAAAATTAGCTGGCATCAGAGTTTTTGTTACTATTTATTGGCAGCCTTTGATGAAATGTATCAAAAAATGATCTTCAAAAATACTTTTGAGATCTACCTGTTTGCCATTAAAATTACACCTTCTTTTCAGTGCAATCGAGCTTCAGTTTTAAAGAAGCAATATCAGGCAGCCAAAGTAAATGATTGTGTTTTCTCCTATGTGCCAAGGCCTTTTTTTTAAGCTCTTACTCTGGTCACTGCTAGAGTTGGAATATATATTTTACTTTTTAATTTATATATTTAATTTATGAATTATAAATTTATATGTGCTTTTTTTTTAACTCCTTGCTTCTCGCTCTACATGCTTCCTGTATTGGCCTCTCCCACTGTTTTCTAGAGGCCCCCACTTTTTCTTTGGTGATGCCTACTTTTTGAATGGCACCCTTAGTGTATCACATAAGTTTGAAAGTGGCTCTGAGCACAAATAAGATGATTCTCCCTTGTCCTTGCTGGTACCATCTGAGCCTACTTGAAAGGAGAATTCTAAAGGCAAGATAGTCAAAGGAGCAACTGCTACGAACCATCTCATTTCAGATGAGGAGAGCATCTAGAGTTAGGTTTTTGAGATTGATCTTGATGTGGCGGCAGGTTGATGTGGGAGGTGGCATCCTTCAGGCCCCAAATTATGAAAGTCTTTAGGTGTGAACAGAAACCAGTCAGCTGAAATATCCTATTTTCAGCTGGCCAAAGCTGTTCAATGCCTCAGACTCCATTCATCAGCTGTTATTGACAATGGATCATTCTAAGGAGGTCCTATTCTCTTGAAGGGTTCTGTTCAGAACACAGTTAACGCCACCTTCAAGAGAAACAGGCCACGCATTGTACAGTCTATTATTAGTCATCAGTTCCATTATTGATCTTAAGCACCAGTGGCATATTACCCAGAACAATAATTCCCACAGTTCCCCAGAATGGAGGAAGACCAACCCTCACCCCAAAATTCAGGTTGTTTCCCTTACACTGCTCTGGACAGCTCAGATGTTTATTTATTTTGCATTTATTTATTTATTAAGCAAATTTATATAGCCACCCATCTCATCAACATTTAATCTTGAGAGATATATAGTCTCTCAAAGGATTTTAGCTACTTGTCCAAGATAATTCTTCAAAGATTAAATTATTCCAGAGCACCAAAACAAGCAATGTGCATTTGTCTGTACTTTTTGAATTTTGGCAGATTAACTCATTCTGTTGGACTGAAATAAGGCAGATTGCAGTTCCATATATACAAATATCATGCCTATGCAGTATCATATCACTTGCTTATTCCTTCCTCACAAAAAAATAGGTTTCTCCATACAGGACCTGCCATCTACCACAGAGGGGTGCTGTCGATCACTATTTTAGCTGAATCTGGAATGTGTCTGTCACAGTTTAAGAAGACAGTGAAAAAAATGCTTCTATATATATTTTTAGTAACAATAAAAATCCTTTAATAGCTTCTTTTATGGTAGATGCTGATGCTCAGTTTTGTTGAATGCTCAGGGTGAACTAGAATCAGAAAATTATAAAACCCTGGAAGTTTTTATGATTCACTTAGGCTATATATATATATATATATATATATATCAAAAGCACTCTTTTTTTTTTCCTAGCTAAAGACTGCATTTGGCCTTGCAACCATGTGCCAGGAGGCTCACTGCAAAAAGGCCATAACAAAGGAATGGGTATGGCCAGGACAAAACCTAAATTTTATTTCATTTAAATTCAATTAGAATTTAATAATTTAAAGATTATTCCCATGTATTCAGGAATTTATTTCTACCATTAAACAAAACACACACACATAGAATTTGAGGACAACTTTTGCAGGGTTCAGACTATGCATTTCTGCTTTAGATTATTGCAAAATCATGAGTTGATGTTTGCGTGTTATCCCCTAGAACGTTACATAATTTGGGCAATAACTTTATCAAGGCAAGTTCAGATGATAAAACATTGTGCAAAATATTAGTTATAGTTCTCCAATGAAATGCAAGAGGGGGTTGAGGACACTCAATTTAGTCTTTACCATGTGCTGAGATAATTCTGTTTTAGGATTCTCCCAAACAATGATTGATCATCACACTTTAAACATGTAGCATCTAGTTGTTAATAGCAAGTCATTTCCCTCCTTACGCACTATGTAGTGGAAAACAGAAGGAGGAAAAATACTTGTATATTTACAAAGCTGGATTTGATGCACTAAGTAAGCAATTGGAGCAGTATAAAAATAACAAATGCCAACATGAACACCTTTAACTAACCTGGAAGCAATGTATCTAAAGAATAATGTCAAATGATATCAGTAAATATTTGGTAACGTTTAACAGCATAACAGTGTGCGTTATTGTTCTGAACAGTAGCAGAGCAGCATTTAAAACAAAAGCTAAAGAAAAGGACAGAACTTGGGGGAAAGGGCAGGAAATTATAATCATGAATGGACAGGATGGAATATCCCAGTACTAATACTGCTCATGTGCACCATTCATGTGCTCTTATGCAGCTCTCTAAAACTTATGGGCTTTTGTGTTCTCCCATCATGCAAACTCTTGCCTCAACCCAGCTCAGGCAAATCTCAAACTCAGGCAATCTCAGGAGGTCTCAACAAATACACTGGGTTTTTAACACATTATAATTGTTCATTGACAAGATACTGGTAATTTCTGTACTATATAACCTGCATCTGCATAACCAGCCTGTCTTCTCCTCCCTTCCACCTTCACCTTTTACTCCCACCTCACCTCAGTTGAAATCCTACATCAGTCTAGCCCAGTGTTTCTCAACCTTGAGAACTTTAAGATGTGTGGACTTCAGCTCCCAGAATTCCCCAGCCACCATGGCTGGCTGGGGAAGTCTGGGAGTTGAACTCCACACATCTTAAATTTCCCAAGGTTGAGAAACACCAGTCTAGCCATTTTATGCATCTGATGAAGTGAGCTGCAGCTCACAAAAACATATCCCGTTTAATAAAATGTGTTAGGTACTACCAGACTCCTCCTGACTTTTTGCCACCATAGATTAACACAATTGTCCTTCTCTTGTGTCTCACTTGCACATTATTATTTCCCAGATCTTTTAAGAAGAAAGGCAGCTGCCCCACATAGCAGTTGCTCAGATAGATACCCCCAGTCTGAAGGGGGGGGGGGACAATTTATTGTCCCCCCCCCCTTTTGTGTGGAATGGGATGAGAGGAATGTTTTCCTTCAGAATCAGCTTGAGGTTGAGCTCTGACTACGTAGGGTTTATTTCCACTCTTAGTAATGTCCAAGCTGCTAGTAATGTCCAAGCTGACACTACTAAGGAGAATGGCTGGCTGGGCTTCAGCCACTTTTGAGTGGTTGGGGAGAGGAAATGGTGAAGGGGAGGAAATGCCCTCCAGCAGTTTGGGGAACTTTCTCTGCAGAATGGCTGCTGATGAGTCCTGTGAAAATGGCTGTTTTTAATTAGAAGCTTGGAACCTGCTTGAGCTTCCATTTCAAGTTCTTCCATTCTTCTTTTAGAGACAATGGTGTTCATTTTATCGACAGAGTCAAAATTACTTCCTTCTCAGTTACAACAGTTATAACAAGTATAAAACCATAAAGCATACATATACGTTGCTTACAGATTCTGCACACAAAGAAAGGTCTGCCTTATACCACAATGGATCTCTTATCAGGAGGAGCATGTTTAGCATTTCCAGTGGTTCAGAAATCTTCTCCTGTTATACCAATTTAAGAAACTTTTGATGGTGAGGAGTGTGCAAGACGAAGATAAACAGAGGACTGTTGTTTAGCTTACACAGATTTAGCAACCACCCTACAAGTTTGCAGAATCACTGCCAGAAATGTTGTCAGAGCAATTGGGTTTTGATGTTTCTAGAGAGAACTAGCATTCAAAATTCTTTGCAGCCATCTCTATAATGATCTTGTTTGGCGCAAAGCTATTGAAATAGTGGCTTCAAACAATTCCACTAAGTGAACTTCTGCTTCTATAGAAACACATCATTCTCAGGACAGGTTGATAAAGAATTGCCTTCATCATTAGCTTCTGCCTGCTGAGTGCAATCGTGTCAGCACCAAAGACCAAAGCCTGGTGAGTTATAAATGTCAGTAAAAACAATTCAGGTCAATGTTTCCACTGCCTAAGCAACCACTTCCCATTTCAGAAACACTGTTTCCTGTAAGCATGAAAAACAGGTAAAGCAAGTACATATTTTGGGTGTAATTCACCTCACTGATAACAAGGGCATCACAGACCAACTTATTTATGTTATTTGTCCTGAACTGGAACTGGACAAAAAGCCATTTTTTCCCAAGCTGGGATTATACATACCTTGCAGGGACCATCAGCAGGCCCATTGTGGTTCAGACAGAAGGTGGGGCAGTAGAAAATGAAACAAGCTAGATTCAGAATCAGCATTTACTGTAGTGTCAAGTTCATTGCACCAAGTAAATTGCTGGAAAGAAGTAACCTGTGCCAAACCTAATATTGTTTTCCAAATGGCCTCATCGCAAAAGTTTTGAAATGTGGACCTTTCACAAGTGGAAACTGAGTTTCCTTTGCACAAATAACTCAATATTTAATTGACAAGAGATTGTGCTCTTTGTCAATTAATTCTGCTTCAATTTAGTCTTGAAGATCAGTCTGGGTAGAGATTTTATATAGACTTTGGTAGAAATAAAACAAAACTAGGGCATTGAGACTAATTTCCCACAGAAAGTTGATGTCCATTTTGTCATCCAGACTTAAGGAATGTAGTGGTCTCTTATGGGTTGTCTGAGTAAATTGCATCTGATAATTGCTGCTATTTCAATCTGAGAAAATAATTGATTTTTTCAAACAATGGGCTATTATCCACACTACTGGCCCACAACTGGCCCCCAGCTTCCTGAAACGGAGAAGCAGAATGAGAATGAGTGGCTCAGTTAATTAAGCTTGGGATATTCTAAAACCTGCTGGACTACAAGAGTTTTTAGAGAGATCAGTGATCAGACCAATCTTAAAACATGGCATGGCTGGGAATATACCAGCATTGATATTTTAGGGTTGGGAGCTATTGGTCCCACTTGGTTTATTACAAGTTATAAACAGTCAGTTTAGAGCGTAGAGCTAGTGCAAAAGATCAAATCCTCTTTTCTGTTCAAAAAGTCTGTCAATTCCATTGGGGCAGAAGGTGCTGGATAAAAACGATGGCCTTTCTTCTTTGAATTCTATCTAGGATATTCCAACAATTGGGAGCTGTTATATATTTAGTAGAATGGAAGGATGGTTCAGTGATTTAAATGTGCACATAGATGGGTATGTGAGAAGATGTTTATCTAGACTGTGTGCATAAATCCCAAATTGTAATTTTGCGGGCAATAATTGTTCTTTAAATATACCAGTCTAATATACAGTGTGTATCAATATGTTTCATTATAATTTTTTTTCAGAGAAAATGTCACTGTAGTTAGGAATGTTCCAAGATCATGCATCAAACAAGTAAGGATGCGTTTAGAAGAAAATGACAACCAATTCAAACACTGAATGTAATTAATATAATAAATTGTGTATGGGGGCTGACTTTGTCTATGGAGTCTGGCTTTTGATACACCCTGTATATCTCAGGCAGTTTTATTGAACTTGTTCCATATGATATTTTTGAATGCAGTTTTGTTAGCAAAGTGGTGTGAACAAGAAGATAACATTGCTGATTCCATCTACATTGAAAATGTTCCCTTTTCTCAAATTGTGTAAAATATCCAATTCTTATTTGAGATAGTTATGGCCACACACTGCATAAAACACGTTTATTCTGTGAATATTCATCCCTTACACACACAAACCAGGATTGTTTGTTTGTTTGTTATTTAAATTTATCTACTCCAATATCTTCAACTATTTCACCCTGGTTGCTTCTACATTCTCTTTCTGGATTAGTTACAGAGCAAATTCATCCAGTTAGCAATTGTGTAGTAAGCCAAAAATGCTGCTTTGTAGCCAAATAGTCTTATTTTATAATGTTAGCAAAATAAAATTATTTTACAGAGGATGCTATAAATAACTCAACAAATATTTTCAGAAGGATTGCCAAAGATATTTTCTGGAAAAGGGAAATATTGTCAGAAAGATTAATGGAAAACAGCATATAGTTCTATCAAGGAAGATGACCTTGAGCTCCTAGTACAACAAGCAAAATATAAATGTGATAGATTAGCACATAGCTTGATGTTTTATCAAGAATAAGTAAATATCTGTTGAATAAATATTCTTATTTTTTAGGAATGATTATCTTAATGGAAATATCAAGTTAAGTTATGTATATTACAGTAGCAACAGAAGAGTTACATATACTTGTTTTTCAGAAGCAACATTATTTTATGTGATGAGCAAGACACATTATTCTTTTTAAGGGAGCATTATAAAGCAAAATATCTCCAATATACACTTGCCTCTTAGAAAGCAAGCTGGGTATCGATCTGAACTGCGCTGGATCAACAAAATAAGAGTGTCATATCACTGTTCCAAGTTATGTTGGTTAAGGCTACACATATCTGGGCTACAAAAATCCAGATGATCACCTCTGGGTTGGACTACTGTAATGCGCTCTACATGGGGCTACCCTTGAAGAGTATCCGGAAGCTACAGCTGGTGCAGAATGTGGCGGCGCGGACAGTTCTTAATGCCCCTAGGAGGGCACATATAACACTGCTGTTGCGTGAGCTGCATTGGTTACCGGTTTGTTTCCGGGTCCAATTCAAGGTGTTGGTCATTACCTTTAAAGCCCTTCATGGCACGGGACCAGGTTATCTGAGGAACCGCCTCGCCCTGGTCACTTCAGCCCATCCCACTTGGTCCAGCAGAAGGGGCAGGTTGCAGACCCCACCAGTCAGGGAATTTTGATTGGTGGGGTCTAGGCAGAGAGCCTTTTCTGCTGTAGCGCCCGCCCTGTGGAACATCCTGCCTTCTGAGGTCCGGTGTGCCCCCTCCCTCATGGCCTTCAGGAAAGGTATCAAATCCTGGCTCTGCCAGAAGGCTTGGGGGCCAGAGGGGGGCCCCCTGTGGAGATGGCTGGTGGGATGATGGGTTGTCCCCTCCCAGCATCTTATGGGTTTTTTTTTTTAGGGCCAAAATCAGAGGAGGTTTTTTAGGGCATTTTTAATATGTTTTTTAATTATTTATAGATTTTAGCCATCTTTGGAAAGAACTGTGTTTTTTCTTTTTATTGTGAGCCACCCAGAGTCACCCGTTGGGGGAGATGGGCGGCATACAAGCCGAATAAATAAATAAATAAATAAATAAATAAATAAATAAATGGCAGCAGGGAATTAAAGATTTCTTATGCCACCAGGTGGTTGTCTGGATTTCTGCAGCCCAGATTTGGTACCTCTAGTATTGATCCAAGTTGCCCCTTATATGATACTTCACTAACTAGGAATGGTCTCACTGTAATTATAGAAATAACCATGCAACAGTAAGCAATTTCTGTATGAGCGCTGCAGATTTTCACAGTAGTTTCACCCTTGAAGGGTATATTTGAAAAAGAAATCAGATGAAGAAGAAGAGAAATGAATCCCCAATTAAATCTATATTGTTAGGATACTTCTAATTATTCTGTAGGATTATATAAATGTCATAATTAGAGGAAGAAGAAAGAAGTACTTTTTTGAGCCACTGGCCATCTGGTGCCACCAGCATAATGCTTACTATTATGTTCAAACATAATGAAAAAGGGGCTGGGGAGAAGAGGGGGATTTTGAAAGGAACTGTCATGTTGATCAATGTGCAGAATTTAGCCTGTGATATTCACAGAAGATATTTGTGAGTTAATATCATAAGGAGCTATATGGCAGTGCTTTGTGTGTTAACCTCAGTCACAGCTCCATTATATGCATCAAAAGATGCCAATCACTAAATTCTCCGACATAAGTGACTAGGGAATTGCTATGTATATAACTTGCCTCATCTACAAAGAGAAAGGAACATTTAAATTATTAGTTCAATCACACTGTGTTTGGCTAGGCTAGAATAATTCTGCTGAGCAACATTCATCTATGCCTACTAATATATATGTACAGCAGCTAAAAATGTGGTCCCAGGAGCATCCACTGCAAATTCTGCTTCAGTCATGAGTGACTGGAAAAGACAATCCTTCTGAACAAGGGCTGCATGGATGGAGGCACATGTTAAACATTTCTCCAAAGCCCATGGCTGCCAGGTTAGATCTGTAAAGAAAGGGAGGCAACATCTTTATGAGATGACTGATCTGGATCAAAAGAAGAAATTGAGAGAAGAGTTCTCAAAATGAAGGAAAATATTTTATTTGTGAGGTGCCATACAGCTTGGTTGCTAAAGCTAGGGCATCTCTATCTGATGGCTTTGCATCAATATGAAAGCATCTCTGGATCTTAAGCTGGACTAAACTCTCAGAATGCATCCCAGCTGGGAATTTTGAGAGCCCAAATCCAACAAAACTGGAGGGCACTAGCTTGAAGAAGGCAAGGCTAAACAAACTTGCTACTACTTTGTTTGAAATTCATATGAAGGGAGCTGGGCCAGCATAGGTCTTCCTTTTACAAAGCATTTAGAGACCCCCTTCTCTTTTCCCTTAACCTGTGGCCTTACAGCACATCAAGCTAGTAGTCATTCTCTTTCAATTTAGCACTACGTTTTTCTACAAAAAGAGAGCGTAATAGAGAGTACAGAATTAAGCATTTCTCAATATTACTAACTCCTACTTTTGAAAGTGTAGACTTTCCTCCTACCAGCACCACATTTACGTATGCACTGAGTTACTGAGTTTACACCAAGGGAAGGGGGCCTCTAGGATAGTTTAATTGGCACTCCAGTATCAGACTGAGCATCATCACTATTCAGATGGTCCATCTCAAACATTTAAGGAGAAAAGACATGAAATAGATGAGAAAAATGATAGTATGTTCTTCTCTCTTCCCACTGCCTGGGTAGACTAAATAGGCAGAGGGTCTTATTTGTGGAAGGGGAAGTAGGACTTTATGAACCTTCTAGCACTAACCTTGGTTATCAGTGCACATCATAACAAAAATTGTGACTTTTTATGACAAGTGAGTCCAGGGTTTTATTTCTTACGCAGAATTCACCCCAAGAAAGAATTTCTTACTTTCAGCTTGCTGCACTCAACAACCCTCTTCTATGACCACTTTGGAACAGTAAGAAAGAAATTGGCCTTTTCAAACTGGTCCAGTATTTGGGCTGTATTGTTTCAACAAAAACGAGGGTTTAGACTTGCAACATGCCTCAGAAATATAAAAAGTGACAGAAGTATGGGTGTACCTGAAGCAAACAGTCTACTTTTACTCCGGCTTCTGGAAGATGCCTCTCAGAGTAACCTTTTATAGTTATTGATATGCTCAGGAGGCAGTCCATATGTTGTCCATCTCATTGTGTGCGTCAGATGCTCTTGTTTGGGGCCACAGTTGCATCTGCCATTTTGAATCAAAATTTTTATCCAACCTGGTGAGGATTTCACCATTGGCAGCCAGACCATTTGGCCTCAATGTTTAGCTAATTAAAAAAAGTAATCACAAGTAAAAATCTAGTTCGGACACCATGCTGAAATTAACTGTGAACCATTTTAAGGGGCTGGCATCAACACAGCATAAATCATCAGCAAAAAAAAACCTAGCTACAAAGTCAGCCCATTCTGCTGGGAACTGATAAGGATATACTCTCTCATCTGTAAGTAAAAAGTCAGCAGTTCTGAAGCTGCTCAATATTTCCAGTACGCTGTTTACCAGAAGAAATGAATACAATTCATAGTTTTGATTTCCTTTCTTTGATATTACAACAAATAACACACCATAAAGATTAATTACTTTTAAGAAATATTTTTCCATAATATGTAAGCATTGACGTAATTATTTCTGGTCTCTTGGATATATTTTGATGTTTTAATTTTAAAAGAATGCTGTTGGCAACATTTTCTTTTCTTTTCTTTTCTTTTCTTTTTTGACAGAGATGCAAGAAAGAGAAAGATGTCATTTGAAAGAAGCATTTCACAGTAAGCCTCCTCTGACTCTCCGTTCTTAGCATCCCTGCCAATATTTTTGCTTATACCATTAGAATAAGTTCTTTCTCCTGGTTTCTGTGCATAAAGTGGTGTGCTGACATAGAACCTAGTGCTAAGGTAACATGGCCAGCAGCCTGAACACCATTTCTGTCTGTTCCCTAAGTGTCTTTTTGATCTCTACAGCAACAACAACAGCAGCAGCAGCAGCAGCAGCAGCAGCACTGAAAGGTTTCTTCACCACACTACAAATGTTAGCTGAGGAAAATATTCTCTTGTTCCTTCAACTTTTGAATAGTTTGAGCATTGTGAGTTGTCCTCTATACTCACTGCCTATTTATTAAGAAAATTAAGATACTTTGGGGTGGCTTTTTCATACCTTCCCTTTAGGGTGTAACTCCATGGCCTCATGAGTTCCATTCCACAAATATAGAAGCATTTGATGGATGGGCATTCCCTATGCTTGCTCTGCTCACGAGAAGGCCCTAGTTGGGAAATTGCCAGTACTGCCAAAAATTCATCAAATGGGCACCGCATGAGGATTCAATTCTCTTCCCAGTAGGTCTCTGGGAAAAGGTTTTTGAGCCAGTGATACCCACCTCATCAGAAACTCTGGCTACTCCCTCTGTTCACAAAAGACAAGGTTGGGACCTAAAATACGAGTAGTATCAGCACTTGAACTATGGTACCAAAGCTTCCCACCCTGAGGTGTTTGGTTTCCTCAAAGTATAAGAATAAAGGAAAGAGATGTGTCTCGAAGTATTCAGAATATATATACCATTGCACTTGCTTGCCTTCTACCCAGACTCTGAGAGCTGGGACACTATTGTAAACAAACAAAGACTGTAGATAAAAGTCCTCCTCCGAAGAAGAGCGAGATAGCTCCAGACCAGTCCTACAAAAGTCCCAACCACAAGAATCAGTGGCAACCTAGTCTCACAGTCTGTCAGTATCAGTACGCTTCTTCTTCACAGTAATCACTCTACACCATGGCAGTATGTCCAAATTCAAAGGCAGCTTCTCTTTCTCTCTCTTTCTCTCTCACACACTCACACACACTTACTGGGAACAAGAACTAGACAGGCTGTTACTCATCCTGTCTGCTTGAGGGTTTCTCATGGATATCTGCTTGGCAACTCTGGGCCTTAGGATCCTGAACTGGAGGGTCCTTCGTCCTGCTTGACTCATATTCTAAAAGATAATCTATAAATAAGCAACAGAGGTGGATGTATCGGATACTATAATACAGAATGGGCTAGGGCTAGAAGAATGTGTTACTGACCTTGTAGTTGAGCTTTCTATGACACATTATTATTATTTATTATTATTATATTTTTATCCTGTCTTTTTTATATTTTGGTCAACTCAGGATGGCAAATGCTCCTGCCTCTTATTTTCCTCACAACAACAACCCTGTGAGGTGGGTTGGGCTGAGACAGAAGGACTGACCCAAAGTTACCCAGCTGGCTTTCGGGCCTAAGAGAGGCCTACAACTCACAGTCTCCTGGTTTCTAGGCCAGCACCTTCACCACTACACTGAATTGGCTCCAAATTATTGTTTACTTTTGGAAATAATTCCTAAAATGAGACTCTCATATTTTGTAATTTTGTTAAAACTTTGCAGAGTCCACTCTAGAAAAAGGCTAGTAGATGGACTATGCATGAAAATTAATTTTATTGAATCAATTCTGTGGAGGACAAGCCTCCCGCCTTTGGCAGGGCCAAGTGCCTGTGGCTAGACCAGCAGAGCTCCCTAATGTGACCACTTGTAAAATCGACATTTCCAGCAGAGCTTGACCTCCCTCTGGTAGCTGCCTAAGAGGACTCCTGCCAGGCAACCTTTCTTTCCCGCAGGCTGAGGCTCAGATGCCCACCACTGCCTGACATTACAAATAAAGGAACTACGATCAGGCTCTAAAAACAGCAGTTTCTTCAAATACAAGGTACACCCAGATCCAATTGTTTCTTTTGAAATTCAGGGAGCTCCCAACTCCCAAGATTCAAGATCAGGATATAGCACTGTGGTCCTCTTGGATATTATTACTAATTGTTAGCCTGATTTATTTCACCTACAGTGGTGGTAAAGTAGAAAAGTGGGGTGTAAATCTTGCAGTGAATGTGTCTGTCACTTTCTTAAGTGATGAGAAGGTTCGGTATTTATCTGGATTTGACTTTCTTTGGTTAACAAAAATCACAGGAGACTTTCAATCATTTGTAGTATCTGACTTGCTATCGAGCATTCAAGTAGAACATAAGTAAAGAACTACCTATATATACAAGCAAAGGAAAAAACCTGTTCCTCAGATTCGTATAATGGAGTCCTAGTGGGAGGATTCCAAGGACTGGAAAACAGCAGTTAAAAGGTACCGTTTGTTCAAAAGGAACAGATGAAATAGTTGTTGCATTAATGTTTGATGTTGTACTGCCTCCTGCACCCCTGGTGTGCTTCAATAGCTCAAACATACTTCTGCCTTTCTCTGATCTATGTCCACTTCTCTGGTAAAATTACAGTTTTCACCTACACAGACACAAAGCAGCTGCATCACTCAGTCAATAGTGCTTACCTTCCTAAATTTGATGGCTTTTTCTGAATCTTTTGGGAAAATCTTAAATTGGTCTCTCTAGCCACTAAGAGTAACCTGCTTAACAAAGAGTAAAACCAAAATGCACTTTCATAGGAATTAATATATAGCTGGTAGGAAATGCAGGAGAAATTTGGACAAAGGCTTAAAGCAACTCTGACTACACGCAAGTTTCCGGAGACAGAAACAACTGGGAAGCTCGACCTGAAAGGAAACACCAAGGAGATAGAATCCCTACATTCAGGAGAACTTTACCTCTAGCCTGTTTTAATGGGCTTCCTACAGCTGTTTTAGAAGGGAAATGCCTTTTGAAGCAGATGTACACCCTGTGGCATGGGTGTGATAGAAACCACGGCCCAGGTTCTTCTTGATTGCCACTTTTTTAAGCACATTCAACGCCAGTTGATTACCTCTCTTTCAACTAAATTTCTCCGGTGTTCTGGTAACTTTTATTTACACTGTTTGCTAGATGATTGAGATAATTTTATCTCCTTAAAAGAAGCAAAATTTTGTTGTATTATGTATAAACTTCACCTTCAAATGTTCAGGAACACACTTTGATGTAGTTAGCTGCTAACATTATTTTTTTTTATACAGTTTGTTACACCTTTTGCTATAATTCACTCTCTTAAGTATTGCAGCCACTGGAACAATTAAGGCAACGCCCATACATTTTTTACTGTCATTTTTATTTTAGGTTTTCATCTTTAGATTCCCCACCCTTTCTCTGTTTTACCAAAATTTTTGAACCATAGTTTTACAGCCACACCATTAATATTTGATTTTGAAACACCTGTAGATTTTAGTGATTCTCTGTTAGCCATTTGTACTTAATCATTTTTAACATTATATTTATAACCTTAGTGGCATTGACATTATGTTTTTACATTTGGGTTTCAGTTATTCTTACACTAACATAGATTACACTATTGACACAATGGGATGGTTTCAATTTTGCTCTTGCATGTAAATTTTGTTGGTCAATGACTGACATAGATGATGAAGCAGTGGGATTAATTATCTTGACATTTCACAGCTTGTCTCAAGTCTTAGCCAAGTACAGTAACCAAAACTGTGTGTTGGAGGGGCACATATACTTTCTTATTCAGCTTCTACTTTCTGCTGAATTATCTGGCAAACCATCTGTTTACAAGGTTTTTTAAACAAAACTTCGTAGTTTAAACATAGGAGCTGCTAAACTGGTCTAAATCAGGCATGTCCATTGATGTGCGTGCAACATCAATGCACATACAAAAGGGGGTGGGGCTTCAATTACACAGTTGTGACTGCCATCTTTTTAAAAATTATTTTTATTAAACATTTAAAGAAAGAATATAAGAATATAAACAAGATGAAATAGAAATCGTTTAAAAAGATTTAAAAAGTAGACAATGTTGGAAATGTGAAAAACATGAAGAGACCTTTTATCATGCATGGTGGACTTATGAAAAGGCAAAAAAAAAAAGGATATAAATATATACAGCACGTTGACACAAAGAATTTTAAAGATAAATATTGAGATGAAACCAGAACTTTTCTTATTGGGACTTATGGATAATCATTAAATGCACAACAATGGAGAAATACTGAAATACCCACAATGGAGGAATGGATTGTAAAGATGACAGAATGAGCAGAAATGGCAAAAGTGACCTGTCTGGTCAGCGATAAAACAATAAGTACTTTTATAAAAGAAGGACTTTTGCTGAAAAAGTGAAATGGTAATTGTGGATTTGCTGATTGAAAAAGGAGTTGAATGTGGGAGTTGAAGGGATTTCTGTCATATAATTTGAATTAGGGAGGAAGGATAATAGCTTTATTTGTAACAGCTGCAAAGATCCGAAGTCGCTTCTTTAATTACCTTTTTCTTTTTTTCTTTCTTTAACTGTATTACTTTCTTCACTTTTTCTTTTATCTTTTTTCTTTCTCTAACTTTTCTTTAGATAGTTTCATGTTCATTTTTTATCTATCTAAAAATTTCAGTAAAATTATATACACAAAAGTAGACTACAAATAGTGGAATATGAATACATGAACAAGGGATCTGAAATATCATAAAAATTACAATTTTCCAATATATTATTAATAACATAACATTATATAATTTTTAGAGATAGAACTTTTTAAAGAAAGAACTGGAATCCCTATTAAGCTTTAAACTAAAAAATACCTAGTTAAGGTAGTATAAATCACAATCCTGATATTCTGTGGCAGTCTCCCATGACCAGCAAAACCAGCCAAGGTTGTTAAGGTGTGGAAATTCCAGAATAACATTGCACAAGTGCTACAGGGTCTTATCAGAAAGTATTGATATGTCTAATGAACCACACAGTATCCTCCCTCCCATTTGTCAGTCCCTTCCATTTTATATATGAATCCTAGAATCAGGGAGTTGGAAGAGGCTCTTGACTCCAACCCCCGCTCAGTTGCAAGGGCTGAAGCTTGCAGGACAGGAACTAGTTCTGCTCATTCCAGTCATAACTGTGGTGTAAACACTGAGTAGATGCATCCCAAATTCAAGGTTTAGAAAAGGACTTCTTTTTGCCTACAATAACCTATCTACCCATGTCAAATCTAACTTGTTATTGAATGTGGGGCCAAGGGGTGAGTTTCAGGAGAGTAGAGATTTATTGCTATGTCTGTCTTCAGATACATAACATCCATGCAAGAATCCAAATTAAAGCATTCAAGGCACCCTTCCTGCAATTTGTTAAGGAGGTTACATGGTCAAAAATGACCCAGGTTTAGCATAGCAAGTTTGGCTTTTGACAAATCAGTAAGACTGTGCAGCACCAGCTTCAAAAGCAAACATTGCTTCAAAGTACATGGGGGGGGGGGGGGGGCTGTCTTTTAGTCCCTGTCTGCAGCTTCTTAAAGCAGCTGCATCTTTCCCAAGATTGCATGGTTGTCCTCCACAACTGCAATGTGGTCCTGGGAAAAGATACATTTGATTTAATATTTACAGGCAGGTACTACAAATGGACCCCGTGTGCTCTGAAGTATGTATCCTTTGCCTTAGCATCCAAAGTGCAGCACAGCTTTAGTCATTATAGTTCTCAAGGTGCTTACAGATCTTTATGATCTACCCTAGAATTTTCCCTGATTTCCCTGATAGATTTCCCAGATATCTACATCACATGCAATTGGTCTGTAGTTTGTTGAATCTTCCTTCCTTCCTTTGAAGATTTCCTTTCCTCCAGTCATATGGGACTTTATCAGTTCTCCAGGATTTCTCAAAAGTAGTTAATTATTTAGTTACATAATTTATATCCAGTCTGATGTCACAAAACTCTGGATGGCTCCTTTAATTCATGAGGGTTCACTGGACCATCACATAGTTCCATCAGTATCCTAGGTTGCAATTCATTTGGTCCTGGAGACTGAAACTTCAAACAACAGAAGAATTCCATGACCAGGTATTATTAATCTCATGTTTTAATCATGCCCCTTTATCCTACTCTTTGCCATTTCCTGGTAGAACACCTATTTTTCTCTTGGAGAAGCTTGTATTGTGATAGCCCTTCAGTAGCTCTGACTTTCCTTTGATTACCCATTCTCATTTTGTCTTTATCACTGACCAACTGGAATCCTGATTCTGTTCTTTTCCTTTTAGAAGCTTCCTTAAAGAAGCTTCTCTTGTTATTCTTAGTCTCCTTGATTAACCACAGTTCATTCTGAGCCCTTGCTTTCCTAACACCACCTCTATATTTCCAGGCTACCCACCTGTAATTTTCCTTTGGGACCTGACCCTTTCTCCATCTCCTGTATGTGTTCTTTTTAATTTCAGATCTTCACTAATTTTTTTGTATAACTGCACCGGCTCTTTTCTCTTTCCTCTGTTTCTCCTCCACAACCCCACCCTGCTAGAATTATTTGCAACTGTGTTTTTAATAGCACTTTCTTTAAGAATTCCCATCCTTGTTGAGTTCCTTTTCCATTACCTTCTCCTGCCCTAGGAACCTACTTACCATATTCACACTGAAGTCCACCTGTGCAGTGTAGAACATTGGACAATGATTGCTCTCCAGTGATTTAAATCAGTTCTTGCTGAACTGCATCTTCAACAGCAGTGAAAAAAAAAATGTGAGGTCAGGTTCTAGCTTGATGCCCAGCTTTTCTCCTTTGTCATCCAGACTTAGGACTGACAGTGGTGAAGTTCTTACTCATCATAGCTCTGAGTTTATTAACATCTGTTGTGGGGTTTTTTGTTTTGTTTTTTGAAGTCCAAGAGATGTTTGACTATGCTCAGTTTTAGTTTTCCTTAAAATCAAGAATACGAACATTATATGGTCACTTTCCCCCAGTGTTTCTGCTATTTCCACTATAAGAAATTTAATCTTTTCTACTGATTACTATCAAGTCAAGGAGAGCTAATCCTCTTGTGTTTTCCTTCCTCTGGAGGAAGAGAAAGACAAATCAAGAATTTTCTGGAAGAATCATGCTTGGCAGAGTTTACCTCCCCTCAAATGTGAGGATAATAAAAGGTTCCCATCATTGCAATGGATTTGCATTTTAGTTTTTGAAAGCATTGCCAAGTTCATCTATCTGAAGTTCTGAGCAGGAAAGGATAATTTTAGCATACCATGCAACTCATCCTCTCTTTCAGTTGCTTCTGTTTCTTTTGAACAAATGGTATCCTTCAGTTGCTAGTTGCAGTCATGGGAATCATCTGTTTTACCTATACTATTAAGTATTTGTCCTTTGTTACTAAGAGCTCAGGTTTAGCGTGTTAATTCTCCATCCTCTGAGCATTAGTGTATGGGTAATGAGGCCATTAACTTTGAATCAAGGTTCTGATTATTTTTTTAGTAGTTTAAGATGTTCAGTTTCAGCAACACCCCCACGTTCTACAGTGCACAAGTCTGTAGCTGAGATCCTTTCTTTATGGTTTCCATTTGCCCCCCTTTAGGGTTTTCATGCCATTGCCCCTCCCCCCCACCACATGCAGTTTAAAGCCCTCCTAATCCAGATCACCATCGTTGGCCAAACACATTTTTACCATTACTTGTCAGGTACAACTCATCTTGTGCCAGTTGACCGTCATATACATATGTTAATTCTTTGCATCGTTCCCTGTCCTCATGTGTATGTGTATGTGGAATAGGCAGGGTACAAAAATAGTATGCCAAAATCTCCAGTATGCCAGAATCTTTAGTTAGCTTGGGGATTAATATTTTTCTGTCTGTGGTTCAACTCACATGCAATTAATTATATTTCCTTGCAGAACAGATTATCACTGAGATACATTTGAGACTTACAATTTTATTTTCCAAACATTCCTGAAACAGAATGGCAAAAGGAAATTGAAGCAAAGTAGGGGTTGAAGCATAGAAGCTCAGAACAAATGCTGAAAATGGAAGTGTTTGAAGGGAAAGAGAAGGCTGGTATACTTCTGAGCATCCCCCCACCTGAGAGAAATATGAAAAGTTCTTTCATGGAAGAAATAAAATGTGTTACTTCTAATATTAGAATATAAACCTTGGTCTATGGTGGAGGGGCAGCACAGACTTTAAAAACATTTGGTAGTGATAAATACATTCACATTTAGCAGTTAAGAGGAGGCAGGTAAGGAGAAATGTTTATGAATTTTGGAGTAAGGGCAGAAGGAATTTTGTTATTCTGATGTAGATTCCTGATGTTATCTCATAGTCAGATCTAGCTGGCATCATCAGGAAACATCTTTGGGAGCATAGGTTTCCTGTCCTTACTCTGATTTGGCTTTGTTGCTGTCATTTTATTCAGTTGGTTATGTTAAGGACTGATCTTGTCTCTCTTCCTCCGTGGTCCCAGATTGCCTTGGTTTGCTTCTACCAGAAGTCTTTAAAACAGCCAAATGTTATAAAAAGAAAAGACCACAATCAAGTATATACAGTCTATGGAAAGGCCAAGCTTCGAAAGCCGTCAGCCAGGCAGTCATCATCCCCACCTGCAGCCTGAAATGGAGCACTCTACAAAATATTTTATCCACTAATTGGACTGAATGGGTCCTAAATGTAATGCTATTACGATCATAAAGGAATTTGTGGCAATCTTTCACAAGGGCCTTGCTCTGGGGAAAGGTAGAGGTGCATTCAAATGAGTTCAATTATTCAATAGCTTTGTTGTGTAATTTCAGCATTTTTTATGTTAATACATTGTCTTGCCTTTTATTCTCCTATCTGGAAATTATAATTACATTCCTAGCTATTAGGAAATTCATTCTCTTCATTGACACTTCATAGAAGTTTTTCCACCGAAGTTTTTTTCTTTCTGATTACATTGGTATCATTTTCTCATAAGTCCCTGGAGAAAAATAACTTTTCTTTCTGACCTGCAAAATAAAAGAAACATTACTTAGGTTCCATATATTACCCTAGATGTTTAAATATTTGATATCTGTAATCTACCAATAGTGATTAATAATAACAGCTCTGAATTCACAACTGGTTATCATAAAATACCAAATAAAGGCAGTATCAGGATTTGTGGCTTGAAACAAAATGGGTAGTTTATGGAGTAGATTTGACATGGAAGTCGATTCACAAATTAAATATTGTCATTTGGATGCATACTGTTGGATTGAAGACAATATAGTAAAAAAAATGTCTTGAGACAGAAAGTGGGCTTAGAATTATTCTGTTTCCTAGTGAGCTGTCTTTTAAAAATAGCAACAGCAACAAAATAAAGCAATAGCAATTATGATTAGTTTTAACACCAGGATGTTATTGCACAGTAAAATTTAAGCAGATCACCTGATCCAATCACATTCACTGAAGCAAAACAAAATGTAGTTACTATTTAAGGCATCATATATTAATGAATTTGTTTCTGTATTTGTGGTGACACCAAAATGGTGACAATTAAATGGATCCTATCGATTATTCAAAGAGTCAGTTGGACTATTTCAATTCTCATTTGAATCATGCCACATTTCTGATGCCATCAGGTACAATGCAGGAGAGTCTATTTTCTGGTATTTATTGTAGGCAAAGGGAGGTGAAGACTGATAACTAGTTCAGTTTTCTGAGCTATATTCAGAGACCCGTGCAATTCACCAAACGCTCATAACAGTCCATTCCAAATGTATTTAAGATATGTTTCTCTGTTTCAGCAGGGGTATCACAGAGGCCTTGGGATTTTGCCTTTCCCATTACAGCTGGTAGAGTTTTGCCACTGACGCCTCATTATGGTGGTAAAAACTCTGAGGCCAGGAGGCAACTGACAGACATTTTCATAGATCCAGAGAACCCCAAGTCCCTTGGTGCCCCTGGAACAACACCAGAACCATAAACTGGCCATGGCAGTCCCAGAACGTATAGCCAGCAGGACTTGAGGCAGTTCTTTGTTGGTCACAAGATCTCCCAACCAAATCCAGAGGAGGACTTTGTTCTACATAGCTTAAAACGTTTAAAGAGTGTGAATAATTCTCCTAACTCTAAGTGTATCTGCTCATGATACTAATAATTCCTCTTGATTTGCTCCCCATGTGGAGTGTGGGATTATGATACTTACCATCTTTCTCATAATGAAGATCGTGATTAAAATGCTGTATCCAAGCAACCCAGAAGCTACTAGTATTAAGATCCAAAGATAGAGATGGTTATCTGGGCATGAATCTATATCTGAAATTTAAAAAAAAATCATTTTAAGGATTCTATAACAAATCTTAAATTTTAAAGACTTACCAATATTGCACTAAGCTAGAACAAAATTAATTATATTTTAACACTGAGAAAAAATATAGCCACTTATTTATAATGTATTTACAATGTACATTGTCTTTGCCTAGGTTCCTCTGGAAGCCTTCAAAAGATTATGGAGACTATATTCTGGAGGATGTGAAAGCATTCTTCTGAACAGTCCTTTAGTTGCAAGGTCATGCTGTAACTATTTAGTTATACATATTAAGATTTAGATTTAATCAAAGAACTCTTCCTAGGTGTGTATTATTAGGTTGCAAGCTTCATGGAGTAGGGATGTGTCAGAATTATTCTTTGTAAATTTCCATGTAGATAAATAAAGTGATGCAGCAACAACAGTGGGGTTTGCTACATTCCATAAAGCTGTTGGAGAGACAGAAGTGTTATGATGGTTCCGTGCAGGTAAAGAACTATCCAGTCAACCTGAAACACTTTTTCTCAGCCAACACAAGTTTGGTTAGGAAAAGCTGCCGAACTCCAGGGACAGAGTCACACCCCAGAAAGAAAAAGTGAGCCTTCTCTTATATATGTATTGTGACCTGGCATGAAGCTCCTGGGAGGAATCTAGCATGATTTACAGATACTCATAATTAACTAAATCAGAGGATTTGGCTAATTTGGCTGACTGGAAATAGTTCTACTAATGAACTTTGAGTACAATATGCTGCAAGGAATTAAGACACTAATCCTAACTCATTTACTATATGGGCTTTAGTAAGCACACATAGGGGTACCTTATGCAAGGGGTGATGTGAGGGTTGCAAATTTGTACTAGTCAACTTCATTCATGAATTCCTTTTCTCAACAGTTTTAAAGCACCCTTAGGTTTTCTTTACTCACCAATGACAAAGAGCTGGGTCCCCTTTCCTTTGACCGGGTAGTAGGGTGGAGGGTATATCCGTTCAATCTTGCAAACATACAAACCAGCATCACTTGACTGTAGATCCAAAAGTGTTACATTTACCCTATCACGAGCAGGATCAATTTGGCATCTGTTGTTATCCTTCTTGCTGCACGGTGTGACCCCAGTAGTACTAAAGGGTGAGGCACAGATCTCAGTTGACTTATTGTCTTCTTCTTTAAGTAAAGTTACCTTTAGGTCTTCAGCATTGCCAACATTCTTGATTTCACACACAAAGTGGGCGGCTTCTAGTCTCTTTACCACTATGAATGCTGGCTGGGTCACTTCCATCACTAGTACAGAAACAAAAACAGACACAGACTTTTGTGATAAATTCATCTCTCTAGGAAAAAGACATCCTAGCCACAGAAAGGGAAGATGCTAGTTTTTCAGTCATGTACGTGTTGTTAGTCCTGCTAGGTATACTTTCAACATTGATACAGTAGGTCTTTAAAACCAAATTATTTTGCTTTAGGATGCCTTATTTACTATTACTTTTCTACTAGCTGCTTAATTATCTTTATAAAAATAGAGCATAAGAGAACTACATTCCCAAGAATATACAGAAATTATATCCCTAGATTAACTGGAATGCACATTAGAGTATCTACAGAATTATATATACGAGTTAGCAGAGATTTTAATGTAAAGAATGTATATCACACTCCTTCCTTCCTCCTATTATCTCCCTTATGTACTGCAGCTTGCCAGCCCACCAGCTCATTATGTCTGGGCTCCAGCTGAGACCCTGCCTTCTTCCCTACCAGCTGCTATTCTGAGGCTATTAGACAGAGAATAAGCACCTGGTGAATGGGTTGAATTCTGGAACTAAGAATTTAGTAGTTGAACATGTTCCTTCTCCCTCCTAATCTATTTTCCTTTTTGTCATGTTTTTCATATTATAAACCTGCTGGTAGGTGAGGGTTTATTTCCTGAATTCTTGGGTGAAGAATGGGTAAAAATAATATGGAAAAAAACAACAGCAGTATAAAGATTGTAAGAGCCTTGGGGCAATAACATGTTTTCTTATTCTTTGCAAAAAGCTATATATATAAGAGGTACAAATAACAATCCCCATCACAACAATAGCCCCGTTGCTATGGATTACTCATGTTTCTTCTTGACTATTTTTCAACCCTGGAAACATTTGTCAAGCTTTGACCACTCTGATCTACCCACCTTTTGTGAAGCCAGAAGCTATGTTGTAAATCACAAGGGTGAACAGAAGTGAAATCATCTCACAGTCAGATGTTTGATCCAAGTCAATGCTCAATGCTTGGTCCAAGTCAAGCTGGAACAATCCAAGTCTGTAACTAGAATCCCAGGTTAAAGGGTAGATCCTTTCTCAGAATACAAGATTTCGTTGTGACAAAAATGGGAGAATTCACAGAGTTTATGTATGAGGAAGTAAGAAATAGATGCACACAGAGAAAGAAAAATACCTGAAAAGGTAATCAAGGTTTTGTTATGGCTTTTTGAAAAGGAAGTTGTGGGTTGGCTCAAGGCGTGCACAACAAACCTCAAACAGCAATGAGCAAAGCAAGCATTCATCAAAGAGCAAAATCAGTCAATTTGAAACAAGTCTTAACCTAATGGCAGTTAAGGTAAATAGATAGAAATAAATATAAAGTGCGAGATTGTCCAATAATGCTAGTATTAATTCATTTCCTTCAACTTCTTATGTATTTTTCATTCCAGAAAACATAATGTATTTTATGTATCAGTTATAACACTCAAACAGTGTCCACTGTATGCATTACTTCAATTCAGATATAGCCTCAGTCCTCATCATCCTTCCCTGTGTCCTGGATTCTGGCAACATGAAGCTTGCTCCAGTGAGCCCTATAGACCAAGGCTATATTGTTAGGTATTTATATTCTAAATGATGTCAGAATGTTGGTGACTTAATAATATAGAGTTGCTGTGTGAGATGGGCAGCTATATAATTGTAATAAATACTACAAATATTTTTCATGTTGTCTGTTAATATTATATTGATGCACAGAATGCATGTGAATTCAGAAAAAGTATAGTGAGTATAGTAGTTATAATCTGTGTCAAATGAAATATACTTTAGGATATCTCTGAGTTCTACTTCTAGGTTCCTTCAGAAGCCTCTGATTAATTTCCTAATGGTCACATTTGGATTCTGAACATTTTCTCCCAAGGTCTCCTGAGTTTCCTATTAGAGGGAATGATGGATATGCTCTTTTTAAAGAACTTAGTAATTGTGGGAAGCAGATTTCAGCAAACATCTTTCTTCTTTGCTTTATTTGCATATCAGTTCACTGACAACTCAAAAACATCAAACATGTTGCACTTCTTCTGAAATACTGTCACTCTACCATAATCAAGGAATGATACTTCAAAGATTACCATCAATTACTGTGAAAGGCTTGCAAATTAACAAAATATATCAATGGGAGGAAAAGACAAGTCTATTCCATTAAATAATGAGGGTGTGTGAATCCCATCTGCAAGATTTTCTCAACAGAAAGAAAACGGCCCATTGGGTCCTACAACAGAAAGGGAGAGCAGCTTGCAATGAACTGAGCTATTTAACCAGTTCTTTCTACCGTAGTGATCAATATTCTGATTTGCAAGAGTCCTTTCGGCTATCATTGCTGGGGATTGATCCTGGAACCTTGTGCATGCCAACTCTGACCTCTATCATTGAGTTGGCTCCATCACACCTCATCCCAAAATATCTTTGAAAATCCTTCTTAGGAACATACTAACTTATGTCCTACACTAATAAGACATTAGAATTCACCATTACAAATCTCTAACCCAACACATGGAATACATGTGCATGGAATACAGTGCAGCAGAACATTTTTATCAGAGTAGGTTTCAGTGGTTCACTGCTGTTTTACTTCTAATTTAAACTGTTATTACATGTTTTACACAGATCAAGATCCACCTTTCTTGCCTCTATATGGTAAGTACAGGATTTGGGTGGTTGTTGTCTTTTAACATTACTTCCTCTTTCATTTTGATTTCCATCATTGATAATCAATGCCTTGTCATTTACTTCAGAAACATCCAGTCATAAATATAGGGGCCATACTTGGTTCTCCATGTCATAATGAAACTCTTAAATGTGTTCACATCACGTGTGTTACTGCCATTGCCACCACACACATTATCTTTCAATTTTTTCAGCACAAAAAAGTGATAGACCAGCAACTTTTGTTACTTGCAGAATATTGAGGTCAAGTCATGAAGAAACCTCAAGCTATGTCAATTTATTGAATTAATAAATGGCTTTCTCCATTTATATTGACCAGAATTTCTAGACGTGCACAGAATATTTTGGAAAAAACCTTGAGGGGAAAAGAAAAATAATAGTACTCCAGTGCAGATGGAAAACACTCAGAGCCATGAAATGCTGTTTGGCAGGAAGGAAAAGAGGAGAGAAGAAGAAATGTGGGATGTAAATGGGCATAGGAATCTGGACAGGAGGACACTCGTACTTTTATTGTGGCTCTCAATTGTCTCCTTTGGAGTGAAATGTGGATTCTTTATTTAGAATAAGGCCACTGTGGGCTTTAGGCAATGTTCTGAAGACTTTCTAATCCCAGAGTCAATAAATACCATTCATTTTTTCATCTGTAATTGTCCATCAAAGTAGTTGCATATTTAAAATCTTGTTCTATATTAAAATCTTCCTAAACTAGGAAGTTTAAATTATCCCAGTAGCTCTTGGTACAGTTTTACAGGGGAATCATTGAGTCTGTTATCTGTTCCTCTATAACTGTCTGGTTTGATTCCACAACCAAACAGGACAGACTCAGAGTCCAACGGATAGTTAAGTCTGCAGAAAGGATAATTGCAACCTGCCTGCCTTGTATATACTGTGAGGGTCAAAAGGAGGGCAGAGAGGATATCTGCAGACTCTTCTCATCCTGGATATAATCTGTTCCAACTTCTTCCTTCAGGACGGCGCTATAGAGCTCCATATGTTAAAACATCTAGACATCGGAATAGTTTTTTCCCTTGTGGCATTGCTCTGTTAAATACTATATGATTTGATATGTACTGGACAGTGACTTCTTCTTTTGGAAAAGTTATTTTACTGGGCAGTGTTATTGTTACTGTTTATTAATTTTCTGTTGTTATCCAAACGCACCATTGATCTTGCTGTTAGTCACCAAAGACAAATTCCTTGTATATATTTTATACTTGGTCATTAAAGTATTTGTATTGTATTGTTCATGATATGCCAGTAACTGAGTAAGAAAGAGAGGTTACTGTTTTCCATGCCTATAAAACTCAGGGTAGCTTCCCTCCACCTGATGGTTTGGATAGAAATTACTATACCCCCAACTGATGTAACTCTTTGGTCAGGAATGATGGGAGCTTCTGAAGAAAAGCAGGCTTGGGGAACTGATGTAGACCCAGAACCACATTTGCTGCTTAGCAAAGGAAGAGGCTTGCATAAGAAAGCCCTGCCTATTTGTTTTTACTTTTCTGTTGCTTTTGACCATTCTTTGCTGAATAAATCCTGATATATTCTCTCTTGGGTTAACTATCTCACACTTCGTTCTTTCAGGGCTCCTCCACTGAGTACATAACACTGGTTCAAAACCCATTCCAGACCAATGTGATCACACAACATCAGCTGGTTTTGAAGGCTGAGGGTTTTTAAGTTCTGCTATGGTTTATTTAAAATTAGAGCAGACTGTTCTTTGCAACCCCTCAGTTCTGCTGAGCTTCTGGATGATCTGCTTACCCATGGTGGGAACTTGTAATTCATATATCTCCTGGACTTCTTGTCCCCACTTTGCCAGTATACTATGAATTGGGGGCTTTTAAATGCAGCAGAGGAATAGGGACAAAGTGGCTTGGATCTTTACAAATGACCTTTCCTTTGCACAGTTTCTTAAGAAGGCAACATGGATGGGTATGGGAGCAGGGACATCCATGGGGGGAGTAAAGAAAGTCAAATCTGCATGCCTGAGCTTTCTGTCCTCATGATAAGGGAAAGCAAAAAAAAGAGAAGGTAGTACTCTGTTCATCCTGTAAGGAGAGGACTAATGGGAAAAGCCTGAGTATTAATCTTCCAGTTAGGGAAAAACAGCACAGAGAGAGGACTTCTCTGGGTTGTCATCACTAGTTCTAATGTCCCTAGTGGGCAATAGAATAAAAGCTACAAGGAGTGGATGTTTCTGAAACTCCATCTCCAATTATCACAGGTCGGTTCCGAACTGCTTTGGTGAGACTGCTGGGTAGAAGTGTCCCCAATCATAAGAAAATGTGTAAACTAACAAAGAAAGGAATTGGTATCTAGGACATGTAGGAGATCAATAAAACCCATATTTAATGCAGAAAATACCCTGCCTTGTGCCCGTCTGACTTTAGATTCACACCGTAGTTCGGAAAGGAAGTATAAAATAATTCATCTCCTCTTTCATACTTAGAAAGAAAGGGAAAAAAGAATTGGGGATCCAGCCATTCAGAAGCACCCTGTGAAAGCAAAAAAGGACCAGGCCTTTGATGTAATTTACTAAAGCATGACCATTTAATTCAATGGCATTCATTATGGCTAAAAGGTAAGTGAAGTGATGGGAAAATAACTATCTGTCAACATGTTTGTTACTAACCCTCAAATCATCTGGCAGACAAGAAAAGGAAAGGAAAGAGAAGGAAGAAATAATTTACTAGAATGAGGGGCTATGTCCAGATCATGGAACCACATCTAGTGGTTGTCTGAATTTCTGAAGCTCTGAAATCTGTATCAGGTAATCAATCTCTCCCCAGCATGACTTCTTGTGGAAAGTGTGATTCTTCAGGATCTTACAACCCACTGACTACACTGACATTGTGGGCCATTGTCCTGGACAGGCCCAAATAGAGTGGCCTTTGATTATTCCAGCCTTAATTCTTTTATGTACATAAAGGCAGTAGAATAGAGATGCAGAGTTGGACACCAAGTGATCCTTCCTCTGTTCTGCGTCTTTAAAGAAACACTTTGGTTGGTGTGGATGATGTATCCCCCAATCAATGTCAGGGTCTTCTGCCTTTTGTTCAGAGATTCTCTCCCTGATGTAGTTAGCTAAATGCTATGCTCTGCCTATCCCTTTCATGTATTTCCTTAAATAGGCTTTCTTTCTAATAAAACTATAAATCTGTTTCTTTAAACCTTGCTCAGGCTAGAATACTACTGTCAAAAATGCTCATGTCTGTCCACATATACAAACACATGCTCTTTCTCCAACAGTTTGAAGACAACCCAAACCATGTTGTTATCTATTTTTAATCCTCTTGTTTTCCCAGTTCTTTTTTTTTTTCCCTACTGCAAGAAGAGCAGCAACTCCCTTTTGTCTGGAACTAATAGATGATTTCTCTCTGGAAGCGCTCTGAGTCTTTCCCAAGGAGTCTTTAGAGTGGACAGAAGGACAGCAAAAGACACAAGAAAATTTGGAGATTTGGAAAATGGGTTTCGGGGGGGTGTGTGAGAGAGAGAGAGTTCAGTTCATTAGTTATGTAAGCTAGCTCTTCATTTTTGAACAGATGATCTTACTTAATGAACTTGGCATGTATGCAGAGGCAGACCCAAATCATTAATAACTGTAATTAATTTATTCATTATTAATGATAATATTTGATAATAAATTTCACAAGAGTAGAAGACTGCAACGCAAAAAATACTTGAGTTGCATTAGCAGGTGGTTTGGATTCTCCTCCAAGGCCAAATAAAGAATCTATTTAGCTAAGTCAGTAGGTTTTACATAGCAGCAAATTACTGTTGAGTATCCTGAGACTGTGCTTTAAAACATCTAACGTGCTAAATAGATTAAAACTCCTCAGATATGTATGATAGTTCATCAAAGGCTTAATGAACTGCCCCTGTTAATGCCTACTTAAGACTAGGAAAAGTTAATGGCTATTAAGATAGGTCACAATATATGACTGAGGGGACTGTGTTAAACTTTAGAATCACAAGTTGAGTGATTGTAGTTGTAGACACTACCAGGAAACTTAATTAAAGTGCATTCTTTGGATAGTGTGAAGCTTGAAGCTTTATGAATTACCAACTGAGAATAGCTGAATTTAGAAGATGGAAATATGATTTAAATCTCTTTTCTCAAGCTTTGAAATTGAAGTATTTCTTGCCGTTGTAGTAAGTTAATGCTTTGTGAAGCTGCAAAGCCACAAAGTCCACACAGCCATAAACTATACTGTTGCTGGTACATTTTGGAGTGGTTACAGTCATTCTGCCCCTCCTGTTGCCCTCCAGATGTTTTGAACTTCAACTCCCAGAGGACACCAGGTTGAAGGAGACTACCATAAACACAGTCTCGTCTTGTCGACCTCAATAGCCCACTGGACTCAGCAGCAGGTTGGTTACAGTTATAGAAATGAAGTCCTCTCTGCCTGATCCAAGTCTTTCTCTCTCTCTCTCTTACTCCTAGGGAAGCATGGAAATTCTGAATGCACTAGCAACTCCACTATGCAAGTTTTTAGTCCTTGTTGCTTATTGCCACTTTATAAAATGGGCTATATCCTTCTTCCTTTCTGCAGAGAATGCTTGTCATCATATCTGTATGAACTAATGCATAGGCAAGTGTCAATAAAGGTGTGAGAAGCACACATGCAGTATGGCACAGAAGAGTTGTGGTCTAAGGAGGTGAGGAGAGCAGAAGGAGCAGAGGGGAAAGACAAGACATCCTTCTACTAAAAAGCAGCCTTCTCCAAATTGATAACTCCCAGATGTGATGGACAAAGGGTGCTGGACTGAGGAAGGCTCAATGAACACTAAAGAGATCTTAATGGGGAGATAGCCGAGATAGCTAACCAAGAGAATCTGGATTAATTCTATCAGTGGCAACTGCTACTGATGATGAATGCCTAGCTGAAACATAAACAGATTGCTGCCTGTCTGTCCAGCAAGGTGTATTTTCTGTCAACCTGTCAGACCAGGGAATAGAGGAAAATGTTAAGAAGTCATGAAACCTGCCACTCAGATATCACATGAGCCCTGGTACTTCTTCCTAAAGTCATCTTTCTACACAGGTTGAGCTTTCAGATGTTTAGCTGCTGGTTTCTGCCTGCTTTCAACCCAAAATGCATTCAGATGAGTGCTGCTGAGGATCCAGCTTGGTTTTGGCACTTCCTGATTGGTCTTCAGTTCTACAGATCTCATTGTTTAATTTCTAAGAATTAAGGCTACTCTCGTGAGGCAGAGCTCTTGATTTTGCGGTTTCCCACAGAATTGAAAAGGCAAGAAGGCAACAACCCAGGCTGTTCTTCCTCAGGAGTGCAGCTAGAGCTGGGCTACTGTATAGAGCCACTGCTTTCCCACCACTAATATTGCAAAAGCAGATAACGCGGAGACATGACAAAGGGGCCATAATCCACTGAAACTGGAGTTGGACATTATGGCATCCTTTCTTCTTATTTCTTAAAAGAGGCTATAACCAGGGGTTTGTGGCCTGGCTGGTGCTCAATTTATTATTTAATTTTCAAAATATATTGACTTTTTCCGCTGCGGTGTGCTGAAGATCTTGGCAGCGCAGGCAAATCAGTTGCATTCTTTTAGTCATGAGGGTACCTCAGTTTATTCCATTTTATTGTATTTTACTCTGGCTGATGCCTATGCTTTGTATGGTCAAATGACTAATCAACAAAGTATACTATGAAATACATTAGTCATGAGGGTGCCCTGGTTTAAATTAGACGAATGCATGCATAAATGTATTGAATTAGTCAGTAAACTAGACTGAACTGATACCAAAATACAAAATTCCATATATTCATTTTTTAAAATGGGCTGCTCTTTATTCTACCATATTAGGAACGTGAAAGCAGTTGTAAAACATAGGGTGAAGTTGGGAGCTGGATTACTGAGAAAAAAGCAAAGTTACATATATGCTTCAAAACTATTTTTTTAATTTTAGAACTGCTGTACAAACGATAATATTTTACAAATGCAAATCAATACATCTTTAACCTCGTACAAAGCAAGGGTAGTGTTAATATTATTGGTATAGCTACAAAATTACAGATAATGTGTTGTAGGTGGTTTGCTAAGGTTTTCATTTTAGAATGTTTATAAAATCATACAATACAGAATAACCAATAATTATATCCCTTATTTTCTTCAGCTGATTCCAAACTATTTGATTTTTTTTTCCATGAAGGCAATAGGCCATACTTTATCAAACTAATCTTTCTTAGATGCCCCTTCTAGGTGTATTTGCTATTATTTATCTAGCGGCCATTAATTAAAAAATAGTAGTGCCTCACTTTTCAAATGTTTATTCTTACCAGAAAATATTGACAAAGTGCAATGTTTTCTCTGCTGTTTTGTTAATAATTAGTGCAATTTCCTGAAATACTCTACCCCAAATGTTACTGAAGTGGCCTTTGTCCTCACAATCCTTCCAATGTTGATGTGTGTTTGTTTTTATTATAACTGGGGCAATATGTCAATGATATAAAATATTTAAATGTCTTTCCTGCAGAATTGTTGAGGGGGCACATAGGAACAGTTTTTAGATGAACTCTGGGAGTTCCCATGTAGTCATTATGACCAAAGCCTGAAAGTATCAAACTGTATCACCACCAGCTCCATACCTGACTTCCCGTGTTGACGTTGCTACTATCCTCTGAACAATCAAGACTTCTAATTGGGCAGAGTCCCCCAATCGCAGTGGAAATTCTAAACTATATTCAGTAACCAACTCTTTTCATGCTTTTCTACTGAATGCAGGAAAGTCAAGAGTTGAACAAGACAAGGTCTTAGTCTGTACACACTTACAGTCTAGGCCAGTGTTTCTCAACCTTGGCAACTTAAAGATGCCTGGACCTCAACTCCCAGAAGTCAGGCATCTTAAAGTTGCCAAGGTTGAGAAACACTGGTCTAGCATATGCACACAGGACACATATCTCTGAAGTCATCACACTATGCAGATGCTCATACAGCTCATTTGAGAGCTAAAGTGGGAAAGGGGACAGAGATGTTGTGCTCAGGCATGGAAGCCCTCTTCAACCCTTTTCCTCCCAATACCAATGCAGGAAAGTTGTAGACCAAACAGATATACGGGAAGTTGGGGGTATGTTCCTGTCTTCTCTTTACTATGACCCTCATTTGAAGTTAGGATACAAGGACTGGATCAAGAGTAATGCTGGAAGAGAAGTACTTGGAAACTGATTTATTTTCTCCTGTGAAATAATTAAGATTTCAGTTTCTTTGAAGTGAGTGGATCCCTCTAGCAACTGGATACTCTGGCGAAGTACCTTTGCTTAGATTACAGGTCTTGAAGCTCAGGAAGCCATCATCTTGATGGAGTGCATGAACAATATGGCTTTGTCATCACTTTTTATCTAAATGTCTCATTGTGAAACATTCTTATCAAACTGAAACTGAATTTTTTGAGGGCTTCCATGAGAGAAAGAGAGAGAGATTTATGATGCACTCCAAATAATAGAACAACCAGAAATTTGATATCTTAAAGGTTAAGACATCTTTATAGGACCATGGGGATTCTTGCTTGGTGCTGACATAATAGATGAATACCTCCTTTTTCTGATGTTGTGAAGAAAATCATTTGTTCTTTTCAAAGTCAGATTACAGCACCAGGTTATTTAAGAATTTTTCTTTTAAAAAGCCTAAAGAAGTCTTTCTTAATCTGGACCCTACTCTAGCTCCATATTCTGGGAGCTAGAACCCCAACAGATCTAGAGGTCACCCTGTTGGGCAATGCCTTTTTGTCTTCGTTTAGGTTTACTGTAGCTTAAATCATTCTGAGCTTTGGTGCAGCATTGCTGGTGGTTTTCTTGGGCGCATAATCTAAGACTAGACATCTGAAGAGAAAAACATTATGTGGGACAAACTGTACTAGCATCATAGTTAAACTAATGGAATCATTTGACTTTTTTTCCCGTAGAGTTGCAAGGCTGGGTAGTTGAATGTTAATAGGCTTTGACCTCCAGAGCATTACATCTAAGGAAGAGGAGCATATTAATTTCCATAGGGGAGAGGTTAGACTAGGCCAGTTTGTGAAGGAATAGAATAAATCTTTGGTCTTTCCCACTGATTCTAGAAATAATTTTCTTAGGCTGGCCAAGTGACTCAAATAAAACATGGAATATTTCTCAGAATGGGTCTTCTGATGTGGTTGAGTTTACAGACACTATTCCTTGAACTGGGAAATTGATCAATAGACATAAATGGATTAATTTTCGGAGTTATTAATATCAAAATTAAATAAATATATATTGTTGCATTTAAAGCACATATTTTCCTCAGTTTTAATCGTACTGGCTTTTACATGTAATCACTTATTATTTGATTAGTGATGTTACTTGTTCATAGTTTTTTTCTTAAACATTTCCTCTAGAAAGGGCATAAGTTTTGACTATCACAACATGCTCAGCATTGGTTTATATTCAGCAGTTTGCATCTTGGATTTCATTTAGGATTTTAAAAAACCAGGAAATGTCCAATATTAATACAACAGTGTGCCACTGAAGTTGTACTGATTTCAGTAAGACACTGCAGTCTTACTTGTACGTATCTAAGAAGTAAGTCCTATAAACCTAATGAGATTATCACACAAGCATGTATGGGGGAGATTCCTTGAATTAGCTGCCTGTAGAAGCTGCTCAATCTGATTGATTAGTGGCTGTCAGAGATGTCTAGTTAAGGCTAAGAGCAGCAATTGATGATCTCCAGCCATGGGTAAGAACTTCAGGCTTCCTGAGAAAAGGCCTGTAGATCAACATTTCTTTTCCAGTGTGATGTTTTTCACATACCAGAGCCATATGCTTGTTTTTTAATGATCTACTTAAGTTCTTTTATATATATTTAATTTTCTACTTAAGTTATATACGTATTGGTGATCATGGTCAATAACAGTAAGCATCTTTCCCAAAAATCAGCAGAACCTTGGTGCTGTTAATCTTGCCACACACAAAGCTTTAATTCAGTAAGCTGGACTTGAAGAAAGATCAGGAGGTGAATGTAACTCTAAGATGAGCTCTTGCAGAGCATGTGAAAGAACTGAATTTGGGTGTAAAAATAAAGTTATTTCTTCCATCCTTCCATTTTATTGTTGCAGCAACCCTGGGATATGATTACATTCGCCTGAGAAAAGAGAAATTGATTGGTTCAAGTACAGCTGATTTCATGGCCAAAGTGGGATTCAGAACTGCATTTCTGCAGCCAAAGTCCAGATCCATACTTGTTGCTTGCCTCATTGCCAAAATGGGCCACTACTATTTTCTGTGTTCAGGAATCGATGATACCCATTCATGGCCAACTTCAAATGCACCCCTTACCCATGTTGCTTCAGTAATGCTTCTGAAGTGCTGTTTTCCATCCTAAGTTATTTTAAGCCCTTCCAAGTGGTTGGTTCACCATGCTTCATTCCAAGCTAGCAACATCCCCAGCTCCAACTGACTGTAGTGCTTGATATGGCCCCTCTGCTCCAGCAGCTGGTGGCCGCCCTATATGACCATTTCATTTCATCCTGGGCTGCTGGACTGCTATGTTCTCAGTTGGTCAGCAGCTTCCTTTTTTTTTCCCCCAACAATGGACTATTGTCAGAACCTCGCAATCCAGCACTGCTGGTTCGCTTGCTCGTTTCTGCCATTACAGTAGAAGGGGGGGGAATGGAATGTGACCCATTAAGCACAGATCGGTTGTTATCTGGTGCCCAGGACTTCCAGGGCCGTGCCAACCTGGGAACCCGAGGACTTTGTCAACATGCGCAGAAGAGATTCAAAGACAGAAGGGGGGGTGTGTGTGAAACGGGAGTGAAGTAAAACTAAGTTTTGGTGTGTGCGGGACTCAGTTCCAGCTATGCTTAGAGCTGTACACTACTTTCCAATAAATGAACTTTTCTTTGAACCTGCACTGGTTTCAATGGGAGTTGCTTTCATTGGGAACTGAGTACCGCAGTTCTTACAACTATAAAGATTATGAAGCCCAGTAAAGACTCCTGGCCAGCATGTTTTCCCCATCTCTTCTGTCAGTATACTTTGTTCCATCCTAACATCTCCCAATGGCCACCCTTTTAGTTTCTACCCAGGCCGAGAGAAACATTTTCCTTTCCTTCCCACCCTATGGTCATTGCAGTGAAACAGATCCACTTCCTTTTTAAACAAACAAACAAAAAAAATTAAGTTTCAACACAGACACATAGGAACAAAGCTACAAAGTTTCAATAAATGCTACTTTTTTGCTTCTATGAAGTTGAACCACCAGTTCTTCATTGCCACAAAGTTTCTATGAATTCACAGTGGAACAAAAGAACAACTTGTCTCCTTTGCTTTGATCATTGTAGCATCGAAGCAACAAGGGTACACTAAGGGGGCAGCGATACAGGGTTGCCATTAGTGTCAAAGAAGAGAACGTGGGAACAGGGTGTGAAGGCATCCAGGTGCCCAAACATTTGGGAAAGCAAAAGAGGAGAATAGGGAGGATGGAACAATTCCTAAAAGGAGAAGAGAGACCCTGACAGACACAGGGGCCATCCAGTAAGGCTACCTTCCCTGCACAGAAGGAAAGGTCAAGAAGTAGAGTAATGACCCATCAAGACAGTGGTGGCCATAGTCCAGACTAAGTTGCCAAACCACTGCAATCTGGACTGGAATTTGTAAATTGGCTTCAGGAACAGTAGCACAAGAGATTTACAATTTAAGCTGCCATGTGGAATTGTCCTTAGTCTGATGATTTCTGCATGCTGAAAATGCAGCCTTACAAACACATATACTTGAGTGAGTGTAGGTCTGCAGCCTTACAAGTCTTAAAACTGAAGCCCAGTTTTTATCCCCAACCATAACCTGTGGTTCATTCTTTGTACAGAAAAGCCCCTTTTAAATAAGTAGGTCATAAAACAATCATGATTCACATAAAACATTGTGTATGCAGGGGTTTATCATGGTTACTCATATTAAATTTTAATTTCTTTTTAATATCAATATTGTTAATAAAAAGTATATTATTATTAATAGTTTTAAAACAAAACAGACTTTAAATCCTACTTAAACATTTTAATATACTATATTTAAATATCCATAGTGATAGAAACATCTTTATTTAGGTTGCCTTTTGAAATGTGTGGAGAGGGTGAGCAATTTTTAATATTTTATTTTATAAAATAAATGTATAAATAAATTTTATTTCCTGAACCTTTGTTATAGAATTGGCTACAACTGGAACTGAATAATTAATTAATCAAGCTTAATCAGTGTTTGTGAAGCTAAGATGTTTATAATGCAACCATCTCCTTCTATATACTAGAACCACTACAATATATTAAACATGCCCTCTTAATAAAACTTTCCACATTAGCCTAATAAATCTGGCCTGCAAAAAATCCAGATGACCAGTAAATGGCCACCAACAGAGACAATTCCCATTTTGCTGCCACCCAGTGTTCACCTGGAACTTTGCAGTTCAGATCTGGTAGCATTAATCCATCTTTTAAATGTAACAGTGGAAACGTAGAATAGTGTTTGTTTTCTACCTTGGAACTCGTACTGGGCATTTTCTTTTTTATGTAAGTTTCTGCAAGTTACAATCCTAGACATGTTTTCACTGGTATTGTAATACTTACCTGAATTAATGAGAAACCTGAAGATTAAATCCACAATTCAAGCCCCCAAATAGGTGTGTTCTTTACTACAATTTCTCTACAACAGCTGAGAAGATAGGGGCTAGAAACTTCATTCAGCAGACAGGATACAGAACAGCTCCACTCAGTGGCTGGAGGCATTGCTTATACAGTCATTACGTTATTGAAAGTTTCAATAACAATATTCAAATTACTGAAATCTACATTTTTCCATTAAAACTGAAAGCTGAATGATGCAAAATGGCATAAAATAAAAAAGACATGACTTTATTTCTCAGGAAGATCTCAAAGAAATGAAATAGAAACTTAAAAAACAGGAAAGTACATTTGATGGGAAGAATGTTGTAATAGAAAGGACTAAAAAAAATTGATTGATTGAAGAACTCAGCCCTCCTGCAGTTGCAAATGCTTCTAGATTTCACAAGACAATTTCATTTATATCAAACACTACCAGTCTTTACACAAGATATAGAGAGACTTGACTTCCCCTCTCTTTGGGGCTGTAGGCTGTTCCCCATATCATGTCATAGCACACCTACCTTTCAAAGAGCCCTCACCTTGCCTCGTGGCATCATGAAGGTGGAAGGTGCTATTGGACAGCAGCCTGTTTTGCCCCTCCATTGCTTCCCAGAGGATGAGCGAAGTAAGCAACATGGCAGCGGCACCCCTGGTGTTCCTACTGAATCCCCCAAGTTGGTTTGCCCTCTTCTTCAGAAACTGGCTTGCTGATGCTTCTTCTCTTCAGAAACATCACAGAGGATGCCATTCTGCTGCCAGTATTGTGACAGCATTCAATTTCCAGTTGCATAGACTCTTTAGGTGAAAAAGCAGGATAACAGTAAAAGAAATCACTCAACATTTATGACTACAATATGAATCTTTATGATTTCTGCTACTGAGGAAAGAGACATGGAAGGGTGCAATAAAGTGTGTCGGTGAAAGCAATGAATCTGCAGTGAAAAAACATCTGGATAATTGGTTGAAACGTAAATCCATCAGTTGAGGGTCAAGAAAGGCAATAACCTCACAAAGATGAGTAATGATGAAAAATGTTCTTCAAAGCATATGTCTTTAAAACTTAACTATCACAAACCAGTCGATGCCTGAAGAATCCAGAATACAACGTAAAGCCTTGCTTTGATAGGCTCCAATGAAGAAAGTGCCAGAGATGGGGAACAAATGTCAAGAATTTTTAAAATGCAAGGCACACTTGTCACCAACAGATGGCGAACCCTGGCTGCATAATACGTGTACGCATTGGCACTGAGATAATAGCAATACAGAGGTGCATAACCAGTCCATATTATTTGTCAAAGTACTGAGTGGGAAAATTTCTTTTTCTTCAGAAGTAAGAAATTTGCTGCATTTCCTGGATTCTTCCAGATAGACAGCTCCAGTACTCCCAACCCAAAGTTGATATATTTCTCTCATGTTGCCCCTTCCCAACTGATTTTTAATAGTATGAGAAAAGTCAGAAAACATGGAGTGCAAAACAGAGAGCCCCTCTCCATTCGCACTTGCCCTGGCAGCGCAATTTTCTGCCATGTCCCATTGCTTCATCTCATCCCCAGCCCATGAATAAGACAAGCTGTAGCCATCCTTAACTGTGGTGGTGGTATTAAAATTGTATTTTCCCCCTTATTCTGATGCTGTTCTACAGCACCATCAAGGAGTATAAAATTGGTTCGGCTTGGTCACCCATTAACTTGGAGGGAAGTCAGATGACTGGCAGTGACTAGAAGCAAAGGCAATAGGAGCAGGGCAGGGATGGGCAAAGATAAGAGCAAATTTCAAGGTGGTCTAGTTTTCTGTGGAAAGAGTTCGGCTCGGTGACAGGGAAAGGCTCACAAGAGGATCTTACAGACATTGTAGTTTTTCCAATAAAAGCCACCTTTGCAAGCAGCCTGACAGAGATCCTTGGAAGTAAGACCCCACAGACAGTTGGGTTTTTAATATGCATAGAATCTGGCTGTCAGTAACAACTAAACACTAATTAATAGATCAGCAAGACAACGATCTCCACAATAGGTGGAAAAGCCACAGCTGTCAAGAGGGGGAATGTGTTTGCAAAACTGCAGCCCCTGTATTGAGAGCCAGTGTGGTCAACTGGCTAAAGCAGTGTTTCTCAACCTTGGTGGTTTGAAGATGTATGGACTTCAACTCCCAGAATTCCCCAGCCAGCATGCTGGCTGGGGAATTCTGGGAGTTGAAGTCCATACATCTTCAAACCACCAAGGTTGAGAAACACTGGTTAAAGCATCAGGCTAGAGACTGGGAGACTTGAAGTTCTAGTCCCACCCGAGGCACAAAGCCAGCTGAGTGACCTTGGGCCAGTCACTCTCTCTCAGCCCTGGGAGGGAGACAGTGGCAAACTACTTCTGAAAAACCCGCCCAAGAAAACTGCAGGGACCAGTCCAGGCAGTCGCCAAGAGCAAGGCTCAGCAAAATGCTTAATTTCCAATTTGCTGGGTTTTTCAAGTACAAGTGGAAATTGTGATAAATGTAAAGCTATCATCTTTGACTGAATTTTTTTTTTTTTAATGATGGAATAAAAATTAGCTGCTTCTTTATTGCTGGATAGACATTTTAACAGAATTGTTGAAGATTTTAACTGAATCCTATTTTGGAATTTGTATTGGTGAGAACGGTAACGAGGTGGTGCTACCCTTAATGACATCAGTGCTGTCAAGAAATGTTGTTATTTTAAGGTGTCCTAGGGATTCTGACTGTATCCTGCATACTCTTATGAGACCTTTGAAAATCAAATGAATTGCAGGAACTTGCTTATCACTACCAGCTAGGGCTATTTCAACCTTTTGCATCTTAGAACAGTAAGTCAAAGACATGGATCAATAGACTGTATTCTTAGATGACCTTAGAAATGTTAAAGACTACAGCAATTTAGACTTTCAGAACACTTGGAATTTCTTGGATATGTTTAGTGGGGTAGTGTGCCATTATTTTTTAATTCCTAATTTGAATAGACCCTGTAGTTTGGCTGTATCCCAGATGGATTAGAACAGCTATTCAGGCATTCAAATTTGAGGAAGGAAGGAAGGAAGGGAGGGAGGGAGGGAGGGAGGGAGGGAGGGAGGGAGGGAGGGAGGGAGGGAGGATCCCCATGATCCGAGAATGTAGTCTTTATTTCCTTCCTTATTTCTATCTGATAACTAATACCCAATGTGTTTTAAAACAGTATCAGATGGATTTCTACAAATTGCTACCAATTTTAGAGATTACAAAATCTATGGAATACCATTATGAGAAAACAGTATTGTCCAAAAAGCATCCCTATATTGGCATTGCTGAGTGATTATTCCTTGGCAAATGAAAGCCTTGTCAGGAGGGACATAGTTCTTTCACTACTTTAAAGTCTTGTTAATTCCCCTTTTCCATTCATGATACACCCATGTATTTGCAACTTCTCAATATTTTGGACACAGCTAAACTCAGGTAACTCCTTCCACTAGCATGAACCTATTCTTGATCCCTAAATATTCTGAACTGAGGCCAGCTTCCTCCCAAAGACCTTGACCAGCTAGTATAACAGAGAAAGACCCTTAAAAAAAATGGTCGCTCTTGGAATAAGTATCATGGCAATCATAACTGACTTCTTCATACACACATCTTTCCACTGGGACGGCAAGGATTAAACTGGAATCTGTTTTATTTAGGAGCATAAAAGTAACATGTACTCTTTACTGTAATATCACATTATTTGACAAATAGCTTGTCTTTTCCCTTTCCCCTTTCCCTGACAAGTCTCTGTAAGCCCTTTTCTCAACAGGCTTAAACCTTGCCTATTCATCTGGTCAAACCACAGTTAAAAAAAAAATTGGTAGGCATGTTCTGGGTGCTTTTCCCTAAATGTCTCCGGACTTATCCAGATGCAAGAAGGAAAAATCAGTCTCAAATACTGTGGTCTGTATTATACTTTTCCAAAATATGGCAAAGCAACCTTATTACGTTCCAGGATCCCAAATCTATGCTCCAAACTCTTGCATTGATGCCACCAGGGATTACACCATTACTGCCTTTCTGAGATGCCCCTTCTTGTGTCATATCTCAATTAGGGCTAGGGTTATATATAATAGTGACAAATGTTCAAAGGTACTTGACTTTATATGTAGAAATATTAAAGATCTTACAAAATTGTGATCATATCTTCAAGCAGAACACTTTTTAAGAGTCCTGACTATTGGATACTATCATAAACACTAAAAAAGCATAATTATAGTTTTTCCTAAAGGCATGCAGATAAGACTGAGGAGGAGGAGAAGGAGAAGGAGAAGGAGAAGGAGAAGGAGAAGGAGAAGGAGAAGGAGAAGGAGAAGGAGAAGGAGAAGGAGAAGAGGAAGAGGAGGAAGAGGAGGAAGAGGAGGAAGAGGAGGAAGAGGAAGAAGAAGAAGAAGAGTTTTTTTAAAAAAAACTTCAGTGTATTTATAACTGGAAAAAAAATTTAAAATTTCTTGGAGATGACTTGGTAGATAGAGGTGTGATGTTGTTATTCACCTCATTCATATACAAGCAGGATCAGACTAAGAAGTATTATGCCAAGTCCTTTTTATGCTTAATAAGAACTTATGTACTGAAACCAAGTTACAAGTAATTTTGAAGTCATGTAGAAAACCACAGTTCTATGCCAGCTGGGCTGCTCTAAGACTCAGGGGAAGCCCTTTATGCTGACAGCAGACCAGCTATATCACTGCCAAGGCAGCCACAGTAGACAACAGAGAACAGTCTGTTGGCTGATAAATGTCAGCAGAACAGTTGAAACAGACTGGCAACATGAGCAGCACCGTGGAATTGCCGACTTATTGTCCTAATCCTCTTCAGTCTGTAGTTACATCCCATCAGCTGTGCAACATGACCATGGTTTCAAATTGGGTTTAAAGTACCACTTTGGGGAAAGAGGAGAAGAAAAACAAGAGCCCTGCCCCCCTTGTCATTGCCTCTCCTATCTTTTTGCCATGACAAAACAGAAGTTATAATGTGACATGGCACTTAGTCCTACCAGTCTACCAGTTGACGTGCCACATAAAAGAAAATCATCAAATGACAAGGCATGATTGAAGTGGCCCTATCTCCTTGCCGCCATCTAATGATGGGGAACCACAACTGGGCTCAAGTATCCTTCCTTCCACTTTTCTAAGAATTTTATATTTATATTTCAAATTTGGCCACCACCTATCTTATTAGGAAGTGATTCTGGGTGGTTTACAGTAAAAACCAAAAATAAATATTAATTAAAATACAGTACAAACACAATAAAAACACAATAAAAAATGTTTATCTCACACCAAAGTGGCAGGTATTTGTTGATTATCCTAGGTAGGTAAATTGCCAGGGTTTTCATCCTACCTTTTAATACAAGTTGTTTGAGGGAACGTCTTTTTTAAAAGATAACAACAAACATAGCTAGCTTGGCCCTGTGACTGGGACCAAATGTGAACTGTTCCCATAGCATATTCTGTCCAAGGATATGATTGGCATCTCATGGTGAAAAACTGGGAAAACTCCTTGGAGAACATACTCACTGTAACACTTCAAGGAGGTGTGGAAAAATCCCAATAGGCAGGGAAGGATGCGTGAATAAGCATTTGACTGGTGGATGGTTCCAAAAACAACTGTTTCCCTATACAAGTCAGGTACTTCGAAAATGTCTTTTCCCATTCTGGAATTTATAGAGAAAGAAAATGAAATACAGCCATTTTTTTGCATGCACAATGTCTACTTTTCTGTAGCACTCTGAAATAGTGAACCAGCATTTTAATACGTTGTAATGATTTTTGTCTCTCCTCCTGAGCTCAGATATGATCATCCCAGCACAGGTGCAGCAGCTGCAGAACATCTGGAGTCTAGTCTGACATGAGTGTAGAGGTCTATTGTTAAACTCTTGAGGAGAACAAAACAGGAACCCTTGCATGAAACTGAACTTTCAGAATTAGACCCTTGTGTTCATGTATCATGTCCAATGTATCATTTTTATTCCATCTCCAAGAATATGCAGATCCTCATATGTTGCCAGTTTGACTGGCACTGACATATTCAGATTCTTCAACTCTTGCATAAACATGTCTGGCAAATAGAAAATAATTATTCCAATGATGTTAGACTCATTTATTCATTCCACATTCATATTATAAGAACAATATGAAAACAATGTTTTTCTTCGTGAAAGACCTGCAAATTTGAATTAATAGTTTATGGAAGAAGGTTGTATTTTTCCACAGACACTATACATCTGTGTATGGGTAATTGCTTTCTGTCCCAGGTTGTATTTTTAGGGGTAATATATTGGAAGCCCTTACCAATAGAGGAGAGGGCAGAAGCAGAAATGAAAAGTGGAAAAGATCATCCTTTTTTCTTCTTTCCGCTACTCCCTTTCTCCTTCCCCTTCCTTTCTATTCTCTTTGTATATTGGGGAAAGCTCTGTAAATATGTAGAAATGCTTGTCCAACTAGAAGCACATGGTGGTTCACATAACTTCTTACTTATTTATATAGATGCAATTTGCCACAAAACTTGGGCAGGGGGTGTAATTTGCAAATAAGCATAGATTAGATTGCACTAATGTGTATCAAAGCTGCAGAAAGCAAAGCAGAAAATACCATGTTCCCAGATGCAGAACTGATGGATTCATCCATCCTAATTTGGAATCTGATACAGCACCTAAGCTAAGGTTATGAGTAAGAATCTCATATCAGTCATCTGTATGGTAATGGTTTCTTTAGTGCTCCTAACAATCTTCTAGGTGGAGTCCTTGGGGTTCTCTGAGCTTGGTTGTTTTCTTGCAAACGTTTTGTTACCCAGCTAGGTAACATCTTCAGTGCTGGAATGGGGTGGGGATTGCTCTCTGTTTATGTACAATGCCTTGCCCTGCCTGGGTTGGTGGTGTTTTGTTTTGTTTTGCTTTGTTTTTTCTCTGGTGGTTCCTTGATTAGGGTATTGTTTACTGCTTGATTGTATGTCTGGTGATAATCTTGGTGTTAATCCCTGCTTATCTGGGTGATGACTGCTGGTGAGGAGATGTTCTGGTCTTTTGTTTCTTTTTTATTGTCTCTTCTGAATAGTGTGTAGATGTTGTTTATGTACCTGTGGATGGCTGCCTTGTCTGAATGCCAAGCTTCCAGGAATTCCCTCACGTTTTTGGATTTAGCTTGGCCTAGGATGCTGACAGTTTCCCAGTTGAAACTATGCCTGAGGCTGTCCATGTGTTATGAGATTAAAGTTTTCATTGTGTCTTCTGAACACTAGCTGGTGTTCATCGATGCACTCTGCTAGTCTTCTGCCTGTCTGTCCTACATACAACTGGTTGTTACAGTCCTCACACTGTATGTTGTAGATAAGTCCTGTTTCTGAAACCACCAACAGACTATTACAAGCACATGGCATCTCTGTAACACACAAACCAACTAAAGCCCTCCAAAACATCTTAAGTAAACCAAAAGACCCAGTAGCCCAAGAAGAAAAAACAGGTCACTTGGACTTCAAATTTAGTCTTAAAAGAAATACTAACGTGTAACATATTCCATTTGTCTGAAAGAAAAAGAAAGAACAGTAAAATGCCATGAAAACTAAACCATTAATTTACACGTTAAAACAATACATTCCAAAATGCTTTGGGGGAAAAAATCCACTTCTTTAAAAAAAAAATCCACTATATTACTCTGCAATCACTCACATAATTTCTTCTACTTATCGTTGGTCACAATCATCTCTGAATGAAACAGGGCTGTAGCTTAGACCAGTGTTTCTCAATCTTGGCAACTTTAAGATATGTGGACTTCAACTCCCAAAATTCCCTAGCCAGCATGGGTCAACTATATCTGTCCAACTATAACCATATATACTCAGGACCCTTCCAGTTGTGCCTTTCACTTTCCTGTTGCACACTCATGACCAATTCTCTCTCTTCCTCAGCAATTTAACACATAAGATTTCAAACCTCATTGTCATTGTCTGTTCTAAATGAGAGATTAGTTCCCCAGCTTCCAGCAAGCTAAGTGCAGAGTTGTAATATTCATTTATTGCAGGGATGTCGATTCCCCGCTCTCTCTAACAGTAATCATAAACCTCAGCATTTTGTTTCTTAAAAGTATTCCAATACTGGCATTGTGGCTCTTTGCGTCGCTACAGTCTTGTTGACTGCCTTGGCACCTATTGGATGATGTCCATGTGATACAGTTTCCTCCCCATGACTGTGTTATTTCAAGAACCATTTCTATTTTACAGAGAAGTAAAAAATAGAATACCTCAAACAATAAAAAGGAAGAATACCTCAGTGCAGTATAGGCACTGTTCAGATGTTCATATAAAGGATGAGGACACAAAACCACTTAGAAATCAGGGTTGCACATAACAAGCCTCCCCCATATCCATATTTCTTTTCTGCTGTGCCTTGAGCTCCCCCCAAAAATACATTTACAAATGTGTATTTGGCAGAGAAAATACGTTTAAAGAGATATGTGCAGATATGTACTTATACATAAGGGTTTAAAAAAAACAGACAAGAATGCAAGGAATTGTATGGAATAGACTTGTGCAACTAACACAAAACAGAAATAGACTGACCCACCTATTCTTAATAATAATAATTTAATAATTATAATTTATTAAATTTATATGCCGCCGCACTCCCAGCAACTCTGGGTGGTTCTTATTCTTAATTCATACATTGGTGCATTCTTCTGCGGTTTTATGATATGATACATACGAGCCTTCCTCAATTTGCTGTCTATCGGTTCTGTGATCATCTGTCGACAATGGGGTTATCCGTACTGGGATAAGCGTGATGTGCTTTCAAATGCAGATCCTCTGGAGAAGACCAAGTTACCAACTGGTTCTTGAAAACAAAATTTGGTCAACAGACCTTTCAAGTTTGAGAATGGTAAGTTGCATGTTTCCCCTTTGACCAAACTGCCCTGACGTCTAATTTAAACATAGCAGCATCTCTAAACGAATGACTCTATTAGGTTAAATTACTTTCTTGGGCTGACAACAGGGTAACAAAGAAAGACAGTTTTACATTCCTTCAGCTGTGGTACTCTTATTTTTAGAGACGGGCAAACAGAAACTTCCTCAAGCAGATAAATTATGTAAACAGGAATTGCAGGAAAATGTCAGTTAGCCATACACAGTACAACTTCTGTTGTTTTCCTACTGTTGTGGCTTTATGTAGTGCTGATGATTTCTGCAGATTATATGAGGCACCATAAACCTCCGAAGAGATCACTCCTGATACCACCTTCAGCAGTGAAAGGAAACGTGGGTGTTACTTCCAACGATGTAATGGTGTTGAGGTTTAAAAAAAACCGAAAGTACCTTATATTACGTAGGAGAGAAAAAATCAGTCTGAATTGATGGGAGCTGATAGGCCTTGAGTCTCTTAAACTGGGCTGGATTCCACAGCCCTTCAGAATCACAGAAAATGAGTCACTACTCCTTCCCGTAGCATAGGAACATAATCCTTCCTGTATTGTCACACCTTGAGGAATGAATATTGTCCACTGGCTGTTGACCTTAAATTATCTGACCTGACATGCATCACTTAACACTCACCAATTCCTATTGCCATGAATGGCAACTAACTAAGCAAGCTGGTCTTTGAGAGCCTGTTGATCACTTAGTAGTAGCAGAGACCCAGTGGTGAGTCATTGGAAGGGTGGGGTATGTGTGTGAACTTGAGCAAAATGACATAATAAATGTGGATGAGCGTGATAGTTAAAAGGGGGAGGGAGAGAAGGGGTCACATGTGCATGCAGATGAATGAATGCCCCCGAACTATGTTCCTGAACTCTGTGTGGCCCCTATGTTGTCCACCCAGGTATTAGAGTAGTATCTGCCTTTTCTGCAATTTGAGGCTAAATCTTGAGATGATGGCCATTTGCCAAAGGCTTTTAAATGAGTAAGCAAGAAACAAAAATGCAAGAATGTAAGTGTGTCTATCTGTGAGATATCATGATTGCCTGGGTACAAGTCCCGCTGTATTCAATAGGATTGTTGTAAATTCCTTATTCACATTCAAAAAAGAAGGCACAGCAAAGGTAGGTCAACGTTTTAACACATAATTTAGAAAGAGCAAGAGTTTTAAAATATCTATGCCCTATTTCCTTGTTGATGGTCTTTTTCCTTCCCACTTGAAAGCTTCTGATCACAGCTGCTGTAACCTCAGTGGGCCTCCCCACCCACCACCACTTTTCCTTCGTTTCTGAAACCTGCTTAAACCAATGTGTATTGTGGAAGAGTGCACAACATGGTAGCCACCGGCAGGGTTCACCCCAGAAACCACATGCGAATTCTCTCTCGTTCAGAAATTCATTGGTACCTGAGTGAGATTTACAGAGCTTTTGAACCTCTGTGGGAGGTATTGGGCATTCATGCTGTACTCTCAGGCTGATCAAAATAGGGGCAGCATCATTTCAGGAAGGAAAGGACCAGTTTAACTGCAATGATGCCCTTAGGCTGATATTATCCACATTTCTTGCAAAGAGGTTTTCTTCATTTTAAAAACATGTTCTGGTTCTCTTGTGAGAGATATGCACACCCACCAAACCCACACTCACCTCTCTGGGTTTGATAGGGGGAATTTGTGTTTTAAGCCCCCTCTATCTGGACTCCAGGTTTAACACTGTAATCTCCAAGGTGAACCAGCACATCACTTGTTGATACTATGTCTGATCCATTTTATCATTTTAGGAATGCAGCATGGCTAACGACAGCCACAGAACTAGGCAAAGGCGAGGGCGATTCCTCATTTTCCTCTCTTCAGCAAACCAGAACCAGAGGAAGGATAGCACTGGGTAAAACACTCACTGCAGAACAAAGATGACCCTCTCTCCTCAACCTGGTGTCAGTCTCATGAGCCCTTGACATTTTCTTCCCCCTCTTCTGCATCCATTTCTTTTGCACTTTCTGGCTACCACTAGGATAGACAACCATGTGTAATATGTATGTAAAAGTAATGGAGGAAAACTCCCATTGCCTTTACATGCCTACAAGTATGGGGCTTCCCAGAGACAGGGAAAAAGGACAGTGCAGTTTGGGCACAGTTTGGCCAGTCTGCCACAAGGCCAACCAATGTTGGCCCAAGCATGCTCATGCTATTCTCTACAAGCTAGGATCTCTAACTTTGAGACTGCTGGATAAGCCAACATCTCGTTGCCCACATCCCATCAGCTACAAGATATAGGCAGCATACTGACATATACTCAGGTTGCATAAAAAGGAACTGTTGGAAATATAACTCTTATTTTATATCATTGTTAGCTTAAGGCAGAAGCAAACTACCTTCTGTTTAATCATTTTCTATAGTATGAACTTTGGAGCAGTTGCTGCCAATTCTTGGGAGGAACAGCTTTACTACAGTACAGTAATACCCACGTGCTTAATGATAAGTTGCTGTTTTGTGGAAACTTCAGAGCAGCTTTTCACGGCCGGGCTCACCCTACCATTGAATGGAGTGAAGCTGCCACTTTGGAAATGGGCTGGAACGAGGAATGATGAGAAGCCTCAATAGAGTTCTATTGCCCGCCCTCCCGATCGGCTCCCTGGAGCAGGCTCTTCATTTGACTGATGAAAGCCTACAGCTCTCTGGAGTAGGTGCCTCTGAGGGAGAGCACTGAGGTGGCTGCCACCATCTGCCACTGAGAGTGTTCTTGAACAGCTTATTTGGGGCAGGTATGAAACTGACTGGTAAGCAGCATTGTGGCTTTCAGGGAAAGAGACATGGAAGAGAGTGCATGGATGGAACAGTGGACCCACCTCCTACGTCAAAGATTGCATGTCTAGGGCCACCTTCTCCAGACTGTCCCCTTCCTTTTGCAGGAGAAGAAACTCAGGATGGTACTTATTTACTTACAGGCTGAGCAGAGTCAGGCACAAAGAGCAAATACGGGAGCCTGTGCTGCAAGGAGAAACACATTCCAGAGGAAGGCAATTATTCAAAGTCTCTCATACGGTAGAATTCGTGGACAGGATGAAGGCTTCTTTGTCTTTATTTCAGAGTAAGTAGAGGACATGAGCTTCATGCTGATGTCCACTTAAGCCAGTGTTGTCCAAACTTGGCCACTTTGAGTGGACTTCAACTCCCAGAATTCCCCAGCCAGCCATGCTGGCTGGGGAATTCTGGGAGTTGAAGTCCACTCATCTTAAAGTGGCCAAGTTTGGACAACACTGGCTTAAGCCATCAACACCTTTAATCAGAAAGAGCCAATAAGATCTAGAGAGGCTCGGTTGCCAAACACTGGAGGGACACTAAGAAACTTGTTCCCACAGCACTGTATACAAATAAATCAGTTTGACACATCCAAAATAAACTGAATTTTATATGCATGTCGATATGTATACTTTAAAGAATATTCTGTGATTTAGAAAAGTAAGCACAACATGTATATATTAAGGTAAAATGTTTTTCAAATGTGTTAGCAATGCTCAAAAGTTCAGTGTTTAATGAAAAAAAAAGTTGCAAAAATGTGCAGAAGAATAATACCCAAAAAGATTGTACAATGGAAGAAATATACATGTACTAGTATTTATGTGTAATTTTTTATTATTTGTACAGAATGCAGTTGAATAAATTTGGTAAATATTCCTGTCTACAAGAAGACAGACTTGTCCATATGGAACTATAATGTGTGTTTTAAGTTTTTTAGTGCATGTTTTGATTAAGCAGTAGTAGTAATCTATAGCGTCTGCTATATGGTAGCAAATATTCAGCAAAGTAGGCCAACTTCAAACTTGGCATAAGGGCATATTTATATACTGTATCTATGTATTTATTAACATAATTGAACACTTCCATTAGTTTACAGAAAAGGAGATTGCAAAAAGCAGCAATTTTTAAAAAATACTATGTAAGCAGTTTTCTGTTTTCTTATATTTTATCATAATGGTTGTTAACACCTTCTAGCTTCAGATGTGTGCAGGTTATAACTATCTCAGGTTTTCCACTGATTGCTAAGCTGACAATCAGTTTAGACTGAAGAATTTACCTAGGATAAAATTCTATCTTTCCTCATTTAATCTCAGCAGTTACTCTCATTTCTGTTCCTAAAAACCAGTTAAACCAAGTGTATGTGCATATGTGCCTTCAAGTCAGTGTTGACTCCTGCTGACTGCCTGGACCAAAACTGCCTGCGGTTTTCTTAGCAAGGTTTTTCGGAAGTGGTTTGCCCTTGCCTCCTTCCTAGGACCGAGAGAGAGTGACTGGCCCAAGGTCACCCAGGTGGCTTTGTGCCTCAGGTGGGACTAGAACTCACAGTCTCCTGGTTTCTAGCCTGGTACCTTAATCACTACACCAAACTGGCTCCCCAGTAAGTAAATCAACAATATTCTGTAATAGTCTGCTCAGTCTGCTTTCCTTCAAATGTATGTCATGGGTACATTATTCATACAGCAATGATCACTCACATATACACATAAACGAAGAAAAAAATCCACCAAGGTACCAATGCAACATGTATACTCATCTCAACAGTGACAGCAATGAATCCAAGTGTCCAAAGTAAAGGGATTGTTTTACCCTTCAACAAATAATTGGTTTTATATCAAATTGAGAAGAAAAACATGTTTCTACTTCTTTGAGTGAAGAAACAATACAAAATACACACTGCAGTAATGTCTGCAGCATGTCTAGCTCAGCTCATGGTGGATGAAGTCTTCTTGGCAACAGTACAGAAGAAAGTTGTTATTGTCTTCTTCCAGGGTATTTTTTGACTTCCCAGTCCAGCTTTACAAGATCAGCCAAGTCTGAATAGAGCTGTGTTTCTCAACCTTAGCTATTTTAAGATGAGAGGACTTCAGCTCCCAGAATTCCCCAGCCAACTCTTCTGGGAGTTGAAGTCCACCCATCTTAAAGTTGCTTAAGGTTGAGAAACACTGGAATAGAGGCTGCCACCTAGCTGGGCATAATAGAATAACCCTTTTTCCATTTAATGATATTGCCAAAGGTACATAAGAGAACTGAAGGCAGCTTGGAAGAGGAACTGCTGCCCATGATAACTACATTCATACCACTATTGTCTTGCATGAACAGGCCAGTTTGGCCAGTTCTTGTAGTTTCAAGTCCTGTTTAATCAGAGGCAACATGGGATAGAAATAGAAATGTGTCAACATGGGAACATACTTCCTCAAGCCCTTTCCTTTAACTTTCAAACTCAGTTGCGTCTGCCAAGTCAGAAATGTTTGATAAATAGCATGATTAAGTAAGTGTTTTTCTTGCTAGAGTCAAAAAAGAATTTGGCTTTCTTGTAAGGCTGATCTCTGAATGAAACCACATGGTTCTTACAGCATCCACGTGGCTCTTGTAAAGCGTCTTGAGAAAGCCTAGAATGGAATCAGTGCTGAAAGAGCTGTGAGGTCTTGCTCCTTATAGAGCAAAGGAGGGGATAGTAATGAATGTGTCATTTATTTTATTAAAAATATTTATAAACTACCTGCCCTCCAGAGACATAAATCATTCACAACATTAGCACCAACTCAGAAATATAATACAACAAAACAGCAGCAAACACACACCACAGTACCAACAGAACATTTAAAATGTTAAAACAACAACCCCATAAAAATGGCCACAAGATTATCCATTGAAAGCACTCCTAAAAAGCAGTATCGATCAACTTCTAGAGAGCTCTTAGTGAGGAACAGAGATGGGCCACTCTCAGATGTGGGTTCCAAAATTGAGGTGGAGCCACTAAAAGCCCTCTCCCAAAAAACATCTCTCAAGCATTGTTAGAACTACAAAGAGGCAGGCAAGAATGGTCTCAAGGGACAGCAGGTTCATAGGGAAGATCCGTTGCTCTGAATGAGAAACTTTATATTAAGAACACACAGATGGACACACATGAGCAAGCACATGAGAGTGATTAACTGAGGCAACTATTTGGGATAGTATATTGATCAAGTAAGAAATATGAAAAAAAAAATCATGCAATGTGAATTGGGAAATGCATATGGGATCTAAATAATGAATTAGACTGTGGGAACACAATTGCCATTAAAAGCTGCTGTTTTCCCCAAAGTGCTATGAAAAATGTTGCATTCTCACTTTTCTTTTGCTATGTAGAAGAAATTGCCTTGCAGTAGGCATAGTAAAATAAGTTTATGCTGAAGATGGACTTAAGGGAATGTCCAGGCCCACTTTATTGAGATGATGATGATGATGATGATGATGATGATGATGATGATGATGAAGAAGAAGAAGAAGAAGAAGAAGAAGAAGAAGAAGAAGAAGAAGAAGAAGAAGAAGAAGAAGAAGAAGAAGAAGAAGAAGAAGAAGAAGGAGAAGAAGAAGAAGGAGAAGAAGAGGCTTTTGGAGCCTGCTGTCTCTCCAGTAAAATTATGCCAGTTGTTGACTGACTTTATTATGGATCTTCATGTAAGAACACCAGCACAACCTTCTGGCGTGAAATTGCTCTTCTTAGAGACTTCTCCATAACAAATTACAGAGCAAGTTGCTTATGTATCCATTATAATATAGAATGAATGGAAGCAGGAAAGCCTTTGTAGCTTTTTAATCATGTTACACGAATTCTGTATTAACTATTTTACTGCAGAGATTGGGCATTATTCCTGTTTAATCTTGGCTCAAAGATGCTGAATGCAGCTTGTGCCAACGGTGCATTAAAAGTCTGTTGGACAACATGGCTGTTGATCCAGTCTTTGTATAGCAGGCTACAAATACATAGTGGGAGAGGTGAGATTGCATCAATATAGCAATACAGTTCCATTGCTGACTTCAGTTGGTTGGTCTGCAGAATAAGTTACTTTAGGCTTATCTTTTTACATATATTTCAGTGTCTTCCTGCAAGTGATGTTCTAGGAATAATAATGAGACAGTAATGATCCAACCCAACTGAAACTAAGAACTTTCTGGATTTCACTTCACTATTCTCACGCTACTATCACAAAAGAGGTGCAGTGCTCTGGACAGAAACCATTCCTTTATGCAGTGTACAGAAATGTACAGTTTAAAGTCTGGGCGATTGGATTAGCAATGAATTATCTTATTAAGTGTACAAAGTGTTACTGGCAGTACATTCAAAATACAGGATAAGCCCATAATGGAAATATTGTCTAGAGGACACAGGCATGGCCTGTTTTCAGCTAATCATTCACTAAGATTCTTGCAATTCAAAATAAGCTGATTCAAATTTAGGATAATACTAAACTTTCTCACTTCATTGTTGGTGTTAGTAGGTCAGTATTACAATCCAACCTTTTTTCCACATACTTTTTAATTGTAGAAAATTTGGAAATGTGACTTCAAGAATATCTCATAACATACACATTCTTTCTACATCTCTTCCCCTAATTCATATAACTGTTAACATTGTGCAAAAATCTATTTTTACTTAAAGAACTCTACTTTTACTTCTTGACCAATACATGTCCTTGATGTAACTTTTTGAAATGCAGCATCACCAAATTAACTCTGTCTTCTAAGCATAACTACCAGAGTTAGTGCACAGCCTCCAGCACCATACATTTTTTCAGGCATGAAATTTTGACATAGGGTTAAATCAGGGAATATGAATGCTAGATGGACTTCGTTTGATATTAGTATTCACATCATTGCATAATACAGAGGAAGCATTTGTTGGTTCGAGGGTAGCCTTTCTCTTAAAAGAAGGCAGGACAAGAACCTATATTGGAGACAGGATGAAGATCTGAAGGGGTAAAATGGATGTTTTAAGTCTTTGGACCTATTTGCTCCAGAACTTTCCCCTAAATTCCCAAAGATGGGAAAATCGGGAGGGGGGGGGGAGTCAAAAAGTGGAAAAAAAACATTTTAAATACTTGTCAAAAACTTGCTGAAGAATTCCACTGCTCTCCAAAAATGTGGTGGGGAAGAAGATGGTTAAGTTATTCCTATGGTATTTTAGAGCTGCTAAAATATGGTACTTCAGCCTACACTATTAAAGACTATGGTTCATTAGAGACTGTTCAGTTTAAACGTCTGCAATCAATTTAGGCCATTCCCAAATGTATGGCTAATTCCACTTTGGAGTTAGAAACATGATTAGTGACAATGAGGCCAGATCACGTTTATGCTATTTTAATCTTTGGCTAAACCTATTTTTTCCCCACTTGAGCTAATTCCACTAGTTCTGGAAGATTGCTTGAAAGATAGCTTGAAAATAGCCCTGTTGGAAAAAACTCCATCATTGTGGTTTTTCACCAGAAGTTATGACCATTTTAGATCTAAAGAACTCCAAGGAAGTGATTAAAGAGCAACTTCAAGATTTTGATCTATAAACACTCAAGTGTCACACACACCCCCAATACTCCTCCTATTGAATGTTAAGAGCAGTTTCATATCAGTTTGTCATATATCATCATTCCACAACAACAAAAAAGTTTATTCTGGCAGATTTAATACTATTCCATAAGCAATTTTGGCAAGACGAGTTTTGAAAATCCTGTATGAGTGGTATTTTTGATCTTGTGGTGGGAGACTGAGTCAGTAGAACATATATTGCGGCACTGTTCCTTTCATAGAAAAAAAACACAATCTATTTACATTATGTCTGTTATTATGAATGTGCTAAACTAGGATGGGGAATGCATTATATACCTCCTGAGTGATCTTTAAAGAATTGCCAAATCTTGTGCATCAGCCAATTCTATAAGATAACATTTAGTCAACTCCCCAGAGGTTTATTTCTGATCTACTAAATAATTTGTATAACTTTCAGTAATGAGTATCTGTTATGACTTGTACATAAGCTTAGTATGACAGAGAGATGTCAGGATTTAAGTCATTTTATATATTTTATTGCTGGCTTATAACAGAAAGGGGGACTTACACATCCATAGGTTTGTAATATGTTAAACAATTCCAGTGTGCCATTTCTGCTTGAATGATCATAAGATTGCTGATGATGGCTCCATCTGCTCTGAGGGATGCAGAAAGTCTGGCTTCTGGCACATGTTTTGCACACCTGTCCTACAACAATTCTGTGAGGTAATTGGGCTGAGACTCATGCAAAGCTATCCAGGGGTTGAGGATGGGTTTGAACCTACGTGCTCATTGAATTAACCAGGGAAATAGAATCAGGCAAAGCAATAACACTTTTGATCTTTGCTATAATCATAGAACTATGTGCATATCAGCATTTTGGTACTCAGCTGATATCTGATATCAAGAAAGAAAAGTACCCCTACTTACAGCGGGAACTGGAACCATTTGGATAACCAATAAATTACTTACACTAATTATTCACTACCACTTCTCCAATTCTTTGTCAGCATCTTGCTTATGCATCAATGGAGATCACTGAAAATATTGGCAGCATTTTCCACTAGTCCTTCAAGTCTTCCAGAAATGATTTTCAGGTTAATTGTTTTAGCAGAAAGCATCATATGTTCATAAAAAGAAATGGGGCTGCTCTGCAAAGCATTGCAAACCTTTCCAGCTAATCCCACCCTTCATTTCCAATAGAAAACTGTTCTTTACAGTCCCAATCCCACCAAGCTGGATGCTTCTTGTTTCTGAAGTGTATGTTTAATCCATAAATTCAGCATTTTCTCTTTGATATGAAAGATGACAGATTTTTTACCTCTGCTCTTTGCCAGAGTTTGGATATGATCTTTATAAACCTTCTGTTAAGACAAAAGTAGAAAGATCAGAAATGCAGTTGGAACCATCATTTGCTTAAAAGTGGGGGTGATCTCACCTCCCTCTGTTTCCAACATAATGTTGCTCATTTCTTCTTTCCTACCCAACTTGAAACGTTGCTTACAAAGAGCTTTTGTCCTTCACAGATCTAAGAACAGCAAGATATGTCTCTTCGAAAACAGTCTCACTTTGCTGTGGCTAGGCTGTTCTTATTTCCACCATAGAGAAGTTATTCATCAGGGTTCCCATGAACGGTATGCAGTGTAGTTCCTTACTGGAACACCAAGCTGGGGGGGCCTTTTCCTTGGTCCATTAGATTGCCAGGGCATCATGTTAAAATAGTCCTTCTGAAGGACCCTATTCTTCTTGCTTTTCAGCTGCATGAAAAACAATAAGGAGGCAATGGGAAGAATCTGTCATTCAAGGAATGAACATTTCATTGAACATCACTACTAGGACCAATGAAATATTGATTTGTATATCGTCCTTCTGAATACTCAGTGAAAGAGGAAGTAGAGTCCCACCTGACACGTCTTCCCACAAGCAAGTTAAATGAGGTTTCGCCTTCATGTCATGTCAAATAAATGGAAAGCTGATGTGCATCTCTTCTTCATACCATGAAGTCTTTTATGAAGGAGAACCTTGTGTAGCTCCTTATGGGAAGGTGCGTAAGATGAATGAGGGAGAAAGGTTTCTGTAACTGGTTATTAGGCAGATGAAGAAGTAACTTACACTTTTTCCAGTCTGGCTTCGTTACGATATGTGCAATAGGAGCCAGAAGAGATTGCCTCTGTCTTTAAAAATGGGCACACGTGAATTTTAGAAAAGTATGCTTTAACATATCAATAACATGCATTTGGTTACATGCAGGGGGTACAATCCCCAGTGCCATGTGCATCTTCCTAAGAAATTCAACGAGACTTCCCTGACTCTCCAAAACTTGAAACCATGTAATTTTTAATGGGGTGACACTGGTAAAAAGCTTAAAGGGTTTTGTTTTTTAAAGGAAGAGCATGGGACCACAGGAGGGCAAATGATGACCTCTGCTTCATGATCTCATCTGCAAGTGATACGATTTATGTATTCATATCATATGTCATGATGCAGCTGTCACCGATCACATAATCACGATCAAGGTATCTCCCCTGCCAAGCAAGTACTTCTTCCTTATTCCTGGTCCCGGCTGCTTTTTGGAGAGGGCTCCCAATGCATTGCTCAAAAGTCAAGCGCAATCAGCCTCCCAGAGATGTGCCATCTGGTTTATCGAGGGCACTTCATGGGCATCCTTGTTCCATTCCAGCAATGTGATGCCCACAAATGCAGATACACTTGCTAGGCAATGCTGATTGCCCTGAGCTTTAGTTAGAGCCAGACTCCAAGCAAGGGAAGAGAAATATGGACCGTATAAAAGGCAGATAATGTTTGGTTTTTTTTAATTTGCTTGCTTGCTCATCTGTCTATAAGTTGAGGGGACTCGATTTAATAGTAATATTTCAAGTACACAACCCCACCATGAGAGCCCCCATAAATGTAGTCCCAAGGGAAATCCGAAATGTTGGCAGGTGCATTGCTCCATTATATCGCATGTGTACAGAGGTGGGAAAGTTTTACATTCCCTCGGGTAATATTTTTCTCACTGGCTACATCTGAGTAGTACTAAATGTAAATAAAATAGTGAGAAAGAATGATTTCTTACCCAACAGTAGCAAACGGCTGCTGTGAATATCACACTGTACAAAACAAAAAATCCAAGTGGAATCGCTATTGCCATGTTCGAGTAATCTGCCTTTTCTTGAGATTGAGGAAGATCTGAGGATTGACAGGAACACAATGGAGCTCAGTCACTTCAAAACAAAATATCCTTTCACATTCATTCAGGTATGTCGTCTTCCACAAATGCCGGAAGACGAATTAACTGGATGCACAACTAACTGAAATTCAAACGGCCTGGTTTATTGTTATGCTGTTTTCAAACGGTTTGCTCAAAAGCATCACCTAGACTTTGAAGGAAAATAGTTGCTGAACTCCTGTCTAGGACCTGCTTCTTAACCACCAGTTGCTGGCAAGCAGCATTGCAGTGGGGTGGCTGTGGCTGTGGCAGGCAATGGCTCAGTGCAGGGGCAGCCATCTAAATCAGGGGTCTTTGGCTCTGAAATCAAAGAAGCCAGCTTAAGCAACAATTTAAATATGGGCAGGCCTATAGTTAATAAGGGTTATATGTCTAGCTGACCAATTAGAAATGAACTTCAGGATTTTACCTTTCACATAAATTAAAGTCCTGCTGCTGTTGGTTCCATATGGTGGTGGGTCAATCACGTCAATCTTGCAGATGTAACTGTCTGTGTCACTGATCTGCAAGTTCCTCAAGTGAAACACTGCATAATATTCTTTGTTTGCAATATTTATGTCGAACTTGTATTCAGAGCTGTTTATCTTGACCTCAGTTTTGGAGTTGTTCCAATTTACTTCATATAGTGTTTCTCTTTCTACTCCTCTCAGCAGGTAGGCATTTAACTTTGTAATAGTTTCTCTGTGAACTGGGAAGTCACAAGGCACCTCGGCATTTTTGTGCACAGTTTTGTGTAGGAATCTCTGTTGCTCTGTTTTTGCTGTTGGTAGGGAGAAACAATTGAATAAGCAGGCTGGCATGGAGAGCAGAAGACATCTTAGCAAAATTATTTGGGGATGGCTCCCTTTCACTGTAATTTTTTCAAAGAGACACACTGCTGTATTTCACAAAACAAGTTGCTCCTAAACATTATAAGATTTCAGCCTTAATTATATTAATTAATATGTTATCCCTGTGTTTGATTATAGTGTACCTCTTCTTTTTCTTTTTTTTTGGAGAACTAAAAATGAGAGCCATCCCAACTGCATAATAGAAGCAGATGCAGGGCTGTCTGAAATTCAGCTTGGTTGAGTTTCAGGTCTGTTTTGCATCTATTATAAAAATGTGCGGTCCATGGCAGACCATGGACAATGACCATAGATGTTATCAGAGTAGCTCTGAAATACTAGCTCACGTGAATAAGGCCATCAGCAAGCTGCCCCTGCCCCTGTCCCCACTCCAAGAGATAGAATTGAGTCAGGATCCAGATTTGTCCCAACTGGTTCATACCTATAGAGGGAAGAAGGAATGGCCTTGAAGGATAGGAGGAAGAGTCTCTACCAAGGCAAAAACCAGACAAGCGCAGTTCGAGCCTATTCCAAGAAACCCATTGCGTAAACATCTCAGACAGGCCTCTCCCTAATTCACAAGAAGATAAAGTGAGGGAAGGGAGAAGCACATTCAGACATGCGAGATTCTAGTACTATAGTTAGCCTAATAAAAGTAGTACTAGACGTACATGGCATTGGTTTCTTAGTCTGGTCTGCCCTATAGGGTTGACAATACCTCTGGAAGGGGACAAGACTGGTCTTTCTTTCCTTGACTTCCAGATGCACTTGCCATGCTAGGTAATGAAATATCTGCAAGAAGACAGCCAAGCTCAAAGAACACCAAAAACCCAACTGTTCAACCTTTAGCTTCAATTTTCTCTACTATTGGAGGCACTTGCCAGGTTTTGAGATCTCAGTATCACCAAGGCTTTCAATACTGCATGTGCTCCTAAAATCCAGCATGTTCCCAGTGCAAAGCTGCCCAAATGAAAAAGCCTCTTCTTCTCATGCATGTAAGAAGCACTGGTTATACTAATGTGCTGATCTTTCTATTCACCTTCAGTAAAACATCAAAAACTTTGTCACCAAAGTGGAGTGGAGAAAAGTGCTGCAATTGTGATGTTCAAAATCCTTGCATTAGAAAAGCCCTGGTTTCCACTAATGGCCATCAAGTTATCTCCAGGAAGATCCCAAGAGCATCAAGGCTTTAGTAGTTGGCTTTCATTCTCCCTCCTCCCCTCTCAACTAGTATCCAAGGGTAAATTGCCCAGAAATAGGGTGTTAATTTTTAGTTTAATTTGCAGCCATTAATAGAACCTTCCTAAACAAAAATCAGCTAGGTTCTTGGTCCTCACTCCTTCTTATACCAGTGAATTATAGACACCATCAAACAAGTGATGTAAGTTCCTTGAAGGTGTTGAATGTTGCAAGAACTATGTTAAACCACATGGTTAAACTGTCCTATAGAAGGATGGCTAGATCCAGCAGACCCTGCAGAGAGCCCCACATAGTTTGGGATCACACTTTAGAAACGTATGGATATTTAGCCAAATTGGTTGGGTTCCACCATTGCCCTGAAAGAACTGAGAAACTCAAATTTTCAAGGAATAAACCAGTTGGGCAAAAAAGTTCCTCCCCCTCTACAGAACCAGAGGGGACAGGTGATTGAGAAGCTGTATAACTAGGACCTGAAGCAATATTCTCAGATCTGGGCACAGTAGTATTTTTACTAAAAGGAAAGGGCAAGCTTTCTCCACTTTTTGTATGTTATCATAATTTATTTTCATTAACATTAGGAGGAGCCTTAAAAAGTGGAGTTGCCTGAGCTATATGAGCAGGCCTGTTCACATAGAAAGTCCATGTGCTGTAACATACATCTCCTCCACGTCTGTCATAGCAAAAGAAGAAAGGAGTGGACGGAGAGGCACCGGAATGCTTGTTTGTCCTCTGGCTTGGCCTAGAAAATGAGGAGCAGGGAAGCCAGCCCTTGGAGTGGAAAGGGTTAGAGTTACACACAAGATCTCATGATCTTCAAGGTGGTGGCAGCAGCAGCAGCAGCAGCAGCAAAAACTAAGAAGTCAGAAACCAAGAACCTTTCAGGTTCTACCCCCAAACACCTCTTCATCTACAGGTGACTTGAGACCCTCTTAGGTAAAGTCTGAAATAAAATGCCAGTGAACAGACATTGCAGGCAGAGCTCTATCTATCTATCTATCTATCTATCTATCTATCTATCTATCTATCTATCTATCATCTATCTATCTATCTATCTATCTATTTCATCCTATTTATATAGCCACCCATCTCACAAAATGTGACTCTGGGTGGTGTACAATAAAAATCACTGCTGCTAAGTCAGAAGAAGGGGTCCTTGCAACAGGAGAAATTTACTTCTTTCCTGCACCCCCTCCCTGCAGTTCAGGGGCACACGTCTGCACTGAGGCCATTGGGTGGCAACTTTGTGGAGAGGGAGCTTGAGGAGTTGCACAAAGGCTTAGGGATCATCTACTGGATGGCTAGAAAGCGAGATAAAAATGGCCATACTATGAATTTCAGGATTATTTTCAGTCATCTTCACAAAGGTAGTCAATTATATTTGAGTCTGTCAGAAATCCTTTGGGGTATATGTAAATCATGGCATTGCTGTGAGCCAGCCAACAATGCCAGGTTATGAGATGCAACATTACAAACAAGTAACCACATTACTGTAAAGTTATTCATTCTGATAACTTTCTTAACTGTTTTCAAGAGTGTAAACCCATTCTAATCCATTGAGAATTAAAGCCTTAAATGTCGTATTATAAGATGCGTGAATTCCATTTAAGGATGCACATAATATACACCAAATTTTTGTGCACTGATTTCACATTAAAAATAAGCTCATTTTATAAATGAGCATTAATTAAACATTGCTTCATTACTTTCTTGCCTAAGCAAATCTGTAGCAATCATCTTATTCATATATAAAAGTATGTTCAAATCAAAAGCAGGCTCATAAACCTGTTAATTTTTATTTGTTTTAGGTAGCAGTACATTCTTCCTTAAAAGTGCCTTTGTGATCCTTCTTGAATTAAGTTATCAAAGTTCATTCTTTGTCAAAATATATTGCTGTTTTCGTTATCAGCACAGCAGCTTTAGCTAACTGGCCATTCACTGGCATCTAGCTTTTTATAGGTCATCCATTAAAGGCTTTTTCTTAATTTAAGCACTTCAGAGGGAAATAATGCAGCTCATGCTATTCCATAAAGTAACAGGTAAGCAGTAGCCCTGCATAAGTCCATCTTGCTTAAAACTCCCTAACGTGCTGCAGGAACCTCTACAGCACGAGATACTGTATATACGGACAAAGAGGAATGGGGCAGCGATTCCATCTCCTGGACATCTGGCCATTGAACACAAGGTTCTCGTTCACTTAATCAAAGGAGTTATCCCTTTGCAGGCATCACCAGTGCAACATGTTGTATCTAGGGGATAGGGCCTTGTTGTATGCCCAGGGTCAAGGATGGGATTCACCAGCGCGTGTAGATAATCTATAAACCGGGAGTAGATTAAGCAACTCCTAGTATGCCGTTCACCAAGTTCTTCTTTAATTAAATACAGCCTGGCTTCTGCTGAACTGAGACATGGAATGCTATATTGGTTTCCAATTCTTACCATTTTTTGTTCTATTTGATTCAGCTTAATTGCAATGCTTTCTGACCATGACTTGCTGGTTATTCACCTTAGGCTTTATCTCACAGTTAAAGATCTGGGCCAGAAGAAACCTAATTATGTAAAGTCATGTCCCTTATGTAAAGTCACCTCCTAGTGCATATTCTGTTTGCTTTCCAAATATCTTGCTAAAGAACAAACAAAAAATTCCTCTTCCTCCCTCTTTTTTTTTTTTTTGCTTAATTTTGTTTACATTGGTAATATTTCCACAAATAATGTGGGAAGTATTCCCTGATGAAGGTTTTGTTTCCATTTTCCCCACTTTTTCATCAGTCTGCTTTCCACAATAGAATAGTCATAAGGGTAGATGGGAGGGAGGCAGAGGTAGAGGTAGGTGAAGAAGTTCTGTTATCTTAATGAAAGTTAAAATCAGGTTATTGAAGACAACAATGTTGGTCTAACATACAGGGAGCAGGGCCTAGTAGAAAAGCATTTAATTTGGATTTTTAAAATGATTATTTCTTTAATATACATTTTGCATATTTTAAAAATTCATTACAAAAGACTAAAACCATACAATGAATGTTGAAAATCAACTATTAAAAGCCCAGCAAAACAGATATGTTTTTACCAGTTTCCTGAACATGGAGAGAATAGGCTCAAAGACAACTCCCAGGGAAGTGTGTTTCATTTTCAGAGAGCAATACAGGAGAAGGTTCTCTCCTGGAAGCCAGAAAGGTGGACCTCTGATACAGCGGACCATCCCTGGTTGTCTTCACCTCTGGATAGGTTCTTAATGGGAGAGCCAGCCATTAGGCTTTTCTTTATTGAAATGGCAATAAAGAAAAGACCTCAAGCCTAGCTGGTGACTATGTGACACATCACTGTAGGGTTTGGAGCTACCGTGCCACACTTTTCTTTGTACCTAGCGTACAACAGACAACCAACACCTATCTTTCAACAGGAGTATCATGGAATCCCAGCACCTGTTACTGGTTAACAGCCAGACACATCTGAATATAAATTTACCTAATTTCACATTTTCAGATGACTGTACAACCCAAAGGTCATCATCCTTTCAAACATACAGTACATGTCTCTGAATACTGTGGTGCAGTTTACCAGTCGTAATCATGTATTAGAGAAATGTACTGCATGTGTATATTGAGAGAGTCAGTGTGGTGTAGTGGTTAAGGCATCAGGCTAGAAACTGGGAGACCAGGAGTTCTAGTCCCTTCTTAGACATGAAGCCATCTGGGTGACCTTGGGCCAGTCACTCTCTCTCAGCCCTAGGAAGTAGGCAATGGCAAACCACTTCCAAAATCTTGCCAAAATCTGCAGGGACTTGTCCAGGCAGTTACCAGGAGTCAAAACTGACTCGAAGGCACACACACACAAAAAGTATATATTCATGATAATTATGTATAAAATGCATTAGAGGAGAAAATTATTTGCCAAAACTGTACACAAGTATAAAAATATATTTATAACAAAAATGTATTTCAAAAGATGTGCACAAAAATACTAATAAATTTTAATTGCAACTACTTAAAAATATTCTCAAACTAGTATGGGATGTAACAAACTGAACTTAGGAATTTGTGGGAAACTGAATGGACAACAAATTCCCCCATCCCCAATAAAGACTAAACAATTTTTGACTGCTATCCAGACAACGAAGCCCTTGTCTGTCTCTGAACCTATGCTGTTAACAATCTGCCACATATTTAAGGAAGTGAAGTAGCAAAAGGGCAGGGAAGGAGTTTCATAAGCTGGGGTCTTCAACTTTACTATAACTATGTGCATCATTATTTATTGTAAAAAATTCCTCAAAGAGTCCTTCTTGATTTAACAAGCGAGCAAAGATAATGAAATAACCCTAAAAGAGACAGTCAATCAGGCTCTACAGGCAAGAGGGGAAATGCAGTGGATTGCTCATAGGGAATGGATGTGCCAAGGAAGGTTATGGTTTTTGAGTGCTGATAGGGCCCCAACTGAGCCAGTGACTACTGAATAGGAATATGGTAGGTACTTTTTGAACCGAACCATTTTCCTAGTTGAAATTGTTCTTCTAAGTTGCCATTTGCCCAGCTAAGGAAAAGATAACTAAAGGGTGCCTGCTTGTTTTCACCAGCAAGTCAAATGCCAGCTTGGTGGAGGGCAATTTAGACTTAACAGATGGTGTAGCAGAGATAATTAACTGCCCTTTCCCTGAACTACACTGAGTAACAGGTGCTGGGGACATACCACAGAGGACATTCATCTCTTTTGTAGAAGGTTGGCGGCATCCTACCCACAACCAGTTGTTGAAAATAGGGCAGTCAAGTAGATAGACCTTGATTTGACCCATAAAGATAAATACTTATATTCTTCATGAGATTTAGGATGTCTAGCCTTCTTCTTTCTAAAGGAGATATCCAAAGACTAGTGAGAGGTAAGTTCAGTTTTGCAGTCAGAAAAATTAAACATGTCTATCTGATAATATGTACTGAGATCTAAATCTTGGCACAAGGTTCAGTGCAACATCCACCTTGTTACAGTGGACCTGGCTCTGTCAACATCATCAGTAAAAGCATTCGCTCTTGTTTCTTATAGCCTTCTCCAGTCTGGTAGTTTTCCAGTGTGCTTGTTACATGATAGCCATGTTGCTGCCTCCAACAGACTAGAGAAGACTTATTTACCATTATGAATATTATTTTGTGAAACTACTGCAAGCTGGTTAATGTTAAAGTTACAAGCCTGTTTCTCTGTAAGACTATTATTATTCATTTAGGACATCTTAGCTATTTGCTGCTGATTTTGTTGAAGCAAGGTGAAAATCACCAGCCCTAGGGAAGGAATAAAAAGTGCAAGCAGATGAGCACTTAAGAAATATAATTTAAAAATAATAAATACAGATAGAATTATCAATTATAAGAGAAAATATAAAGAGGGGTATAGGGTGTGCCAAAACTGTAAAAAAAAATATCTCTTCTAAAGCCCTTTCTCTAATTACAGCTTTGTCAAAATAAATTCAACAATGGAAAAACAATGATTTAGCAAATACTGTTTTAGGTAACTTTAACTTTCAACATTCCAGATAAGATAAAATAAGATATATCAGTGGAATAGAATGGTGGTTCTCAACCAATGCTATGTATACACACAGGTGGGATTCAGTCTAGATGCAATGCAGGGTAAATCACTGAACATTTAATTAAATCCTTAAAATTTCCATAAATGATATATAATAGTAATAATGGAATGCCTGTGCATGTACTTCTTTCTCCTGAAAAGAATTGGCATTTTGCTTCCATCATTACTAGAACCCAAGTTCTCTGATAGTGTGATTGGTGGGACTATATGAAAAACTGAGAGCCATTAGATAAATATATATGTATTCTTAACAAGAGAAGAAAAGAATCCTCGTATGCCAAGCAGGACAATGAGGTCCACATTTATTCCAGTAGTACCTTGCTCCTTTTCCAAGAAACTAAGAGCCCCAATTTTGTAATGACTAGAGGTGTTTCATCTGGACAGCTTTTGGGCCAAGATTTGGTCAGCTTCAGCAAAAAGGAAAGAAAAGAGAAGCATTCATGTACTTCAACCATTATAAAAACAAACCTTGTTATACATCATTTATTACAGTAATTCCCACAGATGGCACCTTATTTCAAATCCCCCATTATTTTTGTAACAGGGCAGCCCAATCCTAGATGTGTGGGTTGGTGGGGGGGAGGTTGGAACTCCATCTGGATGAATGAACGTTATCCTTTATACCCAAATCGCTGTGCATTGGTTTCAATCTTCTTTAACAACTGCCTGACAGATTTTCCACACAGGAATCAGAGAGATGGAGCAAGAGGGGGAGAGAGAAAGAGGCAGAAAGAAAGAGAGGTAATTACCTGCTGAACTGGGGTTCTGAATAACATGAAATGCAGTAAGAACAATCCAGGCGATCATGCTGGTAAAAGGGATAGTGGACATCTTGACCTCATACAGAACAGAGCAGAAAGTTGTAGTGGTATCAGTGTAAATCCACACCTCAGGTCAAGCAGGTACTTCACAGATGTTGTTCTCATCTTTTCCTCTCAGTAGCACAGAAAATGCAGAAGTATCAAACCACTCTGCTGCAAACAGGAAATAGGGCTCTTTGATGACTTTGCCATTTTATCTTTGTTTATTCATGCCTTTTTCTATACTTTGATTGCTCTACTCTCAGAAGCACTGTAGTATTCTGCCCTGACATTCGCGGGAAAGAAATGCCAGCCCTCGACTGCTGAGAACGAGAACAGGGATCAATATCCAGTTTGAATCTTACACGGCTGCCAGGTGAGAGAAAAATGCCACGAGATTCAGCCAGTCATATATGGGCCAGATGTAAGGCTTTTTTCCTCATCTGCCCTCCTCTGAAGAATCTGCATCATGGAAATAGAGCTGCTACTACCACCATAAAAACAGGCCAAGCAGCCTCCATCCCTCTGAAAGAGTCCCACTATTGGAAATGGGCTTATCCAGAAATGACTGCATCTCTGTCTTTCCATGGCACATTTCCAAAGTTCAGTTAAGTTATGGGGAGGGGGGTCTGGAGGCCATCTGTAAAAATGTAGGCATCGTCAAGGAAAAAATGTGTGCAATCCTCAATATTAAATATTGCTATGGAATAAATAAAAATATAAACAAATACATTCAAAAAGTATTTGACACCAGCAGGAACTAAATGCTCCCAAGAGGTCCAAGTAATGGCATGGAAGCCTTGGCCAATAAGCCAACAGGCTTTCATACATGCTATGGCCACCATTGTTCTTTTCTTCTCCTTAAAACTGATTTTTTTTTCCAAAGAAGCTGTATGTTTCAGAACAAAGAAAGAGCATGTGGCTTGGTAATGTGGAGCTTCGGGGAAGATAAAAAAGGCCTTTCAGTAAACACCTGTTCCAAACTATTTATGAACTTTATCATGATTAGTCAATATTTGGTTTCTAATGATGCAGGGAAAATGTTTCCAGGCAGCTTTAAATCTGGCAGCAAGCAGTGTTTAGTTATAAATGAGGAATACGTTTAGGGCCCAAACCAAAGCCTGGACATTGGGGAGCTCTGTGAATTGCCCAGCCATTATTTAAACCAAGAATAAGCCATGCCTGAAATTAAAATTCCCCTTACCCCAGATTTTTGGCCATGCCGGTTCATCAGATGAGAATTATATTCCTAAACATCCAGAAAGGACAGGATTGCTGCCTCGGTTTAAGCTAATGGATAAAAATCCTAAACAGTAAGTTCCAGAAATTCTGTAGCATCACTGTCCCCAGAAGGTCTTCAGGTTCTAGTCATGTATTTGGAGAGATCTGCAGAAATGCTGATTTCACTTTGGTAGGCTTTTCCATCAATAATGTCATGATAATTGGCAAATCCAACCCTGATGGACTTCTCCACGTAACAATCTTTAACGAATCAGGAGTGAATCTTTGCATCTAACTTGCAATTCAGTGCCAGGTTCTTGTCTCCTGAACCCAGTTCCTTCACCTGCCAAAAGGCCCCACCTATTTCCTCATAGCCTGCGATTCTCTCCAGGAGAGTTCAGAAATTCCATTTTTTCTCAGTCATGCATGCTAATAATTTTTCATAGAAAACATGATTTGTGATTACACATTCATGAATACAGAGCAGCATCTCTGGATTCTAATGTAACTCCACATTACAGGTATGCCTCCTGCAGTTGCAGAAGTGGGAAGTCACATGGGCTGCTTCAGGTTTCTTTTTGTTTTAAAGCCTAGTTGGTGTCTATGAACCCCAGCACTTCTGCAGCAGGGAGGGCCTTGCAGCTGGAAAACAAAACAAAACAACAGCTGTACAGTTATTCCGAATTCTGCCGCTGTGTAACTGTCATTCAAAATTCATCTTTCAAAATAATAATGCCAGATTGACCATCTCAGTATATTAAAAAGAAGAAGAGGAGGGGGAAATGGAGGAGACAAACAAATGTCTAGCCAGCAAATGCTTTTACCCCATTCAGATCAGATGTGCAAATAGAGGATAGCTGACCTGGTTCTACAGTTTGAGGGTTCAATGATGTAGTCAAACACTGGGTTGAGTGACTTTCTCTGTATGGAATGTAACATGTTTCTATGTTTTCTGCCTCCCTTTTTTATTGTTTTTGTTTGTTTGTTTGTTTGTTTTGCAGGGGGAGGCTTTCCTTTCTGTACATTTAGTACAATTAAAGTATGAGGGGAAAAATGTATAGAGATAATTGTCTGGGGAAGACAGATTAGACGTCTGCTTCCTGGATAAAATTATATAACACCTTCATCTTCTGATTGTTGCTGCTTCTTTATCCCATCTGTGGTCTACCTACTATTCCCAAAATCCCTGATCTTCACCTCACCTCCTTTCTAAGGCTCACATTAGTTGCTCCTCGCTCTTAGCGATCCCATTTCATGCCCTTTGCTTCCAACTTAAGTTCTTCCCTACCCTCGGCATCTCACCTCCCTCTCATGCCCTTACTAGTCCTTTCTGTGCTGATTTTCTGAATCGCTAGCACACAGTTCTGCCATAGAATTTTCCCTTATGAGCAGAAAGGGACACATTCCTTCATAGTTATTGACTGAACCAGATCATTACAATTGAAAATTCTTGTTCGGAGAGAAAATCAGCACTTGGTAGCCATCAGAAAATTCAGGGTGGGTGTTTCCCTCTTTTTGAGGGAATAGAGAGTTCCAAAACATGGGAGATGATATGCAAAAGTAGTTAGAATGATAAGAGTATCTGAAGACAAAGGAAGACTCACCTATTTCCGAAGGGACACCTATGCAACTTTTGGCCCACCAAGCTAAATATAGATGTTCTGCTAGCTGTTTGGCAAACCCTCTGTTTTTAGGATCCCAGAATGCAGCAACTCCAGGAAGTTTTATTGACCCACCGATGGGATGCCATATACTGTATGCCTGGTAAGTTCTATTTGGTGGGGGAGCAAATGAATATGAAGCTTGGAGTGCAGATTGTGAGATGGGGGTTGATACTGTATAATTGCACCTCCTCTACTACTTGTTCATTTATTTGCATTACCTGTTTATAACATTTGCCCCCTTTTTCTGGCTGAACTGTGTTATATATTTTCTGAAGAAACTCTTGACGCTGTCAGCTCAGTAAGGAACCCGGAGCTAAATTCAGTGCAGAGAAAGAGGTAAACGGGGAAAAAATCATTGTTTCACTCAGACACTGTCCTACTGCAACTACAGATTTCATTGCAATAGAGCAGAGGCCACCAGCCTGTTGAGAATTGGGGTCTTCTTAGAACACTATCCTGTAATTACTGTATGGGATTGTAGGGATAATTTCAATTGTACTAGATCATTTTCTCCAATCTCCCTTTGATTTTACTGCTTCTTTCATTGTGCCTTGCAATATGTTTTTATTTCGTTTGTTTGTTTATTACTACTGCTACTTCTTTATTTCTGGATCTTTGAGTGTAAATCAATAAATGAAGTAGGTAAGTAACTTACATTATGGACCCACTCCAGAAGCCTGCCCATAGCACCTTTGCATCCAACAATAATGCAGTTGTGCAACTCCTTGGCATTACAATGGACTTGCACACAATAAATTTCAAGTGGAGTAAGCCTTTTCTTTAGATTACAAGTTCTGATGTTTTTGCTTAAAAGAAAAGATACCCGATTCCTTCTTTAAGTTAATTTAAAAATAACGATCAACAATATCATATTCGCATCATCTTTTTTATGTTATAGGAAAGCTAAGTGAAGCAGTGCTTCTTGATTCCCTTTTTTCAATTTGATAAATTTTGATTTGAGAAATTTCTCAATTCGGTGAAATCATACAACAAACAAACGAAAATTTTCCCACTCAGGAGAGGTAGTAATTGTCTACTTCAGGTATTTTTCTACAATTGAAACAATTAATGAATCATGGGGAAGCTATTTAAAAGTAAAACTATTTCTGGTATATTAAGCGTTTTCATATTCCAGCCAAGAGAACGAATTTCTGTGTTGCTATTACCAAAACACTGTACAATGAAATGCTTGCTCCATATAGTAAAACCAAAACCAAAATCAAAACCAAACAATAAAAAACTTAAGTCAGTCGGAAAAGTTGGGGATGAGCACTTCAAACTGAAGACTTTCTTTAATCAGTTTTATAACTCTTCTGTGTCAAGAGAAGTGGTATAATTCAGGAGAGTTATTACAGGACAGTTCTAGAGATACTTCACTGTCTCCAACATAAGGATCTGGAATTGGTAGAATGAAATTCCCTGGTTACCATACTTTGGACATTTTATACATCCTAGAATTCACAGACTCTTTTATTGTGGTTGCTGGAAGAAATGCAGCCAGAGCCACAGAAATAGCTAGAAGTTCTCTGAGGGACAGTCCTGATCATAATGATGAAGGGTTAGATTTGCCTAAGATCTATCTACCATGAAAAGTTCAAGGAGCCCAGCACTCTTTCAGAATTTATTTCCTTTGAAAGGAATTCATAGGAAGCTTACAGCATTTGGGGTTATTTGACTCCAAAACATAGCAGAGATGGTGATGCAGTTGAAGCAAACAGAGAAATCAAATAATCAGGAGTCCAGAGCCCCCAGAGGAATTTTCTACAGCTTGCTGCCTTGCTGGTTCTCTCCCCTTGTGTATCTCTCACAGATAGCATCCTGCCTCTCTTCCAAATACTGTGAGGATTCTCTACTCAGAGCTGGCTTGCCCCTTTCCTCTGGCTGCTGAGGCAAGGAAGCAGTTGCAGTATGAGACTGTCAAGAGATGATTCCTTTAGGTAGCTAATAGCGCCCCCAGGAGTCTGTCCAATGCATAGCAAGGCAAGGAGGCCGATGTTCCAGAGAATGTGTTCTGGGGCAGCGGTTTTCAATCTTTTCTATCTTAAGTCCCATCAATCACTGTGTCAAAGAATCTGAATCCCACCAACAGAGCACAAAAAGCCCATTCTCCAATGATACTTTATACACATACAGATATTATAACATTAGATTATTACCAGTTACTGCAGATTTCAAAGGGGTTAATTAAAGTTGCAGTGACTTGAGCTGAGTTCCATCTATAGGACTTCTAAGTCCCTTCTGTGGTATGCATACCAGTGGTTGAGAAGCATCATTTTATCACTCTTTCTCCAACAGGGTATTCTTTTCTCCAAAGAATTATGATTCTGGTACAAAAGTAATGTGAATGTTTTAATTCGGGCTTGGGTGTTTTGTCTTGTTTTACTAGGACATGGTTTGGATGACTGCATTAACAGCTGATACTGGATGGTTTGTTACATGCTCCAAATCATAGAACTGGAAGGTAATGGAATATAACAATAATGAATCAGTCTCTTGGAAAATGGTCTTCTGTAAACCCCATTGAGATGATAGAAACTGCTGAAAAGCATTAAGGACACTGGAAAGACAGCCTCTCCCATATAGACCTACAGATGTACATACAAATAATGTTATTCCCTTTGGGGGAAAGCAAAATTATGTAAAGTGCAAGAAAAAAAAGCAGGAAGTAATAATGAGAAAAGAAAGGAGATAAGAGAAAGGAAAAGGAAAAGAAGTAGCATGTAATATGTAAAAGAAATTACAGGCAAGAGATAAACAGAAAGGAAAGGGAATCTACTATAAAACAGCAACACTCACTACGCCACTCCACATATAGTTTTCAAGTACTTCATTCCTAGTGCACTCAACTTACTTTAATGTCTCTCTTGATATACCCAACTCTCACTTCTATAGGACCAGGTAGGCAGAAGCACACCCTTATACATAGCTGGTTTTGCTTCTTTCAACACTCATTCCTTGCCTCACAACACATATGACCTACTACATTTCTACTAGTATTTGCACATGCACTGTACTTTCCCATCTTTAGTAAATATTCTACCAATTAATCTGTCTAATCTAGTTTTTCTCTATTTAGGTATAACTTTATAGTTATACTTTAGGTATAACTATTGAAGTATTTCACTCCATTTTCCCTGTCAAAGGGAAGTTAAGTTAATTTATCTTGGACTTTGCTTTATTAAATTTCAGAGCCATACTCCTCATTACATCATATACTCATTCACTGCAAAAGTGCACATACATTCATATCCTCAACCAAGACACCTCTAATGTCATTGCAAACATTATTTATACATTTATCCATAAATATGTTAAACAACCAGGGGGACTTCACACATCCTTAAGCATTCCACTTGTTTTCACATCACAAACGATTAGCCCCAGTAGGTAGACCAGACCATGAAATCAACCCCATAGCAAAGCTAAAACTACTTTTATTGAGAGTGGCTATAATAACAGAATCTTGCAAGTCTGACTGTGCTGGACTGCCTCCTCCTTCTTATACTTCAGTGAATTAGGGAGGTGTCTGTCTGAGACATTGCCAACCATTATCTGGAGTTTCTGGACTACAAAAATGTTTCAGCCCCCTTTGCCTAGGCAATAGCTTTTGCATATCTCCATCCAATCATCTTCCTTACTTTCTGCACATTGCCACCCTTATTGCATTCAGCAAGTAACCTTCATCTCCATATTAACACAAAATGTACATAATTCAAGCCTATTCATTCTATCATATGCTTTCTCTAAGTTAATTTAGAATACTTTCTTTCTCACAGACATCCGTTTTTAATGCTGAAGAGCAAAACTTTGGTCTGCACACCCTCTGCCTGGCCTAACAGTGCACTGAATTTTCCAACTTTTGCTCACTGACACTTTGTACCCTTTCAATTAGAATTCTGCCAAACACCTTTGCAAGTATGCTTGACAAACTACCTCTCACGTACCAATTTTTGAATTCACTTATTAGCTTTCCCTTTGTATAAGGGAACAGTAACAACATTCCTCCACACATGTTAGCAAGTTGCAAAGTCCCTTAGGAAAATATATCCATAATTTAACACTCTAATTATACAATCTACACCTGCAATCGTATCACTTTTCAACATTCTCACAGTATTTATACTTCCTTTTTATCTTTTTTGTTTTTCTTGGACACTAACATTTGTCACATTCACTTCAATTTTTTTCTTTCTGATATCACTCCCAGTCCCATACAAATCTCTAAAATACTCCTCCCAGCATTCCCTATTTTGGTTTAACCCAAACTATTTCATCATTTTATTTCTATTGTCATTTATTCTCCTGGAAGGTCTTTGTTTAGCCCTTTTCATGCACTTCCAAAATATTATTTTATTTCCATCAAAACTGCTCTGCATTTTCTCTATCTCTTTTAATCTTAACCAGTACTTGACTACATTATTGTCAACTGTGTTTTTCCTCTATATCCACATTATGCAATATCCTTCTCTTGGTTTCATTGTCTGCAGTAATAATTCTCTTATGCGCACTTTTCCCCCTTATTTGCAGTCTCTTTCACTTCATCATTCAGACAAACTTCCTTTTTCCTACTTCCCTTTATCACTTATTTCTGTAGTACTGTATAATATAATTCTTTTCACTATTCTATGCAGCTTCCAGGACCTAAATTTTTTTGTATATCCTGTTTCCATTCATTCTGTTGGGAGATTCATAGTTTTATACAGAACTCATACCTTCTCTTCCTGCAGTTATTCTGCTTTCACTTTAGTTGTTCTCCCTTCTTTCTTTTTCCCTCATTTTTTGTTCATGATCTGCTTTTGACACTACCCAAAAATGGTCCACATTTTGATTTAGATATCAGGATTTTCTCATGGGAAGAAGGTCATCCCGTTTAGCTATACAAAACAAGTGTTGAGATTACAAAGTATCTTGTGATGTTGTTATGATTTTCACTGCCACCTACTGTATGTGTGTGTGTGAGTTATTCAGTGGGGGTGTTATACTAGCAATATATGGGAGTGAAATGCCCAGTAAGTGAGAGTGTGTTTTTTACTTTGAACAGTTAACCATGTAGGTTTTATAGGTTATGTAGTCCTAACTAGTAACCAAGTAGTGAACCTCTTCTCTGAGAGTGTTTTTTAGCTAGAGGCTTTGTAGTGATAAGTCTTGGAAGCTAATATGAGAAGAAGTCTTTGTTATATTCTATATTTTGTATGCAACTTGAATTTTGTGGAGTTTTGCATTTTTATCAATAAAGACCAGTTAGTTTATATTTTCTGACTGGATTTTCTTTGGAGAACAAAATATGGACATTGCATTTTGCAAGCTCTCATGCTGATGTGTAATTTTTCCTGAGAGCAGGATTTATGGGACCTTTGCTGCACTCTGCGCAACATTAGAACCGCTCATCATCTTTGTATCTTTTGTTAATTCATTCAATCTTTCATCATAAATAAATGTTAAGCTTTTCCATTTATCTATTCGTTTATCGTGTGTATATATAATGGACTTATGTTCAAGCCATGTATTTGAAACCAACAGATCTTTTTTCAAAGCAGATACATCAAAGAGTCACTTCAGTCAATGAGGCATTTATTCTTGGGTTTTTGAATGACCCAAGTGTTATCCAATTTTCTCCTAAACTCATTCCTGTTTTTTTCATTACCACAATTCAGTGAAGCATAATGTCCAAGCATCACCACACAATGAATTCATTATTTCATATGCACCTACAACAATCTAGATGACACCAACACCATTCATGCTTTCTAACATGAATTTTAGCGCTTTCATTAGTAATTAAACCTACATATAATTCATGGTTATCCTACATCTTCACTTTCCTGCATGTACTTAACTCCACTCCAAAAGTGCAGACTATATTTATTCAGAACTGTTACATCTTTTTCTTCATTTCACAAACTTAGAAGTTATCTATTCTTTCTTCCTTCCTTCCTTCCTTCCTTCCTTCCTTCCTTCCTTCCTTCCTTCCTTCCTTTCCTTTCCTTTCCTTTCCTTTCCTTTCCTTTCCTTTCCTTTGTTAATTCATGCTGTTTACATTTTAACCACAATCTTCTACATGCCATGGTTTTCAACAGATTGGCCCACTAATATTTACTTCCACTGCCATCATGGCTTTTTAGTAAAATAAGTAGTAAATAGTAAAATAACAGCTTTAGTTGTACCCATGCCACATGCAGCATTCCCTGCTGATTGGACACAATACCAATCAGTTTTGGCTCATTTTGGTCAATATTCTACAAGTACAACCAAAGCTGTTCTTCAGGACAGTTTTCTCCTCCACCACAAAAAAAAAAAAAAGAAAAGATAATAACAAACTGAAGCTCTTGACATGCACTTTGGTCAGGATCTACTGGTAGATCTGGGTGATGCCTCCATAGTGCAAAATAAGTTAAATTTGAGTTACTGCAACATATTTGTTGGGACAAACTCTTCACGTCCTTCTCCATCCACAAAACCCCTACTGAATAACTGGACAATATTTCTAAATCAAATATGAATTCTAAACATGTTTGACTTGAGTCTGTAATTATTGAGAACCTGCCCAACCAGGAGATAATGCTCAAGCATCAAATAAGTTCATGAGATAGACATTCATAACATACATTGTACTCAGATTCTTCTTCCTACCACCACCTCACATGTAAAAATCTGCTCTAGGGTTTATTCCAACTATTATAATTGGTAGTAACTTACTGTAGTTCAAATACTGTATAATATGATTGAATTTGTACTATTTGTTTTCCTTACAGAGAGCGATGTGTATGGAGAGATATATCAAACCCTTTAATTCTGTATACTACAATGGTGTATAAGAGATAAATTTTCCTAATAGTTGCCTTTTGGAGTTATAGGAGTAATATAAGTAAATTGGTTCAAAGGAGAAAACTCATTCCATTCTGTACTGAGTTTTAGAAGTGCCTCTGTCAACAGTGGAATGACTTTCAGCTGCCCACCTCATTCTCAGACCTACCACATAAGGAGTTTTCTCTTCATCTACTACTGGAAGCACTCTCATCAATCACACCGCTCTAGTTCCAAACCACAAATGGTGCATTACAAGCAGCAAAACTTACTGTTGCTGTGCAACAGGAAATCAGCCTTTTCCCCTCTTTCCTGCATTTCTAACCAGGTTAGGGACAGATTGTCAGAGAGAAAATCTATCTATGTGGTCGCTAAGAGTCAACACCAATTTGATGGCTGAAAATCCATCATTCAGTCTGCACTTGTGCACTGGGTGGAACGCACATTCCGGTATGTTTCTCATGTTCTTTGATTTTTCATTGGTGAGACTGACTGCCTGTTGTGCCCTCTGCCATACCAGCTCACATTTCATGTTCATTCAGCAGGTAGGGAGTAGCAATCTCCTGAGAATATTTGTGATCTGAAGTTGGTAAGTACAAAGTAAAAAAGGTGGGTTTGAAAGGGCTGGCAGGCTGAAGGGGGTGTGGTATGGCAGGATTCTGTTTAATATCAGTACTGAGTGAGGTCTATTTCCCTGTTCCCAGTGTATGAAAGTCCCACTTTGCTGCTGAAGCCAGGTTTTGCTTTCCCAGGAACAAAAAAATGTGAAGTGAAAATTAGCAGCAGCAGAAGTTAATTTCTTTTTCTACAGCAAGAGGGAAGTGGAGTGGGGAGAGAGGTTTAGTTTGGAGTGGGGAAAGGGTTCATTTGGGGAGAAAAGTTATTGAGAAAAAGAGCTACAAGAAAGGGAGGCAGCAGGTACAGACCTCGTTGATGTGATGACCTGCCCCCTCCCATGGCAGTTACTTAGAACAGAGGCTGTGTAAAGATACATGTACATTCTCTGCACGTGCTGCACTGATCCTTCTATTTCCTTGTACTCACTCCTAAAGGGTGTCTCTCTCTCTCTCTCTCCCTCCCTCCCTCCCTCTCTCTCTCTCTCTCTCTCCAAAACAGCAGCTTGTCTGACTCCCCAAGAGCTCCGTCTTCCAGAGCTCTTTAGTCAGAGCTAGTTGGCCACCACCATCACCATTCTCCAGAGGTTGCAGTAGGGGCACCAATACAAAATCCACCATGCTGTGATCTCTAGAATCCATTAAGAATATTATCAGGACACTGTTTCTCCAAAGTTCAGCAAATTAAGATGGTTGCTTCTCCACTGAAGTTTTTTGCTTGGTTTGTTTTTTAGTGGACACAGTGCTATTCCACATTTGGTGTGAGATTTGGAAAGGGCTTTGTTTAGATTCCTGGAGTGGTTTGTTTATTCATTTTGCATTTTTAGAGTCTAACCTCCAAATACGGAAGTGGGATATTTCTTATACTTCACCCAACCTAGGGGTTGGTGAAGCCTGCAGGTCATTCTCTTCTGGTTTGTGTATGATGTCTATACCCAACCTCCTGAAGGTTGGACTTGTATGACTGTGAATTCTCCTAATGCTTCTCCCCGAGCAATCTTGGCATCTCCTCATCTTCAGACTGGTATCTCTTTGGTTTTGTGCTGTCTTTGTCTGTGAACTTAATACTGAGAGGCTTTGACCTAAGAGCCCCAGCGGCATGCTTTGCTGGGATGTTTGTTGATATTTTTGAAGGTTTTTCTCACATCTGGGGGAGATGCCGTGTCTGGCAGATTTAAGCATGCCAACCCATGTGAATCTTTACTATGTGACTCCAGACCCATGTGCCTTGAAGCTTTGGACACTCCCACAACTGTCTCTTCTCCTTTCTCCTTACTTCTTGGACCTGCCTAAAGAATCCAATATGGCTATGGGTCATCTTGGATTTTTTAGGCAGCAGTTGTGGGACAGTCCAAAGCTTCAAGGCACATACGTCTGGAGTGTTTTAGTAAGCTGCTTCTCTGACTCTTTACCTGTTTCTTTCTTGGCACCTCTCAGTTCAAGATAAGCTCCTTCTCTGCCAGAGGAATTTAGAGTAGGGATGTGCAAAACTCACCAATTCAGGAATGCAACATTTCAAAGAATTTTGGATTGTTTCATTTTCTCTTGAGACCAAGCTAAACCTGCTGCAGTTTGGTGATTTGGGGGTGTCAACCTTCCAAACTGGAAATGATTCAAGGTGGTCAACAAGTAGCCCAGCCCCAAACAGGCCTGTTGTGCATAGAATGCTATGCTTGGAAGACCTCAAAGGACTTCCTGTCCAGAGGATTTACTGGAAAATGGTAAACTGTCCCCAAGAATTGCATGACCCAAAGGAGGGACGGCATGGAATGGAATGGAATAGGAATGGAAAATTTGGGAATTCTGTAGAATATTCCATTCCCAATCAGTGGATTTTGTATTTCCCTATTTTTTTTCCTTTTAAATAAGATGTAGAAACAGTAACATTAACAATATATCATTAGAAACAAGCTCTTCCTTAAAGCTATAAAAAGTGATTGTAAAGTGGCAAAGTAATAACATGGGAATTAAATGATAACCGTAACATTAGAATCTTCGAATCACAATAGAACTAATTATAATTAAATTTTAATTACAATTAAAGGTTCCAACTTGACTATACACTATGATAAAAGTGGTAAAATACTATAGATTATAGTATAATAAAATAATATACAGTGGTATCTAAAAATGCCTAAGCAAAATACAGCATGAAAACCATAATACTAATTATTAAAAATTATAGATAATTGTCGGCGTGGTCATAATGTATATTGAATTATTAACTCTTCCCAGCAATCAGATCCCACCAAATGTTGCATACTACCATGCAGAACTTAGCAACATTGAAAGTTATTTTAAAAATGCAGTACAGAAACACAAGACTGACCTGTGTGACCATGCATCCTAGTAAGGAAAGGGGAAAAAAATCAAGGTCCTGTAGATAAATCTAGAGAATAAGCAATGATGCCCAACAGTTTCTACTTAACCAGCATAGCATTATATAGCTACTGTGGCTCTAAAACAGGACAGTCCTACACTCGCACTTCCTCTTGCTCGGTCTCTGGAGCAGCAGAGTGAGAACCAGGAAAATTTGAGGTAAAACAACAGAGCTCTTCTTCTCTGGAGAACAGCCCCTCTGACCTGCAAAACAATTGCTCCAGGACATACCCGTGTGGAAGGCCCAATTGAAACAACAGCCCTCCCAGTTTGCCAACCAAGCATGGTTACTTTTGAGAAGGGCTTTTCCTAAGATGATGTTTAATCTATATTAAGTTTTTATCGGTCACATAGGTTTTTATCCTTATTGTTAAGAGTATTATGAAGGGTATGGAGGCCTTCACACACACAACCTTCCCACATGATTTCCACTGACACTAACACAGACCCTTCCTTTTTTCTTTTTTCCCCTTCCAGTACCGTGGCTGCTTTGATGCTACAATAATCAAAGCAATAGGTAGTTTGACACCAGGACCCAAAACAAGGACAAAGTAATGTCAGAGCATTTCAGCCTCCCGGGGCACTCTACGGCAGACCTCGAAGTGACCGTTTTGGAAAAAAGAAGACTTTAACAGCACTATTGAGTGAAAAATTGATTTCAGGCCATCTCAGAAAGTCTCAGCAAACACAATGGATTTTTTTTAAAAACATTACAATTGTTAATTGATAAGAGGCTTGCAGTCTGTCTCTCATGTAACCTACATCTGCAGAAAGAACCCGTCTTCCCTCCCTTACCCCTCCATCTCACCCAGTTTAAATCCTATATCAGCCTAAATACTCTGTGCATCAGATGACGTGAGCTGCAGCTCATGAAAGCTTATGCCTATTTACAAAATGTGTTAGTCAAAAAGGTGATACCACACTCCTGATTTTTTGCCACCATAAATTAACATGGCTCTCCTCCTACAACGTCTTTGTAGAAACAGAATAGCAACATTCCTATTTCCCACTGAATTGTGTTAGAAAAACATTCAGGGAAGGGAAGCTTGGAAGGACTGTGATCCGAGGGTGGGAAAGCAAAGGGAGCATGCTTCATCCATGGACAAAAACTGAAAGGGTGTCCACTAGAGGTAAGGGTTGAGTGGAGCAAGAGCTTCTAGTAAGGTAGAACTAAGAAAAGTTACCTAGTGAGGCTAGGATTGGAGACATAAGAAAAGCAACCACATAAGGAGGCTGGGACATGCCTCAAACTCATGAGAAAAAACAGGCCCCAGGATGTAATAAAACAGGCCTTTGTAATTGAGGAAATTCCTTAGAAATAGGAAGATATGTAGGTTTAGGTCAAAGAGTTCATGGGCAGCGAGATGTGGATTCTGCTGACAATGAATTAACATTTCTCGGACCCGGTTAAAGTTGCATTATGTGTTTAAACTTCAAAGGAGATTGTGAGCCGAGCTCTCAAAGAAGGGGGAGGACAGAGAGGGACCAAAAAAAGGGTATAAAAAGCATGTGCTAAGGACACTTCGGGGTTCAGACTTTTTGCTGCCTATGCTGAACCTTTGCGCAAATAAACTCCTCTCCCGAATGAAGACCTGAGCGTCCTGTCTTCAAATTTTCTGCAACATTTCGACTGAAGATAGTTCATTGGCTTAATAGACCATATTTGGATCAACTGTGGGAGCATTAAAACAAAACCAAAAACCAACAATTGCCAACCAGCAGAGGATGTGACAATCTAGCGGCCCAGGAAAAATGCCCAGGGCAGTGACCAGCCACTGGAGGGAAGGGGGCATGCCAGGCACTAAACCGTGGCTGCTACTAGAATGGAATGAAGTGCTGGAGACCATCTGCTCTGAGAGGCTGAAGACGGCGCCAGTGAACACAGCAGTTTTGAATCAAAGCTGGAAAACCCGGCCATGGGGTGCTTTTGCAATGGGTTGGAATGAAAGATGGCACCCTCTCTTGCGCTCAGGAAGTGTTGAATGGTCCATGATGATCAGCTTAGCACAAAGTGCAGATCTGCCCTTAGCCTCACAAAGCAGAACAAAACACCCATTTTATAGATAGCAAACTTACAATGCTTGGAAAAATGCACACATTTGTTTAAGTGACCCACAGTCACTTCTGCCCAAACAAAGGCAAAATTAGACACACACTACAGTCAAACAAGATAAAGCACACACCACATCAAACCAAACCAACAAGCACACGCTCACATTCTTCCATCTAAATGGGAAGAAAAAATAAATTCAGCATGTGCTTTGGATGAAGTCTTGGCTGTGGCAAAGGAAATCAGCTATCACAATGCTTTGGAGCACTTATCAAGCCACACGCTTTTCTCTGAGTAAATTTTCCTGAGAGGAAGCCTTTGTAGAAAAAAATGGCCTGAGGCCCAGACCTTTGTTCAAGATCTTAGGTGTTACTTATCTTTATCCTGTTCATTATTAGTTTTTTCTTTCTGTGAGATGTTTTTGGTGACTAACAGCAGAACGTTGCTGCCATCTAGTGGTCAACCAGCCCAGATGTGGCAACCCTAGTTGTGATGGATTGCACCCAATGACAGCCATTTTGTGAATGGCCTGTACAAGTGGCAGGCATTTTATGAAGAGATTCACAATACTTCCTTGGAACTCCAAATGTGTCCACACCACCTTTAGAGATTTGGGGAGTTGATGAACATATTTGGAATTCTCTTTAACCAATACAATTCCTTTTGTTCAGGGATACAGTTATAATGAATTAACATGTTAATTCTTGGTTAATATTTGGTAATATTGGACTGGTTAGTTGACCAAAGGTACCATCCAATCTTTGCCCCTGCATGGTATTAAAGTGATGTCCTGCTTCTGCCTACCCCTCCCCCACATACACACACCCCTTAGATAGTGTTCATACATGATTCATTATAAGGATTAGGATGTTTGCGCATGACTCCAACATCTCCATCCAATCCTACCTCTCTGCACAGCATAAGGTACTTCTTCATAAATAATTGAGGAAAAAGAAATCTCTTTGGGTCTTAGATCTTTGTACATGGGTATATTCTATTTGCAGAATTCAAGTAAATCCCGTCTCACATATTTTTACTCATTGTACTCTAGGCTTGTAAAGTTTTCTTGTAGAACAGATGTTTTCCCTTATCTTCCAATTGTCCAAAAAGTGTGCTTGAAAATCTCAGAAGTAGCCATAAACATGTTAAATACTCTTTTGGATCAAGCTCACTTATTGGTGACTACTTGGACAAGTCCATATAATTTTCAAGATAATGTTATGGAAGCAGTTTGCCATTGCCCTTCTTAGACATGTTTCTTCAGCTTCCAAGTCTGATCTAAACATATAAAACTAAGTTGGACAACTGTCAAGATGCTTCTTAGAAGAAAAACTGTGATAGCTAGGAAATGCTACTTTTATACACTCTGAAACCTTGAAGCTGTTATCCCATAATTCAACAGCATTCTGTTTTTCCAATGCTTTGTCTTAAGAGTATACAAAAGAAAATTAAAAGGGGGAGGAAGTTTATAAATGAAAAGGGTTGGGCACACAGGGTTGCATACAAACTTCCTGTCCACTAGTTGCCCTCTACAAATGCCTCTAATATATTCATAATACTGAATACATTGTTTTAAATATATGATGAATTCCATTTTGGTTTTGGAAGGAGTAGCAAGAAACTGTTTTAAGATATCCCTTTACCTAATTTGGATTGCAGAAGAAATATTAAATTGCTCTGTCCTGCAGGTTTAATCTGCATGTTTGGCTAGCATTAGCAAATACATTCCAAAAGCAACATCTGTACTATTCAGTATCAGTAATTCCAGACAAAAGCAATCCAACCAGAAGTGAACTTCTCAAAGTTGATGACATTGTTCAGAAAGAAACGTATTTCCAAAACATTATTTTTCCTTTAAATTGTATTCCTCCCATCTACCCATACACACATCAACACATCCATCCATACCCACACAACCTTGACAAGAAGGACATTTATTTTGCTTTGTTTTTATTAAATCCATGAAGAATGGTATTTCAAGATTATCTTGACCATTTTTTTCTTGTCATAGAAGAAGGCAAAATGGAGTACAACACTGAGGAGGAAGATCACATACTTCACTGGGACAAGCATGGGTGGGTTCCAACTTACAGAAGAAGAGGAACTGTGAACAATAGAAAGATGAAATTTCTTTTATCATGCAGTTGTAAAGCAGGAAATTCTAGGGCTCGGATCTGCGGTCAGGATCATATAGGAAAAAGCCAGTTAAGTTTGATTGTGTGAGGACAGCTGTTTCATTGTTAAGGAAAACCATGCTTTTAGGAGACAGAAACAGCACTGGAAATAGCCATCATCTCTTGTTAATGAGCAGAGGAACATTGATAAGGTTAGGCACATGCCCTGAATTGACTATAGAACATCTGCAATTTGGCCCAATTATATTGATTACCTGTTCCTTATTAGGTTTGCCTTAGACAATTGCATGGGGCTTTTTATTCTGCCTTTGTTAAGATGAGCAATACTTCTTTCTTTCTGGCAAGGAAAGGTGGGGGGGGGGTGCTTTGTTCTGGAAGGGAATAGATTCCTTAGGTATGATGGGATTATGCAAACAGAGAAGTTGAACCTGGTTTCTGTCACGTCCACAGGGAGATGTCCTAACAATAAATTATCTTTTTACTTCAGCCATAACATTTTCTTTGCTATGGCATGACTACTGTCATCACACATCAGGATTTGGGGAATCGAACCTGAACCATTGTGGCTTGAGATCCCATTCCAGCTATTGATTGACTGGAAGTAGTTCAAAGATCTGTTGGTCTACCCCAAACTTTGGAGATGGAGACCCTTTTGAGAGAGAATTCAGCTGATAAAGGAAAAACAAAAAGCAAAGCCTTTTTTCTCAGTCCTAGGAAGAAGATTCTCCCAGAGGCAGCAGGCAGACAGCTACTGCCCACTAGCTTCCTCACTTCAATAGGAAATGATAAACTTTTAGGTCTCTTATATAAAATAAGCAGAAAGTTTAAAAACCAAGAGGGTCCTTGATGAAATTGTGAGCAAAGAATCCTAGTGGCATGTCAGACACTAATGTACTTGCAATCCTAACAAGGGGAAGGACAAGAAAAAACGCATCTGTTTGCAATATTTAGCCTTGGTTGCTTCACCCAAACTGGTCCCTGAATTTGATCCACAAAGGAGGGATAGAAGGAATCTTTGAACCACCCGCCATAGGGTGATTTTTCCCCCCGCTTGGGAGCCTCCAAGCATTCCTTGAGTGTGTATATAAGTGTTTTATTTGTTGCTTATTCTCAATAAGTGAAGTCCAGCCAGTAGCACAATATCACCCTTAACTATTTTTAAATGTATTTAGATAACTTAATTTAATTTAACTTAACTTAATTATACCAAGCGTAGTTTTATCTTGGCCACATAACCTTTGCGTATGTAGTCCTCAGCATGCCATTCAAAAGCCACAGATAGTCCCCATCCCCAAAAGTTTCCATAACATGATTAAGACCAGGATATCTGAAGGACTATCTCTTCCTGTATGGTTTCCCAAAACATGATTCAGAACAACAAAAGGGAATTCAATTGGTAAAAGAAAAAGAAGTTTCTGTAAACAATGGCAAATTGCCAGTCGGTGACAATTTACTATCTTTTACTGAGACTGTCGTATGTCTTTCCATTAAGAGACATTAGAGTGGTAGAGGATATTTTCTTAGGCTGGCTTGAATCAGTTTTCAATAGTTTAAATGTCAGTTTACAGAATCTTTCCTGACTTTGCTTATCTTCCCCAGCAATATAAAATTATATGGATGTCTGAGAGATTACCAACATTGACTTCAGCAAGGGCAGTCAGCTGGACCCAGCCAATTCAGCCACTGCATGCATAAACTGAGCCTAGGACTGAAGAGGACAGGAGCTCAGAATCCATTTCTAGATTGTTGGGTCTTTTGTAACTGATGAACAAGCCTTCTGCTTCCTCTCTGGTTAACAGCTGCAAGAAGGAGAAGATGCATTAAATACAAATACATTAGAATTTTATCTTGCATGGGGCTCTGGTTTGCAGACTTTGGGTTTGTATAAAAAACAAAGTTGATCACACAGGCCAGAGATCTCTGCCCCGTGGCTTTAGCATGAGAATCCTTTGGGCATGCATCAATTTTTCAGTGATGCAGAACGAGTTTCATGCAGGAGAAAAAACTTGAAAAGCTGGGGCTACACAGACACACCCACCTTAACATAAAGCCAGAATGCTCTTCCCTTCCATCATTTTGAATCAAGTTTCGGAGAGCAATATTAAAAGTTTTCAAGTTGCAGCTGCTCTAAAACAGGCATAGATGTATTTCCGTTTTGTTTTTGTTTTAAGGGAACTTGTAGCAACTTAAGAAACAGGCCTGCTTTAGAAGCCAAGGTGGGATAGATTAAACTTAATATTATCAAGCAAATAAGTGTAGTGTGAAGTGGATGGCAAAGATAATTCAGCAAATTGTAATTACCCATGTGCTTTCATGTGAAAATAAGGCATTAAGGTCATTACAGTATTACTGTCAACCTATTTGCCTGACTGACTGTTTTGCCCTCATCTCTAACTTTTTGTATGAGCAAAGAATCATAAGAAGTACCATGCTAGAACCAGAAGTGAATTTTTCCAGATGTTGTGGTGCTCTGTTAGAGAAGGTGTGGGCACCTTTTTGTGTAGAAGCACATTGGGGATCTTGATAGCTCATGGTGAGAGCACCCATGAAGCAGCTGTGGTATCAGTATCACTTAATCACAAAATGACTGCTCAGACAGAAGACATTTAGGTAAATTGGAAGGGGAATTGCCCCTCCCCTGAAATCCTGAAAAGATTCATTCCTCCTTGGGGTCTTAAAAGTCTGAACCAAAGCTCCTGGGCAAACATCTGGAATCCAAGTGAGTTTCAGGGCCTCCTTTATGTGTATAAGGTACTTAATATAGTCAGCTGTGTATACAAGCCTGCCTTCCAGAGGATTTTGTTTTAATACTATTTCCATTGCCCTGAAGCCATTGAGCCTGATCTACTTCTACACCACATTAAGTCTGTCAGATTCTTAAGTCACTAGGTTGCATCTGCTTGATCCTCTGCTAAGAGGTTAGGGACCCAAATCACGGCTGCTCTAGCCAATGCCTGGAAGAAGCAGGAAAAGATAGATGGCTCAGAAAAAAATAATACCTGGGAGAAATGCCAAATAGCTAAGACTTAGCTCTGGAGGCAGCAAAAATATACAGCAGAAATTCAAGATGAAGGTTTTCCTCTTCAAAGACAATCTCTGAGATGTCCTCAGCATATCAGCAAACTAAGAAATTTGGGGCAAAAGGAATAGGCAAGCCAAAGCAGCGATCGGTTTTCTTGCCGAAGATGATCAGCTGCTCATCCGCATCGGAGGGAGACAAAGCCCGAAGCAGGCAAGGGAGAGGCTGCCTGCGCCTGCAATTTTAACCAGTTCACTGTTCCTGTTACGCAAACTCTATGGCACGAGGATGCAGAGAGAACAGAGAACGCAAGAGTGTGTGCCTTTCTTGATGGAAATTGCAGAGCAGCTACACGGAATAGGGAGGAAATGAAAGGCAACCAAGTTGTAGCGCTTTGACTGATTCATCTCCATGAATCATACAGTGTCCTGAGTCAACTGTATCAAGATCACACTATAATTTGTCAAAGTCACATTAGCTGGATCCCTACAGCCACAGAAAGGAAAGCAAGCGAGTAGATTGAAAGACCAGACATAGTTTTCCAAGCAAGTAAAGCTTCCAAGGCAGAGTGCTGTTGCTAAAGAAAGCTGAGAACACATGTGGTAACTGGTAGCCAGAGGGGAAACGGAAAGACACACACGTCCACAAAGAGTGGGCCAGAGGCTGCCAAATTTACCAGAGAACCTGGATGATGACATAAGCTGTAGCACTGGGTTCCTAACAGAAACAGACTTTGGTACAATTCTTGCCATGCCGTAGAGATGAGTTTCAGAGAATGAACGCAAGAGCCTTGCAAAGGATGTCTTGTAGGAGTCCATCCACTGCTACAGATTGCACTATACGGTCACTGCTAACTCAGCCTCCACCTCTTAGACCTTGTTTTCCACCACAGTGGAAGAGGGCTGTTTGAAGGGCAAAGATTGCGGCAACAATACAGCGGGAAGCAACTGGGCTTCTGCATGTGCAGGATGCAAGTCTTCCTTGCTATATTGCCTTATCTATTGTTCTGTTGGTATGCATATGGACACAGTATGCTTTACTAATAGTTACAAGCACAATTTTTTAAAAGAAATTGAGTCATTGACTTCAACGTATGCATAGGCAATAAAGGGCTTGGATCTTGGGGAATATGCCAGCTACGTTTTAAACCATAAGCTTAAAACTATTAAGCAAAGATCATTGACTCCATACAAGCTAAGCAAAATACAGGTGAAACTCGAAAAATTAGAATATCGTGCAAATGTTCATTTATGTCAGTATGGCAACTCAAAAGGTGAAACCAATATATGAGATAGACGCATTACATGCAAAGCGAGATATGTCAAGCCTTACTTTGGTATAATTGTGATGATTATGGCATACAGCTTATGAAAACCCCAAATTCACAATCTCAGAAAATTAGAATAGTGTGAAAAGGTTCAATATTCTAGGCTCAAAGTGTCCCACTCTAAGCAGCTAATGAATCCATAACACCTGCAAAGGGTTCCTGAGCCTTTCAATGGTCTCTCAGGCTGGTTCAGTAGGAATCACAAGCATGGGAAAGACTGCTGACCTGACAGTTGTGCAGAAAACCATCACTGACACCCTCCATAAGGAGGGAAAGCCCCAAAAGGTCATTGCAAAAGAAGTTGGATGTTCCCAAAGTGCTGTATCAAAGCACAACAATAGAAGGTTATGTGGAAGGGAAAAGTGTGGTAGAAAAAGGTGCACAAGCAGCAGGGATGACCGCAGCCTGGAGAGGATTGTCAGGAAAAGGCCATTCCAAAGTGTTGGGGACTTTCACAAGGGGTGGACTGAGGCTGGAGTTAGTGCATCAAGAGCCACGACACACAGACGGATCCCGGACATGGGCTTCAAATGTCATATTCCTCTTGTCAAGCCGCTTCTGAACAACAAACAACGTCAGAAGCTTCTTACCTGGGCTACAGAAAAAAAGAACTGGTCTGTTGCCCAGTGGTCCAAAGTCCTCTTTTCTGATGAGAGCAACTTTTGCATCTCATTTGGGAACCAAGGACCCAGAGTCTGGAGGAAGAATGGAGAGGCACACAATGCACGATGCTTGAAGTCCAGTGTGAAGTTTCCACAGTCTGTGTTGATTTGGGGAGCCATGTCATCTGCTGGTGTTGGTCCACTGTGCTTCATTAAGTCCAGGGTCAACGCAGCCGTCTACCAGGAGATTTTGGAGCACTTCATGCTTCCCTCCGCAGACGAGCTTTATGGGGATGCTGACTTCATTTTCCAGCAGGACTTGGCACCTGCCCACACTGCCAAAAGTACCAAAACCTGGTTCAATGACCATGGGATTACTGTGCTTGATTGGCCAGCAAACTCGCCTGACCTGAACCCCATAGAGAATCTATGGGGCATTGCCAAGAGAAAGATGAGGGACATGAGACCGAACAATGCAGCGGAGCTGAAGGCCGCTATTGAAGCATCCTGGTCTTCCATAACACCTCAGCAGTGCCACAGGCTGATAGCATCCATGCCACGCCGCATTGCGGCAGTCATTGCTGCAAAAGGGGCCCAAACCAAGTACTGAGTACATATGCATGCTTATACTTTGCAGAGGTCCGATATTGTTCTATTTCCAATCCTTGTGTTATTGATGTCATGTAATATTCTAATTTTCTGAGATTGTGAATTTGGGGTTTTCATAAGCTGTATGCCATAATCATCACAATTATACCAAAGTAAGGCTTGACATATCTCGCTTTGCATGTAATGCGTCTATCTCATATATTGGTTTCACCTTTTGAGTTGCCATACTGACATAAATGAACATTTGCACGATATTCTAATTTTTCGAGTTTCACCTGTATGCCTCTCTCCTCCCATTTTTCCTCACAACAACAATCCTGGGAGGTAGGTTGGACTGATAGGGGAGAGTGACTGACCCAAACCCACCCAGTAAGTTTCTGTGGCTGGACTGGAACCTGGGTCTTTCTAATAAAGCCAGCATGCTTTATATATTATAGCATTGTTTAGCTATTCTGGGGGGCAGGAAGCTTTACTGATGCTACGTAAAGATGCAATAGATTGTATAAGTCAGCAACAGTGCTTTGCAAGAATCAGCAAAAGTTTATTCTTTGGGGCATCAGCTGCTGACGCAAGCATCTTCCTATTTTACCTCCCATTAGTACATCTAAAAAGGCTTGTGACCATGATATGCAAAGCCTCCTTCTAAAACTCCAGCATATACCTGTGATCCATATGTGTGATCTGTTAGACACATCATTTATATGCATTAAAGTATATTATAAGTGTGTATTGATATATATTGCATGTAGCACAAATATCAACACGTTAAGTTTAACATACATACATGCAATATTTATTGCATTCAATGATCCATACACAATAATATATAACAGCATATAAATAAGATATAAAATCATATATTAACCTCAACATACCCCACCTTTTTACATTATCTCATCAGCGACAGATAAAATGAACATGTCTGTGTAAGATCTGAGATAATAGGATAGTGAAAAAATGAAGGCATACTATATTACTGGGAATAAATAAATAAATAAATAGATCGCTGTGCATATGCACTTGCTCGTATGACATTGAATATTTTCGGTAAAGAAGGAAAAGTAATTGCCACACTATAACTGATGGAATGTTAATTATCACGTTGACCATTACTCCTAGAACATAAATTAGTATATGATGTCTCAAAAAAAAAATACAACACTGTTCTTCTCTAACAGTATCTTATAGCTTATCTCCTAAACGTCAAACAATTCTTTCTTTAATTCTGGCACTGCCAAGTTATCGTTGCAAACTGTAAAGAACATTCTGTGGAAATACGCAGGAAACACTGATTGCAATTAGACATCTATAAAAACTGCCATGTCTTGTTACAGAATGTGCTGTCAATATAGTTAATAAATCATTTGGCAATATAATGTATGACTAGTAAAGGTTATCTATCACAGATATAGTTCACAGAAGTACATTATTGCTCACCTATGCTGGTCTATGACTGTCATAAAGACCAAATGACTGACTGATTAATATTTAAGTATCTATATCCACTGATATTTTTAATTTTAAGACTTATCTGCTATCATATGCCCATAATAAAGAGGCTCTGGAACAATGGTCCCTAATGTATTTTTTGCAAAGTACACAGCTGATTCAAAGTACAGTAATCAGCAGGGAAGTCTTGTTGGAAAAGTCAAAACTTTTCTAAGTCCTTATAGCCTCTTATTAGCCATTTAGAATGTGGAAAACATGCACAATGGAAATAGTTTTTACCATGCGCAGTTTCTTTGCACTTTTATGTGTGCGGTTTCACATGGGGCCTTTGCACTATTCAAGAATGAGTTCCAGGCTTGCGTGCTGTCACATTGTCAGTCTCTTTCAGCAGCTGAGCCAAATCATTTCTGGTTCAGTGGTGGCGCATTTGAAGCTGAAGCTTTTCTTTGAAATTCTACCCTCTGTGGAGCTTAGAGACACTGCATTTCTCCAGTACAGTAGTGGAAAGTTTGGCTATATCCCAGCACCCATTTCCTGGGGTTTAGCCAGTCTCTGCAGTTTTGCAACTTCCCCTCATAGAAATTACTCTGTTTCCCCAAGTGAGAAGACTTGGACCAGCAAGGGCTATTTTCTGAGCAGTTTTAGGGAGTGTGAGTTGGGTGAGGCTGCCCTTGTCTACTCCCCTCAGATACCTGCCATGCTCACGGGGGTGAGATTCCCTCTGCAGCTTGGGTGAGAGCAAGGGGATTGGTGGGGAAGGCTAGGGATTGAATAGAGTGGAGTGGGGGGTTGGTAGTTTGGGTGATGTGGGAAGGAGAGGCTGCTGAAATTCAGGCACTGCCCAAACATAGGTGCTGAATGTCCCCTGTTGTTTGTGTTTAGTAGGATGAGTCCTCTTGGTTTGCATAATGGGCTATGAGAATAACCCTGAGGAACAGGAGGAAGAGCCGCAGCCAATACAATGGTCAGATAAGAGAAATCTGAGTCTGGGACAGAAATGTAATTTGAGAAAGCATCTCAGACTTGACCCTCCCTAGTTCTCTTTTGGATTAAGGCAGGGAGGAGAGAGGCGCTTTCAGACTTGCAAGATTCTGTTACTGTAACCCTATAATAAAAGTAGTTTTAGCATTCATGACTTTGGTTTCCTTGTCTGGTCTACCTCGAAGGGCGGGGGAGGATTTAGATGATGAAGGGGAAGAGAGGGCAGGGGACAGCATTGCTGTGGTGACAGGCATGGAGGCATATGGTGGGAGACAGGGGATGACCGCCCTCGGGGAAGGCAGTGTCCAAGACTGATACCATGCTCTAGTCTCCTGTGCTCAGCCCCAAGACCCGGTCTCTGAAGTTTTGATAACGCTGGACTCAGGTTACTGCTACTTAATGCTAGATTGGCCTGTAATAAAACTCACCTCACCCATGACTTGAGGGCTGACCTGGCATGGATCACCAAAACCTGGTCAGGTGCAGAGGTGGTGGTCCCCTCTCAGAAATGTGTCCTTCTGGGTTTCAGGCACCAGCTATGACACTGGAGCAGGAGTGAAGAAGTGGCTGTTGTCATCTGGGAGTCAATTTCAGTTCAGTTCAGTATGTTTATTGTTTGATGGCTGGTCATAACAAATAAGATAAAATCTGCATAAAAGTGGCCAAACATTAATAAAATACATGAAAATATGTAAAATCAGTAAGAACATTAAACATTGTTATTATAGGAGATAAAGTAATGGAAAAACATTAGGAACTTTTGAGAAAATCATCTCCCTGGGTAGCAGCAGCCTGCAGAAAGCTTGCTAAACCTCCATAGTGTTGTCTCCTTGTCTACTTTCATTAAATATTCAATTTTAAGTGAATCAGGCCAAATGATTTCCATATCAAGAGGGGCTCCAAAACTTTTTCACGTGCTGAAGAGGAAATAGGGTAGTACAATAGATAATGTGAAGAATCTTCTATGGTTTCCTTGGAACATGGGCAGAAGTGCATATTATATGGGATATTAAACAATTGTCTCTGGTGGCCTTTACATTCCTTGGTAAAAGAAATTATTACAAGCGGATATTTGCCTTTCCTGCTCTTCAGCTCCTTGGCTTTAGGACAGAGAAAAAATCCAACATAACTAGAGATACTAAATATCCAGGATTTCAGACTTAAATAAGAGATTCCTGCTATTATATGGAGCGAGCTTTTTCCATTTGATTTTCCATTCCATTCTCTCCCTAGGGAGATATACTATGTGCAAAATGGGGGAGCATTTTTCTTGGGCTAAAGCCTGTTATTTGCCCAGGCAGTTTAGATTTTATTATATTAGTGATTATCTCTGCTGCTGAAGTTATCTACAGATTGTTTCATATCAAAAGTTTTATGTATCGTTTATGCTATATTTTATTGTATTTTTATGTCATGTTCCTTGGACATTGCCGTAGTACTTTGCGAACAAAGAGCAATTGCACAGTATCTTAAATTAAAAGTAAGTGGCAGCAAATGAATTGTCTAAAATGCAAGTGTACCATTGGGTGGTGTAGTGCAGCTGAGCCAGAAGGACACTGACTCAGCTGCCCTGGTCAGATGAAATTGGGGGAGCACAGCTGGGCAGACCAGTGTTGAGTGAGCTCAAATGCGGCATGCCAAGGAGACCTTAGATATAATTCAGCCATTCTTCCAGACATTATATAGAAAAATATTTGCAATCCCTGAGGTAATTTTTAGGTAACTGCTACTGCCCAAGGAGCCAAGACTAAACAGCTGCTGAGGATCTTTAAAATATACTGTACACTCTGAAAAGAAGATGGTTAATTGTAAGAGACCAGGCATGATGTTCTAGTACATTTTGCCAAGAGAAAAAAGAGCTATCAGGGAATGGGGTCGGGTGCTGCTGCCTAAATGGTTAGCTGTTTTTATGAGCTTTCCTTTGGACACCATCTTCTTTTTCAGCAAGTAAACCAGAAATCCAGAAAGATGTTTCTACCTGCAGCTAAAATTGTCAAGGTGGAAACCCAAGAAAGCTGCTGCTTAATATCAGCCATGGACTGGATAAAGACAAACGAACTGATACATAAGGCAGCTCAGGCAGATATTTCTGGTAGTCAAAAACATATAAAGAAATTACTCATTGCTTTGAGGACCTTTTCAGAAGGAACTATTTATAATTGTTATTTCCTTCAACAATGCAACACCTCGTGAGCCACCTTGCAGTTCACCTCTTGGCTCCAGTCTAGTAATCATCCTAAAGTGGATCAGGAACCTTCGCAATGGGGGGAAAGGGGATTGTCAAAAAAAGAGAAGACCCTAGTTTTTGAGGAGATATACTGTACTCCAAGGTCTACTTTAAGAGCGGAAGAGAGGCCCCACCCAAGAAGTAAGAAAAAGAAAAGCTTGCAGCCTTGTATAATGTTGTGCATAATCGCACCAGAAAACTCTCTAGCCCTAAATAAATTGCATTGTTATTACAATCAGCCTCAATTCCCTCACTACATTTCCTAAGAAAGAAACAACAGCAGCAGTTTCTAGGTCATCCAGAGTCAGAATATTTAAGTTCGGTGGCCATATAAATAAACAACAACAAAGCTAAGTGATTGAATAGCAAATATCAAGGGACACCGCAGGGCTTTTATACACCGTTCTGTCCTTCAAAATGGGCGTAATTGTGAAAGTCCCACACAGTCAACCTGTACTCTTAAAGTCAACACTGGAGCACTTGTATTTGTCTCATCATGGAGACCATTATTAACAGCCAGTCTGTCTTGGTCTATGACAGAGCCAACATTATGGGATAAATTGCCACTGGAAGTGAAGCAAGCTTCATCCTTACTACAGTTAGGAGGGAACCCACAATATATTTATGTTTCTTGTCTTCTAATACTATTAATTTTTATTTTACTTTATATCTGCTATGTTTGTTATTTTTATAGATGCTTCTGCTGTACTTTGTAAGCTCTCTAGAAGCATTAAGGGTTGTGGTAGCCTAGATATTTCCTGAATACATAAAGCTTTCCATCTTCATTCAGCCGGACAATGTGGAGGTAGAAGTTCTTGATGATTGAAGGTCTTTCTTGTCTATCTTCCTTCTCTTAAATTTTCCTTAAATTTCTTCTGAATGCCTTTCTTTTTCTTCTTTCTTTTTATACCTTCATTTGTTTTATCTACAGTCTCCATAAAGTAGCAGAGAAGCATTCTGATATCATCCCCCTCCATCAGTGGACACTCCATTCCTCTTGTACTCTGTAGCTTCCAAAATTGGGGGAGTTTATTTTCTGCCTAAATCTTCCTTAATTGATGGCCTAATCAGGCCAGCAGGGCCATCAAGAATTGCCTCCTGGAAGACTGGTATCACTCAAGATGCAGTTAGCCAGGTTTTAAGCTGAATGGCATTATTTATGCAACAACCCCTTCATAAATTATATAAGAAATACTGAGAGAATATCTCAAGACCTATAGCATAAAATATAGTCGTCTCACTTTGGTTTTGGTTTTCATTTTAACCAAAGGAAGTGGTAATATCAAAGGCCTGTAACAAAATTAATGACTCAAGCAAACAGCCAAGGAAAGAGACACATAAGCTGTTGTAAAAAAGAGGAAACCAAATCTGTTGGAAATGAAGATAACAGAAAAGCCTAACAGGTATGGTCTAGTAACTAATATAATAACAGATGCCAGATAAAATAAATAATTTGATGCACATGGAGCCGGGTTGGATTTATTTCTAACTGGTTGCTGCACTGAATTCCAGAGAAAGGTTTTAAGACTTTGTAGAAGTCTCTAATGCCCTCTTTGGATTCTCAGGTTTAAAAACAGTTAAATTTATCTTTGTTAAAAGAAAAAAGTTACTTAAGACAAGAATCAAATGTGAGGATAAATTCCAAAGTTTATACTATGTTTTCCATTAAATCATTGGTATGTGCATAAATATGCATACATATCTCCTTTATACCCTCCATGTGTGTCTGTGTTTTAGCAGTGACAGCCAACATAACATAAAGTACTTCTACTCTGAGACCTTTAATTTCTATCATAGCTTAAGATAATGGAAAAGTTGTGTGAGTGAATATGAATTATAATAATTCAGTAAAATAGTGCATTCCTCTAGCTGTCAGAGGACTATTGCTGACCCTTGATCTTTCGATACAGTAGATAATGTTGTTTAATAATATCTGCTATTCAAGTTCTCTTTCAATTTCAGGTTAAATATAGAGTCAAGATTTTCGTTCTTTTAGATGGTTGCCTTTATGTATTCTTTAAAGAGTCTGATGCACTAATGATGTTATGTGGACAACTGAATTCATCTTCATATGAAAGTTAAGAAATTGTCTTCATGAAAAGTAATGAATGGGAGACCTAAATATTCTAAATTTCCCTCCATATATGGAAGTCTTCATGAATCTTCAGCATCATTAAGAGGGAGAATTTGCTCAACTTGCATACAAAGGCCTCTAGTTCCTGTATCCTAATTAGCTCCTCTTTTAGCTCCCTGCTGCAAAGTATTTGAGCTTGGTGTGTGGTCCTGAAAGCAGATGACACACTTCTTAGGAAAAATCAGATCACTGGGCAAGCAACAGCACTGGAGCCAAGGCTGGGGAGGAAGGAGACAGAATGGTCCTCTTGTCTTAGGATCTTCTTACACCTCCCTTGTTTTGCTTGGCGAGGGACAAGAAGAGGTAGCTCCTTTTTCCACCCCTCCTCCCTCCCTTCCAGCCTCTTGCATTCATTATTTGCAACAAAAATTGACCGTTACCTCCAACTCCATCCCCACCCCCATCCCTTTGCCTTCAGTGACACTTGTTTATCCAATCTGTCCACCTTCACTGCCATATTCTCAGCAAATATAAGACAATCTTCTCATCTGAATGGTAAATGATTTAGGGAAGAGGAGTAAATATAGTAGACCTGTATCAGGGTTCTACAGCAAGTAGCCCCTGGCCATGGGAGCTGGCTATTGCCCTTGTGTCCTGCCTATGGGCCTACAGAGACTGGGAATAAAATGCTATATTTCCAGGAACAAGCCCACAGCCACTAGTATTTAGTGGTCTGCTCCCTGGAGGTAGTACAGAACCTTCTTCCACAATCTTTTGGAAGAGCAGGGCAGTATTAGTCAGAAGGTTCTGCATTTAATCTGGCCCTATCATTTTTCATGGACTCCAGACTGGCCATCCACGGGCAGCAATTCTGTGGGCAGGACATTTGCTCAGAAGGTAAATCTGCATTCCATGACTGCAGAAATTGGAAATGAGCAAGGACTTCTCATTACATTTGGCTCTGAAGACAAGAGGGAAAGGAAGAGAAAGCTATTTTTATAACTGGCCTTTGGTAATACAGAGATACACCCACACCCACACCCCTTGTCAACTCAGAAAAGACATGTGTTTTCTCTTGCTCGTCCTAAGACGGCAGCCTTTTTGGGTAAAATAGTCACAGGGAGTTGCCAGTGCCCGGGAATCCTCCTGCTACAGCATTTCACAAATGGAAACAGTGACTCATGTTCATTTGTATCACCTCTTTTCTTTTATCCTGTTTTGTCTTTGGCCATTATTTTGGCTGATTTCAAAAATTTAAGCAGGGTCAGTGCTGATTAGTGCTGTAGGTTAGATTGGGAAGTTAAAAAAAAAATCCTAGAAGAAGGCAGGGACAAACTATTTCTGTACAGTTCAGAAGAAAAATTCAAGCTTGACTCAAGGGAGACTTTATCTTCACTGTATGGCAAGTGATATTTATGAACTCATGAAGAGCTGATTGTGTACTGTGTTTTCTAAGCAACAGTTTATGGCTTACAGATGTAATGTTGAATTGTGCAACTTAGACCCGCTTCTTGAGAAGGGCACGGGTACTTAAGGGAAGGTGTGGGTAATTTAATCTGAAGCAAGGTAAGGTGCAGATTGCCTTCTTACAACATGCCATGCACAAGAACTCAGGGTAGCACTGGGATCCAGTGGCTCTGGACTGTCTCTGCCTAACTGAGTTAGTGTCAGATCCTTTAGGCGAGAAGAGGCAGAAGAGGATTTGCTTGAGCCTTGCATGAGCAACATTTCTTAAGCTCTGGAGTGTTCCTCTGCCTTCCTCATTCTTTAGATCCCCATTTGAGTTTATCCTTTGTTTTAGACCTTTTTTATTTTTTTGTCAAGACTACTCTCATGTTGCTTTTGATGTCCTTCAGACCTCTGTTCCTGGGTTAACAACATTCCAAATAGACATCTGTAGGATCTCTCCCAAAGGCAAAATAGGATCAATACTTTAGCCAGGACAGGCATGAAAAAATAGGGACTGTCCCTAAATAGACTCAATAGAAAATATAGGAACCTTCTGCAAGTTTGTGTTGTACCTCGTCTTCAACTGCATCTATAATACATCTGCTTCACTTCTTATCATTAGTTTTTACAAATAATCATATCCTGGTAGCTGCTACCTTTTTTCCTATTTGTAAAATATTAATGGATTTTTTTTCCTGGACTCTTTTAAAACTTTTACTAATTTGCTTCATTTTTCAGAATTACAGAAGCTTTTGTTAGTGAAAACTAAGCTCAAACATTTTTGTGGACCCTCATAATGATCTCCTTCTATATCTACCCCTATCTTATCCCAGATATACAATCTTCTGAGTAACTGAAATTTCTGTTCTAAATCTGAAATTACAGTTTTCACCCTTCTGAAACCAAACCTTCAAACTTGAATCTTCTGATATTTCTCCAACTTGTACCTTCTTGTTATTTGCCCATAACATATTGTAACATTCAGCGAGAAGACAAATCCTATGAACTTTGTTCATTGTTTACTAACTAGGAGGATGGACTAGCAATGGTATCATTTTGTTGATATTTTAATTTTATTCTAAAAGTGCAGTACATCTACACCACACAGAGTCCATTGGAGTTGGGCAGCTAATAAATTTAAATAATAATAACAACAACAACAACAATATAAAAAAATCAAACAACTCATTTTAAAACTTAATTCTCTTCTGGTTTATTTAGTTAGTTATTTACCTATCGGGTTGCTTTGCTAATCCTTCGAGACAGGGCAGGTCAGGAAACAGAGCAAGAATTTCAAGAATGCTACTTTATTGTTATAGCGCATAATGACAGAATCCTGAAAACCTGTCAGAATATCCCTCTGCCCCATTTTATACCAAACAGACTCAAGGTGGGGTTATTTTGAGTTCCTTTCTCACACCTTTATTCCCAAGACTGAGTTGTCCTTTACTTAATGGCTCTTGCATTTCTTCTTTAAGATTATCTTCATACTCCTCTACAGGCTTACAAGTATTAAAACATAGAAAATCAATAGAACAAATGTCCAAATACTCACAGTATGCTTCATCCCTCAATCAACAGGGAGCAAAGGCTCAACAAAACAAAACTTTAGGTAGTTTACAGAAGGCTGACAGAATAGGGACCATGCACACCCTAGGGTGAGGAGGGAATGTTCCACAGGGTAGGGATTACTAGAGAGAAGGCCTGCTCCCAAAGGCAATTAATCCTGCAAGTTTGTACTTAACAGACAAAGTAGGTGGCTTTGCTTCTGAGTGGACATACTGTAAATAGTATTGCTATTAGGCCAACAACTATTCATTATCTTTCTTGTTCTGTTCTAAATTTGGCTCCAACAAATCTCACATGATGTAGACAATAGGGACATTATTGAATAATGACTATAAGTTATATACAACGATTTTGGCTGAGAGGTTGAAAATAATTTTGCAAGAATTTATTCAAGAGGATCAATGTGGGTTTTAGACAGTTAAAGGAAATGGAATACTTGGAGCAATGTAATGAAAAACAAGTCACATCAATTTTCTTAGGTGCAGAGAAGGCCTTTGATAATCTGAACTGGGTTTTCCTGTTTAAAGTTTTGGAAGATATGAATTTTGGGGAGAATTTTATTAAATGGGTAAGACTGATTTACACTTCACAGAAAGCACAAATAATTGTCAATGGAGATCTAACAAAACCCTCTGAGATATAAAAAGGGGCAAGATAGGGATGCCCATTGTCTCCTCTCGTGTTTATTTTAGTTCTTGAAATATTGAATAGAGATATAAGACAAGATGAAGGAATTGTGGGAATAAAGATGAAAAAAGAAACTTATAAGGTAAGGCCATTTGCTGATGACTTGGTGTTGGTTTTGGAGGATCTACTAAAGGGAATAGAAACATTAATGGGAAAATTAAAAGAATTTGGTACACTAGGAGGTTGTAAAATCAACTATCAGAAGATGAAGATGTTAACAAAAACATGAAAATAGAGGGTCAAACAGAACTGATGAAGAAAATGGGTCTTAAGATAGAGAAAAAAGTAAAATACTTGGGTATCACCATGACAAATATGATATTTGGGTATGTTATTTCAAAATAATTATGTTAAGACGTGGAATGAAGTTTAAAAAGATATGTTAAGATGGGAGAAGGTACAATTGTCATTGTTGGGGAGAATTTCTGTGATAAAGATGAATGTCTTGCCTAGAATGAAATTTTTGTTTCAGACAATACTTGCTTTGGCAATTGATGTACCATTTAAACAGTGGCAAAAAGATATATCTAAGTTTGTATGGCAAGGGAAGAAGACACGAGTTGAATATAAGATGTTACAAGATGCAAAGAAAAGAGAAGGATGGGGTTTACCTTATTTGAAATTGTATTTTGCAGCTTACTGTTTGGTTTGGATGAAAGGATGGGTGTTGCTGAGAAATAAAAGACTTTTAAAGTTAGAAGAACATGACTTGAGATTTGGGCAGCATGGATATTTGTGGTACGATAAAATCAAGGTTAATGTAGATTTCAAAAATCATTATGTCAGACATGCCATATTGAGAATATGGAATAGATACAAATTCAGACTGTGCCCAAAAACACCTTTGTGGCTCTCAGCACAAGCAGCATTCTAAAGACGAGAAATAATAAGCAAACACAAATGGTTAACATATCGTGAGATACTAGATTTCTGTCAAGGGGAATATAAAATAAAATCAAGAGAACAACTGATGGCAGAGGGACATAGCTGTTCCCTTATTTACAGTTATCAGAAAGATTTAACTCAAATAAAAGAATTTATGGTATTGAACATTGTAAGACTGATTTTGAAACAGAATTGCGTACAAATGATGAACATGTGATTGCTAAAATGTATAGACTTTTATTGAAACTTGAAATAGAAGAAGAACAAGTTAAGGAATGTATGAGAAAGTAGGCTAAAATTTTGGTTATAATACACAGAGGGAACAATGGGAAAATACGTGGTTGAAAGGACTGAAATTTACACTATGTTATAATCTTAAAGAGAATTTTTATAAAATGATGTACTGTTGGTATATGACACCAGAACAATTATCTAGAATGTATAAAGATACTTCAAATTTATGTTGGAAATGTGAACGATAAGAAGGGTCATTTTATCAGGCTTGGTGGGCATGCAAAAAAGCTAGAAAATTTTGGGTTCAAATACATACTGTGATTCAGAAGATTTTAAAGATTAACATTCAGCTGAAATCAGAACTTTTCTTCTTGGGACTGATGAATAAGCTGTCGGAAAAAAATCATGGAACATTGTTTATATATATGATAACTGCAGCAAGTTTATTGTACACACAAAGATGGAAAGATTTGGTAATACCTACAACAGAGGAATGTTTCGTGAAGATGACCAAACTCGCTGAAATGGCCAAACTGACTTATCTGATTAGAGAAAAGACAATATCTACGTTTATTGGTGACTGGAAACCCCTTATAGACTTTTTGCGTTAAAAAAAATGAACTTATGATTTATGATTTTGATGATTAGATAGCATAGATTATAGAAAGAAGAGAGTCGCAATGTAACTTTAGAGAGAGAGAGCTAAATTCATAATTGTACTTATGACTGCTTTAAAGAAGATTGGAAGCGACTTCTTTATTTCTTTTTCTTTCTTTTCTATTTTTCTGCTACTCTTTTTCTTTTTACACCTTTAAGGTTTGGTTTTGTTTTTTTCCTTTTTTCCTTTTTCTCTTTTCTTTTTCGCTCTGTTTTAGTTAGTATTAGTCTTACTCTTGTGTTTAAAATGTACAATAAAATTATATGTAAAAAAAAGATATGGACGATAGTAAGTATAAGGAAATAAATGCTTATGAATCTTCTCAAGCATGATCTTCAATTTAGATTCTATTACCTTTTTCTCAAGGTAATAGAGCTATATAGAAGAGATACATTCTGTTCACCATTGTCAATCTTCCTACCACCCAGCCCAGTCAAACAGTCTGCTAGCATAGCCAAAATCTATTCTGCCATAAATTGCAGGATTTGCTGGAATCAACCACTTTGGCTACTGATGCAATTGATTATTTGAGTATTTCTCCACTTAACAGCAAGAGCTGCTCAGCAGCAACAGGTATAAGAATCACTGGCAGCATTAGGGAAATCCTGCATTCAAGGTTTTTATACCAAATACTGTTAAATGCAAAAAGGTCTAATTCAACCTCTACTTTTGGGGGCAGGGAGGAGAAAAGCAGCCTGTCAGGCTGCAATGTTGAAAAGAAGATGCGAAAAGGAGGTGCTTAACTCTTTTCAGCTGTTCAGGTTTGTACTCTACATCTCTCGTTTCTCCATGGAATCCCAGATGCTACTTTACAAGAATTTGTAATCTTCTGGAACCTCGTGAGATGGGAAAGCAGCTGGAGGGGAATACAGTTTTTTTGAGTGATACCATCAGTGAGAAAAGAATTATAAATTTCAGCCTCCTAAAGCTGCTTTTCATTTTAGCAAATCATCCCTTTGTTAGCCACTTTTCTCTGTAATGTGTAGAACACCTTGAACATTAAAAAAATATGCATGTGGTTGAGATATATGACCTCATTCTTTCCAAAATTTCACATTTTTAAGTCCATCACCCACTTTTTAAAAAAAAATTATACGGCTCTTTTCTTTTGTGATGCTGTGTCAAGCATGCTACTCAAAGGTTGGTGAGGCCCAATGACAGTTGTGCACCACTGGTACAGTCCCTATATAGTATACAAATATAACATAAAAATGAAATGTAATTCTACTTTTTTCCATGTGTCTATATTGACTTAGTGGCATTATCTATTGACAGAATAGTAAGATTCACACAAATATGTGATTGTGATCATTTTTAAAGGGGGAGTCATAGAATACAAGAACACTAGCAAAGAAACTTTTTTCTACTCTTCTGAGAAAGAGGAAAATGTTCTTCCTCTTCAATCAACATGTAAATCACTATTCCATAGAAATGGGCAGTGATTAACATTGTCCCTATACATATCTCTATAAATAGCAAATGTTTTGAAATGTCTTATAACATATTTAAAGAAAAATGTTTGAGGTTGTGGTTTAAGTATGGAGTTGAGATTCAAGAGGTCCAGATTCTATTTCTAGTTTTGCCCCAGGCTTCCTGTGAAAGCTGCACCAGCCAAAGAAACTTCCCTCTGCATTTCAGTCTTTAAATAGGGATAATTGTCAGTTATCATGTGCATAGCATTGCAAGTAGTGTTTGTACTGAGTATTTAAAAAAAAAAAATCTTCTGAAATGAGAACTGGGAATAAAGCATGTCCTGTTGTTTGGAAATTATAAATACCGGTATGAAGCAATTTAAAACAATTCTAGATTGTAAGCCAAGACTGAAATTGTGAACGTCTTAAGTTACAACAGGCAATATTCTGCAGTAGATGGCCACATCTGGAATCTTATGACCATGTTCTGAGTGGGTGCTCACAAACTACTGCCATGGCAGTGTGGCTAATCACTGAACCATTGAAGGGGCTAAAGGAATTGTTGACGATAGAAATGACACTGAAGGCTGGTGCTTTGATCCACAGTATGCCAGTTTTGATTAAAAGAATATTCTGAAATACTAAAATCAGGTAGGACAGAAATCTGGCAGGCCATGGAAGATGTTCAGAGACATTGATCCTACTATCCTCACATTGCCTACTCCTTGCTTGTCTGTGAAATGATTATTGAAATTGCTTTCCCCAACCTTGTGTCTCCCAGATGTGTTAGGTCTAACATTCCTACATCTGGGGGGCTATGCCTCCCAGAATTCCCATGCTGACTGAACACACATGGAGAGCTTCAAATCTGCTATGGCCAATCGGCTGATTTATATGCATGTATGCACCCACCCATTCACCCAGACACACACATAATGTTAGAGCTGGCTAACCTGGAAAACTAATATTAATTTTATTACAAGTAAGAACTGCATACTTTGAAAGGTATTTCTATAACAAAGAAAATTGGTCTAGAACTTAATATCAAAACCATCATATTGCTGAAGTACAATTGTGTGGAGATAGCCTCCCAGGTGTTAACTTAAGGCAGCACGCACATTAATTATTAGGGAATCTGATAAGTTGAAGCGGGCAGCAAAGTCGTAGGACTGTTGTTGTGAGGTCTGTCTTGATAGGAGCAGCAAACTGAAGATTTTGCTATAGCTGAGATAAATAATTGGCAGTCCAAAGGCCCTACTATGTTGCAAAGCCTTTTTAAGCCAAGAACTACACCTGACTTATGAGCCACATGATGGGAGCTATGCTCCAACAAGTATTCAACAGTTCTTACGTTGACTCTTCACTTTGTGCAGGATACATGTGTTCTGTCATTCAGAAATCCATATTGTTCAGTTGTGCAGACTTTACATCTACTCAGCTATAAGCCTGACAGGGTTCAATGGGACTCTTGAAATTGTGTATTGGAACACAGTTTGAATCCCTTTTATTTAATTCAGATGCACTTTCCAAACAAGCAAACAATAAGCATCGCCTCTTATTATGTCTCTCTAAATGAAATGTCTCCCACAGCAGCACTGACCTCTCTGGCTTCTTATTTTTGCAGAGGTCCTGAATTTACTGTTGCTATCTGCTGACAACTGAACATTTCATCATTCATCTTGAGATTAATGCAAAAATAAATTGAGTGATTGTACAAACATTTGGCCAAGTTACAGGACTGCATTTTTTCACATCGCTTTTCTGTTTCCAAATAATATTCTTGTGAGATTTAAGGATATTGCCCTTTGGCTAATAATGACACACTATTCGGCTCTTATGGGAAAATACTGATAATCAATAAGAATGTGTACTTTTTATATAACAGCAAAATATTTTGTCACAAGAGCTGGCTGTTATGAAATACACAATAGGACAACTAATCTGATAGAAAGTAGCCAAATATCCCCCCATCTAGCTAACGCTTATGGTCTGTTTGCTGCTGTGCTCTCATAGAAATGAGGATTTTCTTGGAGAATGACCCGAAGGATATTTAAACCTTTTTACCCTGAGCTACAAGTCATATCCAGTCCTAGGTCCTCCTGGGAAAACAAATGTTCCTTTAATCATGTTTACAACGGGATCAACTACTGAGGTGGTGAATCTTTTTGGGGGCTCTCCAGTGGTGGATGAAGTGAAGTGAAATGAACCCGTATACACTGCCCAGAGTCACTTTGTGCAAGATGGGCAGCCATATAAATTTGATGGATGGATGGATAATCTGATAGATAAAAGTGGGTGGATGTTCCTCCATTATTCTTTCTTTGTTGTTGTTGTTCAGTCATTCAGTCGTGTCCGACTCTTTGTGACCCCATGAACCATATCACGCCAGGCCTTCCTGTCCTTCACTGCTTCCCCGAGTTTGCTCAGTTTCATGCTCATTGCTTCAGTGATGCTATCTAACCATCTCATCCTCTGCCGTCCTCTTCTCCTTTTGCCTTCCATCTTTCCCAGCATCAGGGTCTTTTCCAAAGAGTCCTCTCTTCGCATTAGGTGACCAAAGTATCTGAGTTTGAGCTTCATTATCAATCCTTCCAATAAGCAATCAGGGTTGATTTCCTTTAAGATTGACTGGTTTGACCTCCTAGCAGTCCAGGGGACTCTTAAGAGTCTTCTCCAGCACCACAGTTCAAAGGCATCAATTCTTCGGCGTTCAGCCTTCTTTATGGTCCAGCTCTCACAGCCATACATTACTACTGGAAAAACCATAGCTTTGACTATGCGGATCTTTGTCAGCAAGGTGACGTCTCTGCTTTTTAATATGCTATCTAGGTTTGCCATAGCTTTCCTCCCAAGGAGCAAGCGTCTTTTAATTTCATGGCTGCAGTCTCCGTCTGCAGTGATCTTGGAGCCCAAATAAATGAAATCTGTTACTGCTTCCATTTCTACCCCTTCTATTTGCCAGGGATTGATGGGTCCAGATGCCATGATCTTAGTTTTTTTAATGTTGAGTTTCAATCCAGCTTTCGCACTCTCCTCTTTCACCCTCATCAAGAGGCTCTTTAGTTCTTCTTCACTTTCTGCCATTAGGGTGGTATCATCTGCATATCTGAGGTTGTTGATGTTTCTCCCTGCAATCTTAATTCCGGCTTGTGATTCTTCCAGCCTGGCATTTCTCATGATGTACTCTGCATATAAGTTAAATAAGCAGGGTGACAGTATACTGCCTTGTCATACTCCTTTCCCTATTTTGAACCAATTTGGTTGTTCCATGACCGGTTCTAACTGTTGCTTCTTGGCCCGCATACAGATTTCTCAGGAGACAGGTAAGATGGTCTGGTACCCGCATCTCTTTAAGAATTGGCCACAGTTTGTTGTGATCCACACAATCAAAGGCTTTTGCATAGTCAATGAAGCAGAAGTAGATGTTTTTATGGAACTCTCATGCTTTCTCCATGATCCAGCGAATGTTGACAATTTGATCTCTAGTTCCTCTGCCTCTTCGAAACCCAGCTTGTACATCCGGTAGTTCTCAGTTCACGTACTGCTGAAGCCTAGCTGGTAGGATTTTGAGCATAACGTTGCTAGCATGTGAAATGAGTGCAATTGTGCAATAGTTTGAGCATTCTTTGGCATTGCCCTTCTTTGGAATTGGAACGTAAACTGACCTTTTCCAATCCTGTGGCCACTGTTGTGTTTTCCAAACTTGCTGGCATATTGCGTGCAGCGCTTTAACAGCATTATCTTTTAGTATTTTAAATAACTCAGCTGGAATACTGTCATCTCCACTAGCTTTGTTGTTAGTAATGCTTCCTGAGGCCCACTTGACTTCACTCTCTAGGATGTCTGGCTCAGGGTCAGTGACCACACCAGCATAGACATCAGGGACATTAAGATCTTTCTTGTATAGTTCTTCTGGGTATTCTTGCCACCTCTTCTTAATCTCTTCTGCTTCTGTTAGGTCCCTGCCTTTTTTGTCCTTTATCATGCCCATCTTTGCACTAAACGTTCCTTTGATATCTCCAATTTTCTTGAAGAGATCTCTAGTCTTCCCCATTCTATTGTTTTCCTCGATTTCTTTGCATTGTTCATTTAAGAAGGCCTTCTTATCTCTCCTTGCTATTCTCTGGAAATCTACATTCAGTTGCTTATATCTTTCCCTTTCACCCTTGCTTTTCACATTCCTTCTTTCCACAGCTATTTGTAAAGCCTCATCAGACAGCCATTTTGCTTTCTTGCATTTCTTTTTCTTTGGGATGGTTTTAGTTGCTGCCTCCTGTACAATGTTACAGACCTCCGTCCATAGTTCTTCAGGTACTCTGTTTACCAAATCTAATCCCCTAAATCTATTCATCACCTTCACTGTCTACTCACAAGGAATATGATCTAAGTCATACCTGAGTGGTCTAGTGGTTTTCCCTACATTCTTCAATTTAAGCCTAAATTTTGCAGTAAGAAGCTCATGATCTGAGCCACAGTCAGCTCCTGGTCTTGTTTTTGCTGTCTGTATAGAGCTTCTCCATATTTGGCTGCGAAGTATATAATCAATCTGGTTTCGGTATTGACCATCTGGTGATGTCCATGTGTAGAGTCGTCTCTTGTGTTGTTGGAAAAGAGTGTTTGCTATGACTAGCTTGTTCTCTTGACAGAACTCTATCAGCCTTTGCCCTGCTTCATTTTGTACTCCAAGGCCAAACTTGCCTGTTATTCCGATTACTCCTTGACTTCCTACTTTAGCATTCCAATCCCCTATGATGAAAAGGACATCTTTTTTTGGTGCTAGTTCTAGAAGGTCTTGTAGGTCTTCATAGAACCGGTCAACTTCAGCTTCTTCGGCATCAGTGGTTGGGGCATAGACTTGGATTACCGTGATGTTGAATGGTTTTCCTTGGATACGCACTGAGATCATTCTGTCGTTTTTGAGGTTGTACCCCATTACTGCCTTTCCCACTCTCTTATTGACTATGAGTACAACTCCATTTCTTCTAGGGGTTTCTTGCCCACAGTAGTAGATATAATGGTCACCTGAATTAAATTCACCCATTCCCGTCCATTTCAATTCGCTGATTCCCAAGATGTCGACGTTCAATCTTGTCATCTCATGTTTGACCACATCCAGCTTGCCTTGGTTCATGGATCTTACATTCCACATACCTATACAATATTGTTCTTTACAGCATCGGACCTTCTTTTCGCTTCCAGATACATCCACAGCTGAACATCCTTTCGGCTTTGGCCCAGCCGCTTCACTCTTTCTGGAGCTACTTGGAATTGCCCTCCGCTCTTCCCCAGTAGCATATTGGACACCTTCCGACCTGAGGGGCTCATCTTCCGGCGTCATATCTTTTAGCCTTTTAACATTGTCCATGGGGTTTTCTTGGCAAGGATACTGGAGTGGGTTGCCATTTCCTTCTCCAGTGGACCACATTTTGTCAGAACTCTCTGTCATGACCTGTCCGTCTTGGGTGGCCCTGCACGGTATAGCTCATGGCTTCACTGAGTTACACAAGCCCCTTCGCCACGACAAGGCCGTGATCCATGAAGGGGATTCTTTCTTTACCATATGAAAAACAAAACATAAAGAAAGAGGCTAATCTTCTCCAGGGATTGCTGCTTTTTAAACTGCAGGAAATTATTCTGAATGAAAATGAGTGATTCATAGGAGCCTTTGGCTGCTGATAGCAAAAGCATAGGTTTAACTCCTGTTAGGTCCCAATCTCTCTTGAAAGGGACACAAGTTCTTTGCTAAATAGATTCTTCATACAACAAGATGGAAATAAGTATTTTTACTAAGGCAGTGTCCTTCAATTCACTCAGACTTTTAAGACACTTATAACTGGTGATACTTGCTTCAGTAAGCTAAGTGAACAGGATGTAACCAAAAAAAATGTACATGTGAATACACAACTTAAGACAGTGTTGTTCTCACGACAGCTCCCAAAATTCCTGATACCCTCTTGAACAGCTTCCCCCAGAATTACTTAACATAAGATATTCACTCAAAAATTGCTGGCTTCTCCTTCAATACATAACTTGTACAGACTTCAGAATTGCAGAGTAATTAAAACCAGGTTGTCCCTTCCTATACTTAGCAATTTAAACCAGAGGTTTGCAACTGTGGGGTGGGGGTGGGGGGCAAGGGCCACACAGCCTTTGATACTTCAGAAGATCATGGATGGGGTCAAGCAACAAGTGAGTGTGTTTTCATTTTATTTTCATCTAAAGTTAATTAAAATTAAATACAACAGATTCAATAATTTTTTCTTTCTGTCACCTTAAAAATTACAGTTTGACCGCAACTTTTGGAAGTCTGCAGTGGTGCGCCTAAGGCTTTTGGAGGCCATAAAAGCTGTGACCTAAAAGATGATGCAGAGAGCTTTTAAGGAGCTAGATTCTCATCCTTTCCTGCCATTGCTCTGTTAGCACCTGGCTTTTATCTTATGAACCTGGCATCTCCAGTTAAAAGGATCAGGTAAAACAACAAGAAGAGAGCCAGTCTGGTGTAGTGGTTAAGGCACCAGGCTAGAGACCAGAAGACCAGGAGTTTTAGTCCCGCCTGAGGCACGAAGCCAGCTGGGAGACCTTAGGTGGGTCAGTCTCTCTCAGCCCTGGGAAGAAGCAGGCCAGGGCAAACCACTTCTGAAAAACCTGGCCAAGAAAACTGCAGGGGCTAGTCCAGGCAGTTGCCAGGAGTCAAAAACTGATTCGAAGGCACCAAAAAAACAAAAAAGAAAAAAAAAGATCTTGGCCTGAAATCTTAGGCAGCCAGGTCAATCAGAGTGGTTTATTATTTATTTAAGCCATCTCTTTGTTATCCACCTTATGTAACAATATGACCCATGGTATAATAGAGCCAGGAGGAACATCCCCTGCAGGGCAGGGGTAAGAAGGAATAACTTACCATTTGTATCTCCCAGTTTCGGTCCTTCTCTAGGCTTCCTAGAAACAATTGTCATCATTATTTCAAGGACATGGTGCTTAGCTTTCATGGGACTGGTGTTCCCTATTGCATCTGGATCCCTCGCTCTCTCCCTCTGGCCATACCCCCTTTTTCTTCAGAAAGGAGAAGTGGGGAGGGGTCTGCTGAAAGAATGAGGACCTCATTCTCTCTTGCCATTCATAATCTTACAATCCACCAACTTTTCCAGCAAGTTGTCACGGAAATTAAAATGATATATATTGCACATGACAAATGTTCTCTACATTTGGAGTTCCACAAGGAACCACAGGGCAGAAAGGAAAAGCAGGTTCATGTTATAGCTTTATTTGCAAAGCAACATGTTCTCTGTACAGCGAAAGGACATGTGGCTTTATTCTTTTGAGAAAGCCAGTGGAATTCACAGATGTTACCACATTCATTTCCTCACATACCGAAAATGGCTTCAACATTGGATTTAAATATTGCTTTGTGATTCAAAATTCCTTTTTAAAAAACTGATGCTTGTGCGAGTTGACTGGTGTTCTATTTCCTTTTTTCAAAGTCTGACATGAGAAATTATAAGTTCCCATGACAAATATATAAGTGAATATTTTTTTCTTAGTGTTGATTAGATGTTTTAGCTATCACAGTGCATTGTTCTAGAATTTGTTCAGTTGCTATGACAACCCTTTTCTGCTTTCTCATACCTTCAGCAAACACTGGTGCTGGATATGTATACAGACTTAGCACCAGCAGTGAACTGTTAAAGGCCATATTAAAATAAAAACAAAATGAAAAGGATTCTCTTATTGTATATAGCCTGGACTGTGGTCTGATGCTATATGTCAGCCATACCAACCTGGTGCTCTGCAGCTATACTGGGGCTACAACTTGCAGAACTCACGGGCAATATAACTAGTTCCAATAGAAGAGAATATCTGTAGCTCAGGGTTGAAGTGTAGAGTCCTTGGTGCTCTCTGAGCTTGGTTGTTTGCTTTCAGATGTTTCATTACCCCACTAGGTAACATCATCAGTGCGCGTGAGTGTGGGGTTTGCTCCCTGTTTGTATACAGTAGCTTGCCCTGTCATTTTTGGTGGGGGTGTGGTTTTCTCCTTGGTAGTTAACTGTTTTCTGCTTGATTGTTTGTCTGGTGTTAATCCTTGCTTATCTGGGTATAGGCTGCTGGAGAGGATGTGTTTTGGCCTTTTTGTTTCCTTCTTAGCTTTTTATTGTCTCTTCTGAATGGTGTGTAAATGTGGTTTATCTCTATGTGTCTATTAATGCCTGATTTGTCTGAAGGCCAAGCTTCCAGGAATTCCCTAGCATTTTTGGATTTAGCTTGGTCTAGGATGCTCACAGTTTCCCAGTTGAAACTGTGGTTGAGTCTGTCCATGTATTGTGAGATTAAGGAGTTTTCACTGTGTCTTCTGACTGCTGGTTGGTGTTCATGGATGCGCTCTGCTAGTCTTCTGCCTGTCTGTCCTACACAGTGGCTGTTACAGTCCTTACACTGTAGGTTGTAGATGACTCCTGTTTTTTCTAATTGGGCTAGTGGGTCTTTTGGTTTATTTAAGATGTTTTGGAGGCCTTTAGTTGGTTTGTGTGCTGTGTAGTTGTAATAGTCTGTTGGTTGTTTCTGAGATGTTTTTGATGTATGGCAGTGTTATTCTTTTCATCGCTTGTGTTGTAGTGGGTTGAGTGGTCAGGCAGTTTTTGATAAAGTTGTGTGGGTATCCATTTTGTTTGAAGATGTTGTATCGGTGGTCTGTTTCCTTTTTCTGGTGTTCCAAGTTGCTGCAGTGCATTTGTGCTTGTCTGAATAATGTTCTTGCGCAGCTCCTCTTGTGGGAGGTTGGGTTGTTACTTTGGTAATGGAGCACTTAGTCAGTGTGGGTTGTTTTTGGGTAGACTTCCATTTCTAATTTGCCATTGAATAGCTGGTGTGCAAAGTATGGCCAATAACTCTTATGAAAAAGTGACTGATAAATTCCAAATACTCATTTCTCAAAAAAACAAATCACATTTTTATCGGATCTGGAAATATTATATAAGTTTTGCTAATAATAATGACTCTTCTACTGATAAATTGAGTGTTATACAGTATGTAACCTATGACTGAATGTTGACATACATTGTTCTGCACTGTTATCTTGTATTCTTTTTTCTTTGCCTTACAGAATATTAAAAATTAAAATTAAAAAAATAGGTGAGAAGTTTAAAGAAGAGAAGGCCATTTATGAAGGATAAATGGATAAGGATATGGTGGAAGGATATGGTGAAAGTCAGAATGCTTTGCAGAGATAGAAAATACGGGGAGCTGTAATGAAATGGCGTTGATGTAAATTAGATTTAGCTGTGTTTCCTTTTTTTCTCTTTTCATAACTTGGTGTTTTGGCTTACTATTTCTTACTCCTCTTCTGTACTCTACAAAACGTTGCTTATCCTGAAAGGAAATATGATTGGTATGTAGGTATGTCTGTTACAAAGCAAATCTGAATAAGCCTGCATAAAAGTAAGCATTTTGAGGGATTATGCCTGGCTGTATATAGGTTTGCAGCTAAAACCAATACACCAATCAAATGCAAATACACAGATAACCAACTTTAGCTGCTCCCAAAAAGGATGATGAATGCAGTTTGAGGAGGTTTTTCCAGAAAAGAGATGGCACTCCTGAGAGCAACCTATATCTCTTAGTGGTAGAAGTATATATTTTTGTTCTTCCTGATAAAGTGACACATATTCAGGGATGCTCCCTCAGAGTTCAGTAGCAAAAGTGCTAATGTAATACAGGTCCACAGTTAGCAACTACTTGTTCAGCGACTGTTTAAAGTTATGACAGCACTGAACAAGTGGTACTTACAACCAGTCCTCAAAGTTCTGGCCATCCCAGTACCCCTGCAGTCACATGATTGCAATCCGGGCATTTGGCAACTGGCTTGCACTTAGGACAGTTGCAGCATCCTGTGGTCACATGATTGCCATTTGTGACCTTCCCTGCCAGCTTCCCACAAACAAAGTCAATGGGGAAGGCACCAGGGAAGGTCACAAGTTGCTCCTGTAAGTCACTTATACTCACGCAGCTTTTTCTCCTGAGAAGCCTGGCTACGGAGTACGAGATCCCAGGGATCTCGTACTCCATAGTGCATGCACACCTGCAGCAAGCCCCTGCATACCCTCCCCCACCTGGTAGCAGCCACTCCTGGCCCCAACACACTTGCACCGTGCCACAGCAGCCGCTTACCCACCTGTTGGCCTGCTTGCAAGGTGCTTGGGACTTGCAACTTCCTGCCAGCTTTCCCACTGACTTTGCTTGTGGGAAGCTGGCAGGAAGTTGTCAGGAGGTTCTCGCTTAATGACCCGTGATCTTCACTTAACAATGGCAACGGCGACTGCTAGGATTGCCACCGCTAAGCTATGTGATTGTGTGACGTTGCACTTTATGTCCACATTGCTTAGTGATGGAAATTCCAGTCCCAATTACCGACATTAAGTGAGGACTACCTGTATGTTTCTTTACCTTCCAGAGCAGGGAAAGGAGGGTATCACCCCTGGGAGGGGGGGAGGATTCAAGATGAAGATAGGAAAATATATGGAATCTGAAACACTGAATAAAATCACAAAAGATTTTGATGCACATTTTTTTCTTTATGGGCACTGGGATTCTTTTACGAACCTTACTGGCTAAGGTGTTGGACTAGGAGAACGTTTAGGTCCACCTTCAGCCACGGAAGCTCAGGAGGGACTTTGGACCAATCCCTCTCCCAGCTGAACCCATTCCTCCAACCCAAATTGGAGGAAAGCCTCCAAAGAAAGAGTGAAATGTAAACCTAAGTAATGGAAATTTCTCTCTGATTTTCATCTAAGTAAACGCTATGTAATTAGTAAATTCTCATTTTTCTTATCTGCTCATTTGAAACAATGAGATTGTCCCCATTCCTTCTCCTCATCTCCCATGCCAAACATAATACATCTTTCATACACTGGACATCTCTTCTTTTTCAAGAGGAATTGTGTAATTTATTAATGAATCTCCAAGGAACTAATTCCATACAGTAAATGTGAAATGTGTCATTATTTCCTATTTTAAGCTTGTCTTTTAGGGAGGCTACATTTTGTTTATTCCTGTTTCACAACTTGATTTAAGAGATGGAGCTACCTATTCAATAAAATCCAGTGAGAGCATTGTCAGGAAATATTTCCACCACCTTTATTGACTCATTTGCTTCTCTTTCCTATTTGAAACCTATACTCACAACTGGGGGTAACATGAAATAGCACTAACTTTGGCCTGATATGCAACCTAAGTGAGATCTGCCACTGCAATTCTAATTCTTTCCTCCTGCTGCTGCTACTGCATTCATTGTAAAATATTTACATCATCATCATCATCATCATCATCATCATCATCATCGCTGTATTTAATTTGGGGTCTGTGTGGTTTTCTTTCCAAATATGGTATGTGAAATCCTTCATCCATTTCTGTGACTTGTCTTTTAATTTTCCTCATTTTGTCCATATATCAAGCCAAATTTAATACAGTATTAAAAGATATTCAAGGGGCTAGGACTGGAAAGTGATAATGGAATGGACCATTCTATAGTGTGGATTCCATTGACTCAGATCTCTCACCTTGTATGGCCCTATTCACAACCTTATTTATCGTGGGAATGTCCCACTTACAGTTTAATTTGAGGCATGTTCATCTACCACCTTGTTTGAAAATGGAAAGAAGTTTCAGGACAAGTTAAAAATCTACTTCAGATTTTGTATGTGGAGATGGTTCTGTACTGGAACAAGGATTTGGGTCCTCAGCCTTCCAATCATTAGCAGTCACGGCCATTAAGGAAAAGATTGTAAGCAGTTCAAAGAACTTTCTGGCTGCCAAGATAGAGTGTGGTTGGGAAAACAAACAAACATTCATACAACCCTTTCCCAAAAAAGCTTACCCTATTTCACACGAACACCCATTGTTGACCCTCTTCTGGTCATTTGGATGGCTAGAGACTCTAAATCAGACAGAAATAGGTTTTTGGTTTTCAGTGTTAATAGAACTCAGTTATGATTCTGCTCCTGGAATTATTTTCCTAGTCTGGCTCAACTTTTTCCCAGCAATCTGACTGTAGTAACTCTGTCCTGGACTCAGAAATGTAGCCCCACACTGGGGCCTGGGCTTGAAATTCAGTTGTTTGTTTTGAACAGGAAACTGTAATGGTTCTTTATTCTCAAGGGAATGACAAGACTAAGTAATTGGGGTTGGGGGGGGGGGCGGGGGAGGGAGCAGAATACCATGGAAACTTTTATATTGTTTCATGCTCCAAGTATCTCCAAGTAGAAGGAGAATCCGGGGACAGCTTTTCTGTCATTTACTGTTGAAGAGACATTGCTGAAGATACCTAGGTATTTACAGATACTAAATACAAAACTGAACAAATACTGGATAGGTGGCCAGATATAATAACACTACTGTACCAATTTCCCAAAAGCAAGAGAATGCAGACCTCTTGGGCAGCTTTTTTTAACAGCCAGCTCAGCAGTTTAGAACTTCTTCACCATTTGCTGCCACTAGCCAGACTCCTATTTTCTCCACCCACAAAGCCAAGTTGAATTCCCACAGAACAGATAGATGGGACCCAACAGTATTCCCTAAACAATATGGGCTCTCGTAGACTAGTTATCCTGTGTTTCGATTCCATTTGAGGAGAGGGAGAGAATTACTACAACTCTAATCATAGAAAAGCCATTGCAGCCTACACCCATTCAGCCCAATGGGGAAGAGCAAACACCAGCCGTCCAGAAACTCCAAAACAGCTGCAAAGCAGGTGCAGTACTTTCAATATCTGTAGTTACACAGTCCAAGCCCACCCCAGTCCTGCTCAAGTGCCACCTGCAATGTGCAGAGGGGAGGAGCCATGCCCCCTTGTACCCCTCCTGCATCAGAACCTTTGTAACATGACACCAACTGAATGAGGTCCAGTGGCTCCAACAACAAGCTGCAGCCACCAGCCCCTGGTGATCACAGCCACCTCTTTAAGCAGAACACCCAAGAGGTAGAAAGGAGAGCATCTCACAATTTGTCTGTTCTTGACAAGCTGGCTTGAGATTTTAATTAAGCAGCATCAACTTATTTACAAAACTTAATGTACTGACCACTGTTCCTACTAAAAAGCCTCATTTCCCACCTAACTCCTGCTTCTATTATTTCTGGCTTCTTAACTTGTTATGCAAAATATTGGTTCCTCCTTCTTCTCTTCTCTGATTAACATCTCATTTCACTTCTGGACCCTGGGCAGATGGAGAGGACGCCTACACCTCCTTTGGAAAAGGGATGAAGTTCCATCAAATAAGACTAAATACTTGGGCTGAGCAGTCAAAGAAGGTCCAGGAGATGCCAGAGAAAAAATACTCACTTCCAGTGTCTGACTAACGTCCCAGTTGACCAAAGACATCTTACTGTGATTTGGAAGCTACTTCTACTGATGTAGCCTAAAATTGCATTTCTTTTTTTTGGCATTTGTGTCATATTTCGCATTCATATTTTGAATATTTGGAGATATATGGCAAACACAGGGATTTTCTTGGCTTCCACCATTGCAATCCCCACAAAGCAGTTTCCAAACCCCTTAGCCTCAGCAGCACAAAAGAAAAAGATCCATCATAGAGCCTTCATCTTTTGTCAGCCTTGAGTGATAACTGTTGGCCCCGAGAAAATTGCTGGAGCATCCCTGCCACCAAATCACCCGGAGTAGGGATTCCTCTTTTATTTATTTTATTTATTAAATTTTTAAACCGCCCATCTCCCCCCAATGCTTCTTTATATCTAGCAGTCCTAGACCTGTTGGAATGTCTGCAAGAGACAAAGGTCAACAATGTGTTATAATGTTTTCTAGCATTATACCCTTTGTGTATAAAATGTCCTTTTCCTTGGTTTGCCCTTAGGAGCTGAAAGCATAATAATATAGCCAAATGACATATGCCTTGAGCTGGATTCTTCCTACGTGAGGGTACTATACTGGTGGTGGCAGTGAGCTGAGATTCATGCCACTTGCAATATTTAGCCAAGGGGGTGTAGGTAGACTGCTTAATGTGTCATTCTCGTTTTTCCCTTCCAGTGGCAAGAAATTGTTTATTCTGGACTTAAAGTCTGTCCATCCCTTGGAAATGGAATGGAGAAATTTTCTTCCAGAGCAATGACTCATTTTAATCATTCCTTTAGCTGAATTCCATGACTGGGGAAAGAGACGCATGATAAATCTGAGATGTTCCATTGGCAAATCCAGGGCTGCAATATGGTAGCGATGTCTGTTTCACATTGCTGACAGGGCTTCTGTCACATCCTTTAATGGAATGTGAGAATGACCTTGGAAGATGAGGGGAAGAGATGCTGCCTAGGGAATGATCAGGCAAAAGGGGGAGGAGTCCCCAACTGAGTAACAGACAAAGAAAGAAACATAGAAAGGATTCACCCTAACTTTCAGGTAGTAAAAAAAGATGGAAAGAGATTTGTACTTTCAGACTTGCAAGATTCTGTTTATGTAGCTTTACAATAAAGTAGAATTAGTTCATTTTGTCATATTTCCTGTCTGGTCTACTTGGGAGGCTGACGTATCCTGTATAGACCTTTAGCCAGCAGAATTTAACTCCGGAACCATTTTGTAATTTGTTATTGTTGATATTTTCTTATTGCTTGAAATCAGGAAAAGGTCTTTGCTTTAGATGTATTCTCTTCTAAAAGCCATATAATAGAAATCTTCCAGAGGAAATTCAAATTATAGGGCAACCCTGTCCACATAAGCATGAATTTTTCAGGATCAAGGGTAATTTATTTCTTGTATTATACCATAGAACAACATTAGGAAGTTAGTTGAAAAAGTGACTATCCATTATTAATGCTCTATCAGACAAAAATAGGCTTTTAAATATTGGAATATACATTAAACATTTATATTTTATCATTAGGCCACTTAAGTCAAGATTTAAACCATGAATGTTTATTATAGGAGTCCTTTATTGATCAGTATTTGCAAATATTTTGCGTGCCTTGGAGAAAAACAAATTCAGGAACATATTGCTTGTATCCATGAAGCCATTTCACCAATATTTCCAGTGAAAAGAAAAGGAAAGAGAAGTTGACATTTCAAAGCTTGTTATAATATTCTTCAAAGAATTGGATTCATGCAAAGGATACAAACAGAAACAGGCTACTCTGATTTGTGGTTTCCAACTCACAACAATTCCTTACTATGTTTATTTTCCAATTATTTTATGCATTCTAACTCACACTGAGTCTGCTGATAAATAGCAGAAAGACCTAGACTGTACCTTCCAGTTTGCAATTTATAATACTTACATACCTGGGTAATATAACTGTAGCAATGAACCAACGCTGTGCAACAAAAAGGAGGATGTACCAATTCTGTAATAGCAAAGATAAAGACAACATAAATTGTTAACTTTTATAAAATTCTCCAACTAATGTTTATTTGGGGAAAGAAAGATGTGAAGCTGCCATTTTGAGTACAATAAGAAAGAAGCACTTTAACATTTTAAAAGGTATGGAGGCTATTATGCCTTCTCATTTGTAGGAAGGGGCATCTTCAACTACACTATTGTTCTGAAATGTAATGTAGGGATAGGATTTTATCTCTTTTTTGTCTTTCCTGATCCCCTTATATTAGTCATTACATGCGCAGCATCAGAAAGGTCTGTAAGTGCCTATAAGAGATTCCAAGTTCAATCTACAGTATCTCCATGAATGTCTGGGAATAGCTTCCATTGGAATCCCAGAACAGTCATTGCTGATTTCTGTAAACCAAGACTGAACTTGGCAGACCAATTTTCTGAGTTGGTTTTCAGTCTCTCAGTTTAGCAATTTGCCTATTGTTCAATGAAAAAAGTGGTCTTTGGGTAACATACATTGGGGAAAAAAACAATTACATAAAAGCAGTCAATTAGGAGCAAAAAAAACAATTATAAAAGCAGTATTTTAAAATAAAAATCAATGGATTATAGGATCCATTTAAATACCTGGAATTAATTAATTAATTAATTAATTATGTATACACACACACACACACATATACTGTATGTGTGCATATATATATACACACACACACAGAGTATATATATATTGACTACAGGAAAGCCTATGATTCAATGCCGCACACATGGATCTGTGAATGCCTGGCACTATACAAAGTCAACAGGACACTAAGGACCTTCCTCAAGCACTCAATGGGACTGTGGAAGACAACACTGGAAGTGAACTCAAGACAGCTCGCACAAGTGGCCATCAAGTGCGGCATATACCAAGGTGATGCACTGTCCCCACTGCTGTTCTGCATAGGCTTAAACCCCCTCAGCCAGATAATCACAAGGTCTGGATATGGGTACAAGTTCAAGAGTGGAGTCACCATCAGCCACCTCCTCTACATGGATGACATCAAGCTGTATGCTAAGAGTGAACGAGACTTCGACTCACTGATCCACCTGACACGGATCTACAGTGAGGACATTGGGATGTCATTCAGACTGGAGAAGTGTGGCAGGATGATAGTAAAGAGAGGGAAGGTAGTTAAGACCGATGGAGTGGAACTACCAGTGGGCCACATAGCAGACATAGAGACCAGCTATAAATACCTTGGTGTCCCACAGTCACACGGGAACCATGAGGAGGAGGCAAGAAAGACAGCAACATCCAAGTACCACCAAAGGATAAGACAGGTCCTGAAGAGCCAGCTCAATGGGAAGAACAAGATCCATGCCATCAACATGTATGCCCTGCCAGTCATCAGATACCCTGCCGGTATAGTGAGCTGGCCAAAGGAAGACATGGAGGCTGCTGATGTGAAGACCCGGAAGCTCCTCACAATGTATGGAGGTTTCCACCCCAAGTCCAACACCCAGAGACTGTACACCAGGCGCAAAGAGGGCGGGCGGGGCCTGATGAGTGTCAAAGCCATTGTCCTGGACGAAACCCGAAGTATCCAGGAGTACATCAGTAAGATGGCACCCAAAGATGAGCTGCTGAGAGAATGCCTCAGGCAGCAGCAGACAAGGCAGGAGGTTCAAGCAGAGGAAGTGCCATGGCAAGACAAGCCCCTGCATGGGATGTACCATCAACAGATAGCTGAGGTGGCTGACATTGGGAAATCCTATCAGTGGCTGGAAAGGGCCGGACTAAAAGACAGCACTGAGGCACTGATGAGCAGCACAAGAACAGGCACTAAGCACCAGATCCATAGAAGCAGGGGTCTACCACACTAGACAGGATCCAAGGTGCAGATTGTGCAAAGAGGCCTCAGAGACAGTCCAACACATAGTGGCAGGGTGTAAGATGCAGGCAGGAACAGCATACACTGAACGGCACAACCAAGTAGCTGGCACTGTGTACAGGAACATCTGCACAGCGTATGGGCTAGACCCCCCCAAGTCCAGATGGGAGATTCCACAGAAGGTCCTGGAGAATACAGGGCTAAGATCCTGTGGGACTTCCAGATCCAGAGGGACAGGCAGGTACTGGCTAATCAACCAGACATTGTGGTAGTAGGCAAAGACCAGAAGACAGCGGTAGTGATAGATGTAGCAGTGCCAAGTGACAGCAACATCAGGAAGAAGGAGCATGAGAAGCTGGAGAAGTACCAGGGCCTGAAGGAGGAAATCGAGAGGATGTGGAAAGTCAAGGCCAAAGTGGTCCCAGTGGTGGTAGGAGCACTCGGGGCCGTGACTCCTAAGCTGGGAGAGTGGCTCCAACAGATCCCAGGAACAACATCAGAGCTCTCTGTCCAGAAGAGTGCAGTGCTAGGAACAGCTAAGATACTGCGCAGAACCCTCAAACTCCCAGGCCTCTGGTAGAGGACCCGAGATTGAGGAAGACACATACCACCCATAGGGGTGAGAGGGGAATTTTTTATAATTTATTAAAGATTTTTAAAAAATATATGAAAACTAACACAAACTAACATAAAGTGAGAAAAAGAAAAGAAGAAAGAAATCAAAAAGAAAGTTAAAAGTGCAAATAAAGAAAAAAGTAAAAGAAAAATAGAAAAGAAAGAAAAAAGATACAAAGAAGTAGCTTCCAATTTTCTTTTCAGCAGTTATAAGTACAGTAATTAACTTACCTCTTACTCTATGGTTACAACATAGCTCTCTTCTTTCTACAATCTATTCTGTCTAATCATCAAAACCATAAATCATAAGTTCATTTTTTTTCTGTTTCACACAAAAAGTCTTTGAGGGGTTTTCAGCAATAAATGATATCAAATATTTTTAAACAAATAAGATTTAAAATATTCACAGAACTCAAAAATGCCATATTATATGAAGCTGGAAATACCATGGAAAGAATTATTAAAGTAGGGGTCAAGCAGGCTGATTCCTAGACTGTGCTGCGTTTCCAAACCCAGCTGTCTCCATAGTACCTCTATAGGCAACATCCTGCAGGCTTGATGCCATAATCTTGTAAGGAGAACCATAGACAGAAGCCTGTTTCTGACACAGACCTCTCAAACTGGATTGAACTAAGTATAAATTTGAAAAATAAACTGCATTAGACTAATTCAGGAAGCCTCTCTTAGTGCCCCACATTTCTCTAACTGTCCTACTCTTGCAGAGTGCAGGTTCACCATCATTCAAGTTACTGTGGCCTTTAGGATCAGCACATGAATTATTTTTGGCTCAAACCACTTCCTAGTTCATCATGGAAATTAACTTTTGGCATATGGGGTCCACATGAGCAAAGGAAGAATGAATGGAATTTTTGCCCATGACCAAGAAAACAAGATTCATGTTCCAGCACTGAGATGTTAACAGATGCTTAGCTAGTGCATGGGGACCTCTGAGTAACAAGTTTTATAACTACATTCCTGGATTGAACAACGTTCCTAAATTTACTCTCTTCAACCTGTTTACAAAAGCTGTGGCATGAGAATGCTATTCAGTGGCTTGGAGTGCCTACATAAATCTGATACACAAACTTCATCCTACAGCATTTCAACTGCTTTTTGGCAATCCCATGTACTCCAAGCTAGTGCTAAGTTTCAAATATATGCACACAGCTACATATACACAAGGCAAACAGAATCTAATAACTGTAAAAGCAAAGCATATGGAAATATAGCAAGCAAAACAGTTGCAGCATTTCTGACTCAATGAAAGGAGACAAGATTCACATGGGACTTGCCTGACTTCTTGATGATTGCCAGGCCCCAAAAACTGAAACCATTCTGATATGATATGCTATATGATTCATCCAAAGACTATCTCTTTAGAGCCCTATCTTTATTTGCTGGCAGCTTCCTTCAACCTTCATGTTGGAAATGGTTGTATGTGTGTAGGTTAAGGAAGACATATGTTTCTTCCCCAAAAGGTAAAAGGGGTCTGCAGAATTCAAGCAGCTGCCTGAAACAACCAGGTACGTTGTGACTGTGACTGCAAGAGATATTATTACAGTCCTCAGCTCCCTGTCTAATTATACTATACAGTGGTACCTCGGTTCACGAACGCTTCTGTTCACGAACAATTCGGTTCACGAACAGCTCCGGTCGCAAAATTTTGCCTCCGTTCGCGAACGCCGGATCGGGTTACGAACAGGATCCGCGGCCATTTTCCCTCCCGTGACACGTGGTCGCAGCTTCCTGTAGGGAGGGGGACTCTCCCTCCAAGCAGTAACCGCCTCCCCACCCACCTTCCTGTCTTCCACGCCAGAAGTCGCGTCGAGCAAGGTTAGCTTTCTCTCTCTTCGTACTGTACTTTGTGTCATATTTTTGCGGTTTAAAAAAAAAAACATATGGTTCAGAACGGATTAACCGTATTTACATTGAACCTTATGGGAAAATTTGATTCGGTTCACGACCAATTCAGTTCGCGACCAGAGTCGCGGAACGAATTAAGTTCGTGAACCGAGGTACCACTGTATTAATGCAAGCATTCCAAGCAAGGAAATTAAAATTTAGCAAAATTGCTAGAGCACATCCCTAGTTTTTAAGAGAGATTCCAAAGCTTAAGGACTGGCATATATTCATACAAGTCCTTGCTCAGTATACAGTAAATTATTATCCATAGAGAATCTTGGACCAGCCACTTTCTATTCTCTTCTTATCTACAGCTACCCTGTTAATTTGTAATGAAATCCAAATTAGCAAACAATGGCTAGTGCTTGCTTTGCAGTCCAGAGTCAGAAGCCCACTGCAGATTATTGCAAGAGCATACAATGCTTGCTGAGTCACAGATCAGAGCCACAGTGGTGAATGTTAAACAGGGAAAACATTTGCGATTGGAAAAAAGGAACATATGAGTCCATCACTCAGTTCTTCTACTTAAGGATGTTGCAGACTGACTGACTTAATTCATTGTAATTAGAACATTTAAAAACTTGATCCCCAATATATAGTTGAAGGTCATATATTTTCCCCACACACATTACCACCATGGGTCAACCCATGTGAAGTTGCTGATAATGTGGACTGGTAGATTTCCGGCACTGTCGAAGGAAAGGTAGTTTGCCTCACTATTTTTATGACGGGCAGCCTTCATTAGTAGAGCAATGAATGAGACAAGATTGCCACTCTACTAACATAGCTGATAAACATCTGGAAATCCTGCTTTCTGCAGATGAAATTGCCATTTGTTTTAAGAAGAAACTGTTTTCAGGAGTGAAGCACTGATAATAAGACAGAGATTAATTGTCAGAAAACAAAAATATTGTTGCAAAGAGACCTGAAATAAACATAGCACTAATTACATGTCCCAAAATACCCAGCAGAGCCTTGCCTCGATACTGGGTTTCTTTTGAACTAGAAGTACACAGTATACTCCTGAGGTCTTAAGGCTTTTTGAAACTCAAGTCCTAGCTCAGTTACTCTTCAGAGCCTAACTTGGTCTAATGTATTCTATAATACTGAGGAAATTATTATATATAAATAAAACGGAGAGATCTATCCTATCATTCATACATCAGAAGACTGGGAACATGCTTGCTCTTGGCCTTGTCTCCCACACCATTTGGTATATATTGAGGCTGAGCAATCCCACTTCGTTCATTGCTTTCCCTATCTGAGGTGTGGGGAGGGTCAGTAGGAATAAGCAGAGGGGGTAGTCAGTGACCTTCTTGTCTCCTATAGGGAACTAACTGTAATGATAACCAGGGGAACACCAAAGCGTCCTTCCCAGCAATTTCAGCCATAACCTTTCTCCAGGATGTCCACTTTTTCTCTGCTGACCTAGTCTTCCTTTAGGGTCAGGCTTTCCCTTAAAGTAAAGAACTCATTTGACACAAACAGCTTTATGAAGGAAAATGCAACTCCTCCTTCCCAATTCTAAATGATTTTACATATCAATGGTAAACAACTGCACAATTTTGCTTGGCAGTGTTTCTCATCCCTTTCCAGCCTCTGACACACTTTGTTCCTGTGTTGCTTGGAAAGCCAGAGTCCAGTTATTTTAAAGGAAAACAACAAGCTCGAAACTCAAAGGCATTCACATTCAGTAAACAGACAGGATGGATTTAAAGTTAAAATCTTCAGAGGATAATATTCTCTTGAATTACATACCCAATACAAGGAACTGGACAATGTAAATGGATTCTTCATGCCCTTACTCTGGCCAAAAGACTGATATTGCAACATTGGAAAGATAAATGTATGGCCCTCTTCACTCAATGCATTGAGGGCCTGATTACACTTGCCACCTATAAGTGGATTGCCTATAGGCGTAGACGTTGTATGGACGAGTATAAAGAAGTATGGGACTCATTTATACAAAATATAGTAGGTTTAAAAAAAAAGCATAATATGTATATAAGTATATTATAAATTTATACTTGCATAATATTTGTGTTAAATAAGCATATATAGAATTGGAACTGTTTACTGTTATAGTGATATATTATATTTTGTTTCTTTTTTTTCTGTTGCTTTTTTTCCACTTTTTTTAAAAGCACTTGTTATGTATTTTTTCCCTTCCTTGACAACGAAAGTACTTCTAGCATGATTATCATTGTGTCCTGTCCCCCCCCCCCCCCCCCGCTTTTTCTGTTATTATTTTAAAAACAATAAAAAACAGATTTTCTCTGCCCACACCACTGAGTTGACAGCAGAGGCACCCAAATTCTTCTGGGAACACTGTCACTGCTGGGGAATCCCACATGTCGGAAATGTGATAAAACACATTCCACGGTATTTAGGCTTTCTAGAAAATATTCTAAAAAGTGATCCAATTCAAAATTTTAAGATCCATTTTGCAAGTCTCTGAACGCATACCAAACGCTGTTTTAAGAGGTGAGGCTAAGCTATTGAAGGTTAAGGAGAGGATCTGGGCTGCCATGTTGAACTTTTAGTTAAAGTTAGATCTAGCCACTTCCAGTCGTGGTCCTTTAGTACTGATTGCTTCCTACCAGTCTCCCTGGGGCTGCCACTTATAGGTTAAACTCTGTCTGTATGGCTTTTCACCAGGATCACTCTTGGCTTTAAGGTTAATCATGCTAAAGGAAGCATTAAAGTGAGAGCTAATGAACCCCAAATAGATGTTTCTTTGGTTGTAAACTATTAGAACCTGTACAGAAGAAATTGCTTGTTTAAATCAGTTAAGTATCTTTATAACTAAACAGCTCTCACACCTGGAAGAGCTTGCCAATTAGCAGGATATAATACCGTACTCTCTGCAGTGCTATATGGAAAATACATTGAAAGTGTGTGCCTTGTTGGGAGTTTGGGGGCTCCAGCATAGGTGTTTGTGTTTTTACTGAGCCTTGATACCATTTTAGTTGTTTTTTGTTTTATTGTAATTCTTCTTTTGCTTGCTTCCCAGAGTTTCTCAGACAGGTAGGTGGGTATATAAATTGTATTAATAAATAAAATAAAAATAGCTCCATTTCATGCAGTAATTTGCAAAGTCAGAGAAGAAAGACAACACTGATTCTAAGATTTACACTCATGTTAATTTTGAGAGAGGTTTTCTATTATTGTAATAACCTTGTGATATGATGACTTTGTATTTTATATATATTTATGTTTTTAGATTCATGTTTCTTTTGTTCTGGGTTTCTACAGATGACTTATAATTAAAATAAACAAAAAATCATAGTAATCATCCATGGTTGCCAATGTGGGCATGGGAGAAAAATGTGCATGAAAGGTCCAGTGTCAGAACAAGGACAGATAAGAGTTTAACCAACACTTCAGCTTTACCCAGCATGCACCTCCACTAGATTACTCTGAATCTCAGCCCCTAGCAACTCCTTATATGCCTGCCTGGGTTTGCTGGTTACATCTGGAAACTCCTCCAGATGGCACTTCCCAGTGAAGTGGGTCAGGTGGCTTTAAGGAAGAAAGCCTTCTCCATGACTGACCCCTGCTTGTGGGATGGCTGGAGCCCACTCGGATGCCCTTTCAGCCCCACGTTAAAACAATTATCTTCTCTCAAGGCAGCATTCATATAATTTCATAGCGGTATCTTTATTATGATCACTGACCGGCATTTTGTATTATCTCTGAAAGAGGTTGCAGGGCTCACATTAAAATACAAAAGCATTTTCTGAAATTTTAATAGAGGTAAATAAAATGGTTCAGACTACTCAACATTGCAAATATATATATAAAAAAAAAAAAGTAAGTCCTTAAAACTAATGGTCTAAATTATAGGACTACTTTGCAAATGCTGAAATATTAACACATGGAATTGCTTAACTACTACTATTGGCATTCTGGAAAGCCTTAAAAACTTTCCAGGGCTTTGGTCACGGTGGATGGAACCTCTGTCGGATACGTTTGGGGGTGTTGGTGTTGTTAGCTGGACTTGCCATCAGTTCTTATTCTTTTTCTTATTCCTTATCTTTTTATAACTCTATTAAATTGTCTTCTGTTTGGTTTGGTTTTATTGTAGACCGCCCAGAGTCAGTTTGAAGTCAGGGGTCCCTAAATTGAATCAATTAAATTTATTTAATTAAAATCAAGTGAGTAAGTTTGTTTATGTAAATGTGTATACAATTTTCTTATGGTCAGTGACAAGAGAGGCACAGAAGAAAACATAAAACAGAAGGGAAAGCGTAGAAAAATGGTGTATTGGTGAAGTCCTAAAATTAGAGGATTTCCTGGCATAGAGCAATGACAGCTGAAATAAATTTTGTGACTCTCCTGGAAATGTCAGTGTTCCTGTTGAACAGTAAAAAGCAAATGAGACTCTCTTGAGAACAGATGGAGCTTCTGTTAGCAATTGCTGTTATGAGGGTAGGGTGCAAGTTGTTGTAGAAAGCACAGTTCTGTTGTCATTTGATTTGAGGCACCCTATTGAAGATCACATCATTTCTTTGTATCTATAAGCCTATCTGATCACTAAGGTACCATTGATGATGGGAGATAAATGAAGGGAAGGGTCTTCTCACACTGCCTATATGTCTGTTTCCCACCTGGCTTGTTATTAATTAAATGAGTATCTATGTCTAAGACAGTGTTGTCCAAACTTGGCCACTTTAAGATGAGTGGACTTCAACTCCCAGAATTCCCCAGCCAGCATGGCTGGCTGGGGAATTCTGGGAGTTGAAGTCCACTCATCTTAAAGTGGCCAAGTTTGGACAACACTGGTCTAAGAGATAAGGAAGCTTCTTGCCCCCCACCTCTATCTATCTATCTATCTATCTATCTATCTATCTATCTATCTATCTATGACGTAGATTATACAGAAATAAGCTTTTTCTTTCCATATGTATTTCTTAATAAAACTACATTTTACTTTCAATACAACTAATGTTTGTTAGCATTCACTGATAGCTAAGTCCATACCTGCATCCAAGTCAGCTATATTATGAACCATTTTCTTTTTTAAAGAAAAAGTGACGTTTTGCTACCAAGTTAGCATTTTTTCAGCACTCTGCTTAGATTCAAGAGTACACTATATCCTGAAAAAGAGCCAAAAATAACTCCTACTGAATTTAAATCTCTAACGTGTCCATCATGTACCAGAACAGTACTTTTGATATGCTTACATCATTTCCGTGCTGCTTATTCATGACTTATTCTTGTTCGTATCATTTTGTTGTTTTAAAAATATTTTAGTTTCTTGTAATAACTTTATATTTCACGTAGAGAACTTTGGTTATTGAGTGTATGATAAGTATACTTAATCAATATAGCAATATCATACTCGATGCTCTGGGTCAACTCTCTGGTCTAGATAAATAGCATATGCATTCTCAGATCAACTGCCTGTCATTCTTCAAGATCTTAGGATGAAGTTTTTCCAGCCTTAAAATGTTTTAAAATGGGGGCAGGGTTCAGAAGCTTAAATAAGCAAGCCACATTCAGCTATTCACTGTGATTTGTTATCTATGAAGCAAACAGATGTGTTATCTACTGTTCATGCTATAAGAACCCCTCCTACTTTTGATAAAGCAAGGTCTTCTCAGAGTTAATGCCATAATATATTTATTTATACTGAAGTTATTATAGAAACTCCTATTGTTCTTGTACTCAGATAATCTTGCATGTTATCAGAGCAGTGAATGAGTCATACTTCCTGTCATTTTCAGAGTTATGGGCAACAGAAGAGTAGCCATGTTTCTGGCTACCAATAAGACTGCTGATGTAGGCTCGGTGGCTACCATGTTTATTTGTTTAGTCCAATATTTTATCTGCTCAGATTGGAATTACTATTCTTTCATGCATGTGCATTTTATATCGGTCTTTAAGAAAAAAGAAAGCAATCCTGCTCACAAATCCCCTGGGAGAAGCAGAAATTGGGGCAACCCATGGATGTCTGTATGGGGGATCAAAATCCGCAGTATGGCAGGCACAGCTTTGTGATCAAAGCCTGCCTCTTTTGTACATGCATACAACCTCATGAAACATGCAAAAGGGCAAGGCTTCTGTTGCAATCCCATGTCCAATAACTTGCAAATGTTGGCATACAGACTTGGTTGCCACTGGGCATACTTTCTTCCCATTGTTATTTAAGAAATTTACAACTTGATTTTAGGACGACCCCAGTTTGGTCCATTTCTTAATTCCATAGATGGTTTCCCAATGCCAGTAGATATTCTCTAACTTGATTTTTCCTGCATGTGTAAATGGTCTGCTCTTTTCCCTATTTGCTATCCTTTAGGTAAAATTGATATTTGAAAATTGTATTAAACAATTGCACAGGCTCAATATGAGTTGTCAAGGGGAAAAGAGGGGATTTGTGAGGGAAATCAGTTTGGAAGAAGAGCTGGAGCGTATGCAGGTCTTCCACGAGTGAGGAAGTCATCATAGTATGACAACCAGGTTGTAACAACCAGCTTATGACATCGGCTCATGTTGTCTGTAATACTGTCTTTTTTTTTGGACATTGCTTATATATTCTTTGCATCTGATGACAGCAGAAAAAAGAAGCTATATTTACTTTAAGATATACTTAGAAGTCTGTTTCTATAAGGCAAATACTGAGAAGTACACTTCCTATTAGGCAAGTAGGAAATTACAACATCGTTAGATTTTTAATAACTTGCATCCCTTTTCTTAGACAGTTCTGGATGTTTCTAATATTTTCAGTCAATCAGCTGTATTTGGGACTCTGACCAGCATAAGCTAGTATTATTAGGGAATGGAAAATCAAATATTGCAAGATTGTTTTAAATTTGAGGAATACACACACACACACACATAGAGAGAGAGAGGGAGAGAAAAAAAACTGAGATATGTTGCTTAATAGTGTGGCTTAAAGACTGTGAGCTTCCATACACTTTCCTGTTAAGTGAGAAGCCTTTTAGATACCATAGCAACAGCAGCATCACATAGTTTTCTGTGATGCCACCTATAAGCAAATGTGAACTATGATGTCTAATAAAGTCAAAGCAAGTGTCAGACAGAAAAAAAAAAAAAATACTCAGCCAGAAGCCTGCATCGTTTTGGAATAATTCATTAGTAAATGGTTCCTCACCTCCCTTGTTTCACATAGGCGATCCCCAAGCCACACGCTAAGTGAAATTTAATTACTATTCTGCCACCGAAAAAGAAGCTGACAATGTCATTTACATTCTGCAAATTTTGTTTGTTTGTTTGTTTGTTTCATTCCATCATCCCTTCTGCATTGCTCTGAAACAATGATTCTTGATTTTATGGTTATTAGGGTACAGACCTTATAACTATAGGGCTTCCTTTTTCAAAAGGAATACATATATGATGCAATACTACCTATTCTCTCAACAAAAGGGTTTCAGATTTATTCGGGGTTAACCCAAGCAGTCCAGTATTTATGGACAAGCTTCCAAAAAGCAGTTTGCCCATCATGACCTAACATACAGACTGCAGAGGATATAGATGTTGATTGTAGTATATGGGAACTCTTTCAGTCCCTCAGGAAATGCTGAAGGCCCACAGTACTAGATGACATCATTCCAGTCTTTTTTCATCCCAATGCTCTCCAAATGTGTTGTCCTACAACCCTCACCATCAACCAGGCAGCATGGTTGGGAAAAGCTGTTCTATAATATGAGTGTACCCAGATAGTGAAAGTCATTGTTTTCTTGTGTTAGGAACACATCTATTTCAAATCCTCTGTTAGCCCAAACCGGGGGTGGGGGGTGGGTGGGGGGGGAAGGACTTGTGTGAGTCACCATCTCTTAGCCTAAACACGGGAGGGAACCACCCTGAGCTCCTTAGAGAATTATTGTAATGAGATTCATGGTGATTGCAATGATTATGGTGATGATGTTTATATTGATATTGATGAAGATGAAGATGATGATCTTCTACAAAGTAACTGATTCTACTACAGATAGGAAGAAGTTTCTCCATAGGCAAATAATGAAAGTAAGTTTGAAGTACGTTATTCATATAAAAATACTATCATCTTAATTTCTATTAAATTTGATTTCCAGAATACTACAATGAAGGATGTGAGAGCCAGTTTGGAGCAGTGTTTAAGGCATCGGGCTAGAAACCAGGAGACCATAAGTTCTAGTCCCGCTTCAGGAACAAAGCCTGAACCTTGGGCCAGTCATTCTCTCTCAGCCCTAGGAAGCAGGCAAACTACTTCTGAAATCTTGCCAAGAAAACTGTAGAGACTTGTCCAGGCAGTCACCAGGAGTCAACACTGACTTGAAGGCACATACACATACACATACACATACACACACACACACACACACACACTCTTAAATATATAGAGTCATGATATTCCTTGGGTCAGAGAATGGAAGAGAAATACTGTTTTTAAAAGTTTCTTCCAGCTGCAGATAATATACATTCCTTCCTTGTGGGTTGGTAACCTGAGATCAATAACCTCCTATTTGGAATGGTGACTGTGTATACTGCAAATACTATGTATTGTGAGAAAATGGTTTCTTGATTCCTGACAAAATCCTAAAACTTCCAGAAAAAGGGATTAATGATCTTCTTAGCAAAGCTACCTTCATCAGAAGAATGTTCCTTTCAATGTTGAGAGGGCAAAACAATATTTATTTATTTTATTTATTTACTTAAAACATTTATATAGTTACCCATCTTGTACCAAACTCTGGGTGGCTCACAGCCAAAAGATAAAACATCTTTGTACAATAAAAAAATATTAAAACCACCAGTATTAAAACAAAAACAAAACCTGGCACCATAGCTAAACTTTCACATGCAGCCCACAACATGTTCATGTCATCAATCTTACCCTATCCCAGCACTTTAGGGGAAAAGCCAGGCCTTAAGTGCTTTTTGGAAGGTTAAAAGACTGGGGGCCTGCCAAACCCTTCAGGGAGAAGGGTGTTCAGTAGGACAGGGGCTGCCACAGAAAAGGCACACTTCCTATGTCCCATAAGATGGCAGCATTGAAAGGAGGGACTAGGAGCGTGCCCGCCCTATCCAATCTGACAGGATGGGCAGATGACTTTAGGGAGAGGTGGTCCCTGAGATAACTTGGTCCCATGCCATATAGGGCTTTAAAGGTAATAACCAGCACCTTGAATTGCACCTGGAAGGAAACTGGGAGTCAGTGCAGCTCGCACAACAGGGGTGTAACATGGCTAAACCTAGGGGCACCCATCACTGTGCGTGCCACCTCATTCTGGACCAATTGTAACGTATGGGTGTTCTTCAAGGGCAGCCCCATGTAGAGCATGTTGCAGTAATCCAAATGAGAAGTGATCAAGTCATGAATGACCACAAGCAAGGCCTCCCAGTCCAGGAAAGGGCACAATTGGCGCACAAGACGAATCTGTGCAAAGGCCCCCCTAGTCACAGCTGCCACCTCAAGCAGGAGCTGTGAGTCTAGGACCCCCAAATTGCGCACCAGCTCAGTCTGGGGAGGGCCAACCCAATCAGAGCCAAAGATGGACTATCACCGGGTCTGGGGGAGCCAAAAACTCAGAGACACTCTGTGCTGCCACTGTTGAGTCGAAGCTGGTTTCTCCCCATCCAGACCCTTAAAGCCTCCAGAGTTAGAGGCTAGCAGACCAAAGGGATGTCTTTAAGACGAAGTAAGAGCGCAAGGATTCAAGACTATCAGGACATGAGTCATGAGAGGAATTTGTTATCATTTGCAGTATGGTTTGCTCTAGATTCATCCAGCTTACATGAAACGAGGTGCTCTTCCAAAGATAGCTCTGCCTGCATTCATGATAGCTCTCAGGAAAAGAAAGTGTCCCTAGGGAAGGAGTTCATTCATGACCTTCAAACCTCCTCATTCCTCTGCAATCATTCTCATTAATAGCACACATCTCTTTCTGCCTGCCTTTTTTTTTTTTTAAATTCCTGGAATTTCATCATAGCAATTTGGGCAGTGCAGTAGGAGGACTGCATTTAGCAGATACATTTGAAGAATCTGCCTGCCTCTGCTCGTTCATTCACCCTCTCTCCCTCTCTGGTAAATATGTAGCCCAGGGATTGTAGGCAGCCCACTGGCATGCCAGGATTGCCCCCCCCCCCCCCATTTCAGCTTTACTTTTCTTGTAGTTTTGGAAGGAAGGATCAGGAGTAAAATGGGTGCCTGGTGCAGCCCTCAAACTGAAAAAAGCCACACATTACTGTCATATGGGGTAGAGAAGCGGCAGCAAGAAGAAATGGTAGACAAAACAGTTGCACCTTGGAAGAATAGACACTAACACTGTACGGCTGTCTTCTCAACCCCCACCATTGTGCCAGTCAAAGGCAATGGCTAGGGAGAGAGCGAAGCCAGCAGGCAAAGACAGGTGATCATCCTCTGCCTCTGTCTCTGCAGCAGATGGGCCCCAAATCCTACCTGTTGCAATGCCAGCTGGACCCATTTGCACCCTCTCATTTACACTGCTCGAAGGGCAAAATGGCTCATTTTTAGCAGCATGATCATTTTTGTTTTTAATCAAAAATAGGGATGAAAATGGAAGCAGGAGTCTCTGGGGTGCAAAGCGCCCCCCCAATGGCCTGCAACTTTCCTACAAAATGGCCTGAAACCAAATTCCACCAGTGTTTTTTAGGCAGTTTTTTATCTGATGGGGGTTTTTAAGTTATCCCTTTGCCTTCCAGTCCCAGAGGCTTCCTTCTCCAATTTCCATCCTTGATCACCCCAACAGATGAAAAACACATTGAAGAACTTGCCATGCCACTTCCTGTACCTCTTCAGTAACATCACCTGTGGTCCTCAAGCTGGTCAAAGGAGCAAATTGTGGCATCTGACTTTGGGAAAGCTGTGCAGCGCTGAACTAGAGGCTTGACACTTGATCTGAAAAGGTTGTTGATGGGCTTTGACAACAAATGAAGAAAGGAACAATCCTGTATTTCCTATGTGGCATTAGTGAGCAGTTCATATCAAATGTGTCACATCAGATTTCTCACTCAGTTCGTTGTGATGTAATTGATGTGCTCTCTCTGGAGTACCTTGGGAATTACCTGAAAGAAACAGGCCACAACTGGATTGGGCTTCTTGTATGCAAGTAGAATTTGCTGGAATGAATAATAAGGCAGACTTGCACTGTGGAACAATGAAAGGCTTTGCATTCACAGTTAATCAGATAAAAGGGGATACAAATGACAAGACTCTTTGTGAATATTTTACAACAGGGAATCATTTCAGAACCGAGGGATTAGAAAGAATTGCATGGAGAGTAAAAAATGGTTTTAAAAAACCTATCTCTAATCCACGATACTTATATTCACATGCACATGTCATACTACATATGTTTAAAGCATTAATTAAAACTTAAGAACTGTTATACAATACGTTTATCAAGAGAAAGAGGTTTAGGGTACATTCTTAGTCCGTAGGCATATTTAGTTGTTTATAACATACTGTAAACTACTAAAGAATGTTGATTTAAGGCCAAATTAGATGCTACAATTGCTTGATTGCAGTTAATGAACATAGTTTAAATGGACGGTTGAGATGATTTCTCACAATCATAATTGTTTGAGCTCAAAAATGACGCAACTGATACACCAAAGTGATGAAAAACATCAGTGGAAAGATTTGATAACTCAGCAACATTTGTAAAGAAACTGTAATTGTAGGGAAATTGTTTTAATTGGCTATATGGCAAAACTGCAAGTTCCTTTTTTCTTTCTTTAGAAGAATATAAGCAAGTCCTTTTCTACAGGCTAAGATGTCAGTTACCAAAGAACTTGTAATCAGCATTTCTGTGTTGAGAAAATCAAGTTTTAGTAGGATGTTGTCATTAGTAAGTTCGCTGGATCCCAGCAGATATTTTAATTTATTCAGAATTATAATTCTATAACTATTTATTGTATTTTTTTCATTTGCATAACATGGTATGTATGTGTGTGTATATACACACACACATAGATTAATGCGTACCATATTTAGATAATGAAAACCATCTATTTCAGCAGATACTGAAGATGGGTTTATTGACAATTCAGCCCAGGTCAAGAACGACATACATCTCAATCTTTTGAATGCTTATATGGCTGCCCTGTACAGCAGGATTTCTCAAACTGTGGATCACAACCTCTGGGGGAAGTCATACCAACTGATTCCAAAACATTTTAAAAGCTGATCAAGTTTTGGCAGACTGTCAATATGAAATGTGACTTGCTCCCACATTTCCTGGGCAAGCCTGCAATGGGCTTGCACAAAGCAGGGAACGAAGACTGGAATGAGTTTTGAGAGAGAGTCAGAACTATGGATCTAGCCATTTCTCAACACATTCACCAATCATCCAACAGCCAATGGTTTCCCACCAACTGGTGACTTATGGTGTGGCAAGTGGTACTATATTTGTAGTCTCTGGAGGGTCTGTAAAAATGAACATATTAATGAAGTTCCATATATTTTTCCATTATTTTAAATTTCTAACCCTTCAGAATGGAAAAGGATGATAAAAGCCTAAATCAAGTATGATGAAGTTTTAGTAAGTAGAGTAATAGAGTTCCATTGGTCAGCATAGACTATATAAATTTGTCAAATAAATAAAAGTATATTTCTCGTCCAACCCCGATCCCAATGAAAATAATATTCATGAGGGTGGCCATACAAATTCATTTCTCATTATAGAGGGGTCACAGGATCCCAAAGCCTGAGAATCCCTGATGAATAAATAAGTGTGGAAACAGTTGTAGCATTGGGTGCAATCTTTGTATTGAACTTTCCCCTGCTAATAAAATGTCTCACTGATTCATCTTCAATGAAATACTTGCACGGATCATTCAGAATTTCTGAGAATAAGATCATTAGCTGTCCAGCTACTATAAAGACAGGAGAACCATCATTTTGGCTAAAGAGCAGGATGAATACTGGTGGAAATCCCAGGATGCTTGGGACAAGCAAAGGAGCTGAGGCTGAAGGAAAAATAGAGAGTAAGCAGAGAAAGGGGTGCAAAACAAAAAAAAAAAAAAAGTGAAGGAAGGTTTGCTGGAGACAATTCAGGGAACAAGGAATTAAGGGAAAAAATTACTAATCAAAAGTGGGCCTTAAAATTTACAATGCTTAAATTCAAGATGGGCTATGGAAATGAAGGAGAAGGCTAGAGGGATTAAATTACAGGATGGATGAACAAAGTAAACAAGAGCTTAAAAGCAGGCATCGGAGGGAACACTTGGTAGAGAAGTTCTGGAATTTAGGAAAAGAGAAGGCAAGGGGAAAGGACAGCGCCATAATTCTATACGAATTCATTCAGAAATAATTCCCACTGAGTTCAAGGGCATCTTTAATGGAAATAAGTTATAAGATCACTGCCTAACTCTACAGAGGAAAGGAGATTTTGGAGCACTATGGAGGAACCAGGGAATGCTTGGCGCATAGAGTAGCTAGATCTACGGCACTGAGAGACAAACGTTTTGTACCAATGTGGTAGGTACATTAGAAACCAAGTTGTGGGTCCACTCACAAAATGGGTGCCTGAAGGGGTGTATTTATAAAATGGCTGTCGTTGTGGAGTATGGTTATTCTGGAGATTGCCTCAATAGATAGCTGAATCTAGGTGTGCACCCAAAGTCCTGCTCTTAACTGTTCAGTCAGCCTACTCATTACAGCAGAGAGTGCGTATTTGAAATGCTCAGGCCATGAAATGTTCAGGCCAAAATGGATATACTAATGAGGATATTGTTGGTATCTATGTCCTCTCTTTCTTACGCATTTTGTAAGCAATGCAAAGGGCTGCTTTTCTCTTTGTAAAAAACACCCACTGAAATAGGGCTTTTAGAGATTGTTTTCTCAGGGCTAACAATCCTTTTGCAAAGTGCTGCACTTAGGGTTGCATTCACTACAAAAGCCTAAGGACAGACAACACAGGTCATGCACTTCTATGCATCATCGACAAGCTGTTTATTTGATATATAAAGTACCAGATATGCCCAGATCAGAGTGGCAGAAAATGCCAAGTAAGACAGAAATGCTAAGTGTTATTCATTTTGCTGCTCTAGGTACAACACAATTTTAATTCTTTCCTGTCTTTCTACAAGGGATATATATTCTATTTTTCAACTCAAAGTTTTCTCAGGTTTCCAGTTTAAACTTCAACAGAGGTCCCCAAGCTATCTCAGCCAGTGGACACATTTCATACTTTGCAGATGTATTTTAGACATTTTTTAGGCATTCATCCAAAATGATTACTAGCTCTGTAACAAAACATTGCAAAAGAGCTGGTTTGGTGTAGTGGTTAAGGCACCAGGCTAGAAACCGTGAGACTATAAGTTCTAGTCCTGCCTTAGGCACAAAACCAGCTGGGTGACCGTGGGCCAGGCCCTCTCTCAGCCCTAGGAAGAAGAAGGCAAGGGCAAACCACCTCTGAAAAACTTTGCCAAGAAAACTCCAGGGACTACTAGCCCAAGTAACCACCTGTAATGGTATGTGGGAATGACCCTGGGAGACAAAGCAACAAGGCACAGCCAAGGGAACAGTCAGGTAAAAGGCAGCTTAGCCCACAGCAGGAATGTGGATGGGGCAAGAAGCTCAGAAGAGACCCTCTCTAGTTTTTTGGGCTGCAAAGGGGATGGGGGAGAGAAGTACTTTCAGACTTGCAAGATTCTGTTAATGTAACTTTGCAATAAAATACAAAGTCTGGTCTACCTTGTAAAGCTGACACTACCAGGAGTCAAAACTGACTTGAAGGCACACACACACACACACACAACCCCACCAAAACATTAGGGTTACCAAATATGGCCTGCAAAACTCCAAACGACCACTAGCTGGCAGCAATGGTCTTTGCTCCCATCCAGTGGTCCTTCAAAGTTCTGCAGGCCAGATCTGATAATCCCACAAAACATCCGATGACAAGAAGGCCAATTGGTGAGTCACCCCATTGCTCCCTCTAGTTTCCCAGGGAGCTGTTTCCGTTTTCCTTTCTTCTTTTTTTCTAGGCAGCTTCCCAGATTTTTCTTTTCCTTTTTTTAATCTAATCAAATAAAAATCAGATGAGGGATGGAGCCTGGCAGATTGCCAAGGAAAAATGCATGCCAGCACATTGGTGTCATGGGCACCGTTTAGGAAAGCTCAAATATCTCAGAAGACACAACACAGAAGGAAAAGAGTTGTGGAAGGAAAAGGAAAACAAGATAACTCAGTTTTATGGTTCCTGTAATTGCCCACTCTGATGGAAATGAGCTGCTTACAATAACAGTGAGAGGAGATGAACATTCCTCAGTGCTTTATCGCTTCCCTCAAGGTTTGAGGTTATGCTCGAAAAACCACAGTCTGCCTTCTAAGACAGGGAGATATTCTACTCTTTCTTCTTCAGAAACGATATTTGATTCTCTGTGCCTATGTTGAGAATACATTGAAGGAGAGGTGCTTTAGCTCTGGGATAGTGCAGGTGTTCTGCGTACAACAAAGCTCCTAGGAGAGCGGGAATTAAAAAAAAAAAAAGCCTTCATATGCTAGAGCAGGGTTTTCCAAACTGCAAGAACTTGATGGGGTTCTGTAAGAGACTGAGGACAACAAAGGAAAGTTCATTCAAATGCAGCCAATTTTCTGTCACTAGAAAATTGTGAAAATCTCTTGATCAGGGCTTCCAGGGATTTGGGTTATAAAAAACTAACAGGTCCCACAGCCTGGAGACATTTGAATATCCTGTTCTAGACAACCGTTGATGGCCATTTTCCCCAACCCTTCCCTCACCCATCTCCATTTGCACACATATTCCCATGCACACAAACATTATTCCTTTTTTTTTGCCTCTCCCTTGTATGAAACAAAAAGGGGTATTTGGCGGTGTTCTCTTTTCCATTGACTGATCATTCCCCTGAGAGATGAGGCTTTGGGGAGAATAAGGAGTTGCCACACAGGCAGAGGTTCCCTGCCTCCAGAGTTGGGCAGGGGCAATGATCTCCGTCATAGAAGGACCCAACCATAGCTATGGTGGGAGGCACCAAGAGGCGATGGCACTCCTAGCCCTTTTCAAGCACCATGGATGTTGCCTTGATGTTGTATATTGCTATGGTAGTGCCAAAGAAGCTTGGTTCATAACAGGGTTACGCATGAGTGGAATTCATTTGCTTTCAGGCCAAAGTCAGTTATCTGGGCATAGTGTCCAACAGAAAGCATTTCCTGAAGTCTGCCTGGCCAACAATAAGACGATTTCACAGTTCTTCAATATTCATACCCTTTGGTCCTTTACTATCATTCAGGAGAGGAGAATGAGCAGGATGTTTGTGGCAAGCTGAGTGTGAGCAGAGCATGTGAATGAAGTGGAAGAAAGTTGCACTTTTGTAATAGTGTGAACCATTGCATGAGTGACTTGGCCTCTCTGGATTTCTCAGAGGTCACAAAAACTCTTGGCCTAGTGGGTAGGCTAATTCTTAGGTCTGCATCGGCCTTTTCGTTCTGTATTTTTCTGTCGTAGCTGTCTTGGAAAATTGCATTGTTTGAGTTTCGGGAGTAAATCTGATTTGTGCTACTGCTGTCATATGCAGAATGGTTGTGACCATTTCCTTCCGTAGTTTGGTTGAGATCAGCCTATGATGCACTTTGGCCCCTGCCTACACAGCATGAACCAAGGTCCTTATTTACGCACGTTTGTGGTTAATCCTTCCCCTCACCCCCACTCCTTTGTATCAGACATCTGTCAAATAAATTGGTCTTTTTTTCTTTCTTCCTTTTCAAGACAAGGCTGTTTTATAACTTTCCAGAAATTGTAAATGACTTATCAGCATTTTCCTCCTTCTCTTAAACCAAGAAGTCAAGTCTGTATCTCAGTATACAGGTGAAACTCGAAAAATTAGAATATCGTGCAAATGTTCATTTATGTCAGTATGGCAACTCAAAAGGTGAAACCAATATATGAGATAGACGCATTACATGCAAAGCGAGATATGTCAAGCCTTACTTTGGTATAATTGTGATGATTATGGCGTACAGCTTATGAAAACCCCAAATTCAGAATCTCAGAAAATTAGAATATTACATGACATCAATAACACAAGGATTGGAAATAGAACAATATCGGACCTCTGCAAAGTATCAGCATGCATATGTACTCAGTACTTGGTTTGGGCCCCTTTTGCAGCAATGACTGCCGCAATGCGGCGTGGCATGGATGCTATCAGCCTGTGGCACTGCTGAGGTGTTATGGAAGACCAGGATGCTTCAATAGCGGCCTTCAGCTCCGCTGCATTGTTCGGTCTCATGTCCCTCATCTTTCTCTTGGCAATGCCCCATAGATTCTCTATGGGGTTCAGGTCAGGCGAGTTTGCTGGCCAATCAAGCACAGTAATCCCATGGTCATTGAACCAGGTTTTGGTACTTTTGGCAGTGTGGGCAGGTGCCAAGTCCTGCTGGAAAATGAAGTCAGCATCCCCATAAAGCTCGTCTGCGGAAGGAAGCATGAAGTGCTCCAAAATCTCCTGGTAGACGGCTGCGTTGACCCTGGACTTAATGAAGCACAGTGGACCAACACCAGCAGATGACATGGCTCCCCAAATCAACACAGACCGTGGAAATTTCACACTGGACTTCAAGCATCGTGCATTGTGTGCCTCTCCATTCTTCCTGCAAACTCTGGGTCCTTGGTTCCCAAATGAGATGCAAAAGTTGCTCTCATCAGAAAAGAGGACTTTGGACCACTGGGCAACAGACCAGTTCTTTTTTTCTGTAGCCCAGGTAAGACGCTTCTGACGTTGTTTGTTGTTCAGGAGCGGCTTGACAAGAGGAATACGACATTTGAAGCCCATGTCCAGGATCCGTCTGTGTGTGGTGGCTCTTGATGCACTAACTCCAGCCTCAGTCCACTCCTTGTGAAAGTCCCCAACACTTTTGAATGGCCTTTTCCTGACAATCCTCTCCAGGCTGCGGTCATCCCTGCTGTGTGTGCACCCTTTTCTACCACACTTTTCCCTTCCACATAACCTCCTATTGATGTGCTTTGATACAGCACTTTGGGAACATCCAACTTCTTTTGCAATGACCTTTTGGGGCTTTCCCTCCTTATGGAGGGTGTCAATGATGGTTTTCTGCACAACTGTCAGGTCAGCAGTCTTTCCCATGCTTGTGATTCCTACTGAACCAGCCTGAGAGACCATTGAAAGGCTCAGGAACCCTTTGCAGGTGTTATGGATTCGTTAGCTGATTAGAGGGGGACACTTTGAGCCTAGAATATTGAACCTTTTCACACTATTCTAATTTTCTGAGATTGTGAATTTGGGGTTTTCATAAGCTGTACGCCATAATCATCACAATTATACCAAAGTAAGGCTTGACATATCTCGCTGTGCATGTAATGCGTCTATCTCATATATTGGTTCCACCTTTTGAGTTGCCAGACTGACATAAATGAACATTTGCACGAGATTCTGATTTTTCGAGTTTCACCTGCATATTTTTGTACTGCATGATGTAGAACCATTATTGGTTTGAATGAGCTGCTGGAAACCTACTATAGAAGAAAAATTGTGACGCTTTGCAAAAAATATCATAAAGTAAACTGAGCAACAAATATACTGAGGAAGATGATGGTGCAGGAGTAAACAACATCTTCAAACTATTTTTTTCCCCCTCCTCTTCTCTTTAGATTGCTGCCTTCTGCCCTGTGTGACTGTGTTTGCCAGAGGACATTAGATTAGCCATTTTAGGCATTCTGGTAGCCTTTCCTCATCCAATTGCACCTAACCTAAGCACATGAGGTTATTAATATATATAATATTTATATATATTTATATATTATAATTTAGGTTATATTAGGACTATGCATGCTTGCTCAGAAGCCTGAAAAAAAAAAAAGTTGGCTGCTTCACCATATAACACTCATGCAAAGTCCAGAGTGCTTCTTCCAAATCATTTTCGAAGTTTGCGTGGTCTGATACATATTTCATCGAGTAAATAAACTTATTTTCTCATTAAACTGAACATTCTAGGGCATTTTATTAAGAAGAAACAGCAGGGCTTACTTCACTGCAAGTAACAGTGAATTCTCAACTTTCCTAATCCCTCTCTCACCCAGGGATGAGGAGCTGATTTAGATGAGCCATTCAGTTGGTCAGAATAAATTCACATTTCTTGGAGTGGGATAGAAAGCTTTTTAAAAAATAACATCAGGAAGAACGTGATGAAGAACTGTAATTGTCCTCAATCTCACCTCTACCTGACTAGCCTTAGGCAGAGCTTAGCATTTTGGCCATCAAAGCACTCCAACAAAGGATATGGATTGTTCTGCCCATATTTTATAGATACAGAGATAGTATAAATAAAAACAGAAACACAAAAATAGACCTATCAATAAATACATATATTGGAAACTTTCATAAATAATGTCTCTATCCTTTGTCTTTTCTAAACTCAACGTAATTTGCATTTTGCATCCACTTTTCTTAGGGACCTTTTCAAGGATATTGAAATGAAAAAAATAATCTTCTCTCTGCAATCTAAAAATCAGCATCTGAAAAATCACTGCCTTGCCCTCTTTAGGATCACAGTTTTTTTTATTAAAGTTCAAAGAGTATGCTCGAGTTTCTCTTTCTTATAAATTCTATTTCTGAAGTTGATAATACGGCAGCCTGGCCCATAGACTGCCCACAGCTTTCCAAAGTCCTCCAGGATGGCACAGTCAAAATTCAGCAGCAAGGTGGAGATTTTTGACAGTACACTGTTTTTAAATTTTGCAATTAACATTGTAAAAGTGGTGCATTAATCCTCTAAAATACTTAAGTCCTCCATTTAAAAAAAAAAATAAAGTAATGTTTCCAGAGGGGAAAAAACAGCTCTTCCCTGCTTTAAGAGTGAGGAAAATGCCACCTCTTTATGACAATTTGTGATCATTGTGCAACACACTTAACACTATAATATGGAAAACACACTCACTACTTTGTGTGGGAGCTTCCTTGACAAATATTTTCACATTGACAGGAAACCCAGTCAAAGAGGTCTGAGTGTGATTCTACATTGATAAATAATACCAAAGAAAATATTTGTAAGGATATTATTATGAAAGCAAGGAGGAAATACCCACTTATAATTTGCATAAGAAAGAAAAGAAATAGAGTGCTTTTCAAAAAGGAATTAATTGGTTAAGGGAAGCTGGGCAAAACACTATCTATATCTCATATAGGTGGCCAGTCAGAGTCAGTCATGACTCTGTAATGGCTGAACTTTTAGCGTGGTACTTCAAAATCAGGTATTCTTGACCGATGCAAGTTAAATCCAGAATGTTAGCTTTAAACCTGGAAGACATGATTGACTTTATATTCAGCCTCCAGAATGAATAATAATGGCCATTATTATTATTATTATTATTATTATTATTATTATTATTATCAGCAGCAGCAGCAGCAGCAGCAGCAGCATCAGCATCATCAGCATCAGCATCAGCATCTATTCCCTTCTGAAAAATGAATAGAGGGTAAACCCATTCAAAGTATCTTTAGTTGTGGTACATCCTAAGAGATCAGGAAAGATCATCTGCGTATGGTTTAAAAAGCAGGCTGAGCTATGTAAATGTAAGCTAAATAAATAAATCATGTGTTAAAGTCAAATAAGATACAGAGATAACTCTAATTCCTTGGGATAGTGATCAAAGAGAATGACAGATATGATTTTAATTAGTTCAGCAGTGCTCTGTATTGTGCTGCATTTCTTTTGTGTTTGAAAAGATTTGAATGTTCTGCATTTGGGCAACGCATGCTGCATCACTTTAGGCAAGGAACATAATGGTTAGAAATATTTTGTTTTTTTTAAAAGCTATCCTTACAGGAGCATTCTCCCTTATTTCCCACCCACAGTGATTACTCTCCTTACTAAGGTTAAATATTGTACAACAGCTCGATTGTTCATGTTGCCATCTTAATGGACTCCAGAGGATAATCATGCGACAATAAGTCACTGAGCTGAGTCAGTGCATTTACAACCACAACAGAGCTAATTCTGGGCAACATGTGCTTCTTTCTATAAACCAGGTACACACACAAACACACACACACCACACTTGCTAACTCCACATCTCCACATTCTCTCTGTGTGCTTGGGGGAGGGGGTGTGTGGATCTGATAGATGATAATTACCAGAAAAGTTGGGAGGTAGCAAGCAAGGTGAACAAGTGTCGTCCTCCGATCATTTTCTCACATTCCAGACTTCCTGCTTGTGCAAGATATATGCCAACCTTGAAACCAGGAAGCACTTAGAATAAAGTATTTATTAGTGAGCGAGGAAGTGGGCGTGAGAGAGAAAAAGAAAAAGAGATGTGACCTGTCTTCAGTTGCAGCAAGTGCAGAGAAAGTAAAACTGAATGGTTCTGCAGGTGCTTCATACTAAGATTGCCTGAGGGTACTGAGTACAAGAACAATGGAGCATTTATCCTCAATGCCTCCTTCATTAAAAAGAGATTTGAGAGTAGAGTAGCAATGATACAAAAGAGTGAAGAAGTTGACAGGGGCAAGAGAACAGGGAGCTCAAGACTGGCCAATCCAAACAGCTGTGAAGAAGCAGAATGGAAATATCCAGCAGACAAAGAAAATTTTGAGAGATTGGATTGTATTTTTTGCCCACAAAAGTTAACTTGTCCACCAAGTTAAGAATCAGATGCAAGATGGTAGTGCAGTGAAACATATATAGAATTCAGGGTACCTCTGAATCCAGGAAGAAGTATGTATGAAGGATGCACAAAAACCTTTCACATTGCTATTTTAAACCAATGAGAACTGGAAATACTTTTGCTCTGCTGCTAATCTATTGATACACGACCTCCTTTCACCTTCCCCTAACTTGCATTATCCAAAGAAATATCTTTGAAGGGACTTAGCCCAGTTCCATCTCTTTAGCTCAGCAATTCTTGTTCTATAAACAGCCTGAATAGGAAACGGCTGCAGAGCTGTATCAATCATAGTGGACAAGAATGGGATATACTTTAATTTAATGTATTCAATATACTGCGTTTTAGAAATAAATTATAGGTATGTTTTTGTCTTCATTGTCTTTTAGCAGATGGAGAGAGGGAGGGCACAAGTGAGGGAGAGAGAGATCACTTGGAAGTTTATATACCAGCAAATTCATTTAGAGATGTGGAAGCTGCTGCCCTCCAGATGCTGCTGAACTAAAATTCCCAGAAGCCCACAGTATGGCAGTGGTGAGATACAATGGTAGTTGTAGTTCAGCAATATCTGGACGGCTACAGGTTTTGTATTCCTGACTTAAATAAACTAAAAGCCCTCCATTAATGATTCCCTTCTTACCATTCTCTCATGCTGGATTAAAGGCAATGAGCGTGACAAAAAATAGTAATATACTTTATTCTAATCTAGTGAATATCCACCTGGGGAGTGCAAAGCTATTTCCACACAGTATTAAACTGAGCTCGGTTGCAGCCATTTGTGACAGATATACTGTCCTTCTTATACATGCAATGAACAGAAGACATAGCAACCTAATGGCTTTTTTCTGCTCATGAAGCACATCTGTCAAGTAAATGTGGAACTGAAGCATAACACTGAAGAAAATTCATTTGGATGCTGAGAGGACTTAGAATGGAAGGGACTTACATACTGGGAATAAGCCACTCCTGCCTACATGAAATAGTTTAGATCACAGCTTTTAGGTATTTTACAGTAAGTGTGTCAGTACATAGCATATGCCTCCTACCTTGTGGCATTTGTACCCAATTGCACCCATTCCTGGACCAGGAGGCCTTGCTCACAGTCACCCATGGCTTAGTCACCTCCCATTTGGATGCACTCTACATGGGGCTGCTCTTAAAGACCATCTGGAAGCTGCAACTGGTTCAGAATGCAGTGGCACATAGTTTTTGGTGCCCTGCAGTTCACCCGAGTAACACCACTGCTGTGTGAGCTACACTGGCTTCCAGTTGCTTTCTGGGTACAGTTCAAGATGCTGGTTATCACCTTTAAAGCCCTACATGGCACAGGGCCAGGTTAGTTGCACGATTGCCTCTCCCTGAGGGTATCTGCCTGTCCTACTAGGTTAGATAGGGTGGGTGCACTCCAGGTCTCCTCCCTTAAATGTTGCCATCTGATGGGACCTCAGAGGCATGCTTTCTTGATGGCCACCCCAGTCCTTTGGAACAGCCTTCCACCTGTGATCCGAGGGATCCCTACCCTTTTAGCCTTCCGAAGGGCCATGAAGACCTGGCTCTTCCCCCAGGCATTGGGCTAGGAGGGGGGGTTGAGCTGGGAGGATGATTGGTCTGGTGCCTAGGAGGAAGGGTACTTTTGTTTTTAGCCAAATTTTTATGGGTTGTTGTGAGCTGCCTAGAGCCATTATCTGAGATAGGTGGCCATATAAGTACTGTAAGTAAGTAAGTAAGTAAGTAAGTAAGTAAATAAATAAATAAATAAATAAATGCAACAGTGCCCTTACAAGACAGTCTCTAGATTAGAGTCCCTAGCTTGCATAGAGCAGCACAAACATGGTTGGAATAAAATTGGATTTGGCTGCACTTGTGGTAAGCTGGCCAAAATGTGCAAAAACTGACCTGTGCTGTTCTTATTATCAGCAGGAAATGCTTCCTGTGGCACAGGTACAATTAAGACTGGTAACGTACTCTGTACCTTCTTTTTCTTAGTAGGAAGCACATATCTGGTTTACTAAAGCCATGATGAGCAGCCAAGATCAATATCCAGAGGCCCTTCTGTTGATGGCCATGGCATCATCAAAAAACATAGACTGGAATGAAAGTGGAATAAAGAGAATGAATTAACAAATTAAATGTTTTAAAAGTTACAGGGTATGTCTGTGAAACTAAAGGGAAGCAGAAAGATGTAATAGACCTGGATGAAGGTGGTTCAAACTTATGGAGTGTAATTGATGAACACATATAGGGAACCATAGGTGTAGGTTTAATTAAAAATGAGAGCCATAAAATGTATGTCATAAAGTATGAACTGGTGTCATCTAAATTGTTGTGGGTATATATGAAAATAGGAATTCATAAGTTGGTGATAGTTGCATGTTACACTTCAGTGAATAGCAATATAGGTAGTCCTCATTTAGCAACCACAGTTGGGACCGGCAACTCCATCACTAAGTGAACTGGTTGCTAAGTGGGAAATCACATGACTGTGACCGTGCTTTCCAGCTCGAAACTGACAAGACCAATCAGTTTCACAGCTTTGGCTTTTGTTTGCCTCCAAACCACTCCCTCAACCTTTGGAATGCTCACCCAGGGTTAGGATAATTAACAAGGGAATTAATGTTTGTATTTACATTCATTGGAGAGGAAGGGAAACTTATCCGGTACTGTAAAACTTGTCAATCCAAAGGTTCCCAATAGCTGAAAAGCAGTTAAGCCATTTCCGAAAGTGATTAGAAAAGGAAGTATGTGAACCCAGTGTCCTTTCAATGGCACCATCCATGGTTTGAGCAAGATGGCTATTCCCTTGTCTCCCAGAGCTCTAAACCTGCCAGAGACTGCTGTCTTGTGGTCTCCTTGCAAGGAGCACCAGTCTGGAGCACTTGTGGGAAATCTCAAGTCTTCTCCTTGTCTGGACAGGAATTATGAAGAGCTGGTCTACTCGCCGGCTCTTCATTCTGCTGCAGTCATCAGCTCTGCTTTTTGCAAAACTGTCTTTCTTCCCCAGAAGTCCAGACTCGACTCTTTGATTTTGATTGAATGGGTACAGAGGTGAACAATTAATAATTTTGGGAAGCCTAGCATCAATGTGTGCTTGACAGAGAAAATGGCAAGTCAAATGCAGTAGGAAGAGGTCACTGAAGAAGTGTTTGTTGTAATACAAGAAGAGATAGAGCAGTGTTTCTCAACCTTGGCAACTTTAAGATGTGTGGACTTCGTGGCTGGCTGGGGAATTCTGGGAGTTGAAGTCCATATGTCTTAAAGCCACCAAGGTTGAGAAACACTGAGATAGAGTCAAGAATGAATGGGTCATGAATAAATGTAGATTGAAATCCTAAGTGAGCGGGGGGGGGGGGCGGGGGGGGAAGCATGTTGAGGTGGTTTAGTCATAGCGAGAATGAATGAATGAAGACTGAATCGCAAAACAAACATACAAAGGAAGAGTGAATGGACTGAAAAGAAGGGAAAGACCCAGAAAGTCAGACTGGATGGAATGAATGAAATCCTCAGAAACAGAGAGGTGAGAAATTTAAAGAACAAAAGCTAGTACATCTTTCAGAGTCTGGATACGGCAGATAGTTTACAAGGACAGAAAAGTAGGGGAAGGTACTGTATTAGCTTTAGCTATGTTTTCTTTCCCTTTCTTTTCTTTAATGCCTATTTATTCTTTTGTCCACTGCTTCTCATTCCATTTCTGTGCTTTGCATAATGTTCCTTACCCCAAAAGGGAACAGTGTGATGGAGACATATACATGTATGTATGTACAGTTTTCAGACTGAATAGACATCCTTGGACTGAAATGGATATCAACCTCACTTACATTAACCATTTTAACTGGTTTATGAGCCACACAGTTTCAAACGTACTTTCTTAAACATCTTTTATGGGAAGGTAACTTGTAGGAGAAAAATTTAAAGACCAAGGACTGCCACTGTTGCATCACAGCCTTGATTACACCTTGTAATGGTGAGCGTGTTAAGGACATGAAACTCTAGCAGTGCGCATTTTGCCCTTTTCCCCCTCTCTGGAGATGCTACTTTTGGAATGACTCTGCTTATTGCTCAGAAGAGGAGTGATCAAGCCTGCATTTCAAAGCTCTAGATCAGGGGTTCTCAAACTACTGCCCGCGGGCCGGATACGGCCCGCCAGGGTCATTTATCCGGCCCGCCCGCCTGATTGGCCGCCGCTGCTGTCTGTCGGGGCTGTGTCGGGAGCTGCAGATGATGCACGAGGAGGGAGATTGCAGAGTCAGACTAGTCTACATTACAGGTATACCGGGCCGTCTTGCGGCTCTCCTCCTCTCGATGTGTCGTTCTCCAAGCTGCTTGTCTCATTCTTTCTCCCAATTGCCCACCCCGTTCTTGCAATCCTTCAGAAACCATCTGATCTTCCCCAGCTCTCATGAGTACAGGCGCCTTATTTGGAGAACGGCAGGAGCCCCGTTCTCATGGTGCTTCGAGTTTGCATTTTATGTTCCTTCCTGTTTCACCCACACAATGGATTTCATTCGGAATGTCATTAAAATATTCCCAATAACCTGCTGCCATGGCTAGGTTTTAGTCAACAGAAGGCACTATCAGTGCCTGAAACTTATTTCCAAGATTAAATTCCAGTTTTACAGGGACAGTCCTGATTTTGGGGAAGGCATCCTCGAACTAATGGGAGGGCTCAAGGTAGAGCAGGCAGAACAGTATGGGAACAAATAGCCAAAGAAATGATGTCTTTTCATTACTCCTCAAGTCTTGGGGTACCTTATGGTGGAAGGGAACGTGGGAATGAAGCTATTCCATTATCCATTTTACTGGCTGCTTGATTAGTACTAGTCTGCAGAAATCCAGAATAAGAAGCAAAGTTAGTGTTTTCTGTATCTCTTTGTTGACAACTAATGGATTTTTGCAGATCAGGTCTGATAGCCTTATGATGGAGAGAGTGGTCAATTGATTGTTAGTCATTTATTAAATTAATTTGGCCTGGAAATAATTTTTCGCAGAGTGTAAAAGCACAACAGGGAACAGGAATGTTTGGAACTACTTAAAGTTGCTTTATTCCAGAGAAGCTGTTCTAAACATCTTTGTGTCCTTTTTTTTCTGGTAATTTTTGCCTGTGACTGGGGAAATTGACTTGTAGATTTGTATACATGTATGCATTTTTAATATTCGTATATCCAAGTTTTTATTTTTGGAAATCAGGTCAGCCTACTTCTTTGCAAATTATCAGGACCGCATAAAGCATTGTACTCAGTTTCTGTTTCACTTTTTCTTCTCTTCTGTTCCTTGCATTTATATCCAAACTCCTCTTCCTTGCCCAGACCTGTTCCATCATCTTAAATTCTTTGTACAGGTAGTCATCGCTTAACAACCATTCATTCAGTAGTTATGCTCAGTCCCCAAAGTTACTGTCAGAACCTGCATCAACCAAACGTCAATTTAAAAAGCTGTAGCAGTCAATGGGTGGTTGCTTGATTGGATTCTGCCATTCCTGACTAGGGAGGGGGGATGTTAGTTAATGGTTGTAATTGGGATAGTGCTTTGGGACGCAGAGGTACTTAACCTTATATGGGCAATTTAGGCCGGAGCTATGTTATGAGTGGGAGGAAGGAAGGAGGTCACCGCCAGGTGATAAAGAATTGTGGCACCAAGACAAGGGGGGGGGGGGGGGAGGGTTTAAAAAGTGCACTTCAACTCATACTTCCTCATACTCCGCGGTAGGGATCCTCTGTGCAGGGTGATCGGTGGGATCCAGGGCGCCCTATTACTTTCTCCATTTGGACTATGTGGTTGCCCCTCAAGTAGGAGAATGGCCACTGGCACTGACCAATAATGCGGGGGGCAGGGGGTGGGGGGGCTGGGATGGGGGGAGGATAACAATTACTGACACTGACCACCAATGCAGGGTGGGGTTTATGTTGGTTAAAATTGTTCTTTATTTTAATTATTGTATTGTTTTTTTCCTGTTTTTTTTTTTGTACTACAAATAAAATGTGTGCATAAGAATTCATTCATGTTTTTTTCAAACTATTGTGAGCCGCCCAGTCACCCGTTGGGGGAGATGGGCGGCATACAAGTTTAATAATAAATAAATAAATAGCCCGGCCCCCCAACATTCTGAGGTACTGTGAACTGGCCCCGTTTAAAAAGTTTGAGGGCCCGTGCTCTAGATAATGATAATTGGAAAACGAGAGCTCTGTCTCGTATTCCATTCTCCTGATAATCATTGACACGGTGGCCTTTGCTATGATATACTGTAGATCTTTCTCTGTCCCATATACAGGGTGTACGTGGAAGCATCCTTTCTGAAATAAGAACTGATTCTTTTCATTGATGGCAGTTCATAAGCCCATCAGTGGAAACACAACTGATAAAACTAGGACTATATGAGAATATGCGAGAGGAATCTCCGCTGAGGCAACACAAGAGTGTTGTTGTTTTGTTTGTTTCTGCTTATGGTCCTGAGTGAAACTTTCTCAATTAAAGCAGTTCCATAGTACTGAAATGTATATTCCTCTTCTGGCTAGAAATGTAGAGGAAAGTCACACAACCATAGTTGAGCCAAAGGGATCCCTATGAAAACTTGTTGTCTAACACCTCTCAAGGCACAAAATGTTATCACACAGTGATGGATTCCAGTCTCTGTTGCCATTGCTTTGAAGCCCCAAGCAGATGTCCAGCACTGTCTAAGGCTGTGATATTGACCATCTGTTTCCTACACTGAACCTGATGCAATTTACACTGCCTGACTGACAATCTCACTGAAATTAGTGAATCTAAGCATTACAGTACAGTACACATGGGTCAGGCATACCTGCCCATTTATCATTTCTAGGGTAGGGTGACGTTCCCACAGGAAATCTGAGTGATGCTGTGACTACTCTTTTGTGGTGCCTGGAGGCTGTGGGGGTCTGGATGGGGAACGACAGGCTTCAGCTGAACCCTGGTAAGATGGAGTGGCTGTGGGCTGGGGGCTCCTCTGTATCTGGAAGTTTACCATTCTTGGTTCTGGACAGGGTGGCACTACCCCAGACAGACAAGGTGCATAATCTGGGGGGTCCTCCTAGACTCATGACTCCTGCTCGAAGAGCAGGTGGCAGTCGTAGCCAGGAGGGCCTTGTTCAATCAGATGTTGTGCATCAGTTACGCCCTTTTCTGGATCGGAAGTCCCTCCAGTCAGTCACTCATGCCCTAGTCATCTCCTGTGTAGAATATTGCAATGCACTCTACATGGGGCTACCCTTGAAAAGTATCTGGAAGCTACAGCTGGTTCAAAATGCAGCTGCATGGGCAATCTTCCTTGTGAGATAGGCAGTGTCTAAATTTGATTGATAGATAGATTGATAGATTGATAGATTTTGGGTGCCCCAAGATGGCACATGTCACACTTCTGCTCCAAACGCTGCATTCGGTCCCAGTTTGCTTCCGGGTCCAATTCAAGGTGTTGGTTATCACCTTTAAAGCCCTACATCGCATGGGACCACGTTACCTGAGGGACTGTCTCACCCCCATTATATCGACCTATCCCACCTGGTCAAGCAGAGACGGTATGCTGCGGACCCCGGCAACAAAAGAATGTTGACTGGCAGGGCCCAGAAGGAGAGCCTTCTCTGCCGTTGCCCCTGCCCTTTGGAACATTTCCCCCCCCCCAGAGGTGCAGCAGGCTGTACCCTCCCAGCCTTCCAGAAAAAATTGAAGACCTGGCTGTGCCAACTTGCAGGGGGTGAGAAAAGGGGCAACCAACCCTGGGGTGGCTAGCACCTTGAAGATGCTCCCATATGTTAATATATTTTCGATCACCAGCATTATGGAAGATATTATTATTTATGTATGTATTTGGTTTTATTGTATTTTTATACTATTTATATTCTATTTTAATTAATATTTATTTGTTGTTTTTATTGTAAACCGCCCAGAGTCACTTCCTCGTGAGATGGGCAGTGTCTAAATTTGAAATATAAATAAAAATAAACAAATAAATAAAAATCTAGGGGTTTGTCTGTGATTTGTTGGAGGAAATAATTGTGACCTGGGCTCCATGGTATGCTTTCCTAATTATTCAGCTTATATGGCTAGTCTGACTGTGCTTCTGATGGGCACCACCTCCTCGGATTCCCTGGCCACGCTAAATATTCCCAGTGCTAAGAATAATTCAAAAAGGTGTCCCTCCCTGCTCTTTGTTGCCAAGGGTGGCAACACTTGAGTTCCTCCAGCTGTGCTTTAAGTATGTCTAGAATTCTAGGGAGGGTAAAATTTCAAGGTTCAAAATAGGACATATGAATGAGCTAATCTCCAGTGATTGTGAAATAACTTGTCTATTAACTAAGGAAGTGAGCAATGGAATTATACTCAAAATAAATTTAAAGTTCCTAATATAGTGCTAGAGGGTAGGGTTGCACAAAAATCCATTTTGACAGGACAGTTTGAGTGTTTTACACTTAACCTCCACCCCCAACCCTCCCCCATCCCCTTTGCCAAACCAGATAAGGATGGAAATTGCATTTTTTAAAAAATTTATAAAGTAGTCAAAAGGTCTCTTCTAGCTGCATTTCTTTGTTAAGAAGACTGCCACACCTACTGCAGCACTGGTCAATATATATAGAAGCTTCTTCCCTTCTCTGTCATCTCCTGGAATAGCCATGTGACATGCAACATTGCTTTGTCACATGGTCAGTCCAGGAAGTGCCAGAGAAAGTGGGGAGGGGACTATCTGAAGAGCCTGGAACTGTTGTAAAGACAGTGGGATTCTAATGGGTTAAACAGGTCTAGAATAAATCCTTATGCTACCATGTACATTTTTTAAAACGTGCAACCTCCAGAATCCCCACAATTGAGTTTATTTAATTTGGGGGACAAAGGAAGAATAAATAATCTGAATTCTGTTGTGGCTGATGTTAGTTTATCATTGGTTCTCCTGGGAGCAAAATTCTCAAATAAACTCCCAAAGAAATATGTAGCACAATTTCTTCACATCGGTACTTAGGACCATTGCAACCAGATGTTTAAGGAAATGGGTATGAAGCAATTATCCTGTGCTAATAAGTGGAGGGTAATGGCTTTAATGATCTAATTAATAAAAGTGACTGTCTTATTTATGTGATGCCAGTCATGTTCATGATGTTTTAAAGAGAATGATATGACATTCCCTGTCAAAAAGGATTACAACAGATAAAAGGATTAAAGGGAATGAAGAGGAGGCAAATGGAAATGAGGAGAAGGTAGGTGTTTTGCACCCATATAGAAAAGTGGGTTATAAATTTCTAGATAAAAAAGCCAGAGAAGAAGACATAATTATTTCAGTGACACAGATTTAGGCTTAGTTGCAACAAGCCTAACTCACCTGGGGATGGGGACTGAGCAGAAATTATGATTGCAGTAATGAAGCAAAAGCACTTATTTAAAAACGATTTGGAAAGATCTTAAGTAATCATTCCTAAAGAAAATCATCTATTAAAGCAAGAGAATAACATAAGGGTTTTTTTTGACAAGGCAGGGGTGGGTTATTGTTAACATGTAAATATATATGCTCATAGATTTCACACATATACACATGCGCACACACATATACAGGCTGTACCAAAAGTCGAGCCCCATAGAAATTTATTATGTAAATTACATTAAATGTTCCAATTGGTTGCCATTTTCTTCTAAACACTGCTTTGCTCATTTGACGCATGGTCTTTGAACATTCCTAAATACAGTAACATTTTCTCTGAAAAAATAAAATAAAACATATTGCGATCGGCCTATGGGCCTGACTTTTGCTACATATTGTATTTAGCACATGTTTCCTCAGATGCCAGTAAATACATTTCATTGTTTTCCTTGCCTTCCCTATCCCCCATCTTTGGTGTAATCTCAGCCTCTTCAACTGTTCTTTCCCAGCTGCACGCTCACATCTTCATCCATTTCAGTGAATCAATGTTTCCTCAGTCTGTCCTACAGTAGTGGTCCTAGAGCAACAAGCTCTAATTTAGCTGTTGTAGGATGACAAGGATTTGTCTGGCTTCAGTTTGTTTTTCCTGACTGGCCTCCCATTGAAATACAGACAACATCTGGCAACTTCACATCACTAGAGACTCCTGTGTGATTCCCTCAGGGAGACTGGAGCATGATTCCATGTACACGATGCAGATGGATCATTCGCTGTATGAACTGCCACATCTACGTGGGAACGTGGACAGTTTCCATCTCTTTCCTCAAGGCTCTTTTTTGATACTGGGCAAGAAAAGAGCAGCAGACTCTATCAATTCCTGTCTTTCAACATGGATGCCTGTTGGGGAGTTTTGCAGCAAGGGAAAAATTTACCCTGGACCCCCTTCTGCGAATAAGGCATGAGGGTTTTTCCTTGAAATAGAGCTGTTGCCCAGGGACACAGGAGAAGGAATGCCATGCAGTATTCAATGGGTTCACAATGCGGTTGCGTGCCACGCAATGAACTACAGAGGGATTAGCAAGAGAGGACAATGATGTGTTGAAACCGGCATGCGTACTTTCCCACTTAGAGCACTGCAGAGGCTTCCACAGCTCTCGATGATGTTTTTCTTCCTCTGTGCCTGGTAACCGCATGTAAGCCTGCGTTTCTGCAAAGAAGCATACTGAAGTCATTAATTTTGCATCTTGGACCCCCGTTGATGCATATTGGAAAATAAAACAAATTCCTCGAGAACATTGTTCAAATCCCCTCCTGTCACAGCTCTTAGCAGAGCAGCTGGCTTTTGCCTAGTTCTTCACAAAGTAATGCTCTGTGGGCTCCCTTCTAACCGGGTGTTGTTCTTCTTTTTTGTTTCCATCCCCTCCCAGCAGCTTCAGCCTTATTTCGGTCTGGCACAGCTGTCTTCCCATCACTGGTAGGCTAGCATGCTCTTGGAAGACTCAGGAAATATTCCTCAGGGTACTGTGGAAGCGCATTATCACAAAATCGAAGCCATTTGTAGCTGTTGCTGTGAATGGAAGCCTCAAATACTCCAAACAACCATTGTAGAAACAGTTAAGGGAAAATGGGATATCCATGGGAAATACCATTTGGAGAACTGGGCGGGAGGGGAGGGTGTTCTGTGTCTCTTAAATTATACAGGTTCTCTTGGGATGCCAACTGGGCATGGCAAATTATTTACAGAAATCACATGGCTGGAGTACTGGAAAGTAGAGTGTTGTTTTAGAGCAGGTAGGTTATTTGCCACCTGTATCTGGGAAGAAAAGAAGAGTAAACACAGTATATAAGGGATCAAAAGCAGAATTGTATCTGCAGATTCTGCCTTGAGCTGGGATCTCTGGTGCTCGGGGCCATCACTATGTCTATAGCTTGATGCTAGCTAGGTCTGCTGCCCTTTCTGATTTATTTATTTATTTAAACAATTTATATGGCCACCCATTTTGCTACTGCAACATCTTTAAGTTCAACAATAACAAAAAATGAGAACTTGGCATGCTGCAAAGTATCAGCCTCCAGTATCACCTTTATCTCCAAGAATTCCTCAACAACCCAAAAAGGAGATTGTTCCACAGGGCAGGCACCAAGGACACCCACCTGGCTTCATGCCTCATGGGCTCTTGGTTTCTAGATGATGCCTTAACCACTGCACCAAATTGGCGATAGATAGATAGATAGATAGATAGATAGATAGATAGATAGATAGAGATAGATAGATAGATAGATAGATAGATAGATAGATAGATAGATAGATATGGATGGAGAACCAGTTTGGCGTAGTAATTAAGACATCAGCCTAGAAACCAGGAGACCGTGAGTTGTAGTCCTGTCTTAGGCATGAAAGCTGGCTGGGTGACTTTGGGCCAGTCCCTCTCTCTCAGCCCAGCCCACCTCACAGGGTTGTTGTGGTGGGAAAATAAGAGGCTGGAGTATTAGGTATGTTTGCCACCTTGAGTTAAATACAAAGAAGGCAGGATAAAAACATTTAATAACAACACTGGCTCCACTGTAAGACTTTTTCCACTGACCTAAATTTGTGTGACCGTTTTAATTGTGTATTTATTAAAAAGTAGAAAATAAATAACTTTTTAAATATCCCCAGAGTTTCAGTTATTGTACAGATCAAGAATAGGATAAATAAATAACTGGAGGAGGAGGATTTTTGCCATTGTAACACTTGGGAATTCTTCCTCCTGAGATCCCGTTTTCCACAATGAAGAATTCTAGATGAATGAAAAAAAATGTCCAATCATGTTTTTGCCCACTTGCAACCTAAACCCTTTATCACCTTAGAATTAAAGTACATCTTACAGCAAAACCAGTGTGCTTAGAAGTGGTCCCATCTCAGCCCTCTGTGAAACTATGGTGTGTGCTTGGTGCCATCTTTGTGCACAGTGGAGAAGCAATGATCTCATTTATAGTTAACTGACCCCAGAAACATGGCACAACCCCAAACTTCAGAAAATTGCCCTCCCATAAAGCTTTTGTTTGACTTTGGGTCCAGTAACAGCTTTGTGGTTAGATTTCTGATAGAAAAATTATGTGGAAAAAATGATTACACTTCTCCCGTTACTGTGATCCCAGTCTCTGTGGCTATTTTTTTCTTTAACCCCCCCCCCACAAAAAACTTTGGGGTTCAAAACTCCAGATGACCCCTGAGTAGCAACAGCAAGCTAGAGCTTCCTGTATCTCTTTGCTGTTATCTAGTGGTCATCCAGATGTTTGCAGCAGCCCACTTCTGGAAGGCCTAGACATGTGACCACTGCTAAGGACATCACATTAAAACATCTTAAAATAGCATATATTTAACATATGACAAAACAAAGTCAACCCTGAGGGGATAGGTCATTATTACCCTTCTTAGACACCTTAATAATTACTCCTACTCTTCTGATTATTGGATTGGATCCTTTTTCCAGTTTCAGCTTGTGTTTTCTATTTTTACGAGTTGCAAAAGTTGTGGCCTGTTGTGCAATATTGAGGGACTTTGGCCTCAGCAGAGGGGGAGGGGAAAAGCCCTGCATCCTTAACGTCGTCTACTGTATTTTGGAAGCTGCATACAATACATTTTTCTCTAATTAGCCTGAGACCATGTGTTAAGAATGATTAATGCCAGCCACAGCAAACATTTCCTGTTTTCAAATGCTTTTAATAAACAAAACTGAACTAAAATGAACCAAACAGGCATTTTTCTTTATTATACCTAACCACTTAAAAAAATGAAATTCTTCTTACTTCTTGGGAAAAAAAGCCACTGCTTCCTTCTTCCCAGGGACACAGTAGGCCACCATTCTGACTCTCCAGATGCTGTTTGTTTGCAATTCCCATTATCCCTCACAATCCAACTAGGAGTCGTGGGAGTTGGAATCCAACAATGTCCAGAGAGTCAGAGGTTGCCCACTCAGAGGTTCATGAAATGTGCCATGGTGATGTTGATGGTGTTAGAGGCTGCTTTGTGAGCGTGCCTGAGAGCAGGAATCCAACCTGAACAAGGATTAGTGATGCAGGTTTTATAACTATAATAGAAAGGAGCGTTATTCGCAGGAAATGCATTACAGGGATAGGCAAATGCTACACCTAGCAGGGAGAGGAGCGTCTAAGGGTGTGTGATCTGCGCAGAGTGTATGTGCCTGGGTCAAAAGGCAGAAGGAAGTGATCTCAAATTAGCAATCTCTTAGATAAAGAGCAGGGACAGAGTCAAAGATAAAAGGGGGATACCGAGTTAAATCCTTAACTCTCTATCAACACTCTGCTGCCCCCTTTGTGGTCAGTAGGTCATGAGGTGCTGGAGATTCATTGCATTGGATTTTGACCTTAAAAGATGGAGACTTGAGATGATGTTGGAGCAGAAGAATGAATTCAGCCTGATTTCAGGTACCTGGTGAGCTGTCAGAAAAACAAACAAACAAACAAACATTTATACTAGCTCTCCTCCCTGCACTAAGGTTTGTACCCCAGTTTTGTCCTTGGATTATAGCCAGGACATTTCCTTCTCCTCTTCCTCCTCTTCTTCCTCCTACTCTGACAACAAAACAAACTGGTAGCGATTCCATAGAATGCAGTGCAATGCTAGGCAAAAGATAAAGAACAAGGAAAATGACTGAAACCAGAAATAAAGGCTTATCAACTAAAAAAACAACAGTAAGAAATAAATCACATAATTCTACAGCAGACATCATTTTCTCAATGTGCACTTTAACATGATGTAAGAAAAATGTCAGTGAATAATATTTTCAGTTGGTAATTTGACAATGATCACATGGTAGACTTGGCTGTAAAAGAGGGAGATTAAAAGCACTAGAGTAATTATTAGCATGTGCTATTTGTTATTTTTTTAGTTCAGGAAATACATGCCAGAAAGTGAAAGGTACCTGGCCAGGAGGACCCTGCATATGGTGATTATGCTGGCACAGGAAACAAGCCGATAAGAAGCAAGAAAACCATACTTCAATCCCATGGCTTGAGTTGAGGGTATCCACCCATTCTTGACTCTGCTCCCAGTCACCTGATTTCACCCCAAGTCCCCCCCCCTCCACCGCCCAGCACATTTTATACCTCTTGGGACTACCATTGGACAACATTAGAATAAGAGAGAAAAGACTGTTTAATATTAATACAGCTAAGGACAATTTAAGTCTGATTCAACCACTGGCTGGGGATGAGCTGAAGGCAACATCATGGGAACATGACAAAAATAAGATCTTGCCAAGGCCTATTTGTACAGGTGCAGAAGGGGAAATGGTAAGATCAATCCGAAGAGTACGTTTACTCTGCAGCACAGAAGTCCACCGACAGTTGTAAACACTGTTTGTCAGAATGCAAAGGCCTGATATGACCATCTAAATCAGCTGTTCCCAACCTGGCACCTGGCAGATTTCTTGGGATTATAGCTTCCACCTGCAGCCACAAATACCCAGAGAGGTAAGTCATAATAGACTGTGACACTGCTGCCATTTTCTCTTACATTCTTTCCCCATGTAATTTTCTCTCATTTTATCTTTCTACTTCCCATGTTATATGTTCAGATTTTTCCCGCAAGGTGGAACTTAGTCTTTTTACCCATCCTTCTGATACCTTCTTCATTCATACCTCCTTCTTCATTCTTCTTTTCCTGCAAATACATTTAGCCTGTTGTGTTTCTTTTCTTTTTGAACCGTTCATTCTTTCTCTCATTGTTCCTTTCATGACATCAGTAATTTTGCTTCAGAACTTGACCTAGGCTTATCTGAAATTACAATTCTGAAACATTTATTTTTGTGAGTTATATCCCAACTTTGAAATAGCGCTCAAGGCAAATATAAATTAAAATACAAAATAGACAATAACAAGTTTCAAAATATAAATTTAAATGAATGCTCAAATGAAAATCCTGAAGAAAGAGATGTATGCTGGCTGTTCTTCTAAAGGAAGAGAGAATGTCCTTCCACAGCCTGGGAAAACAGGAGAGGGCCCAACATTCTCCAGATAAAAGAACTGTGACAAAGGGGGTTCTTCTCCAGCAGATTTTAATGGCCAGACAGATTCATAATGGGAGAAACAGATCCTCAAGTAGTTACACTCTTAGCCATTTAGAGCTTGAAAGATTCACACCCCCATCTTCAATTGGCAACCAGTGCAAATATTTCAGCACAGGAAGCTGGTATGTTATATTATAGTATGTAGCATCATAGCTGCTCATTCTTTTTCTGACTTATTTGTGAAGGTTTTGCTAAAGCTAACATCTAAATAAAATAACAGCCAAAATAAAGGTGGGACTGAGTGTGTGTATGATAGAGAATGTGAATACTGACAGAAGGCAGAGTTGAGTATTTTGAAATCCCTTCAGACTGCTGTTGAAAAAAAACATAGTTTTAAAGGAAAAGTGGCTAGTGAAACAAAGAACTAATTTACACTGGCATTACATCACTTGATTCCTCTGCCTGGAATTATTACCAGCTGAATATGGGAACAGGATGTATGGTGAGGGGGGAGTGTTAGGAACGCAAGTTCTCTTCTTGGTGTTATATTGGTTAGGCTCTTTCATATCTGCTAGACTTCAAGTGATGAATGCACATATGTGAACAATGCCAAGAGATCTAGCTGAAAGTGTATGCATATGACAGGCACTAACAATAGAGAAATGAGAAGGTGTATTTACTACAAAATGGAATGGTGATTTTTCTCACTTCCTCACAGAAGGGAAGATTTCCAGATTCAGCTGAAATTAGGCCTATACTATACCATATATGAGAGCCAGTGTGATGTAGTGGTGAAGGCATCTGGCTAGAAACCAGGAGACTGTGAGTTCTAGTCCCACCTGAGGCATGAAAGCCAGCTGGATGACTTTGGCCAGTCACTTTCTCTCAGCCCTAAGAAGGAGGCAAGGGCAAACCACTTCCAAAAAAAAACCTTGCCAAGAAAACAGCAAGGATCTGTCCAAGCGGTCTCTGAGAATAGAACACGATTGCATGGATTAAAAAAAAAAACTATATATAAGGAAGATGTACAGCAGGTGCTCTTTTTCCTGCCACTTCGATATTATGGCAAGCATGGTTTCCATATACTAGGAACCTAGAGCTTTGCCTTAGTGCTGATTGCAATAGATCTCTCTGTGGATCTTCCTATCCTCTTCCTATTCCTTTGCTGCCTACATTGCATACTTGCTCCTTCCCATCTATAATTATCTCACCTGTTTCACTCATCCCTTACTGTAACAGTATGTGGGAATGACCCTGGGAGACAGGAGGAAGAGCCACAGACTGGACAACTGGCATGTAAAAGGTATCTCAGCCCACAGAAGGGAGGAATGCGTGGGAAATGTTTCAGAAGGGACCTTCCCTTGTTTTCTGGAGAGTTAAAGGAAAGGAGGGGAGAAATGCTTTCTGTCTTGCAAAATTCTGTTAATGTAACCTTACAATAAAGATAGAGTTAGTGCTCCTGGTTGCGCTCCTAGTCTGGACTACTTCGCAGGGCTAACACTAATTCCACCAACTCTCTCTCTCTCTCGTCTCATATCCTATGAACTAGATGATAAACTCGGGCCTAACTTTTTGCTTACTGTACTTTTTAAAGCACCAAGTATCTTTCTTTTCCCTCCATCACCATCTTGTCCTATTTGTGGCCATTTCCTCCACTGTGATTTATCATGTCTTATAGTGCCATCTGACCATTGCTGTGCCAGTATAACAAAAACAAAGACAGGCTTTTTATTGCTGGAATGATGGGTGAGTGATGCTATTAAAGGGGTCATTGAGTCAAGCTTGACTCTGAGACTATATTGACAAATGTCTGCCATCTCAACTTGTCTCTGGTGATAATCCATAGCTCTTACAAGGACAGAGATCTCCTGTCTCCTTGATCCCATCAGTTTTCAAGTGATGAATGTATCTATGTGGGCAGTATCAACAGATCTAGCTGAAAGTGTATCACCAGCACTAACAATGGGAAAGTGTGTTCACTGCAATAAGGAATGGTCTCCTTCTTCTCTCAATATGTTAATCTCAGTGCCCAAAATATGCCCAGTTTTGCTTGCTGCCTGATCATTCACAGCCTACTTCACCTGTATGGATGAGTCACCCTGAGATCAAGGACCAAGTGATTAGTTCCTGCAGTCCATGGCACTCCTTGTAGCTCTAAATCCATATTTATAATCCAGAAATCCAGGTACTTATCATCTTTCTTTGGTTCTTTTTCAAGGTCCATCTTTCACATCCATACATTATTAACTGGAAAAGCCATTGCTTTAACTGTTCTGGCCTTTATTGTCATAGAAATAACTTCATGCTTCACACTCTTGTCTTTTCCTTCTTCTCTAGAATTAATCTTCTCCTTACATCTCTAGCACACCCTCCATCTTCCTCTATTCTTGAGCAAGAAAACAAAATTATCACCAGTCTTAATTTCTTTGCTATCAACTATGAGACCAATAGCTGTGCTGATTGACATTACCTTTGTCATCTTACTATTTAACAGTAACATTTTTCACATTTGCATTCAAAATCAGCTCTTCTAAGTCTTCTTTATCTTACACTAACAATGTCTGCATTCAGTTGTCATATGTTATTCTACTTGCTCAAGGTTCTTTTCCTACATCTTTCCATGGTTATCATGATAGCCTCTGCTGAAAGCTACTTCCTTTGAAATTTTGGGGTGTTTTTCCCCTGCATCAATTTTCAGAGTATCTCTTATCTCTTCCTATAAGTATATATAAAACAAAAGTGAATAAGTATATATATATATATAAACTATATAAAACTATATAAATGTGTGTGTGTGTGTGTGTGTGTGTGTGTGTGGAGGGAGGGAGGGAGAGAGAGAGAGAGAGAGAGAGAGAGAGAGAATCTGTCCCTTACTTTGATCTTACATTCAGATTCTGTGTTCTCCATATCTGATTTTGTTGGCATACCTACTTCCTTTAATTTTGTAATCTTAACACCTAGATTTTCCAATAATTCATGGTCTGTTTCACAGTCTGCACCTGGAAGTGTTCTGGTTGAGTGGACTGGATTTCTTCATTACCTCTTTTTTACTAGCAGTAGATTTGTTTTCATTATTGTCCATCTAGTGATGTCTAGCTGTAAATTCTCTGTTTAAATTGCTTGAGACATGTTATTAATATATGCTCTGCTTTACTGAAATTCAAATCTTTCCTTAATTCCAGGTTCTTCCATTTCTTCACCTCCATTAGAAGTATTATGTCCTTTCCAAATACTGCATTTAGCATTTCTTGCAATTTGCTACAGAATTCCTTAATGACTTTCAGTATCAAAGGATACACTTGTGTAATACTGCTCTTTGCTGAATATCCACTAATTCTGATTGCTATGATCCTGTCATTTATTGGGTTCCAGCAGAGCATATACTTAGTACTGTAATGTCTTTCTTGTATATCATTGCCACTCTAGTTCTTCATATGGTCTTATACCCTGAATGATATTCTGTAATCATCATCATCATCAATCATCTAGTAATCTGAATTATTCTGGCCAATCATTCTGGCCCAATCAATATCAGTTATTGTTAAAATATCATATGTTGTACATTTCATTTTCACTTTGATGATTCAAAGTTTTCCTTGGTTCATGCTTCTCACATTCCATGTTCCAAACTTATATATCCTTGTAAAATAAGGAATTCCTCTTTCAGCACAAGCACCATCAGTGACCAAACTTCCTTGTAGTTTGGGTGTGGCCAGATCATCACTTCCAGAATTATTTGTGCAAATCTGATCCTTTTTTCCAGTACCTAAAGCGGTGCCTTCTGGTCTGTGGGTCTCATAACTTGGCACCAAAACTTGTCTAAATGTTACAGCTTGCCCATACTGTTTTCTTGGCAACAATATAGAAATTGTTTACCACTGACTAATTTCAGATTTAACCTTGGACTGTGTTCTTCTGTCAATGGTTCTTAAACTGGGGGTAATTACCCCCTTGGGTATATCCTGGGGGTAATGGATCAATTTGTAATTGCTTGCTTGCGAGTCGAGGATCCAGTTTGGGACTTCTGCTGCTGAGACACTTGTTTAAAACAACATTGTCTGGTTGTTGTTGTTGTTTTGTGGGAGTAATGACATTATTCAAGACCAGGAAAGGGGGTAATTAGGTCAAACAGTTTAAGAAGCACTGTTCTATGTGGAATGGCTTCTTTCACACTTGCAAAGTTCCATTTGCCTATGTGGGTTGCTCTTAGCTTTTAACTTTACAGGTGAGGTAGACTGTACCAAGAACTCACACTCACACAAGTGTGCTTAGTAGTTAGGTATTGTTACTATGGCAAAGTCAATCCATGACTTCTTAGAAGGAAGTCATGGATTGACTTCATCTTAAAAAATGAATCTCAATCTATGAAGAACTTTGGATATATTGAGTTTGAATGTTGCAAAAAAGGTACTGCTAGAAGATTTGTGTGCCAGACTCCAAAAGATGGCTTAATGACATTTGTCAACATTCAGCCTTTGAATTAGCAATTTATCAAAAGACAGGCAAAACCAGAGAATAAGATTCTGCATGATCTGGATTTAATTCATTGTTTATTTATTTTTTCTTTTATATATAAAATATTTGTTTGCCATTATCTCTTTATGATCATGATATGTGTTTCTTTTCTTAATTTATCTTTTCTATTTTTTTCTTTTTATTTTAGGTAAATACAGGGTTTTTTTCCCCTTTATAATAGTTATTTTTTCCTTCTAAAATATATGGACTTTATTTAATAGTTTACATATAATATTACATATTAACATATAATGCATTTTTAAGAAATTTTACAGAAAAAAAATAAATTTTAACTGTAATTTTTAAAACTATTTAAACAACACTCATGCAGGTGTCATTTTCAGGGTCATTGAAGCTACTGAGGCTTCCACCACATCAGGTTTGTAATTCCCAGGGAAGGAGTCATAATATAATATAAAATTCTAGTGATGAAATGGCGAGTATGTGTACTGCTGCCTTTACAATAGAACTTCAAAAATAGATTGCTAAATTGACCTCAACATTTGCAAGAAACTTAACTCATCAGATTGTGATTAGAAAATCAAGTGATTGGAAAATCAACATCAGAGTTACAGAGAAGAGTAATCTTGTATGGGCAAGAATTGCTTAAACATGATTCAGCGGGTGAGATTATGGGAAAGTCAGCTCTGAATGACAAATGCACTCAACAGATATGACAGGTATGTTCCGCAGCAACTTTTTGGAAAGGAAAAGAAACTTTAAAAATCTGCCAAGGTGGCAGTTAACACTGAGCACTGTCCTCTTTATTCCTTAGCAAACATTCTTCTCCAAATGAAAGAAAACTACCTGCTTGATAAAAAAAAATGCTTCTTAATGGCTGAATCCCACTGCAATACAGAAGAATTAGATAGCCATGGCATCAAAGATTACATTTGCAGCTCTGAGTTTTAGAATAGAACAATGCAAGGGACAATCAGACAATCAGGACTGTATCAGCTGATTGTGGGTGAAGGCCCACCAGATAAATGTGCATTGCCCAATGCCGTAGGCATGGCAACGGGCTTCTAGCTGATCATCTTTTGGGAGAGCCTTCCACAACCAGATGTCCTGGATTATAATACATTTGTGTATGACGCTGACGTTCACGGGAGTTACAAGTGACACCTGTTTTTGTGGGTACATATTAAAAATGTACGTGAGGTGCCTTCTATCTTTATTTAATATGAAGGGATGGTTAAATAAATAAATAGACTGGAGCTTGGCTGGGGGATGCTCTGATCCTGCAAGATTATACAATTAATTGAGAAAAAAGAGAGAGAGAACACTTAAGTGGAATAAAGAAGCACGAGTTTCCACATTACAAGCAGAACAAGTTAAAATGCTGGGGTGAGGGGAGAAACATTAGTATTCAGAAATCAGTTCTTGAAGCTTTTCTACAGACTTGTGACTAGAGATAGGGCAGACAGCTCTGCTTCGCAAAGGTCAGCTCAGAACCGCTGATGAAGAATGAAACAGCAAGAATGAAGACGGTGAAATTTAAAGGCCACAAATTTATTAATTTACACAAAGGTTTGCAGAAATCCAATGACTGGGCTCAGTTAAAGGCCCCTTCTGCACGCACAGTTCCCATTTCTGTTCTTCTTAATTTCTTCAACCTCTGTGTTTCCTCAACAGGCAGGAAATGTTCTTAGATCATTAATCTGCAGTTCCCACAAAAAAAACCCCTTCATTCAGTCCTACCCTGAACCATCTCAGTTCTTACCAAAACAATAACTCTTTCGTCAGAACTCCACATTTTGTAGTGCAGGCACGCATTTGGTATTTGCTGTGTGAGGACGCTACCCTGGGTGCCCTGCTGCCACTCCTCCTATGTCTAAAGCTCCACTGACAACTATATTGATGAAGAGACCAGAACAAAAGGGAGGTGCGTGGCATGGCTTCCATCTCCTTTTCAGTACATGTGAATTTGTCTGTTAATTTTCTAGGCAGTAACTACTTATCGTTGCCCCTTCATTTAAATGCAATTATCACAGTAAAATGCTGAGTCTTAAGTTCAGGCTTTAGTAGTGGAGGTTGAGGGGAAGTGCAGGGGCAGTGTGATGGAAGACCCTCAGCCTAGACAACTTTCTGGTAAGAGGTAGCTCAGTCCGTAGGTGGGGGGAAAACACGGGAAGCACTTCAGAAGAGACCCTTCCTAGTTTTCTGGAGACTAAAAAGAGAGGAAGGGAGAAATATTTTCAGTCTTGCAAGATCCTGTTTAATGTACCCTTTACAACAAAGATAGTGCTGATGCTCCTGGTTGTGCTTCTTGCCTGGAGTACCTCAAAGGGCTAACATCAGTCTTGCAAGACTGAAAGTACCTGCGGACTGAGATGCCTCTTATCAGGCCGTGGCCTAGGCAGTGGATTTTCCTCCTGTCTCCCAAGGCCATTCCCACATACCATCACAGGAAGTAAGGGTTCATCCTGGACCATATCCACAGAGCTATTATCAAACACCTGGCCATGGACCCACATACTGGGGGACCTATAGATGGATGCGATGGCAAACCTATTGCCACCAAAGTATTAGGGTGGGGGGAGTTGGCCATGACATGCAGCAAGACAAGGTGGCATTTGCCCACAGCTTCTGCTGATGAAGCTCCTCCCTCAGCTAGAATTTGGTTCCTCTGCCTCCATTGTCAACTCATTCCATTTGCCCCATTTTTAGCCTCCTAGGTCCCTTACCATTCCCTAGTTAAGTTGCAGCAGACACTAAGCAATGGCTTCCTTGTGCCTGCAAGTTAGAAAGTGCAGTTGTGCACAGCAACTACAAGCCAGTGTTGCAAAAAAAAAAAAAAAATGGTCCAACTTTGTTCTAGTTTCAAATATTGGAACAGAGTAAGAAAAAAATTAACTCCACTTTCCAAATGCACTGTGTTGTGGGTAGGCTACTCAAGAGCTGCCTCTGGAGTGCTGCAAAGAAATGATGTGCTGGGGCCCTAAGTGACCATTGATATCTGAATCTTATAAGTTGAATAGAATCACAACCTTCTTTAATCCAGTCTTATGTTCCTTCAGTCCAGCCCATGAGATTGACACAACTGATACTTGATGAGATTACCTAATTTATGGAGGTTAGCCCACAGGTTGATGAAAATGTCTACCTTGGTATGGTGCCATCTCCCTTCCTTCAAATTCTGTCCTGAAAATCCATCTTTCCTCTGGAGTCATTGGCTCAGCCTCCTAGTACCTATGCTCTACTACTCTAATCGTTAGAATTGTGTCTGTAGGCAGGAATGCTCAACATCATTGTGGCTATCAAACTCTGTGACCTTCTGGTTTACTTTCTCAGATCAGTTTAATGTTTTGTTTCTTGTAAAACAGGGAGGGCAGGATACCTTCCAGTTTTGGGGTTTTTTTTCATTTTATTAGAAAATAAAAATGCTAGATGACTTCAAGGAGGGAGGGAGGGCAGGCATTATATACTTTCTCTTTTTTAAATGGGCCTTAACTTTCTTCCCATTACCTTGCTGTTTCTCATGGCTATTAATGAAAATTCTGGGAGTTGAAGTTCACATGTTCGGACATTCCCAGAATTGGAAGCAGCTGGAACAGATTACTATTAAAAACTGGCAATATAAAAATAATTCAAAAGGTATCAGTGATTTTTTTTTTTTAACTATCTGCTGAGACTTCTTATAATCTGAATATGACAGCTTTACTCTCTTCCCAAATTTTTCATGCATGGACATATAACTTTACAACTTTCTGAAGCCTTTCTATTTGTGATGGTAATACATTCAGGAATAGTGAAATAAACTGTTTCCAAAATATGCAAATAACTCTACCTGCCATTGACACTGGACAACAACTCTCGGGCAGATGTCTAAGCAGGAGCTGAACAAAATCATGTAGAAGAGAGCATCCTAGTGGATTAGCCTCTCACGAGACAGATCCATCTCATCTGTCTCACACTTTGCCACTCTTAATGGAATGCTACATCTTGAGATCAGCTTGACTGTTCATGACCTCTAAAGTGGCCACAGCTCTTTTGCTCATGTCAGCCACTTTACTGAAACCCAATAGATAAATCAACAGCATTTTTATGAACCAGAATACCAGCTGCCTAAACAAAATGTCATTAGATTAGGGTGATATGTCTTGCCTTAATGGAACTGTATCTCATTGTTCTTCACCTCACTCTCCAAAATGTACTTCTTTTGCTCTAAAGTAGATGGTGAAGGTCTAAGCATGTGTTAAGAAAATAAGATTATTGATTTACATTGTAGCTGCTTTTCCAAAGCCAGTTTTTCTCCTTCCAGTATGTTTCAATCTGTTCTGTGTAGCAGATAAAAAAGATTTTAAAAAATACATGCTTTTATTCCGTAGCAGTCTTTAGTAGTTTGTTCTTAATGTAGCTAAATGTGTACTGAAAATGAATTACAACAGAGAAGTAATGCAATGGGATGAGGAGTTTGCTGATATCCTTAGGCATCCTTAGCTAAGGAGCTAAGATCCTTAGGCAAAGTGGATATGAGCGAACTTCCTTTATTGTGTGTTCTAGAATCTCTCAAGTGGTTGGATACAAATGTAAGTCCTTGATAAAAAAAAAAAAAAGGAACATCTTGAGGACCACAGATACAGATAGCTTTGTATGGATATGTACTGTATAGCAGTTTGCCAGTCCAGTTTACAAGACTGGTGGTCACACTGAAACTCTACACAACAATGTTGCTGGTCAGTAGGATTGATCCATTGAGCCAGTTCAGTGGACCATTGAAACAAGTTTTTAAACTGTGTAGTTGAGTAATCACAAGGTTTTGGCCTTCCTTTTCTCTTCCCATCTCTGTTGCTTCAAAAGAACTTTGTGTCCCACTTCTTGATCCATCTGATGGAGATAGAATAAATCACCCTTTAGAGCTGCACTGTAGCCCGTGCTAGTTAGATGGACAGCTTGCATTTCCCAATGGAACAATCATTGCACTGAATTCTACATTTTTTCTACAGCCATGATTGGTTCATAACACAAATTTAATTTCAGATTTCAATTTTAATGCAAAGATTTCAAAAAGTCAAGATATATTGTAACATAGAGATATCTTAATGAACAAAAAATATCCTAGGATTTTATTTTAATGCAACTATTTTTGAGATACAGTGAGAACACTATTTTAAAAAACCCTGGAAAGTGAGGTAATTGTTTTTACAGCCTCATTTGTCTGATTTTTGTCAGATGCTCTTGACAAGAAATCATGGATGTTATAGCTTGGTTTTTTGAATAAGGCCAGCAGTTTAAGCAGCTGCAAAAATGGGGACAGATGTTTGGCCAAATTTAAATAAGCAGATGAAAACTAGCTTGTACGATCAAATTGAAAAATACTGAGATTTCTATTTCTAAGACAATTAAAAATAGAATTCACAATGAAGCAGATGAAAAAGATATGCTGAAAAAAGTCCATTTGAGGTCTGTGAGAAAAAAAAGAGATTTAAATCTACTTGAAAAGAACCTCATGAGAAAGCTGCCTTTGGGTCAAAACAACCTAGGTCAGTTTATCAACTTTAATATCAACCAGCTTTAAATTGTTAGAAAATGTCCAGCAAGATTCAGCTGTTTTATATACTTGAATACTGAATCCTAGGGTAATATGATGTGTTTCTAATGAAATATGGGGTTTGTGCCTTTTAAAATATGCATTAGATTTATATTGCTAGATAAAGTATGACTTCCCTCCTCCTCCCCCCATTCCACTGTTTCTACCAATATGATAAATACAGAGCAAGTTGGAAAGAGAGTGTGGTTTCTTGTGACTGCTCCTTTCTATGGTAAGAAGCCACAAAAAACAAAAAAACATGTTATTATATGATTGACTGATTATGTGTCATCAAGTCAGTGTCAACTCTTAGCAACCACATACATTTTCTCCATGCCAATCTAACCTGGTCCTTCAGGTCTTCCAATGCCTCTATAATTGAGTCTATCCATCTTGCTGCTGGTCATCTTCTTCTCCTTCCTTCCACCTTTCCCGTCATTAGACCCAGAGAACTTGGTCTTCACATAATGTGTCCAAAGTATGATCATTTGAGCCTGGTCGTTTGTGACTTGAGTGAGGACTCTGGGTTGATTTGTTCAATAATTCGTTTGTTGTTGTTTTTTCCTCTTGGCTATCCATGGTATTCTCAGGAATCTTCTCAGCAAAGTTCAAAAGCATCAATACTCTTTCTATCCTACTTCTTCAAAGTCCAACTTTCACTTCCATTGAGTGTCACAAGGAAAACCACTGCCTACTCTGTTTTGATCTTCATAGGTATAGACACATACCGGTATCTGAATTTCTTTTCCAAGGTCTTCATGACCCTACTAAATGTTAGAGTGTGACGTATTTATTGACTGCTGGTTCCTCTACTGTTGAAAGTGGTTCCTAAAAGGTAGAAGCTATGTTCAATGTTATTGCTCATTCAAGGCTGGTTGCTGTACCTGTTGTCATTAGTTTGGTCTTTTTTATATTTAAACTTAGTCTCATTTTTTCACTGTGCTCCTTCAACTTTCATTACTAGAGTTTGCAAATCATTTGTATTTTCAGTTGTCACAGTAGTGTCATCAGCATAATGCAGGTTATTGAAATTTCTCCCTCCAGTTTTAAAACTACACTCATATTCTTCTAATCCAGCTTCCCACAATACGTATTCCACATATAGGTGGAATAATTCCTTTGCCAACATGGAACAAATCTGTTTCACCATGTTCTATCTGGATTGTGGCTTCTTGACCTGTGTTTAGGTTTCACAGGAGGACAATGAGATGTTCTGGGTTTTCCATTTTTCTAAACACATCCCACAACTTGACATGATTAACACAAATACATTTCTATAATCAATGCACATAATTACTTCTTTTTGGTATTCTTTGGCTTCTTGCATGCTTCAGCAATAACATCTCTTGTTCCTCGGCTTTTTCAAAAGCCAGCTTGAACATCTGGAATCTCCCTTTCCATGTAGGGTTCTAATCTACCCTGGATGATCCTAAGCATTATTTTGTTAGCATGTGAATTTAAGGCTATTTTATGCTAGTTTGCACACTCTGTTACGTCTCCTTTCATTGATATTGGTGTGTAAACTGACCTCTTCCAATTTTTTGGTCATTGTGTCATTCTCCAGATTTGCTGGCATTGTTTGATTAGAACATTTACTGATTCTTCTTCTGTTGCTTGCCACATTTCTGTAGATAGTTCATCAATTCCTATAGCCTTCCAAGTTGGTAATGACACTAGTGCTGATCTAACTACATCTTCTAGTACTAGAGGTTCTTATAAGCAGGGAATATCTTCTAAAGTATCTTGGATGTTGACATCTCTACTGTACAGAACTTCAGTATATTCCTTCTATCTTTGTTTGATCTTCTTGGAGTCAGTTACTATCTGTCCACTGGCATCCTTTAACATACCAGTTTGAGATTGGAACCTCCTTCTGAGTTTGGAGATCTTTTGAAAGACTTTCCTTTTTTTCCCCATGTGTTTCCATCTTCAGTGTCTTTATAGATGTCATTGTAATACTGCTTCTTGCTGTTCTAACAGCTCTTTAAAATTCTTAGTTAAGTTCCATCCTGAGATCATTGTCTTTCTTGGCTTTGGCTTCTCTTCTTTTCTTGGCAATTTCCATGATCTTTTCTGACCTCCAGAAAATGCTTTCTTCTGGTTCTTAGTCTTTGGTAGTCTCTTTTTATCCTTAATAACTTCTTTGATTTTGTTGCACAGTTCTTCTGGTTCCCTATCAGTGAGGTTCAGGACTTCAAAGCGATTCCTGATGTTCCCCTTGAAAATGTTGGGTGTAAACTCAAAATCATATTATGGGAATTGGTTGGCTTTCTTCTTCCACTTTAACTTAATTTTGAACTTGCACATGAACAGTTTGTGATTTGCTCCACAGTCAATCCCTGGCCACATTTTTGCTGTTACAAATGAGCAAAAGAAGAATTCATTGGATTGACAAAGGTGAATAAGTTGTTATCCTATTTCATTTTGGTTTCTTAGGTTACACAGTCTAACTACATATTTCCAACTTTGGCATTCCAGCCTCCAACCAGAAACAGCACATCTTGCTTGCATGTTCTGTCAATTTCAAATTGAACTTGATTATAAAACTCATCAGCCTCTTCTTCTGCATTAGTGGTTGGAACATAAACCCGGATAATCTTCACATTAAAGGGTCGTCCATGAAGTCTAACTGATAGTATTTGGCCACTGATTGCAAATTAGCCAAGTACTATTGTTGCTATATCCTTCCTATGAAAGTAACACCGTTCCTTCTCTGTTTTTCATGCCCTGAAATGACAGTATGATCTTCTGACTGCAAATGTCTAATTCCAGTCTATTTTGATTTGCTAATGCCTAAAATGTCAATGTGTAGCCAAGTCATTTCACCTGTCACTATGTTGAGTTTTCCATGTTCATGCTTCTTAGATTCCATGTTCCTACTATGATTCTGTCTTTGCAGCCTTGGTTTTTTTTTACAGCATGACAACATCAGCAATTACATGTCCCGAAGGCTTTAATCTAGCCACATCATAAACATATTACATATTCCAAAGGATCTTCAACTCTTCCTCAGTAGCATGTTGATCTGGCACTATATCGTCAGGCAGTTTATGTTTTCTATCCACGTGGTTTTCATGTAAAAATACAGGAATGGTTTACCATTGCATTTACCTGTGCAGTATAAATTGATCCTTTTGCCATTGTTACCAAAGTGATCATCCACCTCCAGCATCTTCCTATATCTCTGCTGCCCAATATAGATGCCTGCTTGCTTTAGTTGGGCAGCTGGGATGTCCTTCATGCCTTGGGTGACCCTGCTGGCATACACCACAGCCTTTTTTGCTCACTCCTCCCAGGAACACCCCACCCTCCACCATGATGAGGCCATGCAGCAGAATTTGGGGGGCATTACATAATACCGAAGGCTAAATTTTATAGTACATAAACATCAGCTGAAGTACATTTCAAAAACAAAGAAATTTTGTCAGAATTAACACATCACAAGTTCCACCAAACCAGGTTGTACAATTGCCACAGAACCATATGTAATACATGCTCACATTTGCTAAATCCTACCCAAGATTCAGGAGGTGAACAATCATCAGTATTAAGAGCCATTGACTGCCAGATCCTCCACGAATGTGCCCTTGTAAAACCATCCCAATTGGCTGCCATTTCCACAACAGCAAATGCTACCATTTCATTAGGTACTGTGTGAAGAAAATATTTATGCTGGTCTGGAATCTCTCTGCATTTAGCTTCGAGCAATGACCCCGAGTTCTAAAACTGTGAGACGGGGAGAAAATACAGTATATGAAGCACCTTGAACACTCTAGTGCTTTAGGAATGCTAATCATTCTTATTTAGTCACCACCACAGCACAATTACATTTGCTTTCATTATCTGCTCAGCTACTTCACATTGACAGACAGTTGCTGTTGGGTGTGTCTGTGTCTGGGCTGAGGGTGGTTGGCTTTTCCCCTAGTCCTGCGGGATATTTATTCTTGCCTGGGCATTGCGCGCTCTCTCGGCCAGCAGGCAACTGGTTCCACAGGGGTGTGTCTCATGCGTTGGCACTGCTGGGCAGACCGCCTCTGAGCTGGCTAGAGCTAGACAGGCAGCTGCTTTCTGCCAGACTAACAGGTTGGCTACGGCTAGAGGGTTTTCCTTCTTGGCATCTGAACAGTGTCTCTATGTCCTTTTTATTGGTGACTCAGTTGATCAATGCCACTGCACGAATGAATGGCCCGTTAACATCAACCAACATCCATTACACACATCCTCAAGCTCACTTCCTGTAACCTGACTCAGTATACAGTATCTAGAACAGGCTGGATATTTAATCAGGACTCTAGTTCCAATTTGCCTCTCTCAGGAACTTACTAAGTATTGCCCTTTGGCAAGGCCTCCAAGTCTCCAAATCTGCAATAACAATATTGATTACTGATATTGATAAAAATATTGATTTAACGTACAGGGCTATTGTGTGGAACACAGCGATAACAGATGGGAAGCATTTCTTCCTATTTTATAGTTTTAGGCAAATGTTGAGCCTCTTCCTCCAACTTAAAGTGTACAGTATAATCTTCTGTGCTGATCTTTTGGTGTTTATGTAACTTACTTGTCACTTTGATCTGCAATGACCCTCCTAAAAATCCCTATTCAGTTTGTCCATTCCCTGATCCACAGAGTCTTCTCATTTTTAGCTTTGAAACCACCAAAACCTTCTTCCTTCCATTCTAGTACACTTCCTTCTTTCTTTCCTTCCTCCCCTCTCCTTTGCCCATCCAACCCACCCACTCACTTGTTCATTCCCTGAAACAACTCCATCCTTTCTTCTCAACTCTCTCTTCTAACAAGAACTTCTTCCCAGAATACTTCCATATGCTCATCTCTTTTTCCTCTACATAATTCATTTCTGGGAAATCTATGAAAAAACTAGTATCCTCTTTTAACTAACTCAAAGCACATGTAATTAAAATAATCACATGTTCTTCTCGTGTTTTACCCTCATCTCTCTCTCAAACAGAATTCTTATCTGTTTTGACAGGGTAAATTCCTTAGCTTAAAGGTCCCTTAATGCATCTTGAGAGTGGATGCAGTTTTTCTTTCTTCCACAGATACATGGTGGAGTGTGGTATAGCCTCTTAACAGGTGAAGATTACTACTGCTGTGGGAAAACACCCAGCAAAACCTGCTTAAAGCAAGAAAGTGAACTTGCGAGACTGTGCACATTCAGACAACCCATTCATTATGGCTTATGGTATGTTAAGAATACATCCAACCGTTTGCACAAATTTCCCTATGCAACTTGCGAACTGCCACAAATGCTTGTTCAGCATTTGTTTTAGAGCTTTTGTAATATCTGTCGGTGACTTCCACCTTAATTAACCAAGCAAACAAGTCTAAGAGCAGGCAAAAGTTGTGGGCAGACAAGAGTACTCTAAACAACCCAGGAGCAGCCACCGGCAAGCTGTGTGAAGTTGCAGGCAGGAGCCAGATACTTCTTCGTGAGATAGGCGGTATCTAAATTTGAAATATAAATAAATATAAATAAAAATACTGAATAAATTCACAACAACTATAAACCACAATGATTATGATGTCTGAACACAGACTATGTCCAACTACTAAAGAAATAAAAAATTTCACACACCCCTCCCAAATCATGAGTTCTTCCTTCATTAGTATTTTCTTCCCTCCTGGCTCCTACGGATGTGGCAAAAAAGAAAAGAAATCTTGGGAATATTTAGTTCATTCCCAGAAGAAATGCTACCAGAACTTTCCCCTCCATTTGAGTTTAAAGTAATCAACAAAGCAAGATTGGAATGTTGTCAAAATATGTAACCCACTGTTGTCACAGAGTGCAGGAGGTGCCAATCTGCACGTTAGGCTTCAACACCACTAATTTTTGTGCTGTACACACGACCAGAGATGCCAGAGAAATATTAGAGTCTGAAATACCAGAACTCTTTCCCCACTGTTGTGATACTGAGTTAGCAATATTTTAAGGGACTGCATACATTCAGACGGAAAAATATGCAACAGCAGTAGCAATCCTTTTCTTTTACAGCATCTAAATCATGTAGCTCAGCTTCAGGCAAACAATGAAGACTTTAAAAGTCTGACATTTTGTTTTGTTTGTCATCCTTATTTTTCTCCTTAAATTATTTTTTTTCTTTTCTTGTACGTAATAGTATTAGCATTTAAAAAAAATTGCACGTGAATATTTGGGGAGAATCTACTTTTTTTAAATGCTATTAGTGCATAATTCAGTTCACCATTTGGATCAGCTGATTAGATCAGAGCATCGTGGTCTATTTTATCCTCTTTGCTCTTCCCTCTTATCCATAGATGTGCAACTTGCCCTCCCTCCCAAAGCCTTGGAGCTCCTAGCCACCTCCCAAAGTGCTAGCAAGCTGCAGTTTTAAATGTGTCTAAAATACTAAAACCAGAACTACATCCGCTGTGTTTACTTAATATAATTATTTTTTTCGTTGTCCTGCTTCACACGCTTTTTTATCCTGCCCGTTTTTTGCACGCCACCCCAGATCGTCAAAGGTGGCCCTAGCCTTGAGAGGCTGGTGATTGTGGCTGCTAACCCGAAAGAGCTCTACACATGCCCAGAGGCGCTCTTTTCTTCCCTTGCGCTTGCCCAGGGCTCGGGAACAGTCTTCTGGTGGCGGGAGAGAAGCCAGAGGGGCCGCACGGCTTCGTTTGAATGGAGCTAGGCGGGAGCTGGCCGCTCTCCCTCCTGCAGCGGCGTGCAGGAGGAGGAGAGGAGGAGGAGGGAGGCGCGGTGAAGCAGGCGAGGCCTGCGCGCCGGAAGTGAGCGCCGACTGCGGGGAGAGGAGAAACCCCGGCCGGTTGGGGCTCGCCGACGCTTGCGGTGGCTGCGGTCGCGCCGAGGGAGCGCGCGGCGGAGAGGCGTCTCTCGTGCGGAGGAACCTTCGTCTGGCTCCGCTTCCAGCGCGAGCGAGAGCAGCGCAGCCGCAGCGGGAAGGGAAGGGAAGGGAAGCCGCCTGCTCCGCCACTCAAGCCAGCGGCCGCCGGTAGCAACAAGGGCGTTGGGAGAGGAGGAGAAGGAGGAGCGCCGCCGCCCCCGCCGCCGTGAGCACCCTCTTCCCTTCACCCCGGGAAAAGGAGGGCAGGGCAGGGCAGGGCAGGCCAAAGCACCCCGCCTTCCCCCACCATTTTCGCCCTTGGAGGCTCCGCGGAGGAGCCCCTGCCGTCTCCTGGCGGCTGAGCCCCGGGTGGGGTGCAGAAAGCCGAGCTTGGGTGGCTGCGCCGCCGCTTCGGACCGGGGAGGCGCCCCCAGACGGGCAGCGAAGGTGTCGGCGTGAAATCGGCGCCCGGGGTCGGGCTGTTCTGTTTTTTCTGACTCGGAGATGGGGGGAAAACACCCATTTCCCCCCGATGGGGCTGGGCGTACATGTCCATTCATCCAGCTAAGCCTTGGGGGGGGGAGGGGGAATGCAAATGGCCCACCCCATCTCTCCCCGAAGTCTTGGAAATATACAATTTCAAGATACGCAGGAGCGGGGTTGAAGGCTAGTCGGCGTGCGGGGTCTTCTCTTTATATGAGGAATGGGGCGAAGAGCGCTGGGGTAGTTACTGCGCATGTGCCTATGGAAATAGAAGCCCTAAGGACCCATAGGAGAGATACTGTACTGGGGGGTAATTATTCCTTCACTCTGCACTGAGCAGGAAAGGATAGGCTTGAGGCCGAAGAAGCATTACCCCCTTTTCTCATTTATGGGTGTATTAAACAGCTGCTTGTGGATCCAGCTTCCCCCCTTTCACACCTTCTTTCTGGAATCAGTTATGTTAAATGGGTTGGTCTCCTCGCTGCTTGGGCCTCCTCCCATCTGAAATCTCTTCCAGTGGCATTTCTGGTGATAGCTGTCAAATATGCAGAGATTCAAGCAAAATAATAATAATCAGAAAGCAAATGCCACTTTCAAGGGGGATTGTCCCGCACTGAAGCAGAAAAAAGATTGTAAGGTGCTGAGATACTGAGATGTTGCTAGCTCCAATGAGACTCCACCCTGTGGAGCTTGACTGAATATAGTTTCTGTCTCCAGCTTCCAATAAGCATATGTAAATTTGCATGGAATTATTCAGGAATCCAACACCAGTTAAGTGATAAGAACTAATAAGTGTTGATTGCTGTGCACCATGCCTTTTAGAATGTCTTCACATAGCTGTTTTTAAAAATAATGATATGACAGGTCACTGAAGTATCTTGCAAGTGTAGCTAGTGACTTTTATTAAAACTAAAAGAGACTTTTAGTGATTAGTGAAAATTGCTGGTAGTGGTAGAGAAATAGATTATTGTCTCTTAATATTTGTCCTTGGCAGTGATGATTTTTGCAGTAATGTAGTAATATTGGCCTTATGTGCAAAAAAGAATAAAATGAAGGTTTTTTAGGCAAGTTTAATGTAGATCAGTTTCTTGAATGCTGTTGAGTAACAGAATAACAGAACTCCCATAAATCTGTATACAGTTCTGATGATGGATCAGTAAAATAAGTTGACATTTATTTCTAAAATTGCTTAGTTTCCTAACAGTCTCTCTCAGTCAACACAGCTGAAATCCATACAGGATCATAGTGGAACAATAATTGTAACAGAATCCAAAGTAGCAGAGAAAGTCCCCCCCTAAATAAGAGTACTGATTGCAGCAGTAGTGTAGGCAATTAAAAGGGAAAATTAAACATTTTTTGCCTGGGGCTGAAAAAAATAGCACAGTTGGCTTTTCTCAGGAGCATATTACATAGCTGGGGGTTATGAGTGCAGGCCTTTGATGATGATCTCAGATAGAAAAATATGGGAAGAGATAGTCCTTGAAACATTGCAATGAAGGTTAGCACTACCATTTTGATTTTGGCTTAGAAGTTTACTAGGGGAAGTGAAGATACCATATTTTTCCAAAAGGAGGAGGATCCTGTATTTATTCACTCCTCTACAAAAGGCAATATAATCTGCCTCCATTGTCATATTTTCAACAAACCTAAGATGATAATTCTATTTTAGAGTTACCATAAATAATTTTGGGGGGGGGGGTGGACCAGCTTTCCTTTTAGTAAATATTATTAAAACTTAGTTCCAGACACCATGTAACATTTTCAGACCATCTTCAAGGGCAGCCCTACACATAATGTGTTGTGATCATCTAAATGAAAAGTTGGAGATCACAATTGTGGATAACAAGCTGTTTCCATCTAGGTAAAGTTGTAGCTGGTAAACCAGTCTAATCTGTTAATGGCAGTCTACGCTACAGAAGACACTTCCACAACAGACTGACATCTACATAGATTGATGAACCACTCACTAACAGTACTGCAGTCTTGTCTGGATTAAACTTTAGTTTATTGATCTTCGGGTCAGTGTAGTATCATAATGATTAGGTACTTCCACTGCCTCATCAGGAACTGATAAAAAAGAAAAGCTACTGGCACTGCATTTTAGATCTTTGAGCAACTTAACTTTCATCAGCTGTTAAATAACATGAAATAGAGCTCTGCAGAGCCCCAAAGAATAAACGCCATAAGCTTGACCAGAATTCTCCAGGTATAAGACAAACCTCACAAAGCGATATTCCTATTGGTCAGGTTTTCTAGAAGGGTACCATGGGTGATAATATTGAAAGCTGTTGGGATTCCAAGGAAAATTAAGAGGATTGCATTCATCAATCCCATATGATGATGAAAACAAAGGTGATTTCAAGACTGGGCCTAAACATTAGTTGAAATGTATCGAGCAAATCCATTTAATTTTAGAGTGTCTGGATATTTTAAATGGTATTTGTTAAAAAATGGTGAAATACATTTTTTTCTTTTCTATACTTTAGTATAGAATATACTATTTTATACTTTAGCATAGAATACTTTCTATACTTTTAATGTAAAAAAGAGTTTACATTAAACAGTGAATGTACAGTAAAGGAAAAAAAACCCTCTAAATATGTTATAGTAATTAAAATGAGCTAAACACAACAAAATAACAGAAGGAATGATCCATATGATAAATATAAATACCTATGTCACTCTAAGGTTAGGATCAACTGTAGTGGGAACATCTGGTTGTGATCACCTACTCATGAATCTTGCCAAATAAAAAATCCAAACTAAAATTAACTTTAGACTTAAATAGTCATGATCACAGTCATGTATAGTTTGGTTGTACCAAACATTTTAAGTCAATATTAAAACTCTACTTTAAGCCAACTTGAAAATCACAAAAATGTATAAGATCTCAAAATCTCTGAATCTCTTCATCAAGATGTTACAGAAAGCAGAATGGAGAAAAGCCAACTTGGTACTGAAGACATGATAAAATTAAGACTTGAAAAGGCTGTATGTTTTTCATCTAGCTTGATAAGTAATTTATATGGATTTTTCTTGTAGTCCACACAGTTTCCTTTATTTTTCCTCTCAATATTCATACTTAAAACTTGTAATCACACAGCCAAAAATGGATACTACGGCTCAATTCAGTTAAGTGTGTGTGTGGATGGATATATGCATGTACGTGTGACAGAAATACTGTATTTGTAAATGGTTTTGTTATTCACTGTGTAGCCTTGTTCAAGTATAGCCCTCTACTTGCTGAAAAAATCTATATAAATGAAGGATGAAGAGAAGGATAAGAATGTGGAAAATGCTGAATCAGAATCTAGTGTCTCAAATGTTTTTTCCTCTTTCCAGTAACAACCAACAGTGTTGGCTGTTAATATGCATATTTTCTCTTATGGTTTTGCATGCAGAATCGAGCACTAATGGTTTTGCTTGCTTCACTTAGCATGCCAAATTGGTTCCAAGCAGATATTCCAAGAATGATTACAATTGAAGAAAACAAAAGTAGGGAAAGGTTCCATTCTTTAAGCATATGAATAGACAATATGGCTGAGAAGGACTGGGGCTACGTTCCAGTGTATACTTTATTTGGTAGTAAGGTGTAAATTCCACTGGATACACATGCATAGGATCAGACTACAAATATATTGATTTTTTCTGAGATTTTAAAATATTTAGAAAAGCATACAAATATTAGCTAATTTTATCTTTTGATAATTGATAAGAATACTAATACATTTCTGTTCTGTTTTAAGAAACTAGGTATAGCTTTGTACCTTCAGCCAACATAATACTTAGGCTAAAATAGGCCATGTGTACGGTGCAGGATAGTGGCCTGTATGTGATACAAACAAGTGGGGTGAATGGTGACGGGTCAGAATGTTAGTCACAATTGGTTTCAAGGGATTCTGCAAACTTGGAGAAAAGGGAGCAGAGGTAAACAATTCTGCCTTTAGCGTCAAATGCTAGCTGTCTGGCTATTGGTGTAGTTTACAGTGTCCCATCTGTGCTTCTGTCATTAGAAGTTGAATTGTGACCAGAGGGACTTGCCATCCAGGGGGTCTTCTGATAGATCCAGAGCTTGAGTCTGGAATCATGATACAGATGATCTAGAATAATACACATTTTCCTTCAAGAAAAAGACAAATATGGAAATTGCTGTAAGACAATTATAGAAAGCAAATCCCTTCCCAATCCACCTACATTTCTTGGAAGACATGAACAATTTATTGAATATCAGTTCAGATATATGACTGTATTTGATTATGAGTTTGACTCTTAAAAAAGATTTTGAAATCAGAGGCTTGCCTTCTTTTATTCTCCATGTTACATCCTTTCTTTGTCGTATGTGAAAGTTCATAACTGATGTTCCCATGCTCTCATCATTACTTCCTTACATTCCCGCCGCTCTTGCGGGACACAGCATTCTTCGGTCTTAGGGGCTTCCTGTACATTGGACTTGTCAGGCACAGAGTCTGAACTTAGATGTCACTTCCAGTGCATATTATACATTGTATCTAAACATTATTTTTACTAACTCAAAATGTACCTTAATATGCAATTTCATTAGTAGCATGACATAAACTTTATATCAAGTATGCAAGGGCATTAGCTGATTAATTTGTTTGGTTGTCTTGTATAGATTTCAGGAGAAATTGCATTTGTTCTGTCAGGTATTTTGAACCATGAATCTGAATGTTTTTTCACCATTGGGTTATTTAGGATGATTTGTTTATTTTTACTTGTGACAATTTCAGAGTACGCTCCCATGCACTTCTCTTGGCATATAATGTTTTTCACATCTGTGGAAACCCATATATGTTGCAGCAACTCTGTATGTTCCTTCTGTTAAATCTTCCAGTAGGACTATGGAGATTTGTGTTTTATTTTGCTGATGCCAATTTTTCTTCCAGAGAATCTTCTTAGGCTCCTGTTGTCCCTGGAAGTATATGGTAGGGACCAGTGGATTGTTTTGGATTGCCATCTCTGTGATCAGGGAGAGAGACCTAACCTTGGAAAGGGAAATCTGTGGTCATAAATCTCCTGCCAATCTGAGACTCCTTTGTCTCAAAAAGGGCAAAAGAGAAAGAGCAGAAATTGCAGATGTGCTCAGAAAGGCCAAAGGCCAAAGACCATATATGATCTTGATCCAGGGCTATCCCACCTCTGGCTGTGCTCCCAGCATGGGAAGAAATTTGTACTACTCTTCAAGCTGTTGCAGAAATGATCGGAAATCAATTATGTTCTGCTGGGCTCACAATGGCTTTAAATGCCTTTAGTTTTGCAATATCATACCACTCCAAAGTGAATGATAGGATGGCTTTGTAAATTGAAAAGGCTCAATATTTCGGGGGAAGCAAACTTGGTTTCCTAATAAACTGTCTTCACTGAGGACTTTCTGATTATATGAGGATGACCAAATTTCTCTAGACCTGTTTTGCTATACAGTTTTAATGTTTATTTGATCTTGCTTACTATTTTTCTCTCATTCTTTCTCTGTTTGAAATTTTTTACCAAATCAGTATCCTCGAAAACTTTTCCAAGAGCCAATTTCCATGGAACACAGAGATCAGCTGTGCAGAGCAAAATGTGTAAATGTTGTGGATCAGTTTGAAAGAAAGTACACTTCTTTATTCTGTGTATTTTTATGTTTGAGGTGCACACCTACACTGTGTTTCTCTTGTATATACCAATTTTGATTCCTCCATTATGGTAGTGACCCAGAATACTTACCAGTCCCACAGTTCCTTGTTATTAACTAAGTAGATTAGGGCTAGTAAGAGTTGGTCCAAAATGTCAGGAGGGTATCAGGGTCACTTCTGCTATTTCCAACATATATTTATAGGGAAATAGATGTACAAATATTTGTACATGGAAAAAAACATGTAGGAATGATTTTAATTGCATCAGATGGTCTTATAGGCCATTGTGTGTGCATCTTTCTTTAGCAGATGCAGTCTTTGTTGCTTTTGTCTTGCAGTCTCTATCCAAACTTGATGTTGAGGTCGCATGTCCACAGTGCCATATACCTTTCTGCATTATATTATCTCCCTAATTTCTTTGATGTATAGCTTGAATTGAATATGTAGGAAGGGGGAAGGGAAGGAAGGAGGGTTTTCTTTTAATTTTAAATTGTTCATATTTGTTTCAGGCACCATTACTCACTTAAACGATATGATACAAAACAGAAATATTACTGGCCCTGTAATTCATTTCTTCTTTGTATTATAGTTACATTCACAGAGAAGTAAGTCAGATAAATTCTCCTCCTAGCTAAACCATTACTGATATTCTGGAAATAATAGCTGCATGTGCTGACATAGATATGATTCTATATATGGGTAAATAAAATCCTCTTAAGTTGCGCCCAAAAAGAAGTTCTTCTGAAAAATTGCAATGCTATTTAAAGTGTTAAAAATTTCTGTAAGCATTTTTTTTAATCTGTAAAACCATAAGATGGAATTCATAAATACTTTGGCAATATTAAGGTCCACTATTCCAGCGTACAGCTGGCACTTAAAACCATACTGAGTATAAACTTTGTAAGGTATGTGAGAATGGCCTTGGGAGACAGGGGAAGAGCTACAGCCAGGGGAATGGTCAAACAAGAGGCAGCTGAGCCCACAGAAGGAATGTGGGCGTGGCAAAAGACTCAGAAGGGACCCTCCCTAATTTCTTGGCCTGTAAAGGCAAAGGGAGATAAATGTACTTTCAGACTTGCAAGAGTCTGTTAATGTAATCTTACAATAAAGTAGAATTAGTCCATCTGGTCGTACTTCCTGTCTGGATTACCTTGCTAGGCTGACAAATGTATAGAAATCCTTGGGAGGAGAAGAACACCTTTGCATGATGCTGAAAACTGATATGGTGATGACCAGGCATGGCTCTGTGAGGGAGGGTATTCCATAAGTGTGATTTCATAACTCAAAAGGTCCTCTCCATTGTAGCTCCCCCACCCTTACTTGGTAAGGGCATCCAGAGGAGATTACTTTTTATTAGGCCAGACTGGATATCTGAGGGAGCATAGTCATAGGAAGATCACATCAGCCTGTCTTGAGTTACTAATCTTGTACATCTGTTTTGATCTAACTAAAGTTTACAAACAATTGTCAAAGGTTGTCCACGTACAGTACATTGCAGTAGTGCAGCAAAGAGGTTACCAGGAGTGAAAAGGCACTCCTAGCCTCCAGTGTGAACAATGTGAACCCCACTCACCTGGATAGATAGACCATTTATCAATGCTGTCTTTGCCTTGCCTGGACTGAGGATCTACAGCATCCTCAACAGATGGTCTTTCAGTCTTTCTTAATGCCTCCAGCACCTCCCAGCAGAGTGTTATACTAAGGAAGCAATACAGGTAGTTCTCTTTTAACAATGGTAATTGGGACTGGAACTTCCATCACTAAGTGATGCAGTCGTAAATCATGTCACATGACCACATGAAATACTGACAGTGCCTGTTGCCATCATTAAGTGAGGACCTCATGTGACCACAGCTTGCAACTTCCTACCAACTTCCAACAAGCAAAATCAGTGGGGAAGCCTGCAGGAAGTTGCAAGTCCCGGCCACAACAAGCCTTTCCTTAGGTGGCTCACAAGCAGACTAGCAGGTGCGTGAGTGCTACCGAGTGCGGGCGGGCCAGGGGAGGAGCAGTGTGGCAGGGTATGTAGGTGGGCGCTGCTTAGCTCTAACTTAGCTCTAAGTAATTCTTAGTTGAACTTAAAGTTGAGAAAATAATCACTACTCATTTAAAATTCAAATGAAAGCTCTACTTTATTAATATTATCTGTCAACTGTGTTTATATTGCTGTGGTATTGGTGCCATCAACTGAAAATGAAACATCTGGGCTTCTTTGAATTTCTTCAAAGTAAATAGTAGTGATGGTAAAACTGATTTGTGAAAGCACTTCACACAGTTTTGAATTACGTTGCTGCATGCTGAAGGCCTTAATAATGGGATAAATATTACTGAAATTCAGTGCCCATCTTCTGCTGACAGAACTGCTTATGTCAGCAAAACAAGGGTAATAATAATTCTTTCCCTTTTGATGCTACGGAAATTGTGATTGTAGAGGGAGGTCATTCCCCTATGAATCCACTAGTAGAGGACTGGCAGTGAATTCCATATTTAGTCATGCTTAGACAGTCAAAATAAACAAGACTTAAGTCATGTTTTAGAATAAATCTGGATTGAACCCAATGTATCCCATGCTTTTACCTACCTTAAATTCTATGGAAATATGTTTTTGTGACAAGATGTAAAGGTCAAGCTGTGCTATATATAAATAAAATTACTGTTCATCCACAGATCTTTAGAAGAAAGAAACTACAGATTAAAGCAATTAATATTCCCAGAGCATTTGTTTCTCATGTTATTTCCAGATTTCATTTATAAAACCTTTATTGCCTACTCAGTTTGGGGACACTGGAAGAACACTTAAAAATACAGCTTTGCAAATATTATCTGATTGTAACAATCATAAGGAAATTACAGCATTCATTTGTAGTTTTCAACTGCTTCCTTTTACAAATTCACATGATGCATGTTATATCCAATTATATGTACGGATTTCCGTTCATACAATAGGACTTCCTTTTGCTCACCTCCCTTGTGTACCACCCTCTGTACTATTTCACCAGATCCCCAAACTTTCTGGATCGTATGTGGGTGATGATGGAGTGGAGTGATGTGGCTTTGTTCTGAATTACAATCTGTCAATGGATAGGCATGGTTGGAATACAATCCATTAAATCTAAATCAAGACTGAATTAGGTACAATTCATTAAAAACCGTGATCAGTAGAAACTGTGTTGTTTGCATAGGGAAAATATGGAACAGAACATGTAGGAAATATCTTGTCAGTCACATACTAACAAAAACATCTTTTAATAGTTGTAACAGTAGCAAGTTTTTAACATAGTAGGCAAAAAAAGTTCATCACTTTAACATACCTTTAACAAGGTAGGCAAAAAAAGTTCATCACTTTTGTAGGTAAAACTATTAATTTTGTCCTCTTGATTGCTGAGCTTCTTTCTTTCCTTAGGTTTACAAAATTTAATTTTGTATAAAAACTGATTAACGCTTAGATACTGGTTTAGAGAATTTACTTATTTTGGACAGAAGATGTTCTACAGCTCTTTCTTGAGAATGAATAATGTACTGCTCTGCAGATGATTGTTTCACAAGAGAAAATTGTTTGGCAGAAGTATTTCCCTTGTCATATAGGAAGATGTCTATTTTTAGCCTTGCTAGATAAAATCTTCCAGCTGTATTTAATTTAAATAAAACATGGATGTAATCCATCGTAGTGAAAAATTTCTATCAAGATCGGTCTTTTGTTGCCACTTCAGTGTGTTGGCAATTCATTCTAATGAAAAACTGCTTAAATTCCAATGATCACTGCACTCAGTATAATTATGCTAGTGGCAGCTTGGTTCACAGAATATGGTAGTATGTATTTATATTATTAGATTTTCTACTCTTTTATTTATATTAGAGACTTTTCTTGACAGAGTTTAAAATGTTTTTTAAAAGTTGCTGACATGGAACACCTACCTAATATTTTTCAGTATTTTTCTTGATGTGTATTTGGCACATGTGAACTTTGAAGTGTGTTCTTCCTGAATAGCCTTAGAGATCCCAGAGGCACATAATGAACAGAAGAGCCTTTTTAATGTGTAGTATGCAAGCTATATAAACCAAAAGCAGTATCTACCCCTCAGGAACAAATGGCTGTTTTACATTTCTGTTGCTATTAGAATGGTTGAGCCAAAGAGCCTGTAGTATTTGTAATGTAAGTTTAATGAATGTGATGCTTACCTCAGGGTTAGATAGTCACTAGATTAAGTTGCACCATACAGAATTATCCTTGGACACTGACCATGATGACTAGGACTAATGAGAATTGGGACTTCAGCAACATCTGGAGGAGCATAGACTGTCACCTTCACTTAGCTCTAAATTCAGAATATGTCCTGTGGTAAATCTTTTGTTAGTCAATAGTGCAAAAGAGTTTCTCTTGTCAATGTATATCCTCTGAATAGCAAATTGACTGGATTTTTTTTAATGAGCAGACCATTTTTCCCCAACTAGACAAGATGATGGAATATTTCAATTATTGTCAGATTGGTTTAGAAGACTCTAGAAGATAATGCAGGCAATGAAGAACTATTTCATATATTCTTTTTTGTGGAAGAAGAGAGTGTATGTGGTCTAACTGCCATATAGACAGTCATTTCTCATTGTTAGCCCTTTGAGGTAGGCAAGGTCAGGAAACAGGAGTTCCTAGGAGTCTTGGAAAGTAATGTCCTTAAGGTATGATAACAGAATCCTGAAAGCCTGTCACAGCCCCTCTCTACTTCAACTTATACTGTACCTAACGCAGTTGAGACAACATTATTTTGAATTTCATTCTCTTGCTTTCTACTTTCCCAAAACTCAAACATCTTTTCTGTAATGGCTTGGCAATATCCTTTCCTGCTCTGAGTCTACCCAAAATGCCATCACACTCATAGTTGACTGACTAGTCAGAAGAGCATGTAAGACCAGTAGAAAAGTTCGGATAACTTTAAAAATAAACAAATGGGCAGACACCTAATAATTTCCGCTTCCAATTCTGTCTTTATGGACTTCATATGGAACTATTGGAACAATTTTAAAAAAGGGATTACCATATTGTGCCTCTTCACTGTCATTTTTTTAAAAATAAGGTTTTATGCATGGGGATAAAAATGCATGTGCAAATTATCTAAACTAATCTATAATAATTTGAAGCGTCTTCTTCTAAAGAAAATCTGTTATATGTGTTATCATTTTATTAAGCCAACATATGCACCATTATGGCCATTCAGTTCAGCTTGGAGTTATGTACTTCATACTGTAGTTTTCAATGTTAAAACTAACCTGAATGTCTGTACCGCAGGTCCTAGAATTGGCTCGTGTAATTCCTAGCACACCCATGTCTTCATGCCAAAGAAGATATTTTTGAAGAAAGGAAAATAATTGTTGTTTTGGGATGTTATTCACACACAGTGTCTGTTAACCATGCCAATATTTTGCACAGCTGCTAAAATGACATAATAGGCTTTTTGTTTAACCAAGAGTAAGAACTTCCTTCTTTTTTAGTATTTCTTTCAGCTAGATGTGGGATAAAGATTTTGGGATGAATCATTATGAAGTTACTGTCCACTATAAAACAGTTTTTGAAAAGCGTAATTAGCATATCTTACTATACAGATACTGTTCTGTGTCACTGGGCAAAAATCTCTAATTTATGCATACTTGATTAGAGGCTAGGTAACTATATAGAGAAATAGAAACTGGACTAGGATAAAAAGAAATTGGAATTAAACTTGCTGGGGAAAACAACAACTTCACTTTGATGGTTGGAAGATTTAAAAAGTTTTTTGTTAAAGGTGAAAGAAGAGAGTGAAAAAGCCAGTCTGCTGTTCAGTATTTTAAAAACCATGTCAACAAGCCATGCTGTCCCAAAGCAAATAGGTGGAGAATTAGTTGAAGTAATAACAGACTTTATCTTTCTAGGTGTAAACATTCACTGAGTTGATGATTGTAGTCAGGAAGCAGATATGTCTGCTACCTGGAAGAAAAACTATGACAAATGGACACAAAAAGGACATTTTGCCAAGTCCATGGTTTTCCCAGTTTTAATGTACGGCTGTAAGATGGATCATCTGAAATGCTGACTAAAGAAAAATAGATGCCTTTGAATTGTGGTGCTGGTGGAAATTGTAGAGAATACTTTGGATCTCAAGAGCAACAAATCATTCCAAATGTTTTAAAAATGTAAAGATTTTAAACAATTATCTGGATCTCAGTGTACAATTAGGACTTTGCTTTTCTACTTCAGAGACAAAATATAATTTGATTTTGGGCTAGTCACACTACTGCTGTGTAAACATTACCAACATTTTTGTACTTTAGTAATCTATTAACAATTGAAGTATGGACATCAGTGACAAATTATTTTTAAATAAGTACACTGTGGGATCCTGAAGTGAGTTCCAGTTATTGTTGATTTGTACTGCTATAAATGAACCTTACACAGCACTAAGTATTTCCTTTCTATCTTGTCTCATGATATGCTCCATATTAGTTTTACATCTATATGATGTCAAGGCTTTGCCTATCTACATAAAGATGTACCTGCTCTAGAGGTGTAGCTAACCCACATTGGAGTAGCCAGTAGTATATACCAGGACATCAATAAGCACGTGAGCAAGAATCCACTTCTTGTTGGGATTGCATATCAAGTAAAGTCAAAACAGTGTGTGAACTAATACTTCATTACTCCATTGCTTTAACCGTGTCAAACAATTTTTTAATTCTTGAGCTAGCACAAGACTGGCATCATTAGGGCTGTGTTAGGTTAAATGAAGAATTTAATTAAATATAATAAAGAATTCCCTTTGCCTCAAGCAGAATAGTTCAGTTGCAACATTATTATTGTTTAATGATTACCTAAGTAATTATGCAGAAAAGCTTATTCGCGCATTACAAGTAAGAATTCAAAATTATAGGTGTTGTGTTCTAGCATCCTGATGTTTTTATTTGTTTATCAAATCAGGTGTTGTCAGCCAACCATATTTTGGATTTGCAGGTCATATTATGTAATATATTTTTTCATTTCTTTACTAAGATCTCTACATATTCATTATTTTTATATATAAGAATATTTTATATTCTTCTGAAGAAGAATCATCTTTGGCCTGGTCTAGGTAGTCCAGTACTAAAGGAACTTGTGAATACAGACAGCAGTGCATTTTCTGCTTTCCTTGTCCCATGTAAAATATCAGTATGCTGGCAACTTAGTTGTGGAACAAGATATTTGTTCCAGATGCAATGCATAAGTATGTTTGGAACTGAAAAGCTGTATGCAGACTTGCACTAATGGTTAGGGTGAGGGTGTACACAAATATTTGATCCAGAAAATGTGTTCTTTCTTGATTCTAAAATATGCATTTGTGTTCATATTTTTAGATAAGAATGTATTAAGGCTGTGCAGCCTAGGGGCAATTTGTTTTCTTTCAAGAATGATTGTGAATGTTTTCACATATACATCTCCTATAATGTATATGTGAAAACATTATAAAATGTTGCACTGAATGAAATTGAAAGCTTTATCAGTTGCTCACACAGTTAATGTTCAAGCCTGCTTGTTCTCTAGTACTTAAAAATGCAGCAAGACCTAACTCACATTAAGGACTAAGGCTGAACTCAGTTCTGTTTATTTTCAAGTAAACATGCGTAGGACTGGGCTGTTAGTTTTATAACTGATGTCTGGTAACGGTAGAAATATTTTTTCCCATGGCTCATAGGATATAACAGAGATTCACATTCTTTGTCATAGTCTGGGAAATGCTTCATTTATCTCTTAGGGAAAAGGAAGGGTGAGTCTTCAAAAATTTCAGTAAAATATTTTTTTAGAAAAAATATATCCTTAGCTGTATTACATTTCTTCATGTTGAAGAAATATATGTAAATTTAGAGAATTATTTCCTGGGCTTTAAGAATGTCTACTGGATCTGAGCCTTTGACTTATATACTCTCTCCTTTTCCTCCATAATACCTAACTTCCTGGTTCTGATGAACCATAGCTTACTGTTATGCCAGAATTGGCAAGCTGTTTGGCCCTTGATGTTCAAACCAGAAGTGGTTTTTCTGTGCCTTTCAATTATGCTTGAAGAGCCAGTGTAACATACGGTTTGTCAGAGGAAACCAATAACATCTTAAGATGGCTCCACTATTGATATCTTCACTCTCTCTTTGCCCATGGTTTCTATATCTTGTTTTTAATATATTTAAATTTTAATAATTATTGTTTTATATTTTTATAATGATTGTATTTTCATTGTTTTTATTTGATTGTTGTGTACCGCTCAGAGTCAGTTCATGTGAGATGGATGGCTATACAAATTCGATAGATAGATAGATAGACAGACAGACAGACAGACCTGTAAGAAGAGGAATGGGTCCTTTGACTGAGGCTCAGATCCAGGGTACATCTATTCCACTGGCAGTTTTTAGTCATAAAAGATTCTCAGTTAGCATTTTTACAATATTGGTACCTATGGTTGCCTTCAGGTAAGCAAAACATTGAGCGTATCATAGAGCTAAGCACTAGTTAAGTGCTTAGAGGCGTGGGCACACTGAATTATAGAGAGGAGGACCCAAAATCCACTTGTTCCCATTGAGTTGGAGTAATCCTTTCCCTCCTTCCTTAAAATCTTATTACACACACGCGCACACAGACACTTTACCAAAAGTCAGGCCCCATAGACATTTTATTATTATTGTTGGTCACATAGTCAGCCAGATGTTTAGACTGGATTTGGCATTTTTATCCACCTATCAAGTCCTTCCCAAGGACCTGGGATAGGTAGATGTTGTCATTTGATGGTGTTAAAGGTATCATCAGAGGATGTAAGCTGTTCCAAGTAAAGCTGCCTTCTGCAATTGACTGATGGTGATTTTGTCAATGTCAGTGGTCTTCACATGGTGCTCCAGATATTTTGGGATTGCACCCAAGGCACCTATAACTATTGGTACTATCTTTGCTTTCTTTTGCCACAGTTGTTCTACTTCTATTTGCAGGTCTTTGTATTTTGTGATTTTCTCCAGTTCTTTCTCTTCTATTCTGCTGTCTCCAAGTATTGCAGTGTCCACTATTGTGACTTTTTTGTCTTTTTTATCAACAATTGTTAAGTCTGGGGTGTTATGTGGCAGGTGCTTTATTATTATTATTATTATTATTATTATTATTATTATTATAAAAATTGTTATTTTATTACATTAAATATTTAAATTAATTGCCATTTTCTAAGCATTCCTTACTCGTTTGACGCATCACCTTTGAACATTCCTAAGTACAATAATATTTTCTCTGCAAAAAAATGAATAAAATCTACTGTGATTGGCCTTTGGGGCCTGACCTTTTGTGCACCTTAGTCATAGATACAGGTACAGACCCATACAGCTGAATGCACTTCAGTAACTATGTATTGCAGATTATAAGGTGTTATTAATTTTTTTTCAAGTGTCAGACAATCCAGAAAGCCAGATTTATTAAGCCTCTGATAGGTCATCATACATGGTCAGTGGCCACAAATTGTGAAGGCCTTTTCCAAGAACTCTAGAAAAGTGTTGATTGAGAGAGTACTGCCCTCTGGTCTTTATAAAAGTGGAGATAGGCTGGGAAGTGGGATGATTCTTGAGAAGCAAGGATTTCGAAAGAGTTGGGTCAAGTTAATATCTAGACCTGCTGAAATATGAATGGCTGCAGGGAAAGAAATCTCAGACTGAGGGTTGAGAGTGAGAATCATTAGTGATGCAGTGTTCTTTGCCGTAATTTGTTAAAAATCCAATTAAGGGAGCCTATGCAAATACAAGCAGGCAGAGTCTACACTATTCTTTTTGCTAGTTCCTTGAAGCATTTGTTTTATAGAAATGTGTAATAGCTGTAACTCAGCAAAAATACGGACCGTTAATGAAACAAGAATTCTTAACTGGAATCAGAGCGTCGTTGGCTTTAGCCTTAGTGGTAGTTGGATGCATGGGGAAATGTTTTTACTGTAGCAGTCAGAAGACTGAATCTATCTTTATAAAAAGAAAAAACAAGCCACAGTTGAAATGCTGATACTGAGTCCTTGTTGAAAGGAATTTGGCAGCTCCTCTGGAGTTTTACTGGATAAGTACCCACATTGTACAGTTCAACAATGTCTCTTATGGCAGAGAATCTAAAAACTGAGCACTAGCATAATTGCCACTTAAATCTTTATATAAAGAGTCCCTTCAGCAAGAATAAGGAAGTGTTTATTATTGCTGGCTTTTCAATAATGCTAAATCTTTATACATTTTTGTTTAATAGATTGAGGCCATGTTTCTTTAATACTATCATAAATAGATAGCTTTTTTCCATCAAGGAATTAATCTGAACTATACCTTCTTAAAACAGAAGTTTATTTTTTTAAAAATACTGTGTCTGTGTCTTCATATTAGTGGCATCTGATAGGATAGAAAACAGTGCAGGTGTAAGGGATGTAGTGTAACTCTGGGTGAAGTCTGTAGATAGATACAGGCACAAAGACAGAAATAGGAGTAATAGTAACAGAGCCAGTTAATTCACTCCCTACCCTCTTCTTATTGCAGAGCCTCAAAAGACACTTGAAGCAATATAGTGCAATTACTCACTTCTTTCAGTTTAACTAGATACCACCTTACCTTGGTTTGGAATGGTTGCATACTGTTATACTTCTCTGAGTCAGGAGAAAAAACTTAATCTGTGGCCTTCTGTAAAAGAAAAGTATATGCTCTACTACTACTGTACAGTTTCAAACTACAGCAAGAATATGCATCCCTACCATGAATGGATTTTTGCTCCTTCTATAAGATTTTTTTTCCCCTTTAAAACTAGAATTCAGAACGCTTGTGTAAAATTGTTGGATAGTACATTCAGAAGAGAAAAGAAAAAAGGCTTTGCGTAACCAGAACCTACAGTATTTGTAAAATTTGCTCAGAAAGATATAGTCTGTACTGGCTATTTGGCTTAGAGAATTTTTAAAGCTATGGAAGAGTATTCTGTTAATATACAGTATCTTTGCCAAGGTTACTGTATAGATCTTCCAGATTCAGAGGCAACTTATTTATAATTATGATGAGAATGAAAGAGAAACATTAGGAAAAAGAATAGCCCTCAAAACCTTGCTTATGGACTTCCTGGGACTAGTTGGTCATCAGGGGAAAAAGGTTGCTGGAGTTTTATTTGAGCCGGCATTTCTTAATTAAATATGGTTGATATAATTGAAATAGCTCTAAGAAAGAGCTGCTATAGAACATACCAGCTGGTAGATCAAGCACATGTGGAGCAACCAGAGTTAGGGCTGCCCTTAGCTGAAATGAAGCAACTACCATGATTGGCAATCTGGGAAGGGCATGAACTGGAGACATGTTTCATGCATTTTTTTCCCTGATCTATTGCCTAAAGAAGGTGGATCTCTAAGTGGCTAACCACTCCTTCAGTTCCCCTATAAGCATTGCTCTGAGGGCATGCATAGAGAAGAAGCTAGATTTTCTGTAGTCCTGCAGGACAAAAAAGCACTAAAGATATAAACAAAAATATATGAACATGTTACTAAAGGATTACTTTTAAAAACCAAAACAACCTAAAGGAAACAAACTCAAACCCTATATAGTAAAAAAAAAATAGTCCTTATTAGAGAAAAGAAATATTATCTTGTAAGCAACATATTTTTGCTTAAAATTCATATTTTACCAAATTATGAAAGCATTAAAATAAAAGAGCAGGAAATAAAATCAAGAACTTAAAAAATTCAGAGGTAGCTACTATTGACTGTAGGCATCAAACGAGTGGAGAGGAATCTGAATTAAGAACCAAACCGCAAGGATGAAAATGTGGATCTAAAAGAGCCTAAGAGAACAGAAAGTTCACTTGGCTGAAGTTGAAGAATTGGTAAGTGGATGTCAGCCAGGTTTCCCTAAGAGGAGAATTCCAAAGCCCATTGTGTACTATATATGTATAGTAGGATGAACATTACTGAGAAAGTCCTCTTTTATAAAGACAATCTCCGTTTTTTTATATAATAAAAAACAATACAAACTAAAAAAAGAAAAGAAAAAGAATTAATAGAAGGTGCAGAAAAGAAAAATAGAAAAAATAGAAACATAAAAAAGAAAGAAAAAATAAGAATATGGTAAAGAAAAAGAAAAAATATATAAAAAAGTGACTTCCCACCTTCGTCACAAGTATAAACAATTTTAGTAACTTTATCACCTTCTCTTAAAATACAACAAATGATCTCTTCTTCCCACATCCCATCTCTTATCTATAAACAAATCCTTAAAGCCTCATCATTTCAGTCCTATGTCAGCCATGACATAACCTTGATCAAATAAACCAATTTTATATTCATTTTACTTCTAACGATCTTGATCTTTAGTCCCTTCGAATAATGTCTTAGAACTTGTTTTATTTTCATTTTTTCTTTGTCCCTCCTCACAAGATTCTGCAAAAGTTTAACAAGTCTCTTTTGTAAATCCAATATAGGAAAATTATCCAGGTCACTCTCTTTGTTTATTGTTTGTATATCCCTTCTAATTATTAAGACATCAGCTGGTTTCTTTTGTATGTCCAGTGTAACATCTTTTTCAATGTCATTCTTGTACCCTGTCATTTTAAAATCCACTTTCAAATCAATCTCAATCTTGTTCCTCTTCCATAACATCTTTTAAACACAGTCTGTCTATAGAGGCAGATGCTCTTAAAATTAACTTCTAGGTCCATTGTTCAAAACTATCCTTCAATATGTCCAATGTTAAAATATTTTGCTTCATTCTGTATTTGTAAGTCAAGTTTGAGTGTTGTTCTTCTTTAATTGTAACCTTTAGTTCCTTCTAGTTTCCTCTAGTGTCCAGTTTTTAAAATCTTATGATGTTTTTAAAAGAATGCAAAACAAAATCATTTTCCCACAGGAAGGATTCTTTAGAATTAATTCCAAAATCTTATTTCAAATTTATCTGGACCCTAGCCCATTTGTAGCTTTATAAATTCAAAGTTTTAATCACCCTTTTGCTGTTTATCCCCCCCCCCCCAAAATTTTTAAGTCCTTAAACTTGTATTTAAAAATTCTTTTGCTAATGATTGAAGGAAACGCATGGTGGTTCCTAATAGCCGAAAAGCAGTTAACAAGCAATTTCCTAAAGCGATTAGAAAAGGAAGGATGCGAACCCAGTGTCCCTTCAAAGGTGCTGACTGCGGTTTCAGAAAGATGCCTATTCCCTCATGTCCCAGAGCTGAAAATCCACCAGAGACCACTATCTTGTAGTCTCCTTGCGAGGAGCAGCTGCCTGGAGCACTTGTGGGTGATCTCAAGACCTCTCCTTATCCAGAGAGGAATTATTGAAGAACCAGTCTCATTCCACCACGGTCATTGGCTTTGCTTTTCTCCAAATCTTCAGTCTCCCCCATTTCTTCCTCCAGAAGCCAGAAAGGAACTACTTTTTACCATGGAAGAGAATTAAGGAGTAGTAGTATTTATTAAAACATAAATTTCAGCAAGCTGCTTCTTTACGAACCCTGCAAAACCATCCTCATGTGCTTATGCAATTCAAAGGAAAGTATCTTCTTTCTCTGGCCAACTATTAATACATATTCTACATTCAAAATGAATCAAACTCTATGGGAAATCATTATCCAGACTATCTGATGTAAGCAATCTTTCTGAACACGGAAGCTTCAATTAAAAATATTTAGAATGAGACTTAGACCATAAAGTTTCAATGCCTCTTGGGAAATTTTTATTATCCAACTGCAGAAATAAGTGACAAGTCATATTTTTAAATAATTTATATAATAAATAAGTTACTAATATTCCAGGTTATCACTTGCCTGAATAGTAAATGAGGGGAGAGAGAATTAGTGTAGAACTAAACATCCCTTCTTAAAGACTGTTTTGATGCTGAAACCCCAATCATCCTCTGTATTCCAAAATAATTTTTTAAAAATGCATGCATGTGTAAACAGGCACAGCACAATTCCACCCATAGAAGAAAGGGTGCCCTTTCTTGGTGTGGCAATCATTATTTTATTGCAGGGTGTACAGATAATATGCATTGAAAGCTGGATTTAACAAACTCCATTTAGCAAACTTCAGATGCAACAGACTAATTTTCAGTCTGGAAATAAATATAATGGACAAGTTGATTGCACCTGAAGTAGTCTGGTTGAGACAGTTAAATTTACATTATCATTTGCATCAGTTTATGTCATTCAGTTAATGATGTCATCACGTGAATGATGCAGTTTGGGAGTAACAGTCACCCCTTCCTTCAGTCTGCTGAATTGAGGTTTCACTGTAATTCCTTTCCTGTTTTTTCAGACAGCGGACTGTATGGTCTCCAACACCTTACATTCTTTTTTTTGGCCAAATAGTGTCAGGTCTGTACCCAAAAGCATCTGTACTGGGATTGTTCTTGTATTAATTAGTAGTTGGAAGGATGAAGTAGTCATTGATTCTTCATGGAGTATGGGACCTGATATTAATGGGCAGCGAGAGTGCCTGTGATGTTATTAAGAGTACTTTTTACCTCTTAAAGTATACTTTTATGTAAAGGCTTTCCAGACAGTTGGTCTCAGAAGTCTGATTGTGCCGATTTAACCAATGTTTTAAATTTATGTGTGCAGTATAATTTTCAAAATAATTCTTTGAAATGTTTGGCCCTATGTTCATTATGTATTTTTGTACAATATTTTTTATAAGTTTTTATATAAAGAAATATAAATACAGTATTAATGTGCTGGAATGTCAGATGTTTAAAACACAATGCATATAAGCAGCCTGTAATAACTTTTGTTCCACACTCTTAAAATTCTGCTGTTACAGTTATCCTGGTAACCTTTGGACAGAAACTTGCAAATCTAGTATAATCCATTTTATTTGGCAGGCAGTGTTTTGGATGTCATTATTCAGAGCTACAGCTCCTGAATGTTAAGTTGGACCAAATGTAAAGCTGTATAGACTAATTTAAAGCTTGAATTAGAAAAGGGAAAATCCAGAAACTTGGTGACTGATTCTGTGAGACTAATATGTAAGTCGAAAAGCATATTTTTTATTTTAGATTGTGTAACACAGTTTGAATAGTCAAAGTTGTGTTTAAAGGGGAAGGTTATTTGTAAGACGTTTAGATAGGTAGTCCCCAGTTTAAGAACAAGTTCTGTTCCCATGGTCTGTCCTCAAGTCAAATTTTTATGTAAGCCGGAACAGTATTATTATATAATACTGTATAAGTAATATTGTGTAATGAACTCAAACCATTGTGCATTTAACTCGAATTTTGCTATAATAGGCTCCATTCTTAACTATGGGTTATCCTTAAACCGGGTGTTCTTAACCCAGGAACTACCTGTAAATATAAGTCAAAATGTCCTAAGTGTTCTGATTAAGCAGTTCTACAGCTTGGGTGAGTTGACCTCTTGGCCCCTCCTATCCCAGGTTGCTCTTTCAACCTGTCAGAAGGCCTCTTCTGATAGTTTGGGGAAGATCCTTGAAATTCTGGTAGCATAAGGCATTGTTTATCCAAATAAGTCCATCTTTCAGCAGTTGCTAAATAACCATGTTGTTTGGCTTTTGAATTAAAGCTCTCACTTAAAGATCTACTGTTTTCCTTTAGTATGGATAGTCTAGCTATCCCAGTTACCTGTCTCGTTTTTCTAGTTAACTGAACGGCTTTTAGGAAAAGACTAAAAAGAAAATAAAATTTTAAAAAGAACATAAAAGATAACCTAAGAAATCCAGCATCCAAATGCTACTGTGTTCTTTTCATAAGTCAGCTTTCCTTTATAAAGCTTTCCCTTGTGTAAATTTAAAAGGTACTCAATTAATTATTTTGCACAGTTACGGATTATACCAACTAGCATTTAACCTTCTGGGACTGAGTAATATTTTCTTTTTGTAAACTGGCATCAGGTAATTTCAGTTCCATTTCCCCCAGCATGTTGTGTCTTCAGATAGCAAGATTATGGGCAGAGTGTGTCTGGTTTTATCTCTGCTTAGCGTCCAGTTTGTAGCGCTTAATAAAAAGTAGTCAGTTTGAACGGAGCTGCTACTGTCTTATTTCCCAGGAGTAATGTCCTCAGAGTATTTTGGCCTTAGGTTTAACCTTTTTTCCCCCCCTGAGAAATTCTCATAGGCAGCCCTGCCTAGTAAGTACTGAAAGCTAACCCTTCCCTCTCTGTATATGCATTGGTACCCACAGGGAGTCCAAGAGGGTGCTAGAGAGAGGAAATGGAGATGGTAGTTGCTTGCCCAAGTCCTTCTCCAAGCCGCTTTGCCAGGAGTTGTAACCAATTTCTCTCAAAGCAGAAGAGGAAAGGGCCTGCCTTCCACTATGTGAAATACTGGACTAGCTGCAGGGATTAGTGTATGTTTTAATGCAGACTGGCATTAAATGTTGGAATCTAGGAAGAAAATTATACCATTTGCTCAGAACAGATTCGTTGAATCTGCTATACTCATTTGATTATCCTATACCCATCAAGGGGCAGGGCTTGCATCATGGCACCACGTCTGCCCTGTTGCCCATTTTGACCACTCTGATACCTTGGGCAGCTGCAGCAAATGGCGCTTTTGTGAACGTGACAAAACTTGTGTCATGACATGTGCTTGCATGCAGTGTCCTAAGGCAAGAACAAAAGGGGCAAAGCAGGCATGGCAGCACATGTTTGACCATCCCCCCCTTGTGCAGTTGCCCATGGCTTCTGCTATGTGGCAAATATGTGATTTTTCAGAACATTAACACAATAGGTGAATGGTTATGTTGCTTGTTATATAGATATTAGATTTTTAACTTGGACGCAGAAGAAAATTAATGGTAATATTAAAAAGCCAAAGGAAAGGTTTTATTTAGTTATCTTTCTGTTAAAGAAATCTAGGACAGTAACATCTTCGACCAGTTATATTAAGCTGCTTTGCCATTGTTCACTTGGTTATTACCTGCATTTTGAGTGCTCTCTATTCTTCCCTTTCATTAACCTAACACAAATTATTGAGGAAAAACTATTCATTTGGTTTTAAACATGTATTCCTTAAGACAATAATTATAATGTCCTGACAAGATAACACATCTGTCCTCAACTTGAAACAAAGTGAAATGCTCCCTTAAATACATGTCTTGCCTGAGCTTTTTTTGTTTTGTACCAAAAATAATACTCTTGATGTATTTCTGTAAGAAATAGCTCTGTGGCTTATTAAAAAAAAAATCAATGTATAGATGGATGTTGCCCTTAGAAAAGCAACAGTTCATTTATATTAATGCCAGCAAAGACCCAATATGGTCTGGTGATTAAGACTGGAACAGGGAGACTGTGGGTTCTAGTTCTGCTTTAGGCACAAAGCCAGCTGGGTGACTTTGGGCCAGTCCCTCTCTCTCAGCTCTAGGAAGAAGACAAGGGCAGACTACTTCCGAAAATGTTGCCAGGAAAACTGCATGAACTTGTCCAGGCAGTTGCCAAGAGTCAAGCCTGACTTGTAGGCAAAAAATAAAATAAAATCCAGCATATTATTAGAATAACAGACACTTGGATTCTCTGGCTAAGAAATTTAGAACAACATTTTGGATTTGAGAGATGCAGGGTGTATAAAGATGTATTGCAGACATGTGTAAATGTTTTCATAGAAGCTTAATTTTATTTGGTTGTGCGTTTAATCTGTTTTTATATTGGTTTATTTTATTTGCATCCTTTTTTCTTTGTAATTCTGTATCAAAATAATTTTTAAAAGGAGCTAGCAAAGAATACATTGGCTATTCTCTCAAATTGGGCGTATTTGATTTTGTTAGAAAATAACTTGTTAGATTGTTTTGAATAGATCTGAAAATTGATATGATTTAATAATCAGGTACAAAAACATACACTCCATCCTATTTTGTCTTAGAATAACTATATAAAATATTGGTGTTATATATTCATAGTTTTACCCCATATATGCTAATATGTTTAATGTTTTGCTTAGAAATTGACTTGGAAAATTTTGTATCTTACATTTATATGAATAACATGTGAAATACCTTAAAACAATTTTGAGTCCTTACAATTCAGCACATTTATTTAATTATTTAAAATATTTTACATGCTGGATTTAGGGCATGTTCATTGCAACAGTATATAACAGTGAGCTCAAATATGTGAAGATGTTAATCCATTAGAAAACTATTCTGACAAAGCACAGAGAATCAAGAATCCATGTTATCGCATATAGTCAAAAAACAGCAATCTAAAATTGATGAGTATTTGGTGTACATTTGAAGTTCTGTCCTATAGGGTCAGTTCTTAGTAACATACAAAGGGAGTTCCATAGCTGTGGAGCAACACTGGGAAAATTCTTTCTAATATCCATAAACAAATTTTATCATTCTGAATGCAAAAAAACCCAGAAAGGTTAACTTAATCCAAGTAATAACTTCAGTAACTTTCACTCTATCATTAGCTTGAACATAGAACAATCCATAGGATAATTTTCTGGACAATAGTGTGAAACCAAATAGAACCATATAATCAATTGACTATTCCATACATTCACATGTCTCTACCGTGTATATATGCCAAGTCCATACCTGTTCAGATCTAACAGTAGAGGCACATAACTAATGGATTTAAATCCAGAATTTCTCAACAAATATCCACCAAATGACATAAAATAGATAAACAGGGGCATGCTGGTTTCCAGGAATAATCATCTATAAAACTAGCCTGGTGGGATGTTGTGGGGAGGCAAATAACAATTGCTATCTACTACTCCCGACTAGAATCACTCAACTGCATCATTCTGGACAAAGACTCCTCTCTTTCATAAATGTTGTACAGTGGTCCTTAACTTGTTTACTGACAGCCACTTAATGTAAAACAGCCAAAGGTTCAGAGAAAGAAGTGGGAACCATTCCAGTTTTTAATATGCCCTTCTCTTACTTTAGTTCTTATAATTTTAACCTGGGCTGTTCCTCAGTTTTCCCCAGGATTTTGCATATATTAGCATTTTAGTCCATTCAGTCTGATAAAGGCCATGCAAGATAAATAATTGATTCTCGTGTGTTATTGGACTTGACTTCTCAGCAGCATTTGTGCCCATTGCCCGTAGGGGCTGGTGCTGATAAGACTTTGCATGTAACAGCATTTGGAGGGAATGGATAGAAGAGAACACACATCCCAACATTTGGGAAAGCCAGGGAAAAAATAAACAGGAAATACTCAGTGAAGAGACAAAAATTCCAGGGAGGTAGCAGATTGTCCTGTTCTGGATGGAATTATACTGCTCCAGAAGGAACAAGCATGCACTCTGGAGATGTTTCTGGATCTTATTTCCTACACTAAGGTAACTGCCAGCTGTGCTTTCTATCAGCTAATATGCCAACTGTGACCTCCCCTGAAAGGAAACGTTAAAACAGTAATACACTGGTTTGTACTGTCCATACATGACTAATTCAGTACACTCTATGTGCAGTTTATAAGGAATATTGGGAAAATGCACATGAAGTATTTTGGATATTTGAATGTTTCATGTGTATCATGTAAACAGTGAATGCTGTTAAAAACGCAGATGCATCAGTATTTGTATTTAAGAAATTTTAAAAATATGCCTATGAAGATGTGCATAGTCTCTGAAGATTTTTTACAACATGGTAAAAAAAACCCAAATCATTGTTTTAATGACAAAATATTTCTAAAGTTAAGGTCTCCATCATTTAGATTTATTAAGACCAGCAGCAGTTGTTCCAGTGCCAATATTGGAAAATACTTCTTTTTTTTTTTTTTTGCCAAAGTCTTCCTCTTTTGCCCAAGCCAAAGGGACATAAGGGTTTTCTTCAAGCTTACAAGACATTTACTTGACAATCAGTAGCAGTGAAACGTTGTCGAACTCTAGCTGCGCTGATAGGTTAATTTCCAGTCTCAAGTTCTCTTTTGTACTAAAGGCACACAGTAAGAAATATTTCTTTGAATGTGGAAGGGAATCCAAGCTAGTTTAATCTTTAAAAAGCGATATGTACTTATCTAAACATCCAAAGAAATCCAAACTAGTTTAGCCTTTATATAAGGTTTTAAAAGGTGGTGGTAGGCAAACTCTGTACTAGAACATTGTTCTAACTAGCTTTGTATAGTGAAGGAGCATCTGCAAGCCAAGTAGGGTTACCCGAGGTTCATGTTTCAGGAAAATTGACTTTAGTTAAGCAAATAAATCAGCCAGGAAAGTCAGAGAATAACAAGGAAACAATAAGGCACAAGGGCATTTTGCTAGATAGGGAGACTCCTGCTTTAGTGGGACAGCAGTTTATATGGGTAAAGTAAAGGACATTTAGCATTAATGAGAACAGGTGAGGAAATTGCAAAGCTTTGTGTTAGTTGTCCTGTTTATCTGAAAAATTGTATTAGATGGGACATCACTATGGAAAAGTAGGAAATGGAACTGCTACCCCAGCCATCACAAAAGAAGATTGAACTATCATGTGGCAATTCATCTAAAAACCTTATAGGAAGTGGATTATCCAGATCCCTTTTAGTCTAGTTTCTGAGTTGGGTATGGGACTGAGTCAGCATTGGTTGCTTTAGTTCATAAACTTTGTTGAGAAATGGATGGGAGTGTGGGCCCTTCTTGGTTATTTTCAACCTCTCAGGAAGAGAAGTAGAAGATATTCTGCACCATTGAAACTTGGAAAGTGTTTGTTTGTTTGTTTGTTTGTTTATTTATTTATCAAATTTATTTGGCTGTCCGTCTCACAAAAAGTGACTCTGGGTGGCATACATCAATTCAATAAAACAAATATATAAATAACCATTACACAAAACCATTATATAGTAATTATTAAAAACATTAAAAACTATAAAAACAGAACTAAAACAGAAAAGAAAATAATAGGTGAAGGGATGTTAATAATAGAGCCACCTCACTAGTTCACCTATCCCCTGGGGTCCCCAGGCCTGCTGACATAACCAGGTTTTGAGGGGCCTTTGAATACTCAGGAGTGATGGGGCTGATCTCATCTCTGGGTGGAGAAGATTCCACAATGCAGGCGCCACAGCAGAAAAGGTCCGCCACCTGGGGCCCGCCAAACGTAGCTCCCTGTACAACAGAATCCATAACATACCCACTCTGCTAGAACTAGTGGGACAGGCAGAAAAAATCGGGGAGAGGCGGTCCCTCAAAAAACCTGGAGAGGGTTCCGTCTTGTCTCTGGGGACTGGCTGAAAATGCCCCGTGCCAAAATCCTGCTTGGAATTTAGCATGGAGCTGTTTCAGCCAGCTGACAGAGATTTCAGTATGGAGCTTTTTCAGCCAGCCCCCAGAGATGAGAAGGAGTCCTCTCTGCAGGCAGCAGTGGCTTGCAGCCTTCCCTGCCAGCTTCCCCACTGACTTTCTGGGGAAGCCAGCAGGGAAGATTGGAAGTGGCGATCACATGATCGTGGGGCACTTGGCAATCAATCCGAAGTGCAGACCGATTGCCAAGGGCCCTGATCAGCAACGGCTGAAACTTCAGGCGTGGGTCATAAAGTCCCTTTGTTCAGCACTGTCGTAAATTTGAACAGTTGCTGAACGAATGGTCGTTAAGCGAGGACTACCTGTAGTCCCTGGCAGATGAAACAGGCTTTGAGCATTCAGAGAAGAAAAAGAGATACGGAAGAATGGGAAACAGAATGGTGGTTCCCTAAATTGCAGAGAGGAAGCAACCGTGCCGTATAGGAATACAAGGAGAAGAGCAATGGTAGTTTTGGCTTGCTATTATGAAAAATTGAAATAAATACATGCTGATTAGACTCATTGGCTCATGGAATGCACAGTTTGCCAAGAGCAAAAATCAGGGATGAGCAGAACAACTTCTAAGTCTTCTCAACTCCACTGATAGTTATCCATTCTTGCTAACTCATGTGGGAACAAATGATATGGCAGATAACAGCTAAAGCCTTTAAATTTCTAAAAATCGTTTTCTCTTTTAGATGGAGCAGCTCTCAGATGAAGAACTTGATCATGGTGCAGAAGAAGATAGTGATAAAGAAGATCAGGACCTGGATAAGATGTTTGGGGCTTGGCTTGGAGAGTTGGATAAACTCACACAGGTTAAAGTTTATTTATAATGTTATGAGATGCAAACAGTAAAAGAGATCGCTCTTTCTTGCTATAACAGCTTTCTATAACTTGGCACCCTCAGAGTATGTGCACGATAAAAATTCCCTTAGCTCCAGACAATGTGGCTGTTGTAATCCACTAGCAGATTGGTTTAGGCGACAAGGTAATGGACCAGAAGAGGAGATGGACAACAAATTCCCCATTTCCCTTCTCCAGTGGCTCACCCAGTTCCTCCCACCATACCTTCTCCAATCTGCCACCTCTGGAATGCATTTGTCTTCCAACTCCCTTTCAGATCTTCTCCACTCCTCCCCGGTCTTCCAAAGTAGCTCCTACTAGTCACTGCAGAGTCCATTATGCCTCCTGCAACTCCAGTCCTGCCCTCCCACAATTAATACACTTCCAACCACTAGGACGGTATCTGGCCAAGCCACTTGTACCACTTTTCACTCCCTCCCCTTCCTCCTACCCTCTCTGTGGACCCCCACCCTGGCTCCCATGCTTATTTGAGGGCCTAGGCCACACACACAGAGCCATATTCTCACTCTGGGGGGCAGGTAACCACCCATACTTCCCAACTTTTCTGGACCAAGACAGTCCCTAGTGCCAAATCACCAATAACTATGGCCCTATATCATAGACACCTATATTGAATACATTTTTCCTTGCTTATATAGAGCTCCATAAAAATGTTTTATTTTGAGATAGATTACTTTAATTATTGGTAAGCATTAAACATTTTGTACATATAGACATTTCTAAAAAAAATTACCCGTGGATGTGAGTAGACTAGTAAATATTTTCTTATGTTCATTTATATATGATACAGTTCTTGATTATTTTCCCCAATTCATTTATTTAGAGTTTGGATACAGATAAGCCTATGGAACCAGTAAAAAGATCCCCTCTTCGCCAAGATGCTAATATTGCCAATTTCTCTTACCGCTTTTCCATGTACAACCTGAATGGTAAGATTGATTGCTAAATTACTTCAGCTAGAGAAAAAAAAAAAATTCTGCTGCTATTGCAAAATGAGAGATTTAAAAATTATTATGATACAATTAACATTAATTTTTTGTGTCACAGATTATCACACTGGATGTAAAATAAAAAGCTTCTTCCAGTTGATGAATGGAGATGTGTTGGTTGAACTTGATTCAGGGTTCTATTTAGAAAATACAGATGATGATAAGTGTAATGTGGGAATATGAGTCAACATATTACGTGTTGTATGTTAGACAGTGTTATACAGTCAGTGCTAAGGTGATCTTCACAGAGGAAGGTAAATTGTGTTTATTCATTGAGCAAACAACTGTTTGATAGTAATAAGATATTGGGGATAAAGTTTTATAAGTTATAAGAAATCATACAGCAGGCTTTCCATGGCAATTGAAGATATTCCTCAATAATTTTGAAAGTGCAATCCCTAAACTTGATTCGTAATTAATATTAATTTTAATACTATCAACCCTGTCTCTTTTCATCCCATCTTAATTTAAAAAGAGAACTGAATTTTTAAAAATTGGTTATTTAAAGTAAAAATATTACGTATTTGAATACAAAACAAAGAAAAATCCTGCTAAAACCTATTACTTTTTCTGTAAGTATATAGTATGTATGATTTTTCTAAAGAAAGTGTTCATGCTGAAATTTTAAAAGTATTGATAGAACTTCATGCAGCAGAATTTTAAACTCACATCAGATAAATCAGTAGTTTGACTTACACATAATCTAAGCCATAATGCGATTGATTTGTTTTTGGCTCAACATGATACATAAACTCGGCCCCAAAATAAATTATGGCTTATTCTTGATAGCAAATTACTTTCCATAAGCATTGTTTATTGGCATATAAATTCTGACTTGTTCTAACTATGGCTTGATTTATGTTTGAATCCAGAATAATTAATTAATTTGTTCTCTGCCCATTTCTTCTGGGAAGTGGCAGAGATGGAGAAAACAAATTAGGACATGAGGAATTTATGATGACTTTGCTCATCTACAAAAATAGCATTAACTTGTTTATCAAACCATGGTTAAAACAAATTCTTTCTTAGCATTATGTGTAAAAGCAGCCCATGTGGTAAAGATAGAAAGCCTGACAATAATTTCCATAAATTAATCAATAGCATCATTAAGGCAGCTACATCTCTTTCCAAACTGCTGCTGTCTTTGCATGCATGTGTATGCACAACTACTTCATAATTTTTTCCCAACAACATAAAGAGGCTGTGCATGCATGTGCAGAGACACCTGTGATCAGCTTCTGAACTTGCTGCATGAATCTAGAAAAAGCAGAGATAGCTGCTTTGAGAAAAAAAGCCTCTTTTGAAGGATTTGCATGGCTGAAGTAAATCCAACGTCTGAACTAAAATATCTTTGATATAATGGAACACGATAATAGAAATTGGAATATTGTTTATGTTCTTCTCATTCACTGCAGAAGCCTTGAATCAAGGTGAGACTGTAGATCTTGATGCTCTTATGGCAGATCTTTGTTCCATAGAGCAAGAGCTCAGCAGCATTGGATCACAGTCCGCAAACAGTACATCAATGAAATGTTTTCCCACAGAAGGGAAAATGGCTCAGAAACCGCCAGGTGGTAGCCGACTCCCTACCAAGCATGGTAGCATGAAAGGATTGTCTTCTTCATCTGGTCGAATAACAAAGCCTTCACATGCTATCTTCTCTCTGGATGACATTACTGCACAGTTAGAGAAAGCATCTCTGAGTATGGATGAAGCAGCTCAGCAACCGATAACTGAAGATAGCAAGCCTGTAGTTGCTACTCAGCACAGAAGGACGGCATCAGCTGGTACTGTGAGTGATGCTGAAGTCCGTTCTATCAGTAATTCCTCCCGATCTAGCATCACATCTGCGGCATCCAGTATGGACTCCCTGGACATTGACAAGATGACACGACCTCAAGAGTTGGAGTTGACTTCACAGGGGCAGCCCATCAGTGAGGTAAACTATGATCGATTACTCATAGCCATTGAGCTTTAAAAATACAATTTATTGGTTCATCTTGGGCCCTTTGTAGAATAAAAAAGGTAGCTTTTTACTATTTTCCTGTTTCCCTCTTATAAGTTGCTATATAGGAGTTTTCTGGAGCGGGCAGCCATAACAAATTTAATTGATGATGATGATGGCAATGATGCACGCTACGATAATAAAGGACTTGTTGAATGCTTAGATGTCTAAAATATAATAGCAAAGTGATATTTAATCTTGTAGTGACTTTTTAATAATATTGCTTATTTGCTTGCACAGCTAAGGATTTGAATATGGGCTTCCACAAGATATATAAGCATACATTTTTATGGTATTTTATCTGAAACTGGGAAATATTTTGGTGTTACACTAATACACTCTACATTGCACAGCCTTCTGGTAGTGGCTAAGCTATTCTTAGGGTACAGAACTTTCCAATGACTCAAGGATCAAAATTGCAAAGGAAAAGAACATAATCATTCAGCAAGGATGGATATTAATTGAGTTCATAACCTTGTATGAGTTCTGTTGAAAATGGAACCATGTAGAGCAGATGAAGGATTGGTAAACTGAGTTGTGACTGCAAAGAGGAAAACTAAGGTATGGAAAGAAATAGAATAAGTAATGGAGAATGAGATATTGTCTGAGGTAAAGTAGATTAAAAATTTGGAAGCCTGAAGAAGAGACTTAAGTATAAAGGGCCTGGAATTTGAGAGTGATTAGGTTGCACTGAAGGAAAAATAATGCCAGTCCTGAAGGGGTCATTAAGAGGCAGTGAGGTTTTGGTATTCTGTATATGCTGAATTTGATATGCTATTTGATTACCAACCCTTTCTTTGGCTCCAAGCTGTTCTTGGGGAAAACAAAAAGGCCTGGAAAATGACATCACTAAGAAAAAAAATCCAAAAAGTTTGACCAAATAACTTGAAAGTCTACCTTTCTAAAATAACTTATTTCAAATGTTGACAACTAATACATATCAACAGTTCATTGCCACAAATGAAGTATAGATTTATTCTTCCAGTATTCAGTATTATCTATCAGTCTGCCTGTCTGTCTATCTATCCACCATTTCTTGTTTTGTTTTATAGATTCCAAGCCCTAAGATACAATAAAGATAAACATATTACTTAATAAACGTATGCATTTTTGACATGCAACATGGTCTACAATAATGTTAACAATCCTATGGAATGCTATCCCAAATTGGTAATTCTAGGACAAGCCCACACTATATGAGTTCATGTTTCAATTTCTGATTTGCATTTCCAGTAGGACAGCAATGGCAGAGAATAAAATTCTCTGAATTGTCCTCTGTTACACAAACAAGATTTTAAATTGTACTGACCTCATTTTAAGATCAAAGAAAATTGATCTTAACCTGTTATATCAGTGGTAACATGAATTATTAACATCAATTTCCTCAAATTCCTTCACCTATTTATAAACAGTGGTTACAGGATTAATCCTGATCACTGCACTGTGAGCTGAACCCACAAACATGGCCTTTTCCAGCTGACCTGGTGAATGAGTTGGATAATATTGTACATCCCATGCATGTTTTATTGTTTGTATTGATGGTTTATTCTGTTTTAATTTTTCTTTGTAAGCTACAGTGAATCTGAATAGAGTTTGTGATATATAAATCTAATAAATAAATGGGCATTCCTCCATTCCCCACTTTCTCCATTTCCTGTTCCACATAATTCCCCAACTTTCCAGAAAAGTATTGTGGCGGGGAATCTGAGAGCCTTAAGTTGCCTTGAGTTTACCAAAAGCCCTAATTCATGATTCTCCTCTCCATCTTTATGTGCCATCAGTACTCCATGGATCTCAGTGATTATACTATCATTTATATGCATTTGACCTAGTTTGCTAGGAAGAGAAAGTCATTCCAGATCCTTGTTTATTTTGTAATGTATACCATACTCTGTTTGTGTATACGTGCACACCTTTGAATCAGTCTTGATAGCTTTGTAGCTTTTAACCTTTTTTGATTCTCAGGTCTAATGACCATTTCTGATGCAGTGATTCTTTCATATAAAATAATAATAATCTCCTAATATGTCCTGTTTCTATTATATTGGCATGTATTTTTCATTTTTTGAAAACACATATTTTAGAAATATATGCCCCAAATGAATTCACATACTTGTTTTCACAAAATTTTAAAATTGGGCAGGGCTACATTGATACTTGGACTCATCGATATATAGACTTCTATTTAGAAAATAATATTTCTACATTCTACTTTATTCTACATTCCTTCTTTCTTAATTAAAAATGTTCTTAAATTCCTAGGGCTAATATAGGTGATGTTATCAAAACTGCAGTTGCATTCAGTTCTCGTACTTGGATTTTTGATTTAGCTAAATATACTGCAGGTTTTGGAGAAAAATATGATTGGTATGGTATGGTATGGTATGGTATGGTATGGTATGGTATGGTATGGTATGGTATGGTATGAATAGATAGTCCTTGCTTAACAACCATTCATTTAGCGACCGTTTGAAGTTATGGCGCTTTCAAAAGTGATTTAAGACCAGTGCCCAAAGTTTCGACCATCGCAGCGCCCCTGTGGTCATGTGATCGCGATCCAGGCACTTGGCAACCAGCTCACATTTATGACGGTTGGAGCATCCGAGGGTCAGGTGATCACCATTTGTGACCTTCTCAGCCAGCTTCCGGCAAGCAAAATCAATGGGGAACCATGTGATTCACTTAATGACCATGGTGATTCACTTAACAACCACCACAAAAAGGTCATAAAATCGGATCAGGTCATGTGATGATTCACTTAACAACCACATCACTTAGCGACTTAAATTCCGGTCCCAATTGTGGTCGTTAAGCAAGGACTACCTGTATATGTTACCATTTAAAAAAAAAAAACCTGCTTGCACAATAGATATTTTCCCTCTCCACTGCAAGCTCTCATGTTTCCCCTAATCCTACTTCTGAGGTTTCCGCAGTCCTTTGAAAGGAGGTCCTTTCTACTGATGGAAACAGTTCTGTCTGCACAATTGCTTGATTTGATTCTACTTCTTTGCCTTTCATTCATTTTTTTAAGCTTTTATAGAGAGGGGTTTTGTCCCATTTATCCATCACTCCTAAATTACTAGATTTCCTTTGACCCAGAATCTAGGTCAGAAGAGGATACGGGAATTGTAAGATTTATGTTTTAATTGATTTTCTAAAAATTGAATCGCCATATGCAGTAATTTAGAAATAAAATGAAATGGAAAAATGTTATCATATTTGTAATTCACATTTGTATTAACGTTGGGAATATGATTATTAATATTATTTTGACCTACAGCATTGTTGGCAACATGAATGTCAGATGTTAGGATCTATTATTCACGCAACTCAAAAAGATAGACCTTTCACTCTTGGAGCAACTGCAATGGAATTCAGAATTATCCAACAATGTGTAACGTAGAGATGGTTAATGAAGAAAATGTTCCTCAGAAGTGCGTGGTACCTTTTTTTGAACCTGTTATTCTACAGAAATAAAATTTTAGCAGAACTCTTATATGGAGAAAATTTGACATTTGATTCTTCTTAACAACAGGAGAGTGAGTTATATCCAATTATGCAAGCCCATCAATCAAATGGCCTCTTCTTTTCTACAGCCTCTAGATCTGTTCTCAAGATTTGAATTATCTTCTGGAGCAAATTTCAGTAGGGCTACAGAAGGGGAAGAGGGAAAGGGTAGAGAATATTCTGAGTGGCAGTCCACTTACATTGTGATGGATATTGCCTAGTATGTTTTAAACCTGTGATTTTATTTCTATATTCTCTCTAGTATTGTTGGTTCCTGATCAAAATTGCTCCCCTGCACTTTAAAAGACATTAATGAGAGAAGATGTGATTCCTGTTTTCTTTTTCTTTGGAGAAAAATCATCTTAATTTCCTATTAAGAGTGGCGATAATGATGGAAGAGTACTTAATAATATGAGAGGGTCAGAAATATATTCTATATTTTCCAGTGTGTTAGATGATTTTGAATTGTAAAGGACCCTGGGAGAAAAAGGCAGCATATCAGTAAAACAAAATAAGTAACTGAGGCAAAGAAGTAAAGGGAAATCAGTAGGAATGTCAGCCTAGCAAGTGAGAAGCATTCTTTACTTTCCTCAGTATGTAGTAGCTAAGTAGTAGTAGTGGAAATCAGAACTGGGCAATTTGTCAAATGAGCAAATAGGAAGAGGAAGATGAAAAGGAGGGAGGCACTGGAGGATTGACTGTAGCTGAGAACTACGCTATGTTCTTTGAAGGACTACGTATATCCCTGGTTTAAAGGCACAAGAGAGTGGCATTGGGTAGGGAGGGGGAGAAGAATACCAAAAATGTCATGCCATCATAATACAAGCCCCACCTCTTTTGTCTATGTCATGACATCACACATACTCCTAAAATGGGCAGAGCTTGTGTAATACAAGTAGTCCCCAGGTTAAGTACGCCCGGTTTACGGACAGCCCATAGTTAAGAATAGAGCCTACTGTATTCAAGTTAAATGCACAATGATTCAAGTTAATTACACAATACTACTTATACAGTATTACACAATAATAGTGTTCCAGCTTACATACAAATCTGACTTAAAGACAGACCTTGGGTACGGAACTCATTCTTAAACTAGGGACTACCTTTAGTTTAACACTGCTTTAGTCATTTGGATGAAATCATTAAGTTTTTGTGGATGCCCATGAGTGCAAATGTACCAGGGAAAGAGGACCTCTGTCCCATCTGTAATCTGTGTGAGGAAGGGATGGAATTGAATATAGCAAAGGTGTGTCAGGAATCAATCATCCATGTATTCTCTTCTGTCTTTCTTTCAGAATTTCTAATTTCTGTGACTTTATTTGATAGACATTAATAAATTGTAATATATCAAGGTATATAATGTCATTGTTGATCATTACTTGAATTATAACAATAATTCAAAATCTAATACAGAAGCAGCAAAATATAAAAAGAGCAGATTGGAAGAGAAACTACTAATACAGGATAAGACATTTGCAAATTATTTAAAAATATGACTTGTTATTTATTTCTGTAGTTGGATAATAAAAAGTTCCCAAGAGGCATTGAAACTTTATGGTCTAAGTCTCATTCTAAATATTTTTAATTGAAGCTTCCATGTTTAGAAAGATTGCTTACATCAGATAGTCTGGATAATGATTTTCCATAGGGTTTGACTCATTTTGAATGTAGAATATGTACTAATAGTTGGCCAGAGAAAGAAGATACTTTCCTTAGAATTGCATAAGCACATGAAGATGGCTTTTCAGGGTTCGTAAAGAAGCAGCTTGCTGAACATTATGTTTTAATAAATACTGCTACTCCTTAATTCTCTTCCATGGTAAAAAGTAGTTCCTTCCCAACTTCTGAAGGAAGAAATGGTAGACTGAAGATGGCTCTGAGAAAAGAGGAACCGATGACCACGGTAGAATGAAGCCAGCTCTTCAATAATTCTTCTCCAGACAAGGAGAGGACTTGAGATCACCCGCAAGTGCTCCAGATAGCTGCTCCTCCAGACAGTGGTCTCCAGCAGGTTTTGAGCACAGAGATGAGGGAATAGCCATCTTGTTCAAACCACAGGCGGTGCCTTTGAAAGGACACTAAGTTCACATCCTTCCTTTTCTAATTGTTTCTAGGAAATTGCTTGTTAACTGCTTTTCAGCTATTAGAAACATCACTTTGGATCAACAAGTTTGACAGTACTGGATGAGTTTCCTTCAATCCTTAGTGAAAGAAAGTTTTAACTACAAATTTAAGAACTTCAATATATATTTAATAACCAGCAAGAGGGTGATTAAAACTTTGACTTTAGAAAGTTACAAATGGTCTAAGGGTCCAGATAAATTTGAAATAAGATTTTGGAATTAATTATAAAGAATCCTTCCTGTGGGGAAATGATTTTGTTTTGCATTTAAAAAAAAAACATAAGTTTTTAAAAATTGGACATTAGAGGGAACTAAAGATCCCAATTAAAGGAGAAGAACATAAACTCAACTTACAATTACTGAATGGAACAAAATATTTTAACATAGGACGTATTGAAGGATATTTTTGAACAATGGACTCAGAAATTAATTTTAATAGTGTCAACAGAGGCATCTGCCTCTATGGAGAGACTGTGTCTAGAAGATGTTATGGAAGAGGGACAAGTTCTACCTGACAAGATCGAGACTGAGTTGAAAGTAGATTTACTAATGACAGGCTACAAGAATTACAGGGAAAAAATGTTACACTGGATATACAAAAGAAACTGGCTGACGTTTTAATAATTAAAAGGGATATACAAACAATAATCCAAGAGAATGACCTGGATAGTTTTCCTATATTGGATTTATAAAAGAGGCTTGTTAAACTTTGAAGAATCTTGCAAGAAGGGACAAATAAAAAATGAAAATAAAACAAGTTCTAGGACTTTATTTGAAGGATCTAAAGATCAAGATTGTTAGAAGTAAAAGGAAGGGATTTAAAGTTGGTTTATTTGATCAAGGTTAAAATAGGTATGTTGTTATCTCTGGTAACCCTTAATGGACCTTTGTTGACACCAGGACTGAAATGACGATGCTCTATGGATTTGTTTATAGATAAGCAATATGGGAAGAAAAGATCAATTGTTGTGTTTTAAAAGGAGGTAATAAGTTGTGAAAATTGTTTATACTTGTGATGAATGTAGGAAGTCACTTTATATACTTCTTTTCTTTTCCTTTAGTATGTTCTTTTCTCTTTCTTTTTTCTTTTCTGCATCTTCTACTCTTCCTTTTAATTCTCTTTTTTAGTTTGTATTAGTTTTTACTGTTGTAATTATAATCTTTAATAAAATTACTATCACAAAAAAAAGGAATTCCTTCCATATTCATGTTTGTTTTCTCCTGCCCTGTCCTCTTCCTCAGACAGTCTAATAGCATATTGTTTCTGTGGAACATTCCAACATGCAAACTAAACATTTCATGGATTTTTAAGAAGTTTGGTTGGCTCTTGGGAGCTGTTAGTGAAGATGGGGTGCATGTGTGTGGATATAGTGTGATTCCATAAATAAAGGAAGAAAAGTCTGTATATTTAGAATTATGTGCTTGGCTACAGTTCAAGTATTACACAATAGAAATTATAGTACAAAAAACAGATCCATTTTTCATTTTTATTAGAAATACAAATTAAAGCTTTAGTTAAACATAACATAAAAATGTATTATACTAGCAATGGGAAATGTTTAAGGAACACACACGAACAATAGCTGTATGCCACCCAGAGTTGCTTGGAAAAAGTGAGATGGGCGGCTAATAAATTGTACAAATAAATAATAGGAACCCCACCTGAAGTTGTTGTGATGACATCTAATCAGCAGAAGCATCTGCATATACAATGAATAGTATTGCTAAGTTTTAACAAAAAGGAAAAGGAAGATTTCTCTTTTGACTCCTGCAAAATATTTTAGCTGGAGGACTGGCACAAATTTACATGTGCTTTCCAATGGAAGCTGTCTTTCCAAAATCATATTATTTGCATATTTTTTCTAAATGCGAATTTATTGCTAAGTATCTCATAAATTAGGGCTTAATCTTAATTATAAAAAACTTGAGACCCTGTCTTTTAGAATCATTTGTTGCCACCATTAGGCCAAAAAACAGCAGGATACATGCACAGAGAGACACACACACACTTAAGATGTAAATATAAAATAAAGTGTAAAATACAAAAAATACAAGATAAAAATGCAGTAATGATAATGTAAAATAATATAAAATTCAAGCAAATAGATGAATGTCCACATCTTTAGATACAAGTAAGGTGAATAGAACAAATAGAGGCACAGAACTGGGCAACCTGGGAGGATATACTTGAGTTCTTATCAGGCGGGAAGAACAGCAAATAGAACTCATGCTCTCTGCCTGGAAATTCTTCAGGATGGGTAGATGAGGGACATTCAAGAGTCCTTGTGAAGGGAACTCAGAAATGCTATTGAGCCATCTCCACAGGGGCATAAGCGCTGGCATACAGAGGTATCCTTATAACATCCAAGGAAGACTGGTGAAGACATTACCTTCACCCTAGCTAAGGTGTAAATGACCTATGAAATGTCAGTACTGTATTGTAGTGGATGATAGATAGGAGGCTGGCGCAAAACCTTTTGGAAGAATCCCCCAAAATGTAGGACTAGACCCTAGCCTTAAATTGGTTTGAAGGTCAGTGTCCCAGATCTGTTGCTTGAGAGTACTTCTGGCATTTTCAAAGCCTAATGACCAGAGGCTCTCCATAAGACACCCAATGAGTAGATATTGTCAATAACTTTTTTTAAGCCACCTTCAAACAGTGTTTAAAACAGTCTCTAAGGAGCAAAGAACCAAACCTATGAATCGGTTCCTGAGAAGACATCTCCTAACTTAATTTTTTTTATGTATGTTGTTTTTGTTTTTGTTGACTTGCAGCTAACAAGTTCTTATCGTGTTTATATTTTATATGCTTTTTGCTTGTTTGGTTATAAACAAAACATTTTAAGCAGTTTTGATTGCAGATAATAAGTAATCAAAATAATACAGCTCTAAAACTCTTCACTCCCGCATAATTTTTTCTGAAGCCTTTGCCTTTATTCCAGTATTTTGCTTTTAAATAATATCCAAGGAAACTCATTCATAGGGGTTTTTGGTCACATATTAACATGTCACTGTCAGACTTCCATGCAGACTTGAGAAGCTGAAAAAAGGCCAGAGAAGATTGACTGCACCTTTTTAAATTCACCAACATATTATTTCCCATTAAATATTTTCAGTCTTAGCATTTCTTAACAAAGCATGTTCTTCAGAAAGCAAGTCAGCAGTTTCTCAATAACCTTCCTAGCAATTTCAGTATAACTGATTCAGCCTTTATTTTGAAATATGTGTCATCACCATTAAAGGGTGCATTTAATGAAGTGGTAATTCAGAAGAAGGCATGTTCTGCTTTCTTTCTTAGAATTCATTATGAAATAATGAAATAAACATTAAAAGAATCAAAGCAATGAGTTAAAAAGTGAACTGAAACAAAAACCCAAATCCAATGTCAGCAGTGAGTACTGTAATTAATTTTTTAAAACATAACAGCAACATGTAAACCAGAAAATTGATTTAAAGGCCAAGGTGGATACCGTGTTTATTTTGTCTGGTATATAAAGCTAAAGATGTAGATAGAGGTGCTCTAGAGCTAGAGTGCACCCCAGAAAAGGCCACTCTCAAAAAAATGGTCTCATAGATGACGCTCTTGAGAAGAGTCTCCCCAGATCTCAAATTGCAGGCAGGTTTTCATGGGAGCAAGCAAGCAAACTTGTAAAGCAGGGCGGCCAATTCCTTTGGTGGCTGGGCCTGTAGTTAGCACTTTTGAGGGACAGAAGGATGGAATGATAATTCATGGTGGTTGGAGAGCACATGGGACAAGGATTTTCTGGTTCCCTCCCTGGTTGGAGAGGGGATGAATATTTGGTTTTCTTTCATTTTTTAAAAAAGTAATAATAAGCCTATTTATTTCATACAGGTTTCATACAGGGTTTGCCTGTTTCCTGTGTAGCATAATACTGTGCTGAATTTTTGGCAGCTATGGTCAGAGGGCTATCCAGGAGCTGCATGTGGCTTTGTGCTGCCCACTCCTGCTATAAAATCTTAATTGGTTTAGGGTTACAATAACATTTGCCCTTCTCATCCTATTGAACCACTTGAGCTGCTTAGATTGAGTAAAATTATGATAACTGACTTAAAATCTATAACGTGTGTAGATGGAAGTGCAGTTTCTCCACTACAGTTCATATCCTAAAAGCATTAAATTATAAAGTATGGAAATCTTACTTGGCAAGGTTCTGTTGGTGATGAACAAACTGGTGAAATGTGGCAATCTTTCAAGACATGTGTTGTATTGTAAGTTAGCAGCGTTGCCATTTTCAGCATTTCAGACAGTGGTTCTTAGCAAATAGTCTCAGTAGCATGTGGCCACGCGCTGCCTGGCTTGGAAACTCAACCAGGAAGTCAAAAACAACCTGGAAGAAAGCACTAGCAGAACAGTTCTGTACTGTGGCCAAGTAAATTGCCTCTTTGTTGATCCCTCAGCACAGGATGGCACCTTGTTGCCTGGGCCAATCAGACAAATTAAGGATGGTCAGCCTTGGCTTGTTTTTGCATGGGGGATGTCTTGGGAACTCCAGGTTTGTTAGCAGGACAAACTGCTTCTGTAATGCTGCCAAGAAAATAGCTGAGATGCAATACCCAAGGGTTGAGCTTGAGTTCAGCACGCCTTTAACTTCGCCTGCTTCAAATAGTAGTTTTGACAGGGAGGTCTTTTCAGCTTTCGCCAAAATAAGATCTAGTTGAGAAGCAGGCACTTTATTCTGTGCTTGAAAAGTTGCCGCTGACGTTTTATTTGTCACGATATGAAACAAGTATAGATTGTTCATTCTGAGGCTTGTGAATGTTTTGCAATGCGGGATTAGATTCAGCAATTGTGTCAGGAGTTTATTAATTATCCAAGGCACATTACTGCCATCTCCTGTCTAGAAAATTACCTGAATTTGTTGTCATCTAAAATTGGCTAGATAAGTGTTTTAAAATAACATTTACGTGGTGGTGGTGTTAGTAGCAATAGTACCTCTATTTATTGTGTATCTATAACTCAGCCCAATACAGACATACTTAATATTTTTACACTTTTAAAACTTTATTTTCAATTATTAAAGTAACATTTAGCACATCAATGTCAGCAGTCTTTCAGTGCTATATGTAGGAGCAGTGTATTTAAGATACCGGTATAACATTTCAAGGCATTTCTAATAGAAGATATCATCCAAAAACATAAAAAGGCTAAGGATTTTTTTAAATTAAAATCTTGACACGAGCATAAGCAAAAACATAAATTACTTAAGTATGCTTTTAAACATTTCCAGAAAAACATGATTATAGTTATAGAACTTGGTTACTCTATTGAACTTTTTAGCACTTCCCCTTAAAATATTTGCTTGCCCTCAATTGCTCTAGTTGGCATAATTTCACAGCTAAATCTGGTTATTTAACACCGTGATTTTAATTAATTCATTGCCTGATTTGTTACCTAAGAAAGAAGCAAAATGTAGGTTTAAAATGGTAACAACAATAATGAAAGCAAATATTTTAAATAGTCAATAATTAACATAAAATGCAGTAATGTGCAATAATAAAAGAGGAAGACCTCGATTTCTGTCTTTCTGCACTTTATGCTCCTCCTTGCAATAGTACTATACTCAATATACTGCCAGACAGAACTATGCTACTTGCTATGTTATTTTGGAAACTTTGTCTCCAAGTAGATAATATACATAAAAGTCATCCAGAACACCTGGAAATTTTGTGTTAAATATGCTATTGTGATGACACAGTTATCCCTTTAGAAGAGGCAGTAGACAAATATACACAGTGTGTTTCTTTTGCAGTTTCCCCACATGGGCATTTTTTCTCTGAGCAGAATGTTTATCTGCCCTTAAAAATTGCTGAAGGGAGTTTTTAAAAACATGCAAGGGTGCAATGATCTGCAAAAATAAGCCGCTTAAGATATTGTTCCACTTGGAGATTATTTAACCAAATCCTGCCGACCATGCTTGCAGAAATTCTACCCAGTCTTCGTCTATGGCCATATCTTTTAAGTGTCTACTTCAGCATCTCTCTTGGTCATTGCCCATTTCTACCAACATCTAGGAAAAACACCCACTCTGTGGCAGTTTGCTCTATCTTTGGTTTCTGGAATACATGTCAGCCAGCCTTGTGATGAGAAATTCAGCTTTAACCAGAAGTTAAATATCCTCATCCAGGTCCTCATTTCAGCCTTTTTTAGGCCTGCATCTAGTGCTGTGTTGAGAAAGCAAAACACTTTTTGAGGATACTTTGATCTTTACCCCTCTTCTACAGAGAGCAACAGTTGTGCCTAAACAGCAGTAAAACTAAAGTCATAATATTCTCAGAAAGTCTAAGAAGCCGGACTTGAATCATTAAAGGGCAGAAGTTCAAGTAGACTACTTGTTTTAACTCTCTATTTTCCATTCAACTGAAAATCAAATACCATTTTTTTTATATGCAACTCAGAAGACCGCAGGGAGCTTTGCAGCTATTTTGTCTTTCTTCTATACAAGGGGAGCTCAGTATATTCCCTCTGCTATTATTTTTGTGGATAAACATCCAGCACACCATCCTTGTAGATGGAAAGTTAGACTCTTCTATTAGCGACCATTCAGACAAAGTTTCTAAACAAAGGCTTCCAAGTGGTGTTTTGCAGGCCTAAGAAAGGCCAAAATGAGTACCTGGATGAGGATATTTAACTTTTGGTTGAAGCTGAATTTCTCATCATAAGGCTAGTTGATTATTTCCGTGTATCCCAGAAACCAAAGGTAGAGCAAACATGCATTGCTGAATTGTCCTAGCTTTTATGGAAACCAGCCTGAAGTCCCTACTGCAGACACTGGCTCTGAGTGCCTAAGGGTCTGCTACAGTAACTATCATGGGAATAGCAGTAAGAACAGATTGAAGTTGAGCACTCTGGATAATAAATTCCTGAATGGGGTTATAGTTATTAGATTAAATTGTTTTTCAATGGTTAAAATACTTGGTAAGCATGTGGGTGAATTTCTGGCTAAAAATTGTATGCTGGCATGGTCATAAGTTCTAGAATATTTCTATAAAATTGTTAGGTAGCTCCTACAAGAATTTCAGGACTGGGGGGAAAAAGGAACTCATAGATGTTTTTAAAACTCAATTGCACTGGCATACATAGACTATCCTGACTGCTTGCTTATACTTGGCTTAAAATATACCTAGAACCCTATTTGTGCTTCAGATGAAAAGGAGAGAAGTTGCTCTTGTCTATTGCTCATGCTGATCATACACTATAAAATTACTGCACTGGCTTTCTTTTGACTTAATTTCTGTTCTTTTCTTTTCTTTTCTGCACAAGCACTCCTATTTGGACAGGGAAACCTCCCTCCTTCTGAGAAACATTGCAGGAAAGCCTTCTCATTTGCTGACCAAGGTGATATGCTACTTACTTCCCACCTGCATGTGACCATTTACTTCTAGATAGAAATGGAATTTGTGTAGTGTGTATATGTGTAAAATTGGACTTTGTGTCTAGTAGTTTGTGTTTTATGAAAACGACTATTCCTCTGGTCAAAGATGAGCAAGGCTTCATGAAATACATTTGGTTGGTTGATAGTTGTTCAGATATTCTTTTGTAAATCAGCACTTTACAGACTAAGATATGCTAGAAAATATCCTCAGAGCAATAAGCCATGTCAGGTTATGCTATTCATATTGACAGAAATTAGGACACAAAGGTTTTTAAAAGTATTAAACTCATTTGTGGTAAAATAAAACAAAAACCTTTCTACTTTTTTTTCTGTGTCAGATAATAGTCTCTGACCTGTTCATAATCTGTGGCCTCAACCATGTCTCCCAAAATGCTGCAATCTGCACCATTTCTCTCCCAGGAGTAAAATTATGAAAAACAGTGTAAATTAAGCTAAATAATTTGGTATTAATTTTATTCATCACTTGGTTTTAATGAAGGCAGAATGTAATTGTTGCATGGCTTTATATGGCCAGAGGAGAGAGGTCATGAATTAGAGCTGCAAGTTAAGGACTAAATCTCTCCAGCAAATGAATAAACTGTTTTTCAGTAGTAGGTACATTTCTCCTTTTGTACATCGAATTTATCACTGCAATAGAAAATTACTCTCTTTGTTAAATCAGGACATTACCGTATTTTTCCGACTATAAGACGATACTTTTTTCTAAAATCCTTACCCTAAAAATTGAAGGGCATCTTATTCAAGGAAGTCAGCCGAGAATTGCGCGGTTGCAAAACTGCCCATACTTTGTTTCTGCAGAGAGGCTTCCTCCTATTGCCAGCCTCCAATCACGAGTGAAATAGCTCGTCTCCCAAACAGACTTCCTCCAATCACGAGCCTGATGTAACTGACGTCAGCTGACGCTGAACAAACCAATTAGAGGAAGGCTGTCTGCAGAGACAAGCTATCGGCAGTTTCACTCGTGCTTGAATGTAATCAGTTATGCAAAAGAGCATGGAAATAGAGCTGCAGAGAGACAGTTTGGACCTCCTCCCACCGAGTGTATCAGGTAAATGTTAACTAATTACTAAATAAAAATCTGTTCTGCACTATCTTTAAAATATTAATTTCTTAATTTTGGGTTGGAAAAATGGGGGTCGTCTTGTACATGGGGGCGTCTTATTGACGGAAAAATACGGTATATTGCCTACAAATGCAGTTATTGTTGCCAGATTCAATAAAATTTTATATTGGAGTTACAGAAATCACATAGCTTTAAATAACATCAACATATACCTAAAAATCATTTAAGGAAGTATGTCTTTGTAAGTAAATGTTAATGCTTTCAATCAGTTCTCATTTTAATCTTTGATTGTGTAGTTATCATTATATAAAATTATAATCCATAAACAGTCAACAAGAAAATAGATTATGAATGCAAGGTATAAAGTCATTGATTTCCAGTAGATAAATGAAGGCAACCATAGATCAGATCAAATCAAAACTTTCTTATGGCTAAAGGCCAGCAAGAACAACCAGACAAGTAATTTATATGGAAGGAACTATCTTCAAGATGCATCATTTGGCACATTCTTGATGCTACACAACAAAGGCAACCATAGAGATTAGTCACTGATATATGAGAAGTTGAAAATCTTGTGTATCTTAAAATTGAATTCCTTTTATTAGAGCATAAGCCTTTCTGAATTGTAGCCTACCCATAGGTGGGAAGAAGATTATATAGTAAAAGAGGGTTACAGGTAAATGAAATACTGTCAGTATATTCATTGCTATTACTTGCCAGTAGAATCTGTGAACATATTGGTTCAGTGTTCACATATTCTTGCACCATTGCGATAAAGTATTCATGAAGTTTGATCATCTTTGTCTCTGTTTAAGCCATGGAAATTTCGTCTCAACTATTTTATCATGAAATAAATTGTTATTTATTCATTAAACATTTGTCACCTTGAGGACAGTTTCAAAATATCCATGGAAGTTTGAGTATTCTGCTGTTGCTTTTGGGAAATTAAAATTTCTGATGTTAAATTTGCACTTGTTTCCTATATTTTCTGTATCAGTTTGTTCTCTCTAGAGTTTGGTGGGGTATTAGTGAGAATGATGGCTATGTTGCAGTGGATGATAATCAGATCTGTGAATCCTTGCTATAGTTAATAACATTATTACGTAAGTATTAACAACGTTGTCAGAGTAGGTACAGGAACAAAGTTAGCATCTCAGTCTGTGGAAAGGTTTACTCCTCATGGTTGTATCACTATATCTATTGTCATAGACAGATAAGTCTTCCCCATGACTGTGAAAGGAAGTATCATAACTTCATGTGGACTATAATTCATAAAAGCTTACACTGCAATAAATACATTACCGTTGAAACAAGATTCTGCATGACATTTGTCACAGCAGATTAAGATGACTCCTTCCCTTCCCGGGAAAATTAAAATATTAGTTTTAATTTTAGCAGTGACTTTCCATTCTAGAGAGAAGCTGGCATTGCTTAGAACTCTGCTGAATGGCAACCCTGATAGAACATGAATAATTACTGCGTGATACATAGCTTCCCTGGTATTTGATGTTGATAACAGAAGTACATTCAGTAGATATTAACTTGTACAAATAAAGACAGTTTTTAAAAGGTATAATTTATTTAAAATAAGTTGAAATAAAGAACACTCTAAACTTACATGTCTCTTCTGTTTTGCTATCATAAAAGCCCCACACAGGCATTTGCACCAAATGGGGAGAGAACAGGATACATAGGCTTTGCCCCTGTTTCTTTCTACTTATGCATGCTCAGAGTCTTAAGAGGAATCCACTTGGGTTTGCTTGAACATGGGGACAGCTGCCAGTGCCGTCTGTGAACGTGCCGTATAGCATTCCTGAAGTTCCAGAGAAATATCCCCACGTTTGAACAAACCTGAGTACGTGTGTACACCCTCTATGATTCTCTCCACACATGGTAAATGCCTGAATGGAACTGCCGAAAGGGGCAGTTCAAATATAATAGGAAAACGTGCTTCCCTGCCACATGAAAAAGCCATAGCACATGAATGAGTCACAATCTACCATGTTCCTCTTACATGCACTTGGAGTTGAGAACAGTCCAGGATAAAACTCTGATTTCAGAATTTTCCTTGTTGAACGTAATTTACCAAACCACAGTTTCCTGAGTTCAGCCATCACATCCTAGCTTCAAATCTGAAACAGAAGCTTCTGATGTCCTTGTAAAAGACGATAAAAGAGGAAAAGAGAATTTGCAATCGAGGCTTACTGTGTTTAATTTCAGCAGGCCTAACTGAATATTTGATTCAGTAAATTAAGCTCCAGATCTCTTCATTTATTTTAACTTAAATTTGAGGAAAACTGATTCTTTGTGCTTTGGGTTTCTCCCTGTCAATTGAAATGGATGGATGGAGTGCAATCCAGCAGCTGAACTTAGACCATCATTGTGGTTAAGTATGCTGTTGCTTTGCCACATAACATTCGCACTAGGCTGCAGCAGTCTATAAAAGTTTCAGTTCCATACAGAAACAGTCATTATTACATAAAGTAAGTGACAGTATTTTTAGAGGCATAATTGATCAGATCTGTTCTTCAGCAGAAAGTATTAAGACAGTCTTGAGGTTTTCTACTTTATGCAATCACAATTTTAATAAGAAGCTAATATGTTTAAAATTAATTTGATTTTCAAAAAGTTCATTAAACTGTGTCAGAGTTTGATAAGTAATCTTGAAATCCACAATATATCCTTTTTTTTGGATGTTTATGGTCTGTGATGTTTTACCATATGGATCCCCCAGATGTAGACGCTTGCTAAAATATTATTTTTCTCATCATAAATACTTTGTAGCAAATAGAACCCGCATTCCAGAACAAAAGTCATTTTCTGAATAAAAACTAAAATTTTAATCAAATGTGTTTCCAGTAAATATGTTAGCTAATTTGTGAAAGCTTGCTATTTTTAAAAGTTTGCTTAGAAATAACACTATATTTTAGTGATAATTTTTATCTTATGCATTTGATTAATACTAAAAATAAAATGGGAAGATCCATATAACAGTATAATAAAATACTTGCTTTGTTTCATCTAAAAAATAGCATATGGTATCTAACAGCTAGTGTTTGGAGGAGTAACTTAAAAATCAACCTGCTGTTGATTTACTTTTCAGTAAATCTCAAAAACTCATGTGAAAATAATTGCCAGGATTCAAGAGAGTTCCTTAGGCTTATACCAAAGCACAAGATGAATATGAAATTTCCAATTTTGAAATCAGCTTGCACTTCAAGTGGGAAAAGTGGGAAAGAGAAGTGTAAAACCAATTAATATAATTGCATCATTCTTTAAAGTAATCTGCACTATCTTAAATTATTTATTTTTCTGTATGTAGCAAATATCTATATACATAATAAATTAAAACAACTTTTTCAGTCATAATAGTTTTTGTTCCAACAGTCTTGTAAACATGTTTCTAAAGAGGTGAATTTCATAACTAATAACCATAACTCTTTACAAACAAATACTAGCTTCTTAACTTCAGCTTTTTTAAGAATATTGTTATTTTACTAAAGTTTGAAATGTATTCTGTTGGTTAAATAACAAGTAAGCAAACTGCTATTTAATTAATGCTTTCAAAGAGTCAAAAGAATATTTGTCTAGAATGACGAATTAGAAGAGGAATTATTCTGAGTTTCTCAATTCTTGAAAAGAGTTTTTTTATTAAAAACATGGATTACACATACCCCTTTAAGTGATATAAGGACTATAGGGAAGAAGCCATATGTCATACCAAGCTGTAAACCCCCCAAAAGTATGTGACTATATCAAGTTTTGTGTCCATCAGGTTTCTAAAATAATAAAAAGAATGAAAGAAACAGTCCTATTATGAAAAAGCAATTGCGCCAATATGTTTGAATTCACCATCTTCTCTTCCCACTTTTTTGAAGAACCAGGACTGGTCAATTCCAAGTGGCTTATTTGAACAAGTATCATTTTTGGAGATGGTCTTGTTTTTATCTGCTAGGTTTCTGATATCCTTCCTTCCTTCCTTCCTTCCTTCCTTCCTTCCTTCCTTCCTTCCTTCCTTCCTTCCTTCCTTCCTTCCTTCCTTCCTTCTTTCCAACTAGAGACAGGAAGAAACTTTTTTAAACATGCTTCACTCACTGCTACCTGCCATTTTACATTCCTTGTAACAGTCCATTAAAAGATCCAGAGAGCAACCACAAAATTGGCTTATATTGTTTACCATTATTGTTGCTTAGACTTAAGCAGTATTTGAACAGAGAAAGCAATATTGCAGTTGGAATTATCAGTTGCGTTCATTCATTAATTTTTTCATTTCTTGCAACTGTGTTGGACTCAGTTTATCAAACTATTTTGTAGATGGGAGTGCGGGGGGGGAGAAAATATGCATGTGTGCATTTTATCTGATCATGCAACTTAGCTGCTATAACCTTGCTTCATTCTGAGGGGCAAGGTCAGTTTGTTCAGAAAACAGACTGCCTGTGATTTATTTGCTCCTCATACTTCGTAGCATGCAGAATGTATAAGCAAATGTGTTAAAAATGGCTTAGGGGCTATTGTCAGTTGAAAAGGAGAAATGTAAAAATCTTGTTTTATTGACAAAGGGTTTTTAAATCCTTTTTTGTATGTTGCCTTGAGTTGCTTTGGATTATGTAGTTTTTATTTATAGAATAAATACAGTCTGAAAACCATATTCTTAGTGGTGAGATGCTGATTACATTTTTAGAAGCATATAGAATTTAAAGCAATTATTTACCCAATTTTTTTTCAGAATAATTTCCATCAAAAATGTAGTAATAATCTTAGTATCAAGCAAACAGGTATGTACTTATTAAGTCATTACAAGCTGATTCCTCTCCAATTTAGTAATTATAAATTTCGAAGAATATTTTTGCCATGCAGTGGTAGAATAGTTATCAACTTTTAAATTGGGCTAATATTCTTATTCTGGCTAGCTACTTTTAATAATCAGTATTATTTTGAGGAAAAAATAGAACATTTTTTTAATTAAATGTTTTGTTCATGAACAATTAAAAAAAAGTCACAAATTAGCACAAGAAACTTAAAATATTTTGTAGGTGGTAAATTCACTCTTCACACCTCGCTTCTTTTTTATTCACAGTCGAACAACAACCACAACAAAAAAACAACTGTTCCTACTTTTTCATTCTAAATTATTTTTTCATTTTGAAGAAGTCACTCCAAAGTGAGAAGGGGAGGGGAGAGTCTTCATCTGAAGAAGCTATTCCTGTTAAAAATTGGATTGCTACTTCACTAAAGTCTGAATATAAATGTTTAAGTGACTTCCAACAATTGTATGACTTTCTTTGGAATGTCAGCAACAAACATGTACAGTGGTACCTCAGTTCACGAACTTAATTCATTCCGCGACTTTGGTCGCGAACCGAATTGGTCGTGAACCGAATCAAATTTTCCCATAAGGTTCAATGTAAATATGGTTAATCCGTTCTGACCCCTACGAATTTGGTCGCCAACCGATTTTTGATCGCGTCCCGAATCAAATTTCCCTATAAGGTTCAATGTAATTACGGTTAATCCGTTCTGAACCATATGTTGTTGTTTTTTTAAACCACAAAAATATGACACAAAGTACAGTACGAAGAGAGAGAAAGCTAACCTTGCTTGACGCGACTTCTGGCGTGGAGGACAGGAAGGCGGGTGGGGAGGCAGTTACTGCTTGGAGGGAGAGTCCCCCTCCCTACAGGAAGCCGCGACCACATGTCACGGCAGGGAAAATGGCCGCGGATCCTGTTCGTCACCCGATGCGGAGTTCGCGAACGGAGGCAAAATTTTGCGACCGGAGCTGTTCGTGAACCGAATTGTTCGTGAACAGAAGCGTTCGTGAACCGAGCTACCACTGTATTACTTGAATGGCGTAAAATGAATTATAGTAGATATTAATGGAGAAATGGTAGCTGGTATTGTTTCATATCCAATTCCTCTGCAGCAGTTAAGGATTGACCTTAATTCTGAGCATTGAAGAAATTGGAAGAAAATAAGCAGAGAGAAGCTGTTGCTTTGTATTTAGTAATTATAATTTAATTCTGTCATTGCCTCTTCCTTTCTTCAAAGTTATATTCAATTCTTTCAGACTAAAAGTATCAGAAATAAAGCATGTCTTTCACTGCACTTTGTTCAAGGCCACAGAAATAGGCTTTAGGAGAGTTATCTAATATTCAGTGGTTCTCTTTAACTACATGTTGAGACACTGGCTCTGACAGTTCCTTCTGTTTCTTTACAATTTTGCTATTTGCAGACTTATAATATTTTCTGAATTTCTTTCTCATCTTGGACAAACATACAATATTATCCATGATAAAGATCTATAATATAGATTTGAAATTCTTTTTATAGTTCATTATCATATTTCCTGCTGCTGCTTAATATTTGTGAAAAAGCAACTGATTTCATATCCCCCCTAAATTTCCCTGTTCAAAGAACTCTTGGAGGTTAACTTCTGTAGCGTTTGTGGACTTGCATGTTAATAGCAAATTAGAGAACATGAAACACAAAGATTGGATATATTATAAAATGATATACTTTTGATTTACAAACTATATCTAAGGTGGAGAGGATGAAACCAGTAGGTGCTATAGATTTTTTGTGTAAAGCTTGTCTGTTAAGTTCATGGCATTCTTCATGTGGCAACCAGCTTTATACTCCCATACTTTTTCTTTGCATGTTTTATTTCTTTGAGTTATTTCATTGATTGAGCAGGTTGTGATTTGCTGTTGGATCCAGACTGGTAACTTATGGCATGTGCCTACTCTGCAAACCATGTTCTTCAGCTGATTAAGTAACCTGTTTGGAAGGAGTTGACATAAACTATCGTTTATCAGTTTGGATTTAATAGTAAACTGTGGCTTGATTAAGCCAAGAAATAACGAAACTAAAGCAAATGCATAAAAAGTTGGGTACATTCTAAAACAAAATTACTGCTTGCTACTTAATACCAGCAGTCTTTTTATTTAAAAGTTACATATTTTTAAAAATAGAGAACCTAGGAAAAAATAGCTAGAACAACGCTTTCCTGTAGGCTTTCATTCGTATAGAGAGAACATAAAGGGAAATGAAGATAAAACAGGAGAACTAACAAACTGGGATAGCACATTGGATCTCTCTTCTGCAGGAAAAACAACCATTACAAAAGAAGTTGTTAGCAAGGCTTACACAAATTGTGGCCAGGTTTTATAGGGATATGGTCACTCTAACGTCTTCAATTATCCTGAAAGTAATCGAGACTTGTCTATTCTACAGTCAAAATGCGTCATTTTAAAATATATCAGGAGACCTAGGATATTTGTGTTTGGGATTTAAAATAAGGTGGTAAAATTTCTGGACAGTTGTGAAATACTTTGAAGAGGCAGTTAATAAATAAAAATACTTTTATTTTAGCACCTTTTACAGAAATAAAAGTGCTTGTTATTGTAGGAATTGATCATAAAATTATCGTGCTTGATGTATCAATAGTAAAAGTGTGGTTGATTCATAAATTAAAATATGATTGGGTGGGTAGTTTTGTCTCAAAATGTCAGATTAGAAAGAATATAATTTCCAAAAGATATGAATATGGTAAATATTAATATACTGATAATATACTACAGTATATTGAATTTAGATATACTTCAGTTCAATGAATTCAAAGCTCAGAATGATAAATGTACATGGCTGACTCAGCCCTAATTCTCATGGCCAGCAAAATAAAATTAAACAAAAATCTGAGCAGTGTTGTCATAAGAGTCTCCTCTAAAAGAAAGTAGGAGAGATACCAATCAGATGTTCTTCCAGAAAACAGATCACTGAGATAATTTCTGTACATAAATCTGTGCATAAAGTCTGATCATCCCAAATGTAAAAAAACCCCTTCATTTGCGGCATAAGATATTCTTATTTTGTATACTAAGTGCTCAGTTGTTTGGAATATTTTTCCCATTGAAGTCCATATGAGATTTGTGCTACAGAATTATTTCTCTAATTTTTATTTTCAAGCTACACGAAACCATCTTTGTGTTCGATACAATGGGCTTTTATACCACCTTCAGAATGTTCTTTGTTTCTTGTGTAATTGATTATTCAGATAATGTTTCAGGCCTCATTTATCATTGCTCTTATCAATTTACTCATTACTTTCATTGAAGGTTATTATGTTTCTGATGAAGAAGGCCATTTCTTTTGCCAGCTGTTGCCTTTTTCACTACAAATTGTAACACAGACTGAACTTGATGAGGCAGGCGGTAGCTCCAGGGAGCTAGGAAAGTATTCAGAAGTCTTCATGAGGATGGGAAAAAGCAGCATAAATGTTACTATGCTGTAACATGCCTGTGCCCAAACAGGTGCATTTGAATAGCACGTGCTTTTTAAGTATAATATTTTAAAATGATGGGAAGTTTCCAGTAAATATTAGAGGAGCATGCAATGCTTTTTTATATACTTTGGAAGTACTTTTATAGTAGAAATGCACTTAACGGAATTCTGTCTTTTGTTCTTACAATTCTGTTCTTTGAAGTACTCTGTTAGACAATATAATTGGGAAGGGGGCAGATGGGAGGAGCACGTGATAGATTTTAAGGGAAAAAACAAAGTGTCTAGTGCTTTAAATGGTTTTGTTGTAGTAGAATATATATCAGTCCAGTTATATGCCCGATGTTAAGCCAGAAATTATTTTCCCTAGGAGGAACAGGCTGCTAAGCTAAAGGCTGAAAAGATCAGGGTTGCTTTAGAGAAGATTAAAGAAGCACAAGTTAAAAAGGTAAGTTGTTGTTCTTTTACTTTTTTTAAAGTCAATGCAAACAATTCATTCCTACTGAGGAAAATGCAGCATTAAGACTCTCGTTTCTTAGGTTATATTTTAGTTGTATAGTTTATGTCACATTGCAGTTCTAGTTATCAAGCAATGTTAATATATTCAGCTTGGGGTATGGCAACAGAAAGTTCCTTTTTAATGACTCCAGGGTGTGGGTTGTATCCAGTTGTATCCATTCACCCTATCTCCCTTCCTCTATAACTCCTGCATGGCTGCCAGTCTGCAGCATAGGCCTCAGGGAACCTTTGCAGGGCATCTAAAGGATACACAACGATATGAGCTAGGGGAAAGTATAGAATCATCTCGAACTAACAGAAGTTGGAAATGTTAAATTATACTTCATCCCATGTAAAAATCATATCAATGAAAATTCTTACAATCTAGTACCGTTAGTCCTCGCTTAACAATGGTAATTGGAACTGGCAACTTTGTCACTAAGCAATGAGGTCATAAAGCATGATGTCAAGTGACCATACCAACTTACAATGGCAGTTGCAGCAGTCCCAGTTGCCCTCGTTAGGTGAATCCTGTATGGTTGTAGCATCCTGCGGTCCCGTGATCACCATTTGCAACCTGCTGGCTTCCCCATTGACTTTGCTTGTCAGAAGCTGGCAGTGAAGGTCACAAATGGCGATCACATAACCACAGTATGCCGCAACTTCGTAATTGCAAGCCAGTTGCCAAGCGCCCAAATCGCGATTGTGTAACTGCAGGGACGCTGTGACAACCACAACTATGAGGACCCATCGTAAATCCCCCTTGTTCAGCCCCATTATTACTTCGAACAGTTGCTGAATGAGTGGTCGTTCAGTGAGGACTATCTGTACTGGGGTGGTAATTCTGTTTTGAAATTTCGTCTGCCTTATGTTTAATGCTTTCTCCTTTATCTCTGCTACAGCTTGTGATAAGAGTCCACATGTCTGATGACAGCTCCAAGACAATGATGGTAGATGAAAGACAGACAGTAAGACAAGTGCTAGACAACTTGATGGACAAATCACATTGTGGATTTAGCTTAGACTGGTCCTTGGTAGAAACAATCTCAGAATTACAAATGGGTTAGTAATGCAGATTTCTTGATTGTATCAAACTGTTTCAGAATTTTTATGATGTATGATCTTGTCTGAGGGTTCTTTACTGATTTCTGAGTTCATATGCCACATTTTAAAAGACGGCTTATTTTGTCTGTCAGTTGTGGGTGGGAAAATGGATCTTTTTTAGATTTCAGAGCAACATGCATTGTGTGTGCGTATGAATGATGAGAGCTAGGTTCTAGTCCTTCCTTAGGCATGGAAGCCAGCTAGGTTACTTTGGGCCACACTTTTCCTAGCTTAGCAGTTTTTGTAAGATCATTTTATAATTCTGGAAGTCCCAGGTTTGCTAAAACTTCTGTAATCTTTGGGTGTTACCACTTCAGTTACATAAGCACAAGCTTTCAAAGGACCAAATCAGAAATACAATAATAGTTAAAGTAGTTGAGGCTTAGTTTTCCTTGGGAGTTGTAGCATATCAGACTGGATACAGACATATTTGCATGGTGTTTGTACCATACTGCTTTTACTTATACAAGCTGTTATCCATATTTTTATTTAAAAGTCAACAACATATTTATTACAAGTGGTTGATGTTAGACTTGCTACTTTTGGCCTGTTAAAAATGCCTTTATATGGATAAGCCTTTGGATTATAACTTCAGTATATAATTTGCTTTCATCGTCATTTTGTATATAAATAACATTTTTTGTATTTATTTAAATATTGGGATGCCTTTTGAATAGAGCAACATTTCAAATATGGTACAATCTATTGGTTTTATTTTTATTACAGTACATTTCATTCCACAGAATTAAAATATTATTTGTAATAAGAATAATTCCTGTTTCTGTACTCTTATATGTGAGTATCTTTCCCCCTTTTAAAAATGTTTCTTTGTATTTTTCATAATAATGGAGTGATAGTTCATTCCATTGATACATGAAATCAAATCTATATTGATTTTAGATTGCAGGATACAAGTAGACAAAATCAGGTTTCATACAAGAACCGTGCAGTTGGACTTCACTCATGGTTGAAATCATAGCCTCCTAATTCCAGAAAGTGAATAGAATGTTTGATTACATACACACAGATTCATTTGTATGCAAAATAGATTTGTAGAATTTGTTCTTAAAACAACAAAAAACCATATTTATGCATTACAAAAGCCATAATAATGGTTTAACTACTAGTACTACTACTACATAGATAGTAGATAGTAATTAGAAAATAGACTTTTTCCTGTGTTTGGTAAGTATGGAAGATACATGTTCTTCTGTTTTATCATTTTTCATATGCATCGTCATATGACATCAGGGAAAGGACTTCAGACTGTAAAATTAGACAACCTGACTTTGAATTTAACATGTTTGTTATATTTCCTGTAATTATGCAGAGAGAATTTTTGAAGACCATGAAAACTTAGTTGAAAACCTCCTGAACTGGACAAGAGATAGTCAAAACAAGCTTATGTTTGTTGAACGTATAGAAAAATACGCACTTTTTAAAAATCCCCAAGTGAGTATAATGCTCTTTTTTCTGCATTTGACCATCCATTGAAGCTTAAGCTCCCTTTGTGATGGTTGTCCTTATGTGCTTAAGGCTCTAAAATTCATTGAATATAATTTATTGAAGTAAAAATTAACCATGACCTGAAAGGGAGTTGAAGTACTTCTCAAATCTGTTTTGATGTTTCTGTTCCCCCTCCTCCCATTAAAATTCTGGGAAACATTAAAAATATATCTGCATTTACATTTCTGGGCAGGTTTTTGTATCTGGGAATAAACATGCCTGCCAGTATTTCAGTGCTGAATGCATGTATATGCTTTGTATATAGTATAATACTCAGGGTAGGTTAAAAGACTTCATATTATTCCCATAAATTTATACTTTTCTTCCATATAGAAAAACTCTTTATTAGCATCAAGAAAATATGAGAATTTTTTTTCTTCTTGATAGTGTCTTATTTTTGAGTTTTGTTTTTGTTTTTCTTTTGTTGTTGTTATTAATTAAAAAGCAATAAAATTTTATTTTAAAAAATTGAGACTAAGATTACTATTATTTTACATTCTTCAACTTTAGCCTCAATTTCTCTATTGCAGAATTATCTTCTCGGGAAAAGAGAAACCTCTGAAATGGCAGATAGGAACAAGGAAGTATTACTGGAGGTAAGTCTTTCTACAAAGTGATAAAATATAAGAAACATTTCACTATTGCTTCTGTCCGCAAAAGAGAAAGCTGCTGTGTGAACATCTTGAAATAGTCCAGGTCCCACCCACAGAATTCAAAATTTAAATCTATCTGGCACATGAAATATAATGAGGAGTATCGTAATATTTATCTGCCATAATTGAGAACTTTTATGAGGAAGTGTCAGTTTACACAGGAATAGGACCAAGCAGAAACTTGGAAGGAAAATACTTGGAAATCTTAAAAAACAAATTATCCAAGGAAAGTACGTCGTAATACTAAGGCCTGCTTAAACAACTGAGAGTCTTTTGTACTAAACCAGGGGTAGGGAGCTAGATTTGTTTTCCCTGCTTGAGTCATCCAAGTCTCCACAGGCCAAAATAGCTATCCTTTTGGGCTGAAGTTTCCCCATCCTCACTCTGAGAGACAGAAAAGGAAATGCTGAAGAGACAAGCAGTGCAAGAAATGTTCTTGTGAATACATAAAGTTCATTTTTCACATTTGCTTTACCCCTCTGTTCTAGGAGTGCTTTTGTGGAAGTTCAGTAACCGTGCCAGAAATTGAGGGAGTCCTGTGGCTGAAAGATGATGGTAAAAAATCCTGGAAGAAGCGCTACTTCCTTCTGCGAGCTTCTGGAATCTACTACGTTCCAAAAGGAAAAGCAAAGGTGACATCCCTCTCCGGTCTTATGTCATGGTCATCTTTTCAAACAGGCATGATTGTGACTTTTACTAGAAAAAGCACAGTAAAGCACGCTTTTATGATTCATTTACGAGGCAGGCATCAAAATATCATACGACACTGGGAATGTTCATGGCCTGAGCCTTCACTAGCGGTCTGAAAAGCCTTCTGAGTTTGAAACTATGGGTTTCGGTTTTCCATCACCAATGTTATAAAATGTTGTCCTGAGCCTGGACAAAACAAACGTGTTCATGTTCAAGCAACCACAATAGAAATTACAGCAGTAGGGAAAAAAATAGAACCCCAGGACTCACTTGGGGGAGTACACGTATAAACATTTGCCAGTCTTTCCTTCTAGTTTACTTTTCCTCTGTATAATCTCAGTTTTTTAGTATGTTTTTATATTTTGAGGTTTTTAGTAATTTTAAGTATTTCCCATCACCACCCTCAACAGAGCTTTCAGAGAACGAAAAGATTTCTTTTTTCTTTGGGTAGCTATGATGTTTGTGCAAAAGAGTACAAGTGATAATTATTGATTGATTTATTTTCAAAGTGAAATTGCATCTTTTTGGGCCATTGTAAAAGATTTAACATAATGTTTCTGAAAGAACCTGTTCCCAAAGAAACAAATCTATGTTGATGCCTCTGCAAATTCAGCAGTGTCTGTCTAAAGCAAACACACACCATTGATAGAACAAATTCCTTCTCCCCCCACTGAAGACCCTATGTGTGCTCCAAAGAGAACAGGAAGGCGAGATAAAACCTACTTGCAAGATGCTGGTCGTTGACCTTTTGAGCACTTTTGGGTATTTGAGTAAATGTAATCCAGTTAAGCCTTTCATATTACTGGCCCTCACATAAGACTTAAATTGAGAATGGAAATTTCTAATGTATATTGATGAACTACCGTTTTAATATCAAGCAGTAGTTCATAAAAGACACCTTTGTATCCCTTTCCTGTAACTGTTACGGTGAATTAATTCTGTTCTGGTTCATTTCCTGCTGATCTCTTTTGGCATATTGCCATATAAAATGTTATGTACATGAAGGTAATTGTATAAAACTAATTGCACTTCCTTGCATATTTGACAGGTTCTAGTAAAATGCTTTATATTGGTCTTACAGTAATTCTCCCCCCACCCATCACACACCCATTGCATATAGTATTGATGATTTATTTCTTCCAAAGCTGGATCTGAAGGTTAGGTGAATTCTTAACTCAGAGGGAATTAAGATATCACTAAAAGTCGACAGCAGGCACTCTGATGGTACTGATTGGCAATTACTATTTAGCAGGATACATCATTGGCGTGTGCTTAAACAAACTCTTTTTAGGAGACCTCAGATGCACCTGACCAAATTTCTGCCCAAACCTCCTCCCAAAATAATGGACAAGTCTGTTGCATCCAAAGTAGTGCAAACAAGGCAGTTAAATTTATATTAATGGCATGTTATGTTTATGTGATGATACCATAATGCAAATCGCTGTGAAGGATTGTAATTTGTATCATTTGCATAATGGTATACTAGAGAAATAACAAACGTATGCAAATGTTGTAATATGCAGCTCAGTGGACATTTGGGAATAATGGACACCCCATCCCCCCCATATTTTGGAGTGCCAGGGTGAAGTAGTGGTTAAGACCGGGGAGAACTAGGGTTTGCTCCACCATCAATCCCAAAAGCTCACTGGACTGGTGACTTTGGGCCATCATTCACTCTCAGTCCAACCTACCTCACAGAGTTGTGGGGGGAAAAGGAGGCAATGCTTTATATGCTCCTAAACAAAAAGATACGATGTAAATTGAAAAATAAACAGGTACAAATAATTGGTCTGTTATATCAAGATTTCACTATTCATTCAGTTAAGCATGTATAGAAGCAGTAGCCTTGACAGGATTATGTTAATATGATTTGTAGATCTTTGTCCAAACCAAATGTGTCATTACTGATAGGTGTCACGAGATCTTGTGTGCTTTCTTCAATTGGATCATGTTAATGTTTACTATGGACAAGATTATCGCAACAAGTACAAAGCTCCTACAGACTATTGTCTAGTACTAAAGGTAACTATCAATTAATACTTCTGATATGACAAATTAATCAACATCAGAGAAAACTGTCTCTAAAAAGTAGTTGAAATACAACTGGTTTCTATGTGCCATGGATTTCATAACATGGCAGGTATATCATCCAGTGCTGTTTCGTTTAGGAGGTTTTAATGTTCCTTTAAAATTAACCCAAGTACAGATTTTATTTCCCTATTAGAGAAGATGACAATATCTTCATTTTATTTGGAGGATTTACTCTAATCTTTATATGAAAACGTAACATTAAAGAATGTTTTAATGACATTCCTTGTTTTGTAATTACAGACAATAGTATCAATTTTGAATATGCTTCAGCTGGTCCCCATTATGATTCATTTTAGTTCTGAAATTACTTCTTTTTTAATCCAATCAAAATAGATTAAATATCTCTCTTTTCAGCATCCCCAAATTCAGAAGAAATCCCAATATATTAAGTATTTATGTTGTGATGATATCAGAACCCTTCATCAGTGGATAAACGGCATCCGTATTGCTAAGGTATTACCTCCTTCTGTTCATGTTTTTATTTAGCATTAATCCTCTATCAGAATGACTATTAGTTTTATCCACTGCAGTTTTGGGAAACACTTGAACAGAATTTGTCATCTGCTCCTGGTTTGTCACCCTGTTGTTCCACTCTTAATAAGAACTGGTTAATATTAATTAAATCAAGCCAGTACCATGACAGAATATAATTTTCTCTGAAATATGAATCATTGAGAAACAGAAACAACCAAGGAATAGATATACTGTTGCTTTTTTTCCTGTTGGGTGAAGAGGCAGATAAAAGCCTGTATTTCTGTATTCTGGATGGCAATGAGTATCAATTTACAAGTGTTCCCACCAATGACCCATAGCAAGGTAACTCACAATAATAAAGAATCCAGGGTGTAAAACAGAATGAAATGAATATGATTAAAATCAACATTGACAATAGATGTTTTACCAGCAACTGTCTTGGCCATAAAAAAAAACCCAGAAAGTTTAAATTGGCTAATCCATCTTTGTCCTCTAGACTTCCTGGGTTGCACTGCAGTCTGAAAGGAAGGAAGGGAGCGCAGCTATCAGCACACCTTCACTGCAGCTTCCCCGTATCTCTCCCTGCCCTTTGATGCTAAAATGCATCCCCCATTCTACCTCTAACATCCCAAGGGACTTGAAAGAGATCACTTAAATAGCTAACTGTAACTTTATGATTAATGTATTTCATGAACAATTAATGATAAGTTTGCTATACTTATGCGGTATATTTGTCTAGGAGCAGAATCTGAGGCATAATCACACTGCCCATATATCTTTTCTCTTTTAAATTTGCTGTTTTTCTTAACAGTGCAATTGTAAAATCAGAAGTCTGTTTGACTCAGCCTATACCTAGGCAAGATGAATTGAAGGCAGTGTCAGAATTCTCTGGAAGCAAAGGAGGGGGGAAATTCCTGTGGCAAATTTCAGGCAGCTTCCTGTACCCCATCGTGCTGAAGCTAAGGACCACACAGCCCATTCTCTTCTGAGGATACCCATCTTTCAGATGAAGGGAAGGGTTGCTCAGGTTGCCTTCTGCTTGTGCAACCAATGGGTGGAACCCCTTTATTTATTCTGATATGTTCAGCTTCCTAACATTTTTATTTAATGGCTTCTTCTTAGTGACACTATTCAGTTGATCTGTAACTGTAACCCTCTTTTTAAAATCTTTGTCAGAATAAACAGTCCTAGGGGCCTGATGTGCATGTGTACAGCTTTAGTTTTATTTTGTTAGCTAAATCCATTTTTGAAACCAACTGTTGCTGGTTTACTCTTCATGAATTTATTTATATTACTGTGTTAATATATACCTACAGATAGGTGTCTAGAAAATTATCATTTGGTATGTCAGGAAAAAATTATTGCTTGGACCTAGTAACTTAATGTAAGTTATCAATTTTTATTATAGTTTGTGTATGTCTGCCCATGTTACTGAGCCAGTTATTTTACAAAAAAGTTATTTTTTTAGACTTTTAGGCAAACCAGAGTTTAAAAAAAAACATTCCAGTTCTTAATCCAAACCCAGACAGTCCTGCTACTGCTAAACATGCTCTTGTAGAATTAGAGTATGCAGTGTGATTGACGTGGATATGCTTGGATTTGAATCATACTGCTGGAAATGGTATAACCAAGCAGCATTCATATTTTGTGCAGTATGGGAAGCAATTGTATGTGAACTATCAAGAAGCTCTGAAAAGGACAGAATCGGCATATGACTGGACTTCTCTGTCCAGCTCCAGTATTAAATCGGGATCCAGTTCATCTAGTCTGCCAGGTAAGCCCCAATAAACCAATTGATACAAATAGCTATTTCTGTGCGTAATGCGTATGTATTGATTCAGGGACTAGTTAAAATATATGCATTTCTCTTTCTCTCCCTCATCCCCTTTGATATGAAAATTATGCCTACTGTCTAATGTGGAAGCAAAATAAATGCATTATTAAATGGAAAGGAATGAATTAAATTACAGACCAGTCATTGTGACATGAGTACCTGGGAACATTCTAGAGGAGATAATAAAGTAATCAGTCTGTAAGCATTTTGAAAGCAGTTCAGTTATTAGGAAAAGTCCTAATAACTTTTTAAGAAAATGTCTTGCTAAAATAATCTTAATTTCATTTTTTATTAGTTAATTGCCTTAGTAGATTTTGGGAATGCTGTAAGCATAAAATGTCCTGACTTCAGCAAAGCATTTGTCAGTTGACTTGGAAACCTACTGAAAGATATTCATCAGTTGTTCCACATCAAAGTGAAATGAGATATCAATAATATATTCTCTGATATTTTCACTAATGACATAGATGAAGAAGTAAAGAGATTTCTTATTAGATTTGCCAATGACCAAAACTGGGTGGAACAGGTAATTGTTTAGAAGCCAGACACCAACCTTAAAATTAGCTCAATAGATGAGAGGAAAGGGATAAAAATACAGAATGGATTTAATAAAGACAATAAATTTATTTACAGTCCAAGACCAAACACAATGAAAGACCAACACATAACACAATAACTATAAAAAGAAATTTTAAAATTCTGAGAAAATCCTAAAGTAATTAGCAGCTAACAATTAATGCCGTGAGGGAGGAATCAGACGATTTCTAACAACTATAGCTATTGATAAGAATTTTGCAACCTTCTTAGAGGTTTCTGAAGAGTGGTCACCTAGGGGAAGAGTAAGAGCCTCCTGGTCACAATGGCCATTAAAGTTATTAACAATTGGAAGTATTAAACTTGATTGCCATTGGGTGTACATTTTGATAGTGCATGTGAAACAGATTCTACCTCTGAGTCTGAACAGGAACAAGTTCAGCTTTCATATGGGAGGCTTATATATCTACTAGTTGTTGCCCCAATTTGGGCCAAAGTAAATGATCTCCTATGTGGAACATGTAAGATGTTAAAGAAATATCTAGGGAGGAGGAGCAAGGGATGGGAGAGTTTGGCTCTGTCATTTTGAATATCTAGATCTCAAATCCTCTGCTTTAGTTCGGCCAGGGTTTTATCAAGTCCCAAAGCAGGTAGTGCTGACAAGGTAAGGCCACAGTATGCCAAATCGTCATTAATTTGTCTTCTTAGGTTGGAAGAGAACCTATCCAGCAAGGTGAGATGAACTAAGGAAATTCCTCAGTAGACTTGCTTCAGCCAGAATCTGAGAAAGTCTTAATCAAACCCCAAGGGAAATGCAACCCAATTCTAGTCATGTTAGGGCATTAGAAGTTGAATAGAGAACTTGTAGTAAGATTTTCAAGAAAGTTGATTAGATTGCTTCTAAGCTAGGAGATTCCTTATAAATACACAACTGAGCACCATATAGCATCAAACCCAGAACTTGGGCTTTAAACAGTTTAATAGCTGCTGGGATATCATTGTTACCAAATTAACGTGCAAATTTAGCAATCACAAGGGAAGCTTAATAGAGAGAGATGTAGAAGTCCACCAAAGAAAAAATAATTTGCTCAGGTATAGGATGAAAGCTCACTACAATAATTGAATAGATTCAAGCTGAATATGATTCAACAGAGTGACCTGTCTGCTAAAAAGGCAGATATAATTTAAAGCTACAAAAATTGAAGAATTCAAGTCATGGATATTCCACTAAGTTCTGCTTTGACTATATTCCAGCTTGGTTCTTCTGTTAGGTTCTAGGCACCAACTTTCATATTCAGAGAAATTAGAACTGTTTCAAATAAGGGCAGTGACAATAATGAATGGATTAGAAACTAAGTCTTATGAAGAGAAACTGAGGAAAGCAGAAAATTATAGTATTTTTCAAGAAACTTGAAGGGTGTCACATAGAAGAAAGTCAAGACGTGTTCTCTATCAACCCAGAATTCAGGACACTAATTAAATTACATTACAGGAAATCAGATTCCAGCTCGTTGGGGGGGGGGGGGAATCTAAAAACATTTTGAAAATAGAACCAATGGAGGAGGTAAGTTCCCAATAATGGATGAGTTCAAGCAAATGCTGGAGCAATTTCAATCAGAAAAACTTTAATTTAGAATTCTGTGTTGACTTTGATGGCCTAAATGACCCCTTTTAGTTTGGTGATTAAGTGAAAAGAATCCATACATTGAAAATATGTTTATATGACTGGCATCAAAATAAGATTTGGCTTCTACTTTGTCTTGCACTCTTTTTTTCCCCCAAATTAGTAAGGTTTCATTATATGCCATCAGTTCACAGCAGCAGTGAAGCGTGAAAGTGCTCCATCTAAGCAGGTGTAGTTGTGATTTTTTTTAAAAGTAGAAAAATAGCACACACTTTTCAATATTTCTTTCGACAGAATCTCAGTCCAATCATTCCAATCAATCTGACAGTGGAGTTTCAGACACCCAAACAGGACATGTCCGTTCCCAAAGTATTGTTAGCTCCATCTTTTCAGAAGCTTGGAAGCGGGGAACTCAGTTGGAAGAGTCCAGCAAGATTAGCGTAAGTATAATCATTGTTGGAAGGGGATTTCCCGTACGAAACCTGGCCCTGCTTGAAGGTCCTGGTTTTTATCCATGTAAGAAGCCAAAGTGTAAAGTGTAAACCAGCAAAGCCTCCTGACTTCTGAAAATGTGTCATGGTGGGAAAAAGTTGCTTGAAGCCCCCCGTTGGTTTCCCTGTCACTTGATCCCCTGTGTTTCATGCTGTGTTTTTGTTCTTGTTTTCCCATTGCCCTGCAGTCTCATGTGGCAAAAGCAAAACCTGGAACAGCTCTCAGCTCCACTGCAGTGATGGCTTAAGCAGGGGTAGAGTTAAGGTCAGGGGCTTTGTTTGAACTATTAACCTGGGGGAATGATGCCACCCAAATCATGCAGACTAACCTTCCCAGAGTTCTAATCCTTAGAAACGTTGATCAGCTCACAAGTGCTTGAACCTTTGGCATTGCAATTTGACCATGTCATGCAGCCCACATTAATCTGTGTAGTTCTGGTTTAGCCTAGGTTACTGGGACACATTGCCCAGAATGAAAGATCTCCAATAGTGCTACTGCTTGCCAAACCTCAGATCCTTTTTGCAATGGAATTCATGGCTTTATCATATTTAACTTAAAGCATTGCATAATCAGGAGGGCAAGGCATTCTTTAATGTGGATTTGCTTATTTTGGCTCCATACATTAATACAACCATACTGCAAAGTAAATTACCTTAACACCTTGACCAGAACTCATAATACCTTCTGTTTTGTTACTCTCTTTGACTACTTGTTTCCCCCCACGAAATATTTGTGCATGCCTTTCCTATGCTGTGATATGGAGGTTTTGATAGTTTTCACTCTGCGCTCACTGTATTGATCATAATTGCTTGTTCACATGCTTTTTCAGTGATACCTTTCAGCTCTTACACATATTTTTCTTCTAGAATTGTGAAGGAATTACACTTTGAAATGTCCCAAAGGGAGATTTTTTGCAATACCCACGCTCCTTAATGGAATTGTGATCCCACACGAGCTGCTGTGTAGTTTTTTCTGCCTATTATCCTTATTTGTTAGTTAAATGACACCTTTTCTTCAATATTTCATAGTTCAACTTAGTTATGTGTATTGAGCACACAGGATCATAATTGTCTAAAGAAATGATATTTGCATGAATCTGTTTTTTGAACATTTTGCTCTCATTTTTCCTTTAGGCTCGAATGGACTCAATAAACCGACCCTTCACTTCACTTGTACCGCCTTTATCTCCACAAACTAAAACAGCTACTCCATACACAGCATCACAGCCCTCCCCTCCCCTCCCACCTCCTCCGCCTCCCCCTCCTCCCCCTCCGCCTCCTCCACCCCCCCCCTCCTCCCCCTCTCCCTGGTCAGTCTGTGCCATCTGGAACTAGCTCAGCAACAGTGTTTGTGAAATACAGCACTATAACAAGACTTCAGAATGCCTCTCAGCATGGTGGGCTTCTCTTCAAATCACCTATCACGATACAGCAGCCGCCATCCCCACTCCCACCCCCAGGGAAACCTCAGAATTTAGTACCTCCTAATGGTGTAGTCCCTCCCCCGCCACCCCCTCCTCCTCCCCCTACCCCAGGATCCGCAATGGCTCAGCTCATGAAACCTGTGCCTTCCAACCCTTCAGTACCACAATTCACACCACCACCTCCCCCTGCTCCCCCTCTCAAAATTCATCAAGTTCATCAGAACATCGTTCAGTCTGCAGCTTTGCCACCGCCACCTCCATCTGTGCCAGCACCGCCACCTCCACAAGCTCCTCCTAAGCCTGCTATGACTCTCCCTACACAAAACAGTGCAAAGTCCATCTCGGCAGTTGTGACACATCCAGTGCCACCGCCTCCTGTTCCTTCAGTAAAGAAGCAGCCAAGTTTCACCACCCCACAAATGCCATTATCTCCTGCCTCACTAGGTCCGTCTCCTCCACCCACTCTGCCCAAGCAGCAGAATCACTCTAGTAAGCTTCCTCCCTCCCCACAGTCTCCTGTGCCATCAGTTGTGAAGCAAATAGCCAGCCATTTTCCTCCCCCTCCCATGCCAGTTTCAGAGCCCCAGCCTTTAAAACCTGCCCCTCTGAGTGTACCACCCCAGTCTCCTCCAGCAGTAAAAGCCAAGCCAAAATGGCAGCCGACCTCTGTTCCCTCCCCTGATTTTCCTCCTCCACCCCCTGAAAGTAGCCTAGCATTCCCTCCTCCACCTTCTCCTTCCTCTTCTCCATTGATAGTGTCCCCTGCCCCAGATAAGTCAGGAGGTTCTCCAGTCAAAAAAGCTAGTAAGACTTCCAGTCCTGGAGGAAAGAAGCCGCCTCCTACACCTCAGCGCAATTCCAGTATAAAATCGAATAGCTCGGTCGAGTCCAGTGAACCTAAGAGGCCTTCAGTGGACATCTTGGTTAGCAAATTTGCACATCCCCCCGAGCCCTCCGGGTCTCCTGCCAAGGAATCCCCAACTCCACCTGCAGCTCCTCCAAAGCCAGGAAAACTCTGTCTGCCTGTCGTTCTCCAGCAGGCAGGCATTTCAGCAAAAGCCCCTGCCACGGGAGCACCGGGCAAAGGTGCCGTAGAGGAATTTCCTTCTCCTCCGTCAGATTCAGACTTTCCCCCTCCGCCACCCGAAATCGATCTTCCTTTGCCACCCGTAGAAATTCCTGCTGTTTTTTCAGGCAATACCTCGCCAAAGGTCGCTGTGGTCAATCCCCAACCTCAGCCGTGGTCTAAGTCATCTGGGAAGAAAGCTCCCCCTCCAACACGTCCCAAACGCAACGACAGCACCCGTCTCACGCAAGCAGAAATGGTGGAGACGCAGGTGGTTGTCAGTGCACAAGTGCCCACCTCGCCCAAGTCTGGCCTTAGTGTTCAGCCTGGTTTCCTGGCTGATTTGAATAGGACTCTGCAGCGTAAGTCCATCACTCGACATAGCTCCCTCTCCTCTGCCCGGATATCCAGAGCTGAGCCAACTGCCACAATGGATGACATGGCTTTGCCCCCACCCCCACCAGAACTTCTCACAGACAAGCAGAAGACCAGCAGCTTTGGAGGTAGTCATATATTAGGCTATGCAACCTTACGGAGGGGCCCACCTCCAGCGCCCCCAAAGAGGGATCAAAACACCAAACTGTCTAGGGACTGGTGATGTTTCGTGGACCCTCTTTGCATTGCCAGCAAACCCTACGTGCGATACATCTTGTACTGAGACTCCTTGTCTTAATAGCCGTGATCTGAAGAAGTCTGTTCTAACAGTAGCTGTGGGTAGTGACTACATTCACTTCCAGAAACAGTCCCCAAAGTTTTGCTATTTGTGTTCTGTGTATTGGGGTGAAGGATGGGATGATTACTACTTCAAATGTTCAAATACTTCATAAGGATTGGACCAAAATCTTTAACACTATTTTTTCCTGCTGTTCAGGAAATAACTGTTGTCTGTCAGTGTGGGACATGTTGGTGCATGTATTATAAATGTAGGTATATAATATATTGTGAAATATTTTGTTGGGATTGTAGAGGCTCACCAGAATGTTTTTGTACATCTGTATTTATTGTTTCAGTCAACTGACATTTTTATCAGAAATTGGATTACCTATTAGAAAAGTCTTTTGCTTTTGAAAACAAAAATGATGGGGCACCTTAGATCATTGGAAACCTCTTTGGGCAGTTGGTGACGGGTATGCAGGGCTGACAAATTCTGTCAGTCTCTCTGCAGAATCAATTGATTGAAAAATTCAGACACAGTCTACCAAAACATTCTGGTTGCAATACTACTGAAATATAAATCCATATATAGAAAAGAAAAGTGCTGTACAACGGGGCTGCAGTTAAATATATTGGGTAATAAAGGCATTCTGTTCTATAATTCTTAAGGGAATAAGCCCCTTAAAATATAGCGGGACATTCTCCTGAGTAAACACGCATAGGATTTGACTGTAAACCTAGCATTCTAGGCACACATTCTAAGGAGTAATGTATAACGAATTGAACATAGCAAAATATTGTGCATTTGAAACAGAGCATCATCACTCCCCAAACCCTCAGTGGAATGATTTGGACTGGTGATGCTGTATTTAAAATGCACAACGTTTAATTCATTTTCACTTACATGTCTGTTTTGGTTAAGTGAAAATTGTGTATCAGAAGGCACTCTAGATGTGCTGCCGTCGTGTCTGACCACAGTCTCTCTTAACTGGATACATGGTGCTGCTCATCAAATTGCCAGTGTGCAAGTTTACACATAGTGGATGCATCTGTCTCTCTCTTCAGAATAAAATTTAATTACACATGCAGATATTACCCTCATTGTCACAAAAGAATTCTTTGGGCATTCCAACAGTAGATAGTCAGGATGCTCCGGAGGAAAAAAGAATGTGGCAGATGAACACCATGGGGGACACAGCTTAAATCAAAAGAAAGTATCTGAACAAGCAACCGTAGCATTGTGTTGAAGGGGCAGGGTTGATGTGCGTTTTGGTATAAAAACTGAGAAGCATTGGTTTCAGCCATCTCATTGATTTGTTGGATTTAAGTGAAATAGCTCTTCTTCGTACCAAGATTTGTGGGTAAGTCAAATGCTAATTACAGAAACACTATTTTAACCAGAAATATCATAGGATGCATAAAATAACTTAAAATCATTACTGTGCATGTGCTGTGCAATACAGTGGATTGTAAAAATGTCTTTTTATATTGGCAGTTGTAACTGATGGATCATGAAGGCAACATCACTGGTTTAAAAGGGGACCTGTAGTTACTAGTTTGAGTTTGAACCCCCAAAGGTTAGCACAGCCTCATCTAAATATTTTAAGTGTTTGTGTGTACCAAAAGTTACTTCTGAAGATTAGTCATTTCAAGTATGTACACACACTGACACAAACACCTGGACGTCTGTTTGAATTATGAAAAGAGGATTCATTCAGGAAGTGTTTGCCCTAGAAAGAAGTAAGAAAAGGTGACATGTTTTTTTTTCCTTTGTAGAACTTAGGTCAAAAATGATCCTAACAACAGGAAAGTGGTGCTACGTCATCTAATGCTGAAATCCTAGTGGATGATTTGCTCTGCCCCAGATGTGTCCTGTGTGTCCTGGGCATATTTTTCCTATTTGAGAATACTTTACCTGAGCAATAATAATACACCATTTTGTGCATTTTTAAAGCACTGCTATTAGAAGGCACTTTTTTTGTATCTGTCAGAGCATTTGGAATTATAAAGTGTCCTTAGCTATTAACCACATTTGCATTAGTGTACTTTAACACGTTATATTTGGCTTATGTCTTACAGTATGGTGTTTATTTTCTTGAGAAGGCGTTGGTGCTCTGCCTTTGTGTCCCTGTTGCTGCTGCTGCTGCTGCTGCTGGAGCCAATTACTGGCTCTGGAAGAGAGTGCCTCGTTTTTGGGGGTACCAAGCTGAGTGATAGGAATGAGGGAGGTGCTGTGAGGTGATCCTTGGAACTTCCATGTTCCTTTGGAGACAGGGAGGGTTGAGGCACAGCCTGGGTTCACTAACCATGACGAAATAGTGTCAGATGCAAAAAAATAACTAGTACCTGTCTGTGACAAAAATCCTTTTACACAAGTTAAATGTCTGAGGCCATCAGGTTATGTGCCCCACAGATGTCGCTAAAAATGTTTTCTCTGATACAGAATTTGACCCAGGCAGCAGCAGCAGGAGCCAGGGGATGCCCTTCTACAGGCCTTTGGTCTTTTAAAAAAGAGATTAATGTAGAACTTTCTTTCCTGGATGCTCCCATTTTGCAGGTAGGTTCCTACGCTTTCTCTCTCTAGTGAGGTTTGCATCTTTTACCAACATAACGAGGTGTCTTGAGGTACTTTCTTTACCCCTTTTGGCTAATCTCCTCTGGCTTAGTGCATCACCGTTTCTGCCCTTATGGCTCTTGCCCTTTTCAACCCTTCTCAAGGGCTTTTGGTTAAGTATCTGAGAAGCGGTGAAGCATCACAGGGCAGCATCAGGTTGATCGGTTTTGAATCGAATAGGTAGCCTGCATTTTCCATTACAGTCATTCCCCTGACCTAGTATATCTGTAATTTCTTTCCAGAGGTCTCAGTTCCATATTGTATCAGACTGTTCAAGCATTCATACTTGGTTTTTGAATTAGGATGCTAAATAGGTTTAATACCTATACCTCAGGGCTACAGTTTTCTTCAAAAATTTCCCCCAAAGGCTCTGATCCATGGGATTATGGCATATCTTATTAGACTTCCAAACTGAGAAGTCAAAAATAAGAATATTTAACCCAGAGATGGTTAAATATCTAAAATATAATGAGAAGAATGTTCTGAGTAATTTAATGGCTCAATTAATGGCTAATTCAGCTTTTGCTGAATAAACAATCTCATTTCTATTGGCATTTCTTTTTTTCTTTTTTTTTTTTTGGTTCATACAATTTGAACAGCCTTTTGTCCTTAAAGATTTCATTCTTAAAGGATGTAAATTGGGTTTCAGATTTAAACAAACAAGGTTAGACCCAAAAGCAAATTTCTGGTTATAATCCTTTTATTCTGCAAGCAGGTACATCTAAACTACATAGCTATTGTCTAATAATAATAAGATGAAATAGTTCTTCACGGTATTTTTAAGTGACTTCTATATACCCTCTAAACTTACTAATAAATTATTCTTCTGAATGATTCTTGAAAATGTATAAAAGCTAAAAATATTTTTAAAATAGGACCAAACTCTTTATTAAATTTGGAAGGTTAAAGGTAGGGAGGGTATATTGTGTTCACTTATTTAAGCAAGGCCAAGGGGAATTGGTATCAATCCCTGTGGCTGCCCACAGTTGGGCTGAGGATCATGGACAGGAAAGTTGTTCATTGCAATTCTCTCTCTCCTACTACTTACTAAGTCTGTGTGTGTGTGTACTACATGTGTTTGTGTGTATACCTCTAAATTACATGAATGGATGGTTTGGTCCTATGATACATTGCAGCTGAACTGATTTTCATCTAAAACTATAGATCTCATTTTGTTAAACCATAATAAGTTTGCCATTGTGATTATGGAAGTTATCATTAGATAGTCAACCATTTCAGTAATCCGCAGTCTTACGTGAGGTAAAAAATGTTACTAGGTATCTGCTCCCTCAATGTAGGGCTCACTTAAAGTTTGGGTGGTTTTTTTTCCCCTTCAACCAACTATAGATACTATAGTCTTCCCCAGCTTGTACATTCAAAGTTCATAGAAGTTTGGCAAACATGACAGGAAGGAGCATCTGGCTCATATAGTGTTTTCTTGCATTGTTGTAATGCCTGGGCTACTCTGCCTGGTGGAAATCAGAATGTGTAGATTGGAGAGGTTGAGAGATTTTATAGACATGCTTTACAGACATGCTCTCAACAGTGAATAGGACAGCCCCATAATATTGGGGATGACCTTGTCTACCAAAGAAAAATAGGATAGCCTGTGGTAGTTCTCTCAAGGACTGCTTACATCTTCACAAATTCAGGCCACAGTACAAAAGTTTTGGAAAACAAGGTTTCTGATCCGAATGTGTATTGCCTGTGTTTTACTGTGGGGTGCATCATTCTAAGATACCTATTTGTGACTGTGCTGCAACATACTCTATCCCCACATCTTTGTATTTTTGCCATCAGAAAATGGGTGAGGTCAACACTAGTCTGCTTTTCCCTGCTTTTCTTATTTTGTAATTGTAAATTTTAGGATTGTAAATTGTGGGAAAGAACATTTTATTTGTGTTGCAGCCATTGGACGGAGTCAATGGTGGTGATTCTTGTATCTGATTATGCACATGTAAACCACCAATGTTATAGCAATGATTTTGTCTGTGTAGCCAATGTGTGCTATGTGCTGTAAATATATCCATATGTTTACTGCTTTACAGGAAAAAAAAATTGCACATTCTTTCTGAATGGGACTGCCTCCCCATATTCTTTCAAGAATGAAAGCTCATTGCAAGTAAAAACTTATGGTTGAGAAGAGCTGTTCTATATAAATATTCTATAAATATGTATAAATATACTTTTTTAAAGCATGGGTAAAGAAAAATGCATTCATGGAAAGTACTAAGAAATCATTATACAATGGAATATGCACAAGTCAATAAAGATATAGTTAAATTTGTCTGAGATTGTCTCGAGATAATTTGCCCCTGCTTTAGAAGGCATCTGCCTGGCAAAACTGCCCACCAGTATTCAGGAATGTTGTCTTTCATATGAAGATTCCAAGTAAAAAATTTAGACAGGTTCCTTCATCAGACAGAGATGGTGAATTAATACTGCATTCTACAATATTCAAGTTTAAAGTTTCAATAACAGAAAAGCAGGTAGGGCAGCAAGCTGATCAATGAGGCCGTAGCATTATTTGCTGCATAAATCTCTGAAAAATAGAAACAAAGCATCACTGCTGGTATCAGCTAGCTTGTGCATAGAAATCAGGCCTCCTGTACAGCCCAAAATGAACAGTAAAAGACCTTGCTGTAATACTGTACAGGTTGCGGAATTTCCACATGGTGAAAGGATGTTTGGTTGAGCACTCAAATTTTGTAAGCATTTTAGATATGTGTTTTTCCATATTTGGAGGGGGTGGGGGGATAAAATATATTAAACCTCTGGGGGGTTTAAGTTAAGTTAGTACTAAAAGAACCCCTCCTCTCAAAAAAGACTAAGTGTGCAGGCTCATCCCTCCCATGATGTTGACACTTAACTGTTGGCGGAAAACATGTCCCTCTCTCTGCTATAATCTTGGTTGGCTAAATACGTTTCATGATTCATTAATTTATATACTGCCTTTCCTCATTAAACCCAGAGCAATGTCTAAGAACTGTAGCACTGCTTACAAGAATTTTCAATCAATAGAAATGGAAGCCTGCACACATTTTAAACATTCTGAGCAACCTGGAGTACTGGGGGTGGATAAGCTAAATAGAAGCTTGCATATGATCTTGCTTGCACGAACGTAAGAATTTGCCTTGTGGCAGGCCAGATAATTTATCCATGCAGAATCTGGCACTATCAGATCTAAGATGGGACTACATGCAAAGCATGTGCTGTTTATCTCTGAACTATCAGATCTGTTAATGAATCTGGTAAAATACTTTATTTTTACAGCCATTTAAATTTTTTTTAGTATACATTCTTTCAAGTACTCTTTCAAGTAATTCTGTATATTATACATTGCAAATACTGAATCAGTTGCTCAGCCACAGTATTTGAGTTGATTGTGCATTTAACCATTTCAGTATACTCTTTAACCATACACAATGAGCATTAAACCTTAATATCATCTTAATTACTTTGGCTTTTCACCAGTAGGACTCACCATATGGAGAATTTATAATAGCAATGCTAGGAGTGCATTTTCTGCTGGTTCTAGTCCATCAATCACTAGATGCTTACCTGAATTGGCTTCCATTCACTCTTTTATCTACAGGTGAAACTCGAAAAATTAGAATATCGTGCAAATGTTCATTTATGTCAGTATGGCAACTCAAAAGGTGAAACCAATATATGAGATAGACGCATTACATGCAAAGCGAGATATGTCAAGCCTTACTTTGGTATAATTGTGATGATTATGGCGTACAGCTTATGAAAACCCCAAATTCACAATCTCAGAAAATTAGAATATTGTGAAAAGGTTCAATATTCTAGGCTCAAAGGGTCCCACTCTAATCAGCTAATGAATCCATAACACCTGCAAAGGGTTCCTGAGCCTTTAAATGATCTCTCAGGCTGGTTCAGTAGGAATCACAAGCATGGGAAAGACTGCTGACCTGACAGTTGTGCAGAAAACCATCATTGACACCCTCCATAAGGAGGGAAAGCCCCAAAAGAAGTTGGATGTTCCCAAAGTGCTGTATCAAAGCACATCAATAGAAGGTTATGTGGAAGGGAAAAGTGTGGTAGAAAAAGGTGCACAAGCAGCAGGGATGACCGCAGCCTGGAGAGGATTGTCAGGAAAAGGCCATTCAAAAGTGTTGGGGACTTTCACAAGGAGTGGACTGAGGCTGGAGTTAGTGCATCAAGAGCCACCACACACAGATGGATCCTGGACATGGGCTTCAAATGTCGTATTCCTCTTGTCAAGCCGCTCCTGAACAACAAACAACATCAGAAGCGTCTTACCTGGGCTACAGAAAAAAAGAACTGGTCTGTTGCCCAGTGGTCCAAAGTCCTCTTTTCTGATGAGAGCAACTTTTGCATCTCATTTGGGAACCAAGGACCCAGAGTCTGGAGGAAGAATGGAGAGGCACACAATGCACGATGCTTGAAGTCCAGTGTGAAATTTCCACAGTCTGTGTTGATTTGGGGAGCCATGTCATCTGCTGGTGTTGGTCCACTGTGCTTCATTAAGTCCAGGGTCAACGCAGCTGTCTACCAGGTGATTTTGGAGCACTTCATGCTTCCTTCCGCAGACGAGCTTTATGGGGATGCTGACTTCATTTTCCAGCAGGACTTGGCACCTGCCCACCCTGCCAAAAGCACCAAAACCTGGTTCAATGACCATGGGATTACTGTGCTTGGCCAGCAAACTCGCCTGACCTGAACCCCATAGAGAATCTATGGGCATTGCCAAGAGAAAGATGAGGGACATGAGACCGAACAATGCAGCGGAGCTGAAGGCCGCTATTGAAGCATCCTGGTCTTCCATAACACCTCAGCAGTGCCACAGGCTGATAGCATCCATGCCACGCTGCATTGCGGCAGTCATTGCTGCAAAAGGGGCCCAAACCAAGTACTGAGTACATATGCATGCTTATACTTTGCAGAGGTCCGATATTGTTCTATTTCCAATCCTTGTATTATTGATGTCATGTAATATTCTAATTTTCTGAGATTGTGAATTTGGGGTTTTCATAAGCTGTACCCCATAATCATCACAATTATACCAAAGTAAGGCTTGACATATCTCGCTTTGCATGTAATGCGTCTATCTCATATATTGGTTCCACCTTTTGAGTTGCCATACTGACATAAATGAACATTTGCACGATATTCTAATTTTTCGAGTTTCACCTGTAGGACAATGTCTTAAATTATCCCCAAATTTCTATCTGCCAAGGGATCTATGATTCTTGCCAATGTTGAATTTTAGATTTCTAAAAATGGAATACTAATATCTTCTTCCTAATCATATTGGGGAGAATATTTTGCCTGATGAAGCTCCTGGAAATGTGAAAGCTTGCAACCATTTTGTAACTGAGGACACATCTAGCCTCTGGGTAGGCATCTCACTTCAAAATAGATGGGGACCACAGACAGAAATGCGAAGTGACACGACAAACATGTAATAGCATTTGAAATAAGTTGAATGCAATTAATATAACTTAGCTGCAACTTGGAAAGGTTCTGGGGTTACATCCTAGGCCTCAGGTTGTGTGTTCTAACCCCACAAAACATTGACCTCATCTCCTGTGTATCAGTGTCCTACCCTCTGCACCACCTCCAAACCTTCAGCTGGCCTAATAACAGACACGGTCTCAATTTGGCATTTGGAATTCCTTAGTAGGATAATCTCCAAGGAAATTAAATTAGCTTAGTTTTTTATTATCTTGTGTCAAAGGGAATGTGATTTTTGGAAATGCCCTGATATTTATACACCTATATTTAGGTATCCCCAAAACAAAAATAACACAGGATAGAGACTGTGCAACCCCACTAACAAGTGCTTTTACTTAAGTATAAAATACTGTCACTGTTCATTTCTTGTGCACACACTGTAAAGAAAACAGCTAATATCCAATAGCTGACAATCTGGACAACAGTATTTAATAATTAGCCTGCTTTAGTCAGGTCTTAGGCATAACTGTTTTAGAGGCGATATGCTAGTACAGCACAGCATCAGAAAACTACCTGGTTTAGCTGATGACTTTCAGGTAGCTACTGTGCACCAGCCTGTTCATGCAAATATTCAAACCAATGAACCTACGTCAGAAGTACACTGACCACACCCTAGGTTGGCAGTTCACTACATCTGATTTCTTCCTCTTCCAAACTCTCTTTAAGGACAACAGTGTTTACAAGCACACATCATACTATTTTTAGACTTAAAATATTTATGAGAGCCTTCATTTTAATTCTTGGACTACTAAAAAGAGATGCACATATAAGAAGCCAGAAACCAATAGGTTTTAAGTCTAGTAATACTTTAAGTGCACAATAAGTCATGGAAAAGTTCAAGACAACTGTCAGGAGGGCAGTGCAAGTTTTGGGGGATTTATTTATTTATTTATTAGGACTCGTAACAAGAGGGTTTAGTACACAGCAACAGTTAATTCCAAATACAATTTTAAAAAAATTAAAAATTTATGTCTCCTCCCCACCCCACCCCCCAAATGGTTTAATGGTACACACAATAAAACAACCAGCAACGCATCCTTCCCTAAAATCCCACACTGTTCTCAACCTACTGGGATACTGCAAGAGCTCAGAGCCCATGGCCACTACTGGTAAAGTGGCTCATTTTAAATCAAATGTCTATTTCTTATATGATAGCAAATGAGGCTTGCCACACAAGCAATGAGGCACATAATTCAATATTTGAAAAACAGCACCTAGTTTTTATGAAATCTCAGCCAGAAATCTTCAGGAAGACTCCAACTGAAACCACTCTGTGCTATTTCCCATGTAGCATATGAAGAACATAATGGAATCTATGAGCAAAAGAGCGATAGTACTGCATAAAGTTCATACTCCGGGCCCAGGCAGGACTGGTCACGACATTTTTTGCCCTGAATTGCTGCCTATTTAGCTGCACTAGGGAAAAAAGGCACCATTCTTCTATAGCATGGATTTTAGCATTGCCACTGATCTGGTATACACACATTATTAGGTATAGAAGACTTTACAAATTCTCTTCATAGGTACACCTAACAGCTCCTCTGAATTTCCTATGGGACTCATTTGTCAAGTTCAGCATTAAAAAAAAAAAATGCACCATTTTAAGACCTTTGATTTGGGCAACATCACCTTGTGTTTCTATACTGCAGTACCCCCTGTCCAGTGAAAGTGATACATAATACTGTGTATGTTGGACAGGAATCACGTATCATCTCTGAGAAATCCATTATCAAAGAGAATTTCTATATTTTTCTAATCTGGTACATCAACTTTTGCAGATTTATGTATCGAAGCTCAAAATCTCTCATTACATAGCTAATTTAATCACACTATCTAGATCATCATTCCCTTCATTGATGACATTTTTAAATACTGCTGTGAACAAAGGTTGCTCCAACAACCCAAAACTGGAAGACATGCTGTTGTTACTGATTCAACACACTTCATTTCCTTTACATTTCAACTTCTGGAGCTGTGCAAAACCATCTAACCTAACTATACCTTTGATTTTTCTCTAGCAAAGCATGCCTACAGTCCTGTACACCAGAAACACATTTTAAGTCCTTTTTCTTATGTGAGAAAGTTTAACGCTTCATTTTTCATTCCACACCAAAATCAGGGATAAATGAGAAAAAATAAAGTTTAAACCACATCACAACCTGTAAAGGTTAGACCTCCCTCCCTCCTAACAAAAGCTTACCTGTTAGAGATCACACAGAATTTTCACTTTCCAAAATAAAAGGTGATCTAGATAAGATTTTTTTTTTAAAGAGAATGAGTTGACAATCATTCCCTTGATCTTTTTTCTTAGAAAAAAACATACAGAGCTAGTTATGTACAAGGCAAGCAGCTGCCTGTTTGTTCCCTTCCAAATCTTCTGAAAACCAGGCAGTTTAGCCAGTATTTTTACATTGCTCTGTGATAAAAGATCTGCCATTATAGACTTCAGCTGACAAGCTTGTCTTCCAAGGCTTGCATGCAAGGCTAAAAGAAAAAGACAAGGGACTATCGAGTATTCTTCAAGATGCAATGGGGCCACAACTACAAAACCACACTGAACAAAGATCATCCACTCACAGGACTTTAATTCTCTCCACACTGATTATTTGTAGTTTGAAGAATTTCAATATGGCAGTAAGACCTTTGCGAAACTTTTCTCATTAAATTCTCCTTGTCCCTTCCAAATGTTGCCAGTTTAACCAAGGTAAAACAACAAACCCATAAGCAATACTTCAAGAGTATTCACATCTTCTCTGGGCCATCCTTATAAACCATGTAAAATTCAAGCAAAAGAGCAGCTAAACAATATAATAGACTGCAGGCCATTCCCTTTGCCTCTTCCGCCTGTAATATGATGCTAACTCTCAAATGAGGAAAAGAAATTCTTTAATTTCTACTGAAAGAGCAAAGAAAGCCCCTGGAAAGGACAATCCTTAGGCCTGAAGGCAGCAGATTACTATTCATATGCTAGACAAAAAGGAGTTTCCTGTATGGAAAGATCTGACCCTTCAATACAGCAATATTTGAAAGCTCAGGGCCAAAGCTCAGCTTTCCAACCTTCTGGAGGGCTAGAGGAGCCATCTGGTGTTCTCCCAGAAAGGGCAGAGCCAAGAGCTTTGACCTGTGGAAATAAGAGCAGGAGAGGTGAATCGCTCCTATCCTTGCACTCAATATATCCAAGGCCCTACATAATGGGCCCAAATCACCATTTGGGAGGATGTTGAGGGTGGAAAGGTAGAGTTGGGAGCATTATGCTTCTCATTTCCATTCATTCCCACCCTTAATTTGGGGAAACCCCATCTTAAATTCAGCCATTTTGCTTCTGAATTTTGACAGCATGGTCTCAAAATGGTGGGGGCTCAGACTGGGTGCTGAGAAGCTACATGAGACCCAAGGGCTGCTCACTCATACCATAGCAAACAAATGTTGGTCTCTAAAAGAAGCAGGGGAATGTTCACGAAGAAAATGTGGGTACATGTGCCATAACTGCATAGTTGGAAAAATGAGCGCTGAAGTAATCAAAGCCATTTTATGAAGAAAGAAAAACTAAATAATTTGACACTGAGCTCTTTTTTAACTCCCCACTACGTGTTTTTCCCCACAAGATACTGAAACAGAATGTGGAATGTTCAACATATTTAATAGCTTGATAGCAAGATTTGGGGAAAGGGGGTACAAGGGAGGAATCCAGCTTCCCAGGCCCTCCCTCTTCACCCCTTTTTCTTAATTAAACACTAGTGAAAAAAATTGGGGGAAATAATAAATGGTATTTGAAAAACCACTCTCACTGTCTTGATATAACATGCAGTCTATGCAACATTACATACACACAGAGTCTGATTACTTTGGGCCTTGTACATAGCATCATCCATAGGCATTCTACAGAATTCAAAATTGTACAAAATAAAAAATAAGCATAAAATCCAAGGATTTTTTTTCACAACATTAGTATTGCAGAATAAAAGCATTAAACCAGCAGGAGGCAAGGAATCTGTAAACACCCTCTGCAGCAGTTTACAGGAAGATGATCTTGGCCTGTGAAGGATGCAGGGAGCAGTCATACAATCAAAGAGCTCCAAACTCTTATGGGGAATTGTGGCCCTGCCTTCCATAGAAGCTGTAGTCTCTCCCCAGACAAGCAGCTGAGTAGCGCCTTATCAAAATCATGTGATGCTGAAAGCATTTTTAAATAGGAAAAACACAAAAATGTTATTGATAAAAACGCAAACCCCCTCCAACTATTTTCATAGCCAGGAAACAGTCAGGATTCAATTTATGTTCTGCCATTGAATCATCATCCAACTTCTCCAGTATGTATTTGTTCTTGGAATAAAACTTGGTGGATTAGGCCTTGCAAAGAGACAGAGTTAAGAATTCACATTATTGATTTTTCAATATTAATATTCAATAACCAAAAACAAATATGACATTTCCCAGAACAGCAGAGAAGACACCAGATGTGAAGGATTGTTAAGGCAACCTGTTTCTGGAAAAGGAAAATAGGATAGTTGGGCAGGAAAAAGGTGCTCTTCAAAAGTTGATGGAACCATAAAAAGCACAGTACCATAAGATAAGTGCATCAGTAATGGCAAAAAAACAGAATATGAAAAATAAAGTTGGGAGAGAGGAAACTCAAACAAGCTGTGTTGCTTTGCTGCTTTTCTAATCAGCTGCAGCTCAGGTTACCCACACTAAAAATTGTTTGCACTACAACTCATAGCCTGCAGGCACAACACACATGTTTAAAAGGGCAAATGTTAACCTAGTTTTTCAGAACTGAGTCTACAGAACTCCACAAAATTTGTCCAGAATAATTTGCCAAAAGCCCTGATCTTTTTTGCTCATCCTCTCGGCAGGCTCTATAAAACTCAGGAAAAAGCAGGATACCACTGATGAATGGTCTTTGAAGCAGAATTCTGCTCCAAAAAAGTATTAAAATTGCACGTTCAACTTCTTAGAGCAGGATCTTCTCTTAGCTGGGTCCCCATGGAGCAGTGGCAGCTACTTATGACAAGCATATTGATGGAGGCTTCATCCCCATCTTCATAAAGTAGGCTGTGTCTCAAGATTGTACACCTTAACACCACACATAAAAGATATTACACAGTAATACCTGTATGCATAACCATACTCGGGCCTTTGTAGAAATCTACTATCCTTTGTCCTAATAGATCAGGCTCTCATAGCTCATATTCTCATCTGGAGGTCTAGCGTTTATGCAAGAAGCTGGCTCCAGTACTCCAACACCCACAGATACAACCAACTTTCAGAGACACCACCCCTCCTAGACAAATCAAATCTGGATGCCTTCAAACAAGCCAGTTCTCAGTGACCCTTATCCTGCACTATAAGCACTGGCATCTGCTGGGGATGGGGTGCCAAGAAAGGCAAGATGGTGGTCACAGCAATGCAACTGAACTCCCACCCCTCCATACCCATACAACATCGGCACACTTACAAAAGGGATGCAGCTTTGATCATCATCTTGCTTTTTTGGGATGCCAGTGACAATAAACATTATCACAGTGGGCTTCTAGCTTTGAAATAGCAATCTCTGAAGGGACTTGGATCTCATTAGCAGTCCTACCAATGGGAGCTACAACAATCGATGCCAAGTTAATGACTTTTGGTAGCACCTGAGGTTTATTAATGGCACAAATAAGCAACAGAGGAAGCCACAGAAGCTACACCAACATAATCTGTATAACTCAGAAAGCGGTTAGTAAATTTATGGCTAGCTTATGTGAGAAAGGAAGCTGACTACTACAATCAGTGTTCCAAGTACATGATTACTGAAACATTATTTTGAGCAATATACCCAGCAAGTCAGTACAATCCAACTAAGAGTAAGAAGAAGGAATATGAAATGTTTATAATGCCTTTTTAAAAGAAATATCTTATTCTATTATCTGGAGGAACTTTTATTTCATTAATCAGCATGGAGGAATTAGACTGGGATTGTGGTACACAGGTAGGTTTAATTTCCCACAATACACCACAGAACTAATGAAAAACCCTTCAGGTTCTTCTCATAAACCCAGTTCAGCTGCTATCAGCGTAAAAATAGCAGCTAAACAAAAGCAAGCTTCATAAGGACTATGGTTTACAGTATAGAAAAGAGTTCACACCCTCCCACCTTACTTCATGCCTGAACCTGATAGCTCCATGACTGCTAGTTAGCAAAAATAAAAAATATTTTGTATATCCTCTAGTTGGCTGCTAAAATGCCTGAAGTCATTATAGCAGATTTCCATTCACATGTTGGAAAATCACCCACATATTTACTGATGGGAGAAAAAGCAGCTAAAGCTTTTGCAGTTTCTAAATTAGCATTCAAAGAAAACCAACAGCCCTTGGAAATCTTTGGGCAATCTTTGTCTGCTTTACACAGGTCCTTCCTAATATATATCAAAATTCGAAATAGAACAAAGGGTCAATCTCACTGGTATACACTTATTCTGAGCTGAACAGGCTATCTTCAGCTGAAGCATGCTAATCAATTCAGACTAAGCCTTTCTCTATAAAATACTTAATTCTGTCCCTTTCTAACTCCCAAATTATAAAACATGAGGTAATTTTAGAAGACTGCTGCCAGCCTTTGTGAAAACAACCAGGGCTAAAGCCTGATTGAAAGCAGTTTTTGAACACTATCAGGAGGCCAGGTTTAAACCATTTCACAAATATTTTGCATACTGGGGGCTGAATAAGGCTGGCCACAGAGAGCTATAATTATATGAAGGACAGAGGCCATTTTTAAAATGTCAAGCTTTATCGTCCCTCATGATCTTTAGTCCAACTCTTTAAAAATAATTTAAGGATACAAAAGAGGCCCAGTTTATGACTTGGAAGGCTCAATATATTGGGAGATTATCTCTGATGTCACATCCTCCTGTAAGAGGAAAGAAAACAGCTCCTTACATGCCTAGATCAAGCTATATGTGAGAAACAATTGCAGAATTGCTGCATTAGAGATGTAAGGAACCAAGCTGAGATACAGTTGGTCTGTGACCTCAGAATGTTTGCCAATACAATAACACACATCCAACAGTAATATGTGCAGAACAGGGAGGGGGAAAGAGATGGCAGATAGCCTATCAAAGCCTTCAGCGCTGGCATCCAAGATGCCCCAATACCAGGCTTGGTATTCCTGAGAAAAAAAATCCCATATTTTGATTGAATGGGCCTCAATTTGAGTAATGGATCACTTCACTGGCAAGTTCATTACATCTCTGTATCTACATGTCGATCAGTCAGCTCATTAATATTGGTCATTCAGCTTGGCCGCTGCTGGCAAATGGAAGAGCCATTCTTCAAAACAATTCAAATCACCATTTTATAAAAAGGGGGGAAGGGGAGTGGTTTCGTTACAATGATCCTTCCTTCCTTCAGTTGCCCAGGTTCCCCCAAGCTGCCAGTGGGACCTGGGCAGCCCAACAATCTCCTGGTTCTGCCTCTTGCCACAGTGGTCTTCATTCCGAGTAGTGCATGATGGACTCCACATAGTTTCCAGGGAAGAGTCCAGTTACTCCATTCATCACACCTTCATACCACCCATCATCATTTTTCTTAATGACGTAGATGATGGCACCTTCCTGAAAGGAAAGTTCATCTTCCTTGTCTTTAGTGTAATCATAAATTGCCACCACTAGGAATAAGGAGAAAAACAAAATTAGGATTTCAAGCAAGCAGTTGGACAGAAGGCAATTACAATTTTCAGTTAAGTGGTCTCTCTTCTCAAAACATAGGCATTTTCTTTATTGGTTACTCATTTAAAAGTTTCTTCCTATTTACAGAAACAGGTGAACACAAAATTGTAAAACATGTAGACATGTACACATATTTGATTCTAAAATGATGGAATTCTAAACAAAAAGATTTAGGAGACAGCACATTATATTATTAAGTGACCGATTCCTCAAAACTGTCCACTGATGGGGCAACAGCTTCCCTTTAACACTGATTTTTCAGGGTACGTAGTGCAGGATTGCTAACAATGCTTTGGCAGCTGTATGCAACTCTATCTATTTCTCATATGGTTGAATGCACACAGAGTTCCTCAGTTATGATACAAATTTCACTGCTTCGTTTAATAAGAATCAAACAGAAGAGGCCAAAATTAGTTTTCCATTATGCTTAAGCTGAGAATATCAGTTGGCCATCTCAAATAATTATTTTGTTTATCAAATTTTTAAAGAATACCCACAGGTCTATGGGATGGCATACAAATCAATTAAAAGCATAAATACAAAATGAAACAAATAATGAAGAACAGAATAAAACAAACATTAAATCAGTCATAACTCTATAAAATCACATTAATATAACCCACAGAATATGAATTTATTAAAGCGCTAAAATGATTTAGTGAACAACTTTTCAAAAAACTCTTTGCCTTGTGCCCAAATACCAAACATGGATATTAATTGAGCAGTATTTAGAAGATAATCTATGCTTTAAAGTTGGCTTCCAAACTTTGATTTGCTTGAAAGTATAAAACGTAATTCCCACAAAATGATTAACTGTAGGTTCCTGCTTCTATATTCACCCACTCAAAATGAGTGATTAAAAAACAGTCAGGAGCTATATACAGGCACATGATGCTCGTGCATATAAACCAGGCTAAAAAAAATTCTGTAATGTAATGACTAAAAGAATTCCTTCATGAACAAACTTCATTTCTTTCCTTTCTAGGAAAAAGTGGAAAATTGAGTAAGTACTTAGTTATGACTATCAAAAGGAATAAAAACCGCATATTATGTCCCTGTGGTTTTCCTTAATAACTCGCATTCTAATATCTCCTAGGAAATACAGGATGTTAGAAAATATAACAATAATGCATTTCTCCAGGAATCTAATTCAAATAACTAATAGTAATACTATAGAGCCAGTTTGGTGTAGTGACTAAGGTGTCAGGATAGAAACCGGGAGACTGTGAGTTCTAGTCCCGCCTTAGGCACAAAGCCAGCTGTTGACCTTGGGCCAGTCACTCTCTCTCAGCCCTAAGAAGCAGGCAGTGGCAAACTACTCCCAAAAATCTTGCAAAAAAACCCTGCAAGAATTTGTCCAGGCAGTTGCCAGGAGTCAACACTGACTCAAAGGAACAAAAAAAAAAAATACCATACAGGTAGTGCTCGACCTACGACCATTTGTTCAGCAACCATTTGAAGTTACAACGGCGCTGAACAAATTATGGTTACAAGCAATTCTCAGAGTTCTGGCCATCCCAGCACCCCCACAGTCATGTGATCACAATCTGGGTGCTTGGCAACCCATTCGTATTTACGACTGGTTGCCAAGCGCCCTGCGATCACGTCATGGCCATTTGCAACCTTTCCTGCCAGCTTCCCCAGAAAGTCAGTGGGGAAGCTGGCATGGAAGGTCACAAGTCCCTGGGGTAATCTCCCCCACCCACGCACCCTCCCCCAGCTCCTCTGCACTCACACTGCGCCAGCCACTCGCACATCTCCACACCCTCCCCAATCCACACGGTGCCTCTCACACACCCTCACATACCCTCCCTGACCCGCACCACACCTTCATGCACTCCTTCACACCCTCCCCAACCCACACGGTGCCTCTCATGCACCCCCCTTGCACCCTTGTGCACCCTCCCCAACCCACACAGCGCCTCTTCATACCTTTTCACACCCTCACACACTCTCCCTGACCCTCATGCATACCCTTGCTCCCTCTCCCACCCAGCAGCAGCCACTTACCTGCCTGCAGGCCTGGGACTTGCAACCTCCTGCCAGCTTCTCCACTGACTTTGGCTGTGAGAAGCCGGCAGGAAGTTGCATCGCCTAACGACCATGGGATTCAGTTAATAACGGCAACCGTGTGAGAGTCAGGACCAGGGGGGTAAAGAATTTACTCTCGTTGCCAGAGCAACGAGGAACTGATAAGAGGATGAGATTGAACCCTCCCTAAAGAATGCGAGGGAGGTTGGGAGGGTGACCCTGGAATTTGCTCTCACTCTGAGAAGATTTCTGTAACGGGAGAAAGGCCATTAAACCTTGCTGGATTAAATCTGTACTGTCTCCTGGAGTTTCCTGGGCTAATCCTGACAACCGGGACTGCAGGGATTGCCATTGTTAAGTGATGTGGTTGCGCTTAATGACTGCATCACTTATCGACAGAAATTCCAGTCCCAATTACCATTGTAAGTCAAGGACCACCTGTACTTCACATGACACACACATGATATGGAACAGTTATTAATGACAGGCATAGAAATCATTTTTAAAAACTGAATGCAGAAAACGAGATTTTTGGTCCACATTCATATCTGGATGTGGCTTGGGGTTCTTGGATAAGGAAGCCAGTAACTTTTCGTTTAAGAGGAGGTGGAGATGGCTAATAGCAATTTTATTTTGTTACCACACCATAAGTCACACTTTGAGACACAGCATAAGGAAGCAAAATACTCCTCTTGTGCTATTATTTGGCAAAATGTAGAGAACCTGTAAATCTCAAGTTCTCAGGATAAAAAGACATCAGTATAATGTACTACATGAATTCAGACCCAATGAGTGAGACAGACTTCCACTCCTACTTCAGTTCCAGCCAACTAACCTTTCTCCAAGTAGGTTCTTGGTGCCCATGGTGGATCCTCTTCAGCATAAGGATCACTGTATTCCACCACAGCTGCTTCTTCTTCTTCATAATCTTCTGGAGGAGGGGGTGGCGGTGGAGATTCATCAAAAACAGCTTCGTCTACAGGGGGTGGAGGGGGAGGTGTGTCTGAAACTAAAGAATAAACATTCATATTCAAGTTTCTTGAGTTAAATGTTTACATAAATAACAATAAATAACAGGACACATTTGTCCAGTTTATTTTATACATAAAACCCAAAGTGGAGATACAGAGCTGCCTAGTAAATAGTTTAGAGATTATGGTTCAAATGTTTCTTCATCTTTCAAAACTTTTATTGATGAATAAAACCACAAATACACAAACTTGTGGATAATGAGGCTGCAGATAGTGAGAGCTACCTATATACATCACATCTGTGTAGATTCTCTTCTAGCCAAGAATTTGCAAGATTCCTTTGCTTCCCTCCTTCTAATGTAGGTAATCTGTTTAATGGAGATAATCAAATAATTTGGTATCCACCAAATACTGAAACCCAACTCCTAGCTAGTTTTAGCATCAAGGATTATGTCATTTATAACCCAGCACTATCTGAAAGGCAGAAGGTAGCTTGCTCTAACACAGGCCAGGGTAGAGAGGGGGTTACCCTATTTTCAGACAAAAAAGACTAGAGCAACACATGCTATGTCTTAGCTGCTGCCTGAAAATTTGGGCAGAATTTACCAAATAAATCTGATCAACATATCTAAACATGGAACTTCTACCAGATTAGGATAGAATGAATAGAATGACATGGCCCTACAAAATTGCCTGTTACCCAGAGATCAGTCAAGTTAGTGTATACAGGTTATTTAAGGTAAGAACAAAAAACTGAAAGGTATCTACTCAAGTCACAGATCAGTAAAAAGGCAAACTTACTATTTTCCTGAACTCTGGCCACAAATCCCATTAATGGTAACTGAGGAGTTACCTGTAGGATGGAGGGAGGTGGTGGTGCAAGAGACACTGCAGTGAAGGAGTAGAAATAAGACAGACTCTGATCAGAAACACTGTATAGAAACATGAAATAATCAGATGGTCAATGTGGCATCTTACTAAATGCAACAGAGAAAGCAACTAGATAATTAAAAAACTAGCTAATATTAATTGTGCTGAACTTTGAAAACAGATACCCAGCTTTTTTATGTAAAAGAAATCCTTTACGATGATGTGAAACATCTATGGTATCTACAGAATAATATTCCTGAAACAGCCCCATTCAAATCACACATACTTTATTATAGCAGATAAAATGTCCCACAATATTATTGTGGCAAACAGAAATATTCCCACTCTATTAATGGTGCCAAGAACAAATGTTTTTTCTTCCACATTTATAAATTTGGTATAAAATAAAGATGGATGCTTCACCCATTTCCACTTAGCTTAATCAGAATTAGTTTAGGGCTGAGATTTTAATTGCATTTAAAGAGTTTGACTATATGACTAAGTTCTGAACTGCACTTACTATATCCTCAACAGATCAGTTTGAGACTCTCACTTTACAAGGACAACACGAATAATAAAGAAAATCATCCAAGAGCTACTTAAATAATCCCTCTGCCTCTATTTTCAGAAATTTTTCTCTTATGTTGTATATTCATAGTAAAATCAATCCACTAATTTTCCAGAAAGAATTCTGATTCTTGCTTTACAATGCCAGTTCTTCATTGTTCTGGCACTATGAACACCACCTTGTTTCCATTATCATCTTTCTCCAATTCTTCAGAATTCTGTTATTTTATTCCTCTTTACTTGGTATCCTACATGGACAATCTATATTCTCTTTAAGGACCTAAAATTCTACAATTACATATTAATAATTTCTTACCAAAATAGTTATATTTTGTAAGTTTACAATTAAAGGAAGCAACATCTTTAAATTATTATTTTTTTCTTGATTAGATAAACTGAATTGGGATAAATGACGACGACAATGATGATGATGGTTGGTTACACAGTCAGCCAGTTGTTTAGACTGGATTTGGCATTTTTATCCACCTATCCAGTCCTTCCCAAGGACCTGGGATAGGCAGATGTCATTTGATGGTGTTAAAGGTATCGTCACAGGATGTAAGCTGTTCCAGGTAAAGCTGCCTTTTGCAATTGACTGATGGTGATTTTGTCAATGCCGATAGTCTTCAAGTGGCACTTAGATGTTATGGGATTGCACCCAAGGTGCCTGTTACTATTGGTGCTATCTTTGCTTTCTTTTGCCATAGTCGTTCTACTTCTATCTGCAGGTCTTTATATTTTGTGATTTTCTCCAGTTCTCTCTCTTCTATTCTGTTGTCTCCAGGTATTGCAATGTCTACTATCCAGATTTTTTTGTTTTTCTTGTCAACAACTGTTAGTCTGGGGTGTTGTGTGACAGGTGCTTGTCTGTTTGAAGTCTGAAGTCCCAGGGCACTTTGGCTTCTTCATTTTCTATTACTTTGTCTGTTTTGTGGTCCCACCAGTTCTTGCTTGCAGGCAAATGGTATTTCTTATTATTATTATTACTATTATTTATGGTTGGTTGCAAAGTCAGCCAGATGTTTAGATTGGATTTGGCATTTTTATCCACCTATTGAGTCCTTCCCAAGGACCTCGGATAGGCAGATGATGTTGTCTATCTACCTATCCCAGGTCCTTGGGAAGGACTCAACAGTTGTTGTTGTTGTTGTTGTTGTTGTTATACATTATTTAGCACCTTCCATGATATCTCAACAAGGAAAGGCAACAAATTTCAACAATTTATATTGCAAAGTATTCCACCAAATATACTGAATAGCAAGAAAATAGGGTTTTTGCAGAAAAAAAAAAATGTGTCCAAACTTAAGGCTACTTACCGTATTTTTCCGACTATAAGACGATACTTTTTTCTAAAATCCTTACCCTAAAAATTGAAGGGCGTCTTATTCAAGGAAGTCAGCCGAGGCAAAACTGCCCATACTTTGTCTCTGCAGGCAGCTTCCTCCTATTGCTAGCCTCCAATCACGAGTGAAAATAGCTTGTCTCCCAAACAGACGTCCTCCAATCACGAGCCTTATGTAACTGATGTCAGCTGATGCTGAACAAACCAATTAGAGGAAGGCTTTTGCAGAGAGAAGCTACAGTATTTTGCAGTTTCACTCATGCTTGAATGTAATCAGTTATGCAAAAGAGCCTGGAAATAGAGCTGCAGAGAGACGGTTTGGACCTCCTCCCACTGAGTGTATCAGGTAAATGTTAACTAATTACTAAATAAAAATGTGTTCTGCACTATCTTTAAAATATTGATATCTTAATTTGGGGTTGGAAAAATGGGGGTCGTCTGGTACATGGGGGCGTCTTATTGTCGGAAAAATACGGTACTTCACATGTTTAAAAAGCACATGCAGTTTTGGGTGGTATATGTATCTGAACATAACATGTATGTACGTGTACATATATACTTTTCTATCCACCGGCATTGTAGAGGCATTATGATGAATCACATGCCTTTGCGTACTGTGTCAAGAGGCACTTAAAGCCAGTGAACTGGGTATTCTTGGGTTTGATGTTTCCATTACCAATTGCTTAGTGTAAATGTTATACTAGAAAGAATAGAGCTAGGACTAATTACATGCTATAACAGATACACGGTTCCTGCTAGCCAACTCCAAATATCTCTGTACTAACATTCTTCTCTTCTTCAGTTCTTCTTTAATGGATCAGAGCTGCGAATTCTGTAGGGGCCTCTCTTACCTGGATTCTGGCTATAAAACAGTCCTCCATTGACCTGGCTTTGAAGGCTGTTCTGTGAAGTGATGGATGGAGGACGCCTGTATGGCAAAGAGCCCCCTATTGTTGGAGGCGTGTGCCGGGCAGCAGGTCTGTTCATGCTGTAGAACTGAACAGGATGACCTATTTTGACAGGGTAGAAAAAATATAAAACTTTGAGCAATGCATTTTTAGATGAAGTAATTCAACTTGGGCAGGGCAATTCAAATTAAGTGTTTAAAAGGACACATGCTTCAATCAAGTTCTCCAATGAGAAAAAAAAAATCCTATGTGGATGAGAGTACATTAAACAAATTTAAGAGGAAAACATTCTCGGAAATTATTCTCTTTAATTCAGAAAAAAATTGGCTAAAAAATAGAAGTACACAACTATGCCTGATTTCCCAAAACTTGGCATTTGGATATAATACATACATAACATGCATGTTGATTACTTAATAACCACCATATGTGAATGACTTAATATGAACTAAATGTCGAATCCTCTATTCTTTCAGCCACAGTGCTTCTCAGTGAAAATGACATTCTTAGTAAAGAGTCAGAATGCAGAAGAATCACATGTCAGATATTATGTGTAAAGCAGCTGGGTGTTGCTCCAAGTATTTATTTTTATTTATTTATTTTCAGGCTTGTATGCCGCCCATCTCCCCCAACGGGTGACTCTGGGCAGCTCAGTATGAATGGGCTTCACTACAGAATTCTGAATTTCTCATGCCTGGATTTCCCCAGTTGTCTCTGCACACATTTGCACGCATAACTCTTTCACTGGTGTTCCAAGAGGAAGTACTGTCTGTGCCAACATGCTTTGCCAAGTGTTCTTTTGAATAGTTTCCACAATCTTATTATTGACCAGCTTGAGGTCACTCCCTCACCCAACATTTCAAGACCACTGGTGGCTCCTGGGGCTATTGTAGATATTCTCTCGGTTGACTGCCAAAAATAATTGAAAAAAATAAAATGGCAAAAATATTGCCAACTGTCAAAATGTTGGCATTCTTGATTATAATTTCATGCTAATTCAGCATTATCATTCCAAATTTTGTGAGATGTTATGATCTTGAACATTTTCAGCCTTTTTTATATAAATATGTCATCACAATTAATGAACAGTTGTTAAAACAGTTAATAGAAGAAAAATGAAGTACTGTAATGCAGAGTGCTATGCAGGTATGATGAGAGTTTCTAGGAGCTATAATCTAAAATGTTTGGATTCCACGTAGCCTAATAGTGCTTTAGTACATGTAAGGGTTTATTTTCACTACAGACTTTTGTACTTCATATGTAGGAATGCAATAAGCCAAACTCATACCAGAAGCTGTACCATATGAAGCTGAGAAAGAAAACTGCAGATAAATTTAATAGCATGAGCTAGAGCATATCCCAGAGTCTGCTATTCACAGAATTAATCCGGCAAAAGGCCTCTTGGTTGATTGTAGCTTCCATCTTTTTAAAAAGTGTTCTGACTTTTTCCAGAACATCTGGAAAGCAAAAGCTACTAGCTCCAAAATAAATAATCTTCATTCTGATGTGGTCCTAGGGGGAAAAAGCATTTTTCCTCACTCAAGAAGGAGAAAGAGGAATAATGGAAATACCCATCTATCTAAAGCTCAACGCATGTGATCATCTTTAGGCAGGAACTGCACTTCTTTGCAGTTGCCAGGAACGAGCAGCAGAAACTCACCTGAAGAAGGATTGGAAGAGGCAGCAGGGGGAGTTGGAGAAGTGAAGCCATCAGCAAGGGGCTGAACCCCTGCAGCAGCAGCAGCAGCAGCAGCAACATCTGGGGTAGCAGAGGATGGGGCAGTAGCAGGAGCGAGAGGGGCGGGAGCAGAGGCAGAAGTAGCAGGAAGAGGAGAAGTGCCAGCTGAGCTGGCAGGGGCTATGTTGAAAGAGGAGGAAGAGGCAGCATTAAGGAGTAGTTCAGGTTAGCAAGGAGGAGAAAAGCTTTCTGAATAATTGGTGTTAGATTTTTTATAATTCCTTTAAAAATTAGCAAAAAAATGAGACAGAATAATGTGTTTACACTGAGAAAGGGGTTTGCCGTTAAGTATGCAGCCAAACACCAAAGTAAAAAAAGGAGCAGGGATGCATTTGATACATAAAAACCTCACAAATCTAAATCATGTCCTATTTAGGTGTTGCTGTAGAACAAGAGTGCAATGTGGTCCTCTGCAGCCCCCAGAGAAGATGGGACCAAAATTTGTGAAGGTTCTTTTCATATGTGTTTTGCATGTTAGTGCTTTAGTGGGCAAACTAGACCTACTGCACCTTTTATGAAGCCAATCCCCCCACCCCCCAGGCCAAATTTTCCTATTAACTATTTGACACATTCAACAAAAGCCAATCCCAAAATGCAAAATAATATTTAAAAAGCAGATATTTTATCCCACCTGCTCTGATGACTTCCCTCTTTTGCTTGCTATTATTTTTCTGTTTAAAAAGAAAGAAGTAAGGAAAACAGGGAGAGCATGGTTTCTGGAATTCTTTCCAACCTCTTTATCTGCAATATCCAGAGGTGGCATCTGGACCTTTTTCTGTGTAACAAAGTAACATGGTACGTGTACGTTTCTCCACTCACTACATGTTGCCTCTATTTGTGTGTCTCTCAGGGTCTAATCAGAGTGGGTGCATGTGCATTGCCTATGTGCATGAAAAAGAGGGCCTAATTAGGGTCACTGCATATATGTTGCCTGTTTTTGTATGTGTGTGAGAGAGCCTAATCAGGATGGATGGATGGATGGATGGGTGGACAGATGTAATGTTGCAACTCTACACGTGTCTTTCTGCTCTCTTTTCATGTTGTATGTGTACTGAACAGCACTGGGTAGGCTGCATTTACGCTCCACTCTGAGTCATACGACTAGGAGGCAGGACAGCTTAGAACAGAGCAGTCAGCAGCATTCCGATCCACTGCTCAACTGTGGGAGATGCGCTGGGGGAATTTTTTTCTGGAATGGATTTCTCTGCAGCCTCCACTCAGATCCAGCCCATTTTTGTACTTAATTGTTCTTCTGCCAGTTTCTCTCCCCGTACCAGTTTTGGTGGTGTTCTGTTCTGTCCTCTAGGAATTATCCTGCTGATGGACAGATACTCACAAACGAGTCACAAACCTGTTTACAATTTTTTCAACATTCTGTTGGATTGGAAAGAATAAAAAAAAGAAAAGACTGCAGGTTTTTATTTTTCATCAGGCAAGGGAGCCACGACAGGAAACCCAATCTTACTATCAACATGCCTGCCACCAACAGTGGGAAAAGCTGCATGTTATTTTGGGGGCGAGGGGTAGAATTTTGCTTTTACCAACCCCCCCATCAAAATAACATAACATTAAGAAAAAACCTAGTTCATTTACTTAATTCAATAACATTAGATTTACTACAAAAGAAAAATATTATAGATGCTGTGCAGAGTTTCAATCACAACTAAGATTTATTTTTCAATAAAAAATACATATTTTTCTCCATGCATGGAGAAAATCTTTGCCTTTTGAGCATGCAGAACAATAATTTAACTCATCACTTCCCTTACTTTTTCTCTGCAAATATTTTGTAGTTTATCAGTGAATTTTTCAAAAAATCTTAAGGCCAGAGCTGTTTCACTGTATTCAAGAGTATTATCATATTCTGAACTTTAGAATGGAATCAGCTATCCATTCCATTCTGTTAGATACTGTACAACTGATAGACTGGCTCCAGTGATTCAAACAAGGTACTTCAAACTATGCCAATAACTTGTTAGAATTCATAGTTCTGCTATGTTGCTGTAGAGAAGAGAATTCAAATTTAAACAACTGGGTTATAGGTAGTCCTTGACTTCAACCACAATTGGCACTGGAACCTCTGTCACTAAGCGATGCAGTCGTTAAGTGAGTCACACCCAATTTTACAACCTTTTTTGCCGCAGCCGTTAAGCGAATCTGGCTTCCCCCACTGACTTTGCTTGTCAGAAGCCCCCTGGGAAGGTTGCAAATGGCAATCATGTGACCCTGGGATGCTGCAACTGTTGTAAATACATGTCAGTTGCCAAGCATCTGAATTCTGATACTGTGACTGCAGAAATGCTGCAATGACCGTAAGTGTGAGGACCAGTCACAAGTCACTTTTTCAGTGCCGTCATAACTTCAAACAGTTGTTAAACAAATGGTTGTAAGTCGAGGACTACCTGTATCTATATGAGACAGATCAGCCAGCACTGTCATTACTTTGCATGATGAATGTGGATATGAATGAAAGGTTTCAATGTGGCTACTAACTGTTTTGTAGGCAACTGTTCTGTAGGCACAACACAACTGTTGTGTTGTCTTTAAATGCTAAAGTTCTAAATAGCTAGGACGTGATTATTTGTAGACCAGTTGCTGCTTTGCTGCTGTTGTTATTATTACTACTGTTATTATTCATATGGCCACCCTCAGTGTGACCAACTCAAGGCAATCTATACAAAAAAGGTTTAAAAATAAAAGCAAGAGAAGTAACTTTCTCCAGATAGTAACTAAAAGTTCTCCAAATATTAAGATGAGAAAAGGTAGTCACTCTTAAAGATGCTCCCACTTTCTGAGATTCATTTGTCAGGAATGTGAGAAAGGGACTTTTATGTTTCTTTGTAGCTCATTCTTTTTGCTTTTAGGAAAGAAATCAAAATTTCCTCTTCAGCCAAGCCTTTTCAGTGTGAATAATCTTAATAATAGTTAAACGGTTTTTTATGAAATGTTAACTTTTGTTTTACACATTATCATTATTCACCTCTGCCTCTGGGCAGAAACACAGAATATAAATAGCAATGTTTTAAAAAATAAAATAAAAACTGGTTTCCTCCTCATACATACAGTGGAATGTGTATTCAAAGACAAAGAAATCCAGTAAAATACATGTTTTGGAAATACTAATGCAACAAGCCTGCCATCTCATAGTCTAGCAGTTATATTAGTGATAAACTGAAAAGGACTGATTAGGAAGATAACTGATGAGGTGATTCAGAAAGATGAAGTGGTGATCAGCTATATAACATCCCCTTCCCACCTTGCTAATAATGTTAAATATAAATTGAACAAAGTTAGCAAAGAAGCATAATTCCAGGCAAACAGTGCCAGATTAAATATACAGTATCCTTTAGGTATGAGTGAGAAAGATTCCTATCTCCAACTCTATAAAACTACTGTAACCAGTCAATATAGACAGTTCTGATCTGTAATGTTTTGATTAAGGCAGTATTCTGTGTTCCTAAATTAACACTATGCTGACTATAATGGAGGAGAACATTTATATAAACTATAAACATATTTATAGTTGTACAGATTCTAACCTTATTGCTATTTATTGTATAAATCTTCTAATGTACAGATTTTAGATTCATACATATTCACCTGTAGTCTTTAATGTATAGATTGTAATCTTATAGGCGTTTTATGGTTAAAAAAAACTTTACATTACAAATACCAAGCACTATAGCTACAAAATTAATTTTGATTAATTTTGTATTGTTTATTTTATCCTGTATGCTAATCAAATACCAAAATAAATAAAATTTCACAAGAGACGGCCACTTATATTTACCAATGGTAAACTGTGCGCATTTAAAAGGAGTATACATTTTTAAATTAGGATGCAAGATATATAGCTTTTTGCTGCAAAAAAATTCAAATCTCTTAATAAATAAGCCAGCGCAATAAGTTTGTGCACTACTAAAAATTTGGGCATGCAGTTCCATATTCAGTCTCACAACCAGGCCGAAACAAACACACCAAAGACCAAAACAAACATACCAAAGAAACACTTTAGATAACCAGGTGGTTGGACAGAAACATATACAGTATACAAAGTATCAGTTACTAAGATTGCTAAATGGTTAGAAATCTCTTCTAGGGACACCTCATGACTTCTCAGCTAAAAGGAAGACAGAGCGTGATCCCCTCCTCTGAAATGGCATAAGAATGGAGTAAGAAGAACATTTACTAGGTTGGATCGCCAAGCTATACAGAAGGGCCATTATTTCCATTCCTGCCAGCAGACAAGGCAAAGCAGGGAAACCACTGAATCCTCCTCCTAACAGCAAGGATGGCAAAACATTATAGTGGGAAAAGGTAAAAGACTTCTCTGCGGTAGCCCCCGCTCTTTGGAACATCCTGCCCCCGGAGGTGCGATTAGCCCCCACACTCCTGGCCTTCCGTAAGGCTTTGAAGACCTGGTTCTGCCACCTGGCCTGGCCTGGGGTGGGGTGGGAATACCTCAAGCATGGGGATGGCTAGCCCTATAGAGGCCTTCTGCCTTCAGCCTCAGATTTTTCATCCTCTTGGTCTCTCCTTCTTCTTTTTAGTAATGTTTTAAATTAAGGTTTTATGTGTTTATATATTTTATGTTTTAATGTTTGTTGTGAATCGCCCAGAGTTCCCTCATTGGGGGGAGATGGGCGGTTGAAAAAATTTAATAAATAAATAAAAATAAATAAAATAAAAAGGGTTTTTATGGAATAGGCAAGAGATATTTGCTGAGTATCTAGCATGGGAAACAGACTCCCAAAAAGTTCCCCTTCCATACAGCACTGGGGGTTTGCTTAAGTCATGCCAAGTATCACTGTCGAGGATGCTTTGCTTCAGATCAGAGGAGCTTCTCTCAGGGCTGCCCAAAGTGAAGTAGTGGGCTCATAATGTTTCAGGTTTGTGAGAATACTCGACTTCCATGAGAACACAACATTGTTCGACTGCCCCCCTCCCCAAAAGTGCCATTTCAAGCAGCAAAGTGTCCCCACGTCTAAGTCTCCACAGAAATTAGGCCAGATTAATGAGATTCCAGTCTCAGGAAAACCCCAAAAAGGAACTCATAGCAATGCTCTCAAAAATTTAGATTGAAATGCCTCCACAGACCTCTATAGACCTTAAAACAAATCTGTGTGCTGTATAGCAGATAGGTACCTTAGCTCTGAAAATTTTAATTGCAGCAAAAACATGTTTACTGTCATTGTGGTTGGCAAAGTGCAGAAATTGCATTTGAAAATATATGACCCCAGTGGTGATATAACAGGACTTGTTTTTCCTAAGAAACCAAAGAAATACTTTATAGAAGTCATAATGTGTTTCTGTTAACTGTAACAACATCTCACTGGATTAGACCAGGATTCTGCCTCTATGGCTCCAACCAGATGCTTAAGAGAAGCCCATAGACAGAACCTGAAAGTATAACATCCTCATGCCTGTGTTTTCCAGTAAGTGGTTTTGAGAGACATATTGCCTCTAATCCTGAAAGTAACATAAAGCTAACATGACTTACAGGCATAAATAGGAAAAAAAATCCTGAAGGACAAGGCTAAGCATGATTCAAACTGGTGATCATTATCACATCTTCCCAATCACAGCTTAAATATCAATGTCCTACCATTCATATTCATTGGATGGCTCTACATTCTACAATTATGAGAGAATCCCCACACCTTAAGTATCTGTACCAGGCCCTTCTTATTCTCTTTTTTCCCAAGTGAAAAGAATATGCTGTTTCCTCAAAAGGAACTTGACCACATTGCTGTTCATTCTTACATCCTGATTAGATATGAAGAAAATGTTCCAGTCCCAAAACAGTTGGTTAGGGAACCCCAGGATCAATTCATTCTTAATCTTTGATTCCTGATCTTGAGCCAGTTACCAACCCATAAGAGGTCCTCTCTTCTCTTCTCTTCTCTTCTCTTCTCCTGAATGCTACATTGGTCAAGAGATTTCAGTGAGGAATTTTTGAAATTAAAAGTAAGCAGTATCTACTTTGTAATACCTAGCAAAATCTAGCTTTACAGTATCTGCTATTTGCTCCATGGAGTAGTGAAACAAAAGAGCTAAGGTTTTAAGCAAATCTAAACATCCCAAACTAATGTATAATATTCACTTCTATTAAACAGTACTAAGAACAGATGGTAAACTGTAGACAGTTCACTGTCACTCCAAGTCACTAGATAAATGAACACATGATCAAAAGAACACCAAAAGGGGTCTGAGTAGGAACTAAAGGGGCATTACCTGGATACACACTGGGAGGGGATGGAGTAGGGACAGCAATAGGGACCCCCACACTTCCGCTCCCGCTGTTCTCTCGACTGCTGCTCCTACTGCTGGGATGGCTCCCTCCGCTGCTTCCGCTGCTGCTAAAAGAAATCCAAACCGCCAAAGTAACTATATTCCATTCCCTGATAGACAAGCCACAGCTACACGACGTTACAGAAGCTCGCTACATTTGCAGTTTCAGAGGCCAATAAAAACAGGGTATGTTTTTAAAATGCCTTGGCAATGCCTCAGCTAAAATTGGGGTACACCATTCAGGATTAGTAGTACAGGTTCAATGATAGGAAACGTTTTCAAGAGCGTTATCGAAAGATCCTGGCAATATGGACCTTTGATCAAAAGAGAAATAATCTCTTAGAAAGCTGGTTTCATCTAAAGTGCATAATGCTCTTTCAAACAAAAACACTTATGTATAAAATAGCTTTTCTCTAAGTGCCATAAGAGCTCTTCAGTGTAGCCTAACTTTTTTTTCCCTCCTTGTGTACTGCTGACCTGCTTTCCGTACTACCAAAACTGTGTTATCAAGGCTATTTTTCTCCTGTTATAATATGCCTTCTAGGAGTTCAGAGAAATAAATAACATTAGCCACATTTCAAGTAGTCAACTGAACTACACAATTGTTCAAAGTTGGAAGCACTTTCACAAGCATCAAAATTTCATCACTTCATAATTTTGAACATAAACTTCGCAGTTGCATTATTCTTGTTAGCAGGCACCACTTTTTAGAAGCTGTGTATCACACCAGTTATAAACAGAAGGTAAGCAATAAAAATAGATACATTAAATACAACAGTATTTCTGTTACACAATGCAGTAGTGTACTGTATATTGCTTTTGAACAAAACAAAAAACTGTTCCTAGACAAACAACTTCACGCTACACAACATGTAGTATAAGCAGCATGGTTTCTCTCTATCTCCCAATGGATTTCCCAGGAAATCACATGAATTTATGAAGCTCTAAGTGGAGGGGTGGGGTGGAGTGGGGTGGGGTGGTTAAAAGCAGATTGCTATAAACCGAGTTGTCCGTCTTAATTATTGTTAATATTTTGTGCAGGAGCAGAGTGAATACCTGTAAGTGCGATTCCTCTGATTCACAGAAGCTGTTCTAACAGGGCTCTGCTGCGAGGGAGCGATATTACGGGTAGGGCTAGGTACATAGTCATTTGGTACCACTGGAGGACGCACTGGCTCCAGTGTGCGATAGGGAGAGTGACGCCTACACAAGAAAAACATGTATGGAAGCAATTTCAGACAATGAAATACAAAGACCTTTTGGGCAAGGCAGTGCAGAAGTCTTGCTAGATTGTTCTGCTTGAAAATGCACAGGGCTGGATCCAATGTACTGCAGGAGTAGCATCTGTGGAGGATTTCCTTAGGCTCAACTTGGCCCAGCTTTCCCAGCTGGCATATATGTAGATAACTCAGAAAGAGATCCATGCATGCCTGCCATAATCTATCCCTCCCTCCCTCTTTCCTCAAGATTATTTGTGTACTGGAGCAGAAAGGACAGACGGGATAAGGTTATAAGAGGCATGCACAGAGTTCCTATTCCCCTTAATGGCCTGTCATGCTACGTGTAATAGGCATCCCTATGAAGAAGAAAGGAAGAGAGAACAGGATTCTTTGGAGCTAAAAAATCCCCACATAATGGTACTGGGCCATGAAATTTTCTATTCATCTAGTATAGGATATTCAGGCTGGCTACTTTTTCCAGGTACAGAGCAGAATATAGTGTACAGCTATTCATACTGCAAGCACAAGCCCAAAGGCTCCCACAGAAAGAATGTCTCTTATACTTTCAACGACTAGGCAACACTTCTTGGTGAAATTATGGATAAGTTATCTGCTTGCAAGAAAGATGCCTTCAAACCCCAGAATGCAACTTTTAAGCACCTCTATGCCAAGCGACAATTGTAAAAGTTAAAAAAAAAGTTTTATCTTTCCCTTTACATTCTCCCCCTCCACCTTCTGATGTATATACACTTATACTTACCCAATGGTTCCTTTCCCTGACATTGGTGGACTGGGTGGTTTCTGGGTGGGCGGTGTGGTACGAGGCAGACCACCCATTTTCATATTCTGCGTGCTAACCTGTGTAAGAGGTAATGGGAAAAAAACCAACCTCACTGAAACTCTTCAAGCTTAAACAAGAGTCCTTTGAGACCACTACTACATTAAAGAGACAAGAAGATGTGCAAAAAACCAAAGCAGTCATGCATATATGTGCTATTTCTACCCTTGTTAAAGTTATTAGATGCATTTAAATTGTGGTTATATGGTGCGACAGTGTGTCTGTTTGGACGGCGTTTGCCTTAGGCCACAACATTTAAGTTTAGATTACTGGCAATGTGGCATAGAAATCTATCTCAATGAAAGTTGATGAGCTTTCTGGGCTCAACTTAGGAGAATTAGACAAATTTCCATTCCAAGAATGCAGTACTACATTTGTCTCCTCCAATGAGATTGAAAGGTAAGTGTATCTGAAACACTATACTGGCTATGCCTTAACTATATTATGTGCGTGGGAGTTAAAACAGGGATTTTTCAACTACACATAATGAACTACGTGCTCAAAAGCTGGTTTGGAGCTTGGCTTCTCGCTACACATACTCATGGTAACAAGTACAAATCTACAGCTGCATATTGTATGAAAAGCCCCTCTGAGCAGTGTCTTTCAGGAACAACTGCTTTCATGAATGCCTTGCATGGAATTTTACTAGATATGCCTAGAAAGTCCTGAAATATATGAGCTCTCATAATACGTTTTGTAATAACATTGGAATGAGAAACATGAATCTAATTATCTTTTCAATCCAATTAATCATATATCATCATTTGGGGGGGCAAAGGTTTGCTGGAGTCAATAGCAACAGGAGGTAGTGATAAAGCTTAAGTACTGTTTCCCTTGCTTTTTCCATATAAGGTTCTTTGTGCCACTGTGATAAGAATTCCGTTCAATCCCTCTCCCTTTATACAGCTTGTGGGAGCTACAATTAGTGGTATAAACTTTCATAAGCCATTTCCCCAAGAATCACTGAGGTGTGGGGATTCTTTCTTGGCATGAAGAGAAGAATTTGACCCAAAGAACATGTACTAAATTTAATTTTAGTTGCAATTATATACAACTGGTGAAGCCACACTTAATAAAACAGAATTAAACTGAGCTGTATCACTAACATCATACAGTCAAAGCACAATTAAAGTTTCAAGCACGTAGCTTCTGAAGGGACTGTTCATTCTGAACTGTAGGATTAAATAATCCAATATTGCCCCAAAGAAAAAATATTTAAGTAAACCTTGTAATAGTTTTCATATGCATTACACATTGAATATACTTGTAAACTTTAATATTAAACTTACATTGACATTACTATCCTTCTGGGAGCTTTTAAAAATTGAATTCTTCTAGAAACCATATTATGATGTATTATTAAGTAGCAAAAGATAAATATTTGTGTTTATATTATGTTGCTGGGATATTATTATTCATTTTGTTTGTTCTTAACTATTTTACCATGAACATTTTAATGTATAATTGTGTTGTGTTGTTGCAGCAGTTTACAAATAAAATAAATAGTATACCAGACTTTTAAAAAATGAAATGGTATTATTCTTACTTGACAGTAAATACAAAGAAAATCAACAGTTCTTATTAGTTCATTAATCACCTCAATTTTTAAATTTATAGTAGCTATTTTACTGGTCAGTCCAATCTGATTATATAAATGACGCTATAAATACAAGGTATGAATAATTAAATGTCTCATGTTCAACAGCATGTTTTAAGAAATAAGCAGGATTTTCATCAACCACAAATATGACAGAAATTGTGATTATTTCTCTGTACATAAGAAAAAAAGCTTACTAACTGAAAGAAACACTGGAGTATAAGTCAATCTAGGTTTAAGAATCAGGATGTGACATGGCCTTTGGAAAGTTATTCAACCATATTTCCTTACCATAAGAGCAACACTGATAATACATTCACAGTGACTGTGAGTTTTATGGGACAACCTAGAGTCTAAAGGTTCTGCCTCTTTCTGAAGAAAAAATATGCAGGGAAGGGGATACTTTTACAAGAAATAGTCCATGAGGCACGGCATTCTGCAAACAGCTACCATCATAATGGAATAGTAAGACACTTAGAAGTGATGGATGCTGTAGTCTAATATTTGGATGGCATCAAGTTAGATAAGGTTGTCAGTGCTTTAGAATAGTTATACACATGCAGAATACATTTTGGTAGCTTTAGACTACCTATTCTCAATATCCAGGGATTCCGTGCTAAACACACAGAAATATTAATTCATGATTACTGCAAAACTTAATATGTTCTAAGATTTTTCTAGAAATCTCCCAGCAAGTGTAAATGCATACGAGTTGCTACACTATTCCACACACCACCAGCAGTAAAGGAGAGAAGTAATAGTGGTTGTGGTAATCTTAGTAAGGGGCATGTGTGGCAGTTATGGCTGTGCCCACTGCTGACATGCAGGCATTTATAAATTACCTTGGAAGGAAAGAAGTCTTCAAGGGGGAACAATCCTCCTTATTCTTACCTTTGGCAGACTGGCTTTAAGCTATCTGTTAGACATGTGATATATTTACATTTTAAGATAACAAACTGGCAATTTAGAATTTGTATTCATCTTCAGAAAAAATGGTAAAATGCCACAAAGAGGAATGCAAATATTTAGTATCCTGCCAACAAAATATTTACTTGCTAAGACATGAACAAATCAAGAGATTTAAACACAGTTCTTCAGCTCAACTAATCTTCAAAAACTAAGGTGAGTTTGGCATAGCTGTCTTATGGACTGAACGCTCTATAGTCCAATTTCTTACCATCAGTTATGTTGGTTATTTTTTAAAAATCGTTAATTTCCACATTATTAGACTACCAATCCCTTCAGGGCAAGGATAATATCCATAGGCACCATCCCATTTTAGACCTACAAGAACTTTGTAAAGTACATTTAAACGAGTGAGTGGCTGAAGATTATGGTTAGCACAGTACGGATCTGAACTCCAACTGCACACACTAGTTATGTTTAGTTAATTAGATGATAGAGGCCACTATGTAAACACACCAAAGACGGCCGCACATGCTGTTCAGTACCAAGTCCCATCATCTGCAATTCAACACAACTTTAGGGACTCTACTGCCACTTCATCTCTCATCTGCATCTCTTATGATTAGCCACAGGGGACAAGTTACCAGCACTAGGTTGAACTTCCTGAAGACTGTTCACATTCTTAAAGCAATGCAAGGTTACTCATAAAGTAATAACTGAAGGGCTCAGAATAATTAAGATATTTATTTTGGTATTTATTATATTGTTATATCTATTCCTACTTGAGCCTTTATATCCCTGCAAAAAAGGGAAGAATTACTCAGTGCATGTCTCTCTCCACCCATTTGCAGACAAGTAGCTCTACGCACTCAAGAGGAGTGATTTCAAATGAAGTTTAGGCACACATATTTTTTCTGTTCTGTACTACTTAACTGTAAACACCTTGGGCATGAATGTATTTTAATAAAAAATACTGAGAACATTAAAAGTAAACCTTAAATCCTACTTAATATAAGGGAGACAACAAAGCATGGCAGAATCTATATAAATGTATATATTTCCAAAGGAACTATATAGATCTACAACACCAGCCTAATAGCAGGACTGGTGTAGCAGTTCAAAAATTTGCTTAATAATTGATAATATAATTTAAAAACATATAAAATAAACACGCCCCAAGTTATTTTTGATTTTGCAAAATAGAATAAGCTTGCAAATTCAAACTTGGCTCATAAATGAGATCAAATCACATCATATAAAGAATAATATATTATTACACAGGGGGAGAGAACACCTGTCACAAACGTACATTTATATTTTCTCATGCAAAGTGTTGATTTCTGAGGGCCTTGCTAGTTATCTAGTTCTTTAAGCATTTAGCATGCTTTTAAGTCCCAAGAAACATATGAAAGATTATATTCTTCCCATCCAGCCTGGCAAGAAACAACATTCTCCCCATATGTAATAGTCTCAAATATAAGAATGAAATCCAGCCCTGATGTTTCTTACCTTAAATCTAAGCAACCACTTAATGCATAAATGAAGCAAATAAAAGAGGTAAGGAAGAAAAGCATTGAAAGGTTAGTTGAAATTTCAGGATATGAAGAAAGAAGGGGAAAAAAAGAAAAGTTAAGCATTTAGCATCAACTAAATAATGTATCAATAGATCATAGAAAGAGTGATTAAAGCAGAAGGTGTTATGAATAAAGGTTTTCAAAATGAATAACGTTTAAAACGTTATTAATAGAATTTGTTAACAAATCTGTTAACAAATAACAATGATAAATTGAATTCTAAATTATTATTTTGCACATGTAGCATATTCACAAATCTTATACAATGCTAAAAATACTGAGAAAAAAAGTTCACCCAATATAGATTTTATATTGTGCATCTTTCAGAAGTAGTTCAGCCCATGCAGGAACAAAGCTCTCTTTGGATCATTAAAACAGTGGTATCTTTTTCCAGGCTCACATACCCTACTTCAGAAGCTGTGCCAGCTATCTCTATATACCTGCACATGCCAAGCCATTTCCCTCTGCTTTTTTCCCAGAAACCCAAAGTGGTTTGCATGCACACACATGCAGAAACAGCTGAGAACAGCTTATGAAGCAGCCACATGAGTGTATAAAAGGACACGCCTGCTTTAATAAATCAAAAAGAGATTCTTTATACAGGGTTCCATATATTCTGAAGTATCTCTTTGAAGAGATTTGTTTAGCTATAAGGTTTATGCTATTTATCCATTCTTCCAATGGTAAATCTATTAAATATTCTGATGAACTACATATTCCTGCCCATGTGTAGACTCAAGTACAAAGTTACTTTTAAATTACAATCTTTTAATTAACTTCCCTTGATTAAAAAAGCCTGGCAGCTTGTGACCAATAGGGCTTTGCAGCACTTCAGATATGAAGAGAAAAAAGATGCTTTGGAGCACATACATCTCTCAGCAGCTCCTTGAACCAGGGTTGCCAAGCAGTAGTTTGGGTCCCCATGGGACGGGGGCCACAGGTATCACAAGTAACTTATAGATTGGACACAACTTCTGTTTAAAACCTGACTGGCCTTGCACAGGTAGAGCAGGGCACTGTCAAAACCTGTTCTGACTATATTGTTTTCCACAAATATTTTTATTTCTAGGTATTTTTATTCTGATCTTCTACTTATAGTATCCATATTACAGAATAATTAAATTAAATGCCTGTATACCCCTCAAAATTAGGTTTTATTTGGTCATTAGCTCCACTATTCATTGTCCTCATGCTGGAAGTAGGGGCAGTGACTGAACTGCATTTAATCATTCTATCCACCAGCACAAGAGAGACTGTTGGCAGAGCAGATTTCCCTTTTCTGAGTGCAGCAATCCACATTCCTTAATTTGCTTTAGAACATTGGAGAACATTCCAGAACAGATTTAGAGGATACAAGGAGGGACAGGAATGAACTGTTGACATTGGATAGAGCTCATAATGATTACCAAAGATGATATAACATGGATATGTAGCTCTGTTATTGTTGTCCTTGCAAATTAAATGTCAGAATCCTCGCAAGATTTTGTATTTTAAACATTTTCTTTCAGATAGTACAAACAAACATACACACATTTGATATTGCTGTTTGTCTCCATGATGGTTACTTTGAAAGAAAAACAGAACCAAAGATGCTATCCCATAAATCAAAGGTGCTATGTTATTTCTACAGTCCAAATGTAAATATGTGTAACTGCTACAGAAACTCTAACTCTGTGTTTGTCTTATAAAACCTGAAGACATGATAACCGTAAGAAAAATAACTGTAGTGTATTCTATGCATCATCTTCACAATAGGATTGTCATATGCATCAATTTATAGACAATTCACTAATGTTTAAGTGAGAATTTCATTCAAAGGTTATTATGCACTTTCAGAATAGTTCTATATTATAATCAACATGGTAAATGTTTTCACTGAAGAATGACGGATTACAGGTTTAAATATATTTCAGATTTAACATACTTCACTGAAGAACTTGAATCACTGCATTCTGGATTGTGAAGTAATGAGTAATATAGGTAGTTCAAGAAGAACCACAGAAACAAATGCATTTCTTTGCAAGTTAAATAATTCTCCAGAAAATACCACTTCATATTATTTTGTCATTTTTGCTAATATGCTAACTGAAAATGCTGCAGGTATTGTAAATTGTTCCTTTTCACATTACTTTTTCCCTTCTCGGTGGTATTTTCACAACTTTTAATTACTTCACATATTTTAAGATTGCATTTCAGAGAAGGCATGCAAGAAAATGAACAACCTTTACACATGCAATTAAATGTGTAGCTACACATTGCATGCATACAAATTTAATATATAATTCTACCTGTAATTTAGCAACATTTAAATCATACTATAAGTGTTGTTAGAGCCACATACCCAGTGGAGCCTAGATATTTTTCTGGTTATCTTACTTTTCTGTTTTAAAAGGATACTCAAAGATTAGCCTCTTAATTTTGCTTACTACACAAGTCTGGGATTAACTGAGTCTAGAATCTAGAGAGTAGGCAGCAAAATCCATGTAATAAATATACAGTAAATAAATAAATTGGCTTGATTTAGGGAAAGATTAATGTCATGCTTGCAATGGTATTGTAACAAGATTTTAGTTCACAAGCAAACAGAAAAGGGAAAGTAAGTATTATATTGTCAGTCAGTACAGTTTGATAACCAAATCTAAATCAAGAGAAGGGTACCAAATGAATTCTATTTTATTTTTTGGTTATTGAGAGACAAAGAACAATACAGGGTCAATAAGATAAAAGGTAGGAAAAACCATGCCATTAATTGGAGAATGCAAGTGTCCACACAAACATTTTTGCATTCTTAAAATATACAGGCAGATTAATACATTTGAATTATTTCATCTCACCACTTACCTTTACCCCATGTCCAATATCATCAAGAATTGTATAATCAATAGGTTTCCTGATATAACGAACAGGTCGCTCCAAGTTGGCTGGTGCAATGATTTTGTGAGTTCTTGAAGTGTTTTTGTTTGTAGTCAAGATGCCAATTTCTCTTCTAGCCACTTTTTCCTTGTGTATATCAACTGTCTGCAGGCAAAATGAATATACACATAGTAGTGATTTTTTAAATAATCATTAAAGATTAAACAAAACAGCATCATTACAATTGTTACATATTTTATCTGTTTCAGTATAATAAAACATTTTTTCTTATTTCATACAAAAACTTTTGGGATATACAGAATAGCCCTTATACTAATGCTGTATTATTAAGTAACAAAAGAAAAAAGCATACCCTTTTAAAATACTAATGACAATGATAATTTATAATGGTGACATATATTTTCATAATAGTTACATTTTCCCCCAAATAAGACATTAACATTCCTTGTGAGAAAAAGTAACCTGGTAAGTGAAAGAGATATTCCTTCTAGAAACATGAGCCACACCTATGTCCGTGAATCCTCCCTTTCATGGATTCCTCTCTATAAAACCTACAGATAATTCTGTATGATTAATAGTATTACACCATGGATTTCTTCTGTACATTTATCTCCATGTATTATAAATACCTAGTTCTGCGGCTCTCTAAGATTATTACAAAAAATTAGCATTAGATACAACTGTGCAAAACATACTACCTCCGCTGTACTGTCCAGTATGGACTTCGTGGAATGAAAGGAATGATTTTATGTCATGCTTGGTAATATTGCTTTTATCTCATTGTGAAAAACAGTATCATGGAAAAGAGCACATAGGGTTATATTTTCAGCATCTTTCTAGAAAACCTTTTATTGTTTCAGGTTCCAATAACTTAATGAACTCATTGCCATAATTGATCATATAGCATTATACAGCACTTGTTGCAATAATCATACATTTCAGGTATGAATTGTACACTGTAAAGCTGGCTAATGAAGACATTTTTTATTCAATGTAGGGTCAATGAACTTGACATTTCAGGTTGGTTGTAACAGTCAAGGTTCTAGAAGTTTTGACTGAGTGCATATTTTATTTCCTGCAAGAAAAATAATTTTTTCCCTAAAAACTAAAAGACAGCCGACTGTAACTGCCTACATGAAACAGTCCAATATCATTCACTGTATTATACTGAGCCTTAAATATAAAGTGAGTAAATATATTATCTTACTTGTGAAATGTGGTTGATTGAAGATTCCATGCGCCTAAGCTGGGATGCCTGGATATCCAACATCTGCAGAACATTATTCGCCAAAGTGTTGATCAGATAGGCTACACTAGCTAAAGACTGAGTTGTGTATGCTTTGGTTTCTTCTAGGGCTCGTTGTTTATCTGCTGACTAAAGAAAAAATAAGAATCAGAACTGTACATTTTTCATATAAATTATAAAACTTTCTATGCATCTTCCAACATTTTAAGACAATACACACAGTATAGTCATTTCTCACAATTCCTTTCCTAGGTCAAATTGTTCTTTCATGGTATTTTAGTATATAAATTGCTGGCATGGAAAAAGTCATCAGAAAAGTAGAGGAAAGATTTAAAAAACTGGGCTGAAGGAAAAACTGCCTGATATACGTGATAAGCAATAAGCACAATCATGCAACCATGATAAAAAGTCCAAATCAACAGTTCTTCAGAATTACCTGCAAATCTTCACAAAGGCCAGATAACATATACAAAATCCATACATGCAGGCAATTTACTAGAAGTTTCTGAATTTGCTCATATTTTTGTATATTAATTTATTGATTACCCAAAACATGTTAGGAGTTTCATACCTTTATTTCAAAACATTATGAAAGTAACAAATGTAATCTTAATCATGCCCAATAATGCTGAGCAACCACCAATTCATTAAAATGCAAAAAATGATCTATTCAGATCTATTAAGAACTAGTCCTAGATCTAGTATTGTTCACTGTCTGAAAAAAAAAGCATTCCTAAAAACCCTATTTTTAACCGATATATTATATTCATTTTTTTGTTCTCTGTTTTTAGTGTATATCATCTTAAAACTACTTATATGAAATGTTAACATAACTTATAAAATTACGATGCCCATCTTTTGGATAACTGACCCTGTCAGCAAGAAGGCACTGATTCCAGTGCATGATTATACTTCCACTTCAACTAAGGTCAAGTGTATTCCTGCTGCTGCAAGCTGAATATCTGAAGTCAGCTTCCTTGTATTTCTGAATCACTGGCAGGCATTTCTGAACAACACTGATGTTCTTCAACACAAAATGCACTGCTGGGGTACCTAACATTACTATAAGTCCTTTTTCAAAAAACTGAAGCTGTCCTCCATTGTATTACTTCTCCACAGATACCAGACTAATATATTTACTGATTTTAGAAAAGCTGCTATACCTCTCCACTATCCAATTCGAGCTTGCTTTTTAGCCAACTGAAAATTACTGTCTCTGCCATAGGAAAATTTTCCTTATGCATGATCAACTTTTCAATTCCATAATACAAACCTATACATTTCCAGGGAATTTTGAATTGACCATATAGCTCTCAGCTCTTCATTCCAAGCACAATGTTTGTTTGTTTTATTATATTTTATGGCCATCCAATTGCATTGCGACAATCAATCAAATAACCATATTGACAACAATTAAACAGCATTATGAGCATAGAGCAAAAACTGAATAAAACAAACTATCATCACACTAAGCAGGCTCATCCAGTATGTAGGCCCAATGTGTGAGTATTTATTACACCCTTCCTTCTCAGATCTACCATTCCAATCAGTGCCAGATATACATCATCAATAAACCAGCACTCTACCGTATTTAAGAAGAGCAGCATATCAGCAAAAAGCTAATACAGTACTGTAGTTATCTTTCAATTTAGAGCTACTAATTTGCTTTATAAAGTAACTGGTGAAAGCAGTTTTGGCAACAGAAGTAATTTCATTGTTTTAGCAGTTAAAAGTTGAAAGGATGACCATCTGGCTATATAACTATAAAACACTGATTTTATCACCAACAACTGGAGGATTTTGGTTTCATGTGTTGCATCCAACAGTGTCCATTTGCTGACAGAATGGAATATATTTTCCCTCTGGCAGCACCATACTCAAAGCACTTTTCCAAATCTTGATGGTCAAAAATAATTGTCAAAACATTTATACCTTCTTCCCTCTGCAAGTTCTGGATCATTTATACAGTTTCTATCGGAATACATCTCCCATTTCCCAGCCAATTAATACTGAATAGTGTCAGCTATAATCCAGCACAACTGGAGAGCACCATATTAAGGACTGTTTCTGAGAAATAAAAATAATCCCATTTTATAAAGGTTTTACATATACACTACCATGATATCTGATTGCTTTCCTGAAATGCAAGAGGCATCACTATTATGAGAAATACCCTACTAACAGCAGAAATAATTGTTGAGGGAGGGAGGGAGAGAGAGAGAGAGAGAATATATTTGTGAAATTCCTTAATATGTAGAGGTTTATATAAAATATCTTTAAATAGAGATAAGAAAAAATTTGCTAAAAAATTGTCCAACAATTTCTTGTGACATGAAGACTTACAGGACATTGAAAAAATCCATTTAGGATTTTAAATGTCAAAACTGGGAGGTGGAGTCAATAAAAATACAGTGAGAGAAATAGAAAAACTGTGGACAGGGTGCATAGTAATCAAGTAACTTGTTTATAATAATCAGACAAATCTGAAGCATCTTTATTTATTGATCTTTCAAAGGTGTTTCTCAGGATGGGGCGGGAAGGATACAGATGGTAGCATTTTGCTTCCCAGAGGTCTTTCATCCCATCCCTAAACCATCCCAATAAAAGCAAACAGTTTTGAGATTTGAGGGTACTCTTAAATTTGAATAAAAAGCCAAAAATATTATATCACCAAAATCTGGGCATTTTGCTAACAACTTTAAGAAGCACAATTTTTCAATGTAGGAGGGGATATAAATGCAAAATTGAAGGGCTACTTCAATTATACTATATTAGAATCCGCCCTTCACTGAGGGCCAACTAAGTAGCTTCCATTCGTATGAGATTTTCATAAATTCCACTTTAACAGATAAAATCAAATCATAATAATAACTGTTTCATATTAGACTTCTTCTTACAAGCTCAGTCATACGTGTTATATAACTGGTACGAACTATAGCAAAATAAGCTATAATCTTCATCACTAGATTTGCACATGTATTATAGCAGGGGCAATGGAAATACTCTTATCTTGTTAGAACTTTTATTGTTTTAATTACAGTATACTGGGGAAACATGAAAGTAATATTTAACAATGTCAAAACTCACTTTTTTTTTCTTAAAAAAATCCTGTATGGGAATAAGAGACCTGGATATAATTTCAGCAAGTTACTAATGCTTTTACTAATTTCATATTTCTTTGCAAAGCAAACAAAAATATTCCCTAAACTAGAATGTAATAACAAAGTACTTCTGGGCAAATTAAAGACTGTTCACTTTTAATGCACTCTCAGTATTAAACTACCCCTAATGTGTTTGTCATAATAAAAATACTCTCAGTGTAAAATATTTTTAATACAATAGTCTAATATGCAAAGATGGAGAAATTCTCTTCTTCTTAGAAAGAGCTGGCCCCTAAATAAACAATACTAGCTCCTTAAAAACATGTATAGGAATCTAGAACTTGGAAATAATGTTTACAACTTTAAAAATAGTTCATTATATTAACTGACTTTGACAATGATGAAAATAAACAGTCTTCCACAAAACAACTGGTCATATGCCAGAGACAAGAATATCTTTGAATCAGGAAGTTAGAAAAGGCAGATTTCCTACAAGAGGTTACATTACAGAAGGTAACTCTCTCAAAAAAGCCATAGTGTGGTTTTGAGGTGAAAATCTCCCTTCCCTAGTTCAGATTGCATTAGCAAGGGTTTCTTTTCTTTTACCCATTTGGTCCTAGAAATGTCACATAGTTTACTTAAATATCTTAATTTTATTTTTTAAAAATCACAGGTTCAACTTGTGTTCTATTTTGTATATTCTTATTTTTCTAAAATGGCATAAATGAAAATGTGCTTATAGTCAATTCCATGCATATCATTTGCCTGGAAAAGCTATAGAACTTTGAACTTCAAAACTCTCTAGTTGTACCATAAGATATTATTAAGAATATCACAGGAAGTCCTCGCTTAATGACCGCAATAGGGACCAGAAAATTGGTCATTAAGCAAGTCACTACGTGACCGGACCCAATTTTACAACCACTTTTATGACAGTCATTAAGCAAATCACTGCAGTCATTAAGCGAATCACATGGTCATTAAGCAAATCCAGCTTCCCCAAGGGACATTTTTTGCCAGAATTCGCTTAACGACCACGTGATTCACTTAACAACTATCTTAAAAAGGTCACAGATCATGATCATATGACGGCAGGGATGGTGCGATGGTTTATGATAGTTGTAAGTGCATGTACAGGCCGTAAAGCACCTTTTCCAATGCTGTTATAACTTTGAACCATCGTTAAATGAACGGTCATTAAGTGAGGACTACCTGTAACACAATTTGCATGTCTTAAAAACTGCAATTAAAATAAAAATACCCTGCCACTGATCAAATTGCCAATCTCATTGCCTACAGACACCTTCCTTGGTGCTATCAATCCCCTTGCATAACTCGCTCGCTTTTTTCAAATGGAAAAATGGAAAATGGCAAAATGAAATATAGTTATATAATATTATATACTAAAAGGTAGACAGCTGTGGCCCAGACTTTTCTTTGGAAATGTGCACAATTGTCCAGCAATGGGAGAGAGAATGAAAGCTGGGGAAGTAGTTACTAGCCAGAGTGGCTATAGGGAGTAGGCAGAGAGACAGTTCTCTTTTGGTCAGTGATGTTTTGTAATTTGCCCAGCTAATAAAAATAAAAAAGAAGATCATGAAAGCCTAAGAACTATCTCCTCCAATATATGGAATATTTGTCAGAAATTAGATTCTTAATTTCTAAAGATGAATATACAATTATCACATTTATAACCTAATCCTTTTTACTGCATGGAAGAAGAGAAACAGAGCTGGCATAATTGGTTTGCAGAAAATGGAAATGTTTTCTTTTTTGTCATACTGCATTTTTCCATAACATTTCACTCACTATCCTGACTGAATGTAAATTGTCTAAAACAAGTCATCTTTACTATTGCAATAATGTTATCAAGTACACAATATCTAGATAAATTCCAACAAAAAATATGAATGAGTTAACTGTCAGCAAAGTAATTAAAATTAAGAATTCAGCTTTCCTAGATTGCACACTATCAGCTGAATAGCACTAGGTATATTCAAACTGAAGCACAGCTTAGGCAAAGGCTGTTATTTAACTATCACTTCCTTTATAAAATACTAATAAAACTCAAACAGGCTACAGTGATTAAGGTTCTTAAAAGCACAATGCATGGGCAACTGTACATAATTGAGAATACGGACAATCCAAAGAAAAAGCTTATTTGGATAATAATTCAAATGCTTGTTGGTATCAGTTTTTACTCTGAGGATATAATTCATGAACAACACAAAATTATTATTTAACTGTACCCTGAAAAAGAATACATTTCTATTTCTAACAACAATTATTCATATTTTCCTTTTTGTACAACAGTCATTTACAAAGTTAGAAGCCAACCTTGATCATGCTGTTTCCAACGAAAAACAGCAAATCTCTTGTAGTTTCATTTACTATGGCCAGCTAAGTATATTGATTTATAGTGAAACATACCACTCAGAAGATTAAAGATTGAGTTACACTGCTCTTCTCGTGGGAGGAGAAATCTGGATCTATATTAGAACTAGGGAGTGCCTCAATTTAAAATCTATGACCTGCCAGATTTTACTGAACTTTTTTTTTTAACTTTTGAGGAATAGTTCAAAGATGAATTGATCAATATAGGATGTATACTGTTTTTGTGAGCAGTATTTCAATCATGAGTGACTGCTAATTGTTATTTTGAGATATTTTCTGTCAATTTACAGAATGTTTATATATTATCTGAAATAATAATCATATCTAATTTCATCAGGTACAGGTGGTGAGCAACCAATAATTACAGTTTCCTACAGGCCTGCTGTAATAAAAAACATTTACACATTTGACATACATGACAAACTACAGCATAAGTTACAGATTTGAGCTCCATGCCTGCCCACTGCTGGGAGGTTTCCCTTGGGCAGGCACGGAGATCAAATCTTCAGGATTTGAGCTCCGTAACTGTGCACTGCTGGGAGGTTTCAGCAGTGTGAAGGAACGGAGCTCAAATCCTGAAGATTTGAGCTCTATTCCTCCAGCCCCAGGGAGGATTTCCCCTCCATCCACAGAGAGGAAGGCAAACCTTCAGCAGGCTTTAGGAACATTTGAGAGCAAAAGGGCTGCCTGCCAGGAGGATATCAGCTCCATGTTGAGCTGCAATCCTTCAGCAGACAGCTCTTTCACTCCGTCTGCTTAATGACCCGGGAGATCACTTAATGACAACCGGTAGTGCCCAGATTGCAGTTGCTGAGCAAAGCAGTCACATGGGCATCTTGCTTAATGATTACTTCACTCAACGACCGAGATTCCAGTCCCAATTGTGGTCATTAGGTGAGGACTACCTGTATAATATTATGACTAATATTTTTTTATTATTCTCCCTATGACATCTATACCTTTAAAAAGAAAAAGAGAAAAGTCACAGTCTGTTCACTTCATTTATTTCTTATATCTGCTGGGAAATAGAGATACAGATTAGGTATACAGGTAGTCCTCAACTTACGAAAATTTGTTCAGCAACCATTCAAAGTTACGACGGCACTGAATGGGCTTACGACCCAAGCCCAAAGTTACGGCCGTTGCAGTGCCCCCACAGTCACATGATCAAAATTTGGGTGCTTGGCAGCCTGCCTGCATTTACGACCACAGGGGCGCTTCAACTCCCCCCACCCACCTATCTCACCCCCAACTATGCCTTTTTGGTACCCTGCCACCCTGTGCTCCACTGCCCCAGTTCTTTCTCCTGTTGCTGACAAGGTGTACCCAGCCTGGCTGCTGGGCCAGGCTGGGCTGGGCTTCGGCTGTGGTGGGGGGGAGCCAAAAGCAGCCCCAGAGCCACGGCATGCCAAAAATCCCCTTTGCAAAAAGCTCCTGGGTGGGCTTCAGATTCCCCCCCAAAAAAGCCAAAAACAGCCCCTTTGCAAAGAGCTCCTGAGTGGAACTGGGCTTCATGTTCCCTCCCCCCAAAAAGCCAAAAGCAGCCCCTTTGCAAAGAGCTCCTGGGCGGGGCAGGGTTTCAGGTTCAAAAAAAAAAAAAAACCCCAAAAACAGCAAAGACAAAGGGGCTTTTTGGCATGTCGTGGCTCAGGGACTGCTTTTGGCTATTCCTCTTTTTCTTTTTCTTTTTTTGGCAGCACAAAGCCCAGCCCCAGCCCAGCAGAGCACAGAGCAGCAGGGGTCTCAGCATGCAGGGTGGGAAGAGCAACTGCAGTTGGGACTGGGCTGGAGTGGCTGCAGCTTCCCAGGGCATGGCAAGCAGCCCCAAAGCCACACAGTTCTGGGGCTGCTTGCCATCCCACAAGGCAAGATGCAGGGCAGCCAAAAGGGCAGAGATGGGGGGATATACATAGGTGGGGGAGTTGGAGGCAGAGTTACCTCTGGTTTGGATTGGGGTGGGTACTCACTTAACGACCCACAAATCTCAGTTAACGACAGCAATGGGGAGTGCCGGAATTGCAGTTGCTAAGCGACGCAGTCATGTGACATCTTGCTTTACGATCGCATCACTTAGTGATGGAAATTCCGGTCTCGTTTGTGGCCATAAGTCAAGGACTACCTCTACCCTAATAATTCTACAAACCAACAGTCTCCCTATCCAAACAGGCTGAAGTGGTTTTCAGCAATGTGCTATAGAGCTCCAAAACACCCAGAGACTATGGGACTAGGTTAGGGCTTTACAACAACCATGGGATTGCCTCAAACTGCTATCAGCCCAGCACTTTTAAGAGTATAAAATAAACTGTTGTCCTGGTGTTTTATGCAGAGTATGAAACAAAGAGAGTTCTATGAGAAACAACATCCTGGTTTAAATTGATTGCTATTCCTCTCCACAGGGATGGTGGTGAACTAATTAAATTAATCTACCAACAGAGACATTAAATCCAATAGATTCTTAAACGTTCTTGGCAGTTAAAGTTTTGGTCTCTCCTCAAAATGGTGAAATGGAATGTTAAAGCCAGCAAGAAACTACATGAAAGAAAACAGATTAAACTGTGAAAACACAGATTGTTTTAGGTACAATAAAATATAAATGAAAACACCATCTTATGGCTTGGGCAATGCTGTCCACTATAATGAGTATTCATCCAGCAAAGCTTTCCCAAGAGATTAACTAACTACTAAAATAAGTTCTTACTGGAATAGTAGTAAAATACTTGGAGACCTTCTATAAGGTTCTCTGAAGAAAGTATTATCTTCAACTTGATGTATTTTAGATCTTTGTATATCTTGGCTTTTAACAATTAACTAGACCTTCCAGGGAAAAGACATTCTATAACCAAGACACTACAGCTGAGAAGATTCTTTTCACAATTCCAAATTATGTGAAGGCTCTAAATATGGGACATAAAAAGTCCCCATAACCAGTCTCAATACTCTGAAAAAAGTTGTCAGGCATATGCTCAATTCAAGGGCTTTAAATATTAGCACTAACAAATTGAACTTGGACTAGAAATGTTTTAGAAACCAATTAAGTTTTTGTAAAATTGCTATTCCAGTAAGATTATTCTCACAGCAATCTAACCACAAAGCTTTTGCGTCATTATCAATGTATCCATACAGAACATTAAAGTAACCTAGAGCAGGGACCACTATGATCAGCTATCCCTGTCCATAAACAGTTGTAATTAGTGGGCCAATCAAAGCTAGCCAAAAGTACTCTAGCATACTTGGGCCTCCTGTATCTTAAGAGTACTTCCAGACTATGTACATGCTCTTTCATGATAAGTACAATCCCATGGAGGGCAGGCTGCTTACCCAATTCATGGAGCTGAGATCCAATCTTTCCCATCTTTATGAGATGGTTATAATCAGTTCAGTTATGCCACCCAACTCTGTATCCCTTGATGACTTCATCAAGCAGTTTGATACAGATGCTCAAAGCCACTTGCAGTAGTACAGCAAAGAAATTTCAGTAAAATAAAATATAAAAAATACAAATGTTAAGACAGCACTGAGAACAGAATGAGTAGCCATAAGCAGAATATATGTAATTAAAAACTATTTCTAGAATCAAGCTACATAAAGGATGGAACCACACCATGCCTCCAAATCACAGAGCCAATCCAGTAAGATAACAGCATCCAAAGCCAAGCAAAGTATCAAGGAAAACTGTCAGGCCTACTCTTCTTTTGTCCCTGCTCTGGAGCAGATCCATCTGTCAGGACAACCAAAGGCAATTTCAGAACCAAGCTCTGCCCTGAAACCCAACTGGAAGGATATAATCTATCTATCTATGTATCTATGTATCTATGTATCTATTTATTAAACCTGTCCCCGCCCATCTCCCTCCAATGGGGGACTCTGGGTGGCTTACAACATATTAAAACAATAAATAAATATACAGTTAAAATTTATAAGAAGATACATTTACAAAGAATAAAGGGAAAAGGAAAAATCCAGGAGGCCGATGGAAGCAACACCAGGCCTCTAGGGGGCTAGCCAACCCCATATCTGATGACCTCCCTCCCCACCTCAGGCCAGATGGCAGAGCCAGGTCTTCAAGTCCCTCCGACAGGCCGGGAGTGAGGGGGCCTGTCTCACCTCCGGGGGCAAGATGTTCCAAAGGGTGGGGGCTACAGCAGAGAAGGCCTGCCTTCTGGACCCTGCTAGTCGGAGTTCTTTTGCCGAGGGGGTCCAGAGCATACCATTTCTGTGTGATCCGGTGGGACGGGTTGAAATCGTGGGGGAGAAATGGTCCTTCAGGTAACCTGGCCCCATGCCATGTAGGGCTTTAAAGGTGATAACCAACACCTTGAATTGGACCCGGAAGCAAACCGGTACCCAATGCAGCTCCCGGAGCAATGGTGTTATATGGGTCCTTCTTCGGACCCCAAAAATAGCTCGCACGGCTGCATTCTGGACCAGCTGAAGCTTCCGGATACTCTTCAAGGGTAGCCCCATGTACAGCGCATTGCAGTACTCTATCTGGGAGATAACAAGGGCATGAGTGACCATTCGAAGGGTATCCCGATCCAGGAAAGGGCATAACTGGTGCATAACCCAGAGCTGTGCAAAAGCCCTCCTGGCCTTTTCCTCCAAGAATGTCTGAAACTACCCCTGTGCCAAGCATCCTGTCCCAAAAAGCTGTATTACCAACAGGACAATAATAAACTGCAAAAATATGACATGAAAGGAATGTCAACTTAACACATTTTCATAAATCGTTATGATAATAAAAAACTCCCTAACTCTGTAATACCTCTCAATATATTATTATTTTTATCTAGATGTCAAGATATATAAAGTGAAGATTATTTTGCTGTTATTTGTGATCCATGTACAAAGTATCAGGTATGAGCAAGGCTACAGAAACATCAACAAGATATGCACAGATGCTATAGGACTGATCAATATATACAGTCCAATTCCCATGCAAATACTATAGCCAATAATCATCATTTGGGGGAAAAACAGTACTACAATCAGACCAAATTGGACTTCTGGCTAAAATGACAAGATCCCATCTTGTTCCTCCTTCCCTCTGTGAATTGCTGAAAATCATACCAAAGCTGCTTGTTAAAAAAAAAATTGGCAAGCAGAAACTTTTATTAAATTGTTGTCTATTTACTTTGGAATTTTGAAGCGATAACGCCTTGTCAGCATAAGAAACAACTCTCCCCTGCTGGCTCACCCACTCGGACAGCACTGTTTCCTTCAGAGTCAGAAAAACTCTTTATCAGTTGTTGATCCAACTTCTCATTGCCAGAGTATTTGGCTACTTCTGAGGAGGTAACAGTTTTGGCAAGTAGCCAAACTGATTATCAGCAGGGAGATATTCAGGGAGCTATTCTGACATTTGAGTTACTATCTGGAATTGAGCCAAAAGGAGTTATACATTTTGAGTAGTTGGTTGTGCTGCAGTCAATAAGTAGAAGACTTTCAAAATAGGCTTTAAAGTGTTTGAAAGAAAACACTGTACAGAAAGATTGCACTGCAAAAGATTCAAAAGAGGTTAGAAATATAAAGTTGGAATCCCCCTCCCCCACGCACAAAAGGATTCAAAAGACAGTGGTGAAAGACACAACACTAAGAAAACAGTTGGCAGCTTATCAAAATGAATTGGCTCAGGTTCAAGGTCAAATCTCTCTAAAACATTCTGTATCTTAAACTTTCCTTATGAAGAAGATGAGCTACCTCTAGTGGCTATCACAGAGAAATGCTTCCTGGGGTTGTTTAATCTGGATCACAGAGAATTTCTGAAAATCACTTATCAAATATAAAGTTTAAATCTTATTGTACCCCAATTCCTGTTTGGGAGAAGGTTTTGCTGAGAATATGACAGCAAAAAAAATGAAGATGATCTTTCCATAACTGCCTTCTAGAGTTATTTTAAAAAGCATAAACAATGCAATCAAATTTGTAACATCAGGATAAGACAAGGAATAAAGATTTTTTTCCTCCATCCTTCACTTTTCTATTTATCCTTGGATAATGAAGTGAGGAAATTCTATGATACTGAAACTACTGCCAATTATTTAAAATGGTCTGAAACCCAAATTATTACTGGAATAACAGCAATCCTTAAAACTAAAAGGCAGGAAGACTATTTCTGTTCCTTTTTTATATCCAAATATGAAGAACAAGATGTTGTTTTTGAAGTTTGAGGTTCACTAGATTTTCAGCTGGGAGGGAAATAGTAAGTCTATGCTCTAGGCATGTCTCCACAAGAAGTCTCTCTAAGAATAGTTTTAATACAAACACCTGTGTATGTGTATTTAGGTTTTTCCTTAATTTAAGTGTGTATCTAAGGCATGAGTGTGCAGTAGAGACAATGAAGCAATGCCTTAAGGACAACAATATTCAATCAGATCGGATGTCCCTCCCTAAAGACATATTTTTAAGTAGCCCTCACACCCTTTCCAGACCTCCTAGATACTTAAGTCAAACTATTGTCCCCAAATTCAGGATGGCCCTAAATTTGGTGCGATTCAATGCACTCCTATCAGCAACTCTAGAGGGGAGATATGAGGGATTCCATTCAAATCTAGACTGTGCCCATGCAGAGAAGGAGCCACTGAAACCATTACACATGGCTTATTATACTGTTTGTTTTATGCCAACACCCTCTGTGAGCTGATAACCCCATATCTATCCAAATTCCCCAGTCATTCTTACCAGTTTATTTACAGCTAATACTTTCAGATTCAAGTGATTCAATTTCTTTAAGTGTGGCCAAATTTTGTCATGTAACATGAAAAATGGGCAGAAATTTGATTCACATGCTTAATTTCATAACTAATATTTGTTTTATGTTCACAGTGGTGTTTTATGGACTGGTTATTGACTGTAATAAAATATCTATCTATACATACACATAATTTTTTTACTTTTACATTTATCATTTGTCTCTTGTTTTCATTTCATACTATTGTGGATTTTTCTACAGCTGTTTTTTTTACAATATTTTGGATCTATTTAGCATTATGGTTTTTTAAAAAAAATTGGGTATTTTGATAAATATGAACAAGATTCAGGTTTTTGAAAATTATGTAGTCTTTCTTGTAAGCCTGATCTGGGATCACACTGGGTCTTTCCAACATAAAAGTATGTATCTTCAACTTGTTTTATCTACAATGGTATCATTTTTGTACTATGGAATGTCTGTACATCTGAAAGGAGAATTTTTTTTTTTACAAATTGATGATGAAATCAATAATAGGGGTCTTTTTTGCAAGAAACTCATATTTTCCATGAAGAAAAGCCTTTACTTAAAGTGAATTGGGTTCATCAGACTCATATAACCTAACATTCAAATGGATAAAAGAATGGCTGTACCAATTAAGAACACTTCAAATTTTATAGCTGAGCACAAAATGGTGGATACTGACAGGTATTTCATAATTTTCGTTGTTACCAATTATGATTGTCAGATGGCTCTGATAAATTTTTATGTGCCAACTGGAGATAAACCAGACATTTTGAATAACTGTTTTACAGATCTTTTTTGCTTACAGGTGAACTATGTAATTGTAGCTGGGGATTTTAATTTAGTTTTAGATCCATCAATTGACTGAAATAAAGTCCCCAAGAAAAACTTGTTTATACAGGAAGAGAATTGTCCATGCATAATTTAATTTGGTTGATATATGGAAATTTAACGAAACAAGTATCTTTTTTTTAAACTTTTCATGGCATATGTTCTCATTTAGATTATATTTTAAAATTTCAATCTATGGTTAATTTGGTTCAGAATTGTTTTATAGATTTTATTATAATATCTAATCACATTCTGGGAAAAAATATTAATAGTATTTTGGTAATGAAAGTGAGTACACAGTAGTAATTTAATATATCATTCCTCAGTCAGTTGATCAACAATTTTTTTCAATCACATAGTTAACAGATGTGAGGATCATTTGTGATGTGTTTTAAGCTTTTACACAGAGTAATAGTGTAGTGCATATCTCGCAGAAGAAGAAAATAAAGATCTTTACTGTAGTAATTCAGAAAAAAATGTAAAGGAAGTTTTGAATTCATATGCTGGAAATCATATTTTAGAACTGTAGGGTGCTTTTATATCTACTAATATTATGCTTGATCAATTGTATACTTTGAATATGACATATTCATTAAGGTGCATTAAGCAGAAATATTGGGACCAGGTGGGAAAAGCCAGGCAAACTGTTGTTTCTCAGCTGAAACAATATAATACAATAAATGCAATCAGAGACTCCATAAGGACAATATAGGAAGAGTCAAGTCCAATTAATTCTCATTTTTTGGATATTTATATTGATCTTTATAGTACAAATGTTGAGAAGATAGCTTTTAAAATGGAACAAATTATCCTAACATTTCTTATCACCAAAAAGATTTAGCTGCATCTCTATCATTACAGAAGATATTTTGTACAATTCATCCTATGAAATCTAAGATGAACCCTGGCCCTGATATACCATTCTATTTCTTATAGAATGATATAAAAATAAAAAGAGCTTGACTACTGTATTGTCTGAGATATATAATGAGCCTTTTAAAACAGAGACACTTTATCACTTTAGACGCCTTACATAACAGTTATTTTGAGAATGGGTAAAAGAGCCTGCAAACTGTACAAGTTATTGCCTGCTATCTTTCTTAAATATACAGTAGATGGAAAAATTTTCATTGCAACTTTGGCAGGAAAATTGTACAGGATGAATTACTGAATACTTTCTGCAATCTGGTTTTATGAAAGGATGGCAAGCTTCTGATAATGGGAATTTTAATTTTCCTCATTTTAAATTTATTTATTTAACATTTTTTGTGGCTTCCCATCTAAAAATACAAGTCCAAGGGACTCATAACAACAACAAAACCCAGAACTATAAAAATCATGAAACATAAAATCAAAACAAAACATTGCACCTCATTCAAGTTGGCATACAAGTTGAATAAATAAATAAATAAATAAATTCACCTTCTTGGGATGCCCCACAACAGACATCCTCATTCTACCTCAGCACCTGGGTAAAAAGCCAGGTCTTGATGGTTTTTTGAATTTAAAAGGGTGGGAGCCTGCCAATTCACTGGGGGAGGATGTCCCATAAGGTAGGGGCAGCCACAGAAAAGACACACTTCTGAGGTCCCACTAGACGGCAAGATTTCAGGGAAGGGACCTGGAACATGCCTACCCTATCCAATCTGGTAGGACAAGCAGATACTCTCAGGGAGAGGCGGTCTCGCAAATAACCTTGTCCCGTGCCATGCAGGGGCTTAAAGGTGATAACCAGCACCTTGAACTGCACCCAGAAGGAAACTGGGAGCCACTGCAGCTCACACAACAGAGGTGTAACATGGGCAAACCTAGAAATACCCAATATGTGCACACTGTTGCATTCTGGACCAGTTGTAGCTACCGAATGGTCTTCAAGGGCAGCCCCATGTAAAGCACATCGCAGTAATCCAAATGGGAAGTCATTAAGGCTTGAGTGACCATGAGTTTATTATATGGCTATTATAATGCTAGGCATATTTGTTAACTTTTCTATTGTACTGAAATGAAAATAACATTAATTATGTACTGCTATGGGCACACCTGGGGAGCTGTTATTTGGCACTTGTGAAAGGAAAGAATTTGATTTTAAGTGTTATAGGAAGCTTAATATATTTCCAGCACTGAAGGTGGTCAGACATATTTTAATAGTTTTGGGGCACAAATTAAAATGTAATCCTTGCTCTCATAGGAAACTGATCTTTTGGAAGAATCCTGATTTAAAAAAATAGGGAATGAAAAAAAATTTTTGATATGGGTTGAAAATTAAATAGTTACACTTAATCAGCTAATTACAGACATTACTTTCAAAACTTTTCAAAGCTTACAAAAATAATATAATCTGCAAAAAATGAATGAAATCATGCAAGTAAAGCATTTAAAGATGTTAATGTGTCGCTAAATTATATTCCAAAATGTCTCTATCCCATCATATTTCCTTACACCCTTAAAAAAAAAGAATTCTTAATGATGGGAGCATCTCAGTTTCTTTTTGTCATCTCTCAAACTTTGAGAAACATAGAGACCCATAATCATTTAATGTTCAGGCTTCAAATATATTCAGTAGCTGCTTTTCCTCTCCATGACCATTATCCATACCAAAATATTCAGGGTACAAAATGGGAGTCAATAAAAACTACAAAAAATGGTTATTAAGACTGCTAATTCCTATGGACCCTAAATTATTTGCCTATATTTACTACCAAAATCTGTAACAGAATTTAATATTGCTTGCACTGCAATACAGCAAAATTAACTCTCATGTAACAGATCTGTTAAATCCAACAAACTGTTAAGAAGATCTACCAAAATCATAGTTCAATCAAAAACTGATACTAACCCTCCTGATGGTTTAGAAAGAATGTACTAAGATGTACCCTACCTTTGATAAAAAAGGTTTCTCCTTTTAAAAAGGCCCAACCTTTAAATTTCTCTAATCATTTAAATCAAAGCTAGTTTGCATGTTTTTGAACTCCTAACTCTATACCTAATGTCCAATGGTACAAAAAGATGGGAATTGTACATCACCATCATACAAAAGGCTACACACATACACACACACTCATCCATATGCACCAATGGTAGGAAAGGGGAAACAATAAAAGAAAACATGAAAGATAGGCTGCTGCCAGGCCTTTGAGGTCAGCCAAGTCAGGAAATAGACACTGGAGCTCTACTTTATTGTTGTAAGGTATAATAACCAAATCTTTAAAGCCTCAAAGGGTTTCCCTCTGCCCCCTCTTATACCAAAGAGAATCAAGGTGGAGTACTCTTGAGTTTCTTTCTTAGGACTGAGCTAATGTTTACTTAACCACTCTTGCATTACTTCTTCAAGGTTATCTCCATACTCTATAGAATATACAGGTGAACTCGAAAAATTAGAATATCGTGCAAATGTTCATTTATGTCAGTATGGCAACTCAAAAGGTGAAACCAATATATGAGATAGACGCATTACATGCAAAGCGAGATAGGTCAAGCCTTACTTTGGTATAATTGTGATGATTATGGCGTACAGCTTATGAAAACCCCAAATTCACAATCTCAGAAAATTAGAATATTACATGACATCAATAACACAAGGATTGGAAATAGAACAATATTGGACCTCTGCAAAGTATCAGCATGCATATGTACTCAGTACTTGGTTTGGGCCCCTTTTGCAGCAATGACTGCCTCAATGCGGCGTGGCATGGATGCTATCAGCCTGTGGCACTGCTGAGGTGTTATGGAAGACCACGATGCTTCAATAGCGGCCTTCAGTTCCGCTGCATTGTTCGGTCTCATGTCCCTCATCTTTCTCTTGGCAATGCCCCATAGATTCTCTATGGGGTTCAGGTCAGGCGAGTTTGCTGGCCAATCAAGCACAGTAATCCCATGGTCATTGAACCAGGTTTTGGTACTTTTGGCAGTGTGGGCAGGTGCCATGTCCTGCTGGAAAATGAAGTCAGCATCCCCATAAAGCTCGTCTGCGGAAGGAAGCATGAAGTGCTCCAAAATCTCCTGGTAGATGGCTGTGTTGACCCTGGACTTAATGAAGCACAGTGGACCAATACCAGCAGATGACATGGCTCCCCAAATCAACACAGACTGTGGAAACTTCACACTGGACTTCAAGCATCGTGCATTGTGTGCCTCTCCATTCTTCCTCCAGACTCTGGGTCCTTGGTTCCCAAATGAGATGCAAAAGTTGCTCTCATCAGAAAAGAGGACTTTGGACCACTGGGCAACAGACCAGTTCTTTTTTTTTTTCCTGTAGCCCAGGTAAGACGCTTCTGACGTTGTTTGTTGTTCAGGAGCGGCTTGACAAGAGGACTACGACATTTGAAGCCCATGTCCAGGATCCGTCTGTGTGTGGTGGCTCTTGATGCACTAACTCCAGCCTCAGTCCACTCCTTGTGAAAGTCCCCAACACTTTGGAATGGCCTTTTCCTGACAATCCTCTCCAGGCTGCGGTCATCCCTGCTGCTTGTGCACCTTTTTCTACCACACTTTTCCCTTCCACATAACCTTCTATTGATGTGCTTTGATACAGCACTTTGGGAACATCCAACTTCTTCTGCAATTACCTTTTGGGGCTTTCCCTCCTTATAGAGAGTGTCAATGATGATTTTCTGCACAACTGTCAGGTCAGCAGTCTTTCTCATGCTTGTAATTCCTACTGAACCAGCCTGAGAGACCATTGAAAGGCTCAGGAACCCTTTGCAGGTGTTATGGATTTGTTAGCTGATTAGAGTGGGACCCTTTGAGCCTAGAATATTGAAACCTTTTCACACTATTCTAATTTTCTGAGATTGTGAATTTGGGGTTTTCATAAGCTGTACGCCATAATCATCACAATTATACCAAAGTAAGGCTTGACATATCTCGCTGTGCATGTAATGCGTCTATCTCATATATTGGTTTCACCTTTTGAGTTGCCATACTGACATAAATGAACATTTGCACGATATTCTAATTTTTTGAGTTTCACCTGTAGTAGCACATAACCCATTGGAATGTAAGCAAGTACATATTCCCTGATACTGTAGGTGACATTATTAAACACTGCAATAATGCTGCCAAGGGAAATGCCAACATCTTTATGGCTGACTAATAACAGAGAGATGAGGATTTATGGCAACATCTCTTAAATGTCTTGTACGTTAGAAAAATTGACCAATCTCAGTATAAAAGAGTAAAAGCATACAAATCAGGCACTAGAAATGGCAATATCCAAAAATCAGTTAGGGTACTTTTAAACTCCCCAAAACATTTTGTCAACATTCAATACCATTTCTCATGGATTAAAGAGAGACTAAAATTCTTAACAGATTATACAGAGTAACCAGCTCATCAAGACAAGAATATCGAATATCTACATCCATGCTATATATTATGACCTGTGACTATAAGAATAAACTTACTATAACTACATCAGATCTGTTGTTAATGCTTACTATCTATTCAGCATCTTATCAAGTTCCCTTCCCTTTCCTTCCTATTGCCTACTACAGTCATGTGAAGAAGTAGAATACAATCCACAAAAGCTAATGCAACATGAACTGATTAATCTCTTGGATGAAACAAGATTTTTTTATACTAGCTAAATACTAACCCTTTGGAAACTGTTCATTTTTTTAAAGCAAAACTAGAGCTCCTCTGCAGGAACCTGATTGGCCATAGTAATATTTTTGCTAGCAGCATATAGAAATTGTTGCCTTAAAAGAGAAAAAACAGCAATAAATTCTAAAGTAATCATTAGTGAAGCCAATGAAAAGCACCAGAGCAAGTCAACTGTGGGCTTACACCAGCCAAAGTAGAAGGCAAGGGGCAGTTCTGCCAAACTGTTCATCTAATGGATCTATGTATTTATAATTTCGCACATGGCATTAACAGTAGTGGGAGAATTTTAGCTACATTTGTGGGACTGGCATCATGACCACTTGGGGAAAAGACCTTCTCACTACCCTAGAATAATTAAAAGTGCATTTTAAATCATCTTTCTTTTCTCTCTCAACAAAGGAAAAGGAAAGGCTATATCACAAATATTCAGGCACTAACTTTATATAGTACAAATCTGTGTGAGATAGAGTGATTATTATTCTTTTGTTTAAAAAGAGCAAACTTTCAGTTAGCTGCATATGAACTGATAATCTAAATTATAACCCTTCATAAGAAGCGAAAGATTTAATTCTATGCTATTAACCCATAGTTTTCTGCCTAATATTTTCTATTTAAAAAACTTCTTGGACACATTGGCTAATTCAATCCTTTATCATGTCATCTGCACTGCTGCTTTCACTAACTGAAAATCAAATCAAAATAGGATAAAATATCCTATAGCTCGATTTAGGTTACTTCCTTTATTTGGTAGCACATGGGAGTCATAAGCACATGACATGATAAGCGTTAAACAAGCCAGTGGCAGCCACTAGAGAGGCTTTCCAGAAAGCAGGGAGAAGCTAGCAAGTATAATCAGAAACATCATCACCAAATATCACCTTTCACAGAATAGAATGTTAAGAAAAATAATTAACAGTCCAGACTTGATGAAGATAGAATTTTCTTCAACTTGAATCCTGATTATTACATAATATAGACAAAAAAGCTTAGATCTGGTTATGCCTTAACATAGTTTCCTCTCTGGAAATTCATAAATTCAACAACCTAGGATTAAAATATCTATTTCCTTGATAAAATCTGACGTAATTAGATCAATATTAAACATTTTAAAACCTGCAAGTTTATATACATTTTTTCAAATACTGTTAAAAATAATTGAAAATATTTTATTATATATGCAAGCAGAATTTACATAACTAATCAGTTTCATAAGCAAATTCTAGTACTTTAACAGAAGTCTTCAGTTCTTACCCATACATTTTTAAATATTTCCTTAAATAATCTGGTTTTGCTACATATCTCTTTATCTGTATAAGACATTTTCTAATATTTTATAAAAATACATGCATCTCAGAAAAAGTATGAAGGGTATATGGATGTATAAATCACCACTTTTTCCTTTAAAATACAGCTGAGTGGAAAACAGAAGATTAAGTTTTTACTTACATATGTTGTAAATGAAACAGCAATACATAGATTTTTTTTAAGATACAGAAGTACCAAACTTCATTCAGAAACAGCAACTTTCTTCAATACTTGATGAATTCTTTTTTTTTTCAAATATCCATTAATTGGTATGTTTCTAATCCCATGGTAATACAGAAAAATATTTTAATGGATCCCAATTAGCGAATTTCACATACAACAGACAATTTTTTTCATTTGGAGACCACCCCCATTTAATGTTGAATGTGTGTTAAATCAAAGATCTGTCCACTAAATAGCTAGTTTAGCAGACATACAATGGACAATTTTTCTGTTCACACTCTATCTCACTCGATGTCTACTGCTTGTTAAATTGAGGGTTTAGCCATGAAAATGAGGGTTTAGCCATTAAATCAAAGTTTTACTGCAAATGAGGCCATTTATGTTAATTATATAATTACGCAAATGATGTAAATTGATGCAGATGATGTAAATTCAGATTTAAAAGGCATTCAGATTTAATGAACACCTCACATCCGTTCAACCGATACATTAAATTGACGATTTACTCTATAAAGATTTTAGTACACCTGCAACATGCAATAACTCTGCTTTTGAGTAAAAATGCATTAAATACAGCTCCATATCTGAGAAAACATTGCATGAGAAAGTTCAGATACAAACTGAAATCTAACTTTCAGATCTGGAAAATTCTTTTCTGTTTAGTTAAACTGAAATGCCAGGAGTCAAAATAAATTAAGGCAACAACCCAGGTTCAGGCTTTTTTAGTTTTGCTCATTTAACATGAGAACTGTATTACATAACTATTATCAATTTATGACATAATTTTGATTAAGATGTAATATTTTTCTCCTTTGCCTAATAATGCAAGGGAAAAATAGTACCACTAGTTTGCCATGTTTTCCCCCATTATATTACAATCTTATTCCCACAACATGGCACTTCATTTATTATAAATAAGTAAATAAATAAATAAACAGTCCAATTGCCAAAGCTTTCTGGATCATTCACAATAAAACACCCACCTAAAAACCAATTCAAGTTCAAACATATACAGTAAAATCAAAGTCATTTGCCAAATTAATAATGAGCCAGTAGCATGTCATAATTTTTCAAAATTTTAATTTATCTAGAGATGTAAAGGCTTGGAAAAAAAATAAAAATACTTTTTAAAGATTTTTTTTTCCTGTGCTCTCAGACTGTGTATCAATAGCTGCCTTTAACTCTTCAGTTGGTGAGATACAGACAAGAGTATATTGGCTTACAAGAAAATCTATAGGTTAGAGATGCAAGCTTGTTCACTACAGTATGATCATGCTTGGGGTAAAACAGCTCTGATTGCATTTATGACATAGACACCAAAATGTGCCAAAACTGATCAGTACTGCCCTCAGCTGGGAATGTTACATGTGATATGGGTATAATTAAGATTGGTAACTCAATGTATATCTCCTCTATCTTATTAAAACACCACAATGAGTGGCAGCAGTTAATATCTATGTATCCAACTGGTGACAACAATGGCATATGGAAGTGGTAAAGAGCATGAATTCAAGGAAGGAAGAAAGAAGGTTGTGTGGTTATGAAACAAAGAGATACAGGAAAATTGTAATACACTGAGTGAACATGGCCTGATCCTGTGGAGTGCTTTGATGAATACATGCAGGAACATGGTACGGGTACAATTATGAGTGAAAATACCAAAATGTATTTATCATGATGAATTGGTATCAAGGTTGTTTGGGTGAGTATCAAAATTGGAATCCATAGGTTGGTGAAAGTTGTATGTTATGTTCCAGTGAATGGAAAAACAAGAGGTCATTTTTTGGAAAATTATAAAACATTTTGAATGAATATGATCTGGGAAAAAATGTTCTTCTAGGTTACCTGAAGGGATAGGTGAGAATGAAATAGAAGAGTATTCAAAACATAACTAGGCCATTCAGAACCAAGAATGAATGGGAAAGATGACTGTTTAATAAGTATGTGCTTAGAAAAAAGTCTGTTCCTTATGAGAGAGTTAATGAAGGATGCAAGACAAATGATCTAAATGCAGAGAAGCCCATTTATTTTTATAGTGTCAAAAGTGCAACTTGGGGGAAATGGGCATGGAAAAAATAAGGAGGTGAGTGAAAGAATGACTTGTGAAAAGAAAGCATGAGTCCCATATGAAAAAGTATTAGAAGATAATAATCTCCACCAGATAAATGGAGAGTGAATGAAAAAAAGAAGCTGCTTGAAACAAATTGAAAATAATGTGCTACAGAAGTACAGACCAGATTTTGGCTTTTCAGCAGGTAACTTAGAAATAATCTAAAGAAAGTGACTCACTCCTGCACAAACATTTGCACAAAAATTATTGGGAGGATTTATTTTAACATTATAACTAGCTAAAATATAAAGTGCTATCTAAAACTGTTCAACTATTATCCCTTAAGTTCTACATTTTTCATTGGCATGCTCCAAGACTATAATATCATAACATGTTGATAAAGATTCCCTTGGCATATCACATCATTTCAGCAAAGTCTTTCAGAAATCCAGTTATCCCAGGTCAAGTTAACAGAATACATCTTTAAGCATTATGATTAAAATCAAAACCAATACATAATAAAAAAAAATTTGCAACCCTGATGGCAAAATATTTTATTCATTTTTTATTCATAAATAAATAATATTTTATTCATTTTATGAGTCAGTATCACAAAGAAAAATCTTATGTTCACCCTGGACTATAAACTCACTATATATAAAGAATACCACAATGAAGCCATACATGCCCCAAGACAAAGTACAAAAGATTTCAGAATATTATAAAATTCAATATCCAATTCAGGAAAAACAAATCAGTGCACATTTCTAGTGCTTTTTAAAATGTTTGGGCCTTCTCTTGATCTTCAAATATGTACACTCATATGCATGAAGATATAAACTGCTTATGAATATGCTTTGCTTCCAAAAACTTGTTTTTATTTATTTACACTGTACACAGAAAAAGGAAAGTTCTAAAACTTCAGAATTTTTATCAGTGCCACATACATTTTAATCTTCAAACAAGAAACATGTTATCAGAATGATATGTTAAAAAGGAAAATATTACATAAGAGAGAAAAGAATTACCCATCTTTTCTTCACCTATTCCTTAAGATCCAGATGTGTTGAAATGGATTAAATGAAAATTTAAGCTTTACATACAAGATCACAGATAGTTAGCTAAACCAGTTCACAAGCAATAAAAACCTATGTGCTAACCAAAAAAAGCAACTGCAATTTCATAACTCCCCCATGAAGCAAGATCACTGCATTCAATTGTTCAACACCTCCTATTACTTCTTTGTCAATATGGAAGCCATAGTTAAATCTTCATTTACAACAATCCATCTCCCCAGCAAAATCTGACTGATTTTTTTCTGTTGACATCTTCTCAGAGTTCAGTAATAATGCTCTAACTGGTCAAACCAACTTCTCTGGAAAAAAAATCTGAAACACAGAATTCTAGCCACCAGATAGAAAGCTACTAAATTATATTACCATATATTAATAACACTGCACATTGAGTAATATTACGAATACTAAGAACATCACTTGTTTATAAATGAGACAGAAAGGCTGGGATGAGGCCACCTAAAATACATATAAAGTTCTAAGTTAAAAAGATTATGATTTCAATTTGAATACTGAAGCATCATGTCAGTCTCTAGCCTTGTTTATCCAGGAGAAAATCTTTTTTTTTTCTTTGAAGAATCAGCAGAAATATCAGAACAGTAATCAGATAGCCAGCCATATATTCGGCTTATTACCACATCACAGTAGCAGCCTTGAAGCTGAGTACAGTTTGACATCAAATTCAGAACTGTTGCCAAATCACAATTTTAGCAAATCAGGCAGTCTGGTAACTTGGGCTTTGAATTATGCGATCAACTAGTATCTTCTTATAAGGAACACAGCATTAACATTATTGTAGTTATTAAATGGAGCACACCTTCCAAGGAGAAAAAAGAAAGAAATCCTTAATAAAGCTACATCTAACAAACATGTCTTGAGGAGTAGCATCTTCACATGTGGGGTCAGGGTTAGAGGATTTATTCTTGTCACCTGTGTAAAATTTCCTTTTTCACATTTTGCCTTTATTTTCAAAGTGTAGCAAGCACACATATAGCACACCATTCCAGTCACAGAATGGGAAGCATTTTATGCTCTCAGAGATTCCCGATATCTGCGGAGTTCCAGGCGTTATCAGCCTGTGAACAGGACACATCTTTCTGAAAGGAAACCTCTGGATTAGGGACACCTCTCTCAAATCTATACCCAGCGGCTTTTTGCGTGGGCATTAAACGAGCACCCATCTCTTCTCCGCTTCTCTCTTTCTCTCACTCACATACCATTCCAAGCTCCTTCTAGGCCTCAAAGGCCAGTTGAGATGCCTTGGATGGAGAGGAGAGGGGCATCGACATTTCGTATGGCATGCATGTATGCATGCATGCATGCAAGCAAGCATACATGCATGCATGCATGCATACACGGATACGAGCGCGCACTCAGAGCGTTCATCCCCTCTTTTTCTTTTGGTGCAGCGAGGGAGCAATAGAAAGACAGCGACCGCACCGTACCTGGATGTAGTTGGTCTCGCAGTATTCGGCGACCCGTTCGAGGTTGGTGTAGCTGTCGAAGAGGGCCCGGCGCCCTCCCGGGATCTCCTCCTCCAGCAGCATCTGCAGCTCCGCCATCTTCACATCCTCGCGCGCGCGCGTGCGCGCTCAACCCCGCCCCTCTGTTCCCCCCTCTCCCCCTCCCCAAAAAGCCAGGCGTCCTGCCTTTTCTCCACAACGCCTGCTGCAGTTACGTCCGCGTCCTCCGCCGCTCGCTGTGCGCCCCGCCGACCCCCGGCTGGCCGCGGGGCTCACGTTCACTCTCTGCCTCCCACGTACTGACCAGTCCTCAGCGGAGGCGCGGCGCAACCGACCAACAGCAGCGGCCGCTACTGCGCAAGCGCCAAAGCTTTCCACGAAAATTCTTTTCCGCGCGCCCCCTTTCCCGGCGATTCCCTCCCGCCGCCGCTTTCTGTCCCCACTTCCGGTGCCTGCATCCCGGCCGGGGGGTGCCGGGCTGCCCGGCGCAGCCGGTTGCGTGCTCCGTCCACTTGCCTTTCTGGAGGAGAAAGTTGCGTGGGGAAAGATTGCGGGGGGATTGTTTCAGACTGGCGTCCGACGAGTCACTAGGGTACCAGAATAGTTGACTGGAGAGGAGGTGGGAGAAAAAGAATGTCTCCATCTGTCTATCTATACATTTGCCCATTCAGATTTAAGGCTTTTTATTCTCAGCACAATTCTGCATGTAACCTGGACTCGCTAGAGACTTCAGAATCCAATCTTCTTTAATCATTCCTTTATTAATTTTTTAAAATAACCCATCAGACATAAGAATCTTGAGACATTTTAAGCAAAATGATATGTGACACAGCCAAAAATGAGCAGATTGATTGTGACCTAAAGTTTTATAGATTAAAGACTGCTTTGTCAGAATTTATGATATCTAGTGACTCTCATGCTTTCAACCATCTGATGAAGATGGCTATATTCCACAAACTTGAAACTTAAACTTTATTACCGCCAAAGACCAGCATTGAACAATATAACATTAAAAAAAAATCAATAATAATCACGTAATGAAGAGGGAAACACACAAAGCCAATCAGAATATAGTTTAAAATGCCACAATAAATACTAATACACAAAGGCTTATATCAAAGGCTTCAAAGTGCTACAATCTTCGGATCATTGCAATCGACCAATGTATCAGAAGGAACCTAATATGAGGAAAACTCTTTGAATTATTATACCAACTGCAGTGTTGTGTGGGTCTACTGGAGACCTTAAAACTCTACCAATTTCTGATAGCTGTGGGATTTTTCAAAAGCTAGATTATGAATCACCATCTGAATCTGAAAACTATTTATCATGTTATTAAACAAGAGTATATAATTATTTGGGGGGGGGGGTTAGCTTTGTACGTTGACTTTTGTTCAGGAGCTCAGGCTCCTCTTCTTTTTCCCCCACAGCAACAACCTTGTGAGATAGGTTGGGTTGAGAGAGACTGACTGGCCCAAAGTAACCCAGTGAGCTTCCATGGCTGAGGGTGGATTAGAACCTGGGTTGCCTTGGTGCCAGTCTAATGCCTTAATTACACTAGTTCTCAAAACTGACAATTAGCTTTAAGTGTTCAGAGACTATGAGAACATTTCTAGATGAGCTTGTTTGGAGGTTCTAGCAGGGGAGCACAGCTATCATATACCCTTGACCGAAGATCGGTACACTCCTTCTATCTGGGGTGGTCGTCCTCTTCCACCAAGCGCGCAGCTTCGGGAGGGGTGCACAGGGAGCGGTGAGGGAGGAAGGGGACACCCGCCTAGCCAGCCAGATCAGCCGAATCAACCCTGGCGATCAGTGGGGTGACAGATGTTGCAGCCAGATCTCCCTCACATCCCATTTCTAGATGTAAACATTGCAGTGGACCACATTTTTTAAAAAAAAACTTTAAACTTTGTGCAAGATTAAAGTTAGCCCACCTGTGGTGCAAAACAAAAAAAAAAAATTGGTGATTTTGGACATAGAGCCACATTGTAAGCCATGCTGGAGATACTTAAGCAAACAGGGTACTATAACCATATCGTGTTCTTTCGGGAAATTCAGTTAGATCAATGTCTGCCTTCTGTAGTTATATATATCAAGAATGGACAATCTGTGGCCCTAGAACTACTTCAAGCTATGTCTAAATTCAGAGCAGGCAATCCAGAGGAAAGTGCAGTCTCCCCAGCCTTCAGTACCCTACTGTGTAGGAGGGGAAGCAGAGAGAACAAAGGAGTATAAAAATAGTAAAAAGAGAGAAACATCCTACCACCACTGGTTTCAGCCAAGAATATTCCTGCTTATGTAGCTAAAGTTGCACCCAAGCATGTGATGTGAGCAAAAGCAGAACAACTTCTAAAATTTGCAAAAGTAGGAAAAAACCTTTCATAACAAAGATATAGAGAGCCCAGTGACACATATAATCACTGGTCACGGAATGATGACTATTGAGACAGAAGGGGGGGGGGGGCGGGGAAACATTCACAAAGTGCCTCTGCTTTCTGACATTCAACTCTGACAGCACTTTACTGTGTGCTGGGTTGCTGTAGTGATGCCACATAAGCTGTGGGGAAAAGTGGAGGCTTCGTCTTGTACATCTACCAGCAAATGATCCTAATCCAAGAACACACACAACAATAGAAGAGGGCATATTTGCCAGACTGACAGTGCACACACTTTTCTTTGAGTGTGAAAAGGCAAGAGCGGTGGTTGCACTGTCATTCATATTAAGGGAGGCAGCATGCCACCAGAGGACCAAGTTCAGCAGTGGATGTGGACATTGGTGCCACAGAGGGGTGTACTTGCAGACCTCACCAGTTCAGCCAGGAAGACAGCAGATATGGTGACAGAGGGATTTATCAGCTGGCAATGTGCCCTGAGAAGCCAAAGCAGAACTCTGACTCTAGACTGGAAACCATTAATCCAAAGAACAAGAATCAAAGAGCTCCAATTAATAGTATTTTTAAAAAGGTTGAGGTCACAACACAAGAATTCTAGCAAGTCACCTACCTTCAAATGAGACTCCTGTATCTAAGCAACTGAGGGAGGCAGCATTTGTCCTCCTGCTTTTTCAGTGTAGTAGGCTAGAAGCTTGCCTCTTTTGTGAAGGAGGAGCAGTCTGCACTTCACTGTTTTGATAACTGTTGGGTGTCACACGGGCATTCTTGTGGAGTCTCCCTTCCTATGCAATAGCTGTCACCAGAAGTGAGAATGGCTTTTTCCCTCATGGCCTTCCAAAAAGTTAAGGCCTTTGGATTTTAGAGGACTGTTGTAAGAAAGACAGGACACCATAAATGTTATACCAGTATATATTAGACTTAGATATTATTGCTTGTGTATAGCTGTCATATTATTATGCCTTCTCTATTAAGTACTGTAAACTACTTAGAGTCAGATCTGAAGTGGGACAAAAGCCAGATGAATCAATCAATCAAGCTATCCATGTCTGTGTATGCCTCTGTCATGCATGTTTGTGGTGAGGCAGCGGAGTAGAGAAGCTCTGTATACAGTTAATTTATTAGATAGTTATTTTTGTAGTCAAATAGATAAATGACATGTTAGGCCATAGATACTCTTCGATCTTCATAAACTGTACAAAGAAAAATAGAACTCTGTTAAAAAGTTAATGTCTTATTGCAGATTAAACTTCCTGGGTTATTTCTGGGACTTATTGAAAACGACAACATTTCTCTATGTATGTATATTCAAATGTTTAGGAAAATGTTTTCTGACTTCTAAATTCTGAAGAAACTGAGTTCCAAAATACTAAATACCTTTCTAGATTTTAAAAAAAAGATTGTCTTTATTTGCCTTATGCAATACTGAACAGACACATATAGCACAGCAGATAAATGTTCCTCATCCTTCAAATCCAGTACTGTATGAATTTCTAAAAAGAAAAAAAGCTATTAAATATCTAAGACTGCACGTTCTTGAAAGAGATAGTGACATTAAAGTCAACTGGTTAAAAAAAAAAATGAGCTGCAGCCATTCAGTCTTAAGAAAACTGTGTTTCTATATAACCATATGAAATACATAAAATATTTTATTTAACTGGATATTTCACAGCCAATTACCAAAAAACACTAGTTACCATGAAAGTGAAATCCACTGTATTTTGTACACCTAAGAGAATGCAACCAAAATATTTATTATAATTTTAAAAAGGGAAAATTGGATGCACAGTGTTCAGCAGTATATTTTCAGCTGTCAGAGCTATGAAATATGGCATCAGAACAGCAGTATTGTGATCATTTCAGTAAGTTAAAAATATATTCAATTCCCAGGCCAGCAGGGTCTGGCAACAGAGGTAGGATACGGATCAGCAACTGGGAAAAACAAATTTCATCCAGACTCAGTGATGGATGGAGAGTAAGTGTATGCATGAAACAATGAGAAATCGTTACTTTCTAGAGGTTCTGCTGGTTCAGGTCAACCAGAGTCACAAAACCAAAACCTGGAACATTTTAGTTAAACTCCATATTTTGGATGAGACACAGTTGAGTAGGGCAAGGCTGGTGCATGTCATTCCACCTCCCTTTTGCAGCTCCCAGCTGGCCTCCCTCATTTTTTCAGGACTTTCCCTTCTTTTCAGCCTCTCTGCTGCCACTGCTAGTCCTGACACAGCATATCCCATCAGCCTGTCCACTGATGTGCATTTCAGTTCAGGCACTGGCCACCCAAAACTGGCTGTTCTGTGCGAGGAACATTTTTCACATTCCTACCATTTCAAGCCAATAATGAGAACATACTCAAACGAGACACCCATAATGATCCTGGTAGTCTTGAGTCTGTTATTAGGACTAACAGCAACCAGCACAGTGGTTGACAGAGTATTTAAATAGCTTGTGAATGAATTACACACCTACCACTAAAATAATACTTAACTAGACTCAAATATGTATTAGTTTTAAAGAGAGCCAGGTTTTCCCCAGCATATCTTAGAACTTAATTTAAGAGTTTGATCTGCTAACATTCAGAAAAGGGTTATCTTCCAATATTATTTTCCTAGCCTGAAATATTAACTTCCCGCAAGTACCTGTTGACAATTCTAGCTGCCTTTCCCACCAACTGCCCAGTTCCATCAGTGACAGAAACATGTTTAGAAAGTCATCCCCACCATTCTGCAGACAATTGGAAACTTGCGAGGATTTTATTGTGTTGGAGAACAGTGACTGTCTAAAAAGAGGGTTCCAGGAGAAATTCTGGTTGTTAAACCAGTTTCCCATGTGGAAGAAGCCTGTATCTGAAAGCTTCCAAATGGACTTTTTTCCCTGTGTGGGAATTTGGTCTTCTTGCAGGCATAGCAACTCTGTGCATGGGGGCATTTCAGCTCAGCTATGCAACTCTGGAATACTGAGAAGAAGTTGGGAACACAATGTCTAATCAGTCCTCTCTGGTTAGACAACAGAGGGGGTTAAAAATCATCAGTCAGTATGCAGCATTTTGAGTTACAGCAGCTCTATGAATAACAGAAATCCCCATGCACTCCACACAGTTCGGCAGAAAAACAAACTGTTTCACTGCCTCGCTGTGATTTTGGTCATTCTGCAACAAAACGGAGTGTTAATAAGAGGGGAAAACAGTCTGGTTGTCAAGACATGATTCCTTATATAGATTTTCACTGAAAGCAGTGGTCATATCATAACATCCTAGTTTTTTATCCAGCTGTTTTTTTCCCAACAGCTGCAGCCATAGTTATAGGTTACAATGTAAAGCCACTGAGTGTGCAGAGGGAGAGAGTGATGGCTGTCTTGAACAAAGAGATTAGGAAGCAGAGTCAGATAAAATGTGTATAACTCTGTGTAACCTGCAGAATGTAACAATTCATTAACCGAAGCAGCATTTTCAGCTTCTGAGACACCTGAGGTATTAGAACAACTTATTACATCTTTTAAAACTAAAAAACCTACTATTAGTTTGTATAGATATTTGTTATCAGTAATTCAATTTGATATGCAGATATTAAGAGATGAGTGGAATAAAGAATTGGAGGTTTCTATATTAGCTAGACAATGGGAGAGTGTCCTATAGCAAGAGTGTCAATGGACCTCAAACTACGATTTATACAACAAAAAACATTATCTAGAATTTATTGGACTCCATTACATTTGAATAGAAAAGGATTGTCAAAAATAGCATTTTGTTGGAGATGTAATAAGGACAATGCCTCTTTAAAGTATATGTTTTTACAATGTCCTATACTTACTAAATTTTGGGAGAAAGTAGTGGACTATATAAATATGATTGTGTGACAAAAGCTAAATTTTCAGAGGATAATATTCTTTTGAATTATATACCTAGTACATGGAATTTGACAATGCAAATGGATTCTCTGTGCCCTTACTATGGCCAAAAGACTGATATTGCAACATTGGAAAGATAAATGTATGGCCCCCTTCACTCAATGGATCGAAGACCTGATTGTACTTGCCACCTATGAGTGGATTGCCTATAGACGTAGAGGTTGTATGGACAAATATAATGAAATATGGGACTCATTTATACAAAATATACTGGGTTAAAAAAAATGATAGTCATATAACTCTATTAGAAATATATATGTACTTGAATAATATTTGTATTAGATAAGCATAGAATTGTAACTGTTTACTGTTATAATGATATAGTAACACTTTTTTTTCTTTTTATTGTATTTTTTCACTTTTATGTTAAATCACTTTTATGTATTTTTTTCTTCTTTTTGTAATCAACAAATTTAAAAAATAAATGAAAAAAAACAACATTTCATTAACCGAGCATCCACAGGCAAAAGGGACTTAGAGCAAAACATTGCCATTATGCTCAAGGTCAAAAGGGTTAAATTTATTTACTTGCACTTTCCAAATATTCATTATTTGTTTATTAAATTTAAATCCTGTTTTTCCTAACTCTCATGGATCTTAGTGAAGCACATTAACCATTCAACTACACTGGATCTCCATTTTTTTCAATGGCTTAAAGGTATTTCTAAGAAGTTATTACCTTAGATTTATTTAACGAACTCAGAACATCCCTTTTTTTGAGACAATTGCAGGCCAATTTCAAGATGTTGAAAAAGTAACCATGGAGATAGCACAAAATACAAGAACAGCTGTTTTGAATTTTGGCATCATCCAGATATCCCTGAATTATCTAAAAAATAAAGAGACGTTAGTTCATATTTGCCAACAGGGACAATTTTGAATCTATTTCAGACCCTAGGGAACAAACTGAAACAAAAGTCAGAAAAAACATCTAGAAGAGCTTATTTGTTTCTGCTTTGTTCGTTGTTAGTTATGCAAAAACAATTAAATAATCCAAATGTTATTAAGGACTTTACATTTAGGAATGATGAGTTAATTTCCAAGTTGTTACATACAGGTGTAACCTTAAGAATCACCGTAAAAGGTGCTTCATATAAACATTTCTAACCATACATGTTTCCACTATCCCTTAAAAGGTATTGTGCAGCAATTTCATCTTTTTCTCATTAACAGATTTTGTCTGGAAAAAAAAATGACAGAATAAATAATGGGAAAAGATAGGAGGGTGAGAAATTGAGGGCAAAATCAGGTTTTCTGACATTCTGTGAATAAGGCAGGATAATTGCAGAGTAATGGTCTCATCTGGAAGCATGATTTCACCTATTTCATCAGTTCTGGATATGATCTCTTACAAGTAAGTCCTGCTGAACTCAACCTTGCATGCGTCCTCCAGACCTGTTGCGCAACAATTCCCAGCACCCCCCCCGGCCAGCAGGGTCAGTATCAAGGGATTCTTGAAGACACAGCTCAACAACTTCTGGAGGGCCTTACACAATCTTTGGTCTTCCTTTTTCCAGGGAACTGTGGAGGGATTAGCACTTCATTTTCTCATTAAACACTTCATCAAGACAATATTCTCAATGTTGCTTTGTCCTAAAATGCTACCCTTATCTCATAGATAGAAGTAGGAAAGAAAGCCTCCTGTTCTTCCTCTGTCTTCACCCATATCTTTGAATAATGGTGGCTTTACTGAAGATTTCATCAGCATACATAAGGCCAAATCCTACTAAGGTACGTCCTTCCACTGAAAAATGTACGTAGCAGTAGATCTACATTATAGTTCTTGCAGGAGCAGTCAGCTGCACATTAGCAAATAAGGCCCCCTTCCCCCAAATTTCTGCTAATTACCATTTACGTATTTCTTTGTATATTGTATTCCCCCCAAAAAAATATAATCCAGGGGTTTGGGGGGGGTTTGGGGGGGGCATTAGATTGTTCATTGAAACAGCCAGTATTAACTTACTGGGGTAATAGAAAGGAAAAAAAACAAAACAGATTCATGCAGTTTTCCAAAGATCATTCAGGAATGATCTTCCAAAGATCATTCAGGAAGCAATCTTATATGGATTTCTTTGGAATATTTTTTTCTGCCCCCAAAATCACTAGAATTCAATTTAGGGGACAAAAATATTTTTCAGAAGCATGTTTCTGGATTTTTCTTGTTCCTATTTTGGTTCATGAAAGTTAATATTGCAGAAACTGCTACATAAGGTCTTCCTCTCTGCCCCCCACCACAAAAACTATCTAGGAGATTTCGTCTTCAATAAATGCTTTTAGCTAGGAAAAAACTTTACAGAATCTGTGAAATCTGGGTGAGAACACAGCGAAAGAATTGTGAATTAGCTCTTACATATTCATGATTTAAACATGTTCTGAAGCACTTTTCCAAACTTTTCCTGTAAAGCTTATTATACACTATTCTCGGGGGAATGTACCAAGACACTTGTCCAGTGAACTGTTATAGCTTTTGTTCATTTTTATTGCAATAATTTGCTGAAAGCATGAGAGCGTTTCTCAGAATCCTTACCTCTGTAGAAACAAAATAACAATTCCAAGGTACTAATGTGCTTCAGATTTCTCCCTTGGCATTGACCAGCTCCCTTCATTTCCCTCCAAACTGTATACATTTAAGAAGTTCCTTTTCGTTTTGCATCTGAAAAGCTAGTACTCTACACATCCAGCTCCCAGCCTCCAGCCTCATCTTTATTTCCAAGAATGCACCTGGGCCCCAAAGAAGCTTCATAAGCTTTCTTAGAAAGTAAAAACCATGGGCAACTGAAGTGCAGGGCATAGTTTGCAAACGTATCCACCTGCTCAGAAAAAGGACAAAGTGAGCATCCTTAGAAGAGGAGATTAAATTTAGATCTCCATGGCAGCCATTTTGTAAAGGGCAGGCTCTCCCAAAGATTTTTTTTTCCGAGAATACTGATATGTTTACCAAATTCCAGAAAAGCCCATCAGTCCAAAAGTTGGTGCAGTTATATATAATCGTTTTCTCCCATTTATAGCCTTTGTAATATTTGAATAGGATGGCTCCTGCTTGGCAAGGTAATAAAAACACACAGAGAAAAAGATGTCTACATATTTTCTTCCCTCACAGCACGTAGGAAAGATTTTGGGGGCAGGAAGGATTTTCCTGCATCTAGGAATAAGTGTTGCATACAGTTTCTGCACTGCAGAGCTACCAATAAAGCAGGTCTGAAAGGGAAGGGGGAAATAGATAAATCTCCTGTCAGTTTTATTTTAAGCTTCAGTGCTAGAATTGTTTTGCTGGTGGTAGGAATGAGCAGAATCCCTGTGACAAGCAGAGGCTTTTGGTCCTCTCCTGTGGACTCAGACACTTAGGGCTGCCTCTACAATTATTTTTCTGCCTGTAACAAAAGACTATAGCATATTGGATTCAAATTTAAATATGAAAATCCCACTTGTCATAACAATGGTCCTCTCATAATCAGCTTCCTGAGTATGCATGGTGGTGGTGGTGGTGGCAGCGATGATGATGATGATGAAATACAGTGCTCGAATTCAGAAGGCTGTAATTGAATCCCATTTAATTTCATTATTTCCAATAAATTAATTTCCATCTGTGAAATTAAATGCTATGTTAAAGTGGATAAAATTTTACTCTGACAGTCTTCATAATCATAATAAACATTTTTTTGAAGAGCGTCTATCCATTATTAGAATGCTTTTTGCATAACAGAGGTGCATGGTCAGGAGAATAAACACATCATCTAAAAATAATCTTAGAAAGACTAATCTAAGATATGTATAAGCAGTTGATGAGGATATTAGTCATATATAGGTGTATGAGTGTGCACATGTATGCATGTGTCTGTGCACGTATAGGTGAATGAATATATAAACCTATTTTCTGATGTCTGTGTTTTTCTTTATCATATGACATTGGCCCAACTTTTAATTTTGGCAGACTTTACAAGCTGAATGGATTCCAGATATGACCACTTTAGGTATAGGTTCATCACTGGTTAATACTGGGAATAGGATGGACAGACAGAGAACAACAAAAGGTACATTGAAGACTATTTTTTATTTCTTTCAATTTGTTTATACAATCATATATGGGATGTGGGACAAATATTTCTAACAAGTCTATCTGTTCCAGCAGGTTGGGGTTCATAGCTTTGTGGTTTAAGAGAAAGGTCCCACAGACGTGACATAGGGAATTATTGGGAACATCTTTTGCAGTTTCAATTCAGAACTACTTAAGATGTTCCTGTCATGAGAAAGAATAATTCTTCCCTCAGGACAGGATGATTGCATTGCCACCAACCTCCCCCAACCTCATTTGCGCAGCTGTGTAGCTTTACTTTTTAATTTAATACTATATATGAAAAAATATTTTTAATGGATGGAAATAAAATGTGCAGGTTTGTAATGTATGTTTGATCGACATGTATGTACTGGGAAGGTAATGAAGAATGAGTTTCTTTGAAAATGAAAACATCTCCAACATTACAGAAATTGGTCTTCCGCTTCTGCAGGCCTGGGTACCCACCTAAGAAAAGGCAAGGATTTACTTTCAAGTAAACAGGATTAGGTTGTGTTAAAATGAAGAATTATGATTACATGATTTAGCTGCAAAAGACTTTTAGAAAGACCAGCATTTCTCCTGCTAAGATTCCACTTCGCATTGTGCTGACTTCTTAGTCCTCATGGGGTGATTAGATAAACAAGTTATAGGTTCCATGTACATAAATTATATGTTCAAAGCTTTGCATCTCAGAAAGGATTCATATATGATATGCATATGTTGGGTAGAAAAAGTGTCACATTAAAACAATTTAAAGCCCTTGTGCTTTAAATCATTCACACTGATTTAAGCAAATCATATATCCCTGTGATAATGAATGTGCATTTCAAATGAAATGAGCTGAGTATCTTCATGCCCCTCTCCACAAATGTGGCATTTCAGCCACTGGGGCCCATTTTGCAAGTTCTGTGAAATGCCAAAGCTCATTGTGGTTATTGGCAGCAATCAACATGTTCTGCAATCTCTACCTTGGTCAAGAATCTGAAGATTTATGATGGATGGAGGAAAGCAATAGATGCCTCTTGAAAGTAAAGGCAGTGGAGCCCAAAGTACAATAATAAAGACCTGGGGAGATCATGGGACAGGTGGACCTAACTGGGGTAGGATACTGAAAAGTTTTCAGTGTCCAGAAAGTAAACTGTAAGGGATAGACACTTATTGATCATTACTCTAATTAAAAAGCTGGTATTAACAGATGTGAATTTGAATATGATACAGGAATCACTTTCCATACTGCAGGATAAAATGTGGCTTTTATCACTAGGGATAAGATACAGTAGTTTCTTGGAGGACAGATTTATTGCTCCTTGCAATAGCACCTCTTCTCATCAGCTAGCTTTTTAAAAAATAGCTTGTTTCTAAAAGAGATCTCTTTGGCAACAATATGTTCATGAATTTTTTAATGAGGCCTCTTGTACTAGTCTGAATAGAAATGTGTTTTATGCACACCATCATAACCATGACTAGTCAGATACCTTTGCACTTGACAAAGTAGAACCAGCAGGTCTTTCTGTACTCTGTCAAAAAGCATAAGGATAACAGGAACCCCCTCCCTCCGCCCTTTCCCACTCATTCTCCTCTGATTTAGACATTAGAAGCGTGAAACTCTTGGGCTGAATCATCAGAGAGAAGAGCTCTCTCCTCCACCCGCATGCGGTAGGTTTCCTGTTTCCAGAGGACAGCTCGGCTTTGCATCTGTCAATTTTGCCAAACTCTCATTCAACACAAAACATAAAAGTCTGCTGGGGTCGGCCCCAGAGAGGAGCTGAAAAAATTCCGGATTTGAAACGGAGATTGTAAATGCTTCTAGCAGTTGGCAGCATATGAGCTCTGGGCCTTTAGGACCAATTCGCACAACAAAACGTAACATTGATTTTGGCTGCCTGTCTAACAGCTCCCATGGTCATTATTGCTATCTGCGTAGCCAAGCAATTTTCTGATTAATCTTTTCACTAACAATAACCATTTATTGTGTTGGTGGAGGCTTAACTGAAACCTCATCTGGCCAGGAGGACAGGATATATTACCTCTCCTACATGCTTCAGACTCCTACTTTTCAGTCCCTGCACCCCATGCAGTGAGGCCCCAGACAGTGTTGCTACTGGAGTGAGTTTGAGGTGCTTCCACACTGCTACTGTTTCCACACCCCAGTCCCTCAAATACGCAACCCCAAATCATCTTCATTTCTACCTTTCTCAAAATGCTAATGGAGAGTCCAAACCCCCCCCCCCCCCCAAGTCATTCAATCAGTGTCCTGCCCCAAACTACTACTGGTCCTGGAGGAACAAAAATTCATTGTCTCATATCTTAATACTATATGAGACTTGAATAAATTCTGGCACACAGTTATCCCAACCTCTCAACTTCTGCAAGTGTGATTATCATCCTACAGCTAATAGCTGAATACTATGTTTTCCTCTCTAAGATTCACTTTACACTTATGTCTTTAAGAAAGCCTACCAAGTCCTATACAGAAGATTCAAAATGTGCAGTTTACACTGTGTTTTCAAATGCTTGCATACTAGAGTTCCTTTTGCACAGATTTGGAACTGTGCAGCCTTGTTTAATCCTGAGTAATTCAAAATAGCTCCTTTGGAATTTGAATTCTAATTACATTGGTTGACTTGCTGCATGTGCAAAATCTCAAAGGGCTATTTATTTATTTTCCACCAATCTGTTTCATGTCAGTACTCCTTGTATTTTTAACAAAACATTAATTAAGACACTCGCTTGCTGCTCACATTATAGAACATCAACTAATGTAGAATAGTTATTCCATTTTCCTTGAGCTGTGTGTGATAATTTAATCAACCAATCCAGAAAAAGGGGCTCACGCCTCCAACGGAGCACCTTGACTGACTAGAAGAAGATGCATTAGATGGGTATAATGCGTGCTCTGCCAGCTTTATCCCTGAGCAATTGTTTTAAAAGAAAACAGGCAAACTAAATGGCATATTTTAAAACATTAGTACACCTTCCTGAATGTAGCAGTATCTTTGACAAAATGCAAGCAATCCTTCTCCTCTTCCAGACAAATCAGCACATATCGCACCAATTTTTCTTTAACTGCTTATATTATCTAAATTCTCTGCCCACATGAGCAAACCCACCTGAATTAGTCACAGCAGAGGCTGCGTTGTATAAAAATGCCTCTTTATCTTATAGAATGCAATGCTTTAGCTACAGGGGAGATGGGTAATGGAGAAGAATATATCTGATTCTCTCCCCTCCCATGCCCCTTACAGAGTTTGTGAAAAAAACAACTATAGGATGCCAAAGTTGAGTTTTCCATAATTAAAAACTCCATTTCTAACACAAAAATGCATTGTTATGTGCTTACATTGCAGGAATGTTTCTTCTCTTGTGTTCTCCTGTGCCTTAATTGAGGGCATGATAGGAGTGAATTCAGGAATTGAAGCTTTTTGCCTCTCAGCTGCAGTGGCATTTGTGCCTGTCATTTCAGCATGCCCAGTGCCAGAGTCTTACCAGAAAAAAAGTTATGGCAAACTTTAAGCTCCATAAGAAAACATCAGTATTTTTAATGTACAAAAATGATATAAAATGTCCTAAAACCACCATTGCATAAAGGAAACCTTTGCTTCTAAATGATCGTGTTGATAATGAAGACATGCCCTGCTTGAAGCAAGAGCTGGCCCAAGATATTTTGCTGCCAGCGAACATAATATCTCCGTCTAAGTTCCATCGTAAGAAGGCCGGGCTATCTTAATGAGGAACCTTAAAATCTCCCTAATATCTTCCTTACTTTGCCTAGCAGAAAGATGGGCTCTGCTCAGTTAGAGTTCCACAACTGAGGAACAGCTACTCAGATGGCTGATGTGATCACAGTTCAAATTCAGTATATTAAAGTCCACTTTAGAGGTTGGCCTTGGTTGATTCAGGAATTTCTCACGAGACACAGAGGAGGAGTTTGCTTAGAAAGATCCAGAGGGCTTACCATAAAAATGACCACTCGGCTAAGAGAGCAAAGCATTCCCTTGAATGCCCTAATATCTTTCTTTGTGCAAAGACTTAGGGTTATCTTAGTGAAATGTTTGTTTTGATAACAGTTTGAAAAACAATGGAAGAAAAGGAAGGAAAATCCCCCTTTAGTGAGGTGGGGAACCTGTGGTTCTCCAGATGTGGTTGATTTATAACTTCCTTTTGTCACAGCTCACCAATGAGTTGTATGCTGAGAGATATACTTGCCAACTCTTGCCATACAGCATTAGGTATGTTTGCCGCCTTGAGTTATATATAAAAAAAGGTAGGATAAAAATTTAATAATAATAAGGGTCCCAGGTTTAAAAAATCCACTGCTCTCTTGACTTCCTACAGTGAGCAGCAACACTGATTTTGGGAGAGCCCTTCAACTACTGATCCTCCAACAAACAGCAATCAGCTCCTTCCCACAGCCCAACCATTTCATGAAATAGTTTCAGAACGTTTGTGGTACACAGAGAACAGGCTGGTAGCTAATTTCCTGCTGTGACCAACCTCAAACAGAGAAATTATATTGATCACTAGTTTGTTTCTTTGTTTTTCAGCTTTAATTACCAAAGCAAAGGAAGGGTTTCTGGAGACCACAGGGGAGTTGTTCAGAAAGATTTCTCCAGCATTTGCTCACCTGTTGCAGAAACAAAATGAAAAGCCCCAAAGCTGAAACAATGAAGTTAAAATAATGAAAAAAGGAAGTTGGAATAGACATGCACAATAGATAGAATGATAGTTATTCAGCAGAATATTCCCATTAGTAAAACAGTGGGGAGCCAGGACTATAGGAAGGTCCTATGACAAAAATGATTACTTGTTTCAGCTCTTTTCTGTCTGTTACATTTTCTGTAATCTTGTCTTCTTTTTTTCCCCTTTTAAAACTCAGAGGGAACTTTAATTTTTGTATTTCTTGTTTCTAGGCACTGTTGTTTTACTTTGATGGTTCTGTTTAAGGCTGTTTTTATTGTTCTCTTGTAAACTCCTCTGGGCTGCACTGGGAGGAAGAACAATATTGAAAAAATATAAAACTAAATATAAAAATATCTGAGGTAATGCGATCACCCTTTAGAATGAAGATAATTTTCTCAGGTGATTCTATTAGCCACAGCAATGAAAATCAATTTACAGAAGAAGGAAACGTATCCAAAATGTGTTGGGATTATGTGAACAGTTTGCAGGCTTGAAAAATATAATTAAGTAAAGGGAGTTTATTATTTTAGGTAGATAAAAACTGCTCTGAACTTAAAAAAAAAAAACGTGAAAACAAAGCATCATACAACAAATCACATTTTTTTTCAGTTGCATTCAAATGAGGCACATTTATCCTACCTTCATCTTTGGAAAGCAAGGTGGTGGCAGATTTGAACAATGCTGGCTATTTAGGCAGTTAAAAGAATAGAATCATGTTTGTACAAAGCTTATAATGGTGAATGCATCCTCAGAATTGCTGAAGCCAGACAACAGCTTGCTCAAATATTCTGTGTAGGGATAATCTAGTTGTGCATTGTTTGACGTCTCAGCTTCTTTATCAACACATGAGGTGAGAATGCAAACAACACAAAGATATACAACAATATACCTACAGTACATATTTCTTTGACATCATTTGGGACAAAACCCCACTGAGCAAAAACTGATACCGCTAATGCTTGGATATACTGTATCTGAATTCCTGGCTAGATATTCAGCTGTAATTCAGATCACAGCAAGAGAGAAAATGCCATGTAGTAAAACCAAAAGGCTAAAATTGCCTAAAAAGATTACCTGGAATAAACAAGATAAATGTAATCAGCCTGACCAAACTCCTTCCTCCCAAAAATTATCTCCTGTATAGTTAAAGGAGCTATAAATGTGCAGTTTACATTTCAGTAAAAAGGGAAGTCATTCCCCCCCCACATGATAGGGTCTTGGGGGGGGTGGCAAAGGGGTTAAGAGAACAAGATAAACAGACTATTTATTTGTTTAAGTCACATTACCAACTACAGTACCAATGTCTCCCAGGGGTTTACAGTAAGACATAATAAATGAACATGAAGAGATATTAAAAGCAATTAAAATTGGCAGTGAAATACCTGTTTAAAAATGTGTGGTTTTAGTGCCTTCCTAAAAAGCCAACAAAGACGTGGCCACTCAGCTGAGCCAGGAGGGCATGCCAGAGGACTGGAGCAACTACAGAGAAAAACAGATCTCTGGTAGCCATGAGATGAGCCTACTACATTCTTCAGATGTTCTCAGTAAGCACGGGAGGGAAATATAGAAAAGGTGTGTTCTCAACTCGCTTGAGGCCAAGCTATCCGAGGCTTTAAAGATAATAACCAGGGCTTTATATTCCTCCTAGAAACAAATTGTCAACCAGGGCAGTGCTTATAGCACAGGTATCTGATTTCTTCAAAGACCCGCCTGGCTGTTGAGTTCTGCACCAATTGAAGTTTCCTGACAACACCCCAAGGCAGCCCCATGTACAGGGCCTTAGTGTAATCAAACCTGGAGGTTACCAGCACATGCACTACAGTTTTAAGGTTATTTTCTTCCGGGAAGGGAAGGAGTTAGATCACCCACTAAAGCTCATAAAAGGTAGTCCTGGTATTGCCTCAATCTAGAGAAGCAGAGACAGATCTAAAAGTACCCCAAACTGATTCTCCTAGGAGAACATAATCCCATTCAGAACACCCAGAACGACCATCTCTTTAAAATTATGACCCTTCACAAAGAGCATTTTAGCTTTGTCTGGATTTAGCTCCAGTTCATTCTCCCTTGCCAATCTATTTTTAAGTACAAGGAGACATTTTAGTGAGATCATCACCCTCCTGACAGCCCCCAATCCAAATCTCCTGGTGGTTTAATGAAGACACTGAAAAGTATTGGAGACAAAATGGAACCCAGAGGAAGAAATCATTTCCATTGCAAGGAGCAACTGTCTCCAAGCAACACTGTTTGGAATCTACCTGAGAGATAGGAATAGAACTATTACAAAGCAATGCCTCCTATTTCCAGATCTATCAGGCAATCTAGAAGGCTACCATGATTGATGGTATTAAAAGTAACTGAGATATAAAGAAGAACCAGCAGAATCACATTTCTTCTGTCAATCCACTAAGAAAAATAATCTCCCTTTCAAGCCAAGGTAGTCTTAACCTGTAGACCTTTTTGAAGCCAGTTTAAAATTGGGTAAGATAATCTGCTTTGTACAGAGCAACCAGAAGCTGAGAAGCCACCACCCTCTTGATTATCTTATCCAAAAATGGAATGTTAGAGATCGACCAATGTCTGCAGAAGTCAAACCCCCCCAACCCAAAAACAGCCTATTGTGAGCTTGCTGATGCAATACATATAGGAAAAAATCTTTTTGATTGCATATATTGCCATAGCATAAACCTTCAAATGAGCATTAAGTTTTACCTTACTGGATTTGGGTCAAACCGTTCTCTACCTGCATTCTAATCATCTACCTTGTCACTTCAGCTCCCACAATTCATCTTCATACCAGGGAATCAACTTTGAAATAGATTGGAAAGAGTGCTTAGGAGTTATTTTATTACTTGCTTAGTAAGTTCCTAATTCCAGGGCATTGACAGAATCACTAGTGGGATCAACCATGAAATACAAATTCTTCCAAGACCTCTTGGAAACCAGTTAGATTCAACAGCCTGTTTGAATGGACCATCCTAATAGTTCTTCTGTCTGTATCTAAGATGGGAGATAACCATATAGTGGGCAATGGAGAGACCAGAAGCATCCCTATCCAAACAGCAACTCCCAGGCAGGATAAAATATCAGCTTTAGATGTGAACTGCTCAGCGTGCGCCCTAAGACTACCTGAAATAGATCCATAGTTTATGACTGCTGTGAGCTCCTTAGCCTCTCCAGACCTGAAGTAGACGTTCAAGTCACCCAGCACCATTAATCTAGGAGCCCCAGTTTGGGGCCAGTTTGTCAGCTTAGCTGGGGATTGAATGAGAGAGGGGGCAGCAGGATAGTAACAGAATCCCCAGTTGATCATTGGTCCCAAGACTGAAGTATAAACACTCCATGTGGTCCAGTCTTCTTACTTGTATCTTAAGTTTTGCTTGTTATTTTTAAGGAAGATTTTATTCTTATGAATCACAATCATATAACCTCCCCATCCACTCTTTATAGCTTGCCCTATTAGAGAATATAGAGAGCCAGTTTGGTATAATGGTTAAAGCATCGGACTAGAAAGCAGGAGACCCTGAGTTCTGGTCCCGCCTGAGGCACGAAGCCTGCTGGGTGACCTTGGGCCAGTCCCTCTCTCTCAGCCCTGGGAAGAAGGCAAGGGCAAACCACTTCCAAAAATCTTGCCAAGAGAACTGCAGAGATAGTCTAGGCAGTTGCCAGGAGTGAAAAAATGATTCAAAGATGCAATAAATAAAATTAGAGAATATAAGGCTGGATGCTGGGAAGGTAGATGCCAGTCCATCTCCCTCTCTCCGCCAAGTCTCTGTTACACAAGACAGGTAGACTTCCTCATCCACTATCAAATTATGAATGATTTTTGCTTTATTTTAAGCCACTGTGGCATCATAAGTGAGGGAAATCAAGTTTTTTTATGATTATGGAAGCATTCCCTGTAATGAGAAAGGGTTAGAAGAGTCATGCTAACTTCTCTACACCACATGACGCATAATTTCTCTTTTAAGGTAAAATCTTCCACCACTTGTTCTCCAAAGCATTAGAAGTAATTATGGTTGGTCACTGATAGGGTAGAAATGCCTTCCTTGGATAGGAGTGGTGGATGGGTATAACTTTCATATTTTGGATCAAACTGATAATCAAATTATTATAGTCCAGCAGGTCAGACTAATTGAAAAACCTAGCAGTAAGGATGGGGAAGAGAATGCCTTGTCTTGTAGGATACATCACAGCTGAATTCAGTCCTCCAGTGAGGTTTTTCCAGCTTCATATTTATCCCATCTGTATTATTGTTTTCTGTGTTTTGGCATCCTAGCCAAAACACAGAAAACAATAATACAGATTATGCGTCATGTGGTGTAGAAAAGTGAGTATGACTCTTCTAACCCTTTCTCATTACAGGGAATGCTTCCATAATCATAAAAAAACTTGATTTCCCTCACTTACGATGCCACAATGGCTTAAAATAAAGCAAAAATCATTCATAATCCTTTGACTAGCAACATCAGATGAATACCACCAGTCTTGTATTGTAGCCTGAACAGTATGCCATAGGGCTGGAGTACCTGATGGCAAAGTTACATAGAGAGGGGGTGGAATATATCTCAGTATGTGCAGCGCATTAAAATGCTACAGCATTTAGGAGTTCTTTCATTTTTGTATGAACCCTCCTTGTCTTCACATGCTCCCTTTGTTAGTAAGTATATCTTGACTTGATGTAAGTTCTTGATATAAAAAGAATTGAAAGCATTTTGTTTAAAATAAAGCTGGAGCTGTCAATATGAGACTACGTGTGGAAACTCATGCTTGACTATTAACCCCCTCAATATGTATAGGGCATACGGGACTCTAGATATGGGAACAAAGAGCTTGACAGTTGATAAACTGATTTGCACAGAGGTAAAAAGGAGTAATAATTTGTTACTCCTGACATTTTTCCATTTATGCATGATTCAGTAAAATATATGCATCTGAACTTGTATTTATGAAAGGTATTGATATTTCAGCCCAAATAATAATGCATCTATGGGAGAATTTATTATGTTCTGTATCTCAGTTAAAGAGGTGGGATCAATATTATCCTTGCTGCAGTCAGTGAGTCATTGTCGATTTGAGAGGTGTCAGTTTAAAAGTCTTTCTTTAATTAGAAAAAAGGCAACAGGTTGAACTGGAATTGGGTCTCTCGTCTTCAAACATCTGACAGAATGGACTTGCTTGGGATCCACAAGACAGGGAAAACAAGACATAAGGAATGTCTTAAGGACATAAGGAACAGCTGCTATTGTCACTGGGAATCTCATCTTTATTAGGATGTGAGTGGAGGAACTTCCCTTTCAAAAAGAGTTCCTTGAGGGATGTCCTTAAGATCAGGGTTCCTCAACCTTGGCAACTTTAAGACGGGTGGACTTCAACTCCCAGAATTCCCCAGCCAGCCTTGCTGGCTGGGGAATTCTGGGAGTTGAAGTCCACCCGTCTTAAAGTTGCCAAGGTTGAGGAACCCTGCTTAAGATGGATCCCAATTCCACTAAGCACTTTTCCCCAAACATTCTTTGTCCTAATTTCGGTAGCACACTGAGTCAACTTTTTTTACCATAACTATTTCTCACTTAGTGATTAATTTTTAAGGTTTAGGTCAAAATAAACGTGTCAGTATTTAATATACCAAGAGACTCTTTAATGTTTTTATTTGCAAAGGCATTTTAAAATTCTCTGAGGAATGCTTCAGATAATGTATATAGAAACAATAGGTAAATAACAAAGATTTATTCCCCTTATTAAATCAAAAGAACCCACCGCAGGCACATCTGAGAGAAAGTGGTGAGACTTTATATTCCCAAAGTGGTGATTTTTGATTCAGTTAGTATGATAACATGTTGCCAGATCTGACTATGTTAGTGACTCACTGGGTTAAAAGTAAAATGGGAAAAAGGCTTCAATGTGGGATCTATATTGCAACCATTTGAGCACCCACAACTTGCTCACTGTAATGTATGTTAAATGGGCTGCCTTTAACAACTACTCAGAAACTATAACTGGTGCAAAATGGGTTATACAGACATTACACTTGTGTTACAGGGACTACTGTGGGTTCTAATAGGCTTCCAGGTACAATTCAAAGTATTGGTTTTAACCTTTAAAGCCCTACATGGATAAACATCCATTCCTAACCACGATGAAACCTGCATTGTGACATCACAACATAAGCTGCATCCTTTCATTGTGGTGTCACAATGCCCCCCCCCTCAATAAATGCCTATATCTACACAGCTTGGCTTATCAATTTATTCAGGGCCATCTCCTTCACAGAACTAGCCCACCCTATATGCTGGTCTCAGGTTGCTTAGAGTTCCACATACCTGGAATTACAGATGGGGGCTCTCAAACAATGTTTTCCTGAGGCAACATACATCTGGTGAAATAGCTTCCCACCAGAGGTCTGGTCAGTATCCATCTTTCAATCTTTTTGTAAGGCTGTTGTGAACTGTAAGGCTGTTAGTTGTCATGCAGTCAGAAGTAAACAACCTGGTAACAGATCAGGCCAAACTTTCTTTGATTTTTCACGAGTTCACTATGCATGATAAAAAGTCCCCTCTTCCAACACTTCCAACACTGGTTTGATATTCCTTTGTACATTTTTGACAGCTTAACCAGTAGCATATACTAATGATACATCATTTTATAAAAAATATCTCTTAAATTACAACACAATGTAAATGTAACACCAGTTTGCCACATTTTCTTACATATATCCATGTTTATATTATAACCAAAATTTGCAGCCCATTTCACCAGTCTTTAACCTGTTTATCCTCTGTTTCAAATCTTAATAATAATTTATACATTTTAGCTATTGTATGATCGTCATAGCTCTACTTCAAATTCAGTTTTCTTCTTCTCAATTCCAGCTGGCCTTTTGTTCATGTTAAACCTCTCTTTCACCTGATTATAAGAAAACCATTGAAAAGAATGTCCTTCTGTAGCTAATTGTTATCTTGTCTTCATCTTAATTTCTCTCTTATCTTGTACTACTAGATTCTCATATGTTAACCATCTTTCTTTATCTGCTGTTTCTCTTCTATAAAAGGCTTTTTGTGTAGATGTCAATAGTTATATCTTTGGGCACAGTCTGGGTTTATATTTATTCCATATTCTTAATACAGTATTTCTCGGGTAATGATACTTAAAATTTATATTCACTTTCCCTTTGTCATACCATAAGAAACCATGTCACCCAAACCTCAGATTGTGATCTTCAAATTCCAACATTCTCTTCTTTCTTAACAATATCCACTCCTTCATCCATACTAAACAACATGCAGCAAAATACAGTTGAAGATTGGGTAGCTCTAATCCTCCTCTTTATTTTGCATTTTGTAAAATCTTATATTTTACGTTTTTTTTCCCCTGTCATATAAACCTTGATAAGTCTTTTTGCCATTGTTTAAAAGGTACATAATTTTTCAATATTGCCTGAAATAAAAACATCATTCTGGGTAGTACATTCATTTTTATCACTGATATTCTACCAAGCAATGATAGTTTAAACTTTTCCCAGTTTAACAAATCTTTCTTAATTTCATTCCACAGTGTAATGTAATTATTCTGGTACAACATACAGTTCATATTATACATAGTAATACCTAAATATTTTATCTTCTTCTCAATTTGAAAGCCAGTTTTATCAATCAATTTTTTCTGATCTTCCACCTGCATGTTTTTACTCAACATTTTAGGCTTTTTTTTTTTTTTTTTTACTAACTTTAAATCCAGCTAGCTCACCAAATTCTTTTAATTTATCCATTAGTATTTTATTCCTTCCATGGGATTTTCTAGTATCATAATGAAATCATCTGCAAATGCCCTTAATTTGTATGTCTCCTTTTTCACTTTCACTCCTGTAACTCTATTAACCTGTCTTTTGTCCCTAGTGAAAACCTCCAGTGCTAAAATAAACAATAATGGTGAGAGTGGGCTATTAGGTATTGGTTTTTAATTGTTTTGTAAACCTTCAAACTGAGCCAGTGTGGTGTAGTGGTGAAGGCACCAGGCTAGAAACCAGGAGACCGTGAGTTCTAGTCCCACCTGAGGCACGAAGCCAGCTGGGAGACCTTGGGCTGGTCCCTCTCTCTCAGCCCTAGGAGGCAGGTCAGGGCAAACCACTTCTGAATAACCTGGCCAAGAAAACTGTAGGGACCAGTCCAGCCAGTCCCCAGGAGTCAATACTGACTCAAAGGCACCAAAACAAACAACAAAAAAACAAGACCCATTCAGGAGTTGGATGGTTCTGACAGCATGCAAACACACCAACTGGACCACAAATCTCCACTCAGGGAATAGCAAACCTCTCCCTACTTTTTCCAGGAAGTACTAGGATCCCATGAGTGAGTATGTATGTATGTACAGTATGTATATAATTTATATGGCCACCCGTCTCACAGCAGTGACTCTGAGTGGTGTACAGAGAATAGAACTAGCAAGACGTCATCCTGTCACAAGCTCTCCCCAATTGGCCAGTGAGGTAGCAGAAGGTATGACTTGGCTGGTGAAGCCAATCAATGTTTTGGAAATCTGTTATGCGAGACCTCTATGCTGGGCTGCTCTTTTTCTCCAACTTTTTTTCTCAGAAGATTACTTATGCAAAACTGGTCAGTTAGACAGGAACTAGATGTTCCCACAACACAAATCACTGAGTGGATGGAGTCTGACCCTGTGTATTGCTAGGACTGTTTTGGGTTAAACTGAAATCCCTGGGAGTGGTTGATTTGGTTGCTTGACCCATTGTTAGTTTTCCCGCAACATAGTAACCCCTGATCCAGTTAAGTGTCTTGTAGGAACATGCCCGATGAATAGCACTTTGTTCTTCTCTGAAAATGAAATAATGGCCACTAGTTAATTCTATTTACCACAGAGCATAATTGGCAGGAAAGCAGACTTAAATCCAGCAGAAAGAGGGTAGTTCATCTTGCATTTCTAAGATTTAATATATTTTTAAATAAAGTGATTGTGTTTCTTTATCATGCATGCAACTGAGACATTGAATCAGGTTACAAATTTTAATTTGGTCCTGAGTCAAATGATGCTTTGGGTTCCCAGGATACAAATTCTCTTTGTTTTTCTAAATCTGAAATACAAATTAAAAATACTTAGTGTTACACTGTCTTATTTTTATAGAAATTTCAAAATAGAGACTGGATGCCCCCCAGTCAGGAATCTCTTTTCAGTGGTGGAAGTTGGATTAAATGAACTTGGAAGCCCCTTTCAACTCTGATTTCCTGAGAGCAAGGCGGTCTGTGAGCCTTTCAGAAAAAAGAAATAGGAACACCAGCTTCCTCTTTACTTTGAAGCTTTCATTTTCAGTAAGTGTTAACAGAGGATAGCATTACATCCTTCATCTTCATTTTATGCAGGAGGTTATTCCTTGAAGAGCTGTGGCATGAAGAAAATTTTAAGAACACCATTTCAAAGGAGAGACAAATAGGGCTGGAATGAAATAGATTTAAATATGTGTCTTCACGCAAAAATTGCCATGGCAACACTTATCTTTTATCCTTTTCCCACACCCCCTCCTTATGAGTAAAAACTATTTCGTATTTCTATTTGTGATGGCTCCTACCCCAGCCTCTCTTCCCTCTGGCACCCTAGTGCAGCATCTAATAATTTTAATCTAAAAATGGAGATGCAGTGCACGGACTGGCAATTCCCCGTCTTTACCTTCGAGCAAGGCTGATCTGGCTTAATATACAGCTAACTTTAAATGGCTGTTGTACAGAACACAGTCTACCACACCGTGTTCTTCTCTGGAAAGAATGTGTATTTGTATTGCTGATTACAATTTTTTGTTGTAGCAGCAACAAAAACACAGGTTTTTGATTTTAAAAAATCAGAAAGTACTACTGAGTGCAAGGCAGATCACTTATTTTTAAATAAAAAACACTGGCATTGTGACTGGATTATTCAGCACTGAAAAATGGATGCTTATATTGCTAAGCAAATTATGAGTCATAAATTTCAGAAACACTCCATGCAGTGCCAGAATAATTGAATGCTGCAGCACTGGAGAGAAACTTCACATTTACACCTTCAGTTACTATCAGCACCTCACAAATTGCTATCAGCTTCGGGGGTCAATGGAGTGTTTGTGTTTAAAAATGCACAAGTGCCTAGTATATCTGTGCCTAATTGTACCTGCGGTACTCATATGAGTCCTTCCTGTATTTTAAAGATTTTCTATAGGCTGGCTGACCTTGCCAGGGCTTGGAAGCTAAGCAGTGTTGGGCCTGGTAAATATTTTGATGGTACACCCCCAGGAAACACCAGGCTAGACTTAGAGGCTGAAAATGCATTCTGAATGAAAACAATGGTGCATCATTTCCAAGAAAATCACATGGACATGTCCATGAAGTCACCAGAAATCCCCCCAACTTGAGAGTAATTTTATTTTATTAACAATATTTTGCTGGAATTAGCTGGGATCCTAACTTTGCTTCTGCCAGCAGAAGCATCTCCTGAGCAGAATTTCAAAAACAAATACTTGCACCAATGGGAATTGCAGTTCCCCCCACCAAAAAAAAATATTATCCAAAGTCTTGTATAATGTGATGATCCTTCGAGACTTTGGCCATACCAAATTTAAATTAATTGTAGAGAGGTGCAGGCACCATTGGTGGCCTGCAGATGTCCTGACATTCATGGACACTGTGTCACATTGCTAACCCGTTTATAAGATCTGTCATTCCTATCCTTTCTTTTCTTTGGCCAGTTGAAAGAGATGTGTTTTTAAAGGTCTGTGTAGATGGTGATGACTGTATTATCTTGGGAAATGAGTTCCACAGCCATAGGGCAACCATAGAGAAAGCAATGACTGCCACAGGAAGTAGGCCTTCCCAACTATCTTAGTTGGTGGAGGGAATCTCCTAAGAGGAAGTTTTCTATGAGGGGTCTCAGGATGAAGCCATTTAGGGTTTTCAGAATAGTAAAATCTTACATTGTATATGTAAACAAATTGGCAGCCAGTATAAAGATTTCAAAATTGGTATAAAATGGTCTCCGCAGGATACCCCAGAGACTAATTTTATACTAGTCGAAGCTTCCAAGAGATAAACAAGACCAATACTATGTAGAGCTTATTAGAGAAATGAAGCCTGAAATTACAGTAAATATAACACTGCTTTGGGGGTCATTATTGTCTAGGAAAGACACAACTGATTCAACAGCCAAAGCTGATAAAAAGCACTCTGACCACAGACTCCATCTGTCCTACGACCAGTGTTTTTTAGCATAAATTATCGGGAATCAGGTGTGACTAGTGGAATATCCAAGTTTGCAAATGACACCATATTGTTTAGAGTGGTAAAAACAATTAAACACTGCAAAGAGCTTCAAAGAGACCTCTGCACATTATGAGAGTGGGCATCAAACTGGCAGGTGTCATCCAACATGAGCAAGTATAATGTGATACCTATTGGTGCCAAAAATCATAACTAATACAAACTAAGGGTATCAGAGCTAGCAGTGACTGATGAGGAGAGATCTTGGAGTAATGGGAAACAGTTCAATGAAGGTGTCGACACAGTGTACATCTGCTGTAAAAAAAAGGCCAACAGCATGCTAAGGATAATAAGAAATGGTAATGAAAATGGAGATGCCAATATCATAGTGCCCTTATATAAATGGTGTGACTGCATCTGGAATATTGTGTGCTGTTTTGGTCACCAGATCTCAAAAACGATATAGTGGAGCTCGAGCAGTTTCAGAGGAGAGCAACTAAAATGATCAAGGTGCTGGAGCAGCTTCCCTGTGAGGAAAGGTTGCAACGTTTGGGACTTTTTAGTCTACAAAGGAGGCAAATGAGAGGGGACATGATTGAAGTGTACAAAGTTATGCATGGCATGAATACAGTGGACTATTTTCCCCTCCACAAAATACTAGAACCAGAAATTGTCCAATGAAATTGAATCCTGGAAGAATCAGGATAGACCAAAAAAAAAAAAAAAGGATTTTTTTTACACAACATGTAATTAGACTTTGAAATTTGCTACAGGAGGTGTCCCAGCAACCAGCCTGGCTAGCTTCAAAAAAGGGTTGGACCAATTCATGGAGGCCATGGGAATCAACGGCTATTAGTCTTGATGGCTTCAGTGGGATTCCCTCTGAAGGCCATCTGCTGGGAGACTAGTGGGCTTCCTTGTGCAGTCGTTGGCCACTGTGAGAATAGTCTGCTGGACTTGATGGCCCAGGGTCTGATCCAGCAGGACACTGCTTACGTTCTCATGTTATGTAGAATCAGAGACAGATCCTGAAGCGCTCCCTGGAGCTGGCAGTGAAAAAGAGGAAAGCTGTGTAGTCTGGGGAGATGGGACTATCTGGTATTATTCCTGCAACACAATTACATGAGAGCCTCAAGCCCCATGTAACCGGTAATAGCAAGGAAACAAGAATGAAGGCATCCTTGATGCTAGCCTGGGTAAATACAGATTCTTGAAAACTGTAAGAGAAATTTCTCAGCCTTAGCTCTAGCCTGTTAATTAAGGTGGAGTCTCTCTGAAATGCTTTTTCTCACATTGCTTGGCAGCTGGGCTGAAATGTCTCTTCTGAGATAAGCATTCAAATACTTATTCCCTGTTTTCTCACAGAGTAAGCCCCTCTGAAACCAATACAATGTAAACACAGTTAGGTGGGATGTGTGATAGTTATATTTCTTTTGAGAGTATCTTTTGCCTAGATAAGGAGAAATGCTGGTAGAGACATTTGGAATTTTGAGAATATGTGATGAAACAGTCACAAAAAACCCTCTTCCCTGAGGCCAAACTGGTGAGATTGCTCCCCTCTCCATCATTCCCTTTAGGCCATCCCTCTCTCCACTACCTCTTTTTAAGCTAAGCTTTTAAAAACTTTTCTTGAGCAGCTAAGCAGTAATTTTTTAAAAAGCACTGGATTGCAGCTACCAGCCAGTTGTATTTTCTGAGAATACTTACGAGCCCACAGGCATTCTTGTAAATCAAGATGATGTCAAAAGCTTGGGCTTACAGCATACCAGTTTGCAATACACACACATGTATACATGTGTATATATTAAATATCTAAAAGAAATACAGTAATAGGTGGGGAAGTAACTGCACGCACCTCATGATTTATTCCTATAGTGTATTATATGAATAATTTGAGACAATTACTGCTGGAATACCTTCTAAATGCCTTCCTGCTATAGCCAATAACGTTGTTTTAATTCTGCATAGGCCCCAGATATATCCAGACACATTTTTAGAAGTTCCAATGTTATTCTGTCCAGTTTTCTGAACATTTTTAAATTGACAGTTCGACAGACACAAAGATCGATCGATCTCTCTCTTGAAGATACATTTAAAATCAAACTTTTAACTGGTTTGGTTTTCAATCGTTTTGGAAAGATCTGTGAACCCAAAGAAAATTATTTTGGAATACGCAATGAAACAACAGCCTGCTGGATGGGAGTGGGGAGTTAAGAGAGGTGTTGGTGAGGATTGGAGATTCAGATTGTGAATCTATCCTCAGCCATGGAAGCTCACTGAGTTAGCCCAACCTTAAAGCCAGTTAAATAGTTGTATTCATGAGAAGAGGTTGCACCAATTAATTTAATTTAGGGTGGTGTTTTGTTTTTGTGCCTTCAAGTCATTTTTTGACTCCTGGCAACTGCCTGCACTAGTCCCTGCAGTTTTCTTGGCAAGATTTCAGAAATGGTTTGCCCTTCCCTGCTGCTTCCCAGGGCTGAAAGAGAGTGACTGGCCCAAAGTCACCCTGCTAGCTTCATGGCTAAGGTGGGACTAGAATTCCTGGTTTCTAGCCTGGTGCTTTAACCACACCACCAAACTGGCTCTCGTTAAGGGGATATGGTACAGAAGTCCTTAAGGCAAACACTTCTATTGCAAAGTCATACATTTTCCCAAATCACAGTATTTTATGTTGAAAGAAGTGGATCATTGAACAGAACATGGTTTGCTTGCCTGCAGACTTCTCAACGTGTCATTTCATACAGCAGAGATGCAATAGAGTCTTTTGGCCCTGTTTAGTTTCCAACGTGTTTTCAGTTCCTGTCATTACTCTTGTGCATAAAACTGTATGTCAAATGGCCCTTGGCATTATCCAGCGTTATACCTAAATGCAAGTAAATGGGCGGAGCAATGGAGGTTGGGCTAATCCCCATTCTCCTTGCATAAATTGACTCTATTGCCAATAGCCCATATTCCCCGCATTGAGTTAGGAACTCTGCAGGCAGCATTCTCATATTGACTTATACCACTGTTTCTCAACCTTGGCAACTTGAAGATGTGTGGACTTCAACTCCCACAATTCCCCAGCCAGCATGAGGAAGTTGAAGTCCACACATCTTCAAGTTGCCAGGGTTGAGAAACATTGACTTATACTGTTTTTCCAGTACAATCTTGTCTCTGGAGCCACACATTCTTATGACATTCTGAAGCAAGCTAATATTAAGCATAACACTTACATTTTTTTCTGGACACTTGTTGAAAAACTATAAAACAGAAGTTGATAGAAAATTTATTTTTGGTAATAATGTAAAATCTTTACAAAAATGTTATAAAACCAACTGTGCTAATTAGAGAGCATTACATGATCCATAGTTTAGTGTCCAGTCCTCATTGGGATTCTTCTTTAGCGAGAGCTTTTATTTCCCTTCTTCCATCCCATGTCTATTTCCAATTTCATACCTTCATGAACATCCAATAATAATTTCTCAGTGGTCCTTGTTTTAACACCATTCTTGTTGGAGCACCAAATTCAGCACTGCAAGAACTTTTGATAGTTTAAGGTAGAATTCTCAATCTTGGATCTGCAGATGATCCAGAGGCACAAGCAAGGTAAGTTGTGATTAACAGCTGGACAGCTAAAATTGGAAACCGCGGGTTGAGGAAGAGAGTTTTCTTTTCCTTCTGAATACAAGACAGCATAAGTAACTATAGTAAAGGGACAGGTTTAACAAAATACAATCACTCAACAATGTTATAATAGTAGTACTATTTACAGAAAAAGCCCATTGAGTTATCCTTGACTGCTCTGAAAAGGGCATGCTAACTTGAACAAGCAAACTATGTCAAAAATAAGTTTATTTTAAAGAAGGTAAAGAAACAGAATCAGAATCGCAAACCCAAACCCAAACCCAAACAAATCTAGGATCAAGTTAGAATAGTGAGACAGTAAGTTAGAATTTTGATTAACTGAGTGCAAGAGAAAGAATCCGCAGGTCATTCTAATTTGATATTGATGGGTAAAAGAGAAAGTAAAACTATTTCATTCCCCAACTTCCAGGTAGAAATGTTCCACATTTCTACTTCATGAGCTGGGAATAATGGTAAGTAAGAACAGGATTTTACTAAACAGGATGTCTAGGGTAATGTTGGTCTATTTACTACTACTACTAATACCTTTAACACCATCAAACAACATCTGCCTATCCCAGGTTCTTAGGAAGGACTTGATAGGTGGATAAAAGTAGTCACACAGTTGGCCAGATGTTTAGACTGGATTTCGTATTTTTATCCACCTATCTAGTCCTTCCCAAGGACCTGGGATAGGCAGATGTTATTTAATGATGTTTGAGGTATCATCACAGGATATAAGCTGTTCCAAGTAAAGCTGCCTTTTGCAATTGACTGATGGTGATTTTGTCAATGCCAATGGTGTTCAAGTGGTGCTCCAGATGTTTTGGGATTGCACCTAAGGTGCCTATTACTCTTGGTACTACCTTTGCTTTCTTTTGCCACAGTCAATATTATTATTGTTGTTGTTGTTGTTGCAGCTACACTCTCCTACAATATGATCTCCTTGGCAAGACTCTTAAAAAAAAAACGACTTTTAAGCTCAGTCCATTGTCTACCCCCCACCCCATGAATTCCCTCCGGAAAAAGTTAAAGTATCTGACTATTGAAGTGTGACAAGCAGCAATAATCCCCAGTATCAGCAGTTCCATCCCATTGTTCCACGGCTCATACGTTGACCTAAAGCTGTACAGCGCTGATACCGAGTAGCTTTTATCACTCTGCAAAGCAGTCTAATCAAATGCTGACTTCAGAATCCCAGAGAACCACTATGCTGGAAGGTATCTTCTCTCGTTTTGAACCCATGCAAAAAAGGAAGATCCATCCAAGCACCAACCCCCACCCCTTCCCTTTTGATCCATGCAGTCTGTTCAGAGACAGATAGGGTGCCAAATAAGGCTGCCCCCTTTGGAAAAAAAAATGCCTACAAATTTAAAGAGCGTTTTGTAAAACAACGGTGACTCACCAAACTCTATGTTGAGTCACACATTCCAAGGGAAAGCAAAACCCCCAGCCTGCTAAGTCCACGTCTTTGCCCTGTAAAGTCAATTTACTGATTTTGGATTTCTATATTATAGTTTACTATTTAAATAGTAGGTAAAATGGTTATAAAATTTGGCAAAAAGAAAGGTGGCGTGACTGCACTGCTCTTTGAAAAAGAGGTAGATGAATGTGAAACTCCCTTCGGAACATCTGACAAATAATAGGTTAACTACCCATAAAGACTGCTTTAGGTTCATTTTGATCAGAAGTTACCAAAAAAAATTAATGCACTGGCAGCGCAATTGCTTCTACACTTATAAAGCAAAGGGAAAAAAGAACAAAAAATAGCACACCATCTTTCCCATCTCTCAAGGAAGCTTAGATTTAAAAAAAGAGAGGAGCATTACTCTTTACTAAGAGTCCAGAACAACCAGTGCCAATTTTCTCCCCCTTCCTCACCCCAAATATCACCCTGGCCTCAGAATTAGCTCTGACTACATCCCATTAAAAGCAATGCAACTTGTGTTACTGCCAATAAACTGCTCCCATTATTTGTACTGGGTCGTGGTTATGACTAACATTTCCACCCAAGCCCTGACAGAAAGGAAGGAGAAATAATAATCAGCTGACACAGGAATGTTTCTTATTTGAAGTGTGCTGCTGCCATTTTTATTGAATTGCATGCACCCATTACTCATACTGGGCCTTAATTTAGAGCAAGGGCTGACTAGGTACTGCTCATACCCTTAGGTTTTTCTCTGCTATCACTCAAATCTTGAGTGATATGTCAGTTAAAAATAGGTTTTTTAAAAGTTCCTATGTCCATATGCAGAGCGCCTTTCCATAGTGTGACTGCTTACACCTGGTTTTGATGGTTGAGGGCTTCTAGATCAGAATATATGACTTCTTGCTGCTCTGGCTGCTGGAAGTGAGGGGCAAGGGGATCACTCTGCCCCACAAGGTCCAACCGTTCTTCCATCAATCCTACAGATTTGTTTATAGGATCCGAGAAAATTATGATGAAGGAAGGGAAATATTTTAGGCCGAGAATGCCTAACAGTGATTTGAAGGAAACATTGGAAGGTGGTGAGCAGTGCGAAAAGGGCTCTTCCCCCCAAACAATTTCACTCCTCTCCTTTGTTCCTCCTGGATATAGTTATCCACGCTTCTTCCTTGGGTGATGTGACCAGCTCATACTTTGTGTCGATGACTTGGCCTTCCACAGGCTGCAGGTGGAGTTTCCTCACAATCACGCTCAGCAGAACTGTAGCAACCGTATAGGCAAACCTAGCCATGAAAAAAAGGTCAGCCAAATAATATGAATTCCTAGCTAAAGGAACCAAAAGAGATCCATGGAAGGAATCCCTTCTTTGTTTGTTCTACTGCAGGCATCTGAATCCTTCCAAAAAGTCTCTCTGATAGATCAGCCACCCTTTGGACAATGTGGAATGAGAGGCCAGGGAAGAAGGAATGGGTATCTTTGCCCAATTTGGGAGATTTTCCTCCTTCCACAGCAACCTCTGGACTCTTTCCTACAGGATTTAGCAAGTGCATCAAAAGAGCCTTTTTGCAGATTTCAGATAGCTGCAAGAGGAACAAAAGAGAGCACTGCTTCCACTCCCCTCCATTTATAGCACATCCCCCTCCCCTTTGTTTAAATAGTATATACCCAAGTGTTATTAATTCTCTCTCACCTCAGTTCAGGGCATTCCTGACTTCCTGAAAAACCAAGGAGAGAGAAGTTTTTTATAGCAGCTTCATCACTGAATCTATCTGGATCAAATCTACCAAAAAGAAAAGAAAAGAAAAAAGATCAAAAGCCACTCACTCCTTAAAATGAGCTACAAGAAATGTGAATCGACAATGAAGAAGCGCTTCAGCAGAGAATACGCGAGGCCGCCTGACTCCACCTAATGTATGTTTTCTGATTTGGCACCATTTGGTGAGAGACAGAGCTGCTCTCTCTTTTCCCTTTCTTTCTCTGCCGCTTGCACCAGGCCTCCTCCATTTTTCTCAACCCAGCTGGCCTGCAAGCAAATGTGTGCTCAGCAGCTGATGATTCATTAGAAAGAGAAGCATGTTTCACCATCAGGTTGGGGAGGAGGGGTGAACAAGCAATTATCCAGCCTCGTCTAAACTAACAGGAGAAGGCAATCAGAATGATGCCGGGTTATTTATTTTTACACAACTCTCTCCCCCCCCACCCCGCAATATTTATTAAAATCTGTACTACAGCACATTTGTGTTTTTCATTAACTTGATATTTCATCGGGCAATAAATCTTCTATTGTTCAAGCCTTCAGCTGTCTGTTGGCTGTACCTCATCATGTTCCCTTAAAAGGCCAACTATATTCTGCAGGGAAGTAGCAAATTCTGAAAATAGCTGTTTTGTTTTATGTATCCCTTAATAATTTATTTTAATTAGCAGAGTTTAAAAAAAGTTGGATTGTACGTGTGGCGATACCTGGCTTATGCTGATATAGCTTTTTTTTTTCCCCCAGTCAGACCTTTCTTCCCAAATCCTACTTCCCACACCCCCAGGCAGTGGAAAGCTCTCCTCCCCTGCTATGGCTTCCTCTATGCTTGTCATCATCTGTCTTCTTCTCAAGCATCCCATTTGCTTCAGTAAATGACAGGACTGGGAAAGAATCTTGAAATGAGAAGCCACCTCTCTAAACTTCTTCATAGTTGCCAACATGATAGAAGGAAACAGATGTGATCTTTGGGTTCAATTCACCACCTAACCCAAAGATAAAATGAATTTGATATGCAGTGAAGAATACATTTGCACAAGCAGTGTCCAAAAGCTTAATGATATGCACATAGACACACACGTGACAAGAAATAACTCTCCTGGAGTCAGAGGAAACCCTGTACTCTACAACTGCATGCAATGACCTAGTGGACCATGGAATATGAGAAATTTTGCAGTATCCAGCATTAGCTGCAGCGGCTAAATCCAGGATTATTTGCAGAGATTAACCCAGGATACTTAGACCTAACTGCAATCCTGTGGTTGCAACACATCATACTACAAACAAAATAATTGATTTTTAATGGAACCCCAACATATGACACCCAACCTACCCTAAGGAGGCTCAGCCTTCTCTACTTTTCCATTCCAGAGGAAAGGATGTGGGGCCATTTCTTTTCCTTGAACTAACATTTGCCATTAAAAGATGTTATAAGTATGTCCTGTTGCTGGAAATAACAGCAGCTACAATCCCTTCGGGAAATGACTCTTTTGCTTTTCTATTTCTTTTTTCCAAAAGTAATGTTTCAGTTTCTAGTGCCAGATTTTATTTATTTATTTATTTATTGGTCTGTTTAATTAATTTTATTTCAATCAAATCTATGGTATTTTCCCCTTGGATTCAGAATTAATGTCCCACTTCATTTCAGCTCCACAATCCTGCCTCTACATGGCTGGATTACATTAAAGGTTGCCATTTGGAAGCACTGCGGTGTTTCCTTCTACTCTGTGGAATTCAAATTTTGAGGCCAAAATTATTCTTCTGTGGCCATATTTGGAAATAATGATGTAAAGCCTTTGATTGATGTTCTCTGTCCTTGTAAACTGCAACAGCAACATTTATTTTCTAAAACTGACAAACTGAATTTGCCACATAAAATCATGAACTTCTTAAAATCTGCCTCTAAAAAAAAAAGGTATCTGGATAATTCAGCTCTTTCATCTGCTGTTTTTTTTTTTACATGCACTTTGTTGTTACTTTCATATCAAACATGCAATTCTCCATTTACATCTTAAACGGAAGAGCCCAGAAACCATGTGTCATGATATAGCTCAACCATTCATTTAGTACCAAGAGACAGAATGTAGCAGGGAAAAAGCGAATTCACATTAAGAAACATTATGAACTAAGTTTTCTGTGTTCCATACTTATAGGGCAATGGCCAGAGTGAGCTGTCCTGCAAGACCACACCAAGAGCGTATAGCACAAGAGTCTGTAAGAGAATTTAAAAAGCATCATTTTAGTCCATTGACATGACACAGCATTATCACATTATACTACATAGACTAGTAGTCCATTATATGAGTTAGTAGCTGTATAAATGCATGACATACATTTTTTGCTTTAACTTCATTCTTTTAGATCCTTAATTGCAAAACTAATGCAATCTGCAAGAAAAGAAGAGATCCGGGAGGGAAAGAGATGGCAGCAGCCGAGTACCAGGAAACCTCTAAGAGAAATTTCCTTTGCATGAAGCAGTATCACAATGACAGCTTTTCAAGGCAAGATGGACATAATGGCTCCAAATGAGTATGTGTGTAATCATCTACAGCAATCACTGTATTTTACAAGAGGAAAGTGATAGAAGGGATAGAAGCTCCAGGGCTTTTTCTAGCTTTGTGTTTGAAATCAGTTCCTTTCACTACTTTTCCAGAAGTGAAGATGTTTGATAATCTCACTTTAAGAAATTTAAGGATAAAATCATAATCGCATTTATTAGGATGATGAAGATTACTGGAATTGATGCCCAAGTAAATATGGCTATTAAATGGGTCAATTACAATGGTAATTTTTTGTTGGTAATGGCACAAGTAAGGATGGACTATTTATATTTTATTGATCAAAATTCCCTACAATTTAGAACACAAAATAACAGCAATCTGTATGCACTGTCTCTCTATCTCTCTCTCTATTTATAACAGGGATGGAAAACTTTAGGCTGCATGTGGCTCTCCCATCCTATGGCCCCCAGAGCAACCTGGTCACCACTGCCGATTTTTCCTTTTTTTCTAGATGAATAAAATGATTGCAGCAAGCCTCAGTAAGATTCTTGCATTTATTTTATTCCCTAATCACCTCCCCCAAGTCCTCTTAAAAGCAGCTAAAACTCGCATCCTTCCTCACTCTAATGGTACAGCTGTGTTACCTCATGGTCCTGTGCTATAACTCAGCACAGAGCACCATAAGTGCTGCTACTACTGATAGCAGTCATACTAAGTTGTTCTGAATAATTAGTTTAACAAACAGAATTGTGAATGAATCCTTCATCTGCATATGTAGCCAAATCATGATCCAGTCATTCCCAATGAAGAATGTTACTGGTTCTCTACTTAGATGAAAAGGAAAACTTTGCTTAATTAGACATTTCCTGGTTTAATTAGGTTCACGCACACAAAAAAGAGCAAAGCATCTGAATGAATAGACAAAAGTCTCAGTCATATCATGGTTTATTCAACCAAAAAGGCATTTGAGTCCACTTGAGTAGAGTTCCCTTTTGGTTGTTTAACTATTGTGTTTGGTTGCCATTTTATATATTGGGTAGTTTCTTTTAATGTTATGTGGTTATTTGGCAGGTTTATTGTTTGTTTTTTGCTGTATACCATTTGGAGTCACATTGCTTGAGTTGGGCAGCCTTATCAATCCAATCAATCAATCAATCAATCAATCAATGTTCTCTGCTTGTTGAAAAAAGAAATCAGTGTTCTGGTTTACATGTCCACCAATGTGCTTAACAAACAAAACAACTTTCTGTCTTTGTATATAATTCTCCTTCTAGGAAGTCTCCCAATTAAAATGGAAGTTTAAGTGAAACTGAAGATCAGAGCATCAGCTTCCAGTCCTACCTCCTTGGGAATGAGATGCTGATCAACTCTGCCTTCCAGCTCCTGAAGCCGTGCAGCAATTGGTGTTAGTTTTGCTGTCCTCACTGTCTCGTTCAAAACCTGCCGGCAATATCTGAAAGCACAGAATATACAAGGTTCTCATTTGATTAAAAAAGAAAAGAAGAATTCTAAAACACACTCCTACAATTTCCAGAGGCAGCATTCAAACAAGAATCAGATTAATAAACATTAATCCAGTACATGGCACAACATTGTATTACAACGATCAATTCATGGATTGGCTACAGTTATCCACTTTAGACTAGTATTTCCAATTTCATTTTGTGTCTTGAAGCCCAAATGGCTGCTTGTTGGCTCAGACACTTCTTCTCCATCCCTAGCAAATTTCACCTCTGTTCCATATCTGTTCTAAATCAAAGTGCAATGCCACTCACGGACCAGTGGCATTTTAACTACTTGACTTTCTTTTGTTTTAAAATAACAAATGCACAAAAAATACAGTGTAAGCCAAATATATGCTTAGCATAGTTTTATAAATAAAGGAAAACCTACAACTGGGGGGAAAAATCCCAGAAAACTCCAGCCTTGTCATATATATGCCTTGGCCTCACCCATTTTGCATCATAGCTCTGCCTACTGCTGCCCTCAAAAGCCCCATTAAGTATTCCCCCAGCTGCTGGACACAGGATATAAGATATTGGAATGGAATGGAAGGGGCTTGCCAGCTCATGTGGCAAACTCTGTTTTGGGTTAAGTACATTAGCAGTATAGTACTATACCAGGTTTAAAATTAATTTTGAAAAGGACTGAGAATTGATAGGGCAAGAGGAAGAACACAAGAGTCCTCCTCTCATTCCTGGTTAAGAGACCAGGAATATAACATTTGCTGACACTAAAAAAAATCAGTGTAAAAACAGACACAGACCTAAGTTGCTCAATTTTCAAATGTGTAATGGGGCTTTTCCCAAGAACCTGATCCAACTCCTTGTAAAGCTTTTGCTGAACTTCTTTTGAGGTAGTTAATAAATAGACTGCCCAGGTACACACTAAAGGAAGAAAAAGAAAAGAAGTATCAGAGGATGAAGGTGTCTATTTGGTCAATACTTGCATATAATTTACAGTTCACATTCTGGAATTAGGAAAAAGCAACCCCCACTGAGTAACTCAATAGAAAACCCAGGTCAGATGAAGAAGTCCATAGGAAGAAGTAGATATTCGGTAGCCTGTGTGGAAATGAAAATGCATGGGTGACAAAACTATTCAAAGGCTAAGTAGACTTGAAGTAATGCTACAATTTAACAGTCAGAGAACCTTTTATGAAGTGCACAATCTGCATCATAGTTATTATTTCAGCCATCATTATCTTTGCCCTCTAAAATAAGATTGTACAATTATCCCCACATTATGAGGCTTTAAAGACAGTGGCTTGACTAAAGCTAGCCAGTGAGTTTAGAGCCAAGATCTCTAAATCATAATTTCAGATATACCTAAGCATGCAAACATCTGTTCATCCATCCTCCATCCTTTCATCTCCCACTTCATTCATTCATTCATTCATTCATTCCAAACTCTCCCATCTACACAAATCTCACATACTGGCACAACCTCCTTTGGCACTACTTAATAGGCTCCCTGCTTAACTTAATATTCCCTAATTAAAGGCAAAAGTTACACTGGAAGCTTGCATGCTGCTTTAAAAGTTTTAGTTTTAAAGCCATGCTTATCTATTTCCAATCCAGCTTCCCCCACTGTATATTCCGTACCTGTCCTGTTAAATCCATGGTCTGGGTCTTGTCCGCTAGACAGTTCCATCTGGCAGGACCTAGGAAGACCGTCTTTTCTGCCATGGCACTTGCCCTCTGGAATATCATCCCCCGAGATTAGATTTGCCCTGACCCTGCTGGCCTTTCGCAAGGCATTAAAAACTTGGCTTCGCCATCTAGCCTGGGGCTCTGGCAGTGTGGTGAGCCCGTTTCACGATTAATTTGAATGTGAGACATTCCGAATGTTATTGGCAGCTATTTTATGCTATTGATGTTGTTTCTTAAATTTTAGTTTTATCCTGGTTTTATTTTGTTTTTAATTCTTAGCTGCATGTATATGAGATAGGCAGCCATATAAATTTATTAAACAAACAAACAATATATCTCACTTTCACTCCTTTGCTGATCTGGGGCTGCTTTGTTTTACCATGTTCTGTCTGGACCGTGACTTCCTGTCCTGTGTATACGTTTCACATGAGGACAATGGGATGTTCTGGAATTCCCATTTTCCTAAGCACATTCCACAGCTTGACATGACTGATACAAACAAAGGCCCTTCTATAATCAATGAAGCACGTATTAACTACTTTTTGGTATTCTTTGGCTTTTTTAATTATCCAGTGTGCATCAGCAATACACTAATGTATCTTGTTCCTCAGCCTTTTCAAAAACCACTTTGAATATCTGGCGTCTCCCTTTTCATGTAGGGCTCTAATCTGCTAGCATGCAAAATTAAGGATTCTGTACAATAGTTTGCATAGTCTGTTAAGTCTCCTTTCCTTGATATTGGTACACAGACTGATTTCTTCCAATCTGTTGCTCACCGTGACATTCTCCAGATTTGCTGGCACACTTTAGTTAGATACTTTACTGATTTTTCTTCTTTTGTTTACCATATTTCTGTAGATGTTCCATCAACTCCTGTAGCCTTCCAGCTCGGTAATGACTGAGTGCTGATCTAGCGTCATCATCTAGTACTAGGGAACATCTTCTAAGATATCTTAGATACTAACATTTCTACTATACAGGATTTCTTCCATCTTTCTTTGGAAGTACTTTCCAAAGTATCAATCTCTTCAAAGGAAAAACTGTGGAGTTATTTCAAGGTCTGAATATGATGGTGTATTGCAATCAGAGAGAAAGGTAATTGCCTTAAAATATGAGGGAAAACATGTAATGCTATTTCCAGATCTGCCTCCAATATTGGTTTAAAAAAAAAAAAACCCCAAAGAATTCAGACAAGCACATCTCATGGCCAGCCAAAAGGGGATAAAGACCATTTTTCCTGTATCCTGAAATTTTTGGTTTATCCTGGGATACTAGGATTTTGCTTCTCCCAAATCCCAACTTGCCCGGACTTTTGTTACCATTTCCTTTGCTCTACATGATGAGAAACTGGAATAAAAAACTGTCAAGATATTTATCATTTACTTTGCTATTTCAGGCATAAGCTCAAGCTCCCTCCACCTGCCCCATTTTAACTTCTCATGTCCAAGAAAGAAAATGGAATGAATGTTATAAAGGCTCTTGAGCCTCTCAAAAGCAGCACACACATAAACTACCGTATACCAAATTATCCAGAGTATTATGGAACAGCAAGCATTGTGACAACATTTTCATAGGACTCCCCCCTCCCCCAGTGATTTACACTATGTCTTAAATGCTGTTTGATATACTTACATTTTGCGGTGATTATGGATCCTGCCAGAGAGAAGATCATAGTGTCCTCCAAAATCTGGAAAATGAAGAGATTTTCAGAGATGTTCATTGAAGGAGAAAAAAAAAGATATAGTGAGAGTTAGTGCTAAATTTAATATTGAAAATTTAATTAAACATTTTATATATGTCAAAGAAGAAATATCTGAAATGAATTCCAAATTAATTGTAGCTACAGAAGAAATAGCTCCAGAAAGAAAGAAAATGATTAACTGTCAACAGCACATCTTCTCCCTGCCCAGAAAAAGTATGCACAGGAAAGGCTGTCAACACCATGTACATTCAGAAGCCTCCTGTTATGAAGTCAATTGGCCTTCACAGAACTCCAGACTATCGGTTGCATGTCATGGAGATTGCAGATGTTTGAATCAAACATCTCTGTTTTAAGCAACATCCTCCTGAGAAAGGGCACTTACCTTAGCACTTAGCCAAAGGATCAATCAATCAAATCTTTATTACGGTCACAGACCAGCATACTTAGCAAAAGGAATTCCCCACCCCCTCCTCTTCTGCAGAAAAAAAGGCTTTTGTCTTTTAAAAATTCCAAGAGAGAAGCAGTGTACCAGGGCTAGAAAAGGAGCTGAGGAACATTGCTCCTGAGCTTCTGATTAAAGGCAAGAATCTAATCAAATCTGGAAGAACTAAGGAAGAAAGCAGGAAACTTTGCTGTAGTGATCAGCTTGCCTCTAAGAAATAGCAGCTTAGGTAACTGGAAACGTTGCATAAGATTACTTTTATTTTGGAATGCGTGGAGCTTTATGGTGCCTGATATATACTCTTTCTGATTTATATTTTCCTTTTTCAAATGTTCAGTGATTATATTTCCTAAGTAACAGACCAATGCCGTCTTATAATCTACTCAGAGTCTTCATTTTTTGTGTGTAGTTTTGACTTTGGAGATTCTCTTGAGATGCTGTGAGTGGCTTTTACAGCTCTCTCTTTTTACAGCTTCCTTTGCTGTATTGCATGTGAACACTTAAAAATGATTTTTTTTTTTTACCGTCTCCCTCTTTCTCTTGTTTTTTAAAATAAAGTTAATTCTGTTATACCTTGTGAGACTGAATTATCTCCCAAAGGAGGGGTGCTGATTTCCTTAGATCACATGCCTCCATACCCCAGGGCCAGGAAATAGCTATAAAAATGAAAGATCTATAGCTCCTTTTACTTGCTAATAAGGTGCACAGATTATGGGATCCCCATCTATCTGACACACTAAGTTGATGAGGGATCCCAGGGAAAAGCACCCCTGGAAAACAGGTAGTGGCACCTAAGCAGCCCTACCAAAACAGGAAGGCCGATCCAAGGTGTCTTGATGTTTAGGACTTCTTGGAGAGAAGGTTTGAGACCTCTAGCTTTTCCCTCAATCCTAATGCTACATTTCCATATACAGTCTTCACATTTATGTACATTCCTCAGACATAAATGCCACCACGTTTAATGGGGCTTTCTTTGAAAGGCTCTTGCCTTGGTTACTAAAGATCAGGGAATGTGTGTGAATGGCAATAGCTCCACCCTGCCCCACCACAGAGGTGTGGAACTCTCTAGTTTTCACCGAGGCAATGCAGCCTCTATAAAAGCAACAGATATCTGCTACACTTGGAGAAGACCACACGTGCTGTTGCCATGGTATACGTGCCAGATGAACACCTCAGATATGCCAGTTACCTATCCAACTATTCTGCCAATGAAGATTCCCTCATGGAATGGCTAAATAAAGAAAAGTACAAGGGATTTTATTGGTCAGTGACTGAAATAAAGATGATGATGATGATGATGATGATGATGATGGAGGAGGAAGAGGAGGAGGAGGAGGAGGAGGGAGACATTGCACCTTATCCTCTATTTCCCTAGTTCGTAGTCATGTCCTGTCAAAAGTAAAAATTCACTCTAGTTTTAGATCTGGTACAAAGAATTTCCTGCCATTCAGGAGTCAGCTAAAATAATACATTAAGAACAGCTTCTCCCATATCAACAATAATCCTACCCACATCACTGTAGCAGTTAAGTGCATACCATAACATTTATTTTTATTTATATATTTTATTTTATATCAAATTTGTCACTGCCCATCTTGTTGAAATGACTCTGGGCGGTTTGCAAAACAGTTAAAATCAATTAAAATGACAATATCCGATAATCTTAATAAATAGAAAATAAATAGATCCAAGGATAGATGTTAAAATTGGCAGTCACTAGGGGAGTGTCATCAAAGCGCCAGTCACCCCCAGGATTGGGTAAGATTGTTGTCACCCCACGCAAGCTGGCAGAGCCACGTCTTTAATCCTTTCCAGAAGGCCGGGAGGGTAGGGGCCCACCACACCTCTGGGGGGAGAATATTCCAAAGGACAGGGGCAACAGCAGAGAAGGCTCTCCTCCTGGGCCCTGCCAGCTCACATTCTCTCACTGACGGGGTCCGCGACATGCCCTCTCTGCCTGACTGGATGGGACAGGTTGATGTGATGGGGGTGAGATGGTCCCTCAGGTAATTAAATATTACTGTTTAAAAAAAAAAAAAAAGGTTCAAGCCTGAAGGTCTGGAGTAAAGCCACACACGTTACAGCCTAGCAAGGAAAAAGACTGCATCAAATGAGATACAACGGAGGCAATTATATTAATCAAACACTGCCAAGACATAATTAGCAGCTGATCTAGAGGGAACTCCATTAATAGTTAATTACATCAAAGAGGCAGATACCTGCTTGTCACTCAGATTCCCTTGCAGTAAAGAATCAATGAAGATGTGTCGGTTGAAGCTCCTTCCTTGCCGCTCTTTTATGACTTTCTTCAAGACCAGCTCCATTTCCATCAGGGCTTTAAACACAAAGAATAATGAGGTCATCCTCTAGCTTGCACAGGGTGTTGTCCTAGAAACACATCCTATCAAGTTGGGCAGCTGGTCTTTGGCTTCTGATGACTGCTTCCCTTGTTGTAGATGAAAAATGATTTGAAACACATTTATTTCAGTATAGCCCTATCCATTGGTTCCATGTGTGTCTGTGTCTGTGTCTGTGTATGAATATACATGTATGAATGGAGAAACAAAATTTCATCTGTCAGCCTCCAGTATTTACACAAAATTTACACAACCTTTGAATGGTCAACAAACAGGTGTTGCAGAAACAATGTGAGTGTTGAAGGAGGGACCAGTTGGGGCGGTTTTATTTCCCTATCCTGCATTTGGAAAAAGATGAACAAACAATGCTCATGGTGTATCTATCTGCTTACGTGCTAGATAAAACAGTAGAATTTCTGAAACATTCAGTAAAACGTAACGCTATGCAGAAATGTTCAATTAGATCACCTTGCCATGTACATGTGTCAAACAGATACAAAATAGGACTCACCATCTTCATACTGCTTTTTTCTGGTCACGCTTTTATCAAGTGAACCATCTAAGAAACCCTTTCCAATTTCTGCCCAGATCTGAAATAGAAATAGATAATAATTGTTATCCTTCTAAGTTTATTAAAAGTCTTGACTTACTTCAGTCTTATCAGAATGTCAAACATGGTTTCTGTACTAAGGAAAGGATGATGCTAAAAGGGAAGTTATTTTTCCAACTGAAAAATGCCATATAAATGCTTGGCAATCAATCTTTTTATGCTGGATAATTCCATATATATTCCATTCTTGAGCAGAGTGCTGAAGAATATGGTAGTATCTCAACTCCCGTCTGGATTAAATAGGTTTTCTAGATATGCTTCCATCCGGCTTCAGACTTAGTTAAAATCTGTCCAGGTAGCCTTGGGAGATGGACTTACACATGGCACTGGACAGAGTATGCCCCCATGGGACTTCTCAGTGCCTTGGATTCCCATTCATGCAGACAACATATTTAGCCACAATGGTGCCTAGCTTAGTTACATTCATACTGTAGGAGGAGCTGCCACTGAAAAGTGTTCAGAAATTTCAATAAACCTCTGTGGTCAGAGATTGTTGACTGGCTCCAGCTATAGAGAGCATGTAACTGTTTTGTTACAACAGTTTCATTGGCTAACAATTCATTTCTAGGTACAATTCAAAGTGATGGTTATTCACTTTGAATTGTTAGTAACGTGAACATTAAATATATTTAGAATTGTAAAATATTTAACTTTCAAATGTCTCTTCTACTATGACTTGTGACTTCCTTCCTGGTCTTCCATATCAGTGGACTAAAACAGAGATCTTAGCTTCCAGAAAATAAGACAAATCAGGCCTTGATATAATTTTTCTTAAGGCAAGACAGGGCTTGATATAATTTTTCTTAAAATCCTAAAGGATATATGATGGGTTCCTAGGCTGTCTATTCTCTTAATTACCAGAACAGAGAGACTTCCTGATACATGAAGTAATACAGTAATTATTCCCATTTTTAGAAAGTATCTAGATCAGATTCAAATTACTACAGCAATACTTATAACTATTGTAGGTATTATACCTGAAGTCTGAGATTAAACTGAAGATAATACTGGTATAGAGCAGGCTGGATTCAGAAAGAAGACATTGAAATCATACATTGTCTGTCATTTTAGTTTTAGCCGAAAGCTTTTGTTTTTACAGCATTGCTTGCTCTTAAATCTGCACTTGATTCTCTCTGTGGGGAGATTTTAGGAAAAGGTCTCTCAGCTCAGTGGATTAAGGGTTCCTCATTTAAACGTTCTTAATGCAGATACTGTACTACAAGCAAAATATGCAATGTCCCACAAGCCAGGCTATCTAAGCCTATTTCAATAACTGAAATCCAAGTTTCCCTTGAGGTGAATTTAGCCCCTGGTGACCATATGCATATTCCATGTTGTTTTCTTGGCAACAATACAGAAGTGGTTTTCCATTTTTTAATTTCCCAGCCTAGTCTGCAGCCCTGGAATTTCCTTGTGGTTTCCATCCAAGCATTACCCAGGTCCAACTCAGCTTAGCATTCCAAGATCAGCCAAAGTCAGCTAAGCGGTGTTACCTGCTATTACTCAATAACTGAAGGAGATTAGCAAAGCTGCATCTTGGAGCCAAGGCCTTTCCACTTATATCTATGTGATTTGTCTCCCAGTGGCAGAAAATGGAATTGAAGAGAATATTCCTGCCTCCTCTTTCTGTGGACTTACCACATCATGGTTCCTACGAAATCGGATGACTTCTTGGTCATCTTCAAACCTGCTGCCCATAGCAGTCTGTGTAACAGCTTTCATTGCAAAGCCTAACATGTGTTGACTGAGGGGCACGTGTTGAGACTCAGGGAAAGTTAGCCATTTTGATAGCAATTCTTCTGACAGCTTAAACAAAAGAAATAAATGTGTCAATCTCTTTACATTCCTGTGAAACTGAAAAGGATGAATTAAATATTATTACATGTCCTGTTGACTAGAAAATCAAAGCAATGCATTTTAAAGTATTGTGATGACATCCATCCCTACTCATATCAGATTAGCATTCAGCTACTGATACAATGTCTCCCATCTAGTGGTGCTTTGGGGAAGGTGCAATGATTCCTAAGGCACACAGAGACTGCCTGTGGGAATACAGACCTCCATGACTTTCACTGGACACAGCAGGTCTGTATGACCAAAAGGATGAGGGGCATGGAGATGCTTCCTCCAAAGGAAGTGGATGGAAATGCCAACTCCAGAGGTTCTGAATCTTTGTGATACTACAACCCATAAAAATGAACTAGGTGGTCCACATGTCGTGAATAAAACTGATTTGATTGGGACTTGGGATGGGCAAGTAATAAATCAACACTGTTATTTATTTATTTAAATTCATTATTGCCGTCCACTCCCATAGACTCTTGGTGGCTTACAAATACCAATACAAAAGCAGGTAAAAACACACAACCCCACAGGCAGCCTGCACTAAAACAGCCCAACAGTAACAACTCAAACCAGGGGCCCCACAACCACATCAACCTCAGGCCTGGGAACAAAACCAGGTCTTAAGCACTTTTTGGAACCCCAGGAGAGAGGGTGCTGTGCGTATATCTGGAGGGATGCTGCTCCAGAGGACGGGGTCCATGACCGAGAAGGCATGCTTCCTCAGTCCCATAAAATGACAGCATTTAATAGAAGAGACCTGGAGCGTACCCACTTTGCCAGAATGTACCAGGCAGGCACAAACAGAGGTGGGTGGTTCTTCAGGCATCCAGGCCCTATGCCATAAAGGGCTTTATAAGTAATGACCAGCCCCCTGAATTGCACCTGGACCTGAAAACAATACAGCTCATGTTGCAGTAGTAACACATGACCATACAGGAATGCACCCATTACTGTTCACACCGCTGCATTTTGTACCAACTGTACCTTCCGGGTGGTCTTCAAGGGCAGCCCCCTGTACAGTACATTGCAATAATCCAAATGTGGGGCGACCAGAGCATGAGTAACTGTCTAAAGGGCCTCCCGGTCAAGGAAGTGGTGCAACTGGCACACATGATGAACCTGTGCAAAGGCCCTCCTGGCCACAGTGCCACCTGCTCTTTGAGCAGTAGTTGCAAGTCCAGAAGGACCCCCAAGTTGCACACCAGTCTAGAATGGGGAAGTGCTACTCCATCCAACACCAATGATGAAAACATCCCCAATCCTGGGGAGCCAAACAGCCACAGCCAGTCTTGTCAGGATTGAGCTGAAGCCTGTTCCGCCCCATCGAGACCCAAAGAGACTCCAGACCGGGTTGGTACATCAACAGCTTCACCTGCACAGCCTGGCGTTGAGATATACAGCTGAGTATCCTTAGTATACTGAGGATACCGAACCCAAACTGATGGATGACCTCACCCAAATGTTTCACATAGATGAGGAAAGAGTGCTGAGCCCAAAGGCACTCCACAAATGAGGGGCCGTGGGTGCAACCTCTCCCTCCCTGTCAACACCGACTGAAACCAACCACTGAGGAAGGAGATGAATCACTGCATCCACTCCTACCCCTGCAGCCAGCCCAGAAGGATACTGTGGTCAACAGCGCTGGAAGCCACTGAGAGATCAAGGAGTACCTCCATCTTGGCTCCAAGGGTCACTAACAAGAGTGACCAGCACTGTCTCTATACTGTGCCCCAATCTGAAACCCGACTGAAACAGATCCAGATATACTAATTATTTTCAACAATTTAATTTTAATTGACAGACAATGGAGGTTTTCAAATTATTTGGTACACCTTCCTACTTGAGCTTATGTAGGGAAAATGAGGCTCTCTCTTTGCCTATGCAGTCCTGATCATGTTGAAAACATGCATCATCATCATCGTCATTGTCATAAAAATTCATATGCCGACTGCCTCTCGGCACCTCTGGGCAACTCACAACAATCAAAGAAATTACAATAAAATCAATAAAGCATCAAAAATAAAGGAAAATGCCAATTGTTTTGGTTTGGAGAACATTATAAGCTCTGCTAAAATCCAGCATGTGACAGAGTAAAGCAGGGAGGGTCAAACAGCCTCTACATGTTCATTATTAGACTTTTAATTTAACTTGTCTTGAAAACACAGGAAAAATATAACATGGAAGTGTGCCAGACAAGATTTGACACTGGGAAGATCTTTGAGAATGATTAGACAACATAAACAACTTTTAAAAACCTTAAAACATCTGATTCCATCATTAGTCAGACCTCGATGCACCATGGCCTTTAAAAAGACTCTGAATCATGTATCTTCCTAGGAAAGACTCTCCCATCCAACTCAGCAAAACAATTTGCCCTCAGATAAAGCTATTCACCTTCTGGATGACTGGAAAATTACTCGGCAGCAGCTTGGTGACACCATTTTCATACAGTTTTTTCCTCAAGCAGCTCTCGGCCATGTCTCCACCCAGGCCAGACTGATACTGCAACAAGGACTTCAACATTGTTTCAAAGGGGTCCGCTGAAAGAGAGAGTGAAAATGCAACCAATCCCTACCGTGCTCTAAAGAAGTCTCCAATTTCAGGTCCCATGGTTCCCAGACCACCTGGGAACTGGAAAAGCATGCTGGAAAGCAGCAGCTTGGGAAAGACTGCTATAAATCTGTCAAATTGGTTCAGAGGCTGTGGTGAGTTACATGGTGAAGGGTTTGGAATCCTTCATGGGTAGGTGCTAAAAATTGGTACCCAAATCGGTATTTTTTTGTCAAGAGCAATAACACGACAAGAAGATGCAGAACATTATACCCATATCTTTGTTCCTGAATGTCTGTATTGCCCAAATCTCCAAGAAACCATTTTTGTCAATAGCCACACATGTTTATGGCTTCTTCAAATGCCTCTGCAGAAAAAAGAGAGAAGTACAATTTGCGTCCTCCTCAGAATAAGAAACTGATCTAATCGGGCACTCAGGAAAGCCTCGACAATGTAGAACTAGCCTCTCCTGTAAGAATCGGTTTCTGGGTAACACTAGACCTGCAGTTCATTTTTATTTTAGTAACCCAATTCCTTGCCTCAATTACATAATGTAACTTTTAGCAGATCACTACGGGAGCCCTCCTTAAAGTATATTTTTCATCCATACTGGACAAAGCAGAAACCCAACCAGTGACTCATGCCAACTGGAGCAGCTCCAGGACATAGTGATTATGCAGATCACTTTGCTAGCTGACAATATCCTTTGCCCAGCACTATCAGATGCTCAGAGATTCTAAACCATCTGTTGTCCAAGGCAATTTGCAAAAATGCTACTAGTTTATAAAGCCGGTGATAATATGTATGTGCAATCGCACTGTATATTTTTGGCAGAAATGCTTGAGTTTCCTACTGCATTAATTACAGGGTGTGTGATGCTAATCTTAATGAGCTTAAAGGCATTGGTATTTTAACCGAGAACAAATTATGTTACACTAAATTACAACAAAGTGTTACTGCAGCCAGAACTTGAGGAATCAAAAAGGGGTCACTGTGTGATCCAGCTGCAAATACTTTTCTGCCTTATCCGATATTCTTGGTCCACCGTCCACCATTATTACTCATAACATAATCTCCATTCAACAGTATACTTTGCAATGACCATCTCACTGATTTTCTTTTCCTCCAAATATCTCTGGAAGAGAGGGACAAGACCAAGGCCATCTGACAGAGCTCCTGGATGAGCAGGGTTGGCAAAGACAGTCTACTGAATCACCTACTGCACTAATAGTAATGTAAGCATGGCATGGTGGTCAAGATACTAAACTAGGAACAGGGAGACTTGGGTTCAAGTCCACCCTCAACCACTGGAGCTCACTGGGTGACTTTGGGCCAGTCACTCTCTCATACACAGGGTTATCATTGTGGGAATAAAATGAAAGCAGATTCTCGTGTAAGCTGAGCTCCACCAGGAAAGGCAGGATATAAATCCAGCAAATTAATAAAATAGATATTCCATCAGACAACTATTTTGTCCCTGCTTCTACAACATGAGGTGGATACCCAACTTAAAAAAGTAGCAGCAGCAGTAGGAACCCCTACTGAATTCTGTATGATTTAGATCTGAGTAGGTTGGTACAGAACTGCACTATAAAGCTATTTTATTCTCCCTTCTTGGCTGTTTGTTGTGTAACTGTTCAAGTATCCTTTAAATGTGTGACTCAAAGAAAGAAAGGTGGGGGGAACCCTCTAGGTGCTGTTTATTTCCACCCACTCCCAAGCCAAGCATAACAAAAGCAGCAGGGTGCAAAAGAAAAGTGTGCATTAAACAAGGGAGCTTGGCAAGCAGTTGGCAACAGAAGGCGAACATGCCACAAGCAATTTGAACCTAAAAATCACACAAAATCCAGGAAAGGTGTCCTGCAAAGCACATGCTGCAATCTCTGGAGGCTGAAATCAGTTTTAAACTATTCACCAACTTGTGCCTCTATCATTTCTACTGCTTAAGAGACTTCCAACTTTGTCCAATTCTTTTCTTTGCTGGAAGCCCAATTTACAAGCAGCAGAGTTACAATTGAGGATTTTCATCTGCATCAATAAAGAGAGAATAATGAAAGGCCACAACAGCACTGTAGCAAAAGAGCTAGCAACAAAAGCACCTTGAATTACTTGAGGTTAAAAAAACATACATAATGGATGCATCGTAAAGATAGGAGGCATACCTTTCCTCTATTCTGAGAAGGAAGAAAAAAAATGTTTTCTCTTTAAAAGAGAGAACCACATTTATTCTAGTGTAGAGCAAAAGAAATGGTTTGGAGAGAGGGAGTTGAAATGAAATGGGATTTAGAGTTGAATTTGGCAAAGGTATGAGAGAATCAGGAAGGGAGGGAGGAGCGAGCAAACCATTAAGGGGAGACTTGGAGTAGAGATTATACGGTCCTGAGATGAAACTCAAAATAACCCTGCCTTGATTTTGTTTGCTTATTTATTTATCATATTTATATAGCTGCCCATTTCACCTATAGTGACTCATAGTTTAGTATGAATGGGTCAGAGAGGAACTTGGACAGGTTTTCAAGATTTTTTATTCTATATTACCTCAACAAAGAGCATTCCTGGTAGCCCTGTTGTGCCTGTTTCTTGAACTGGCCTACCTTGCAGGGTTGATTACATGAGAGGAAGAGTAAGCTTCGATTCTCTCAATAATAATTCCTCCCACCAGCTGCCCAAAAAGCTCATGCCCCTAAACATTAAGAGTTATTTATGTAGCCCCTGTCCATACAGTACTTACTATAAACCAATGCCCCTTCCAAACTGCTTTTAGATTCACTCCTCAGATGTACACAGCACATTTGCACTGTTATATGACTCCTCACACTGTAATAATGGGCCTTTCCCTCCTTGGGCAGGTCAGTGCCCTCTCCAGCTGGCCAAATGAGAAGGGTTAAAAATGGAAGTTAGCCACACCTTGGGTACTACTTGTTCTTCCCTTGCTGCATTTACTTTTCACAGAGAGGGAAGATGTAAATTAGATTTCAAACTTTCAGGCCGTGGAATCAGTTCATTAAAAAAAAATTCCCAGAATCCCTGATCAAGAGGCAAAGCTCTAGCAACAGAAAATTCCCTGTGTTTGAGTGAACTTTTTTCTTTGCCTTTAATCTCTTACAGAGTCCCATGAGGTTCTCATGGAACACTAGGGCTACACAGAACATAATTCGAAAAACCCTGACATATCCAGCCAAAAAACTAAGGGCTGTTATGCTTGCCATCCCTCAGGGAGGCCAGAAATCAACCGGGAATGGCATCTAGGGACCACAGTGCGTTCACTTTAAGTTGGGGGGGGGGAGCCCCAGAAGGGAGGACAAAGCAAGTGAGGAACCAACCATACAACCCCTAGAAGCCTCTTGATGCTGGGGAGACACACAAGGGTGGCCCTGATCTCAGCTGAGTGCAGCCTTGGCCTCTGGAAGAGTTCCAGGTCTTGTATTGATCTCATTCAAGAATACAGGTTACTTTGATCATCACTTATGAAAAGCTGTTGGTGCAACACTTCCAATTTAAGCTTTATAATATCCAGCTTCATAGACTTTTTAAAATTTAACTTAATTTAATTATTTAAACCACTTTAATTATTTAATTATTTAAATAGTTTACTTTAAGTTATTTAATTAACTTAAATTAAATAATTTAAGCTTTATGATATCCAGCTTCATAGACTGTTTCCAGTGTTGCTCTAAGTCTAACCCACATTCAGCTGGAACAAAACTCTGCTGCTTTTGAGCACATCCCTCTCCTCCCCTATGAGGATGTAGTCAAAATCAGACTAAGGACAGGGCATGACAAAGCAAGTGCCAGGGCTGGTCTCCTCCTGCAACTCTTGTGAGGGTTGGGGGAAGGATTTCTTTCTCTTTCAAACCCAATTATCCTCTAATCAGTGATGACAAAACAGCATGATCGTATTGAGAGATGAGATAACCACATGTTCGGTTCAGGGTGTACGTGTGCACATACTTGTACAAGAGAGGGAAACAATATGATAGGTACCCTTTTTCAAGGTAATTATCTGAAAGCTTCCTTCGTGCTCAAAACCCTACAAAGGCCATTAGCCTTGGGCATCCACATTGCAGCAAGCTTCCATGCTGATGGAAACCCAAAACCCAAGTGTGAGAGAGAACAAATAACCACATTCCTTTTCAGTTTCGTCTTTCTATCCCGTTTCTTTGGGGTTTTTTTCCAGATTGTAAGCTCCTTGGAGACAGCCACCTGTATCCTTTGCTTATTGAACTCTGCAAAACTGCCTACCAGCCAAACTTTTTCTGGCCAAAGGAAACGTCAGCCTGGATCATAAATGTTCTGTTGCTCCAAAGCTAGAGAAAAATGGAAACAGATTCTGCGATGTGTTCTGCACAATCCACAGAAGAGGTGAGAGAAGAAATACAACAAAGAAGTCTTCCAACCATGAAAGAGGAGGGGAGGGGGAGGGGGAGGGAGAGGGGGAGGGGAGGGGGAGAGGGAGAGGGAGAGGAGAGACTTAACTTCCCAGTGGGGATCTGCACAGCTTCTCTCCGAAGAAAATCCGCTAGATGGAAGGACAATAAAAAGGAAGCACTCACAGATCCACAATGCTTGTTTCTCTGAAAAAGACTAATGGCTCTCTAACTCACGTCTCACATAATGCTTCACCTAAGTCTCAAATGCCTGTAGTCTAGGAAATGTTTTTAAGAAGTACTAATTAAAAATATGTACAACTTTTTTTTAAAGAAACAGGCTTGCCCATGGAAATTTCTAACCTTTATTTGCATCTGAAAGGAAGAACTGAAAGAACAGACGTGTTAAATGTCACACTCCTTTGTTAAAGGCAAGAACCTGTTGAAAAGCATCATGAGACATTTAACTGCTACGTGATGTTTTAGATTAACACCTCTGCTTAGCTGCAAAAAATTATGGGGCTGCTTGCTCTAATTTTTTTTACCCTGCCAAGTGAGTGACAGGGCAGCTGGGAGAGCTTTAATCCATGGAGTCACCAGGAATTTAGTGGAACTTAATATTCAACCCAACCCACCTCACAGGGTTGTTGTGGGGAAAATAGGAGGCAGGAGTATTAGGTATGTTCACTGCCCTGAGTTATATATAAAAAAAGGCAGGGTAAAAATCTAATAACAACAACAACAACACGCTCCAACAGTAAAGTAAGTATTGAGATTCTCGTTCTCCACTAAATATGGGATCTTAAGCTTTTTTGGTAGACAGAATGGCATTAGGTAAGGCAAGTAAATTACCCTCTCCCCAGATACACTTGCCCAGTGTAAACTAAATTGTCAGCTCAGCCATAAAACACTAAGAAGGCCAAAAAATATTGACAGAGTTAGGTGAAGATACTAAGAGGAAAGCAAAGGCTCTAGGAAGCAAGGCCAGTATAAGATAAACCCACAGAAGTAACTCTCTGCCAAAAAAACTGTCCAAGAAATACTGCCTTTTTGTTTTCTCCAACACGCATCTCTGTAATACTGGCCTTATTACCTCATAGTTCTGCCCTAACTATCTCACTAAACACACAATGTGCTACTATAGCCAATCACATACTCTGTACCTGTATCTAATCACATGTATATTGTAATGTGCCTAACACTATCTACATCCCCACCCCTTTTTAGGTTAGCCTCTGCTGCCTTCAGTACCATAAGAAACAATGTGCACTTTTGTGAGAGTGTGTTTAAGCCTCATTATTAAAGAATTCTATGAAGAAATTTCTCCTACACACATAAGTATTTTTAGAAGGACAATCATATTTAGCCTATTGCAGGCAGTAGAAGGAAAAAGCAAGCACATTTATTGAAATACTGAATAATGTGACTGTAGGATTTTGTCAGAATAAATGTGTTGCTGCACATTTAAGATCTACGCTATAAACCCTTACTCTGCCAGCCACATTCTCAAATCTGTTCAAATGACATATTGAGAACAACAGCAACCTCATTCAGGTTTCATTCACCTGGACAATTCTCTAAGGTGACACATGCCATCAGGCGTCAATAATACTTTATAGCACTCACATTGACTGAACTGCATTGATGCCCCACAATAGGTAGTAAGAGGGGTTTTTTTTTAAGTTATTAACTGGAAAGCAGTGGGGAAACCAGTATTTCACTACCTATATGTAAACAAATGTAAAAGTTGCTGTAGTGCAACAAAATGTCTTCAAAAGAACCTTGTATTCACTTATAAATTTAGCACTCTCACACTGGGGTCATTAGAGTTGGAGAATGGCTAGTTAACACTGCCTTTAGATGTTGAAGTACACCTGACCTTTTTGAAACTGAAGTCCTTTAGATGCATTGGGCCAAACTTCCATCATCTAGAGTTCATGGGAATCTTGCTTTGCCAATTCAAGTTTTGTTGGATGTAGGTTGCCCACTTTCTAAATGGATCTTCTACTTGTTTGAAGAGCTCTTTTCATATTTCTCGGCTTCCTGGTTTCAGTCTGCACAAATATTGTTCCACCTTACATACCTTCTTCTGTCTGAATTTATCTGTCTAAATAATCAGCCAGCTGAGAATAACATTCAGTGAACTTCATGAAATCCACAAAAGCTTATGTCTTCCCAAAAGAGTTTATTCTATATCAGCCAACTGACTCAGATTTTTGTAGACATGAGAAAAGTCCTTACTTGTCCTGTTAGGGTTGATGTGCTGCTTCAGAAGGTCAATGGACCCCAGGCTGATCACAAGACGTTGTCCAAACCAGAAAGAGACAATTGGGCCATATTTCTCATGGAGGCTGACCTGAAACTCATGCAAGCTGCCACTAGTTATGATGTCTGGGAGATTCCCATCTCTGGAATGAAAGAAGGAAGATTAAGGCAAATTGATTGGAATCTCCAAAGAAGTGAAGAGCTCAACATAGGATCACAACATTGGGCTGAGCCATAGTTTGTTCAGCTCCTTAATTGACTAAATCACAGTAAGCTGGGTACAAACAAGTAAAGCCACAAATCACAGTTTATAGACCAAAACTGCTGGGTTTAAAGCATGGTTTATGGATTCACTTGTGGCAAAGAGTCAACCACACCAGAGTGTTTCATTAGAAGGATTCACTTCCCAACTAGGCATTACTATTTTTGCTAAGATGGACATCCCCTTTAAAGAATATTTTTTACCCTGCAGACTGAGCAACAGAGCTCTGATTTGAAACCAGCCTGCCTCAAACGGTCTTAGAAACTTCTGCAGAGGTTGCTCCAGCCTGGAGCTTCATTGTTTGAGAATCAGGGAACAAAAGTGAGGAAAGAAAACTGGAATCAAGCAGGAAAAAGGAGGGAGGAGCCAAGAGAACTGTCTTGAGAGAAAAAGGAGGAGCTATTGGTGAGATCAGAAGGGAAAAAAGCACACGGACACTCACATACATAGGAAACAGGGAAGGCGCTTCCAATGATATCTTAACGGTGCCATCCCCCAGATAAAATGTGGCAGTCCTGAACATTGTCTCAACATGCCAAGTGTGCCCACGGATCCCGAAAGATCAAGGGCACTCCATGCGTACAAAAGGAAATGAAACAGAAAGGCAGAACTGATGTTACAAAAGAAAGGAGCATCTTACTTTTCATCAGTTGGGGTGATCCCTGGGATTCCTGAAGCTTGTCGGGAAGACTAGGAAAGAAACCAGTGAGATTATTAATCCACTGTTAACATAATCAAGTCAACGTTAAAAGAAATATATTACCGAACCAACTGTTTCCTTAAATCTAGATATTTATAATTTTACTGACTGCAGGACTATAAGTCCTCATAACTTCTACAGGACTAACATGTATGCAACTGTAGTTTATTTTAATCTTAAATACGTGTAGTTGCATACAAACCTAGCTATTTCTGAATAAATTTATTCAGGACCGTTGATTTATAAATTGCCTGTGCTGCTGAACCATCCTGGAGTTCAAGAGAACATTTTAAGGCAGTTTCCCATCTAAATCTGGACTACAGAGTCAGTTTAACAGATTTAAAGATTGTATTGGATAGCTGGGTTTAATTCTTCTAAACTTTTAGATATTAATGTACAGGGCAACTAATATCAAGCACTTCTTTTCCTCCTCCTCCTATTTTCTTTTGTGCTGAATCTTCCGAACCGTAAATTTTACATTTTTATTCATTTCTCTTGTTATTTCATGTTGGGTAGCTTTTTTAGAAGGCCAGGGTAGAAACTTTTAAAATAAATAATTGCATTAGAAGAACCTCGCTACTGTGCTAATTTCCAGGATATGGAGAAGTTCATGCTGTATGTGAAAGTGCAGAGTACCGTCACGATACCGGGCTTTTGATAAAGGCCCACCCTCAATGTTTCAGAGAAAAACATTTCCCATCCTTGCTGGGGACTGAGCCTCCCACCTCTGGTGTGCAAACGCTCGGCTGTCCCTGAGCCAAAGCCCCTCCCACCACCGGATGCTTTCTGCCCTCTCTGGGGCAGATCACGGCTCCATTTAAGCCCGCCTTACTTGTTTTGCTCTTTGGATTGGTGTTCTGGCAAGTTAAAAGTAAAGACTCCCTGGAACTCAGCTTGACTCCTGGTGATTTCATGGAAACATTTTGGCAACAGTATGGAAGTAGTTTACTGTTGCCTTCTTCCAGAATACTACTTTTACTTCCAAGTCTTGTCCACAGCTTTCCTGGTGGTCTCCCATCCAAATATTAACCCCTTCATATCCTGCCTATCTTTCTTCAAGGTAGGCTAAAGTTGGCTGGGTGCTGCCACTTTGCTGTCCACATTTAACACAGAATTCCTATTCTCTGATCTGCCTTACCCCCGCAATTGAGGTGGCTAGTAAAGTGACTGAATAAATAAACAAACTGACCAAGGGCACCTCTGCTTTATCTGATTAAGTTTCCATTTGTTTGTCTGCACCCACTGCAGTTTTCTCAGATTTTGATGAGTAGAAGGGATTGAGGCGAGTGTTGTCTGCCAAAGCTTCGGGAATCCTCTTCCGGTGGTTTAACAAATATATTAAATAGCAGAGCGGGGGGAGGGGGCAGAATGGGACACGCTATCACGGGGAAGGTCCCACTGGAAGCAAAGTGGGTCGCTTCTGAAAAGCCCAGTTTAGGCTGGAACTTCTGGGGGGGGGGAAATCAGAAAATGGTTTCTGTCCCATCTCAGCCGTCAGAGCAAAACTGCAGGAAACAAAGGAGGAGCTTTATTAAACCGCTGCCTCAAAACCGGTGGGGGCAGGCGACTTCTTCGTCACAAGAAACTCAACGGAACTACTACTTCCAGACCGTCCGGGCACGAACAAAATGCTGCGGATCGACAGTCCGGGCTCACTTGTCTGGGAGTAAGCCCCAGGCTCTTACTTCTGAGTGAAGTTGCACAGGACTGCACCCGACAAGTGCGTGGCGGCGAAGGTCCTTCGAAGGGGACGCGCTTCCCTTCGGTTTGCGACACAGACCCCCACCCCCACCCCCACCCCCAGGCTCGCACCCCGCTTATTTACCGGGCAGAGGTACAGCACGGCTCCCACCAGGATCAACAGGAAGGTGACGGCGAAAATGACAAAGTCCAGCATGACAGTCGCCCCCGGCCGGCCGGCTGCCCTCCCTCCGTCCCTCCGTCCCTCCCTCCGAGAGAAAACCCGTCCACTTCCACGTCCACGTCCGCACCGGTCCCGACCCGCAGCCCCAACGCAGAGAGGAGGCGCAGAAAGAGGCGGAGATCCGGGGAGGGAGGCGAGAGCAATCGAGTCTTCAGCTGCGCGAGCGGGAGGGCGCTCGCCCGGCACTGCCCCGGCTCATCCGCATTCGGCTCTTCCCCGAGCCGAGCGCTCCCCCTCCTCTAGTTTGCGTTCAGACGCGCCTCTCCCGGCGGAGCCTCCTGCTCCCCTCCTCTCTTCCCGCCCGGGGTGGCTTTCCTGCGGCTTCCTAGCAGCCCCGTCGCGCATTTCCAACAAGTGGCTTCCGCCCTGGCGATGGGCAACCGCCGGCTGTTGCTGATTTCCAACTCCACCCTCTACGGAGGAGGCTATCTAGACCACTGCCAGGAACACATCAAGAACTTCCTTGGGGCGTAAGTATCTGCGAGAGAGGCAGCGGCCGGTGGCTGGCCGAGGAGAGGCGCTGGGTGGGCGCTGCCTCTCCAGGCTGGACTTTCCGAGGATCGCTTTGCCTCCCCACACTGTTCCTCGGCTTCTCCTTTTTGCTTGCTGGTGACACCCACTGCCTCCTTTTCCAAGGAAGTGAAGGAGGAATTTTAAAAACTGCTGTTCTGTGCCACCCCAAACAGGAACCAAGTTACCTGTTGCAAGTAATTAAAAGGCACCTCCCTGGAAATATCTTCTAGCTTCCTGATTGTACCCTGCAGCCCTCACTGCGGGGATGCATGCAATTCTGAGCAATTTTACTTGGAAAAAAGTCAGATGGAGTCAAGACGGGTCACGTTCTCAGATAGGTGTGTGCAGGATCACAGACTCATTTCAGAGTACAGTACATGTATCTTTATTTATTTATTTATTTGAGTTTTATCTTGCCTTTATTATTTTTTATAAATAACTCAAGGCAGCGATCGTACCTAATACTCCTTCCTCCTCCTTTTTCCCCACAACAACCCTGTGAGGTGGGTTCGGCTGAGAGAGAGGACTGGCCGAAAGTCACCCAGCCAGCTTTCATGCCTAAGGCGGGACTAGAACAGTACACAGAAGGACTTATTTCTGTGTAAACATACATACTTTGGACTTAAGGACTGTGGGCCTGATGAGAATTTAAATAGAGTTAGAGTGCTTATCCCTGCACTTTTAACTACCAGTCATTAACCTTTTTTCTTAACTTTTTTTTTTTACTGTTTATGTGGTACTACTGCTGGGATCCACTTTAGATGACTTTCAATAGTTCCCAGCCCATTAAGTGAAGAACACTGTTTTCATTAAACCACACATAACTCTACTATATCTCCATCTCTTCAGTACATAGCTCTGTATAAAATAAATGAGGATCCTGTCACTCAGGGTTTAGGCTGGCCGAATGAGTATCCTGTACTCTGCTCCGTGAACTCATCTCAGAATGAATCCACTATTCCACCCACAACACCGTGCTGCACTACTCTTTGATAGAGAAGCCATTCAGCAGCGAAGAAGCCATTCATCACGCTAATTCCTCAGCCTGCTGAACAGAAAGCAATAAAAAAAATGAAGCCCTGTAATCAGAAAACCTATTTAACGCTGGATAATACTTTTTATGTAGGATTGACTTGCAAATATAGGTAATAGAAGCATCTTGGTCACATCAAGGGGTGTTTCTGGATAACTGATTATGGAAAAAGAATGTTTCAACAATTCTGTAGGGCTCTTATGCAGAAGTAGGTAAATTGCTTGCTTTTCCAGAGTCTGTTATTTTAAAAATAACCTGTTTTGGGCCTGCCTGCATAGGCATTGCATCAGTGTATTAGCTGGCTGCTTTGCTGGGTTCTTGCCTAAAAATACGAGGTAAACATCAGGAGGATTAGCGAAGGGGGTGTCTTTTCATATTGTTTTCAGGTAATATGAGGTACTGCCTGATCCCAACCTTTTGCTTGTTTATCACAAAGTTGTTTCTCCCAGGCAGGTGAGGAAAATTCTGTTTGTTCCCTATGCTCTTCATGACCAAATTGCCTATGCTAAGATGGCAAGAGAGAAGCTGGAAAGTTTAGGTAAGGCAGTCTTGTCCTTGATCCGCATAGAAGATGGGTGGGTAACCTTTTTGCTCAAAGGCACTGAAATGGAAATGATTCAGTATACATATACTGTATATTCCTTCTCATAGTCTCCAGAATTGTTCTTGACTAGGCCTTTTTTCCAAAACTCTGGGGCTGCTTTCAATGTAACTTTGTCAGAGCAAGCATCCTTGAAACTACCCAGGGCTCTATCCAATTCTTTGGCTGATGATGGAGGCTAAGGGGGCTGGCAAGGACGTTTTAGATGGCCATAGCAACAATATCCATTGTTATTTAGTATCCTTTCTTCAGCTTCCTGTTTTCTGCACAGATATGAAACTTGCTCCAAAGGCTGCTATTTCCTATTTAGTCTTTTGATCATGAATTCATTATAGTACTTTTGTTCTTAGCCAGGACTGTGTCTCTGACCTAGGAACACCTTGCTTTCAAACTCTGTTATAGTGCCGCATTATAGCTTACTGATTTATATGTGGCCTCTTGTCTTCTCCTTAGGCTATGGACTAGACAGTATCCATGAATCAAGTGATCCAAGAGAAGCTGTGAGAAATGCTGAGGCAATATTCATTGGTAAATATTAACCCCTTGAAAGTCCTTCTACACACACTGCCTTCTTGATAAGGGTAGGATAAGGTACAAAAAGGCAAAGATAATGGCATAGTAAAGAGACCTCTGAACTCTACTTCTGCTGTCTAAGTGTTATGGCAGAAACATAGACTTTCCTATTCAGAATACTTCAGCTGTCCTGGATATTGGTTTTCAGTCCATGTGTACCTGCAGGACAGCTGTGCCTTAACTAAAAATTATATTTAGGCTATAGCCTTACTCACATTTGGACAAATGTGTTACACTGAGCCAGACTGTGGTCTGTTTAGCATAGCTGAGTCTACATCAGGGAGGAGGAACTTATATTGGCTATAGACCACCTGATTCTGGGCGTATATCAATGATCACATGCTAGAGGTGGGCAGAGTCAATTCACATATGATCCTTCTCTCTCACTGATAACATTTACAGTCTGGACTCTCCATGCAGCAAAAACCTTTTGTTTCCGTTTCAGAGGTGATCAGGAATAAGACCACAGATCCTGCAGTTAAGATTTTAAATATCTCTCATGCAGCCAATAGAACCTCCTTGAACTTCAGTTGCCTGTTTCAGTGGATTTGGAATGGCGGGGTAATAGGGTTAGGAACTCACAACATGTCTCCACTCTCCCCAGGATCAGGCTCTCAAATGGCCTCTGTGGGCAACATGAGAAAAAGTCTCCAAATCTCTGGAGTCAGATTTCATACCCAAAAGTCTGTCATAGATTTGCTGTAACATGTGATAGGATCTGTCTGCAGGCAATGGAGTTCAGGTAGCAACCCAAATCCTAATTCCAGAATAAAATGGAGTACAGTCCATGCAACTTTGCCAGCAGTTGCTGCCCTAGACTTTAATGAAATTTCAATATAAATATTTTTATTCTTTAGAATTTTGACCTTGGGTGTAGGTGTGATTAGTCCTGCTAGGATGTAATCCTGTACATATTTATCTGAAAATATATGTTCCCTTAAACTCAGTGGGATTTACTTCTGGGTAGCTATTTGTCCATGCACTGTATGCAAACCCAAATAACAAAAGAATAAACTTGATCAAACAGAACTCTCTCTTTCTGTAGGTGGTGGCAATACTTTCCGTCTTTTGAAAGCTCTTTACGACAATGATTTGATATGGCCAATCAGGAAACGAGTTCTTGAGGTAGTATAAACCAGCAGTTAAGCACTCTTGAAACAAACCTATGGTATTTGCTCGCAGGTTGTATCTGTATTAAAGAGATGATGTGTTAAGCTCCCTAGGCAGCCCTTTTGAGTCTCTTTTCTTAGTATGTATTCTGGTTTTTGAGTTAAGCATCTAGAGGTGATCAGTCCTTGTATTCCTCAACTTGCCAAGATGACTTATCCAAGCTGTATGCTGACAAGACTCTATCACTTAGAATCAGTGCATAACTGGAGATCATGATTTTGCCAGGCCAAGAAGCCTGAATGACATTGAGTATTACATTGGAATAAGGGCTTGCAAGCATGGAACCAAATAGGTCCAGTTTGTGCAGTTGCTGTTGCTGTCCTTCAGAGTCTCAGAAGCCTCATTTGCATGGAACGTGTAGCTCTGGTGACCCCTCATGTGGAAACAACAAGCCGAAATGATGATAGTCTTGATGCTTTTAATGATTGGAGCCATAGAAGACTTGCAAAATTCCAGATTCGTATGGTAGGAGCAGGGCATCCCTTCTGTAGTTTTTATACAACTGCTGTCTTGAAAGCAGTCCACCAGTCAAACCCTCACTAAATAGAAGGTTTGTGTTTTGACGGCTCTACATAGAAAATGATCTGAAAATTGCTAACGAGCATGTGGTAGAACGCTTCTAAAACCAGGATAAAGTAGGAGAATGGAGCCCTGTTTTTCCCCCAACAGTGCAGAATTTAACCTCAGCTGCATGCCATTCATAATAACAGCACGCATCAGATTGGGTGCAAGCGTAGCACAGCACAGTCAGCATTAGGACATCCAGTGGACATTTAAAGGCAAACCAGCTCTCAAAAAATAACTTTAACAAACAAACAAAAAAGCCAAGGTCATATATAAGAACATTTCTTCCCTAAAATGAGGGAAGTGAGAAGGCTCCCACCACGAAGAATCACAGAAATCTAGAAAGATTTTGGCACTCCTGTGAAATTTAAACAATTTGGAGAGAGGATTCAGTAACTTTGGGAGCCATCTTTTGAATCAGCCCTGCTGGATCATAATAAAAAGGTCTACAGCTGTTTATTGGAAACTTCCCCCCTGCAGTTTGTACTGAAAAGCATGAGAGCAAAGGGAGGCTTTAATTGTATTCTGGTTTATTAAACAGTAAATATGCAGTTGTCTCTGCCATAATCTGAAGAAGAAATCTGGTGCTTTTTACTGGCTCCCCTGGAGTCTCTGTCCATTCTTAGTACTTCCATTGTCCCTCAGACATTCCTGTGACAACTGCTTGACATCCAAATATGCCTACCAGATCTGGACTGCAAAGATCCAGGTGACTACCAGATGGCTGCAAAGAGATACCGAAGACCCTAACTCTTTGCTGAGGTATAGTGGTCACCTGGATTGTTGCAGCCCATGTGTGCCATACCTAGGCCAAAAAGGGTTAGGCAATGATGCAAAGAATTAAAGCTGGCTTATCACACTGGCTTCCCATCATTATAACAATGTATACTTTAGATAGCTCTATTTCACCTTTCAAAAAAGAGCATATTCTGGGGGAGAGGAACATTGTATATAATAGACTTTGCACAGTGTGGTGCACAGAATGTATTTATTTCTTCGTGCTTTTTTGTCTCAGCATTCATTCTGTCTCTCAAGCCCTAAAGGGATAGATTCAACAGAACAAGACATCAGCCACTGAGGCTGAAACCTTGTTTGCCGCTGTGGGAGCAGTCTTTCCGTGGTCTAGGATTGTACAACTTTTGTGGCTTTGAGGGCCAGGTCAGTCTTTGTGTGGAATCTTGTGGGTCATCTCCAAAAGTGACCTGGGCCTGGGCCTTTCCCGGAAAGGACTGGCTGGAATTTTTAAGGGGTAAAATAGATAACCCTAAATATCTAAAGGGGAAAAAAAATCAAAATTACAGTTGAATTAATTTCCTGCTTATTCTAGATGACTGTCAAACAGTGTCCTCTCTTGAGTCCCAAGAAACTACATTCCTTGACTCTGTCTAGTATCGGATTCTGAAGCAGGGAAGTAATTTGTATGTTGCTCTAAGCTGTGGTTTCTTTAACAAACCACAACTGGCTGTGTCTGCATTCTGTTCTTCAGCATATTCAGTCACCTGAGAAGTGATAGAAGTGGTTTCTCAATGCAAGCAAAGCCAGAAAGGCCACCAGCTTGTCCACAATGGCTTCTCTTGTAAGAGAGGATCTGAAGTCTGCTTAAATTTGTAAAAGTGGAAATGGTCTGCCTGCCTTCCTCCTCCTCCTCCTCCTCCTCCTCCATAGTTTGTTGCTGCAAGTCGGTAGGTCCCAAAGCCACCAGCACTATAATTAGCCACATCCTGGACAATTTTTGGTATTTAAATATCCTGGTTGGATCACATTTCAAAGACAAAAAAGAGGAATATGTCCAGGAATACCTAGGCACAGGATAATCCTTGTGAAGTTTCACCCTTCCATCCACATGCTCTGGAGTCAGATTTCATACCCAAAAGTCTGTCATACATTTGCTGTAATATATGATAAGATCTGTCTGCAGGCAATGGAGTTCAGGTAGCAGCCCAAATCCTAACTCCAGAATAAAATAGAGTACAGATCATGCAACTTTGCCAGCAGTTGCAGCCCTAGACTTTAATGAAATTTCAACATATATATTTTTATTCTTTAGAATTTTGACAAGGACACCATGGGCATAGGTGTGATGTGAGTTCAATAAAGCTTCAAGTCTTACATTCCACTTTGCTTGTATAGGATGGTCAGCCTAACTGTAATTGCCACATTTCAGTTTTGCATGTTTCCATTTGCATTACAAAGGCCTTAAATACAGAGCTGACAATTTCCTTATGATTTTAAGTTTAAAACATGGTGAAGAGGAAATTTGCAGGCAGAGTACACTTACTAATTATGATCAGCTTTTCAGGCTAAGAAAGGGCTGGACTGTAATATGAAAGTAAGATTTTCATCTCACTATCTTAAAATGGAAAAACTATGTTCTGTACCTACATGACTGTGTACCTACCTTCCCTACTATCCTATGCTCTGTAAAATATGTGTACCCACCCTCCCTAATATCTACTCAATATTTCAACATTTGGATTTTTAGTAGGATGCTGGGTGGTGTCAATGTGTTTTAGTCCTATGCATCTGGAGAACAACATTTTGGGAAAGGCTTCTATACTTGTAATGCTTCGCCCCACGTGCTCTATTTAAAAGAGAGGTAGAACTATGTAGTCCTATTTGATTCATCTTCAGATTTTTGTGTCTTAGTTGAAGATTTTTATAAGCACTAAAGATTGCCTCATTATTGTATTCCATGTTAATTACAGGATGGGATCCCATACATTGGATCCAGTGCGGGAACCAACGTAGCAACTATCAGCATCAACACAACTAATGATATGCCCATTGTCTATCCGCCATCTTTGACAGCTCTCGGATTGGTTCCTTTCAACATCAATCCACATTATTTGGACCCAGATGTTAATAGCACTCATATGGGGGTAAATATCCAATCTCTTGACAGCAGTTCTAGCACTTCAGCATGGTATTATAGCAAAGAAAGTGTTTGCTGGCAGTGCTTAGAAGTGCATGATGGAAGTATATTATCCCCATGTTCTTTGGATGGGTGTGAGGGCATTAATATTAGTGGTTGAAGCCATGTTCTTTGGATGAGATGGGAGGCTTTAATGATTGAATCCAGAGATTATATTAAACAACAGAATTTTGGTTTGTAGTCACCAGGAAACTGGAACTGAGAACACCGTGGAAAGTGTATTTACTATTATTTATATGTAAATATGGTTTGGTGTCTGAATTGACAAGTCAAATTACAACCACCATGATGGCTGAATAGATACAATGCACTAAGCTGTAACATAGTTTGTCTAATTTTGGCTTAGCCAGAATGCAACCAGTTGTAGGAAACCAGGGGGCATCTCCAGGGACATTTACCATGGACATGGGAGTGAATATATGAAGGTCCTTTGTAGCATATTTCAGGCTGAAGGAGAATTTGAGTGCTTAAAAAAGGCTAGAAAAACACAAGTTTTAAACGATGGCTTCCCTGACTTCTTTAACTACACAAACCACAGTGTAGGTTTTAATGTAAAATAATGTAAAAAACACTAACTTGTGAGAGTCAGGACAAGAGGGGTTAAGAATTTACTCTCATCACCAGAGCAACGAGGAACAGATAAGAGGATGAGACTGGACCCTCCCTAAAGAATGCAAGGGAGGTTGGGAGGGTGACCCTGGAATTTGCTCTCACTCTGAGAAGATTTCTGTAGCGGGAGTAAGGCCATTAAACTTTGCTGGATTGAATCTGTACTGTCTCCTGGAGTTTCCTGGGCTAATCCTGACAAACTGGAGCCTAAGATGGAATCGGTAGGTGGCATCTTAGCAATACTATTAGTACAAGGAGACAAAGCTGATTAGGTTTTTTGAGAGCCAAACTGGAGGCCATGCAAGCAGGTTGGCAAACAGGCTGACTTTTTTTTTTTATACCATCGTTTTGTCACCACATTTGCTTTTAGAGTTTTGTGATCTCTTCCTAACACTCGATAATGCTGTGCTATTATTCTAGGAAACTCGTGAAAAAAGGATTATGCAGTTCCATGAAGAACCAGACACACCTCCAGTGTTAGTGAGTAATTCTTCATTTTTCCTCCCATCTTGATTCATTTGACCATTCTCAAGAATATGCCTTACAGCCAGACACACTTACAAAATGTTAAAATTGCTGATCCCTAAACCCTGGGTTTGGTTCAACATTGACTCTGCCTGTAGGTAGAGCGTGTGCAACTGGAAAAAATACGAAGTGGACCGTGAACAGATTGCAGCAAGTCTCTTTGGCCGCAACTCTTGAGTCCGGGTACACAAGCCTTCCTCAATCTGCTATCCTGCAGATATGTGGAATTTTACCTCTCAGAATTTGGATCTGACCAAAATAGAACTTGTCCAGAACCCCTTCAAAACATGGCCAAGTTCTTGCCCAAAACATAAATAAATGGGCATTTAAAAATATAGAACCCTGCTATGCCTTATGCTAACCCTTGAGATGTATGGCTTCATTCAACACACTCAGTAAGTCTTAGCCTGAAATGGAAATCTCATCTTCCATGGGTTACCCGTTCCACTAAAGACATAACTTATTTCTTTAGGTTTGGATTAGTACGTTTTATGACTCTAGCTATTTTGGTTTGCGAATAAGGGCTTATGGCTCAATATGTTGCGCCTGGGGAAGCAAGCTGCAGCTTAGCAGAATGTGTGAATCAATTCAAGGATGGCCAGTGGCTTTCCAGTGCTTTCAATAGAGGGATTCTCCAGCCCTACCTAGACTATTGCCAGGGATTCAGCCTGAGACCAACTACATTCTAGGTATCTGCTGTGCTACTGATCTTTAGCATACCTTCCTGAGAAGAATTAATAACTTCATAGTGTTCCTGGCATGCAATGCCGGTTAGTACTTGTTCATGCCACACTTGCTCAGTTGATTGACCCTGCCTGTACTTTTCAAGGAGGAGAGTTTGCCCGTTGCCCCCGTGTTAAACTACACCTTTTGGTCCTTACCCATCAAGGGCTTACGCGAAGGATCGCTGCTGCTCGTGGAAGGAAAGCAAGCTACCTTGCAAGGGGAAACTGGGGCACGGCTGTTTGTGAGGTAAAAGGGAGACCTATTTTGTGTCTTCGCTTCAAATCCAGAGACTAAGCATGATCTACAAAGGCAGTCCAACACATTTTGCTTCTGTTTATAATTTGAAGGTTGGCCCTAGGTACGAGTGTTGTTAGTGAATCTCGTATAGATTCTCTGGCATTTGTCTTTCCAAGGGGCAGCCCTCTTAATGCTTTGCCTTTTCAGACACACTAAGCTGTACCCCTTTCTTTGTTGTCTCTGACCAAGGGCGTCCCACTTACCTTGTTAGTCCTGTCACTGGCAGATGGTAATAAGAGGACTCTGCCTCCATCCTTTTCACTGAACCATTTAGACTCGTATTTCTTTCATGATCCTTTCTCTCCACTCTTACTGCCTGTCTTCCATGTACACAGAGTACATGAGAAAGACCCAGAAACCTCTCAAGTGAACTCATAAGGCTTCAATATCTGTTGAGCTGTTTGTCTTAATCAGCAGCAATATTCACACACCACTTAATTCTAACATGTGATGGAGATTGCTGTTAGAGGACTGCCTTGTGATAGGACTATATTTGTACAGGTGATAAGAGATGTTGTGCTCATTAGACATTCCCCGGTGATATATAACAAATGAATTGTCAGAAATGTCTAAGAAACCAGTACTAACTTCCAACACTTCATTCTTAAACTTGTCAGTAACTATTCAAATGTTGTCCTTCTGTGCAGAGGGCGTGCCCCAACGGAACATGAGCTTGGAACGGATTTCAGTTTCCTGTTAACCGAGAGCCTCAAGACGGTGTAATGATTTTTCTAAGTGTCCTGTCCTATGCAGAATCCTGCTTCCCAAAAAGGCAGGAGAAAAAATGCCTTGTATCAGAAGAGCAAACAGCTGGTAACGGTTCTCAACATCTTTCCACAGCTTAATTCCAGTCTTTTTCCACAGAAAAATTGAGTTCTGGAAAATACTAATAAAGAGTTCTTGTAAATAAGAGCTGCAATATATTTTCCTTTTATTAAGCAGATGCTTCTGGATGGCAGGTTGCCCCAGCAGAAGTTATAGTTCTAGTGAGGCTCAAGTCATGGTGTTTCTCAAGCATAGCTTGAGACATTATCAGATGGTGTGATAGATTAGATAAATAGATTGGACTACTAGAGACCCACTTCCAGCCTACATGTGAGGATCTGAGAGGGTTGTTTGCTTAAAGCCATGTAATAACAAAAGCAACATTTCAGCCATCTGTCGTCTCACAGCTCAGTTTCTTGGCTACTGTACTCTAGTAACTTAAGGGATCTTAAAGAGCTTAAATTCATCTCTGAATTGCAGCAGTCTGTAGCAGCAATTCTGATATGTGAAGAGAAACTTCTGTGTTGTTGGCAGGGATTAGATTTAGAAAAGATTGTCTCCCAGTTGAACAGACTGCAGGATAAGATCTTGGGATCACTGTTCAGAAGGATCCCTTTGTTAAGAAGTGATAGAGAAATCTGGGAAGGACTCGATAGATGGACAAAAATGCCAAATCCAGTCTAAACATCTGGCTGACCGTGCGACCAACCATAATATTTTATTAAACTTGTATACTAGCTTTGCAGCTTTTGACCCTTTGTAAATGGAATAAATAGAAAACTTTGTGGGGTTGCATGATAGGAGGGCTGTTCCCTACCAACTGCTGCTGATTTTTAATGAAATCCATGAGCTAGTGTTTCATTTTTTTTTACCTAACTGTAAAAGGGGTCCTAACTTTGAAATCATCCATGTGGCAGAGTTAGCAAAGTTAAACAGAATGCTCTTTCTGTAATTAATGTTTCCTAACCATATCCAGCAATGAGCACAATGGTATGTTCACTACAAACTCATTTTCCTCCATCTGTCCTTGGGAGTTTCCAGTGTGAGTTGATGACAAAGGACTATGGCTTAAAATTGATGTGTTGTCAGGGATCCACAAGGGCTGAACACCTTGCAAAAGTCCTGCTCTCTGCTATTATGGACCTACTCCATGAAGGAATGGGAGGAGAGACAATTACTTCCCAAACTTGTTTGAATCAAAACATCTGGCCCACCCCCACCTGCACGGTGACCTGGCTCCTCCCTCCCAACTGAAAACATTCTAGTTTGTTTAAAAAAAGATAATTACAGGATCACAATGTGGCTTTTGACAAGGCACACTTTGATTCCCTGCCTAAAATTAAATATTACTTTTAGCATTTTCTGTAAATTGCAGTGCTTTACTCTAAAGGAGTCCATATGCACAGTGAAAACATATAAATTAGGCATTTTTCAGGCAAGGGAAAGACTGCACCCATCCAGTCTTATACCCCAATCTCTTCTCTGAACATACACTCAGAATTGCAACCATTTGAATTTATTTTCCCCTGGACAGTGAGGGGTACTGGCTGCAAAATGCAAGTACACACTTGAATTTCCCAACTCTATCCATGAGGAACCATCTGGATTGGGGCACTGTAGTTTGGAAAATAACGAAGTATTCTATGATTCGTTAGAAGACTAGTCATATGTCCATTTTTTAATTTAATTAGCTTCAAACTTTGTTATATACAAAGCTAATTTGACAATCATTTTATGTACAAAGTATGCAAGCATTTTAAAAAGGTTTAAATTACAAATCTGTAAATCCTACAAAGTGCAAATTTTAAAACATTTCTCACCATGCTGTACAGAAACCAATTCACTGTTAGCTAATATACATACATACATACAAGCTTAAAATTATTAAACCTTATCATTGGAACATTAATACAAATAGAATATTATTTAACCGTAAAAGCACCAGAAATAAAGAAAGAAAAGATATTGCACAAAAGATTAATAGATAGATTTAAACATTCCATGATGGCTAGGTGGAATTTAATTATATCAAAACACTTCCATCCAAAATCTGAAGGCATTTTTGGCATTTGTAGTCAAGATTGCACTGTCAGAATAATCAGCATTAGATTATCATTTGCCCTTATATACAGAAGGCTTCGTGCTCCATTTTTACCTTTCAGTGTGATGTTTTAAGCAAATGCAGAGGCACATGTTAGGTGTAATGCTGAATTTTTTAAAAGGAAAACTGTTTGGTACCAGCACAATTTCCAAGGCCAGTTCTTAATTAAAGGAGGGGAGTCTAAAAACCCTGCTTTTGCAAATAGCGGTACTTCTTTTATCTCTTGTAGCATCAAATCAGGTAAACTTCATGCATATTAATGGAGTATGCATTTTTGATAGCAAAATGGTGTTGCCAGCTTTAACAGTGGAAATTATTTCTCTGCAACACATCACAGCACAATACCGAAAGCTACGTACATTTTCCGGAAACTGATTCATACTGCTTTAAGATAGGCCTAGTAACCTCCTTTGATGGATTTCACTGGCACGTAAATATTACAAACATCATGAGTACCATGGACATGCATAGGTAGTTGTGCAAAGAGACCTCTAGACCCCCTGCCACTGGAATAGCATGGAGCACTGAGAGGCATTATACAGACATCATCCTTGTCTGACTGATCTGAACATAAGCACAGTCCTGGGAAAACTGAGCAAATACTGAGATAGAGTTGTTCTTTTTTTTAAAAAAAAAAGCCTGATTTAAATACTGAGAAATATTGATACCATATGCAACAGGCACCTTCACTCAGTATCTTCCTTGATCCTTATGTATAATCTGACGTTCAGAAAACTCCCAAATAACCAATCAATTTTCCTTTCATAGCACTCCACTGCCACCACCCAAGTCTGCTTGATTTCAATCAAATATATCATAATTCTGTTACACCAGTGTTTCTCGACCTTGGCAACTTTAAGGTCTGTGGACTTCAATTCCCAGAATTCCCCAGCTACTATGCTGGTTAGGGAATTCTGGGAATTAAGTCCACAGATCTTAAAGTTGCCAAAGTTGAGAAACACTGTGGTAGACTGTGTTTAAAGCATTCAGTGTAGCCTTCAGAAATATAGCTGTTAAACGGCTGAGTAAAGATGCTGAACTATTTTTCTTTTTTGCAAAAGCCCAATCAAAGAAAGTAAAACAATATTTGTTCTCTGAGTAAAGCAATGATATCAAGCATGACAGCCTCACTTTCTGAAAAGCAAACCTCTGTGCAAAATTTTAAACAGAGCACAACTTCACACTACATTCTTAATGTGGATCTTCCATGCCATCTTTTCACCTTATAGATACGTTCCTGCACCTTTCCCATATTCAAAGGTATGACACACAGGTAACAAAACGCTTAAACTGTTCAGAATACATATACTAAGGGTACTAAAGACAGTCAAGGTAGCAAGCATCTGTCCACACAGTCACCAGGCATCAAACCCAATTCAAAGGCACCAGTGGGAACACCAGTGGGAAGAACATCACGGAATGCATACGTACAATTTTCACAGATTAAAGTCAACAGATGCAACCATTCCTGCAATGCTCTGGTCCTAGGTATGTCTCCTTGGACGTAAGGAGAGAGCTAGGCACTAGTGCTGCAGACACCTACTCCCAACAGGGGATTTGGGCCAAGATAACAGGGATGGGAGAAATGAAAATTAGCAGGAGGGCATTTCACTCTTCCATGGCAGCTAAGTCTCTCCTACAAATCCCTGCCCAGTGCTGCTTTTTCCACCAACTAGCTTATTCCCAGTTTTGAACACAGGCTGAGAAAGAAATGATTAATGACCAACATCAAAAACATTTGCAGACAGCAGGCAAATTGAGCAAGGGTTTAGCATCTTTCCTGCTGAGGCTCCCTCGCGTTGGAGTAGGGCTGGGAAGCTCAAATATTCCTCCTGACCTAGTTTTGCCTTGAGGGACAGTGGATTTCAGAAGGTGAGCTGGCTTAGTTCCATGTACCTGTGTTTAGTGTCCAAAGTGACTGTGAACTTTTCATTTATTTTTTTATTTATTTTGGCAGGGGGCCCTCTCTCATATGCTATGGAACATTTGAAAGTATTGCCCACATGCTGTATGCAGATCGCCAATTATGAAGTATCTTTGGAAGCAAAATGAATTTGCTGTGGTAGTGTTTTAGTACTTAAAATCTGGATATGGAATCGCTAATTTTTTTTTACAGTGTTGATTCCCTCAAAGAATATTTTACAAAAAGCAAATATTGCCACTACTTCTTCATTCTTTATACTAGTACTTGTATTTATGACATCTGATATTTCATCTCATATATTTTTGTTAAAATGGATAATAAATCCATTTTAAGCCACTTTCAACATCCTGAAAGTAGCACATGAATAAATATATAAAATACAATTTTAAAAACAGGAATTAAAATGACTAAACAAATTGTCAAAACCATTCTTAGCCTAACCTAAGAAAGAGCCCAGAAACCATTTCAAGTCAGTCTTTCATATTTGTTAAGTTAAATAAATAAATACTCAGAGCACACACAGAAAGAACATTTGGATGGCTTTCACTGCCTGCTCCCAATGAAAGACTATTTTAAAAAATATGATTACCCTACCCTTTTTGGATATAGCCCAACATTTCATTTTTTAATTATAAATGGTCTCCAAGAAGTCAAAAAGTTCTGTAGGCTCTGGCAAATAGCTGTGAAATTTCTAGCAAGAGGCTTCTTGAAGCTCATGTAAGAGAGAGCTGCATTTGGAAAATATGCATTAACTACTCTATTTCCTGGGCTGGAGTCTTTGAATTGGCTCACTTGAAACCTCTCTGAAGTTTTAAAAACATTTCAAAATATACATATATCAAATATACAATTGGAAAACCATTAATGTAATGCCCTAAAACATCCTTTACATGCAGTCCCATATTTAATTATAGCATCTACGTGTTTTTAAAGAAATGATTCAATCTGCAACATGGATTAATAATCCTTCAGTTTTTAAATTCTCATAACCCAGCTTCACTTCAAAAACATCAAACACTTTGTGATTATCTTTGGTATTGCTCATGTTTTCCATTCCAACTTTCTCACACATTTTTAACATCTTTTGAAGTTCAGTCTTACGTAACCTTTCTTTAGTCCCTTCTGTCCAATCTATAAGATTGTTGAAAAAGTCAAGACATCTTTGAGTAGAGCTCAACTTACATCTATATAGCTTTCTTGGCAATAGTACAGAAGTGGCTTGCAGTTGCCTTCTTCTGGGGTATGTTTTCACTTCCTAATCTACTCCACAACTCTGGAATTCCCACAGGCCAGGCTCTGCTTTAAGAATAACTCAAAATCTGTGCTTTTTGCTCATAATTACTTCACACTCAAGAATAGTAAAATTTAAGATTTTTTTCCAGAAAATCCTGTATACATCTCCTTAAATATTAGTCCCATTAACTTCAATTAGCCTTACTCCCAGGCAAGGAAGTAAAAGACTTGGGCTTCAGAAAAGTATTTAAAAATGTATGTATCTAAGCAGAATAAAAGACAGCAGTCTTTGAAAAAAACAATAAGAACAAAAATTAATGAACTTCATATCAATGATAAGGTCTACAAAATTTCAACCCAAAATTAAGGTTTAACTTCATATTTTCTTGTGTTTCTCCTGTAGTTCATCAACTTTTAAGTCTCAAAAGAACTGGGGGAAAGTTATAAATCCACTTGCATAATATTAATATATTATTATAATATTAATATAATTGATATTAATATAATCCGCTCTTGATATGTCTGCAATTTTTCTCACAACAATGAACACAAAATCATAAAAAAGTAAGGCATTCTAACAAAAAGATGCTCTTTGCCTGGGAGATCAGAACACTCATTCAAATACTTTGCAACTAAGGCTAAAATTGCATCATTTTCCCATTTCACAATGGCATATATTTAACTTACAAATTTTTAAAAAATAAACCCTCATCTAGGATTACAGTTCACATTGTGCTAAAAAAAAAAAACCCTGGAGAAATATAGAAAAGATATATATTATATGTGTGGTGTTTAGATTCTTTCATTTATATTTCCCATCATTGAAACGATTCTTACAGTTAAGAAATGTTATTATGCCACGACTCTGTAGATGAAGATTTCTTCCCATTACAAAAATGATTGCCATTAACAGAAGAGCACTGCTAACTTTTTCAGACATGTGAGATGAGATTCAGTCATGTGCATGCGCACTGATCCTTAAAGAACCAAGCAAAGCTGCTAAGCTACTATCTCCAGACCAAAAGAACTATCTAGGCCTGTCTATGGCATCTCCCTCTCCACTACTGCAAATGTAGAATCAGGCTTGGGAAAAAATGTTCTTGTGCATGAAATACAGTAATCTAGTGTTCAAACTGAGTTTTAGCAGCAAAAAATGATGTCAGTTACAATTTAATAATGCTGAATCAGATACCCTGAAGGATTTTTTAAATTTCTGTGCTGAATCCCACAATATTGAGAGCTCACCTGCTACTCCTCTATTTAAGTTGACATGTATTTTCATGTGTTAATCAGTCAACCTGGACATTCAACCCGTGCAACAGATCTACTTCTGGAAAACTGCCTTCTGAATAGAGGAGGCTGCACTGGAAGCAATCCATTTTCCCCCTTAAATAAGCGGGTTTAAATAAATTTCACATTCAGTTTCCAAGAACTAAAAAGGCATTGGAGATTTTTAAAAAATGAATTTTGTTTGATTTATTTCAATTAAATAATTTAGAGATATTGACCAAGATCCAGAAGACTCCTTTTGTCAAAGAGGTCTTAAACACTAGATCTCTGATTCTTTTTTGCCATGACAACAGCTACCTCTCCAATGGCCAAGCCACTCTGAACACAAACTGTAAATTCTATTATGTCAGAAAAGAAGCAAGCTGGGTAAAGGAGAGAACAGAATAATGTTATAATGGATATCCACAAATTACTGATTTTGACATTCATGTCCAACTGTCAGTAACTGCAGGCAAATTTAGTGACTGTCACAATACTTAAGTTTACATTGCTGATAGTCATAAAACTCACCCGTTTGTTGGCTTTCTCATATGAATGTCAACAGTTAAATTTTCAACATTCACTTTAAAACACACATATATACATCCATACTTACATCTATCTATCTATCTATCTATCTATCTATCTATCTATCTATCTATCTATCTATCTCACCATGTGTTTAAAATGATTGGATTAGCTTATTGCTTCTACTTAGCACAACTACAAAAACAAGAGATGTTGTAGACTAATATGCATATGTGCCTGTGGAAATTGTGCTGTAGTTGCAACATAACTGAGAAAGTTGAGAGGTATGATTGGAAGATTAAATAAATGTATGAAATCCCAAGAGATGACAGGAGCAGATATCACATGGAATCTTGAGTATTATATTCAGTTTCTCCAGATGAAATCTGACTGATCCGTTTGCTTGAACCCCACAATTTTCGGGAGAGTTGGCCAGCACGCATCTGTTTAAAGTAAGTCAGAGACACAAAAAGGAAGGGGAAAGCGGGATAAGGGGGATAAATTAAATAAAAACTTCAGATGATTCTACAGAAGCGCAGACAGTAAAAGATAGAGCACATATACACAACACAATGGCATTTTATTCCTAAAATATTTCAGTGTTTGGACAATCCTAGGGAAAACAAATAAAGAGCACAAAGTAGAATTCTCTCAAATAGATTGTTAAAGGGTCGCATTGTCAAGTGACTTTACAGAAGCATCTTTCAATGCTCCTAAAAAAGCTTTTTTAAAACAGAATTTAGATATCAAGATTATGGTGTCTTTCGTTGTTATTTAGTTTTAAAATATAAACAGAAAAAGAACCTCTATAAAAGAACCAATTTTGTTTAAAGTTGCAAATTGAACAACCTAACCAGGTAGACTTCTTCCAGATATGCTTTGGACCAAACTGCAAGTGAGTACATAGACTTTACACCCTAAAATTTAGGGGTAAAACACTTGACAATGTTTGGAAAAGGGTTAGGATTCTACATAACAGCAGCAACAGGGAATGGAAGAAGAAAATGCTTATGGTATGAAAACCTATACACGTGTAAATTAATCTTAACCAGTGCAAATAATTAGTATAAAATAATGCAATTTATAATGCAATAAATAAAGAACTCAAAGGCTAGGTCAACAACCAAATGACCTGCCCAGGCTGTGCAATTAAAGGCATACTAGTTTCTGTGGTGTAAACAACACACAATCTTTTTGGCAAAAAATTCATAAATAATTTATCTAATCAAGATAATAGTGCAACATTTGACTGTCTCTGACTTCCTCCAGTGAATGGCTTATGACCTGGATCAAAGGCAGTCAATGCCAAATATTCCAGAGATTCGAAAAGGGCTTAGACAGTTCCCCCAATGCGACACTTGAGAGACAAACTGCAAAGCTTTTACATAGTCCTCAAGAATCAGTAAGCATCAGTCACTTCCTGGCTTCTTCTGAAGAGGTTAGTGCAGAAGTTTGCTTGAGTTAAGAAAATACTAGCGGGCACGTCTCTGAAATTAGGAGAATCATTTTCACAGACGCCATAATGGAGTATCCCATCGGTTCAGAAAGCTCAGGATGCCACCGAAAGGCTTTGGTTCAGTTGCTCTAAGAGATATTTTGGTGATACCCCTTTTGTGCAGCGGACTAAAGGATATGCCCAGTAAACACTGCATAACTGAAGCTGGCATCCGAGTAGTTTGCATCCACCATTGAGTGAAATGAGAGCACTGCCCTTTGCGTAAGTCTAATAAACAACAAAAAGATGGATCCTTAATGATGTTGTTTTTTTTTAAATGAAGCATGAATGCAGCTAAGCAAAGCCCCAATAGTGTTCCAAAGTAGCCCACTGTTGTTTATTCAGTGCTCTTCTGGAAGCTAATGTCATTCATTGTAAACAGTGGTTGCAAGTGAATGTTGAGAATTAAGTATTAAATGGCAGGTGGCACTAAGCAAGTTCAGTCCAGTTAGGAAGCACTATTAGCGCACTCAATCTAGGTCAATAAAATCTGTACGTTAGTTCAGGCACACCTCCTTTTCCCCATGGGTTCCCCTCTACATTCTCTCTTTCTTTCCAAGCAGAGGACCTGTTAAAGAATCTCTAAGAATGTCTTGGGAATTATTTCTTCCCCTTTGAAAGCTCAGATTTGCTCTGAAGTTTGCCCTGCCACAGAAGCGATTGCTTGCTGAGCCGGAAAGCAGAAATAAATGAGCTTCCCATTGTTCGGTAGATAAAGTTCTTGATGGTAGGTTTTACCTCTGCTGGCTTCCCAACGCCAATGATAATCAACTTGCCATCATCGAGGCCCACCAGAATGTGGCTGAACTCTTTGGTAACAGAGACACAGTGAATTGGCAGCCGCATGGCTAAAGGGGAGGTGCTAAGGCTCAGGCTGAAAGAAAGAGATAATAAATGTCTATTATTTACAGCAGACAGAAAAGCACTCAATGGGCAATTTACACTAAAATGCACTAAATATTGCTGACATCTACCAGCAAGTCTTATGAAGCATTATGTACTGAGTCTCGGTTTTGACATTTATACCCATGGAATAGTAAATAATGGAAAAATGGACAGCATTCCAAGATTCCCTCAAAGGCATTGACTGGTTGTGACCAAGACTGATACCCTAATTTTTAAACATTTCCCTCTGGACCAGTTCAATTCATGAAACCTACTAGTCAATTTCAGCATAGATCAAACTTCTGTCATTTACTCAAATGAATTGATACCCAAAAAGAGGTTATTTTAAGATGCAAATCCAAATGTAAAAGCAAATCCAAATCTATAAACAATAAATCTTAGTTCTAATGTATAGTTCTAAGCATGTCCATTACTCAAACAAGCATATAACCTGCTTCTGTTGCTGATTTGCTGATGCAAGAAAGGAGTTCATTGAAAATCAAATTATTGTTATTTGAGCTGGATTCAGATTCATGCATGTAAAAGCCACTTGTGCAATATCGTCCTGCTCTCAATCTCTCTTGCACCTCCCCACTCCCAAATTTCTCTGTAGGTGTAAAGAATTCTCCGAAATAATATATGTTTTGGTGCGATGTGTGTGTATATATGAACCACAGTAGGAATGGGAAATTACCAGCAATTAACCAGAAGTACCTAGCAGAATTAGAGAAGTAGCAACAGCAATTATCATATTATAATATGAAATAACTATTATTCTCTAAGGCTCTGTCTTAGAATATTTAGAGTGGAAAAGAGAAAAAGGACAAAATAGTAGTGACTATCAACAAAACACAAATCAGGTATGTTATTTTAGAAGTTGGCTGGGAATCAGAAAGATTGTTTCCTGATGATTTTGAAGCATGATTAATAGCTAAAGGAATTACAAGAGAGCTCAAGCTAGTAAGCAGCACATAACTAGCAAGGAATTAATTTGTTTCTATTTTAGTATTCAGAACATTGGATTCCTTCCATATAAGCAATAGCAGTGGGTACAGGATGATCACATAAATCAAGAATTGCTGATTGATCACAGGGTAATTTCAGATCCCCAAGCACTGGAGTTGTCAAATTTACACGTCATTGGAAACAGTCTTCCTTTTCAAGCTTCCCATTACCTGTAGAGATCTCTTATGGACAGAAATCCCTGTAGACTCCCCATTACAATATATTCTCCAGTCACACAAAGATCTGACACTTCTTCTTTCAAGCTCTCAGAGCCCAAATACTTTCCATTCACAGAATAGAGATGCAATGCATTCTTATCCTGGGCAGAAAACCAAAGAAATGAGAAGAGAGAGGGAAAAGCCTTGAGCAACACAATTTTCCCATGGAGATTTTAAACTCTGTAACAGTATTGATTATAACACCATAATAAAAAGAACATACTGTGGCATGTAATCTCCACATAAAATTCAGGGCTCTGAATCCACATGATATTTACACATATAGTATGGGATCCTGATTAGGAACCTGTCTAAGTTAGTACGTCTGATCTGCATGATTTTGTATAGGTAGGGTGTAGGTTAGGGGTTGGTAATATTTGCAGGTGGATGGTATTAAAATCTTACATGAGAATGCAGAAATCTTACAAAATGTGATGATTCTGTGACATTCTATCCATTTTCTTAAGTTTAATTGGGGAGCATGACTGTGTTTTAGTCTGCAAAGGGTATGCAAGCAAAAGGTTGGCAACCTTTGCAGAAAAGTGAATGTTGCAGAATATGTACAGAGAACTGATCGCATCCAAAGAGGAGCAGGGAGAGACAGCAATATGCTAGCCTGAAACCCATCACCAAGAGACTTTACAGCTTGTCCACTGGGAGCCGTCTCTAAATTCTCAAGCGGTATCTTGACATTTGGGAAAACAGATGCAATTTCTCCAACAGTGCTGAGGTATAACTAGAAGCCAAATGACAACCACACAACAAGATGTATCTTTCAAAATTGTCCTTCTTTTCCAATTAAATTATAAATACACATGGGTACTTGGTCTGGAACTTTACCCTAGAACCTATTTTGCAAAAATCATTGCCAAAAAGGCAATTAAAGCTAGAGCATGAATACTAATCTCCAGGCGGGTAGGGTGGAGGACTCTTTTTATTCCATGTCAAAACTAGTCCTGTTGAAATATCAAGAGGCAACATTTAGACAGCTAAAAATAGATAACTCTGTTACTTAATAGAGTACTGAGTTTAGGATAACAGGGATACTAAACTCCTGGACTAATGGGATTTGCTTGGGAAAAAGGGCTGTAGAAGCTTCCCTCCAGCAGCCACACAATCCTGGAAACAGCTTTGGCTGCTTCAGTGAATCTCAGACAAATGTTAATTTCACAGTTTCTGGGTACTGCAAAGCCTTTCCTTCCAAATGAATTGCACGGCCCTATACTATGGAGGCAGGAGATACAGTTAAGTGTTAAATCCAATACTTTGTTCACACTCATTCACTGTCAGGCAAAAGTCTCTGCATTTGCAGTAGATCAAGGCCAAGTCTATGTATCTATGTATCTACATTAAAGGGCTCTCCCATATGAACTCTTTGCCCATTTTTGTAGTAGACGAAACATATAAGTAGGGTTTATGCCAGTGATGGCGAACTTTTTGGGCTCGGCATGTCAAAAATTTGGAAAATGCCTAACTTGATTCTGCTGGCGCGTCACCGCCCACTCGGACAAAAGAGAAACAATCCTTTACATATTCATTTATTTAAATAAAAAATACAGTCCAATCATGTGTGGTGCTATATAAAGAAATGTCAAATAATTACAAAAATGAAATACGAGTAAAACAAACTCAGTTTCTTTGGAACTTAAACAGGAAGAATAGCTGTGGTCAGGTGTTGGTGAATGCTGGCGTGTCACCCAAAAGGTCATGGCATGTCACCTTTGGCACATGTGTCATAAGTTTGCCATCACTGGTTGATGCAAACACAAATGGATACCCATGAACCCCAGATTGCAAGCATGTGTGTATATCTAGACCCACACTCATTCCATGGTGATGAAGGAAAAGAGGGAGGGAAGGAAGGAGGAACTGGCCTTGAGAATGCTGAATGACAATAAGAAGCCCCCATTACTACCCCATCCCCACAGTTAATTTCTCCCCACCTCTAGAAACAAAACCAATCCAGTCCCTGTGTATTTGACTGTCTTAATACCTTGAGAGTCGTCTTTCCTTCTATGCTTGTATGAACGACTAAGTGCCCTTCCCAAGATATAGCCAGATTGGGAACCGTGATCAAGAGAGAACTCTCGCAGGGTGGCCTCAGAGTCCTCATATATTGGCCTTTCCGAATAGTGTGGACAATCACAGTTCCATCCTATTAAAACCAAACAGACATATCTCAGAACTGAAAGAATATGAGAACCAATTCACAGTGTCGCAGGACTAGTATCTGTGCTTTTAATACAACAGTGAGCATACCGAGAATGACACACAGGAGAGACCCCCCCAGACATAAGTTTTTCGGTGGATTAGAGCAGGGTTCCTCAACCTTGGCAACTTTAAGGTGGGTGGGCAGATAAGACTTGTTTAAAGTATTTATATCACTTTACTGCTTGCCTTATAATATCAATGACTTTAAAATAATGCAGTTCCTCTCAGCCTCAAATGTTCACCATGCATCCAAACTGTCGTTTTAAAAATATTCTATACATCTTGTTGGATGCATTCCATTCTTTCTGAAGAAGAAAAGAAGGGGGAACATTTTGGAAATACATTTAAAAGCAGAAGCAAGAACATTCTTAAGACCAAACTCCAAGGTGGCCTCATGTTGAACATTTAACAGCAAACTATCATGCACATATTTGTCTGGAAGGAGATGTTCAAAAAGGGAATTACTTCCAAGGAAGTGGGCATCGCTTTGCAAGCGTCATCTACCACAAGGGAACAACTTATGCATGTAAATGGCCCAGCAAGAAGGAATCACATGTTCAAAGTTCACTTGAGACTGATGAGGTACATTAAGCTGGGGAAGCAGTTTTCCTCATTTTGAATGAAGACTTGGGAAACAACCAACCAACCTACCCTGGCACCAGAGACTGCCATGTCCAGTTCTGTACTGATGCCAACTGAAGACACTTCATTGGTATGTCCATAGAGAATCTGCAAAGGTTTAGGGGCCAGACCTATTGGCACTCCTCCCTGGAATTAAATATTGAAAAGAAGAAGTTACATGAAAAGACAAGATATTTTCAAAGCGGCACACGTGTTTCCTTCTGACCAAAACCCTACATAATTTCTTCCTCAAGTTTCTATTTGAGGAAGGCCTAATGCTTCTTAAAGCATTAAACATTCACAAGATAGGCCAAAGCAGAGATTCAACACGTTCTCCTGCAGCCAAGAAAGGAAAGGCTTAGCTACTTCTTCCTGCTCACTGCCATCTTGATTATCATCAGCCCACTATTTAGACCCACTTAACATTGCTTCAAACTTGGCGGCAGGTTATTGTGATAGCTGCAAGTTTAGGAAGCCACCCAAGCTAAAATAAAATGCAGTTCTAGCCTTAGAACAGCTGAGTTGCCATTTTATAGGCCACTATGAAAACGACACTGGATCTTCTGAAAGGGCCACCATATATATATGCCACAACACCTGATAAAAACAGGAGGAAAAAGTATCAATCTGATTCATCCCTAGCAAGACTTTAGTTGAAAAAAATGGGGAAAGAGAGACCAGGATGTATAAGAGAGTCCCAAAGGAATTCTATGCATTTTTTCTTCACTTACACCTCAGAACTAGCTTATAGTAATGCCTCCATTTTGCCACATTTACACCATTGGAAGCATGAAACAATGAACAAAGGATTGGTGCTCTTAAATGTGCAGTAAAATTCTCCAAGGAGTTACAGCCAATCAGTACAAGAGCAACCTTTTTATGGATTTATTTTTATGGATTTATTTAAAAGACTCGTATGGCCACCCATCACAACTCTAGGCAGCTTACAAAATCATAATGAAACCGAACAAAACAACAAAGCCAACAACCTGGAACAAATCCTAGTGCCTTATTCAACCCCTCCAACTCATCGGCAATTACAAACACCATGGCTGGGCTTCAGCATCACCCCATCCCAGCGCTTCTGGCACATGCACTAGTACTTCTTCCATTAGATGTGCCACAACGTAACTCTCATGGCTCTCTGGGGGCATGCCCTGTACAGATTCTCAACTGGATGAGACTCAAGTAACCCTTTTATACTCTGTATAACATCTGAATGGACACATTACACCTCACGCTCACTTTCTAATCTTTCTGCCCATCTGTAAGTTGATGCAGTCAGACAGCATGACATACCATTGCACAAGTGGCTTGCACAGTTCCACAAATCCAACTCACCTGCTGAACTATTTGCCATACCATACAAGTGGTGTCCCTTGAGCCTGAAATTAAATGAATCCCACAGAAATCCATGGCTAAGCACGTCACAATGTCTGCATACACAAACAAACAAGAGGGAAGACTCAATTAATAGGGGCAACCAGATAAAAGAGTGGCGGTTTAAACATAGATGTGCTGGCTTTGTCCCAAATGAAACAACCTTTCTAAATTGCAAAATGAATGTAAAGTTGACCATCAAACTTTAAAGAATATAAATTAGCAAGCAGTAAATGTACCATGTGCAACACCTAATTATATTAATAAGAGTTCCTAAAGAAAATAGTTCCACTCCTGGAAAAAAAAAGGGCATGAAACCTAAATAGGTTATGTAAAAACAATCCTTCCTCCATCAGACATTGTCATTCAAGAGCCAGCTCTCATAGGATATGGATGTGGGGCCAGGAAAGGCTGACCAGAGCCCTTCATGCACACTTACTTACCTTCTCCCAAGCTAAATTCCATTCATTTCTATGAGTTTTGTTAGGAAGGAGATATTTTAAATGGATTAAGTCCAACATGATTTATGCTATTTCCAAAGGCACTAGTTTGTGGTAGCAAAAACGAAGGAGGAGCCTTGTTTGCCAAAAGCTATGGAGAATAAAAAATAGAACCTCAAGAGTCAGAGGAAGAATATCTCATCAGATTAATTGGTGGTAGTCTACTGTCTTGTTATCCTATCTGCAGAGTTCCCAGGAGTTCTAACGGGCCCTTTTGGACAGCATGTGGAACGGGAGAGGCTTCTCAGCTAATGCAATCTAATACTTAGACTAGACTCTAGACTAGGCCTAGGGTGACATTAACTTCAAAACCCCACTCAGGCCTTGAAAGTCAGAAGTGGACTTTGGGTCAGTCACCATTCTCAGCCTAATGGGGATAAAATGAGCGAACAAGCTACAATTATCACCTTGAATGCATGGAATGTAACCTCTTACCTTCTTACTAAAGATGATGCTAATTGGCAGACAGTAATAGAAACATTGTTACATACAATATATCAAGGTTTATCTTTTCCTGAGGCATAATAAGCTGTAGCACAGACCAAATGGTCTCTGTGTTTTATAGGTCCCCAACATCAGGGGCTTCCATTCTTTATCACGATGGAAGAATACAATGCATTTGTCAATCATCTATTCTCTGCTTCACCCAGAATGAAGAAAGACATCATCTCTGTGGCTCTCTACAGTTTGCTTGTCCAGTAAACAGGAACTTTGTGACTGGCCCTGCTCCCTGGAGCAGAAATTTGTAAACAGGTAATCCCACCCCATGGCAGCTATTTTGTGAGAGCATCTCGAAATTCTAAATAGGCCTATTTGTCTAATCCACTTGACCAAAAATAAAAGGGCCTTACCCATGTGCCGAATAAGCTGGGCCATCACTTTTCCCTTGGTGAGAGATGTCACACGAATGCTATTGTCCCAATGCCCTCCACTGAAAAGCAGCTTTGCATCATGGGACACCACAAACAGCTTCGATGTAATTTCCAATCCTGGTGCAAAAGGGCCACCGATGTTTCGTTGTGTTCTGGAAACAAACACTTAAATAAATCCATGTTACCCATTTATTAAAATGTATTGTTGCCCAAGGCCATGAAGCAGAATTTCAGTACAAATAAAAGTGCAGTATACTAAACCTGTTGGCAACAATATAAGCATTTACCAAAGTAAGAATAAAGCATGAGTTTGTACTTCCACCATGATAAACTCTGTTTGCTTCCAATTAGGATGGGAGAAGAGGAGAGGGAAAGCCAGAGGAGAATGACAGAGTGTGGTATACCATTGTAACCAAATTCCCAATTCTTATCAGTAACTATGCAACTTTATGAGATCTGAACTATGGACTTGAGATTTTATCATCCATTCTCTTACTCTCGCATTATAGGAGTCCCCAGGCTCATATCTGAGCTCTGTTCAAATGGGATGTAACTGCCCTTGGGAAAATGTCTACAGGAGAGTATAAAACTGATTAAATAGCAAAGAGGACATTAATTCAATGAGCCACTTCATCCAACCAAAAATAAACCATGAACCCATGCACTCCTTTATCAACATCCTCACCCTTCAGCAAAGCTTGCTGATTTTTTTCAGCCAGTTTCTCATAGCATCCAACTCTGTGGCAGAAACTTTCATTGCTTACCCTGGAGCCTACTCTGCAGTTCAAAATAGACAACGCACATACTGAAGGTGTATGTATACACACAAACATGTGCACGTATGCATATTTGCATCTTGCTCCAGATAAATATATTTATTTACTCTGGATAAACAGATTAAAGACATATGAAGAACTATGAAAATATTCTTTCTCTTTGTGCATATCTCCAGTGAAGGATCAAATCAGATACAACTTACAAAGTGGGCTCTTGTCTGTGAAATACATGATAAAATAAGTCCCAGAAAATTATATCTTTTACTCACTTGGGATTTGTCACTGTTTGATCCTTAAGGAAAGTGAAATAGTTGGAAATATTTCGGTCATAAGGTAGCCATCCATGAGTCCCAATAATAAAGTTCAGACTTATTGTTACCTTCAGAACATGTTGAATAGAAAAGAGTGTTTAAATTAAAAAAAAATGAAACACAAACTTCAGTAATATCAAATATAAACACAATTTGTCTTCCTTCCCTGCCTTTATCTCCCACTCCCCTTTTGTGAATCTTTCAGTTATAATCCTAAAGGTAGAGATGTATCGATTTTTATTTATTTATTGCATTAAGATACTGCATCTACTCTGGAAACAATAAAACACAACAATGACATCAACTGTCTTCTGTCAAGAACAAAGATATCTCAACACACATTATAATATCCTTAATTTTTTCACCCTTAGGTGGAAACAAGTTAGAGATTAATAACCAGTTCTCTTGATAATTCCATAAGAGAACTTCTTCCAGCATCTTTTGCAAATCTCACTCACCAAAAGTTCTGGACTTCCCTGTGACATGAAAGACCGGTATTGGTTCCTGGGGACAATGGCCTTAACAATGGGAATTCCATCACTGATCCCCTAAGGAGAAAACAGATGTTAGCTGGTGACACTAAGTAGGACAAATGAATCTGACGTGACTCATGCTGGCATGTAAGTGATGTTCAGACCTACAGCCAATCTGGATGTTAATCTAAAATGGAGTTTCTAGAACAAGTGTTTCTAATTCTGAAGTGTAATAGCCGTAGGAACTCCTGGATCTGCATCACCAGCCCAAGATCTACTAGAACAGGCAGGAACAAAATTAAGTTGAAGACTGAAGATTCATTGTTGCAGCTAGTTAGAACTGCATATTATGTAAGATGGAAAACATGCAATTAATTATATAATGATTGCTTCTCCACTGCTACCTTTCCCCTCTCTTAATCGCCATATTTATAGTGGTCGAAATTATCCCCCAATATTTCTATGAATGGGAGGGTAAAAAGAGTATCTCCAAAGACAACAAGGAACAGGAGATAGGACAACATTTTTCTAATTACATTAGATGTCTTTATAATTACATTTCATGTTCATCGATACCTTAGAATTGTTTTAAAGGTTAAACTTAACAAGACAATGGCAATTATATATTATTACTTTTCTGAAAGCAACACATCTCAATCAGCAACAACCCCACCCCTTGATTTTCTGTGGCCCTGCAGCCGTATCACTATCTATTCCTAAAACCATTTTCTAATTCCTCTTTGACTGTTGTACAGCACAACTGGTCATCTCAGTTTATTAGTAACAAAGACATCAGTTTGAATGCTTAGAAACTTGCTTAGAAATAACCTATCCAAATAATAACGGCAGCAATGATATTTCCCAAAGTAGCAACAGTCTTGTGGCTTCAATGAAAGTAGACACTCAGAATAGTATCGTACTGAGTGGGCATCTTCCAGAGAATAAGCTGTAATGATGTCACATAAGATTTTAGAGAGGCCAACTTCAAGTGCACTCAGGAAAGTGAACCTGGGCATTTTATGATCTGCTGGGAAAATGTAATCCTCCTGTCCAATCATTGCTCAGTGGCTGTAAAAATGTTCTGGGCCCCTCAGGAGATTATAGCTTGTGCTATGACTGACAAAAAACCCAGGATAACTATAGTAAGGCATACTTCAAAATGCTAGAATTATTTTCTTGGCGGCTTAACACTTTCTCTGCCACAGTGCTGAAAGGGAAGCCCTCATCCACACAATATATCTACAGCAGATTTTTACTATCCAGAACTTCCCCCGAGTGGCTTTGACTTTCCCATTTTGCTTTGTTCAGTCAGATTTAAACAATGTTAAAGAGTGCTGCAGTTTCCCCCACCTTTCTCACATGTCCAGAAGCTAAAAAACTATACAGAGCCATTTCTACCATCATTGTGGAAAACACGTAACGAAACGTATGCAGAGTCTTCTGACTCCATAGCCATCGAGCTTTTTGGACCTAGCATCCATTTTTAGCTCACCCAAGCATGTGGAAAACTGCCATTTCAATGTTTGACTATGCATTTGTATGACAGTGCTGTTCTTTTGGTTCTAGCTTTCTAAAACTACCAAAGGGAGAAATGGGTAAGAAAGAAATAGTCTAGTCCAGTACTTTTCTCCTTGTCCTTCTGTTTCGGATAGAAATAAATAAGATGATGATTCCACTGAAAAGCATGGTATTAACTTAAAGGACTGTTTGTTCAGCTTTTTTTTAATGTTATTTTCACTACCTGCAAAGATACTTTAGCGTTTGGAATATATAACACTTGTAATGACTAAAACACTCAGAGAGTGAAAAAGAAAGACTGAATGGCTATCAAAATTGCCACTCCTGAATTAAGAGGTAATTCCAACATATTTAAGCCACTTATCTCCAAAGTGTTGATATATATTATTTTTATTTTCAAACATTCTAGAGGCTCTTTTTTATAAATACGAAACTTAAATCATGTGAAACATTATCACCTGCAACCTGATAATAAATACCTTTACCTCAATGAAGAAGGATTTTAGTTCAGGGAGATGCTGAAACAGATTGAGGGTGGCGTTTTCATTTTTGTTCTGCTTCTGCACCACTTCCTCCACAGATAATCTTGCTGGATGGGGCTCCTAGAGTAAGTCCAGAGAAGCAGGAACCACAATTACACCTCCATTCTTCCACGGAGTATTGAAATAAGAGGAGTAAAGAGTGCCTGATTTGGCACAGAGTGGAATGTTCCTGCATGACCAAGGCAGGGAGATGTGGCAAGGCCTGAGCAGAAACCTCTGAAGCTTGAGAACCAAGATACACAGTAGAAGGCAGGCTATTCATCTGGAGATGGTACCTGTGACTCCTGGTGCTTCCAAAGGATTTACCTTCAATAGTTGGCAAGGTGTTTGTCCAAAGTTGTTAATCATCCCTTCTAAGGCTTTTCTTTCTTTCTCATCAGTCAAGGCATCCAGGTCTACAGCTCCTGGGATGACAGTCAAATGGCAAATAAAATAAAATAAATATCCATGTGCCATTCTGTACATGGTTTCACAAGTATATATTACTTCATATTTCACCACCTGAAGTTGTTACAGGGAAGAACACGCTTGCTCCCTTTTCTGCAGTTATTGCTATATTTCTCCATGTAAATGTACAGAAGCCTCTCTCTCTATCTGGTGTTCTTCAGATCTACCCAGACAGCAAACCCCAAAGAGCATCAGGTTAAGGAAGACCAATCTCTGGTAGTGAGAGAGCATATCACGACGGCCTAAATGCTAACAATGCCCCAGGTCTGTGACCAATCTGCTCTAACCATTTGGATGCAACGTAAAGAACAAGAATGAAACCTAGCTTAGTATGATGAAAACAACCCAGCCTTGGATCTGTGTAGTCCCTTTTCCTCTGGCATGGGTTACAAAGCATTTTCTTTCATTTTTTTAAAGTATTCAACCCTAAGAAGTTCTGGTTATTCATAATTCTGATTAGTGGACAGAGAGCAACTTCATACCAGTTCAGATAACATGCTAAACTGTGGTTAAATAAAGACAGAAGTTTCCAATCTTCCCATAATTACACTAGAGCTGAGGAAAGAGCATTTAAGCCTCGAGGCTTATCTGGAGAGGTCTTCAGTTTCTGCTGTGAAAAATTATCCTCTGATGAGAGCCACAAACTTCTAAAGGCTGATGAATTTTACCATTAGAATTTCTGTGGCAATCACAAGGAGTCTGGTAGCACCTTTTCTGACTAAAAGATTTCATTCATAAGCATAAACTTTCATGAACTGCAGCTCACATTATTAGATGACTGGACTTCATGTAGTCTAGCCACTCTATGAACCTGATGATGCTCATGCCTGTTAATATAACTTGCTAGTCAGAAAAGGTGCTACTCGACTCTTCCTGATTTTTTTGCCACCCTAGATCTAGGGCTCTCCTCCTACAATGTGGCAATCACAGAAAACCTGTTAAGAGCTGGTTGAGTGGAACCCTCTGAATGAAGACTAGGAGAACATTCCAAATCCTGAATTTTTATCACATCAACTTTGTCACTTAAAGTCACCTCCTGAAATCATGCTTTAATAAATGACCCATGTATACAACATAGGTAAAATAAAGCACTTGCATGGCGATGTCATGGACATGTCCATATAGGTTGTGTGGCAACTATACAAAAATGGTTTGCCAGGATGTATTTTCAACTCCCAATTTAGCTTACAATTCTGCGATTTTTTTAGTAGCCTCCCATCCAAATATTAACAAGGTCTGATCTTGGTTAGCTTCTTCTAAATCAGCCAAAAATCAGAAACATGATGTAACGCATACATATTATCACTGAATAGTTGGTCACTGACACACTGTTAATGATTTTTTAAATACTCTACCTAATTAGCCACATAAAGGTGCTAATGCAGAAGAATCATAGATGAGCCATTGAATACTATGCAGCACTAATCATGTCATACAGCTTGTAAGATAGCAAACATTTGGTAGAGTGCAAAATCTTCTCCATTGCATAATCAAAACCTATTGTGCCCTCTCCTGCCTCTGGTTTAGCTTTTAAAGGCACAGTTAACCCTTTCCAATACACATACTCCAATTATGACCCAAGAAAAGGTGGGGCTTCATACCTTCATAGGTACAGTAGTAGAAGACATTAAGAGCTTCCACTGCAGCTGGCCCTCTCTGTTTATAGCCAAAAATCAGATCTATCCATTCATGGAGATGAGCAGACACATATTCTGATTCCTAAGACAGCAAGAAAAAATTAAGTTCAGTAACTGAGTTCTTCAAAGAAACTTCTTCTTGCCCATTTTATTTTTTGAAAAAAAAAGCCTTTTTTCAAATACATTTTTGTCCCCATATTTACAATTTACCTTCAGTGAAAAAGATTTGCATATTCTCATCTTAGTTTTATGATAATGTTTGCCCACATAGGCATTGTGAAATATAAGAGAATATATAAATTCAAGTTTAGGAGAAAAAAATTAGGTACCACAAAATATTAATAAGAGGTACAATTTCATTCGGCTGTGCTAAAAACACTAAGAGTAGCATAGCAACTTACATCTCAAAAGTATTATAAGAAGATTTTTTTTCAAACCATTTGGCCAGATTACCAGATAAAATCCACACAGTTAGAGACCAAGGGGAAAACCCATGGAGAAGGAGGAAGAGAGAAGGGACATCGAAAATCGCTTCACAAAATGATTAGTGAATACTATTCATTCATTACAGAATACAATACTATTTCATTTCCTGTCAACTTACACACACACTCTGATGGCCCTTTGTGCCAAATACACATTTTTAATTCTTACCCTCTCTCTCCAGAGGGACTATAACTCACCAATGCTTTCCTGTGTTTGAAAATGAAGTCTTCTGGAGAATGTGCCCATTTTGGTAGGACAACATCATTTACCTCTTCTTTTGAAATCTGGAGTTGACCCAAACTGAAATCTGCAGAGTGGAGATAAGACAAAAGGGTTTCAGGGGCAATTAACCCAACAAAACATATAAACGCTTATCAGAGTTATTGCTCTCTAAGGCAGATACCTCTAAGGGAGAAGATGAGGGAAGAAAAGCAGTCAATCAGGAAAATCAATTTCTCACATTTTGTTTTAAATAAAGGTGGCTTCTCTGAATTATGTAATAGAATAATGGCAACCACAGTAATATGGCAAAAGCATATTTTAGGAATTTTTCTAAGATAAATCAGATTTTCTATTCATTCTGTAATCACAGGATCAGAACATTAGCTAGCGTGTTGCTTACAGAACAAAAGATAATCCATCATTCTGTGTAGTTTATTATTGATTTAACTCCTTACGATTTTGATTCTCTAAGAACTCTGGGAAGTAGAAAAATTCTGGTATTAGCTCATTCACGTCATTTGGATTCTCCATAAGAGCCTGCCAAGTAGCAGGAATGGAATGGAACTGTCGATCCGCACAATCAAACCTGCAGAGAGAAAATACAAAAGCAAGCCATCCAAATTAAACTTCAGCATTTCCACTGAAATTCCATTTAAATAATGGAGTTGCATTTAACTTTAGCTCAGTGCTCTTCCCATAAAATCAAACATGGGTGCAATTAAACAAAAAAGAGTATAACTACTTATTCCAACAGAGGGACAACAATGCATTCCTGGAGCTGTGCATGCATTTGCACACATCCCTGCATTGCTTTTGAACTAGAACATAAAACTGGTTTATTCAAGAATTCTACTTAGCTATTAACATATAATAAAGCTCTGGAGAATAGTACACTGTGCATGGAGGACGACTGTGTGTGGCCATAATAAACCTTGCCAGGAAACTTGGACATCACCAAGTATGCTAAGATTACTTGGCAACGTATCATGAAGCCACTATCAGTTCACAATTTGAACATCTTACTAGAGAATCTGAACTGTGCTATACAAATTATATTGAAGCAATAAGTTTAAGTTATGCAGTAATACACATTCTAATTCAGAAAGGCCAACAACCCCAACCAATAATCTATTTTTTTTAATGGCACAATCATAATCATGTTTACTCAGAAGTAATTTCCAGTGTGTCTCAAGGACTTTCCTCTCCAGTTTGTGTGTTAAGAACTGTACCATACAGTGTAATTCATGATTCAATCTCTCCTCTCCCACCCCCATCCAATTTCATTTTCATAGTTGGCCCATGACATGGGTTAGGATAAGGGATAGCAAGTGGCCCAAGGGCAAGTGGTAATTTTAGGCTGAGTGGGATTTTATTCCAAACCATGGCTCAATCCTCAAGCTAGGAGTTGGAAGCTCTGGCACTGAAAAGGTACGTTCAAATTAAACAAAATTAAATTAAGTACACTAAGTCTAGCACACACACACACACACACACACACCCCAATTTGCTCCTTCTGTCCCATTAAAAGTTACAAAGAAGTGGCAACTTTAGAGGGCTTCTATCCAAAGCTCTTGTTCTATGGATAGCAAAACAAAATACACCAGGATGGGTTTCTAATCTACATAAATAATGTTTTTGTTCGATCAGAAAGAAGGTTTCAAAGAAGGCTTCTTCCTGGCTTGCTTTTATCAAAGGATCTATCATATTTGTGAGTCCTCTGAAATATATGTAAGGATGCTTCTCTTTCCAGAAATAAGCATTCTGCCCTAAGTATGTGAAGAAATGGTACCTTGTTCGCCTTCAAGGAAAAGAACATATTCTACAATTTAGCCATTAAGCCAACAAAAGAAATGTAGACATCTCTTATTTATTAATATTATACCTCCCACTCTGAAGCTGGATATGCAAAGTGGTAAAAGGCTCAACCCGAATGAGGTAATGCATGACTCCGGCCGCATTTGAGTAGTGAGTACCATAGTGGAACTTGTCAATAACTCCAAGGGGGTCTTCAAAGTTATCATATCTTAAAAAGAAAAAAGAAAAATAACACATTTTCGTAATGGAAAATCTATTGGGATTTATAGTCTCAATTACCCTGAGCTCTTATATTAGCACCATTTATCATCTGGGACTTTAAGAACACTCAGTTTTAAAAAACCTCATACAAAAAGAATCTGGGAGCTGATCTTTCAAGTTTTTCTTTTTTAACTAGGCCGGGCTTGAAACACTAGAGTCAATCTGTCTTGTCTTTTCAGTTTATGACTATATAGCAGATAAATAAACACCATATGTATGAATGGTTGAAAAGCAAGGGAAAAGTAGAATTTTGCACTGAAAATATTTCATGGAACAATTTCACATTTTCTGTACTAATAAAGAGCACAAAGGTGCTGCCTACCATCCAAAGCACTTCTTCAATCCAAATAATTTTTGAAACATTCGTATTATACACCAACTCCACAACGCTACCTCCACTAGGCTTTTCGAAAATAGTTAGGGCTATTTTTTGTTGTTCAGTCTTTCAGTCGTGTCCGACTCTTCATTTCTCCATGAAGAATGACCATTATGTTAGCAATATAGTTACCAACCTCCTTTTTTTGTCAGAGTTTTATGACTGCCTACTTCCCTCCATGTGCAATAACCAGCCTTCAGTTTCACACATCTCGAAAGGCTGCAACAATTTAAAAAGCTTTTATCCTAAATCTACCTATCAATGTATACTTGGAGAGCTTTCTTCGCTATCATTTGAACAACAAATTCCACTTATTAGTTGGAAGAGAGGAACAAACATAAAGATTAAGAAGAAGCAGATCCATAATAAGGGACAGTTAATTGTAATAAATCAATTAAATGATTATTTCAAAAGAAATACCTTTCCTTTACAGCTCTAACATTCTTTTCATTCACTACACCAATGGGTTTAGACAGATCCCGAAACACTGCAGGATTATTCAAATCCAATTCTTCTGAAGTGTAATCCTGCAGGATCCATGGAAACTTGAACAAAAAGGAGAACATTCTTCAAATCTCACATCTGCTTTTTGATAAAATATAACATTGTATCTAATCAGAAACAGGGGGCAGAAATAATACTTACAACAGGATATTGTGCAAGATCATTATAGGTTCGTCCTGCCATAGTATTTAACTGAATGAGGTAATCAAAATTGGATATTTCTCTGTTCACCCATTTCTAAATAAAGAAAACCCAGTGTTGAAGCTAATATTGTGTAAAAGAGTTACTGATATATTTTACCATATTTCAAGCAAACAAAATGGCAAAATTAAAACAACATTCATGTTTATTCAGACTTTTATGCCATCCTACCCCTACAACCCACATAGGAACTAGAGCCATACAACCATAAAAAAATTATAAAACATTAATACTATTGCTTCCCTATATTATCTAACTAACTTGTCTTTCAGCAGAATGCTCTACTGTATTTAGGATGAGATTGTGTAAAATAAAGCAAATATTAGTTTTATCATAATTAGGAAGAAAATAGATTTCATCCTATATACATCACAAGTTAAAGTTTATTGTACTCTTCAAGTGACAAACTCTTTTTAATAGAGAAGAAGCAGAAATAAAAGACGTTATCATTTAAATATTACATTTATCTGTATTTTAAAAAATTACCATTGTAGTTTTCAAAACTTTGAGTGACACCAGGTGAGGGAGCTATTATACCAAGCAAAAAGAGACATGAATTATTTTTAACTTCCCCACTATTCAGGTTATTATCCTACCTGAGTCAATCCAGAAGCTTTAAATAATTCTTGGGGAGATCTGGTCCCACTAATATTTTGAGAACAGAGAGAGAGAATTCGGCTATATACTCTGTTTCTTGTCTACAAGAAAGAAGGTACGTAGGTTAATTTACTCAATAACTGTATCAGAATTTCCCTATTTTCACATTTGGACTTGGCTCTTTGGCAACCTGATTGTGGGGCTAATCCATGCAATGCAATTTATTATTATACTGCAATAAATTCTCATGCATCTCGATAAGTGCTATCACATTACTTACAGGTGCCTTGCCTCAGCACTCATCGTCCCCGGCAAGAATGGCTCACTACACTAAGCACTGAAGAAGGGTATAGGCTCAAGGAAAGTGCAAACTTCAGTCTTGGTTTTCTGTTAAGCATATCTGTATAAAACAGGGCTTTTAAACTATGTAGTTTGGCTTTCACTATTAAATATTTCAGCTGACCATTAAAAAAAAAAACTTACATGTGCACCTAAAATCCTAATATGAAACAATTACTTCACCATCCCACATTGGGTTCATTTTCAGCACATATTGTTGAGTTGAACCCATTCATCTGTTCATGGGAGATCATTGGCCAAAGTCACTCAGTAATGAAAAAGATATTTAGGGATTTCTCCTGAGGTATTCTGCACAAGAAACGTGTAAAGTTACATACCTCCTTTTTAAAGTTAAGGAAATAGTTAGTCTGGTCAATAAAGAAGATCTCCAAAGCTGACCTCCTCAGATTATAACGCCGCAAGTGAATCTCTCGAATTTGAGAAAGAGGCCATTTAAAATCAAAACCTATACCTGGATACAGAAGAATTTCAATTTATTCTTAACTATATTCAAAGAGAAGGTATCTAATAATTATGAAAGGCAAGGAGGTCTGGTAACATGGTTGGAAAAGTAAAAACTGCCTATTGGAAAGCGTCATACAGGCAGTCCTCACTTAATGACCATTCATTTAGCAACCATTTGAGGTTACAACAGCGCTGAAAAAAGTAAACTACGACCAGTCCTCACACTTATGACCATTGCAGTGCCCTTGTGGTCATGTGATTGCAATCCAGGCACTTGGCAACCAGCTTATACTTACAATGGTTGCAGTGTCCTAGGGTCACGTGTTCGCCATTTGAGACCTTCCCAGCTGGCTTCTGGCAAGCAAAATCAATGGGGAACCATGTGATTCACTTAACAACCATATGATCACTTAATGACCACAGTGATTCGCTTAATGACCACCACAAAAAATGTCATAAAATCAGGGGTGGTCACATGATGCCTCACTTAACAACCACCCTGCTTAATGACAAATTTTCCAGTCCCTATTGTGGTCGTTAAGCGAGGACTACCGGTAGTAGAAACTGAAGATGTAAAAACTTTGCTAAAACTCATGGCCACAGATCTAAGACAGGAGTGAGCAACTGGAGGCATCAGAATTACATCACTTCAAACTACCCTTTTGTAGTTCCCTGTCACTGAAAATCAGTGGTAAAGTTTATCAACAATTAAGATATGAAACAAACAAGAACTGTAGTATAAGATTTAAAATCATCGTAATCCATTAAAAAAAAAGAAACCCAATTTGCTCCCCAAACAAATGAAAAATAGAAAATTCTGCCCCAGTATAGTTCTCAAGCTCCCCCCCGCCCCCAAAAGAAAACATTATGTGTTGCCCTCGCCACCAAAAAATTCCCTATACCTGGCTTAAGAGAAACAATCAACAGAATTTTCTTTATTGGGGGGTCTATCAGAATGATATATTCAATCCACCTTCCATTAAGCTCTCAGAGAGAGAGATGGATGGATGGATATTACATTATGTCATGTCCCCATGAATGAGGGGGAGAAGAACATTTCCAAGTAGTAGATCAAGCCGACTGCCAAATAAATCTGTGAATATATTTGAACAGGGATTCCCAACGCGGCTGGCCTACAGAAGATACGCAATACAAGTACAGAACAATTCATTTCAGTTGATCAAAGCTGTGGGAAATTGAAGGCCTTTTAGATGTTGAACTACAGCTTTCAACAGTCCTACCCAGCATGGCTTAGACTGTGGGAGGCTGGGAATTGTACCTTAACTATTTGTACAATTGTTGGAGGATCCCTACACAGTCAATCAACATGTTCCAATAATGTCAAAATACTTCAAAATAAACCTCTCCCCAAATTTTTATTTTACTTATCTAAGTGTGTGTGTGTGTGTGTGTGTGTGTGCGTGCGCACGCACATGCCTTCAAGTCAGTACTGACTGTGAGCAACTATATGAACAAGTTCCTGCAGTTTTCTTGGCAACATTTTGGGAAGTGATTTGCCCTTGACTTCTTCCTAGGGCTGGGAGAGAGTGACTGGCCCAAGGTCTCCCAGCTGGCTTTGTGCCTCAGGCGGGACTAGAACTTACAGCTTCCCAGTTTCTAGCCTGGCACCTTTAACCACTACACCAGACTGGCTCTCTTCTGAAATACCTGGGATTTAATGGTCATTTGTCCATCTACCTCAGCTCCCCTAAACCAGTTCCTTCCAGATGGGAGTCAGCATTTTGTCTTAGGGTGCTGTAGAACTTAATATCTAACTAATTTTGTTTTGAAATCAATGTTAAAAATAAGGCAACTGAAGTACAATCTTGTTTCCACAGGCAACAGTACACTAATACTCCAGTAACTAGACCATGATATGGCACTTGCAGACCTCAATGTGTCTAATGATACCTTCTTTGAATCATTTTATGATCCATGTCCCACCTGACATTATTTTTTAGAGTCCTTTAATTAAAAATAATGAAAGCTAGCACACTGCAAAGTGAAGCCACTAGCCTTAAGCACTTTTATTTGTGCTTAAGCATTTATAAGAATGCCTCTGCCCCACCACGTAAACCTCAGAGGCAGTAACAGAAAATAAGGATGATAGCTGCACCTGGCACCTTATTCTGACATGTATCTACAGCAGTGCCTAAAGGATTTTGTGGTTTTTGTCACAATGCAAAAGCAGTGTTGCATTGCAAGCTCGCCCCCTTTGGGGCATGCATGCAACAGTGTGATGCATATAGAAAAGCGGTAAGTCATTTGTGATGCTGCAACACTGCTTTCATCAGCCTGATTCCCCTTGCTCCCCAGATGCCACTGGGACCCTCCACCCAGAAAGCAGATAAGAGCAAGCTGAAGTTGTAAAATGCATTGTGAGAGGCTGGAAGAGTGGTTGGGAGCACCTTCATAAATTTGCCTTCTCATAAATGGGTGTTTTATGATGGACCATGCTCACCATGGCAGCCATTTTGGGAAAGTACCCATGTCATGCCCCCCAAATTGGGCTCATCAGCCACAAAAGATTAAGGATCCCTGGAACCCAGGAGAAGGCTCTGCAAACAGCGATATTTTTCTCCACTGCAATGCAAATGGAGAATTCTAAATTCTAAACTATCAAGCATTTGAAATTCACTTCAGTGTGAAAGAGTATATGTAGCCAATCAACAATGCAACACGTAGTGGTGCAACGGAAGTCCAAAGGTCTCACCTTCTTCTTTTTCAATGCTGCCGTCATAGAAATAAATGTGTTGTGTAGTGACCTCTAGCCTGCCAGGTATTATATTAATTATTGTAATAAGTTCACAGTCTTCTGAGAGCACAAGTTTTTCTTTTTGACCCTGCTCTTCCTTTTCATCCCTGCAGCAGAAATATCAAATGATAGGCTTGACTGGCTGGATACTACAAACGTTACAAAACAAGGCATCAGCATTTCTTAGAAAATAATCAGTATTTGACCGCTTAAACATGTCTTATACAAATGATCCATCACTGAATACTAATTAATAAGAAGACTGATTTGTATCAAGTAGGATTAGCATTGTTTTTGATATATCTCGTAAACCAGACAGGAGGAAAAAACTACTCCTTAAGAAGAGAAAACCAAGAATAAAAGAAAGTTTGATCCTGTAATGAGTTTCTCATCTCTCAATCATGAACAGTGAGAACTTTTATTTATCACACTACCAGCACAAGAAACACTATGCATAATTTCTTCCCTAAAATATATTTAAGTTAAAAGAAGTCTATATAATTAGAAAAAAAGATGGTTTGCGTGTGTGCTTGTTGAAACAAGCTGTCTGCATACAAGAGTAAAGTAGAAGCATTTTTTTTTTTGCAGCAACAAAACAGGCACACAAGTCCCAAAAAAGCAACACACTTTTTTTTTTAACTAAGTTTGGGCCTATGGGGTAGGCAGGTTGCAAATAAATAAAGTTATTGTTTGAACCTGTTTAGCAGAAGAAGTGTGGTATTAGTCCATATGTACTATCTACACCCAATGTACAAAAAAATGACAAAGGACATTATTTTTAATTTTTTAAAAATATATATTTTTAAAAATCATGATAGGAAACATTGAAAGTATTTGTTTCCTGTGAAGATTTTGTAATCTATTTTTTTATTGTTAATAATTTTAAAAACTTTGGAATGATTTTTTTTCCCTTTGGAATGAAACAAATCTTGATCTATCAGAAGGCAGCTAACTCAGAACCTTCCAACCAAACATATCAGGTAAACTGTTTCATTCCAAACTTGAAAACAAATATCTTTCCATTTCATGTATATTCATGTCTGAAACTGAATACATGTTGTAGAATGGTTTGTGATCATGTGAATAGGAGACAATCATGTAAAAAAAAAACACCTGGTCAGCATGCCCACAATATGTTGCAGCCATACTCTTTGGAACCTGATTCTAAACTCACATACTCTTCTACGTACATATTTGTACTGGATGTTGGATCTTCATCTGGCAGTTCAAGTATATCATCCTCCATATCACTGACTTTTACTTGCTTCACTGCCTCCAGAAGCAGAGCTTCACTTGATGGTGGCATCTGTAGCACTCCTTGAAAGATAAAATGGGGTTATCCAATTAAAAAAAGTCAACTTCATTTTACACTCTAACAGAACATGAAGTAAATGAATAAAGTAAACATGAAGAGCATTGCATTGGCACCACAGTAGGGCCTCTTTTTCTCTTTGCACATGCAATACCTATGCTGAAAGAGTTATTTAACTGGTGGGGCAATTTATGTACTCCTTCATATGTGCACTTAAGAGAAGTTCCTTAGCAGAGCTTTGTGGATTGCAGTATTGTATTGTCAATGCTTGCTTATCTGCATTCTTACTTGTAACCATTAAGATAAACACCACCTCCCTAATCTAACATCTGTCAAGAGGAGGGGAACAGTAGCTGCCTAAGAGCAAGGTTCTCATAAAACAGGGGTCACTGAGCATCTGCACATGCTGCCTGCTAGAGACCCTGTCTTCTCTAAAAATAAAAGTATAAAAAAGTGACAAAACTCCCCAGACAGATCCCTGGCAAAGACTTCACTATCAAAAGTTATGATCAAATCCCTGATAAGGTGGGCTACCAAGGCATCTCCAGGTATTATTGTTTATACTCTCTCTCTCTTAAGAATTTCAGTGTAGACCCACAGTCCTGGGAGGATACTGCACAACTACCAGCTTTGGGGTCCACCCACTGCCATTCTTGGTGTTCCTGGCATACTGAAAGGGTATGGATTAGTATATCCTTCTCTGTTAACTCTCTTAATTAATTTTAATTTACTTTTATTTTATTCAATAAAATCCTCTTTGGTAGGATTTGAACCTATTGCCTTCAAATCCTAAAAAACCAATTGGCTTCTGACTGGCTACTGGACTGACAACACAAACATTCCTCCAGCCTACCAAGTTGGGTTCTATGACCAATGACTGTGATGGTTTTATTACCATTTAGAGACTTTTTACCCCCTGAATTGCTTGTGGTTCTGCAGTAATTTAATAATAATTGATCCTTAATTTAAGTTCTGCTGTAGCTATTTTATATGACAATGTTCTTATGTTCTTGATTAGCTTGAGGCTTTTTATGCATTTTAGATTCATAATCAAAATTATCATTTCCCCAAGCTCCATCTTTCAGTATTTCTCTGCTATAATTATTAGAAATAGTATGCCTGTCCACATGTTAGAAAGTAGATATAGCTATCAAGCTATTTCACTCTGCTATAATGTATTTGCCTATGCACATATGTGCATTTAAAATAAAGTTTTTTTTAAAAAAACACAAACATTCCTCAATTCATAGAAAAATTCCCGTAAGTCACATAATTCTATTTACATTATACTGTAATTTTTAGCAAATGAACAAAAACAGATTTGCTCAAAAAGAAACACTTTTATCACAAACAGAAAATACAAGTTGAAAGGAATTAAACAGATCAATGAGAAATCAGGATGGAATACTCTTAAGAGCCAAATCAATACTTAATAAGGATAAAAGCCACTCAATCTCACCTAGATTATCCCTCAGGGCACTGGCCTCCTGGTGAGAGTTGAAATTGTAATTTTGTACCAATTTTAGCCTCATTCGTGAATAATTTTCCACATTTGAAAGTTTCCAGTGAATGAGATTCAGCTTCCTAATGAAAGGAATATACCCAAAAGAAATGGAAAAACATTAGGCAGGTGACATCACTGTTTGTATGGAAAAGGAATGAGAAATGCTGTACTTGAATACAAGATTTGGGGGGAAAAACCCCTGCAGCAATTATGTTTTCTTCTTCATGATTTTTTCCATACTGTTCCAGGGGGAGCATGAAGATCCCACTAGTCAGGGAAAATGACCTGGTTCCTTCTCATGTAAGATGGCCTCCAGGCTGAGCTGGGTCTCTTAATATGTGTGATACTAAAAGCACATGGGAAATTTCCTGCCTTGCTTTGATAACTATGAATTACGTCTGCTAACAGCTCAAAGTAGTACCAAACCAAAAAAAAAAAGAGCGGGGGGAGGTTCATCTAGGCATTTTTATGGAGTGTGAAGTAAAGGCATCATCAGGAGTCATGAAATCTAATGGGCTGACCATCCATGATATCTCTAAGCAAGAATGAGCAGAAATCCAGTTTGCAGGATCTACATTTTTCCTGTAGAATCCTAAGATTCATCAACTGGAGAGAGAGAGACATAAATAAATTAAAAAGTAGGTTTAGAATTTTAAAATTCTGAGCCCAGGAGTTTGTTCCGAGTATCAGAAGATCAGAATTTACTCTCAACTACTGCAAGCAGTATCATTTAAGACAGGAAAAGAAGTTATTTTGCTGCTGCTTTGGGTAAATAACAGGGAATGAGAAAACCTTGCCAAACTACTACAAGTCAACAAGCACTCTATCTTCTGCCCACCTTGGAAACTGATCATGCTACCATCAAGTCCCAAAATGTGCCTCAAAAAATTCCAGGATTTTCTTTTTTGGTTGTTTCAGCCACATGCCTCGCTCCAGAAAGGGTAAAACATGCTTCAAGGAGAAAGAAAACAAGGTGATTTCCCCTACCTTTCAGCCCAAGGGCCCTGTTCACAGGTAAGACACAGTTTGGCAGCTCTCCACTGTCGCAGAGTTGTTGTGTGCTGATTATTTAACTGTTTTAACATGCCGTTGTAGCGCATGTTCTCCTGCCGTGCTCTCCGGTTAAACGGCTCTACAAAAAACTCCTGGAGACATAATAAACCTTATGTAGGTCTAAGTGCTTTGGAAGGCTTGAACAAAGGACTTGAAAAACCTGTTATGTGAGGGCTTACTTTAATAATCAAAGTAATAATCCAAACTGCATGTAATGCAAAGAAGCAAGTGTATTTCTTTGAGTCATTAGCCAAATAAAAAATATAACTCTGTGCATCACCAGCCAAAAAAACAAACATGAACTTTCATATGAAAAATTGCTTTCAACAGCAACCAGAGGCAGAACTAATGTTAGAGTTCCTTCCCTTCACTGTCAAAGATACAATACTGGCGAAAGAGCAATGGTTCACAGCACATCCTACAGAATCCAGTCTCAAAATACTGCCATTCTCACATGATTCTCTTGCTCAGGCAAACTCCTGAGAAAATCACTCTACTTGCAAAATGTCACGATTTTACCTGAAACTTGAGCTTGCTTTCTCCTCTCTCTCGTTCCCGTTTATGGATGCTGACCATTAGCGCCTCAAAGCAATCCTTCCAATATACTGCCATATGTTCATGGCCATCACTGAAAATGCTGAGCTCGTACTGCTTCATATTGGGGATAATCTAGTTCATAAAGGATAAGAAGGTTAACATGCACTCCCTTTCTCTTGCGCAAGAGAAAGACAATTTTAAAACTCACAACTTACATATTTATCGATGTAAGCTTGCCATTCATCAGTTCTACAATAGTCCTGGAAGTCCTCAAAAAAGGAAGGGCTTCCATTAGTGGAAGGCAAGGAAGGCAAGTGCAAGTTCATGAACAGAAGGTCATATATTTTGGAAATGAGAGTTCGAACTAGAGGGATCAAGAAGGAGTAAGTTTCGGTCTTTTCTTGGATCGACCTGCTCAGGATGCCTTCCAGTTTTCCCAGCAGATAACAGGATTCCGCTTGGTTGTCAAGTACTTTGGTCTGAAGAAGCGTGTTGAGCTTGGCTGCAGCCATTGCACAAACCTGGTGTGGGGACAATGGGAAGAAAAATGACTATCAACCAATATAGTTAACAAGTTATACATTTTCCCTCAAAGGTATTTCAATTCTCCATTTGCAACTCTTGAAATTCCATAAATTTTGGGGTCCTGGGGTACATTTGAAATTTTGAGAGCATACCAGAGGGACTCTCATGAAATGTTTCTGATGGTGGCTATAGCCAACCCCAAGACTCTCATTTACTAGAAGACAAAAAAAAAATCTCTGGGTTGAAGCCCCCCCCCCCAATTATATTTTCCAAGGGCATCTCGGGGCTCCAGAGGCATTACTGGAACTACAGGTTGTATTTGAGGCTGGTGCTTTGTTTTGCAGCTTGCTAGCTTTCCATTTGTTATTGTTTAACTAAAAGAATCCAAAGATATAAAGTAGGGCATGAAGCTCAATGGGAAGCATATTATCACATAAGAAAAGAATCTACATTTTGCCTTTCTTCTTTAAAACTCAAGGCACTGCATACAGGATTCCCAACAGCCCTCTCTACTGCTCCTGATAAGGGCCAGACTTGCTTATCTTCATCAAGGTTACTCATCTGGCCATGCCTGGTGGTCAGAACTAGATCACTAGGAAATGCCTCTTGAAAAACATTTTCTGTGAAAGAACATGACATAGGTAACAGCTTCTATGGATCCAAAACCACGAACAAACTGATTTGCATACTTTTTTTCTGGACGTTTGGAGTTGAAGCTTATTAAAAGGGAGGGAGGGAGGAAGGGAGGGAGGGAGGGGCATGCTCTTGATTCCTTGCCATCTGGACATTTAAAAATACAGCAAGTGGATTAGTGAGGTCTTAGTTCATTCTGAGGTGCCATTATTCTTCCTGTCAGAATTTTCCTGACTTTCAGTTAGCTTAGGTCTTATTAGCTCTTATTATGATGATAACCATGTAGGCCCAGCTCAATAAAATAAGGTGTATCAAGAGCATTTATTTGTGCATCCAAATTATATATGGATTATTAGCATTTTCTCACCATGCAATGTATTTATTGTTTGTTTATATTTATATTCAAGCCTTTCACAGAGGTCTCAAATATATGCAGTTTCTTCTTGTATCCTTTCAAAATCTCTGTAAGAAGGTTAGGCTAAGATAATGGCATTCTAAACTAGTGATAAGCCATGGTTTATTTTGAAAAAAAACACAAGTGGAGGGAAGAGATATAAAGGACATTTATCATCTGTTTAATAAAAAAAGGGGACTATGGTTTGTACCATCACATATTCTAATAATCAGAGAAAACAGAAACCAGTATTTTTTCCCAAACTGCAGCTACACATTTTTGTACATTTATATATTGACTGATTAATTATACTTCAAATCCATCCAAGCACCAAAGTTGTCTTTTATTTGTATAGGAAGGGGAAAAGTTAAGTAAGGATGCGCAAGCTCTAAATTTGCCACAACCTATTTCTTTGCAAAAGAAAACCAAAACTTTACTGTATTTGTGCTTTCCCCAGCAGAGAAATTTTCAGTAATGTAACAAACCTGTAAGTTATCTTGTCCAATGAACCCAAGAAGCATCTGGACCTGTACTTGGTAGAGCTTCACGTATTCTGGGCCAGAAGAGTACCAGACTGACAGTGTGTCCATGAGGGTCACCAGCTCTTCCAGGAGCTATGCAAAATTACATCCAGAATTAAAGTAAAAGACAAAAAAAAGTTCAAAATGTAAACTGAGGAACACTGAATGCATAGCCCATGACACAATAAGATGTAATGTTCAATTGTTTTCTCTTAACAATGTTCTGTTCCCTCACAATTCATACTAAATAATTATAATGACTGGGAGAAAATACTATAGAATTAGAATGACCTGAGTTTGATTATTTGACAATGGCAGGATTTTGATAGATTTTACTATGAGTTGTTGACATTTAGAAGAGTTGGCAAATATTCTTTATGTTAACCCTTGCTAAGGAAATGTGATCTTTCACTGTCTCGTACACCTGGATAAACTTTCAAAGGTGGAAAGCTGCACAGTGACTCTCATATCACAGTGACATTCGTGTCTGGAGCCAGGGTGATACAGCAGTGAGCGTGTTGAACTAGGACTGGGGTGACCTGGGATCAGTCCACCATCCATCATGGAAAATCAGTGGGTGACTTTTGGGTCAACTGCTCTCTCTCAGCCCTGAAAAGGAGACAATGGCAAATCACTTTCAAACATGTTGCCAAGGAAACTGCATGGACTTGTCTGTATAGTCACAAGGAGTCAAGACTGACTCACGCACAAACATAATTGGTATAGCTGGGTCTGCTTATGGACAACCCTGCTACCTAAAAGGAGGGAGGGAAAAAAGCAGGAAAAGAATACATGTGTTTATTTCACAGAAGCTCTGTAAGTGGAAGGTTCTATGTATGGGCATCATGCCATCAAGCAGAGAATGGAAACTGCCAAACAGCAATGTTTGTTATCACTGTAGAATGTCTTCCTCACAGAATCTTTGATTAAACATTAAAATGTGTTTCTTGATTAATTCTAAAGTTTTTAAAACATACATTTAGAAAATTGAATTTAAAAATTTACTCTTAGAGAATTTACAAAATGCTCCAACGACGTCTGGGGGCAAACCCATGTAGATTTAACTGCAGCCTTTTAAATCAAGTTCTTTTACTTCCAAAGCAGACTGGAAATGTACTAGCCAATGTCACCGGATAACACCCTTTCTTTCCAAAAGCCCTTCCTATATAGTTTTGTACTGACCTTTTCTGTCCAGAGTCTTGAATTCACAAGACCTTCTGCTTGCAGGAAATCTTGAACAATGAGCAGGAGCCGGAAAGCATTCTCAGCATACACTGGGAGGGATCTGGCATCTCTTGTGTCCGTGACTGCCCATTCCAGCATCTTCTCTAGCAAACTAGGTCAAAGGGAAAGAGGTGGCACTAAATAAGCAACTTTTGTGAATTTTAGTTACCGATGGAAAGGCAGCAAGAAGACAGAGTTAAACCCAACATCGTTATTATCTAGTTTTTGCCATTTCAGCCAAGGAATTATATTCTGTGAAATAAATTCCACAATCACATAGAAAGAACATTCTAGATACATTCCCTAATGTCACACAAAAATGCATTCTACCTTGATTCTCAAAGGAATCACTCTGGACCATCAAACCGAGCAAGAATTTCCATGCGAAAGTCCCATTCTTTTAATGGGCTCCTCTTGTCAATGGAAGAGAATTGATTTTTGCCCATTCCATTTTTGCCCTGCTTTCCCTAAAAAGTGACCCCATTCTGGTGATCCTTCAAATGGGAAGAGCTGGTATGGGCTGCCAAAGGAAAGGGGATTCAGCAAAAATAATCTCTATTTACTGAAGGCCCCTCTCCCCTCCTGTCAGCACCTCCTTAACTCAAATGCATATTTTCTGGGGAGCAGAAGAAAATATGTAGCTTCTTTAAGGAGGGAGGGCCTAGCAGAAACAGACTGGAATGTCTGCCCACAGCTGCTCTAAAACCCTTTATCAGCTTTAGATCCAAACATCCATTCCCAATGGTAAATGAGGGAGCGGGGTGGGGCCAACTTAGCTCTTTAAAGTTTTTGAAACTTCTGTAGAACTTTAAACTGAGTTTGATTACCTCAAAATGCTTATTGGCAGTCTGATCTTTAAGTTATATGAACGCCTGCTATTTGGACATTTTGGTCCTGGTATCATTGCCACGTCAGAAATTCTATATTTGTTATATATACCAGAAGAATTAACAGAAGGTTTTGAGTCAGTATGCCTTTCAGTAGGAAGTGGAAGGAAGTAGATAAAATTAATATTCACTATTTACTCAGTTTCTGGGATGTTGATCTAGAATGTCTGATTTGTGAACATACAAGAAGCTAGTTTTTTTTGAACTTAAATGCAGTTAGTATAAAATTATTTTGCATGTGTACATTGGGCCCTTCTCAAGGATGGGTGAGCCCCTCCTTTGGAACAGCCAATCTCTGAATTTGGACCACTTCCTTACTATACTTTGCCGAGGGCTCAGGGCTCAGAAAGGCATTTGGGGATGAATAAAGATCATGCTACCCCCAAAACAGTGGTGCAGTGGGTTAACCGTAAACCACTCAGTGTCCCTGGAAATGGAGAGGCATATAAGCTGAAATAATTAACAAATAACAAATAAATATTATTATTCAATATGGATTGGTTGCAAATCTCTGCTTGTTGATGCAGCTCAAGAACTGAACCATTAACTTTCCTGGTCTGACTTGTCATACCATTCCCATATCTTGGTCTGAATTTACAGGATTATTAACCTGACTTTAGAGCTGTCCTGGTTACAGCTCTAGTATTTGGAACTGATCAGGAATTACAATTATTTTACAAATGGGGATAATCAAAAGAATTAAAATACACTGGAAATAAAGATACATCTGATTTGCAAAATGAGTTGCATTTACATTATTGAATACTGTAAGGACCAACTCAAATTTTTTTAAAAGAGGGCAAGGAAGATACTTTTGAGCAATATGGACAAATATCTAAGCATTTTTTCTTTCTCTTTAAAAATAACTTTACATTGTATGTGGTGTTTATACTGTTAATTCAGACCATATGAATAAACATCAGATCCAATAACTGCATCATCTGCCTTTTCTGCTTGATGTTACCACTTTTTTTCTTTTTTTTGCAAAAAACAAACTTTGAAAAAGAAATCATTTGACCTACTTGAGTTTAATCTCATCTGATGGCCGTAGTAGTTCATTAGAGATGCCCAGTTTGGTAAGGGCAGAAAAAACTTGTCCCCTCTCAATCCATGCTGCATCATCTGATCTTTCTATGCCTTTCCACATCACACAGAGCAAAATATCTGTGAGAAGCTGAAGGAGATCATCTTCGCATGCCTAGCAAAAACAGTCATGCATTTTAGAAGATTACAGTATTTCTGAAAGACATCTCACTTATTCTGTTTAGAAAGAGCAGTTCAATTCCACTTCATAACATAGACTCACAGCTTGTATCAAGAACTGCTGGCATTACAGAATCTGAAATGAAAATAGGCAGCTTTTTTGACTGACAAGGCCCAGAAAAGTATATGATCATGTAAAATTACACTTTTTTTAAAAAAAGAAAAGGCAATGTAATGAACAGGGCAGCCCAAAAATAGGTGCAAAGTGTGAGAAATTAAAAATAAATAAATAAATAAAAGAGCAATTTGCAAGGACAGCCCTTCTAGGAAAGATATATACCAATAGAAGTGAATATGTGTAGCTCAGGGTTGAACTGTGGAGTCCTTGGGGTTCTCTGAGCTTGGTTGTTTTCTTGCAAACGTTACGCTACCTGGCTAGGTAACATCTTCAGTGCACCTAGCCGAGTAACGAAACATTTGCAAGAAAACAACCAAGCTCAGAGAACCCCAAGGACTCCACAGATATATACCATTCATTCAATTCAATTCATTCATTCACTCACTCATTTATTTATTCGTTCATTCTGATTTATATGCTGCCCATCTTACACAATGTAACCTTAGGGAGAAACCCACAAAATTAAAAGCCATCATGCTCTAACCAAGACCCTTCTGAAATGTTGGGCGAGAAGGGGATGTATGGCTCTCCCAAGGGGTGCAGTTTCACCATCTGGAAACTGACTAATGACCTCTATGCTTACGCTCTCTGGCAGCCCAGATGGAGATGACAGGCAGACTTGGGAAAGAAGCGGGAGCATCAAGTGTACACATACGTACAATCCAGATCACATATTCTGCCCAGCAGAGCCATGCAAGCAGGTTATGATGGGGATGTCTCACTGAATTCTTATTATTGTTTAATGCTACATTTAAAAAATCAGAGCAACCCAGCAAGAGTGTCTTTCAGCCATGTACCTCATGAATTTCAAATAAGGAAAGATCAGCGGCAAATGCCACCTCCTCTGCAGCATTTGGTTCTTTGTCAAGCTGTCCAGAAAATGACTTTGCATTCTCAATGGGGGAAGGGGTGCTGGGCAGGCTATCAGCCATCTGGCTCCCGCTGTCACCCAGTTCATAAGAGTCAACACTTGAGAGATCTAAGCTTAAATGTGAAGAATTCTTCTGCCACAAGTCCTCCTGGTCCTCTGGCCTAAATGACATCTCCCCCATGGATGTATCGTCCAACACTGTTACAGATTTGCCATCTTCTAAGCTCCACTGGTCACATGAGCCATTAACACATGCAAAACTGGCACCATCTTCCCCATCAGCCTTGGAAGTACGGCACTGCTGATGGTCTTTCGCAGAAGCACGCTTGTCATCTCCTTTAGTAGAGTCACTTCTGGTGTCCCTCACACCATTCCTGACATCAGCATTCTCTTTCAAGAAGAGCTGAGTCAGTGTCTCCTGCCAGCCAAGTTGCTGAGAAATCTGTTGTGCTGAATCTTGTTGGGAATGTAGGATTTGTAAAAGCTACAGAAAACATGGATTCAAACATAATGCATCATAAAAGTTTATTATTTTAGATTTATTTTTGCTTCCTGAATGAAATAAAAAAAAATAACTTTCTCAGATTTCTTATAACACCTAGTTATCATTCTACCTATTAAAGATGCATAAATGAGTTAAACTAACACATAGTTGAGCAAGTGTTAAATGAACACGTAATTACAGTGTATTATGCCAGATTCAGATATAGCCATATTTAGAAAAGCCCCGTTTAGATGAATGGAGCATGGATTGCTATTAACTTTACAACAGTTTGGCTGGGGCTATTTGCAGGGCTTTTCCCCATACCCTGAGCAGCATGCTTTCTGCTTGTCCTTGAGAGAAGGAAGTCCAGAGATAAGGGCAGGGGCAATAAAGGGAAGAGGAACCAGGGGAGCTATGATCTACATCTGCTGAAGAGGAGAAAAACTTAGGGACACAGGGATTACCTGGTGAGAGGGGGAAGCAAGGGTTACCAGTAGGAAGAGCAAAACCATGGAATACTTTCCACTAAGTTGCTATTCCTCCCTCAGTGGAAGGGAGGGAGGGAGGGAGGGAGGGAGAACATCTCCGGTTGCTGGTATGGTACTTTTTCTCCAGCAGCCAAAGCAGAAATGGCCATGGAAACACAGAGCTCCATGGTCAGATGATGGGGGGCAGCCTGCAGCAGGATAATTAGAGACCTGCAAGTTACCAACCTCCCTCAGGCTCCACCTCCAGGTGAATCAGACTGTTGACATAAGACTGAGATGGAGGCTCCTTTATGAGGACATGTCCTCAAGAAATGGTTAGGAGGACATCTTGGTGCTAGGGCCAGAGGGGCATGTGGAAGAGGTCCAAGTATAAGATCTTCCCCAAAATTATTTCAGTCCTAAACAATACCAACATTTTCTTTTCAAAATGTTTCTTTTCAAAAGTAGTGGATCTAACTTCAATATACATTTCTGTATGCTGGATCCACAGACATCATAAAGGCACTAAATGCCAAGGATGTAAAACCCATGGAGTACTGCTGAAAAATGCTCATCTCAGATTATCTTCATTGTGCTGTGAAAAATAGATGAGGGGAACCAGATACAGGTACTCCTTGCTTAATGACTACACATTAAGCACAGTGATCATTAAGTGAGTCACCATATGACCGGACCCAATTTTATGGCCATTTTTATAACAGTCACTAAGTGAATCACGTGATCTTTAAGTAAATCCAGCTTCCCCAATGGACTTTTTTGCCAGAATTCACTTAACGACCACATGATTTGCTTAACGCCCACGGTGATTTGCTTAATGACCACAGTGATTCACTTAATGACTATCATAAAAAGGTCGCAAATCATGATCACATGACCACGGGGGTGATGCGCTGGTTTGCAACTGTCGTTGAGTACAGGTCATAAAGCATTTTTTCCAAGACCATTGTAACTTCAAACTGTCGTTAAACAAACAGTCATTAAGTGAGGACTACCTGTATTGTCAGCCCTAGGAGGTAGGCCAAATCAGAAAACCAACTCCACAGGAAGACTAAAACTGTGCTTTACTGAGACAAGCTCTGGTAGCAGAATCCTGCATGCCTGATTGTGCTTTTCCTACCCTTCCTCTTATGCCCCAGTGAATCAGGGAAGAGTCTGCCTCAATACTATTCCGTTTAAGGAATGTTTCAGGCCTCTTTGTTTATGCAACGATTCTTGCCAATTTCCTCAAGGTCATCTCCCTGACTCTCTACAGATATAAACATAGGGTTAACATTCAAAAATACAGATCTTTGTTAAGTAGCTTTACTGCAAGAATTACAAAAACTTAAGAAAGAAAGCCAGTGACTGCCAAGGCCTGTCCTAGTTTTGGACAGGAGGAAAAGTTCCCATCTATCCCATGTTCTGAAAATGGACTCACCGGGTTGCAGACTGCTTCTGACTATGTTGGTACTAGCTCTCTCACTAGCCATTAGAAGCTAATTTTTCTCAGGGTGAACTATCAGCAGGAAGACTACTGAAGACCGACATATTACTTAAGAGAGATGCCTGTACTAGCATCTTATGCTTTGCATCTACCACCACAAGAGCAATGGTCTAAAGAGTTCGCTATAGTATTTAAGAAATCCTAATGTCCAGAATTATTTTCCAGACTATCAATAGGCTCAGGGCTGACTACCATTCAGTACCAATGTGCCTGCAGACTACCTTCCCCACAAGAAGACTAACCTTTCGACAGGCAGCCACTCTTACATTTAGATCTGCTCTGTGAGCCAAGTGCACCACAGCTATGAAGTCCTTGTAATTCACAACTGGATCTGTAGAGTAAGAATTCAGAAATGTATCATAGCAATGAGAAAATTCACGTATATGAGTCTATCAAAAAATGCCATAAAAGCACAAAAATATAGCTATCAATGTATGTTTGCCATTTTGCTAGCCAACCAAATTTGTGCTATTTGCATAGACTGTATACACTGTGTGGAAAAGCTAATAAGCATTTGAGTACCAGCATGCAGAACTTGGTTGAAAAGGTTCTTCATAAGAGAAGTGGTAAGTGGAGATTCATTCAGGAGCAGTCCCAGCCCTGAATAGCCAACTTCTCTGAGCTTCATACGTTGTTTGCTCCGTTCATAAACTTTAGTGCATTTCAGCATCTGCTCTACAATCTGCAAAGAAAAATGTACGAACTTTTCAGCAGGAAACAAACTGAAAATTCTGCAGAGCCTTTGCAGTTTGCACACTGATTCTTTGCAAGCAAGACCTCAATGGAAAAACAAAATTCAAATGGACTTCTCGCAGAAAAAGCACGTCCTTTAACAAATCTCCTCTTTAACTCTTTTTTATTTGCCTATTGATTTCTGGAAGTTACACCACACAGCACAAAATAATTCTTTCCATAATTATAGTCCAAAAGATGCCCATTGTTATGGCAAATTATGTCTATGTAGGAAAAGGGATCTGTCAGTTACAAAGCTGAACTTGTCTTTGTGTGTTTTTACCATAAAATGAGAGGCAGAAACACAAACCTCACAGAGAAGCCAGATTAAACTTTCTTTCCTGACCTCGTGGATCTCAGCCACTTAGGACCACATTGGCATCTCTCTATACTGTATCAACCTGAGTATTTTTCTTAATCATGTTAGTGCGCTGTAATGCTGCACACTGTTTCTATAGCAAGAATAAATGAAATGTACTAGAAAATACTGCAAAGTGATTGGTATTTGATAGTTTTTCTTCACTGGAAGCAGGTTGAGGTCACTTCCAACTCCACCTGCCAAAAGTTATTTTTTATTGGACTGGGACATCAATTTAATAAACAAACAAATTAGGATTTGTTCTCTTGTAAGCATTTTGATATTACCATTATCAGTATTTCAGTCTAATCAGTTTTAAAGGTTCATATTTCTCTATTTTAACACACACCACCAAGGAGCAACTTTTGATTTAGCAGAGCCCTTAGGATATATCAGAACACAGCCCCAGATATGAAGTGCAACCACAGATACAATGCCAAAACTGACAATCAAATACTAAAAGGCAAAAAAAGGAAGAGAAGAAAAGCAACAACAATCCCAAAATCAATGCTATAACCCTGAGTACACTGCTGGGGAGAAGTCCCCTCTGAACACCTGGAGACTTACTCAGCCTATAAAATTCAGTGTTAGCCTTATTGCCAAATATCTCCCAGAAGAAAAAGTGTTTGTCAATTCCCTGAACTTAATACAAAGTAGTTGAAAAGAAGAGTTATGTCTTGTTCCTTCTTCCAAAAAAATCCATGTTTCTTACAAAAATGCACAACTTGCTAGTATTATCAATCGCCTTAGGAGAGATGTAAAAAAAAGGGGGGGTTACCTTGAACACAAGCTCTCGTAGTCTATCAGAATACCTCTGATTCAGCAGAAGAGCATACAGGATATCCGCGTGTCCTGGCTCGAACAGCAACAAGAAAAGCTGATCTCGGGTTGGGCAGGTGTTAAGCAGGCTGAAGAGCATATCTAGAATCCCACAGAGCTTGGGGAAGGAGAAGAGGAAAGATCATCTAAGACTCCAGAATGCAACTCATTTCTGACATTCAGTACCATTCAAAACAACATTTGTCACCAGTGACTGATCTGAAATACAGTTATGCTTGAAAATGCATACAAAAACAACTCTTGTTTGAATTAGAGTTGCCCCACTTATTCAGACACAGGCCATTTTTTGAGCTTATTCAGAGTCTAATTGAGCTCTGAATCTCATTTGCATAGATATTTGCAGGAAAGATAAAGAGACCTGCCTTGAGAACCAGCAAAAACAGGAGATAGGGAAATATATGCTTGCTCAAATAATTTAAAACAAGCACAAGGAAAAATTGATTTTTTTTTCATGTTTTTTTCATGTTTGGGGAGAGCATCAGAGCCATCAGAGCAGCTTGTAAATCAATCAATAAAAAGAAAAGACCTTCTCCTTAGGCTTACAGTTTAAAAAACACAGCATAAAAGAAAAAGGGATGGAGAAAAGGGGACACGTGCACAGCAAACCACCTTATTCTCGCAAAACCTCTTCTAACGACCTACCTGGCATATGAGAAATGGGCTACTGAAGTCTTAGGGGACTTCCACAAAATAAACAGGTTACCCAGCTTTCAACAAAACAGCTATAATACACCCAGAAAACTGATGATGATACAGGGTGGACTTCAGCTTTCTAGGACTTTGCTGGGAGTTCCTGATATTTCATCACTCCAGCCACAGCATGTAAGATTCAGATGACATCCTCACCAAGAGGAGACTGTCTTGCTGCGTCTCCCTGCAGGGCAACTTCTGTGAAGGGAAAGGAGAGGTCCAGACTAGGCAGAGCAGCCATGCATCTAGTTTGTGAAGATGCTATGTCATTTTACTGTCTCCAAATCTTGGTGAAGAGGTGACCTCAGTCTAAGTCTAATACTTAAATCACCCCATGAAAGGAAAACAGAACTCTGGATGCAGAGGAAAGAACTAGGCAAGATGGAGCCTGCTTTGGATCTACAGTTAGGGGCTTATGGACAGCAAACACTGTACCTTCACTATGCTATGTGGTGCAGTAAAAGAAAACAGTATCCCTGTGCAACGAAGTGAGGAATTGAGGGAGTTCGGTTACCCTGTGAAATACCTGCACCTTCAGATGACTCTGGCTATTCCTTTATTCACTGTGCCTGTTTTATTGGTGGTGGTCGCTCCTCCCATTTTATGAAGACAATTATAGTGAAAAGGGGAAGAAAGATGAAGAGCACAGCCATACCTGCTCCTCATCACCAGTAGCTGCTATGTATCCCATGATGCTCTGGACTTCCTCATGCGCCCCACCTTTGGTCAAGAAGTATTTGATTAGTCCATACAGAGAAGTCCTGATTGTTCTAAGATCGTCTGGAACCAAGTCATCGTCTCTGGGGTTGTTTCTAACAGAAACAAGAATTGTCAGTTAAAATATGAGTGCAATAATAAATTCTAATGTACATTATTTTCTTTTCAGAGGCCATTCTCTCTTGTTCCTTAAGTACCTGTGTCCACTACACTGATGTTGCCAGGGTAGGACTTCAAGGTTGATTTCCAAACTGACAGCAGAATGAGTAATACATGGATCCCAAATGTAACAGTTTTAAGAGAAATAAAAATAAAGAAGGGGGGGGGGTAGTGATCTCTTATAAAGCCCTTGCTTAGATGTATTTATACTACTTAAAAGGAAACACTGGAAGATATTTCACTTTTTTCATTTAAAATATTTTTAATATTAATGCTATAGTATGATTTTTAATTGAACATCTGTTTATTATCAGCATTTGGAGGGAGGCCTTTTATTTTAAAAGGGAGCTTGCATTTTTTTCAAAATAAAAATAAAATATAACAAATCAAAAATCCAACAAAAGAGAATGAAGAAAAATCCAATACAAGGGATGATGTTACTAGTCAGGTAATGAAATGTCGGCAAGCAAACAACCAAGCTTAGAGAGCACCAAGGACTCCACAAAGTAAAAATCCTAAATGGAAATCCTTCCAAGAAAGGATGGTTATGAACCCCTAGGTATATACTGCATTCATACTAAGCCATGAAACTTGCTGGAAGAACGTAGGCCAATGCTGCCCTGGCTGAACCTACCTCACAGGCTTGTTGCTCCTTGAAGAAACACTAGATGTCTATGTTTTCTTTACTGGCCATCATTTAGAAAACAGTGACAAGATTCAACGTATGCCAGGATATCCAATCAGTTGCTGGGGAGCATTCGTAGAGTTAAGCTACAATGCAGTTTGTGTAGTTTCAGCCTAGTATGCTGTATCCTTGCAATGGATTTTTAAACCATGGTTTATGCAACGGAACCTAGATAACTGTGGGTTATTCAATAAGCCACAGTTAAAACCACAATGAAGTAAATCATAACATAGTGCAGCATGCGAATCGAACACAGGATGTTCCAGTTCATGCTACATCCAATTAAAACCAATAGGAGGATGCAATTGTTATGACTTCACAGACCCTTGCCAGTTACAGTTCCTAGATGAGAGCAGCAGGTATCAACTACTATTTTCAATTTGATTTAAACTATAATTTTAAATGGAAGTAAGAAATTCTGGACACCTACAATCTGGACACACTCTTCGACAATGTGGATTTGGTACTAATACATACCTGGACACACCTACACCCCCATGTAAAACCATAATGAGATGCATCAGTTACAAAACTGATAATGAGGAATTAGAAAAAGATTACACTCCTCACTGAAAGGGCAAAGGCTCTGTCTCGTGCCCTTTGCCGTTTTCTTTAGAAAATTCTCACAGATTTAAATTGCCAATGTTTCTTGCAAGGATGCAAAAATAGCTGCTGATGATAATATGCAGCTATTACAGCAGCAATTCAGTGTTTACATGGTGCCTTTCAAAGGTTCAAAGTTTCCAGCACTTAGACTTTGGAAAGCAAAGCACTAGTAAAAGAGGAGTACAAGATTTCATACCCATAATAAATTCTCAGAGTATCCAACAAAAACTGCACGCCATATTTTTTCCGGAAGAGCCTCCTGCTATCTTTGATAATTGTGGAAAGATACTGGATATGGCCTAAAAAAGTAAGAAATCAAAAATCCCTATTAGAACAGAGTTGTGGTGGCCAGACCTTTAAATTGCATGGATCACTGATCAGATATGTAATCTGTCTATAGGCCAAACTGATAAAGAGTGCCAGGATTTTATTTACCCCAACTGACTTCAGCCAAAACTCCTGTGCAGAATCCCAATTTTCTCAACCCTTTTCTAGGGTCCACAAGCATAGCTTTACATAGCTATATGCCTACAATCAGCTCAAAGCTGCATGATCCCAGAATCCACTTTCCAGCCTCACATACAGGTGAAACTCAAAAACTTAGAATATCGTGCAAATGTTCATTTATGTCAGTATGGCAACTCAAAAGGTGAAACCAATATATGAGATAGACGCATTACATGCAAAGCGAGATATGTCAAGCCTTACTTTGGTATAATTGTGATGATTATGACGTACAGCTTATGAAAACCCCAAATTCACAATCTCAGAAAATTAGAATATTACATGACATCAATAACACAAGGATTGGAAATAGAACAACATCGGACCTCTGCAAAGTATAAGCATGCATATGTACTCAGTACTTGGTTTGGGCCCCTTTTGCAGCAATGACTGCCGCAATGCGGCGTGGCATGGATGCTATCAGCCTGTGGCACTGCTGAGGTGTTATGGAAGACCAGGATGCTTCAATAGCGGCCTTCAGTTCCACTGCATTGTTCGGTCTCATGTCCCTCATCTTTCTCTTGGCAATGCCCCATAGATTCTCTATGGGGTTCAGGTCAGGCGAGTTTGCTGGCCAATCAAGCACAGTAATCCCATGGTCATTGAACCAGGTTTTGGTACTTTTGGCAGTGTGGGCAGGTGCCAAGTCCTGCTGGAAAATGAAGTCAGCATCCCCATAAAGCTCGTCTGCGGAAGGAAGCATGAAGTGCTCCAAAATCTCCTGGTAGACGGCTGCGTTGACCCTGGACTTAATGAAGCACAGTGGACCAACACCAGCAGATGACATGGCTCCCCAAATCAACACAGACTGTGGAAACTTCACACTGGACTTCAAGCATCGTGCATTGTGTGCCTCTCCATTCTTCCTCCAGACTCTGGGTCCTTGGTTCCCAAATGAGATGCAAAAGTTGCTCTCATCAGAAAAGAGGACTTTGGACCACTGGGCAACAGACCAGTCCTTTTTTTCTGTAGCCCAGGTAAGACGCTTCTGACGTTGTTTGTTGTTCAGGAGCGGCTTGACAAGAGGAATACGACATTTGAAGCCCATGTCCAGGATCCGTCTGTGTGTGGTGGCTCTTGATGCACTAACTCCAGCCTCAGTCCACTCCTTGTGAAAGTCCCCAACACTTTGGAATGGCCTTTTCCTGACAATCCTCTCCAGGCTGCGGTCATCCCTGCTGCTTGTGCACCTTTTTCTACCACACTTTTCCCTTCCACATAACCTTCTATTGATGTGCTTTGATACAGCACTTTGGGAACATCCAACTTCTTTTGCAATGACCTTTTGGGGCTTTCCCTCCTTATGGAGGGTGTCAATGATGGTTTTCTGCACAACTGTCAGGTCAGCAGTCTTTCCCATGCTTGTGATTCCTACTGAACCAGCCTGAGAGACCATTGAAAGGCTCAGGAGCCCTTTGCAGGTGTTATGGATTCATTAGCTGATTAGAGGGGGACACTTTGAGCCTAGAATATTGAACCTTTTCACACTATTCTAATTTTCTGAGATTGTGAATTTGGGGTTTTTATAAGCTGTACGCCATAATCATCACAATTATACCAAAGTAAGGCTTGACATATCTCGCTTTGCATGTAATGCGTCTATCTCATATACTAGTTTCACCTTTTGAGTTGCCATACTGACATAAATGAACATTTGCACGATATTCTAATTTTTCGAGTTTCACCTGTAGGTCCAAGCAAAAGCAAAGTGACACCTGAATAGAACAACACTTTAAACCCCAGTTTGCAGTAACCACAGCCGAGAGCCTAAAAACATTATTTGAGCTTCCAGAGCATGGCATCTTTTAGAGGCACATATCTGCTTCTGGCCCCAGGATGCCTTACCTAAATCTAGAAAAGCCTTTTTCATTCCACAAAATCCAATGGAAGATTCTACTGCTTTACCCTTGTAACCATGTTCAAGAAAAGGAAGGGGAAACACTCAGGGGTTAAAAGACCATCAAACCCCTATATGTAGCTCCCGCAGCAACGTCGGTGAAATAAAAAAGTCTTACCTTCACCCCCTTTTCACTGGATTCAACCTGTAACACACCAGCCTAATCATATTACTTTAGAAGCCAGGCAGGGGCTGTCAGGACCAAAGCAAATTGTGTTTCAATGTCCATTTTAATAGTACAAAACTATATTCCTTTTGATTTCAATTGTACTGATGTGATTGCTGTGTTTTATATTCTATCTAGTTTTTAAGTGCTCCAAGCTTCCTTGAGTGCTTATATAATCAAAAAGTAGGGTATATAATTAAGTAAAATAATAACTGTGACAACAGTAACAAGCTCACCAATTCGGAACGGGAAGTCTCCGCGGTTCCATATGCTGAAGTCAAAAAGCAGGTGCTGATACATTTGCTGCAAAAGCTGGGCATTTTTTGCCACAGAGACCTGTTCTATCAATAACTGGACTGCCATTAGTACGTTCACATCCATGAACCTGCTGGGCACCTTAAAAAAAAGCCATATTGTTTATTAAGAAAAACCAACCAGAGTGATTTCTAGGTTTCAACCAATAAGCTATTGTCAAATATGGCTTTTAGTTCTGTTTTTTAGGGCCAGTGTTTTTTTGCTCACTTGTGAGAAAAGTCTGCAAGGTTTTCAGCAGAATGTTTTGTAGCTGGTTGTCCTCCCCCAGCAGAGTAAGAAATGCTCTTCCCGCCAATCTCATGCCTTCCCATTCTGGCCTTCCAGCATCAGTCTGACAGTGTTATGCACAATGTGAGCGTGGGACCAAAGGAAGCAAGAAGAGACAATCATCCTGACTGGAGAGCCAATAACTATCTTACAGGCCAGACTGTGTATGTACCGCAGATACATTTGTGACACCGTGAAGGACAAGAATAGACAAATTATCATTAGAGGCATTTGGAAGGTCCATCCAATACTGCCTGAAACAAAGTATCTTTGCTACTTTTTTTCTCTGAGATTTCTATTGTTCATAAAATAAAAGGCTTACATTTTAGGAAGATAAAGCTTAGTATATAGGAGCCTCTAAAAGCATATCGGACTTGATGACGTTCAGATCAAAATTTGCCAAAATATGACAAATTAAGACAATTATAACTTTCCAATCTCACACATACAAGATTGGGTTTGGTATTCAGTACAACTACTGAAAGAAAACGCTCACAATATATAGTATTCAAATGATTTTGTCGTTTTGCATACCTTCTGCAAAAGGACTCCTAAGGTTGCAGTTCCATGGGTGTGAATAAGATTATCCTGGTTGATTGGATGCCTTTGAATAAAGTGCTTTATCATCAAGATGAAGGTTGCAATGACGTTCTTCTCCAAACGAGCCTCTGTAAAAATGGAATACAGACTTTAGCCCAAAGGGAAAAAAAAATAAAACTATCACATTGTGATAAAAGAAGTGAAAAACCAGGGAACGCAACTCTTTTTAGTCCACTGCCCCCTTTGAAATTATGGAAAAGGCCATTTCCCTACCTGAAGCCTTGGTGGACGTTAATACAACCCAATCTCCTTCAACAGGTGTCAACAATTCATGGAGCAGAACTTCTCCCTCTGATCTCTCAGGCAACTGCCCATCAAGGAAGCTGATCTGCTCCAGCAGTGGGAACAGAACATTTAATCCCCCTATGCAGTTGATCATATCCTTTAGAAATACAACAGGGTGAGGGAAAGAAGGGGGGGAGGGTGAAATAATCAGCATTCTGAAACCAACAGAAAAGGCTTTTTAAAGACCTGTTGATCCTGCATAAAACTACCAGAACAGCACGGAGCAACTGACATGTCAGAAATATCTGCGGGAGGTCCTACAGAAGTTTTGATTTTAGAAAAAAACTGGCCCAACTTTTCAGAAAAAATCAACACAGATGGGGTCCGCACAGGTAAACACACCCTTAGTTTCTTTTATATTATAATGTATTTCCATAGGAGAAAGTAAACAAAGATCCTCAAAAAACTACAAATGGTTCAGGATTAACTCATCAATGATGGGCTGCTGTGCTTAGGTCACCTTCTCAAGGGAGCAGTTAGCTAATCCAAGTTCTCAGCTTTCAGATAAAAAGGTGCTCTTTTTTGAGATGTGAAACAAAAAGCCAAATTCTGTACAATCGTTTTGAGAGAAAGGGGCTTGCACCTACTTTTCAGTGATCTAGCCAAAGATATCAGCCATGACGGACATTCCATAAGGAATGTGAACCACAGAGATGACTCTAAAGTGACCCTCTGTCTGCAGAAGGAACTTCCTATATCATCTGGAACTACCGCTATATTTATATTTATATTTATATTAAGCAGAAATCTACCCATATGCTTTTGGGAGACAACAGCTTTATGTTTTCCTTTTGCCAACTCATCCCTTTTTATGTCATCCTCACCAACTCCAAATAAAAGTGGAATGGGAAGTAAGAAATTAGCTCCTGGTGCCATGCATTGTTGCTATATGATGTGGCACTTTCTCACAAATCTCTATCATCCAGGCCCATATAAAGCAACACAGCCACTGGAAATGCTCACCTTGATGTCCCAGTTCACTATTTTGTTCCCTGTTAATCTCCCATGTAAAAGATTTGCAGAAAGGTCAAGACAGATTGGGCTTCTACAGGCCTATTCAAAAGAAAAAGAGAAAAAATGGGCTACAGCACCTTCATAACGCCGCTCAGGGGCTTGTCTTTTGCGCTCTTTTTAATATGAAACCCAATTACAAAACAATTTCCCCCCCCAAAACTCATGAACCAGAAAGAGCTACTAGAACCACAGGTCATCCGAGGGACCACCTCTCCCCGATTACATCTGCCCATCCCATCAAGTCTGGCAGAAGAGGTATCTTGCGGATCCCGTCTGTTAAGGAGTTCCACCTGGCGGGGCCCAGGAGATGGCCCTTTTCTGCTGTGGCGCCCGCCTTGTGGAACATCATCCTCCCCAAGGTGAGACTGGCCCCATCCTTGGTAGCCCTCCCTCAAAACATGGTTGTGTCAACAGGCTTGGGGGTCTCAAGGAAATGGTGAACTAGTGAAGTGGCTGCACTGTCTGTAACGTTGAACATGCTCTCTCCTAGTCTTTTAATAATAATATTGATGTTTCTTAATTGTGGAATGTTTTTAACATTGTTCATTTTATGGTTTGTTTTTAATTGTATGCCACCCAGAATCACATTTTGTGAGATGGGCAGCTATATAAATATAAGGGAGGGAGGGAGCTGCCTGGCAAGTGTGTAGTTGCTGAATTAGGAGAAAGACTGATTGATTGATGATTCCTCCATCAATCAATCGATCAATCACTCAATCAATCAATCTTTCTCCTAATTCAGCAACTACACACTTGCCAGGCAGCTACATGCCTGCAGCTGCTAAGTAGATGCTTATCCAAGTAAAGAGAGAGCACAGATTCATGCCTTAGTACATTCAATCCCAAACTGATTCATTAGCTTCAAATCTGCTAGAGGACATTTGTTAAGCGATCTCCACCCCTACGTCCACCCCCTACTACTCCTTTTGGAGACTGCCTTTGTTTTTTATGCTTAAAGGGCAGTCTTTGTTGTATTCTGTTTAAAAGCAACACACTGATTAACTAACTCTGAAAAATATACTGCTGTGGTTATATGCATGATGCATGAAGCTTTTCACAGTATTTTTAGAGCAGATGAATAGGCTTAAAATATGAGCAGAACCTTGAAATACCACAAAGCAGGAAACAACAGCCTTAGACCTTCATTCATTCTTAACAACGGATATTCAGTGACATTCTACTTCAGAAGAGAGAAGTGTGGCAAATAGCTGGAGGTTAAATGACCTTTCCCTAATTTCTCTACTTCTAACACTATAACACATCTACAAGTAGGTGAAAAATGTGTTGAGTACTACCTTGGGAGCATAGTGAAAAAGTATTTTGCTTGACAAATCTGCCAGTTCAGATTCCTGGGACTTCCAAGGAGTTAAACAGTTTGGACCTTCAACGTATAGAAAACAAACAATAAACTTTATATTTGTGGTCATATTTTAAATTACATTCTATATCTTGTTTCAAGTCTAACATATTATATATAACATATAACATATGATTTTGAAACTCTCTCTCTCCATATTAGAAGCAGCAAACCAATTCACAGAAGCAATAGAAAGGTGAATGCATGCCTTTCTTTGTGGCTAGCTCTACAAGCTTGTTTTCTGACGCAGATGGGGAATTTCATCTCTTTCTAAGGTCATAGTTATTTTAAAAGACTAGTTGCATATCGATTAGATTAGCATTTCCTAACCTGGACTTTTGCAGCTATACTGAACTCCCATCATTCTCAGACACACCAAGAAAAGTAGAGGTAGATTAGATCATCAACCTGTAATATCTTTAGCCAATCAAAAATTTTAATCTTAAAAAAATATAATTAAAAAATCTTCCCCCAGCAGGGGGAAAAATCTTCATAGCTACCTTGTATTTATTTCTGGAATACGTTTTCTAAACAGAAATTATTTTTGCAATCATGATATTCCTCAGCAGCCCAACACAACTTAATACTTCTACAATTCAGCCTGAGAGACATGAATATTCTCTGCACGCCTTTACAGTGCTCAAGCCCAATATTGTCACAGATGCGAGTCGGACACAGGTAAGATTATCCAGGGTTCCCTTTTAATCAGGAATTGAAGGAGGATTTGAAGCATGAAAGCTAGAACAGAGGACCACTGAGTTGTGTGGGCGATATAAAGGTAATGAGAGAGAACACAAAAAAGGAAGGGAAAAAAATCTCAGAGCAAATTGTTTTGGAAGGGAAGGGAAGGGAAGGGAAGGGAAGGGAAGGGAAGGGAAGGGAAGGGAAGGGAAGGGAAGGGAATACTGTATGCAAAAGGGTTATGAAAAGCAACACTCAGATCAGAGAAGCAAAGAGATAAAATTATTCCAAACAGATTTTGGAGTCCAAACAGTAGGGAAAAGGTAAACTGCTACTGAAAACGCTCACCTGCCAAATACAAGGCTTTCACATGAGATGGCTGTAAGACTTCATGGAATACAATAACTGAGCCCAGCTGGCCTTCCAGAGAAGTAGGACAGCCCCACTCGCTGTCTTGAGTTCCTGCCGAGATCAGCTTGGTGATGAGTTCTGGCTTCCCCAGCAGGCCACTCCAGCTGCCTGGACCAAGGATTCCCCCAAGTGAGGTCCGAGGGGGTGTCATTGGGGATGAAAAAGGTGGGTCTGGGATTTGCGATGGTGGAGGAAGAGTTGTTCTCTGGCCAGCTGAACCAATGCAGCAAGAAATAAAAGGCTAGAGAATTTTTCCCCCAGGGAAAAAAAGAGATGAACAATTTCAATGAGACTGGGTGCATTCAAATTTAAAGTGGCAAATATAATCTAGAGAAAAAGAAGACGACATATGTGTGCACCCAGAGCATTTTTGCCTCACTGGCAGAAGGGCTGTCTGCATAAGCACACATATATATGAGAGACAGGGTTTCAGGCACCCAAAAAAGGACTTAAGGGCCACAATATGCCAGCCCGATTGGGTGACAGCTGTATTTCTGAGGTGCTTCTTTAATTATCTTGAAATTTTAATTCCCGTCTGTTAAGGAGTTCCATCTGGCAGGACCCAGGAGATGGGCCTTCTCTGCCATGGTGCCCACCCTGTAAAATGTCATCCCCCCCAAGGTGAGACTGGCCCCATCCTTGGTAACCTTCCCTCAAAACATAGTTGTGTCAACAGGCTTCGGGATCTCAAGCAAATGGTGAACTAGCGAGGTGGCTACACTGTCTGTACATTGAATATGCTCTCTCCTAGTCTTTTAATAATAATATTGATGTCTTTTAATTGTGGAATGTTTTTAATATTGTTCATTTTATGATTTGTTTTTAATTGTACAGAACCCAGAATCACATTTTGTGAGATGGGTGGCTATATAAATATGATGAATGAATGAATAACTAAATGTCTTGGGGCAATATTCAGGTTGCTTACAAGTATGCTGAGACTTAGTAACATCTGGCACTCTTTTGGAAATTAATTTTCCCCTAATTTCATGCTATGTAAGATACCTTCTCTCTACATTTTTCTCATAAACATGCTCATGCACTATAAAGTCATCAACTTTTATCCTTTAGAAGGACCCTACTGATGTAAAGGAAACACTGTACGTGGAGTGGACAGGGAAGTGGAGAAGAATTAATTATACTTATAGACACATTGTCCCAGCGCTGTCTACAAAACACTAGTATGACATATTTCATTTCAGTCCAGAGCAGCTGTTTGATCACATGTGTTTTCTTCTGGCAGCATTTAAAAACAGCTGCTTTGGTTGCAAGCTTCATTCCTGCCCTATTACATCATAGAATTATGCTGCTAAATATAAAGCTTGGGACATTTTATTTGGAAAATGAGAATTTTCTTGTTTGTTTCTTATTAATACCAAAATAAGTCACACAAGAAGGGAAGAACCAATCACGGGGATAAATATTCTCCAACATAAACATGAGTTCAGTGGCCCCAAATAAATGTCTATCAAGAATTCTAGAGAAAGCATTAAGATATTTGATTCAGTGTCTAGCCAAGATGTTTGAGTAGGTTACTGCTAATCTGAAAATGAAGGTATAAATTGGTCAATAATTTTAAAAAGAAGAAAAGCGTAGTCCCAAGCTATTACCCAACTTTGAAATAACTGCTTATTTACCCTCTTTAAGCTGGACCTAAACAGTAGGCTGAACCCTACCACTAGGTAGAATGAAGTCCTATCAGGCACCTCAAACAGAATTGCAAATGCCATAGAAAGGTCTTCCCTGTACTAGCCTGATGCCTTTTGATGCTGTCTTCTTACCATAGATGAAATCAGAATCAAATGCCTATGTGGGGCTTTTGTACACAAAAATGGCAGGAAGCACCACCTTGTTTTTCACATAGGGAAGTAAAATATATTGGGCCGCTATGATTACATATCTTACATAGTATCGGATTTATGCTCCTGAAATTATTCCTACATTAATCCTCTCTGTAATTCTAAAGATGCTCATCATGTGTTATAGAGGTACTTTATGTGGTATACAGGGACAACAACATGTTGGTAGTAATATAATACTAGCCATCTTTTAACTATGGTTATGAGCTCAAAAACTGTTGCTAGTTCTAGCTTATCTTCCTATTCTCTTCCATGAACATTACTTCCCTGCTTGGTGCTATTTTACACAGCGCAGCAGAGCAAATGATTCAGTACTCACCACAGTTTTAAAAGGTTCATCAGAAATCTGATCTTCTGGCTATGTTTAAGAGATTATTTTGTACTTAGTTTTACACTCTATATTACAATTTAGAGTAATACACTCCGAATTATTACGTTGCTCAGGAGTGCTGTTTCAGAGGGCAGCTGACACTATCAGCAGAATCAGGTGGCAGACATATTATATACTTTAGCATTTCAGGCAACCAAAGCAGAGCTAGTTTACACACTGAACATCAACCTATGATCTGATGGCCTTCAACAGAGAAAACTACAACTGCATCAAAGGGATATCCTTAAGAAAACATTCTACTCCCAGATTCTTCAAATCAGTAAACGTGCATCAGATCCATGTCACAGATGTAAATGCAGGTGACATCTCTTTGTCAAATGAACTACTGTGAAATGCAGTTTATTGTATCTCAGCCCAGGTGCCAAATGATAATATCAATAAAACACAATAAGTAAAAGCTGCATATTATAATTGAAACCACCAAGCAAGAGTTAGAGAAGAAGCCAAACCAGATACGATGCCTCTATATACCCAGGGTGATAACAAATTTTCTTAAAGAGAATGCTGTTTAAGTAAAGCTGCTTTGGCCAATGGGCTTTAACCAATAGGTTCTTGGTTTCTGTTGCCATGTGTCATGTCTTAGATGATAAAGGAGCTAAAAGTAAGAGTTTCTACTAAGGGCAAGGATATTCACATGCCAAGAGAACTCCACTGGAAAAAGATAAACCCATTTAGTTTACTTTTGAATGAGAACTTACTTGATTCTGGAGTTCTGAATGGCACACAGACTAAAAGTTATCATTTGGCACTCACTGTTCCAAATTTTGCAATATATCTCACCAATAAAAAGGATGCTATTGATAAGTTTATACAAAAAAGGCGTGTTCATGAACTATTTCATGAACATATATATTTCATTTCAGAAAACTGCTTGTAAAGCTTATCTCTGGTAGACAAAACTGAAAAGGAAAATATACACACTTGGAGAATCATGTATATGTATTTCAATGAAAACTTAAAAATGGAAAAAAATGTTAACTTTGTCAAAACAAACCTGGCAGATTCATACGCTTAAGAACCTTAAGAGAAAGTAACATATTGCCAGAGCAGAGACAATGCAGAATCTCAAAGACTAAAATGCTACCTTCATTGAGGCTAGAAATACTGAAGGGCTGATGTCATTACACACAGAGCTTGTCCCTGTTTAGTACATCCAGAAACCGGTGATCATCCTGGATTCTCTTTGTAGGCAGTCATCCTACTCTGAGATGACCATGACACATGTCAAATTAGCTCATTTTTGTTAGCTAGCCAAAGCCTATGTGGCAAACTCAGATTGATATATACTTGTTTGTGATACTTCAGCAAGAGCCTTTAAGAAAAAGGAGGAATACAAATAATAACAAAGCAGAGACTTACTTCATTCAGGGCAGGAAATCTAAGTGGTGCTGAAACTTTCTGTTGTCCATTGACATAAATATAGACAAGGCTTTGACCAAAGGGCCTTTTCCCGGGCATGTGAACAATGCATATATTGTGCTGTTGAAAAATTATTTAAGCAAGGAATCATCATCATTTCTATGGAACAGTTATAAGTGGCTATTGATGATATTCGTTTACATCAAAGAACATTTATCCAACCATTCAAAGTTCACAAAGGAAATTAAATAATCATGATAGTATGTTGATTCTCAAATCTCCAGCATGTTGAGGAAGACCCCAACCACAGTGTTGAAAATGAAGATGGAATCTGAGGGAAAGGAGGAAAGTAAAAATTTTGGCAATGGGAACATTGTTGTTTAGATTGGTAAAAATGACTAAAGTTGAAAGATGGTGAGAGAGAGAGTTTAGAGTTTAGAGCACTCTGCGAAGCTGCAGAACAGATCCTCAAGGGTAAAACATGGACTGCCTACATAGCTCCTAATTTTATTCAGAGCTCTGGTACAGATGTAACATTTCCCAGGCTAAACTGACTGGGTAGGAATCCTGTAACTATGTCCTCACTGCCACCCATCTTGCATCCTTGCCCTGCACAAATTCCCTTGACCATCTCTTTCTCCAGGCTGTTTACAGTGATAATCCTAGGTTAAATGAATGTGGGGTCATTACAAAGCACCACTGCACATTTCCAATTAAAGTCATGTTCTGCAAAAAACGTTTCCTAGGTTCATTTAAATTAAGATTAACACCAGTCAGAATAATGATTTATGAATCATGTGTGATGATTAATTTATGTCAGACTTGTGAAAGATATGAAAGACAATGAGAAGATTGTACACAACGGGTGCATTTGGACCATCATATTTTGGTTTAATAAGCAAAAGCACTCAGGGAGCATTGTGCCTGTGCATAAGCCCTTCCCTGCCTGGGCCTGTGACAATTAACCCATTAATTAATTAATCAATCAGTCAATCCTGGGCCCATTCAATTCATTTTCAGTTAATCCATTTATATCCAAATTGGGAAGGTATGACAGTCTGGATGCTAAGGGAAGTTATTCTTAAACGAAGACTTCTGGGCTTAGCGCAATGCTCCAAGAAGAGAAGAGGGGGGAAAAGGCAAGGCAGGAACAAAGGAGGCAGGAAAAAGGACTGTCTAAACCAGGCTAATACTTTGCCTCTTCAAGCAAATCACAGCACCTACCCCACGATTGAGTCCTTGCGTGCTTATATATGAGCAAAACCCGAAACAGCCGCTCTTACCCAAAGAGAATCACAGAAGCAATGGTCTGATAGCATCACAGTAGCATATTCCTTCTTTGTACATACAGCAACAACTAGCACTCCAGAACAGGTAATGAACGCTTCAAATCCCATCCCGCCACCTGTAAAAAAGCTACAGAGAGAAAACAGGATTCAAGACCTGGAGATGTTGAGAACTACACGCAAGCTATCAATGTATGCATACACATACACCCTCCAGCCTCATCCTGGATCTTTGGTACAGTAGATAGACTTATTAATTCACATCAGGAGTGGAACTTCTTTGAACCTGAGAGTTAAATTTGGGAGCAGATGAGCTCTCTGGGGCCAGATTCCTGGGGAGCTGAAGGCAGAACACCAGCAGCACCAGGGGAAAAATGCAGGCAGGCATTCACACATAGACTCAGAAACAAATACATAGACTCATCATTCACTGAATAAAGCAATAATGCAGTTGGCCAGGAAGGAGAGCTCTGGTCATCCCTTCTCACAGCCCTCTACAGCTCTGCTAACGACTACACATTAACTCATTGGCTCTTATCCCTTGCTGCACACCCCTTAAGGATTCTGGATGCAGGGAGATTAAAGGATTAGCGAGGACTGGCAAAAGATTCTGATTGGATGCAGACACCCTATGGCCAAATTCAAGCCCAGTGGTCAAAAGTTCTTTAAGCCTGATTTAGAGAGTGAGAAGTCTTTATCCTCAGATAGTCACACTTAACAATTGGGGTACCTGTCACAATTATTCACATCACTGATACTATGCTGTGTAACAGTTTGTCAGAGATTCTACCATACTGCACCCCCCCCCGGCTTGTTCTGAAGGTGGCCCCACTGTCTGTTTCCTATAACCTTGTGGTAGGCAAAGTTTTTCTGATTCTGTCCTCAGCTGCCATTCTAATTTCCCTTTATAAAGCAGTTCTTTTAAGGCACAGAAACTGAGTGGGCTTAAAGCAGATTTAAAATATATAGCGAATGATGGCCCTACTTCAGTAGCTGGCACCCATCTCCATCGCTGCTATATTAAATTCCAAACATCCCATTATAAACAATTTATTATAGAACATAAATATCTCTTCCGGCAGTTTAATCAAAACTGGACAATTTGTAGAAGTACATATATGTGTATATTGTCTGTATCTATAACCTAACGTAATACTAAGTCTTTATATATACTGTAGGCTTAAATAAGTCATAAATATCATCCCCAGGTAACATCATCCCCAATTCAACCACTATTTATAGATGCAAATTAAAACAACACCATTTCTTCTCCTAGCCAATTTTCCTTCATTATTTTTTAATCGGCCAGGCCAATTTTTGATCCCACTCAATTGGTTCTTGGAATTGTCTTTTTCTGTGTATTTCCCCAATGCACTGTTATTACTATTATTGTTACTTTTATTATTGTTACCTACTGCAACTACCACTATACTTCTGGAGGCTTAGCAAACTGATTGAGGTTTGCTTAAACTCCTGATTTTGGTACTCCTGACATCCTTTGAAGCATGCTAGCTTTCTTCGTTTCAAACAACAGCAGCATTTCATCAACGACAATGCAGTATTGGATGCAGGCAGATAATTAGTAAGATCAAAAAGCACCCGCATCCAGGCCGCCTAGGAAATGGCATTGATCTTAGGCTTGTTCCCCACCTTTCCGTTCTGGAAGCCATACCTGTAGAGTTGCTTCCTCTTGCCACCCTTGCTGCTAGCATCTGGAATCATTTGATTTTGGTCCAGGCACAGCCATGCATCGAAAGCAAATGCAGATCCTGGCCACTTCTGAATGGCCGGCACTGCTATGCCAGCCATGCTATGGGACAAGTCAAAATACTGCAAGGCGCTGTCCAAGCCTTGCTTTCGAGCCATGGTAAGAATCGCACGCATGACAGGAACGACGTAAGGGTGAGTCTGCTTTGGGTCCTTAGTCCTCAGCAGCTGAATCAGCTGATGCAGTTCTCCAGAGCTCATTGACAGACTCCCCAAAGAACCCAAGAGGGCAATCAGGTTCTCAGCAGAAGCTCCATGGAGTTGAGGGTGCTTGCTGAGCGTTTCAATAATACGGATGACCATGTTTGTGTTGACGCAGATGGCACGGCTCTGTCTGTTAATGCAGCAAATCCGCTTCAGCAAATTTGAGATGAGGATCTGGAGCTCATGCGACTCCAGCTCTGGAAGCCACTGGATTAACAGCAGCAAAGGCTGCACATTGCTTATGCCCAACATCCCAACTGATGCATGGTCACCTTCAACCGCCTTGGTGAAAAGCAAATTAAAGATTACTGCAAGCAATTAATATGCGTAGAAACTCTGCTTGAGAGTAATACTGTTAAGAAAGAAAACAACAAGAAATCGTGTGGCCCCTGAAAAATGTACTGATTTTTCTCTGGCAATAATTTTGGCTGAGCTTTGACAGATCCCTGGTATTAGACTGACTAGATTCGACTAGATCTCTAGTATTAGTCTACCAAAGCTTATGTCATAAGGTCTTGGTAAGCCTTTAAAGGGACACCTTTTAATTTTTATCTGCTGCAACAAAGTAATAGAGGTCTGGAGAACGTGGAATAGTAATCCGTTAACAAGAGCCCCGAGTGAGCAGCACACTTACGTATGCTTATGCACACATACTGCGTATGTTTACACATAAGTACATACTTCTACATTCATATAAGCCATCAAACCAAAAAAAAAAAATCAAGAATTGGAATTAAATAGGAATTAGGGACATTTTTATGCAAAAGCCAAACCATATCTAAGATCAGAAACAAAACCAAGCCCCTGTTTCTATCTTGTACGTGTTATGAGTTAGCCAAACAAACTAACCTCGTCATTTTAATTCATTCCTCCTGTGTGTGTGTGTGCAAATTGGGGTGGGTGGATTATATTTCAGGCATCTTGTCAACAGGGTTTGGAGGTATAAAAACTAAATCGTGTTAGCCTTTAAAGAGGTAGAAGACTCTCTGTTGTTTTGACCGCAATAGTTTAACATAGGTATTCTATTTAAAATTATATTCAAAACAAGAATAATATTTCACCATATTCAGGAGTTCTTCAAGTAGTTCTTGTGAAGGCTGACCCATAGATTTGAGAACTTCAAATATGTGCGCATAACCAATACGTTCTTTGAACACTTCCTGAAGAGTAAAATTATCAGCATATGTTAGCAGCGTATAGCTAAGAACGTCAAAGTTTATCATACCAAATAAGAAAGATTTACAAGGATTGATCTAAACTCTGCTAATACAGGTGAAACTCGAAAAATCAGAATATCGTGCAAATGTTCATTTATGTCAGTATGGCAACTCAAAAGGTGAAACCAATATATGAGATAGACGCATTACATGCAAAGCGAGATATGTCAAGCCTTACTTTGGTATAATTGTGATGATTATGGCGTACAGCTTATGAAAACCCCAAATTCACAATCTCAGAAAATTAGAATAGTGTGAAAAGGTTCAATATTCTAGGCCCAAAGTGTCCCACTCTGATCAGCTAATGAATCCATAACACCTGCAAAGGGTTCCTGAGCCTTTCAATGGTCTCTCAGGCTGGTTCAGTAGGAATCACAAGCATGGGAAAGACTGCTGACCTGACAGTTGTGCAGAAAACCATCATTGACACCCTCCATAAGGAGGGAAAGCCCCAAAAGGTAATTGCAAAAGAAGCTGGATGTTCCCAAAGTGCTGTATCAAAGCACATCAATAGAAGGTTATGTGGAAGGGAAGAGTGTGGTAGAAAAAGGTGCACAAGCAGCAGGGATGACCGCAGCCTGGAGAGGATTGTCAGGAAAAGGCCATTCAAAAGTGTTGGGGACTTTCACAAGGAATAGACTGAGGCTGGAGTTACTGCATCAAGAGCCACCACACACAGACGGATCCTGGACATGGGCTTCAAATGTCATATTCCTCTTGTCAAGCCGCTCCTGAACAACAAACAACGTCAGAAGCGTCTTACCTGGGCTACAGAAAAAAAGAACTGGTCTGTTGCCCAGTGGTCCAAAGTCCTCTTTTCTGATGAGAGCAACTTTTGCATCTCATTTGGGAACCAAGGACCCAGAGTCTGGAGGAAGAATGGAGAGGCACACAATGCACGATGCTTGAAGTCCAGTGTGAAGTTTCCACAGTCTGTGTTGATTTGGGGAGCCATGTCATCTGCTGGTGTTGGTCCACTGTGCTTCATTAAGTCCAGGGTCAACGCAGCCGTCTACCAGGAGATTTTGGAGCACTTCATGCTTCCTTCTGCAGACGAGCTTTATGGGGATGCTGACTTCATTTTCCAGCAGGACATGGCACCTGCCCACACTGCCAAAAGTACCAAAATCTGGTTCAATGACCATGGGATTACTCTGCTTGATTGGCCAGCAAACTCGCCTGACCTGAACCCCATAGAGAATCTATGGGGCATTGTCAAGAGAAAGATGAGGGACATGAGACCGAACAATGCAGCGGAGCTGAAGGCCGCTAGTGAAGCATCCTGGTCTTCCATAACACCTCAGCAGTGCCACAGGCTGATAGCATCCATGCCACGCCGCATTGCGGCAGTCATTGCTGCAAAAGGGGCCCAAACCAAGTACTGAGTACATATGCATGCTTATACTTTGCAGAGGTCCGATATTGTTCTATGTCCAATCCTTGTCTTATTGATGTCATGTAATATTCTAATTTTCTGAGACTGTGAATTTGGGGTTTTCATAAGCTGTACATCATAATCATCACAATTATACCAAAGTAAGGCTTGACATATCTCGCTTTGCATGTAATGTGTCTATCTCATATATTGGTTTCACCTGTTGAGTTGCCATACTGACATAAATGAACATTTGCACGATATTCTAATTTTTCAAGTTTCACCTGTATATCTTTATATATCTGCTCCCACATCTGCATTTTCATAGCTTCATCAGCCTGCCATAATTTTAAGGGAATTCTATTATTAAAAAAAAAAAATCAAAATTCAGTCAACTCGCGTTTTCTTAGTAATCAATGTAAATTCAGAGTTTTTCCCCAGTAGTTAATGTAACAGTAACAACAATCATTTTTAGTACGGTCAATAGCTAAATCGAATGTAGTTTCTTGACAAATGTTTTCAGAGATGAAAAAGGCAACTAAGACAGAAAACAACTAGGCAAGTTGCAGAGGAAAGGAAAGTGAGTTTAAAAACCAGATTACAGGAGCAGGGATACAAAGCAGTTAAAATGGCAAAAATATTTACCTGTTAAATGAATGCGATCGTGCTTTGCTATATAATCGGTTCCTGAGATATTCAAATACTTATTAAAATTACTAAAGGTCTGACATGGACAAGAGATACGCCTAGATAAATACAGTAAAATGGTTTTTACTGTACCTAAGAGGTCTCAGGGGTGGAAAGCTGAGCTGCAATATAGGTAGTCCTCGACTTATGGCTATTTGTTCAGCAACTGTTTATTACAACAGTGCTGAAAAAGGAGACTTAAGACCAGTCCTCAAAGTTGCAGCTGTCCCAGCAACCCCATGGTCACATGAACACAATCTGCGTGCTTGGCAACCCATTTGCAATTACAGCTGGTTGCCAAGCATCCCATGATCACATGATCCCCATTTGCAACCTTCCATGCTGGCTTCCCCAGAAAGTCAAGGGGGAAGCCGGCAGGGAAGATCACAAGTCGCTGGGGTAAGCCTCCCCCAGCTGCACACCCTTCCCCAGCCCCTCTGTACTCACACTGTGCTAGCCCCTTGCACACCCCCGCGCACCCTCCCTGACCCACACCAAACCCCCATGCACCCTCCCCGACCCATGTAGTGCTTCTCACACACTCCTGTGCACTCCCGCATACCTGACCCAACCTGCGCAGCACCTCTTGTGCACTTCCGCACACCCTCCCTGACCCGCATGGCACCTCTTGCGCACTGCTGTGCATCTTTCCTGACCTGTGTGGCAGCTCTTGCGCACCCCTAAATTCTATCTAGCCAAGATGAAAGGTGTGATAGGCAAAAGGTATCTGAAAGATGGGAGATTGCCTGAAAAGATCCAGTGACAAGCAACTGAACTGTAAATATCCTGTGGCAGAATAAGACAGTAAGGCAAAACACTGAATTACACCACACTACAGATGAGGAATAAAATTTTTAGATGCTCTGTCACCATATAAGAACAAAACAAACAACAGCCTGACATTTGTATACAACAGTATCATATTAAGATGAAAAGTTATAACCTGGGGGGTGGGGTTAAAATACTTTTGTACAGAGTATTTTAAAGATTACCACACCAGTCTAGTCCGCTTCATTCTGCTAAATGGTGAGATCTGCCTGAGTAGCACTGCCTCCCTGTACTGGCATTTGCATGGCTGCCCTTTCTGTAATTTGTTTCAGACTCTAATAAGCAGGACTGCGAAAGTCCTCATCACTGTCAGCAACTACAGTGAAAGAGGGGTCTAAAGACAAGGATTCCAGCCGCTCTGAGGAAACCACGCTGACCTTGGCGGCTGGAGATCTGTGCATCACTGCCGTGAGGGCTTGAATGGCCGATACTGCCAAACGGTCCAGCTGCCCCTGGAACACCTAAAAGCCAAAAAAGATACCGTGTATTATACATAGACACGCAAAGTCAAATTTGAGACTTCAATAGGCGTACCCCACCCTTCTTGCCACAATGAAGAAAAATGTTCCTTGGCATGCTTCCCAATCATCACCCCACCAAAAGCATGGATTTTATGACACCACAACCTATAAGCAAGAAGGCATGAGAGAAGAGGAGCCATTTCAAGTAGAAGAGAAATCTTCACACGTACCCATTTAAGACAATCTGTCTGACAGCCCTTCCTCGTATTTTAAATAGACAACTTCAAAAGGATGGTTTGGAAAAGGAAAACCTTTACAGCTTCTTGTCAAGCAACCTTCTGTCACACACGTTGGTGAGAAACAATTTGCTCTTAGTGGATGTTACAGTGCATTAAATCTTCAAAAGTTGGGGTAGTATTAAATTGTGCATAAATTAATCCCTCACTTCAGTTTTATCTTCACCTCACAGCCCTTTCTTCACAAGAGATATCACAGTTCTTTCTTCTCAAAAGAACCGTCTTTTCATTTCTTCATCTTACTTAAAAAGTTTTGCTTTTTAAAATATTGTATATACTTTGCCATTTAAATCAGTTGGTTAATTTGTGAGCCTGAACAGTAAATAAAAACTATTTCATCTGCAGTGCAACACATTGGAATAAATATATAAAATGTCAGGGGAATTAACTCTTTATGCAATAATTAATTATGTTTGGATGCTGTTACATTTAGAAAGAGTTGCAGTTGCACATGCATTGTTTACACTAATTTTTCACTATATACAAACTTCTTATATTGAGACCTCTGTATCTTTTTTTAAAGAAGCAAAAAACAGAACTGACATTGTTCAGTTCTTCATAATGTCAAAGGGAACACTAAAAAATAAACTCATCAATTACATCTCTCATCAATTACATCTCCCAGATTCAGTCTGCCCATTGAAATATGAACACTGATCTTTTGGCAACAGAATCAAGATTTCAAATTGAATTCCAGAGATTCCACAAAGTCCCACAGCTTGTTACACCAGAGTGCTCAGACAAATAAATGAAAGAGTGGGGGAAGAGAGTCAAGAAAGGAGGGGCAGGTAGAAAAAAATAAAAACAGGAATCACCCAGTTGATTGTTTTCAAACTTGAATTCTATTCCTGGACTTCACTTTTCTCAGTTTAAAAAAAAAGACATGGAATATTATATGAATTAGACATATCATATCTTGAAGCATACTGAAGCTTAGACTTAAACCATGGGTTTTCGGTTGACCAAAATAATAATATTTTGTGTGAATATTGCTTGAGAATATGTCAAAACTAGTTCTTTCAGGAAGCATGTTCAAAGTGAAGTTCAGGAAACAGTTCATAACCACCTGCCACGGGCCTTGACTTCGACTAAGAACAAAATGGAACTTGCAGGAGATACCTGTTCCTGATTCATTTCTGCCAGTAATTTGTTGGCATGGTCTTTCTCATTCTTGTCTGCCACCTTATTGTTAGCATTTAAAAATAGCTGTTAAAACGGGAGATAAGAATAATGGTAACAGTAGTGTTAGTTAGCTCACCCACAGCCAGCGTAATAAGTTCGTAGCTTTCCTCAACTTCTAGATTAGTGTATTTCAGACTTGGCAACCTTAAGATGTATGGACTTCAACTCCCAGAATTTGGGGAGTTGAAATCCACACATCTTAAAGTTGCCAAGTTTGAAAAACACTGGTTTAGACGCGTCGGGCAACAAACTCCATCATCCCCAATCAGCATGCAGTGGGAAAGAGGAGGTGTAGTCTAACACATCTAGATAGCCCCCAGTTAGGGAAGGCTGTTAAATGCCAGGGATCTCTCTCCATGGCCAAATTAACAGGGATATGGAAAACATTTCAATGTCAAAGTATTCCAACTTTAAAATGGCCGTTTCAAGAGCACCAAGCTTAAAACGCTATGTTTTGTTTCAAGGCCAAAACCCAGTTTGGCTGTTTCAAGCAGTGCTGTTCTGAGTGCTCCAAAGGTTCCAAGTAGCATGACTGGGCTGCAGTTTTGAGGACTGGATTGCTTTTTCCAAATTGTTTCTAGCCTAACCAGTACAGCAGCAAGGACCAGTTGTGTCCCTGCTACGGTTGGTTGAGACTGGATGGGGTGATGTGAAAGGAAGCACTGAGAAAAAAACAGCAGTCGTGTTATTGCCAACCAGATTTTTCACAGTTGCATGCCCGCCAGCCTATTTGCAAAATTACTTTTTTGAAGAAAAATGAAGGTAGATAGGTTGCAATTCAGAGTTCATGAAGGTGGTGGTTCCCTTATGTATTATGCTAAGCTTTATGGACAGATATACAAAGCTCTGTCCATGCATTGTGCTTCACACACATATTACGAAGGCAAGGATAAATACAGACTACTCTCAACGTTGGCTTCACTGATTCGTTGGGCTTTTTGGGAAGGGGGGTGCATTCAGTGCGGGCTTTTGTGTCTCATTTGTGTTGATCTACAGAGTATATTTAGGGATGAGATGATGAGGTAACAGGATACGAGAACAGGCCCAAACTACACAAATATACCAAAGCTCAACAAAACAACATAGAGTATTTCCAAAAAGCTTTTTTTGAGGGGGGATAGTTGGTAGTGGCCTTCTGCCTTTTCGATGCTGAGATATACTATACGATACTGTTACCTTTTCAATTGTATTTAAATGCTGGCATTCTTTTCAGGACATGCGTGATAAACCAGCAGCAGCCCCTCTCACTTTTTTCAGCCACTTCGCTTTTTTTCTTATTTGCAAGAGAAAAAAATCAGCAAAGTGCAACCCAGTTGCTGGGGGAAGAGGGGTTGCTGCGTTAATGGCGCTGTGCCTGATAGGTAGGCTATGAACTAAAAACACAGCAAATCTGTTGATTGAATTTGCCTGCCTGGCTGACTTTTTTACCTTAAGGAGAGATTAGTTGCTACCTGAAAGAATGTTAGTGAGATTAGCTCAGCATTTTTTAAAATGAGTAAAAGACATTTTCATTGAAGTGAAAAATCTAGATCAGTCCAGTACTCTTATGGCTCCAGGATGAAAAACAATGGAGCAGGAAGTTTGCTACTCCGAGTTCCTACTGTCCCCATGGTCTGAATATTTAAATCCTTTCCGGTTTTCTTCTGTTAAAATCCAGCCAACTTGAAATGTTGCAAAGTGCATCAGTAGGTCAATGGAAAATATGTCATTTTTTCAGCAAAGTTAGAAAATGAGCAACACAATGTTTTTCTCCAACATCTTCCCTTTTTGACAGATTATTTCCACGCCCCTAGTGATCTCAACCATAATTAAGGTTTACAGCTGCACTGATCAGAGTTAATACATACTTAGATTTTCCTCCTAATGAGAATTTACAATTCCATGTTACTGATTAATTTCATGACCTAATTAAGGGAAGGGATTAGGTAAGTACTGACCATAGTTGAGGCTGGGAAGGGAAGGGAAGGGAAGGGAAGGGAAGGGAAGGGAAGGGAAGGGAAGGGAAGGGAAGGGAAGGGAAGGGAAGGGGGGTTATTTTGCTGCAAAACCAGCAAGCTTTGGGAAGATGGCCTACATGATTTTGATGGTGTGTTTACACTATTTTGAATGAGTGAGCAACTAGGAACACTGCCATGAGCCAGGTTTGGACAGATGTAATCAAAAGGCCTCACACACAAAAGCCTGATGCCATACACTTCGTAGCAAAGATCAACTTTATTTGTTACATTTATATCATGCTTTTCTTCCAGAATGGAACTCAAGAAGAAATAAATGTGGTTTCTCAAAGATCTCCCAAATGAGACTGGCCAGATCTTGATCTGCCTAGGATCAAAATAAGCCCATGCAACATGGGTATGAAGCTTGACTAACCAGTAGTTGTTTACCCCATTCTGCTATACTTGTGCAGAAAAACACATATCTAACAAAGATTTTTGAAGGAAAAACCGAAACAACAAGGGAGTTGCTTATAGGTTTTCATTATCTGATTAACTCTACTGTTAAAGTTTGGTTAGCTGTATTAGTTTGAACAAGTTCATAAACCCTACAAAAAGAACGCAATCATTAATACAATGCTGAAATAAATTATGGATTTCATTTCATGATGGACGATGGATTGCATATCAGGACTGTCTATATTCTGAGGGCAAATAGAAATAATTAAATATTTTCACACAAAATAAAACTGAGTCCAGCTTTATTCATGTCTGCACAGAACTAAGTCCTATTAAGCCAAAACAGCATTAAAATGACAAAGAGCTGAAGTTCCTAATTTATTAGAAGGCCTGAGTAGCAACTTCAACTCTTCCACTTAATAAGATCCTTTGGAATTTAAGATCAACAAATATAATGCTCCACTACAAATGATTAAACCCTGACCATGGTGGGGTGAAAATTTGGTCCCAACTCCCCTGAGAGGACCCTGGGAGGCCACAAAAATGATGCCAACTAGACTGTATTATGCAAAGCCAGATATGGTACTTAACCCTTGCACACAGTGTGGGAGACAAATTAACAGTCTCTTGATACAAGCCACTTCTCCCTCCCTGAGTCAGCCATTTGCACATGTTTGAATGTGCTTCTGCAGTATTCGTCTGTAACTCCATAAAGCAGCTGCATCTTTTCCTGGGATTGCACATGGCTGTAGTATGATTCTGGGAAAAGATGCACTTCATTTAAGGAACTGCCTACAGAGTGACGTGGGTGCCCAGGGCACTTAGAAGCACCTTTTCCTCTTCAAATCTGAAATACAGCATAACTGTATGATATCCTCTATCTATGATATCCTCAAATTCTAAGATCTCTGCCGTACGTCTCCAAGTTTTCAGACAGGAAATCCTGCTATTCTTCTCCTTCCTTCTCTTCTCTAAAATTAATACCCATGTCACTGTTAGCCATGTTTTATCCTACCAGCTAACTTCTAGATGAACTAGGCTTCAACCTCTAACATTCCCATAACTGAAGTCCCATTACAGGAGGGACCTAGTTGGTGGAATTCTGAATTCTGTCATATATGCATCAGCACTAACATTTTTAATGATAATCAGGCTCATTTTAATAAGGGAATAACTGGAAATCCTGGAAACCAGGCTGGCAAATTCAAGTTTACAGGGGAACCCTATTTTGCTTTATCTGACTTACGAAACATTGCAAAATACACATCTACTTTTGCAGGCCTAGGCATTCCTCTTTAGAAATAAGTTCCACCAAGTTAAATAAGACTTACTCCCAAGGTAACAGTATACAAGAAAACAAGATAAGCAAAAGATGTTAGACTAAGAAGAAAAGAGAGGGACAGCACAGCAGCACACACCATGAATGGCAATAAACAGCTTTCAGAAGACATTCAAAGCCTTCAGTTACAAAAAAAATGTAACAACTGTAGTGCAATTCTAAGGCTGTCCCAATTCATATAGCGCTGCAGATAAATAAAAAAAGGATATATATGGAAGGAATCCTTTATGAGAAGAATTTATTATTCATATTCTGCCCTGCTACTGGTACTATAAGGACTAGATACTACTCTGCAGAACAATTCAAAACTGGGTCACCTTAAAAGTAAGCTAGATTCACTCTTTGAACTACATTTAGTGAAGAATCAGATTTTCCTCTAGAATATAACTCAAATGGTTCTGTAAAGACTATTATCAAATTCATGTCCAAGAGATTATGCATATCTTTCATACAATCTTTTCTTTACCTTGCAATTCTGCAGCAGTCGAATAAGATGCTCAAAGCAGTTACTGTTAAGGAAAATGGCTTGTAGAACAGGCCGGTCTGCGCAGTCCAACATAGCAGTGATTGTATCTTAAAAAGAGAAAAATCAAAAATCAAAAAGGAAAGGATCATATCTTAAAATAATTACATTGCTTTAGTCTTTTGATGGAAAGCCCCCCCCAAAAGGAATGTAAGTGATTTGTTAAATAAAAAACGGGAATTAGTTTTTTCCATTAAAATTATGGTATGCCAATGTTTAGAAAAAACCCTAATGGATCAGAGAAATATATCTTATCTTCATCTCTTACGCTGGACAACCAGATGCTTCAAAGAAGCCCACAAATTGAGACAAAAAGGCAATAGCTAATTCTGTGGGAGTAATATTTTATATGTATGTGTGAAAATGCATTTGTATATGAAAGTAAACAGTGAATATACAATTCCTCCTACTGCCAATATGGAACAGTACTTTTAAAGCAGGTTTTGTTTACTAACAAAGCGAGCTAACAAAATTGATATCCACGATTCATGACAGCACACACAGCCAAACAACGTGCCTCTTTTAAAGACATTGATCTCTTTTTATTATTATTTAGGAGGAAAAGTAGTGTGATGTCAAAGTGACCACAGGGAAAGACAACTTCAAATCCCCACCTGATTAAGGTTAACAAAACTGAGCTGCAAATGATCTTTTTTCTTCAGTTTCCTGTATCATTCTGCTGTCATCTTGTAGACCTACAGATCTTGTAGCCTAGAAATGACCTCAGAGTTCATTGGATGATCCTGGACATGCCATTTTCTCTCATCTCAAACTACCACACACATGCAGTTACATCCCTATCTATATTATACATTTTGTATGTTGTACATTTTTCAGATAAGGAATAGGCCAGAAATCTAAATAAAAATATGGATGTCCAAAACGTGCATCTACACAGCAGAACTGGACAAAGCTTATTAGGGACAGGATCTGAAGAAGTAGCAGGAAAATCTTAAGTATCCAGGATTCCTCATTACCTGTCTTAATGCTCCAACAATGACAGATCCAATGCAATTTCTGGCCAATACAAATAGAAGAAAAGCCAGAGAGGTGGAGCAGAAAGACACTCACCCTCCTGAACTTTCTTTATCCTGCAAATCATGCCACAGAAAAGAGCCACCAACTGAAGCTGCCTTCTCAACACCAATGTTTTAAAGATGAGTAGGAATACAATTCCTTGAAATTCCTCAGCCAGCCTGTGAAATAATTGTTACAGGCCTGTGTGGAAGAACATAGGTTACCTTTCTTCCTGGAGAACGGGTGTTCTATATGCCTGCTTCTGAGTGGACAAAGAATGTGGAATACTTAGCTGGCTACAATTCTTGCAATTTGGTTCTAGTAGGCCACTCTAGGGATATTTAGGCAGCACTGAAATTATTTAAACTGATAGAAATTGCACTCACTCCTCAGTCAGGTGCATTAGTTGAAGCTCATGAAAGAGACCCTTGCTGCATTGGCACGCAATGGTCCGTCAGCACTGCAGAGAGTCCTAACTTCCCATGAATACAACTTACCACTTGGTTCCTCTCACTAGTGACGTTCTCTTAACAACCCAGGAACAATTTGTCTAGCTTCTCATTTAAAATCAGACCCTGGATTAATATTCCCAAATAACTCTGGTTTATAATCCTGGCCCAGGCAACATAATTTTAAAAAAAGTTTCTGCTCTGTTTAATTGTTCACCTAGTAAACAAAGAGCTGTGTGCAGAGGTCTACATGCCCTTGTAGACGGCATGCCCCCTGAAAGTCAGGGGAATAACTTACTACACTGATTACTGAAGAACTGTCACTTTACTGCAGCTATGGACATTTCAGCTGCTAAATGTTGCTTGTGGCTTTATGTTTCAAACTGATCCTTATTCTGAAGCAGTTTTACTTCAAAAGTGGTCCTCTCGCACAAACCACGTGAAGAAGACGAAATGACCAGGGCCCCATTCCCTTCTGGCATATGGTCCCAGCATCTCACCCGGCCTTTCTCCTCCCCAAAGGATCCTGTTACTCACTCAGCATCTGGATCTGCAGTGCAATGAACCTGCTCTCCCACTGACGAGACCTTCTCGCGTTGGGCAAAGCTGCGTGGTCCGAGTTGAGCAGCTTGAAGTAGTTCTCCAGCACGGTACTAGTTTCCACTTGCCGCTGGTCCGAACTACTAGTAAGAAGGATGTGCACCACTTCCGTCAGGCACTTAAGCGTCAGCTCAGCCTTCCTGCTCACTTCGTCTGGATCTCTGTTATCCCACATGTCACAATCTGCCAGGACCCGCATCAAGACTTCCATGGTGGCAGGAGAGATGGCTTGAAGGGCATTTCTCTAAAGTTAGCAATAAAACTTCTTCACTATCAAAATACTCAGTCAGGAACAAGGGCTCTTTAAGAAGTATAAATAGGCACATAAAACAAGTTTGAAATCATGTGACTTGGACAAAATCAGCAAGTTAATCCTGTGGTTGGATTCCAAAGTGCTCTTTCCTCTGATAGTGGAATCACATAAGAACTTATTGAAGATGTGTTCCATGCTTCACCCTAGCCATCAAACATATTTGTGTGGCTCCAGATTCCCTAGAATTTCATGCCATCAAAATCTGGTGATTAACTGCCAAGCAGAGGCAGCGTTTTGCTATTTGGGGGCAGGAAACAAAGCAAAAATTGTATAGTATGTTATCTGTTAGGAAAATATATTTACAGAAGAAAGAAAAAAAATTCCTAAAATGTTCCCAAAATTCCATGTGCCTACTGAGTCATGTGGTGCCATTGCTCACATGCCCCAACCCCACACACACACAAACTAAGGTTTAGAAGAAAGCTCTTCTCTTGAAAGACCTTGGAAATTCAGACAGTTAAAGGAAATAACACAGAAGTAGATTGACCAAATAGTGTGACCCACTGTAAATCAGTTTCCATGTTCCTAGAGCTGAAATGCTTTCCACTGTGATAAGAGTTGGCCAAAAGTGTAACATTTTCAGTCTATTCTTATACAGGTCTCAAATATTCTTGACGTAAAATCACACGTACCTTTACACTACTTTACTTTCAGTACATTATGCTCACCAGCCTCAGGAAAAAGAACACGTTCTTTTGAGCCCAATGGTACTATTTTATTTATTTGAGATACTGACTCAGCCTAACCATCTTTTTTTATCAGAAGGGACAAGCTATTTATAACAGATTATCATTAATTATACATCTTTGCAACTGGGTGTAGTCAGATTGTGTGAGGAAAAATGGAAAGAGAACATTTTAAGTATCATTTATTTTAATGTGAAATTGAGTCCTGATGAGAAAAGTAAAATTTAAAAAGGTGATTTAAAACCAAAACATCTTTGAATCATAGCGTACACACAATATAACTGAGTGAAAGAGAGCCTAAAGAATACATTAGTTTGTTAGTGCAAACATCAGTAAATTATGAAGCTATGAGAACCCTTTAATCAATGTAGAATGGCAGCTTGTCCATTCTGTGTAAGCCAATAATGGGTGTTTTGCAGCCTGATGTCCCCAGTTCAATTTCTCTAGAATCTAACATGAAAATTATCACACAAAGCAAAGCCAAGAGGACTTTCTGCCTAAGTAACCATTAAGATGCAATGCAGAAGATCCATAAATGGAACTCTTTCTTCAGCATTACAAGCAGTCATAGATGGGAACAGATTCCTGGGAAACAGAAATTTAATCCTTCCTTCCTGCACTGCTTCCATGATTTCATCCACCCTCTCCAATTTATTCTAAGCCAGGGGAAGAGGATGGGGCGAGGAAGAAACATAGATAGAATAAAAGTTATTGTCAAAGATTCATGATTCTCACACAGTAACATGACTCTGTCCTAATTCACCATCCCCCCAAACTACTTTTATATTTAAAAAAAAAGAATTGGAGAAATATAATCATAGGACACATACTACAGTATGTTCAACTTTGGATTAGCATTGCAGGAAGCAACTGTTAGAGAATTGTAATGGTAGGCTAGATAGACCATTGGACTGACCAAATCTAAAATAATTTGACTGTATTTAAAGCAAATGTTTAGACATAAGAGATGTGTTCTTCTTCGGAACCCACAGCTAGCTTTTTATCCAATTTTGTCTCATATTGCTGAGGTGCCACTAATTCATACTGGAGATGCAGCAACCTCAAGGTCATAATCTTAGCATGAGAATTTGGCCTAAATTCCTTTCTGTGAGGAGTATCAGTATAATTTTATTCAATTGTACATAATTAACACCTGTAAATAAACTTCTATGATTATAATTTTTCTCACATTTATTCAGAAGAGTTTCAGCTGTTTTCTCAAAAATTCAGGCAAGAGGAAACTGAAATGTGGTGCTCAAATATTGTAAAACAGAGCTGATATGGACTCTCGTTGAATGTTTTAAGCAATTAGCACATGGGCTTTCAACCACAGAATTCAATTACAGCATGTCAGACCATTTGTTCACCTTCACAAACCAGTAGACACTCTGCTCAGTTCTGCCTCCATTGAAAAGGATCTTTCTCAAGATCCTGAAGGTACATGCGTGCATTTTACCTCTGAGCTATAGTCTGTCCCCATAAAACAACAGTTGCACTCCATCTTGTCACAATCAGCCTACTATTTCTATTCTAAATTCTTCACTCTTGGAAAGTGTTCATAAACCACAAGCCACAAAGTGATAATGCAACCAAGATTCAAGTCCCACATCCAATGTTTAAAAAAAGGATATTAACATCTTCTCACCTGCCCACCAGCCACAATAGCTCCAAAGAGATGTAGTAGACAACATTTGAGGCTCTCTTTGAGATGCTCACTTTCTTGAAAACACTCTGAAAGCAAAGAACAAATTCCTTGTGTATGAACCTTCAGCACAAAACTGCTGGCAGAGAAGGAGCGACAGGCTGCAGAGCCCTACAACCTACACTGCAGCCACAAATATAGTGGAATCCAATCCTCCCTAACCAGGCAAAGCAGGCACAACTGAAAAGCTAAGAGACAAGGTTGAGCTTGGCCATCTCATCCTGCAAGAGGGATTCCTACTCATTCTACTGGCAGCTGAGTTACACAAAATACACTTTTTATCAAACAGTGAAATATGCTTCAAGTGTACCGGGTAAATTTGGGAAATAAGATTGTGTTAAAAGACCATTTGAAAAAAAGGTATTAAAAGTACAGGTAGTCCCCAGATTAAGAATGAGTTCTGTTCCCAAGGTCTGTCCTTAAGTCAAATTTGTATGTAAATCAGAACAACATTATTGTATAATACTGTATAAGTAGCATCGAGTAATTAACTCAAACCATTGTGTATTTAACTTGAATTTTGCTACAATAGTCTCCGTTCTTAACTATGGGTCATTTGTAAACCAGGCATTCTTAACCCAGGGACTACCTGTAGTTTGACCAGCTAATATTCAGAATAACATTGTAAGATATTGGCCTACTTTTCTCAGTGCTGAACAAAACATAAAAATGAGGTGCACTGAGCTTCAGGTCTACTCTCTCTCCCAAGAAGTCACCTTTAACCATAGTTTAGCAAACTACAAATGATGGCCATCATTGTAAATTAATTTAAAGATGTCTTTCTCCCCTAATCATAGCTAAGGCTACCTGGGTTTAAGTTAACATTGAAAGCTGCAGTTAGTCTGGAACCAAAGCAAAAGATTCCAGGTGCTTCTTCAGATCCCTACTGGAAAAGAAAGGGGGAACACATCAGTCTGCCAGAAGAACATAATCCAGGGGTAAGCAAACTGGTATCCTCCAGATGCTTTGAATTCCCAACAGGCCCAGCCACCCTGCTCAATGGCAAGGGATTGTGGAAGTTGGGGTCCAAAATCAGGAGGGCATCAAATAATATGAACAAAATGTGAACAATTCAAAGGGTTACACAGCTTTTGGATATTTAAATAGAACATATTTAACGTAGTGAAATGCTCTTAAGTGGTCATAGTGCCCAATACTATTTTCTGGAAGCCTGAAATTCTACTGGCTAAACTGGACGTTGACCCAAATTGCCAGTGGAAACAGTAATTATATTGTATCTATGCTCAAACCTTACCTCATATAAGGCAATTACAACTGACCTAAAGAATTTTTGCTTAGTTATAAACATTAACCTGGAAGTTGTTGCCATAGCAATAGCCTGACACACAACCAAATTGCTGCCAAAATCACAACAGCTTATTTTGTTTGGAATCAGCATCCTGAGAAGTTCCCAGTAATGGTAGAAGCCAGCACTGTTAAAATGTCACTATTTAATCTTCAAGAGAGAGGTGTAATCAAGATGCAAAACAAGTTTTGAAACAAAAACAGCATTCAAGAGTTTTATTGTGAAAGTTAAATAGCATAGGGAGACCCGCATTAATGCTAAATGGGATTTTAACTCTGAATACTTAACAGAGCTAGATATAAAATCCACATTTTTTTGTCTCTTGTAAAGTGTATCCCCATTTCATCAGTAGTTAAAGAGTTTTTTTTCTAGGAATATTAGACGTATGGGTCTTAATGGTTGCAGACTTGACTTCAAAGGGAGAACTATACTCAATTACTTTCAGAAAGTGCTGTTATTACTGTGCCAATAACTTGTGACAGTCATTCTTGCAACATTTTCCACATTGTTTAAAGAACAGCTCCAATGGTTCTGAATTTCAGATGGTGAGTCTCTTCAAAGTGACACCATTTGTGAAAAGCCACCATTCTTGGTAGCACCTGTTTCAGATCTAAGGTGTTTTAATTAGAGAAAAGAGCAATTAAGCCAGTTGCAAATCAGTGACGCATGACAGATGCATTAAGAGGGAAAATTTTTAAAAAATACACCGGATTTGTGATACATATTCAGACAAGTACATGGGGCACCTCTTGTGAGCTCTCAAAAAATGATCCCGCATACAAATGAAGACATGTGATGAATCTCAGGAGGAGCCCTGGGCAAGGTACCTTCTATTACACACATCCCAAGACAAAGCTATAGCAGGGATGGGCATTGTCCTGGGATGAGCACTGAAAATGCACCTTCATTACCCCAGAGTGCATCTGGGTCAATAATGTCTTTAAATTGCTTAATTATTTATCTCTTTGAAATGGAAAACTATGGAGCAAATCCATCTTATTAAAGATTTTCACTTTGAAACAATTCTGAATAATAGGACATAATAAAGGTACTCACGGTAAAAGAAAGGGACAAATTCCACCGTGAGTAAAGCTGGTTTGTATTTTTGTCTACTTTTTTCAACTGTGTTCAGAATGCGCCTACAATTTATTGAAAGAGAGAGAAAAATCATATTCATGTATAATAATGCTTCAGAACACATTTTATTTATTCCAAAACCTACGTGCATTAATAACATATCTATCCCGTATAACATTTATTTCACATAACATTCTCAAAATACCCTTTGGGTTGTTTTTATTTCTGCATCAAGCCCAAAACATAAACTTTAAGGAAATGTGGCATTAACAGTGCAATTTTTATAAATATATCTTATCTTATTCACATAAAGATTTATATGATCTGAAGAGATACCACAGTAATCCCATAAACATAATGGGCTGTACTGATCTTTCCATCTCCCAGAAGTGATAGCTTCTGCCATATGCTAAAAAATTATTAAACAAACTCATATAGCTATGATGATACCTGTATGAGTTCATCTCCATTTGAAAAGCCCAGATCCAAAAGAAGCCTTTGCCTACAGAATCTTCATGATGTGAGCACTTCAAATAAGGAAACTTCTAATTGATTTCTTTGATGTATACTCTGCCTTTCATTCAGGAGTTCAAGGTGATACACACAGCACTCCCTCCTCCCATGTTTCCCTGCCAGTAACAACCCGGTGAGGTAGGCTGGGCTGAGAGAGAGGGACTGGCCCAAAGTCACCCAGTGAACTTTCACAGCTGACGGTGGATTAAAACCTGGTTCTCCCTGCTTCTAGTCCAGCACCCTGACCACTAAAAACCATGTTGGCTCTTAATTCCCACAGTGCATCTAAAACAGTGAGCTGCGGTTATTAAGTGTTTTGAAAAAAGCCAGAATTAAAACTACTGTTTAATATCCTGTCTTATTCCAAAATGAGTAACCATCATTCTCCAGTCTGAATATCTGAGTTCAGCATCAGATAGAAATCTGAGTATTTTATGGTTTAATCTGTGTATCTTAGAAAATGCTCGTAGAACTTTTAAGAGTTATTGACATAATTGCCTTATTCAGAGTTCATTTTGACTGCCCACCAAACTTAAAGAAAGAAGAGGTCCATGTATTAATAGCATAACTGGGTGCAGCCTCAAAGAACAGACCCCCCATTTAGTCTCTCCTGTGGTGGATCATACGGAAGGGTCTCTGAAGCACCAGGCTTATGTTCCGGTAGTATATCACAAGGGTAGGCAACCTGAGGGGCAGGACTGCATGAGGCCCCCAATCCTCTTCTCTAACCAATATATTTCCTATTCAGCACTACATTTGGGGGGATTTTATATTTTGCATCTTTATTTTAAAGAGATTACAATCACAATGATAAAGCGTTAATACTATATTCTCACATACCCTGCAATTCTTTGCCTCCAATTTCGATATGGATCATAAAGGCTTTCACAAAAAGCCAGTGCATGTCGCACAAACTCTTCTATAGATGTTTGATCTGCCACTTCTTTCTCCTTAGTTTTAGTCTTTAGCTAAAGAAGTAACAAACACGATGTTCATCAGAGTGTTTCCAGCAATACAAGGTTTGCAAGCATTAAAGAAGGTAGGAAATGTAAGATCTCGCAAAGACACCAATTTGGCACTAAACTAGTAGTTCATCCAGGTACAAATGTATAACTGAAGCCAGGATTTAAGGGTTTAGAGAGAAACCAGAGTTAAGCTTATCTGCCTCCTTTCTGCCATCACGCAAAATTTTCCATGTCCATCTATACTTTTTTTTTTTAATATTAACTTGGGTCATATATGTTGCTAAACCATAATATGGTTGGTCTTTAAATTAGCCTAAGTGTGAATCCAGCCAGTGTGGTTTGCAAAATGTTTCAAATATGAACCCCCTAAACTATGGGCAAATAGATGTTTCAAGTGTGGAATGGTTCTTCTGGGCACTTTAGAAGTGATTTGCAACCATTTTAATGCCTTGAATTAAAAACATTCTGTACCTCCCTAGTTTGTGGCTTAGGTATGAATCTAGCCACTTATGTATGAATCTGGCTTGTTAGTTTAAATCAACCACAGTTTATTGTATGTAAGCCAATCTATGGCACGCAATCACTATGAACATACAGTAGATAAGAATGAAAAGGTTCTAATCCTGCTAGCTTTGCTATTCTGTTTTCAGCTATCGCCCAAGAGGACAAACATTTTGGTCCCAAGGGCTGCATCGGCCCCGATCTGGCGGAGCACACGCAGAGGCAAGGATCAGGACCCACTGCATGGCAGCTCCCCCTCACTGAGCTGCCTGCCAGCCAGGCAGTCACTTGAGTCACAGGCTGCTGAGAAGTACAGCAGGGAAGAGTCTTTCCCAGCCTTACAGTAAACTCCAGGAACTCACCAATTAACTAACTGGCATATTAAAGTATCAGGGCAGCATCTGTGGCAGGGTACAAAATTATTGTTCAAAGTTGCATGCAGTCCTTGCACAATGCACTGACCATAGCATTATTATTTAATAGATTCATATCCCACCTTTTCTCCAGAAGCTCTAATAATAACTAATCTAACAAATTATGAATAAGACCAGTGCACAAGTTACATAAGGAAACCCCATTATGACATCACACCTCTGCACAATATCAACAAAAATCAGAATCAAATGCTGAAATACTATAATGTTTTTTGGCTTAGTTTAGGATAATAAACATGCTTCCCCTCTCTCCCCTTTCTAAAATCCCAACCCTGAAGGTAGTGAAAAAGGAAAGCACCAAACCAGAGCCAAGAGGAAAGAAATATAGTAATGATTGTAGAAACACATATCCTGTCTATATCTAAATATACGGTACATCATTGTTGACTTCAGTTTTAATATTTAGTTTCCAAGTGAATAGACTATTCTGAGGATCAACTTTAACCTCAGTGCTCCTACTGCTTAACCCCTTTACAGTTCTAACAAAGACTGAGGCCATCCTTCATATGTATTAGTCAGGGTTCTCAATATTGGTCTAGAAGAATATCCAAGGTTTATTCCAATTTTGGTTAGCAAGAGTCACCCAAACAGAAAGGAGGAAAAACTGTTGAGGGAACTGGCATGTAATGGGAGTAGGTCCTGAAACCAGATCTTCAACAAAAACTTTACTTCCTTATTCTTCTGAGCTGGACCAAAATACAGTAGAAATAAAGGTTTTCTGGATGATCTCAAAAAACACCAAGCCAGTCTGTCCAGACAGAATACAAACTGACTTATATCAAAGAAGAATTCACACCCAAAAAAATCAACCCAAACCATAGCAATGCACCGTGATTCTACCTATTGGAGAGTTTGGCTTGCTTGTTTGCTTGCTTGCTTGTTTGTTTGATCAGCTTCATGCACTGGGCCTCCAGATGACTTTTAAAACTGGCAAATCCAAAAAGTCATTTCAGATTTCTGAGACTTTCTGATTCTTGAGCAAAATTATTTTCCCTCTCTGCATATTTTTCTGAAGTACTTCCATCAAGTCCCTGTATTCATTTCCCAGAAGGGAAAGATGTTTTGGAAAAGAAATTTGCAGCACTAAGCAGAGGCCAGATGACAAGAGTTTACTGAAACATGAATCCTGCTGCAATATTTAAATTTGCAATTCAGATAGCGTTGATGACTTCACACAGGAAACAAAATCCTACCAACTTTAATATTTTTAAAAAATTTAATTACACTCCAAATGAAGCGAATAGATTAGATCAATAGATTCATCTTTAGATGATAAAATACAGTCAAGAAAATTCCTAAGGTATCACAATTTCTGACCGTTGCATATTCATTTACCTGCTGAATGTAGAGTGTGGTCATTGTAATGACATGGTTAATGTAAGAACAAGTCCCAATCTCTTCCACATTATCTAAGTTTCTGAAATAGAATGAAATGCATAAGAGGCAAAGCACAATGCAATTGTATGACCGAAAAGGACTGATGGGGATGATTATCTACAGAGATTTCCAAAAGTATTCTTACACATACGTTTAAATATACCAAAATGCAAATGTTTTAAAATCAGAAATGCAACCACAGCCATAAGAACATTAATTTTAGCAGCATTCTGTTATACATTGGATTTGTATGCTCTTTCCTCTGTAATGTAGCCTCAAAATAATTCATAGTAGTAATGTAGGTAAATTTGGACAAATGACAATATTTAGAGCTTAGAAACCTTGATATAGAAAATGTATTCATATCAGAATGACCAGTTATATTTCCACTAATTGAGGCCACATATTATGCTAACTATAATATGGTTTCTTTTGGCTTAGAATGATACATCACCTTAGCCACTACACTCTGAAAGCCATTATTTATGGCTTAATGTGGTATGTGAAATAGGCTATTATGTCTTTTTCAACAAGCCACAGTTAAGTCAAATCATGACTGAACATGATTTTTTAAAATATTTATTTATTTTGATTGGACACCACCCAGGTCCAATCGACTCTGGGCAGCTCACTGCATAAAAACAGAACAAATATACAATCTAGATAAAAACACAGCAATATTGGTAATGTGAAGCCTGTTACCATAGGTATAGCCAATTTTGTATCTCCAGACTAATTTGATGCTATATTTTCCAAGGAAGGGAGAAAAGGAAATACAGGGGAGAAAAAAAATGGGAAGTAGGAATACAAAGGGAGAGCGGATTGAACAAGTATACTGGGAAATCAGCAAAAAAAAAAAAAAAAAAATCCAAACTAAGGTAATGGAAATAGGATATATCAGGGAATCTTTCTTGACACTCCCTTGTCTATTTTGAAAAGCCAGCTAGCTGAAAACGATACCGGCAAAGAATGATGAAGAACTTGACTAGGAGAAGCGTCAGTGCTTGTTGTGGTTCTTCCAACCCTTCTGACAATTTCTGGACGCAATGCAGCAGCTGGAGCCTCAAAACCTGAAGAATGTTATCAGGAAGCAGAGATATTCCAGGGGGAATGTCATCCACCCTAAAATAAAACCAGTAAGTCATTCTGAGAGGTAAAAAGCAACAGTCATTGACATAATTGTACCTTGGGACCTTCTTAGCTTTGAGATCATCTTCTCCAGGTAGAATCTGCCTGCTCTACAAGGTTTCTCAAGAGATCAAAGTGGTTGGGGTCCAGAAGATGACCTTCTAGTGGCAACCTCCTCATTGAGCAACAGCTTGCTCCCTGAAGTGAGACTAGTTCCCACCCCTCTATGCTTTAGAATGGTAAAAGCAGTTCTCTTCCACAAAGCTTTTGGAGAGAAAGATTTGTAACTGGGGGACAGCAATGACATATCTTAACTTATACTTATGATATCTCGTGCTAATGTTTTAATACTGTAAACTACCTAGGTGTGACGAGTAAGCAGCATAGCAATCCCTGTGACTAATTAATTAATTAATAAAAATTTAGGCACAGGATCTCTGGTGTACACAACAGCAGGCAAAGATTCAAACACTGGCTCTCTGTATTTGTTCTCCAACATTGGAAACATACATTTTTGGTCCCAATGGATTGAAGACCTGATGTTACTTATGACTTATCTACATACATAATTTCATATACATGTATGAGATTCATTCATATATCAGCCCTAGGTTGTTATAGACCACAGGGGATCTTTGGGCCAGTCACTCTCACTCAGTCCTAGACTGGAAAAACATGGTGTGGTAGATTATGGTCCATAACCTGCCTGTATTGATTTGTGCTGCTACTACTACTACTAATAGATTTTTCTTTTTATTAAATTAAACAGATAAAGTGACGAAGGATTAAAACATTTGACTCCAGTAAGTTATGCCAATATGTTACTCAGGGTTGCCATTAATTCTTCAATTAACATTTTAAAAGAAAGTTTGGAATTTTTTGAAGAAAGACTTCCATATAGATTCATCTACCAGGAAATGGTCCTATCTTCAATAAATGGAGAGAGGGGGCCCTTGGAATAATCAGCCCATGTATGGGACCCAAAGCCTTGCCTCACCCAGAGTAAAGACTGACTGACCTCTAGAATTACGCTGAGAGTCTGCAGAACTATGAATGCAGCCTGGTATTCACAATAGTATGTTTTTTAACTTTATATTCCAGATTCTGAACACCAATCAAACAAGGAAGCAGAGAGCTTGTACACCTTGGTGGGGGGCTCTTTTGCCAGAATCCCAGTATATTTCCAAAGACCAGGTGCTTGCTTTTTTTTTTTTTTTTTACAATATTGCAGATACTTATTTTAATATCCCTCAGCAAAAATTTCCAGCTTCTCAATGCCAAGCCACCTGTCACATTCCTAACAGTAGTATACTTAAAAAATAATGATAATCAAACTTAAGCACATTTGGTGAATGGAAATACACTAAGGACTGCAGAAGGAGAAAACTACAGAAATTCTCCAGTACAGCCTAATTCTTCTATTATTCCTCTTAAGATTTTCCCCAATGTTTTCGCAACTGACTCTGAACCTCTATGCTAACTCAGAGCAATTAAAGTATATCACTAGATTCCTACTATATTTTTTTAAAAAGGTAAACAACTCAACCTCTAAGCTTGCTGTGGATTACTGCTTTTCTATGATTGTTTTATATGGAATCAGATTCTGAAACTGAGTTAAACATCTCTATTATTAGAGTCACCTTAATACCTGGCACACCTTTTGTTGAACACAACAGTTAGAAGACAAAAACTTGACATATACTAATTTCTTTCCCAATAGAAAAACTCCCCTGCAGTAAGGTAAACAGACTTTCACCAGATAGGAAGGTTTTACCCTTTGAGATATAAGTAAAACAAGATGTCACAGGAACTTTGGAACATAAAAAGGAGGAGAGGAGATTAATCTTCCGTGTTCCACTGGCACAGCTGCCAAAAGACTGATTGTAATATAAAGTGCTTGGCTTTTCCTCAAAAGAGAAGCAGAAGCAATATGAATGATTTTCATCTTTTATATATATATTTAAATATAATATCTTAAATACATTTCTTACAAGCCTGCACCTTCCCGGTGAATAACATTCCTCCTGAAACATAATACCGGCCTCGTATGTTGAGCTACTTAAGAGAAAAAATTGGGCAAGAAAAAAAATATTAGGAGAATGCCTACAAGAATTGGCCTCATCCTATGCTTTTCAAATGTAATGGCTAAGAATAACCTCACAGAATCCTAGAATTACAAGGGAACCAACCCTCGGGCCCCTGAGTCGTGCCCCTTCCCAGGACAGCCCTCCAACTTAAAGAATTTTTGGCAGCTGCCTACCCCAACTTAAACCTGTCCACTGAACGGAAGTTAATTGTCTCTTTTAGTAGCTAGTTCCCCTGTTGAACTGCTCTTACGATTAGAAATTTTCTCCAAATCTTCAACTGGAATCCCCTGTAATTTAAAGATTATTCCACATCTTGCAATCCAGGATGAAAAGAGAACAGGATCTTCTTCTCTGTTACATTCCTCCAGATGATAGACAGGGCTATAATGTCTCCCTCAGTCATCTTTTCTCAAGGATCAACAGTTCCCTCTGTCCTTCCCTGTTTACTTGTTTCAGTTTCTTTAAATATTAGAGTGTGGTGCTTTGAACTAGACACAGGAACTTGAGGTGGGGCCTGACCAATGCAGAATATAGTGGAACTATTGCTTTCCATAATTTGGAAACTCTATTTCTACTGATGAAGCCTAAAATTGCCTTTACTGTGTCAACAGCCATGCCCACAGCTGACCTATTGTCAACTTGTGATCAACTACAATTACTAGATTCTTTGCATACATAGTTACCAAGTCAAGTATCCCTCATCCTATACCTATGCAACTGATTTATTTTTCCTAAGTGAATAACTCTCCATTGCCTTTATAAAAACATGGACCTATTATGCACAAAAAGAGAGATTACCAGGCACCCTGCATTATTTAAAAGAAAATACTTAACAGTTTTTAGCAATCCACATCCTCCATGTTCAAATCTCTATTTTTAAATTCAGTATTCTGCCAATAATATATGGGGTGATATATTCTAAAAGATGTCATCCTCAGTATAAATGAATGCTAAAATGGTAGCACTTCTCACTGAAAGCATACACCCCATAAAATATGTTATTATGAGGAAGCAATTTTACACAATAACAATCTTCACCTTTATCTCCCTAGATATTTTCCCTTGTTCATCTGTTACAATATAAGTTCAATCCTGTCAGTAATGCCAGAGCAAACACTAGATTTTATACTGAATATTTAAAAACACTGCTGCTAATCAGACCTACACCTTGGATATTTTCTCCCTTTTAACATTTGCTATGTTTGATATCTAAAAATATTATTAGTTAAGAAATGATAAAACAATGCAAGTTTAATCTAAAAGGTATTAACCATGCAGTAAACATCCAAAGTAACTTGTAAGTTTCCAAAATTACTATTTTTCCTCTTAAGAATATACTAAAATTATTATTATGGTACAATTGAAGAATCCTGTGACCAGGAAACTATAAGTCATGATCCACCAAATATTCTGTTCAGCCCAATCTTCAAAGTTGATTCAAAGAATTTACCTTCTTTTGGTGGTGCTGTTGGAAGGAGTTCCTTCAGCAGAATTTTACTAAACTTTATCCTATATTCAGTATCCTGTTTTCACTTGAGTCAATTTGAGTCAAACTTGAGTCAAACAATGACCATTCATTCATTATTATCAGACTAAAATTCTAAACCCTGTTATTCAGTGATGCAAACTGGTGATTTTAGAGTTAAGGCTTAATATTCTCAGACACTCCATGCATAGATGGAGTATGGTTGTTCTGCATTTGAGGACATGCCTAATCGATTTACTGGGGACCAGATTTCTGTCCCAACTACCACATAGCTTCATTTCCTTTACCACGGAGTAAGCTCCACGAGAGACCACAGGGACTGACCTTTGCATAAACACACATAGAATTAACGCTGCTAATAGAATGCATTTTCTTAGGCTAAGTAAGTACATTCAAAAAAGCACATTCCAAGGTCATTTCCTCGTTTAGAGCAAACAAGAATGTTTACTTGACTCTATAATTTAACAGTTCAAAGCCCATTTTTAAAGAATGTAAGCTAGGACAAGAAATACCAGTGTGGAACAAAGGGAAAATATCCTAATGTAAAATAAAGCTGATTAATACCACAACTTTACCTTGGGGCATTACTGATTTTGAACATTTTGCCAACAGCTGAGCTGTAGGGTATGAGGTAAAATGAACTGGAACTTTTGTGTCAGGTTCCAAGTATACTTTGGAGAGGAACAACAGCTTAGGTCTTCAGCCCATCTGATGTCTGTGCATCTTGGGTGCATCGAGTTCAACATATAGGGGGCCACAAGCTATCATTCGTATCTCCAGATCTGGGGACAGTACACAGATGCACGTGTGCAACCCCCTATCTAAATTTGGTAACCTACAGAAAGCCTGGAGGTAAGGTCTTGCTTACACTTTTGCTTACTCTCCTGCAGGTCATCTGCACAGAAAAATCAGTGTCTAAGACTGTTAAATTCTGGCAGCATTCTTCCACTTAGTGCTGTTTCACATTTTAAATTTGCATGTGTGCATGGTGTCCATGGAGGAAGGGGTCAAAATCTCTAAGATGGTGCGCTCAGTGTCTTGATAAAAGCTCCACCCCTTTTGTGCATCCATGTACAAAAGGGGTGGGGCTTCAATCATGATACTAATCCACCACCTTGCAGATTTTATCTCCTCACATCATCGTGTGTGTACATTCTGCATGTATTCTTCTAGAGAAGTTAATTTAAAATATGATTTAAGGAGACAATAGGGCTAAGATCAGAGTAGCCTGCAGTGTTCCAGAAAGAACATTCAATGGTGAGGAAAAAATTAAAGCAGCACAAATGTGGGAGCATTATGCATTTTATATATTTCATCAGCATTTAAGAGTTGACCATCAGCTAAAACGATGTGCAGAATCCTTCACACTGATTTGTCTTTTTGTTATACTAGGTGTTTGCACATATGCTACAGGATAAAAGTATTTATCACAGATATTTTAATATCTATTTAGCCATGTTATATATCAGATCAAAGCAGATCAACATACCGAGTGGGTAGTTTTTCAAAATCCACATCCAGAAACTGTTCATAGCTAGAAACAAAACTGTCCAACCAGAGCTTCAAGTAGTCTGGATCTTTCTGTGAAGAAAAACAGACCGATTTAATACATTGGATTTTTTAAAAAAATCCAGAAACATTTAAACATGTGTCTCTACCCTGCTTGCCCTGGTATATTCTTTGCACTCTATACTTCTGACATTTCTTCCAATCAGACTATTTTTGAGATATTTGTAACATGACTAATTTAGATATTTTTGTCTCAATCAGCAACAATTCAGAGAGGTAAACCAGGTCCCTCAGGAAGGGGCTGCACCAATCTGAGCTTGTCTGCAGTCAGAAGCTAAATCAGGTTAGACCTTGTTAATATTTGAATGGGGACTACCAGAAAATATTGTGGCTGTAGGTTATGCCGGGAAATGAAAAAAATCCTGGAAGAATGCAGTGCTAAACCACTTCAGTACTATTCCCAAGAAAACTGTATGAATATTTTCATGAAGTCATTGCAAGTCCAGCTCAGCTTGAAGGAAACTTTTACTCAACTGAACGGAAGAGGAGAAGCAAGTTACTAAATCTAGAAAATCTTGGTCCAACCAATCAGGTCCTTGAGACAAGACATGAGGAGGAAAAAGAAAAGCGTAGATCTCAGTGGTAGGTGTATATATTCAAAAGACCCAGGTTTGATAACTATCAGTTTAAAATTGCTCTCAAAGAACAAATGGGAAAAACTTGGATATCAGAGAGCTATAGCCAGCAACATATTGAATGGGGTGGATTAACGATTTGACTCACTGGTCTGCTTCATAAAAGAAATCCAGCAACAATGTGATGTGTTTGAATCTGGCATTACATGTTATATGAACTTAGCTTCTGCAGTCTGCACTAGGTCAGAGACTAATGTGAAGAGCCAACAGTAGTTTGCTTAATAAATTCTGATTAAATCTTGTAGTGTAAAATCTGAACCAAATAACTGCAAGTAACTATATGCTTAAGACATTCTTCAGTATTGGATCATGCTTGTCAAAGCATTACACAACTGAGCTATAAAAATATCACAGCATATCCTCAAGCCACTGAGTTTCTTCTCTACAATAATTTTCTTCTGCCTGGTATAGCAATTGATGGAATAAAGCAGTCTCAAAGAAATCAATATAGGTTTTGCAACTCCCACTGTCAATATCAGATATGTTTTTGTAAGCACATGAAACTCTCTGCCTCCAAAATTTGTCTTTTCTATTGCTGAGAGCCATATGCTACAAAGTCCTTCTGCACACCTTGGCACCAGCAACTACACATCTTGCAATATGAATTAGGAAAAAAACATTCCTTAAACATAGTAACATAGTGATTTTTTCTCCTGGGGGATTTAGCTATTGGTAAAAAGTGGGCACACTTTCAGTATCCATGGAAATAAGAAATCTTTCCCAAAAATCAGGAACATAAAAAGCATTTATTCCAAGACAAAGACATAACTTGAAAAATCAGACTAGGACGGTGACTCAGTTCCAGAGTAAACAGGCAACCATCACTAGACTCTTGTGTTATTTTTAAAACATTTCTGTCCTTTCCAGATGACAAATCAGCATATACCCCAACGTGGCAATAACAAACATGCTAACCCACAGAACTAGAAACTTCCCTCCATTACAATGTCCTCTCCCAAGAAAAGCCAACGATACAGATACTTAAGCTGTTCTCTTGTTTGCTATTACATTTCTTGGTTCTGACATCATAAACCACTCCATTCGTTTTAAAGGAAACAGTTATGAAGTCTAGTTGTTCTATTTTGCATTATATAGAACCTACGTCAATTATACTGCTCCAGCAAAAAGGACATGGGATTATTTTAACATTATGGTAAGCAGTCAAGACAGGTTTTTTAAACTGACCTATTCTCTACTGAAAGAAAGCAATGAATAAGTGCTGTTTTTGCAATAATCTATTTACTTATAATTTACCAGAAGGCAGAGAATAATTGGCGTATTTTACTACTACAGGGTTATTTTCATTCAGGCAGAACTAAACTGACTCACATCTATTTATATAGTGCCATCTGTATGTAATGGCACTTTATAGAACACAAAAGGATAGATCGATGTCCCAAGAACTTTACAATCTGAAATGCAAATCTTCCTCCTTAAAACTTCAGGCTACCATTATCAACAAATTAATGTTGAAGAAGCAGGAAGCTATAGGGCAATGACAAGTAGAAATGCTTGGTTAACTTAGAGCAAATCTAACAAGATATAATCTTAAAAAGCCATTTTTTAAGGTAAAACAGAACAAACTAAACTGAACACATGTAAAAATCATTTCAAAATATTTTAACAATCAATTGATAGGTAGATCTTTTTTTCTCCTTGAGGCTTTTCTTAGAACTATTTAATACATAGGGGTTTAAATAATTTCTGTAGTGCTACCTAAAATCAGACAAAATATATCGTCTTTCATAGAAGCAAAACCTCCTAATTTTTGGTATAGCTAATACCTTGTAAAACAGGCAATTTTGAAATCATCATCATCATCATCATCATCATCATCATCATCATCATCATCATCATCCTTTATAACAGTCAAAGTACATAAGTTAAAACAACTCATGTACAATCCCAAAATATAATAGCATTATAAGAAAAACAGGGCATATGAGTAAAACAAAAACAAAAAGCCCTCAAACAAATAATAATTGAATAAAATACAATAATCATGTTTAAAAAAGAAATACAACTCAACTTTCAAACAACAAATTAAACCATGATAGCATGAAATCATATTGCTCAGTCTTCCCATTGTGTCAATAAAGAAGTAATTCAAAGGCTGAGGACTCAAAGAAACCATAGTTCATCTTTATCTTCAAACTGAATTGCAGTTTGAGCAAACTACAATTTGTCTCTCAAAAACAAGTTCAGAAACAACTGTTTCAGGTACTGTATGTCTCTGGGGCACTTATGGATAGCCAGAAAGAGGAAGGAATTTGATGAGCATAAACAGAAAAGGAAGTTACCTGTAAATCCCCTCTGTTTTTTTCATTACTTACTGTAAATATAGTTTTCCACAGATATACTGTAGAATGCTCTGTATGTTTTTATTGTTGTAAGTCACCTTCAGTGTTAGTACAAAGAGAAAGGCAGGACATACATTGGACTAAGACCAGGGAGACTCAGATTCCAGTTCCCACCTGAGCCGACTGAGATTTTCTCCATTCAACCTGCCCCACAGAGTAGTCACTACGGGGAAATATTGGAGGAGGGAGTTCCATCTACTCTACCTTGAACTCCTTGAGTAAAGGTAGCATATACATCTAACAAATGGACAAAAAACTAAGTAAGTCATAAATGTGAGTTGGGCAGCTATATAAATGGAATAAATGCATGCATGCATGCATTTCTAGGACTTCCACCCAGGGCTTCATTGTGAGCTGGACAGACATGGCCTCATGGTTGCCCACACAAATTCCTATACAGAATAAGTGGTAGGCAAGAAGAAGATTGTGACTCCAATTTCACTGCTCCCCAAATGACCCTACAGTACAAGTGATCTTTGTTTAGTTTTGTATTAATTAAAACTGTTGGTTTTATAACACAAGCAAGGCCAGGTAGGAAGGGAAGAATGTCAGCTAGGCAGACATTATTATTGCCACTGATTCAGAAACTCCACAAAGGCTGAATACTGAAAGTCAAGAAGCAAGGAAAAGTCAGTAAAAATAGTTCATGGGAGTCTCTAGGGACAAGCCATTTTGCTGCTGAGCTGAAAGACCAAACGCTTCCTTATTCCTTGTAAAGAAACTGAGTGGCATACCAAGTAAACCAGCCCCTACCACATCTGAAGAGCCAAATAATTTAGGGGGTGTGGCGCACGCTCTCTGGCAAACAAAGCACATCAATGCCCACAGCCCACGGAGGCAGGCATTTGTTCTTGCCTAATGTCAGGACCGGCCCAGGGAGTCTCACCAGAGAGACTCACTTTGTCAATAACCAATCAATCAATCAAATCTTTATTATGATCATAAACCAGCAAAAATAACTATACAAAACTAAGCCTTTGTTACCAAATCTAAAGAAAAATTCTATTTGTATGGGTCATTTTAAATGGACTTTTAAAATCAAGTCTTGTTTTTGGAGTAGTCTTGTAGAGTCTTGTCTTCGGAGTCAGAATGTCTTCTTCAATGTTCTGATTTTCAAGAAGGTTTTCCTAATACTTGAACCAGCCTTGGAAATGCTAGGAAAAAGTTGTCCTACTGAGTCCAACTGAAAGCACATGTTGCCCAGCGTTTTATGATCCACTGTGGCCAGACTGAATTGTTTATCACAGTGGTCCCCAACCTTTTTGGTACCAGGGACCGGTTTCGTGGAAGACAATTTTTCCACGGACTGGGGGATGGTGGTGGTTTCGGGATGATTCAAGCGCATTACATGATATGGTTTTGATATGAGTCTGAAAGCAATTGATTTATTATGGTCTCTGTGCAGTCAAACCTCTCTGCTAATGATAATGTGTATTTGCAGCCACTCCCCAGCGCTAGCATCACCGCCTCAGCTCCCCCTCGGATCATCAGGCATTAGATTCTCATAAGGAGCGCGCAACCTAGATCCCCGCATGCGCAGTTCACAGTAGGGTTTGTGCTCCTAGGAGAATCTCATGCCACCGCTGATCTAATGCGAGCAATGGGGAGCGGCTGTAAATACAGATGAAGCTTTGCTCGCTCACCTGCCACTCACCTCCTGCTGTGCGGCCCCATTCCTAACAGGCCACAGACCGGTACAAGTCCACGGCCCAGGGGTTGGGGACCCCTGGTTTATCACATACACAGAGCAAGAAACAAAGAGAAGATTATTCCAGCATTCAGTTGGCAGGTTCTCTGCTGTGAAAAAAACAGGATACATTTAATTGTAAGGAGACATATGCATGGCCTGTGAACATGGATGCTGGTGGGACAAGCTATGTCACACCCATTATGACTTTATCGTACAAATGATGTGGATTATGTACTGCGTGCAGTTTGTGTCATGATGTAACTGATGCAAGCTACATAATCCATTTGTTTGGATGATGACATCGTGACTCATGGAATATGGTTGTGGCTTCTACCAGACGCCTATGACCATGAATTTATTTAGATGCTTTTAAAAACCTCCTTAGCTCACAACTCCAACAACATACCGTTTATTTAAAGCATTTCCACACCACTTTAACCAGAAATAAAATCCTAGAAGAGCTTTACCACAAAACACTAATATGAGAATCCATAGCTTAAAATGTAAAACACATGAACAGAACAGAAATGGAACAGGGGATGAAAAGGAAAAACACTACCTTACAATTTTAATAATGACCAGTTGAGAGATACGGTCTGGGTAGCCTGGAGGAGTGCCACTAAGTGAGTTGAAGGAAGGCCAAAGGTAAGACGTGAGCAAATCAGTCTGCTTCCTTGTTCTCTGTTCTGCAGTTTATTGAAGTGACTTGTCACTAAGCAACCATTTTGTGACAGTGAAATTAATTTTGAATATAAAATTTCCTATGAGCATACATACATAAGAAGCATTTTCTACTGTCTGATATCTATTGCCCTTTAATATGTTTGGATGGCCTGCTAGTTCTAGACAGATAAAACTCTATTCTGACAACTCATTCAACACTGTCCTCGGTGACTCAGGACAATCATGCCACTTCCCACATGAGATGTATATTTTGCTGGGAAATTTTAGTGGAGCCTCTGTCTCACTTATGTCCAACTTGCTTCTTCAGCAACTGTCTTTTTAGGTTTCAGAGATGAAAGCAACTATTTGGAAATGTACCTAAAACAAGACATGACCACAGCTTTATTTTCACTTGGAAAATAAGGGGGGGAAATGTACAATCCAAAACACTTATAATACGATTAAAGGCCTCTAGACAATTTGTTTCACATCAGATTCAGACATTTTTGAAAGCAAAAACCAAGTGTGAGAAAAAAGTTTCTTCAATGGCCTTGAGCCTTAGCAAGAGATTTATTTTGCATGGATTTGATTTTTTGTAAAGATTTTTATTGGTTTTTTAATCGCTTTTCTACTTGTAAGCTGCCTAGAGCCACTTATACAGTGAGATGGGTGGCATATAAATATGAATGAATGAATGAATGAATGAATGAATGAATGAACAATATGCCATGCTGACCAAGATTTTTGGCTACCTGAAGCTGAGTCCCAATATTGTCCTTGTGGCTCTCCCTTCTCCCCTTCACTAGAAACACTAATTCCTGTCTTTAATTTGCCTGAAGCTTTAAAAAAACAATTCCTGTCTTTAGTCTGGACAGTCCTGTGAAATCTGCCAGCTATAACAGTTCACTTCACTTGCTATCCCACCGAAGGACAGTTTAAGAATCAACCACCTGGGAAGACCACCAGTTATTTTAACTGGGCTTTAGCCCTATATTTCCCAAAATGTTGAACAGTCACCAACACTATTGACTGAGCTTCAACCAGACTTGATGATACAATTTGAAGAGCAAAGTTCAGCACAGTTTATTACCTGATCAGGAAGTACTGGCTGCTATAAACAAAAACTGGATCAGCCGGTGGCTATTTTCAGTACAACATTCCACACTCTACAGGGGAAAGCTCCGTCACTTCTTAATTCAGAAAATGATAAACCAATTTGCATCATAACTCCACCAATTATTACATTAGTCACTAGTCATATTCTAGCCAAGTTTTAAAATAGGACACAATGATTTCTAATCACTGTCTTTCCAAAGTCAGACTATGTTTATTTATTCAAAACTTTATATACTTCAGATATTGCAATCAGTAACACTATTGCAGTAGATTGGACAGAGTTACATTTCCATGCAGTTCTTGATTCTGCATTTACAAGACTGAGTCAATACAAAATTTCCATCTTTGATAATCCCCACATTAAATCCTCATGTTTCATTTGAACCAATGTAGTTAGCAACAGCAAGCAAAGGAGAATCAAATTTAAATTCCAACTCAGTTCTCAGAAATTATCTAATTAAGAAGTAATTTTAAAAATACTTTCCAGATTTGCACATTTCAATCCAATTAAATTGTTGTAAAACTTCCTAAAGAAATGTATTTTAGTAAGAGACACTAAAGTACCAAGCTTCTGGTTAAGGCTTCCCCAGAGACAGAAGAAAGGATTAACTTTTGTTCAAGACAATTCAATATAGGCCCCATTCATTGAAAGAGGAAGTTAATTATGACTTAGACCTCATTTGTTTCTGCTTACAGAATTACATGCAACAGACATATTCTAGATCCAATCAACTGAATCTACTACATACACACAGAGAGAAAGTAAGTTTGTTTTCTATTGCCAAGCATAGCTTGCTTGTAATTTGATGCAGATATTATTTCTGTAATTCCATACTAACTTGAGTCTAAGGTAACTTGCTCTCCCTCTTCTCAAAAACAACTATCCTTACTTTTAAGGGTTTTTTTCTTTGAGCTATTCATACAAAAATCACAGCCTCATGAAAATATCACTAGCAAGTGCCTCTCAAGAGATTAGGATGATGGGAAAATTAGACTATACAATTTGCCAAAAAGCAATATGAAGCAATTCTACATTCTCTTAAGAAGCAGCAGTTCTTATGCTATTACTGAAGAATTATTAATCTTCAGCTAATGGAAATTTTAAAACATATATTCAAAGATGCTTCATATTTATTTCCTTGGAATTCTAAGTATCTATAATTTAACTTTAGATTATCTTTAAAAAAACCTTAATTATCCTGAAGCAGTTTAATAACTTAAATAAGAATATATTAAATTAATTATTTAATAATTTATGATAAATAAGTTATAACATCTTAAGTACCGTATTTTTCCGTCTATAAGACGATCCTTTTTTCTAAAATCGTTACACTAAAAATTGAAGAGCATCTTATGCAAGGAAGTAAGCCAAGGAAAGAACTGCGCGGTTGCAAAACTGCCCATACTTTGTCTCTGCAAACAGGCTTCCTCCAATCACGAGCCTCCAATCACGAGTGAAACTGCCCATACTTTGTCTCTGCAAACAGGCTTCCTCCAATCACGAGCTTTATGTAACTGACGTCAGCTGATGCTGAACAAACCAATTGGAATACATCCCGTTGGAGGTGGAGAGCGTGTAGGCAGTGCGCAGATGCGACAAGGACCGGTAATGTCAGAGCATTCTGAGCCCATAAAGATGTCAGAAAATAAAAAAATAAATAAGCGAATGTCTTACTCTGCAAAATTCAAACTGAATGTAATCAGTTATGCAAAAGAGCATGGAAAAAGAGCTGCAGAGAGACAGTTTGGACCTCCTCCCACTGAGTGTATCATGTAAATGTTGCCTAATTACTAAATAAAAATGTGTTCTGCTTTATCTTTAAAATAGTGATTTCTTAATTTTGGGTTGGAAAAGTGGGGGTCGTCTTACACATGGGGGCATCTTATTAACGGAAAAATACGGTATTAACTAATCAATTAATTGTCAAAGGCCGACTATTATCTCACATAAAATTTCTGTAGTGATAAATGCATGTCCTTGTCATGAGAGCCCTCAAAGCTATGCCTGACAGATCACTGAACAACAAAAGAATGTCGAAGTGACTTAATGTTTACAGAATACCTAAGAAAGAATGTTGAGGAGTATCCAAATGGAGCATCAGCTGGGATCAATTATTTTGAGGACTCCACTACAAGGATAGGCTTTTCCAACCATCTGTGCCTGAATCCCTGCATCTTCCACTTACCCCTTCTACCTCTTGACAGCTCTCTTTGCTACAGCAGATGGGTGAGAAGGATGGTGGATGACATGACCAAGCATATGTCTCTCACTTTTTGAAGGAATTTTGGGAGGAGGAAGAACTCCTAAACAGTTGGGTGATGGGTTTCCAAAAGCACTGTTGGGGTTGCTCCACAAGAGATCCATTAACAGAACCACAGACCTCTTGATGACAGAAGCTTGCCTGCTATAAAAAAATAGGCAAGGCTTATAATGTGGTATGTAGAAGACTAGCAAACAGTTCTCTAAAATAGGACATCATGGTCTCTGTTATAAAACAGACAGTAAAGCTCTGCCTCTGCTGAACTACACACACTGCATAAGAAACAACTCTATGACAACCTAACAAAAAGTACATAAATGGGACCAAACTTTTAGGTAAATCCATAGGGAACTTCCTTCCCTCTCCAGTTTAGAGGAGACCTAATTACATGCCTTTCCGCAAGGAGCTACCAGTGCCTTCTGACCAAATCAATCAAGTGTCATCCCGCTCATGCCACTCAGCTGGATGAAAGGTTCAGGAAAATCTGAAAAGGAGCACATTCTTTTGTGCCATGTCGGTTGGTCCTAATACAGGGGCTGCCCAATGTCTCATTGGTTTGATGTCATGAGCAAGAATCTGCTTACTACCAGTCATGGGCAGCAAGGCGAGTGTTAAGCTAACTGTATGTCATCTATGGATCCCCCTATAATGGAGAGAAAGCCTGTGTATAGATGGAGCTCTACAAACAATCACATTGTACTCCTCTTATACAACTTTTGATTCATTTGGTGTTTGGCATGTTTATCGGAATGATGCTGAATCTTGGATTCATCCAATTCTCATCTGACCACTTGACAGCCATATTTATACATCATGCCAACATGATATACTGTACAGTAAATGATAAATGTGAAAAAGAACAAATGAAAAGTGAAAAAAAAAAATAGTCAGCGTAGATTTAGTGCTGTTCACTCATTGCCCTCTTAGCTCCGACATCTCATGCAAACACTTAACGTCATTTGTATTAAGTATAACGTGTAAGCCCAGCTATTGCAGTGTGCAAACCATGGTTACTAGTCATACACTATGCTTAGCACAGTGTATGAATCAGGTTAATATCACAATATCCAAGATCTGAATCTGATTAAAATGAGAACTTTGCATCCCAGTTATAATTCAGTATATCAATACTGAAGCAATACGCTTGGGAAAAGATAAGCCAGAAGCAGATATAGTTACCTATATAGTAAAGCAAGAAAAACTGTTCATAAGCTAAGCAAGCAGAATGATTTTATGGGAACACACCTATGAGCATCCACAACGTAGCATAATGCACAAACATGGGATACTGCAGAGAAGAAGAAAAAAACTGATTCTTTTTAATTTTGTGCTCCAGCTTTCTTCAGGTAGACAATGGTAGAATCCTATTTTTAGACATCATTTTAAGAATGATCAAGCAACAGATGGCTTTCAGTTGATCTCATTTGTTGCAAAATCAGCCTTCTGGCTTTGTGTAACATGTTAACTGAGTGTCCCTTGTTATAGATAATGAAAGCTACTTTTTTATAACTAAGAAAAAGAGATGTGAAAACACTTGAACTAGACAGAATGCCAAATAATGGCTTGGTAATTAAGAATTCCCCCTTCTCTTAGGGCTCCCCACTTACTTCACTCCCCATTTTTTGTAACCATAGTTTGTTATGACACTTTAATTGTAGTGGGTTCATCCAAATTTCTTGGCTTCTACATAATACTATAATATATCTAAGGGAGTCTCATAAAGCACTCTTTGTAGTTATATAACTGTAACTCAATTGACATATCACATTAAGCCATGATGTAACTTGATTTGGTTTTACCATATTGTGTGAATCCCGTCAACTGTGGTCTGCATATTATGGTTCATGGCTTAGTTTATGGTTCGAATACAACCAAATCAGATTTGTTCAATAAGGATTACTTAATAACATTTTGTTAACTTAGTAAAATGTGAATATTCATCTTATAGGAACATATCTAATTAGATCTTTATTAATTCCTGTATAAATCATCAGAATCCTTACATATACATACAGCACGATTCTAAGCAGAGTCTTTACCAGTTTTGAAATATTTTACCTGTAATATACAATCTTGATGTTCAAACTATAAAAACCTTGTTTTGAGTAAAAGGAGGATACCAACGAGAACAAACAATTTCATTCACCCAAAGCCAACTGCTTAAATTTAAAAATAATCAGCTTCACTATACAGTGATCTATACAGAGGAAAAGATCTGTCTAGTTTCCCGTGACATCAAATTTCACAAGACAAAAGTAGATTCACTCATCTTATCAATCAATGAAAAAGCATTTGCATAACCCAGACCGAGGAAATCAAGCCAAATTGTGAAGTTATTGCCATCAGTAGAGCTAGCTTTCCAGCAAAAACAATCCCAAAGTACTGGCAGCTCTGAAAAGTGAAGGACCTTTCTGAGTCACTGTGAGAAAGGAAACATTTCATTTCAGTAGAATGGTAAGGCTGAATGGAAAGTCAGATTATTACAGAAATTTGGCATATGGTTGGTGACAAGGTAAATAGTGGAATCAAAATAAACAATAACCTACTCCACTTGTCAGGGCTTCAAATCCATCCTAACAAGTTGCAGTGTAACGTACGTAGTTTTGATTTGAAACCCTCAAACTAGAAGAAATAACTGTTATTTAGTTGCCGTAAAAATTGCCAAACGCTGTGAAGAGTTGTCTTCAACTTTACTCAGATTAACTAAAATATAGCCAACTTCCCTCTTCCCATCTTGCCCCTGCAAAAGGGCTAAACGTATAGCAGGAAGAAGTGACAAAAAAACATTGCAGAAAAACGAAACTCCAGCTAAAGCAGAATCAGTTTACAAAATCTCTGGGTAAAAATGTTTTATGATGTGCAGCGGGATTACGCCAATGGCTCTAAGCATGTGGCATTCAGCACTACCCATAAGTCTTGCCTGAAGAAGTGTTCTCCCTCTGGTCCCTCCAAATATACTGAACTAAAATGCAATTACAATGAATTATGCTTGACAATTCCTTTGCCGAGGAATTTGCTTCCATTCCAAAGCTCTAACCAGAATTTCACTGACAAAGATATTTGTAGCACAACAGCTGTCTATTGACATTACTAACCCATCCCCACAAAGGCTTTTAAATTACTCTGGGAATGTTTCAGGATATTAAAGCTGCTGATTCAGTTGCTTAGAAGAGGAGAGATCTATCTATTAAGGTACTCTTTAAATACTTTCAAATAATGTGTTTTGAAATTTTAAATTTTAAAAATACTTTTCATACACTGTAGTAGACTAGTCTTTCAAACATTATCTGCAAAAAAAGCTAGCTAGTATAGACTCCCCTAAGCCTTTTCCAGAAAAAAAAAATCTGCTTTCTAACACAGCTGTCATATGGCTTTTCCAAACACACAAAAATCAAATTGCTTCCCCAGCTCTATCTGTCCTCAACAGTGGACAGGAAACATCCCACTGGTGACCTTGGGTACAAAACAAGAACCCGAGATAGGATTTATACCCAAACACAAACATCCTGGTTTCAAGCCAGTACTAAATTTTACAAATAAAAAGTAACAAAGGTTAAAACTACCCAAAAGAAATGAAATCAATATACACTGTAATATATTCATGGACCGGGTAAAAAGAATATTTATACAACTATAGAATCCTAAACTATAAATCTGATACCCTTGATGTCTACCTTTATTAATCAGATTTATAACAAAAGAGCCCTGTCGCTTAACTTTACTCATTGCCATTCTCAACATCTGCTCACAACCACTTCCATCAATCAGCCTGCTTTATTAAATAAGGCAGTTTTCAAATCTTTCTTAAATGTATCCAAAAACATATAGAGGTGGAGGCGGGGGAAGAATTCCATAATCACGGATCCAAGTCCTGAAATGCACACAAATGGGGTGGAGAAAAAAGCAGAGGGAATGAAAAGAAGGCCCTGTCCTGTTGATCATGTTGTATAAAAAGGATCGTGCCAAAACAGGAGCTGGGACGTGTAGTGGGGAATGGCTAACTGCTGGCCTTAGACATTATCGTCAAGAGTTTTCTTTGGGCTCTGGCCCTAATAGAGAGGCCCTGTGGTCTGAGGAAACATGAGAAAAAGAAGGGCGGTCTAGAACAGTGAGTACTGCAAGTTCTGGACCAAGGTCAGCAGTTGGAAGGATGACAAAGAAAGACCTGCCCATGGATTCTGGCAGTAGTCCAAGTGAGAGAGCATGGGGCTTGAACTAATACGCAGTGACAGTAGACAGGAGCCACTGAATTTGTGGATGTTCAATAAATGAAAATGACTACGTGGAATTGGATTTATTCATAACCTTTAAACTGATAATTAAAATACAGGCCAACCAATGAGTTCTCCATTTATGAATCCATAACTAGCCCAGGTATTCTCTCCTTCATTGCTCAAAAGAGCTTTTCTCATCTTCAGCAGCAAATAGTGATTCAGTAGCCATTTCCCACCAAGTGATTTATATCATCTTCATAGCATCACCCAGACCACACTGAAGGGATAGAAAGTCTCTTCTCATTACTGCTTTTCTGGCATAACAACGGCTGAATGGCTAACTTTAGAAGACACTATAAATTGCTGATAGGGAAATAACCTGCGTTAGAGGAACTTCGGCCAGCCTTTAAAAGGATTTTCTTTCCTCCTGTCTTTTCTGCAGGGTATTTTTTTGGACAGATCAATTTTTCCTTCATCTACTTTTTAATAGGAAGATAGCATTGTAAGAAGAGTACCCATTTAAAGAAATGCCTTAAAAGGAATGAATTCTTCATGTAATATGTACTTACTAATTTGATATAAAAACAGGAAACTTATTCAGACCTTCTACATTGATCTGATCAAAACTGCTGGCAACAGAAACTCATGCAAGCCTGAATTCTTCAGAATGGGAGAACACAGCCTTGCGATTTGAATGCAGCATTTTATATTCTGTATGTTTTGATATAAAAAACAGATGTATTTCCATTATTTATGACTATCATTTAAACGTTCATGCAATTGTTTCTCTAATGCCATAAACATATCCTCTATGTCAGCTCTCTACTTATTTTTTTCTAAGTCAAAAGGAAATAGCTCTACAATTTGACCAATTCAGTATTTGTGTATCTCTTTTCTCTTGCATATCCCAGGAAGTAGCGAAGCTCTATTTTAAAATGGTATATTGGGGCCATCATACATATTACATTCCAACCTAAGGCATTCCCCAGTTCCTTTTAGCAAGAGTTAGTAGATTAATGTACAACACAAGGATCAATACAATTTAATAAATATAATTTATTAATTCATATTTAGTTTCTAATTATTACTCTGCTTTTAATTTAATGGTAGATTAAAAAGTCATGTTGCTGCTTTTCAATCAAAAAGAAGCAACTCTGAAAGGTTAACTTTACTGTTTTTCTGAGATGGACATCTGAATGTGATTCACTCATCTCAGAAACAGAACAGCCAATACAACCCTCAGGTAGTTCAGTAGGTACGTAAGTGCCTACTGCCCTGCAAATATAAACTGAGTCAAACCTGCCATCAATCCTAGATTCACGTTTTAAGAGTCCTAGGTATTATCTGATGGGATTTTAAACTCAAAAGTGTGTGCTTTCTGGCCAATATATTTATCTTAATCTACTCATAAGCCAGTTGTGACTGCCACATCTGATAGTCTTTTTCAAAATGTGAACTACGTGGCCTATTTGATCATTTTTTAATTACCTGAAATTCATTAAAAAAGGAATAGAAATTCTGTTATATCTTGAACATCTATGAAAACCTTAGCTGCAATTCTGAAATACACTTTCTGGGCAATAAGCTTCTTGAAGACTGTAGAAATTATTTATAAATTAACATGTACAGGACTAGCACTATAAAGATTACTTTTTCAATCACAGCTATCATTAAGAAACCAATTTACAAAATTTAGGACAGCCTTCCTCAAGCAAATGCCCTCACATCACTCCCTGCATTGTTGGAAATTATGAAACTCAACTAATACTTGAGATCCAACAAAACTTGTAGATTCAAGACCAGAGACCACGCTAATAAACACAAAATTCAGAAGTTAATTTAGCAGTGCTTGTTAGCAATGGTACTGAATTTAATTTCTATTTGAAATTCAATTCACAATCTTCATATAGGCACATGCTAGCACTAAGTGGGAAAGGAACAAAATAATTTCACACATTGTGCAAAGCTGCTATAATTTGCTACACAAACCATGAAAGCTGGGTTAGATATAATGCTAAACCATAAACCATAGCTAATAAGCTACAATGGGCAAATTTACACATCACTTTAAGCCAAATAACAACAAACCACATCAATATGTGAAGTCAGCCATAGTAGATAGGGAGTAATTGGGTCTGTGATATCTCAAAATGTTCTTAGAACATACTGCAACCTATGGAGATACAATAAGAACTACCTGGCTCATGTTCAGTCTTGCATTAAAAAGCTACAGCTTGCTGGCAGTCTCTTGGATCTATATACCACATACATATTCATTGTAACCGGCTTTGCAAAAGCAGATGGAGTGAAATAACAGTATTTTGGTACATCTCAAAAGAGGCAACTCCTCAAGAAAACTGGAGGGTCTTTCTGTTCCTGGAATGACCACCTTGTTGTTGATCATGAAGAGTCACCCATCCTGGGTTTTACTTATGAACCTGAGGAATCCTGCCAGGTTGTCTTCTGCAATATGCTATTCTTCTCCCATCACAGAGCAAACAGTCTCCTGCTACTATGTTTAGGTCCCAGCTAACTTTTTCAGATACTTTTTTCCATAAAACTGCAATCCTAATATGACAATCTTTCTCTTCTTTTAGGTACTTAATGCAATTTTCCTATTATATAGCCAGTAAGATATTATTAGGAAATGTTTATATGGAAAAAAATTTTTGTACCACCTGAAAACTGAAGTGATTAGCACTCTTAGAAATAAAAAAAATTACAAATTCCACTGACTTAATCTCCAGTTCAGTATCAGACTTTTTTTTAACATTATGGTATTAAGTACCTGTTTGAGTAGAGAATGAAAACTTGATTAGGGTACTACTACTAAGCTTTGTCAAACAATAGGGTATTTGTCTTTCAAAAGCTTGCCAGCTTAGGCAACAAGACTAAAAAGTCAACAATAAAACTTTGCTCAGAGAAACATTTCTCTAGCTTTTTTTCCTTTCTTTTTGCGACATAATAACGAGCACACAAATGTCAGACATCCTGTACAATAAAGCTGTTGAAGAAACAGCAATGCTTACACAACTAAAGTCAAGATAAGGAAGATACAAGACATATACCATATAACAAGACTAAGGATAATTTCTAGAAAGTTATGATGGTGCAGAAAGTTATACTGTTGATGTACATATATCATTTTGTTAGCAGGCAACTCACTATTTCTTCAGTCTAGATCATTTTCAACAGCACCCATCAAGTTTACACAAGCCTAAGAATTACTTATGCAAAAACAAGCCTAGGTTTGCCAATGCATCTCCAGGAAACTGCTACCAATACAAGCCCTATGGCAAGCATGTTACTATGGTCTGTGTGTTTATTACATTCATACTTCACAATCTGAATGAGCACAAAGAAATATCATCTGTGCAGCAGGACTTAATTATTTGTGGCTAATTTGTGATACTGGAAAATAAATACACTCAGAAAAATACTATTTTTATCACTATATTATACAGTAGCTCCATTGTAGCCTTAGCTATTCAGCATCCAAAAAACTGCAACTAATGTACATTTTTCAAAAAAGTTACCTTATTACAGTAGAGCATCCAAAGTTCATAAAGCCTCTCCCTGGATGCCATCCTTCACTCCCTCTTATTTGGTTGTGAAGTATCATGTGCTCAGGATCCAGACATTCTCTGTTTCAGTTTAAACTGTTAGCTTCAGTTCATGGACTCAATCAAAGAGGAACAGAATGAGTCTCTAACACCACTGCTGTCACCGTTTAAACAGTAAAAGGTGACAATCTGCCCTCTCCTTTTCATTAATGGCACTTTGGAAAATCTCCCCCTCCTCCAAATAAAATTAAGCTCATTGATGGATACAGAATATGTGAGAAAACAAAAAGGGAAAGTCTTCAACTCTATATTGTAAGGACTGTGATTCCAAGAGACTCCAGGGAATGTTCTTGTGGCTCGATGAAATCTCAGTGTAATCCCATTTAACTTCAGGTCTTCAGCATCTTCCCAATGGTGATAAGCTGGGATACTCAGCAGTTGTTAGCAACAGCAGAAGATGTCTCTTTAATCCTTCAACAGGGCAAACAACATGATGGGACACCTGCCGAAAGAAAGACCGTCAGACAGAAACAATCCTGCATTTGGGAACACGAGCCCAATTTCAAGCATTCAAACTGCTGCCTATTTAAACTGTGAGTACTGACTTGCTTTATTTCTTTAAGGGCATGCAAACACTGGAATCCAAGACACCAGGCAACAACCTTTCTTCCCAAGGAAGGCTCAATACTTCCAGACCTTGTGCCTAATGCTTTCCTTTAATGTCGAATCCTAAACTACAAAGACAGATCTGCTCTTCAAGGTTCAAACACCGATGAACAAAATGAGATGGCCAGCTGACTGAAAACAGGAGGAGCTGATGGTTTTCTTTCAGAAATACCCTCTTGCAGTAGACACCAGTGTAATTCCTTACACTCTTGCAAAAGTAAATAATCGGGAGGCCAATCTACCGTTCCGGTTTCCAGTGTTTACCCTCCGGATTTTTTCTTCCTCCTATTAGAAATGCCTCTTCTGAACCCAGTTCTACTCCGGGCTTGGCGATGATCTTCCCCTCCTTCGTGCTCCCTTCCCGCTCCGACCCCGCTGCTCCTCCCCGCCCAGCCGAGCCCCACCGCCAGCCCTGCGGTGCAGCATCAAGAGCGAGATTCCCTCCTTCCCGGTTCCTCGTCCCTCCCCGCCTCCGGGACCCATTTCCACGTCTGTCCTCCTCTGCCTCCCTGCCCCCATCACCCCGGACAGCCTCTTCGGCGAGGCTCCCCGAAGTAACTTACCGGGGACCCCGGCAGGAGGCTCCCCGGAGAGGCGCTTCGCCTGCCACGGTCCGATTCAGCCCCGGCGGAGGAGTCGGCTGCTGCGCTGCTGCGGCTGCTGGCAAATAGGAAGCCACATCGCCCGCTCCGCCGCCCCGCCCACATTCCAGCGCTTCCTTCGCTGCCCCGCCCGCTTTCCTCCCTCACCACACCCGCCGATTCCACTTGCAGGCTCAGAAAGATGATGTCATTTGAAGGGCCGGCAGCCATCTTGTTTTCTGGCATGTATGCCTGCCCCTCCCCACCGCTTCGGAGTTCGCTGCAACTTTTTCGTGCTGTTGCCGCGTTCGTGTTCGAAGCCCTTCCATCCGCAGAGGTGGAAATGGGGAGGCGAGGAATGGAAGGTGGGAGGAAATTAACCGGTATGCAAATGTCTTAGATTTTAGGATCTGAATGAGCACGGAGGGAGGAGCAGCGCCGTGCGGACGCCACCCTACTCACAATCGCTTAAGACTTTCTGCAGTTTAATTCAGTGTGATTTTATTAAGCGCTCAGTGGCACATCTGGGAGTGAACCTTCTGGCTGAAGTGGTATCCTACAGCTGATCACCTACCTACAAAGGAAGAAAACGGTTTTTTCTTTCAAGAAGTATTAGTGGGACAGTTGGCTAGATATATAGATATAGATTAGATATAGATACAGATACACACACACACACACACACAGTAATTACAGATGCTTATTTTATTATCTAGATAAAAAATACTCCTTTCTGCAAGAGATTGTGCTTAGTCCAGGGTCTAAAACTACCAACCAACTATACCACTGCACCTGCCCAAATGAAAAAAGACAAACTGAAAATTTTGCTCAGTGCCTTAAAAACAACGTTCGGCCTAGCAAACCTATAATAATTGCTTCTGTAAATCAACTTGTTTATAAGAATCTGGTTGCAATTTAAAGTAAAATGTAAAAACATCTGGAAATTTAGAACCAAAATGGTTGGTTCATGAGGAAAATGGATAATTTTCTATTTGCTGGCCAGACTTCTGACTTCTGAAATGGAACGTGTTGCTTAACTGGGCAAACATGAGTCACTGTTATCCTTGCATTCTATAAAACTGCAAGACTGTTGCCTTCAAAATAAAAAAAATTAAAAGTTTGCCTGTTGGCATCTTTGGATGCCAAGATGCTCTCTCTCACTCTCTCTCTCTCTCTTACACATTTATACACTCAAACCATCATGTTTGTAATGAACTCTACGTATGCTTTAAAATCCAAGATTCTATTTAATCTGGTATATAAAATCTGGTAATTTTATTTGGAGTTCTTTGTAATAGCTGCCTGTGGAGTCCTTGGGGTTCTCTGAGCTTGGCTGTTTTCTTGCAAACATTTTGTTACCGGGCTAGGTAGCATCTTCAGTGCTAGCAGGGAGTGGGGTTTGCTCTCTGTTTATGTACAGTGGCATGCCCAGCCAGTTTTGTTGGGGGGGGGTGGTGGTTTTGTTTTAATTTTCCCCTCTGGTAGTTCCTTGATTAGGGTCTTGTTTACTGCTGTTTGTATGTCTGGTGATAATCTTGGTGTCAATCTCTGCTTATCTGGGTGATGATTGCGGGTGAGGAGCTGTTCTGGTCTTTTGTTTCCCTTTTTATTCTCTTTTGAATAGCGTATAGATGTTGTTTATCCCTATGTGCCTGTTGATGGCTGCCTTGTCTGAATACCAAGCTTCCAGGAATTCCCTCGCATTTTTGGATTTAGCTTGGTCTAAGATGCTGACAGTTTCCCAGTTGAAATTATGGTTCAGTCTGTCCATGTGTTGTGAGATTAAGGAGTTTTCATCATGTCTTCTGACTGCTAGTTGGTGTTCATGGATGCGCTCTGCAAGCCTTCTGCCTGTCTGCCCTACATAGTGTCTGTTACAGTCCTTACACTGTATGTTGTAGATGACTCCTGTTTTTTCTTTTTGGGCTACTGGGTCTTTTGGTTTGCTTAAGATGTTTTGGAGGGCTTAGCTGGTTTGTGTGCTATGGTGATGCCGTGTGGTTGTAATAGTCTGTTGGTTGTTTGAGAGACGTGTCTGATGTACATACAGTATATTCTCTTTTATTGGTAAGAGCTGCCTCTCCTTGTTCTTCCCTCTTCCCCAAATATTTTTAATATCTACAGATCTATTTTAAAATGGAATTACTCATTAAAGTCTTATTCACATACACATCTGCCAAGCTACATAGTTGCCCTTGTGTTTGACACAGTATTTTACATTCTGTATTTCTGGGCTATTTTTGCAGGAAGAGCCGAAGGACCTTTCTTTCTATATTTCTTAGGAGAAGACTTCCTTGGCTAAAGAGCTAGGAACTTCCCAAGCAGACAGATAAAATGTATCAGGAGACACAACCTGACTGATGGCAACTTGTAATAATTTCTTTTATAGGAAAACTCATGGAGGAAGGAATCTGCTAGTGGATTAAAATCTCCCCATTCCAAACCTGACTTTCCATGCTGATTGTTTTCAGAGAAAATTATGGTAGCTAAGATCACTTTATTGCTTAGTCACCAGTTGCTCAGATGGCAGCAGTATATTTTGCATGATTTTGTCCCTACGGTATTTACATTCATACAGAATGGAGAGATCCTACTTGAATGTTATGTAGTTCTCCTCTTTGCACTCTCCTAAATCATTAACGATTGCTTGCAAACTTGGTCACCTTATTGTTCACCCTACTTCCAGATCATTTTTTAAATTAGTGGAAATTATTAATATGCTAAAATATTTTCATTGCTTTTCCAAGCAGTTCTGTCATCTCAACCCTAAAATAATCCCATAAAGATTATTGTCACAGCACCTCTGTTTATATTATGCTTATATTATGCTCAGATTTGAAGGCAAGTCAGAAACCATGACAAGCTGTCCCTTAGAGATTATATCAAATATTCAGCAACTCACAGACTATAAGGTTGACCTCAGACAACTTACCTTGTAGGCTAGGTACAATAGAAGGAAAGAAAGAGAGAGAGAGAGAGGAATAGAATAGAATAGAATAGAATAGAATAGAATAGAATAGAATAGAATAGAATAGAATAGAATAGAATAGAATAGAATAATAGAGCTTGGAGACATTTCCTTCCTGCTGCCTTAGGACATGGTCCACATTGCAGGTGAAGAGACCCAGGGGCATCCTCCCTACATTTGCCCCAGCCTCAGGACTGTCATTTAGTTGAAAGAATACAATGAATGTGACCTCTATCAGCATAGACAAGCCTGCTCCCATCTTAGGAAGTCCAGATCTTTTAAATAAATCCCAGAACTTGGTTGGAAAAGTTGAAGTGGTATGGTTTAATTTGTAAAAACTACATAGCATCTTGGGCTTTTTTGCCAGAAAGTGATTCACACATAAATTTATGCAAAAATTTTAAGAAGATGTAAGAACATGGGTCCAAATAGATAAGGGTCATCATTTATGGAGGGGGGTGTTGTTTGTTAGAATTATATCCCACCTTTCCTCCAGGTGTTCAAGCCAGCATTCATAGATAGAGCACTAAGTCCTCTTAATATTTCCCTGCAATAAAAATCCTGTGAGGTAAACTGGGATGATAAAGAGTGACTGGCCCCAAGTCACCCAGTGAGCTTCATGAACAAGTGTGGACTTGAACTTGGGTCTCCATGGTCCTTAAGTACTATACCACACTAGCACATTATCACTGTAAACCCTACTTCAAAGTTTAAAATCTCAAAACTGATGCAGTGGTATACCTGGTAAACTAATAGTATAAGGAGCAAGAGATGAGAACACAAATCTTCTTCTGGATACAAGACAAATTTGTATCTTATCAAAACATATGCAAGAAAACAATCAAGCGCAGAGAACCCCAAGGACTCCACAGGTATTATTATCCTGGAGATCGTAAGTTTAAGTAGCAGATACAGTGAATTGGTTAAAAGGAGATAGTGGGACTACAGTGACCTGAATGTCTTATTCACACCTATACCAATAGGCTTATGCAATACTCTGTACCTTTCAGGAAGCCCAGCCATCTTCAAATCCTTCTACCACTTCAGATTTAGTATGAGGATCCTGATCTACTATAACAGCTCCATAGCAGGAGACTGCTTATTGATGCGCTTCTCATCTTACATTATCTTATAAAAAACTGTTAACATGGAAAAAACTCATGAATAAGCATTTCTTCTATTTTCAGTTATCATTTATTGCCCTTTGCCAAGTGGAGATAAGGTACCAACACACGATAGTTCTTTGTGGCTCACTGTGACACTGAGTTATAGCTAACTGTAGCTTTTATTACTTCTAAAACTCTCTGTGGTTTCTGAAAACATTTACTCAGAAAACAATATAAAGTCTGTGTAATGTAATGTTCAGTTTAATAGTCAGATTAAATAAAACCATGATATGCCTGAGTCCATGGACTAATTATTTGCAACATGTATCAATGGTTAACTGTTTCCCTGGTGAACAGGCAAACTGAGGCACTGAATTGTGCCAGATGCTACAACTATGTAAGAGATTACAAGACCTTTCACTGCCTCACTTTCTAACTTTCCCCTTAAGGCAGGAAAACCATCTTGTAACTGTTTCCTATCAGTTTCATTTTCATTTCATTTTCCTTAGGACTGTATCATCCGGAAATATAACTGGAGGCCCCTGGACTAAACTTGGTTTCTTACTGGCTGTGTCCCATCAGCTGCCACTCCTTTCAGGACAACCCAGGGCAAAGGGATGTGAGAAGGGGAGCAGCTGGCAGGGAAAGAGGACTGGTTGGCAGTGTACTTGGAGCAAAATGGAGGAAGGACACTCCCTAACCTGTCCTAGCCCACCATACTCCATGCTTTTCTCAAACTGGCCTTCCTTGCTTTCCAGAACCATCCAAAGTAAATACATTAAAAGTTGATTAAGTGCCATCAAGTTGTTTTCAACTCCTAGTGACCACCTAGATCGATTTTCTCCAAGACGATCTATCCCTAACCTGTTCTTTCAAGTCTCCCAATAGTACACTCATCGCCACCATACCTTTAGCCATCCACCTTGCTGCTGGTCATCCTCTTCTTCTGTTTCCTTCCACCTTTGCCAGCATTACAGCCTTTTCCAGAGAGTTGGATCTTTGCATAATGTGTCTGAAGTAGGATAATTTGAGCCTGGTCATTTGTGCCTTGAATGAGAACTCTGGGTTGATTTGTGTGATGATCCATTGGTTTGTTTTCTTGGCTGTCCACGGTATTCTCCAATGCCAAAGTTCAAAGGCATTGATGCTCTTCCCACCCTCCTTCTTCAAGGTCCGACATTAAAAGTAGTCACCATTTTTTACTTCCTACCCAACGTATTTATAGCACACAGCAATGAATATTAGGTATCCAGATTAAAAGTAGAGAAGCTATAAAAATCTGCAGTAGATTTCTTTTTGAAAAATGACTCCATAAACATATTGCTCCATATTACTTGATTGCTTTGTCGTGCATCCCAGGAAATAGCTCCATTCACATTGAAAGGGTTTCAACTAACTTGTTCTGCACTAATTTGCCTTCCTAATTTTTTTACTTGAAAAGGTGGCTCAGGAAGCAATTAAAATATCACAGACAAAGGATGATTGTTTCCAGCTGGTAAACAGGCAGTATAAATACACCCAGAAGAACCCATTTCCCTGATAATAACCTAGAACAGAAGTAGTACAGAAAAAAGTAGGTGCTGTTGGAAGTGGTCAAAAAAAAAAAAGTTTCCAAAAATTCAAATATGTTTCATGGAGTGCATCTACATATCTTACACAAAACAAGATTGTATTAGCCTGAGTTAAATATTAGCATTCAGAAAGTATATTTATATGTGTACATTAACGTTAACACATACGGAAATTAAAACATTTGTAGACAGCTCATTCTTTAATCTATTCAGAGCTTAATTTTTTTACAGAGTGAAAGGGAATATCCACAGTTTCTTGCCTAGGTCCTTGAAGGCAGATTTGTAAAGGAGTTAGGGGATAAAATTATTCATCTTTGTGCCAACTTGAACACTGCTTTTGATATAATACATAGGTTCTCAAAGTACTATCTTGTCTAATTGCTTGGGATCACTTTCACTTTATGAGATCTGAGAACCTGATGAGAACCTGACAAGATGCTTGTTGCTGTCTGGCCTCTCACATATTTTCTTGGCCCCTACCCAACTTGGCTGATTCAGGCTTGTCAATGGGAGCTGCCTAGATGGAACCATACAGCAGTGACTACATCTTTGGGTGATGGAATGATGCCATTGACTTTTGAAGATGCAGTGGCCCATTCAGTCTGGAATGCTGTTTGTGCAGAGGATCTCACCAACTCTTGTTCCATTACCAAAATCCTTTTTGGGTCAAGGTGCTTGAGAATGTGGTGTCTCTGAAACTGCAGATTAGCATCCAAAAACAAGGATGCTAATTATCTTGATCTTTTTGAGTCTGGGTTCAGGCGACAGTCACCATACCAGATGATGTCCTGTAAGAGGGATAGAAAGAATGTGATACCCTTGACCCTGCTAGTTGCTTTTGATTCTATTGAGCACAGTATCTTTTGGGACATCTCCATGCAAGAAGAGAATAGAATTTAAAAAGTGTGCCTTTGAACCCTGAAAGCTATATTGTGGAGTGCCATAAAACGCTATTTTCTCCTCAATGCTATTTAACTTCAATATGAAGCTGTTAGGGACAGACATCAGGAACTTCAGGACCAGCTTTCATCCATGTTTTGATGGTAGTCATCTCTACTGCTCCATAACATCTGAACCAGGAAAGACTGCGCATATATCAAACCAGGATCTGAATGCGGTGATGATGTGATAGAGGACCAATAAACTGAGACTGAACTCTCATAACATGAAGACCTTGTGGATGTCTGGACAGCCACAGAGGTGAGACTAATTAGGGACATCTATCTAACAGCATCTGCCAACTCCTTTAAAGGCATAATACCCTTATGCCACATCCTCCCTCTTAGGATGTACCTCAATAGGACTAATTTAGCTTTTTTTAAAATTAAGTTTTAAAATATATAAGGTAGTGTATATATTTCACTTTGCTATATCACCATTCTTTAATACTACACGACCTGTTTCATAACTCTGAAACTTACTGGTGGCTTCACTAGTCACCCACTTTGTGTGTCTGCAGGAATTTAATGAACTGTCTGCCCTCAAAGTGAATGTTCTGCATGCATCCTATTTTGGTCCAAATCCTCCAACCCCTCTGTGCTAATTCTGGGAGATGCAACTGCCTCTGCATTCTGAATTGCTACCATAGGACCATCTTCCCTAAGATGTCTTCAATGTTGCTGATATCTCCTGCCTTGTTAAGACCCCACCTCATAAGACAGAGGGTCCTTTCTCTTTTGAACAACAGAAGCTGGAAACCATCCATTGTCTCTCTGGGGTTTAATGACAGAGAAATGTACCATTGTCATATTGCTGCTTTTGGATTGTAGGATTGCAGCAAGACTAAATAAGAGTGTACTCTATTTGGAAACTCAGGAGCCAAGCAGGTTGTTGCCATTGGGAGAGTCATTCTCAACCATCTTCCCATTAACAGCTGTGAAGGGGCAAAAGGGAGCTTTTTCCCTGGTGTATTCCTCAAATGAAGTCATGGAAAATGTGGATTGGTACCATCATCTAGATGGCACCAATCCACATTTTCCATAACTTCATTTGGGGAATTCAAATGGAGAACTTCATTTGAAGAATTCAATTTCAGTTTCACTGTCTGAACCATTCTGCTTGCTTGGCCATTGGACTATGGATAAGCAGGGCTGGAATAGATGACCTTTGTGAACCACTTGTATGCAAATTCCTGCATTCCTTGAATTGCAAAAGGGACATGATCACACAAATGCTCAATTGGAATCCCATGTCATGCAAATAAAGGTTTTAACTGGGCAATAAACACAGCAGAGTATTGCTGGGTACTTAGATCAATCACAAGTAGAAATGAATGTCTCTGATTTCAAAGATATCTGCAGCTACTTTCATCCATGGTAGCTCAGGAATTCCATGAGGGAGCATAGATTTTCTCACACTGCTATGCTGGAGCAATTGTTCTGTGGACAACTTGCTAGGAATTGCTCAAACTGCTTGTTCACGCCAGGCCAGTATATAACAGATCTGGCACATGCCTTTGACCACTGAATGCCTGAAACTTCAGCATTTCCTTCCTGGCACGTAAAGGGACAATTATTTTAGATCTCATAAACAGTAGCCCATAATCGATACCCAACTGATCTCTAACCTGCTAATATGGCTGAAGCTTAGATTTAACTAACCTATACCATTTATGCTAGTCTGTAAGATGATGGGTTTTTAAGGCTTACAAAACTGGTTTGTCACTGTACATTGCTGCACTCACTTTAACTGATGTTCTGGTATCAAAACAGGTATAAATTATAAACAACGCTTTCATCTGATGGTATGTCCTCTTTCATAGCTAGGGGAAGCATAGTATGATCAGGCACTCTTCAAACTAGATATAAAATTGTGTATGCTGCACTAGGTAATATGGGTACATCACCTGTTCTAATAACACAAACATCCAAATTAGCTTCTTGCATGCCTACTTTGTAGTGCACTTAACCATACTTTCTGGTTTAATACATGCCCCACCAAGCACACAAGGTTCACCAAATGATGCCTCCTTGGTACCAACCCTGGCAGTGATTTTGCTACCTGCTGAGGAAGAACATTAGCTTCAGCTCCCATGTACAGTATACCTTAGACAGCAGTGGTATTCCAGCCACAGCTACACTAGCATGCCATAGACTGCTTCCATTTATCTGGTATGTCTGATATTCTGAATAATGCTCCCATAAACAGCTTCTTTATTTCTTTCTTTGTTGCATACATTTTTGCCAGAACATTCTAACACACAGTGCCAAATGTTGAGCAATTTCTTGGGTGTGAACTTTTCTACAGTGTCTGGACATAACCTGCCCATCCTACAGGAAACTTACTAGGTGTTTGTTTATTTTTATTTATTTATTTACAGGACTTATATGGCCTCCTATCTCATACAATGACTCTAGGTAGCTCACAACAATCCATAAAACAGTTAAAAACATACCCTTCCCCTCAGGCACCGGATCTAACATCCTCCCAGCTCAACCCCCTTCCTAGCCCAATGCCTGGGGGAAGAGCCAGGTCTTCACAGCCCTCTGGAAGGCTAAAAGGGTAGGAGTCCCTTGGGAGGCTGTTCCAAAGGGCTGGGGTGGCCACTGAGAAGGCATGCCTTTGAGGTCCCATCAGATGGCAACATTTAAGGGAGTGGGCCTGGAGCACACCCACCCTATCTAACCTAGTAGGACAGGCAGATATCCTTAAGGAGAGGCAGTCCCACAAATACCTAGTCCTGTGCCATGTAGGGCTTTAAAGGTAATAACCAGCACCTTGAGTTGCACCCAGAAAGCATTCTGTAGTGAGACGGGCAGTGACAAATTTGAAATATAAATAAATAAATAAACTGGAAGCCAGAATAGCTTCCACAGCAGTGGTATTACTTCAGTGAACCACAAGGCACCCAAAACTGTTTGTTGCTGCACTCTGAACCAGTTGTAGCTTCCAGATGATTTTCAAGGGCAGCCCCATGTAGAGTGCATTGCAGTAATCCAAGCGGGAGGTGACTAAGACATGGGTGGCTGTGAGCAAGGCCTCCTGGTTCAGGAATGGGTGCAATTGGTGCACAATGGATTTGTGCAATGGGCCCCCGGCCATGGCTGCCACCTTCTTTTTCAGCAGGAGCCATGAGTCGAAGAGGACCCCAAATTGAGCACCATACTGATGATACTGAACCCCATGCCAGGGGATGACCTCTCCCAACGGCTTCGTATAGATGTTAAATAGGAGGGGAGAGAGACCCAAGCCCTGAAGCACCCCACATAATAGGGGCCTAGGGCTGGACCTCTCCTCCCCCTCTAGCACTGACTGGTATCAGCCATGTAGAAAGGAATGTCCTTTACTCCCAATCCCCAAAGTCGGTCCAGCAAGATACCATGGTCAATGGTATCAAAAGCCTCTGAGAGATCCAGAAGAACCAGGATGGACACACCACCCCCATCCCGATCCCTCCAAAGGTCATCCACAAGTGCGACTAATGCTGTCTTGGTACTATAGCTTGGCCTGAATCTTGACTGAAAAGGGTCCAGATAATTTACTTCATTCAAGGCCTTCTGTAGCTGAGAGCCCACCACCCTCTCAGCAACCTTCCCTAAAAACAGAAGGTTGGAGACTGGATGAAAGTTATCCAAAATGGTCCAAGGATGGCCTCTTGAGGAGGGAGTGAACCACCACCTCTTTCAAAGCTGGTGGAACCACTCCCTCCTGCAAGGAGACATTTACCACCGCTTCGACCCAACACATGCCATCTCCTGGGGGGCCTTAACCAGCCGGGAGGGGCATGGGTCCCGACTACAGGTGGCAGAGCTCACAGCAGTAAGGACTCTATCCACTTCCTCAGGATTGACCAGCTCGAACTCCTCCTGGATAAGCAAGCTAGGACATGCCTCAGCCACTTCTACTGGATCTGCCCAGCCAGAGTCCAACTCCCAAAGAAGACAAGCAACTTTATCCGACAGATGCCTAGAACAGTCCTCACTACTGTTGACCTATTGTTGACATTATTGTTGACCTTAGCCAGAACATTTGTGGGTTTCTGCAGCCTAGAAGGCTGCCTGTAAGATGCCTGTTCCAAAGTTGAGCTAACTTACACAGTGTATATCTCTCTCCCACAGGCTTCCAAAATCTGGATTTGAGATTTCAAGGATTCTTCTAACTACATCTACTGCTTTATCCAGGATCAAGTCATGCTGTCTGAACATTCTCTCTTCCTGGGTGGCTGAATAAACACTGCTCACAATCCTGTCCTTTATAAGCAATACAGGCAGTTCTCCAAATTCACGTGTTTGAGACAGTCTTTTTGGCATACAAATCAATACAATCTCCTCTACTCCTTGAATCCTGATAATATATTAAAAAAGACTTTCAAACATAATATCCTCCTAGGGTCAAAATATGCAGGAAACATGTCTATTATTATTTGCTTATCTGCCTTCTGTGTAAACGGAACATGTTGTAACTCTCCCCTGCCTCTTCGCCAGCAAAATGCAAAAACAATGCCCTGAAGTTGGTTTTCTTTCTGCTTGGACCCGCTAGCAACCAGATTGAATTGAAACGATGAAGCCACTTTCACCAATTCCCTGCAGAGTTTCCTGCTCAGGACAGGACATTGGAGATTGGAAGTGAGGCCATTTAGAGTACACTCTTCTGACACCCGGTAGCATTCATTAGCCTGGCACCATCCCAAGGCTCTACTTTAGGTCTGAGGTCCCCAGTCAAGTCACTTCAGATGGCAAGCAAGTTCTTTTAGTCACAGGGAGGGAGCCAAGTACACACAGCAACCAGCATATTTAAAGTGTTTGTAAGCACCTCAGAAAGGAGTACAGTTGGTATATAGAATGTAAATCAGACTAATTAGAAGTAGCTGTCTAACAGGCATCTTCTGGCTAACAACTCCCAAGAAAGTTAAAATCATAATACTCTTATTCCACACTGTAGCCTCCACCATGTGTAGCACTGCAAAAATGGAAGCCCAAGGAGATCAGAAGGCCACACGTTCTCTTATCTCCATTCCTGGTCTATCAGCTTTTCAAAGACTCTGAACCACATTAAATTATGACCAGTGCAGTTTATACTGCAATTTGATCGTAAAGCATTCAGTCTTAAAATGTTGGAGTCTATGTTTCCCTTTTAGTATCATTTGAAGCCATAGGTCATGCTTATTCAGCTGCTTATGTTATGCTAATACGGACTTTGCAGGATATTTCAAGAGTGGTGAGATTTAGGGGATCAGCCTGCAGAGGGAGAGCTAGATATCCTGTGGCTTTTTGGTGTGCATTAAACATAATATATAAGCATTTCAGCACTAAACATGAAACATGAATTTACTGATGGGGAAAACCTACCTTATAAAAGAAATTTGTCTCCCTGCAATATCAGAAAAAAATGAAATGGACCAGATTCACAATTCACAGTATCAGTCAATTATAAAAAGGAAAGAATGTAGCCTGTGACAATTAAATGCATATTTATGTATGTACAGGTAGCCGTAAGCACATTAGCAGTATCATCCTTCAGTCTTTCAGAACTGTGCCTATGTCGCTAATTTATATATCCAAAACCCTGATGCTACTAAAATGCTCCATCCAAATTGGGACGTACTACTGAGATGCCATGAACCAACTTTGGTTGAATAACGGGTAGACTTTCTTTTGTACGGCTTAATTGAGCAGGAACATGTCTGTGTTTATCTGGTGGACATGGCATTCTGCAACATAAGGGAGAAAGATCCAAGATTCCTTGTTGATTCAAACACCAAGAATCATAGACTTCAGCTGTAGGGCATGGATGTGGAGGATGTACCATCTTCATGAGTTTGGGCTGCATCACAAGTTTCAATAGATCCTTCTTAAACATTTCCCAGGCATTCTGTCGAAGGAAGACCTGACACAGCTCATCATCACTGAAAAGCGAAAGCAACATTAAGAACTGGATTCCTCTTTTTAAGCAGCAGATCACTGGAACACTTTCAGTCTATCTATTTCTAAGTGTCTAAGTACAGATTCTTTACATCTGAATGAACTCATCGGACAGGGGTGTCACCATCCCACCAGCATCATTCTCACTTCCCTGTATGTTTGGAAAGTCATGATGACTCTCCTTTTGCTTCCTTTTGTTCCTTTTGGTTGAAGCTTCTTATCTCTCTTGACGCCTGACTTGTATTCATAGCTTGAAATATGGCATGTATGTATACAGTATATTCATTATGCCCACAGGGAGAGCTCTTTAGACACTGTTCTTTGTATCTAGACTTTATCCTGCATCCTGTTTTTCTTGTCAGTTAGTCAAGTATGATTGCACAGTGGGGAGGAAAGGGAAAGTTGTTGTGAGTGCCGACTGGGGTTTGGTCTACAAAAAGTGCTGAAGTGGAGTCAGCCGGATTCCAGTCTGATAGTTCATTTTTTCCCACCCTGTGCATGTCTATAGAGACTCACCGTGCTGGACACACAAGTCTCTGTTGCAAGGATGAGAGCTCTTCCTCTGTCAATCAGCTCTCAAAACACCATCCTCTTCTGGGTAGGGGCACATTTGGACTTTGGCCTTCAAATACTGAAACGGGGAGGGCTCAAATGACACCATCTGCCCCTTGCTCCTTGCCCCCACCATGCTAAAACTGTTCTCGCCAATACCCAGATCCTCTTGAACATTCAGAGGTACTCATAATTATTGAGTAATGATTGCTCAGTGCTTTGAAGAGAAGATATTTCCTGGCTAGAGCTGCTGCTTAAAGTTTTAATGCTTTAAAATTGTTTCGGGAAATATTCTGAATAATTTGGGAAAGGTAAAAAAAGAGGCCAAGGAGTAGTATGGTATTTGGAGGACAAGGACACTGGTAACATAACACCACCTGTTCTATCTTTTGATTTTCCCACCCATCCAACCAGTTCTCTGGCTTGCTTACCAACCTGCCCTTCCATCTTACAGCGCTGCTAGTAAATGCTTATTCAGATCCAGAATTATGGATGGGGGGACAATGTACATCTGTAATGGAGACTTAGATACTGGAGGTGAATGGGGAATTTACCCAGTTATCCCTGGATCACCTGGTTATATCAGGTTATATCAGGAAGCGCTTGAGAAGAGAAGCAGCTTTTGAGGAAACCTATGTGCAGCTGTGAGTATATGGAACGTTTTTGTTGAAAGTAAAAGGTAAAAGCCTGGCCACTTTGTCTATTTTCAAATGTGACTCAATTGTTTTTCTTGGAAAGGGCAGACATGAGCCACTAACAAGCCTTCATCTTTTCAGGAATCTTCTAAGAGTTAAAACCCCTGATGAGGAGTATAAGGAGACACCCTAGTGGTTCCAATTCTCCCCATAGACCAAAGGCTTTCCAATTCCAGAATGACAAAAAAGTGTATATTAGTAGCAGTGACAGTATTGTTTATTTGTTCAATAGATAAATTGCCTTTTTCCAAGACAGTTGCCGTAGGGTTGCCCCTTCATTTTATCCCCACAACAACAGTCCTGTGAGGTAAAGGGAGCTGAGAGCATGTGGCTAGCCCAAAGCCACTCAGTGAGTTTCCATGGCAGAGCATGGACTTGAACCAGGATCTCTCCCAACCTAGTCCTGCACTTATCCACAGCATCACCCTGGTGATAATTCTGGATACGGACTCTTGCTTCTTCTTCATCCAAAGGAAAGAGTAAGCCAGCAGCTTCTACACACAGCTTTTAAATTTGAATTCTATTTGTACTAAGGAAGTTCTACAAGACCTTCACTAGATACAGAGAACGTTGCATAAGCCTCCTGAGCATTGATCCATTGTTGATCATCAGCGTTTCCACACTGCATTCCCAAATTCAATAAGATGCCTGCCTCAGCTACACCCACCTGGGATATTTAACCTTCAGTTTGCTCAATTTCACGGTAGTAATGTCATCAGCCCACGACTCAATCTTTTCTTTTTTCAGTCGGATGATCTCAACTCCTTGGCTGACCAAAACGATGATGCGATTGTCTTCCAGATTTATCTAAGAAATGCAAACAGTGCAAATGTCAACTTATATCATGGATACAGTGACTATATGTCCTTCATTATAAAGGACAGTCCGTTATTTCAAAAAGCTCTCCCTTAGATTTATTTTTCAAAAACTCACTTTTGTCCTTTATTTTGGTTATTTAACTTTTACCATACAAATGGTACCACTTAATACACAGTCTGATTGCAGAAATCCTTTTTAATTCTTCCTTCTGATAGCTTGATAACTTTTTATGCTTTCTGGATATTTTTATTAGAATATGTGTTTTTGTAAAGCTTTTCTTGGTTTTGCTCTTGAATTTTCCTTTATAAAGCAAAGTTATAACATAAACAAAAATGTTGAAAATATGAAAGTCTTTCAGATTTGCCCCTTTTTCAGGTTTGTCCTTCATTTTTCCAAGACAATATGGTCACCATGATCATGGAGCAACTTTTGAATGTGCCATATTTCCAATAATCAAATGGAATAGCTGTAGGGAATTTCAGTGCTGTATATAGACTGCTACTGAGATATGTACCAGGGCAAAGAGTCACTTCCATATGTGTTCAGGTTTTTCACAAAAGCTAACTTTTCTAGCCTTTAAAGTTACATCTTTCCTAGATGTATCAAGGAAAGATGTGCTATATGTGATATATCAAGGAAAGATGTTCAACAACTGCCATTGTAATTGCTGAGTAAACACAGCAGCTTCCTATTCCACTATTCCTATTAGTAGAAGGGCCTAAATTATACTGGGATATCATTTACCTGTCTATCTGTTAACACACATACACACACACATATACACACACACAAACATATATTCTTCAGAATAGTAGGGCTGGAGAAATAACTTAAAAATCAAGGCAATGATTTTATCACCACTGAAGTTATTCGTAAAATCTGGAATGGTGGACACCACTGTTAGTACCTATGTTTACCTCTATAGATCATTCCAAGGGAGTGGGTCTTAGCCATTATAGTGTCCTTTTATAAAAAAGCAATCAAGGTTTGCCTGCTAATTATAAACCCATCAGTCTTTTAAATACAACTGGTAAACTTTATGCTAAACATCCCTATAAGAAATGTGTAATTTGGGTCAATTCAGAACATATATTGCCTGATGAGCAAGCAGGTTTTAGAGCCAGATGTTTGATTATAGATCACTCTCTAATCTTACAACATCCAGTGGGAAAGTATCCTGGGAAAGCTGGGTCTGCAGACTATGCTGCCTTCATCAATTCTAGGTTTGCATTCATCTTAGATGTAGGAAGTGGTACTAACTTATAAATTCCACTGCTGATAAACGCTTGCTTCTGTTAATATGCAAACTTTATGAACATTCTAGATTAAATGTTGGATACAGTATGCAGGGACATTACAGCAGAGAAATTCTTAACCATAGAGGAGTTGGGCAGGGCTGTATCCTATCACCTTGGCTATTTAACCTATATTCTGCTGTGACCAGGCTAAATAACATTGCATCCCGTGCTCCAAAGCTGGCTGATAAACACATTGCAATATTTGTGTATGCAGTTGATGCAGTACTGTTAACACCCGCACCAACTGGTATAAAGTGAACTTTGGATGCTCTGGCCAGTATGGTAAGGAGGAAGCACTGAAGATAAATGATTCTAAAACTAGGATCTTGGTATCTGCCAAATGCTGTAGAATGAACCCCCAATTGAACAAGTTAAATCTTTAAATATTGGGGAGCAGTGATTCACTGCTAAGTAAGTGTAGGAACCATCAGGATTATATTGTTCAAAATGCCCCCAAATCAGCAATAGCCTGGCAATCTTTTTATGACTTTAGAGGAGAATTAAGTCTGTCAGTTGCTCGCAAAGCATTTTCAGCAAAAATTTGCCTCAAACTCTTATTTGTTGCCCATTTTAGACCCATATAGCTTTTGCTCCCTTAGAGCAAAATCTTTACTATCTAAATTTAAGAATTATTTTCCAGGATAAGCAAAGTGTGCCTAATGTGGTCCTTTGTCATGAAGGTGGTGTCATTAGAGTAGAGACCAGCATGTGGCTATACATATTTTCATTCTGGTTGAAGCTACAGTTTTTTCCAGAGAGGCTAGGTCCCTCGATCCTAGCTGATAACTTTGAATCAACTTTCTTTTCATGGGACGTATTACTGATGATCAGCTACAAGCAGGTGGTATCAAGCCTTAAACAACATGTTATAGATGTAGAAAGGCAATTAGATTTATCAGCTCTACCTAGAAATGTTGTTTTGAGTAGCTGGTCTCCCTTTTTCGGACCAGCAAGATATTTAAACCAAATATCCATCCCTAAATTTAGGAGGGCACCAACTCTAGCATGTTTTCACACACTTCCAACAGCTCTCCTTGAAGGAAAATTTAGGAGCATCCCTTATTCTTTATTAATGTATCCTTGTGGCAAAAAGACAGTTGAAAATACAATGTATCATCACACTGCCCATTGTATGAAGATGCACAGCTATATTTTACATCTCCCAACTCTTAAATTTCTGGACCATTTGGATTTATTTTATATACAGTTGCTGTTAGCCAACCAATATGATTCAGTTTCTTTGAATGTGACCAACTTTTGTTTGTAAAACCCACTGTAACCAATCTTATTGATTATTTAGTTATTGTTTATTTTTATCTTCTTTTATTTTGTATGTTTTAATTTTTACTTTTTAAAAATGGAATTCTAGTCATTAATCCTAATAAAGTACTCTACACACACACACACACACACCCCACATACAGTTATCAAATTATATCATAAACGAAATAAAGGAAATATATTAAATCACACTTATTTGTGATTTTCTTTGCTATTTCATGTTGATGTACCCATCATATCTTCATTTATCACTATCAGCAAGTGTCAGTTGACAGATTTACTTACTATGTAGTCTCCTTTATTTAGTTGATCTAGTCGGATATATACAGCCGCAGCAACAGAATCTGGCATATCTCCATAGGCTGTAGAGTAGGCAGATTTCTTTCTGAAGACCCCTGATATAATGTTCTGCACCCTCTCTTGTTCATCAGGTTGCAGTGGTTCAGGAAGGAGACTTGAAAGTAAGCAAATAAATGTATATTAACCCTTGCTGTAAGATTTTACTCTCAGACCAATGCTTTCCCCTCTAAGAAGAAATTCAGAATAGGAATCAACTTTTTTTAAAACAACAAACACCTTCAAAACGAAGAGGCATCTGCTGTTATTTTCCTTCCCTATGTCAGCCCTTGGAGGAAGACCAGATCAGGAAGCAGAATCCACAGGAGGACAAGAATTCTACTTTATTCAGGGGGGTTCTAATAACAGAATCTTGCAAGTCTGATTCTGCTTCTCCTCCCCTCCCTTTTATACCCCAGGAGTCAGGGAGGAGCCAACCTGAATCTATTCTTAATACAATCTCCCTTCCCAAAACTTAAGGAATGCTTCTGTCCTCTTTGTTTATGTAACAGTTTCTGAAGTTTTGCTTCAAGGCCATTTCCCTGCCTCTCTACACCCTGACATTCAGATGGGTCTGAACTATAGATCCTACATCCTCAACCAGCACATGTCATGTGGGGCTGCCTCAGAACGGTAGGAGTTGTAGTCAAATAATCTGCAGGGAGTCAAGTTCAGCAAAACAGCTTATTTATTTATTTATTTATTTATTTATTTATTTACATTTATTATAGCTGCCCACTCCCATAGACTCTTGGTGGCTTACAAATACCAATACAAAAGCAGGTAAAAACACACAACCCCACAGGCAGTCTGCACTAAAACAGTCCAACAGTAACAACTCAAACCAGGGGCCCCACAACCACATCAACCTCAGGCCTGGGAACAAAACCAGGTCTTAAGCACTTTTCGGAACCCCAGGAGAGAGGGTGCTGTGCGTATCTCTGGAGGGATGCTGCTCCAGAGGACGGGGTCCATGACCGAGAAGGCATGCTTCCTCAGTCCCATAAAATGACAGCATTTAATAGAAGAGACCTGGAGCGCACCCACTTTGCCAGAATGTACCAGGCAGGCACAAACAGAGGTGGGTGGTTCTTCAGGCATCCAGGCCCTATACCATAAAGGGCTTTATATGTAATGACTAGCCCCCTGAATTGCACCCGGACCTGAAAACAATACAGCTCACGTTGCAGTAGTAACACATGAGCATACAGGAATGCACCCATTATTGTTCACACCGCTGCATTTTGTACCAGCTGTACCTTCTGGGTGGTCTTCAAGGGCAGCCCTCTGTACAGTACATTGCAATAATCCAATTGTGGGGTGACCAGAGCATGAGTAACTGTCTAAAGGGCCTCCCGGTCAAGGAAGGGGTGCAACTGGCACACAAGATGAACCTGCGCAAAGGCCCTCCTGGCCACAGCTGCCACCTGCTCTTTGAGCAGTAGCTGCAAGTCCAGAAGGACCCCCAAGTTGCACACCAGTCTAGAATGGGGAAGTGCTACTCCATCCAACACCAATGATGAAAGCGTCCCCAATCCTGGGTGGCCAAAGAGGCACAGCCAGTCTTGTCAGGACTGAGCCGAAGCCTGTTCCGCCCCATCCAGACCCAAGAGACTCCAGACTGGGTCGGTACCTCAACAGCTTCACCTGCACAGCCTGGCGTTGAGATATATAGCTGGGCATCATCAGCATATTGCTGTATTCCAGTACATTACAATGAGGGCTGTAGGGCTGCTATTTAAAACAGCTGATTCAGGAGACAAAAGCAGCAATTTGACCTTGTTGGATTGTTAATTGTTACTTGAGGTTGGCTTCTCAGTCTCCTTCCCTCACTTCATCTTCCTGGCCATGTGAGCCTCTAATCCAGAGCTAATCCAGAGGAGGAGAAGGTGCAGCTTTAAAGGCCCCTTCGGGCAGTAGTGCAGCTAGCTAATTAGTTGTTATGGCCTTGCAGGGGCAGTCCTTAGATAACGCCTTGTTTCTCATCGAAATAAGCACAATTTTGTGGAAAGGAATAATATATTTTCAAATATAAACAACTAAAATAGGCATCTGCAAAACCTAATGTTGTACCAGGGGTCCCAATCAACCTTGATATTGCCATCAAGTCTCTTTGCTGCCGCTGCTCCCATCTCCTGTTTCTTTCTAGGTGGTGATGGTAGGGGGGCTTGGCTACGCAACCATGTGTCCTTGGAAACTGACCCCCAGGTCCAAAATAAGACAATCCTGCCTTGATTCTCTTCGGTATAAGAGGAGGCTGGGGGAAAATATGTCAAGCTTTCAAGATACTTTACAACTATAAAGTTCCAGTAGTCCTTGTGGTGTCTATTTCCAGATCTGGCCTACTTTGAAGGGTTGACATCGATCTTGTACACTTCACTGCTCTCTATTCAGAGACGCATCTAGTCATGCCTTTGATTGTGGAAATGGGCATCAGATCCTTGGGGGGCGGGGCTGCTCACAGAACAACTTGCTAAAACATTATTGCAACATTAATAGCAAGTGAATATACAAATAACACACTTGCACCATACCATGGTCTAGCTAACACAGCATTTGGGACTAGGCTTGCCCCAGCCAGAAGCAGCTTAGCAGCCTGCAGCCCCATCAGTATTTCTTCACGTTCATGGGAGTTTTTCAGGGATATTTGGAAGAGCCCGGGATCAATTTCTCACATTTACAACTCAATGTGAATTGTTTGTGGTAGGTCAACTAACAGAATTTCCTGTGGATTGCTCCAGAGTGACTTTTGGGAGTCTGAGTTGGCTGAAAGAAGGAGCAGTCAAATGGGCTGTGCTCCTCACTGAGGGCAATGCTCTTTTGTTGGATAATTACCAGAATTTCCTACAAAGACTTAGAGCTGCATTTGATGATATGGCTAGGAGAGCAACCATAAACTGAGAATCTCAGGATACCTAGCCAAAGCTTGCAGTGCTAAAGTACAGACCTCTGAGTCAGCTGCTACTGTAAGTGCCACGCCTGTGGAACTGCATGGCCTGTGGCAAGCAAGGGCCCACATGGCCCCAAAACCTCATCTTCAGGAAGCCTGGCAGATAAGAGCTTGACAGGGGTACTCTCAAACAATTAAGAAGAGCTCAGGCAACCGACAATAGGCAAATCTAGATGATCAATATTATCATATTGCCACTTAATGTCACAGCTTTCTTATATGTCCCCCCTGTGCTGGATACTGATGGCTGCAAACTCATGATCCGGATGTCCACTGGGAGCAAGGGACAATTTCTTTTTCATCACAAAAGTGTCAATAGCACAGCTGGCAAACCTCCTGTTCTTATCCGTCTCCCTCTCCAGCACAGCGCTTTGAATCCCCTTCCGTGCCAGAAAAATATGCTTAGGCTGATGTTGTTGGAGAGGATGAAAGAAATACATTGCCTCCTCCTCCTGTATTAAAAATTTGAAGCTGGGAGCCACAATTCCAGCTAAAAGACAATATTCCACATCTACTCAAGAGTTTGCCACCTTAAAATATTTTATGGCTAACAGTCTGAAGAAAAGATTCATTCACCCTTTTTCCTCACCTGCATCTGCATACAAATAGTCCTTGCTTAACAACGGTCATTGGGACCGGAATTTCCATCGCTAAGCGATGCAGTCGTAAAGTGCAATGTCACGTGACTGCATCGTTTAGCAACAGCAATCCCAGCACTCCCCATTGCCGTTATTAAGCGAGTCCCAGGCAGCTTGCAAGCAGGCCAGCAGGCAGGTAAATGGCTATTGCTAGCTGGGGGAGGGCACACGAGTGGCCTGTGAGGCACAGTGCAGCGGGGCCAGGGGTGGCTGCTGCTGGGCAGGGAAGGGTGCAAGTGACTTACTGGAGTGACTTGCAACCTTCCTTGCCAGCTTCCCCATTGACTTTGCTTGTGGGCGCTGGCAGGAAAGGTTGCAAATGGCGATCACATGACCATGGGACACTGCAACTGTTATAAGTGCAAGCTGGTTGCCAAGTACCCAGTTCATGATCACATAACTGCAGGGGTGCTCGGACAGCCAGAACTTTGAGGATTGGTCATAAGTACCACTCAGTCAGCACCGTCGTAACTTCAAATGGTTGCTGAACGAGTGGTCATTAAACGAGGACTACCTGTATTTATTTTTTATAAAAAAGAAAGATAATTCTTCTTTGAGACCTTTTCATGATTGTAGACTTCTTAACTCCATGACTGTTACAGATCACTACTCACTGCCTCTTACTTCAGATCTGTTGGGCCACCTTCAGAAGACATGCATTTTCACGTAATTAATCAGACTGAAAGAGGGACCTGAACATTGAACTGCCTTTGATATCATGCATTGCAATTGAATACATAATAATTTCCTATGGTTTAAATGTCTCTTTTTATTTCTTGCAAGGGTCTTCTATCAGTTCAGAAAACAGCAAAATGTTTTCTAGACCACATTTTTAGCTACAAGGGCTTCTTCAATTATGTGATCTTGGATTGCAATTCTCAGTTTTTAACCAAGTTTTGGAAGGCCCTATTCCAGCTATTAGTCATTCAGTTTCATTTGTCAGCCTCAGATCATACAGTCTACAATGGATGAATAGAGATGATGAAACAATTATTAGAACAATAGTGGAGGTGCTTTGTTTCTTCTCAGCAGGACAATTGGATGAACTCTTCCTTCTTGCAGAGTTGCATATAACAACTCAATACATTCCTCCATAGATATGTCTCCCTTTCGGACAGTCCATGGCTACTATCCCTGCATGTTGCCCTCCCAAGCTCCAGCATCTGCTGCTCCTTGTGCCATAGACTTCCTGTAGGAGAGGCGGGCTACTCAGCTCCTCTTAAAGGAACAGCTACATTTGGCAAAGGCCAAGTGCACCACAGATGCACCCAGGCAAGAGGATGTCAAGATTGTGGTGGGAAATCCAGTTGGTTTTCACCTTCTGCTCCCCTGTCTAAGAAGCTGGACTCAGGGTTTATTAGTCCCTTCCCGGTTACCCAGCAAATTAACCCAGTGGCCTTTGGTATGCAAGCGCCTGCTTTGATGAAGATTAATCCAGTCTTTTATTAGGTGTTGGCAAATTGAAAAACTGGCCACTCAAACATAATTTCTAATATTCGTTTATCTTCTGCACAACAATATCAGAGGCCTGTTGCCCCCCGTTCTTGATCTCCAGCTTTTTCCTGATCTATCTTCTACCTCACCTTCCATTTTCCTGTACTGTGCTTGGACTCCATGGCAGCTTGCCACAAACAAGGCCCCAGACTGCCCATGAATGAAAACTGTGACGAAGGGTCAAGAAATATGCCATGTCTCAGAGATCTAAGCAATGTTCTTCTCACCTTTTATCATGCTTCTGCACATTTATCACTACACTTTTACAATTCTTAGGGGAGAGACAGATCTGCTTTTCTTGGCTTTCCCAGGATGAATTCTTCTGCTGCAAGTAGTGGGTTTTCAGGTCCCTCAATTTGTGTCCAGAGTAAGAGGACCACAGAGTGCTCTTGAATCTGTCAACAGAGGCAATCTCTGTAAAGAAAAAACAGACATTGCTGAAGTTACTCAACCCAAGCCTGTCCCTTGTTTCCATACCCAGGCATGCTTGTTAGAGTCAGAAGTTAAATTAGAAAGTTTTCACCTTTCTTATTTGTTTGTTCGTACAAACAAATTGTTTGTTTTCACCCATGCAAGATTGTATTAAGTTTCAGGCAGAACACAGAGAAGGCAAATAAATACGGTAAGAATGAATATTTAATAGTGCTGCCAAGCAATTGAAGCAAACATCTGGGTTAAAAAGTTATTAAAGCCATACGCTTATTCTGAAACATGGAAAAAAACAAGGAACAGTTTTCAGTTGCTGAAGGATGAAGGTTTTTTCCTGTTTTTGTCTCTCTATTCTTCAGTAAACTTTGAAAATGATAAGCAAACAAACAAGAAATGTTTTCAGTTTTTCTCCCCCCACAAAAAAAGAGCAAAGAAAGTGAATGCTCTGTTTCATCATCTGGAAGTCATACATCATTTTCTACATCTCAAGCAGGGAGATGGCTAGCCCCATAGTGGCCGCCTGTCCCCACCCTGATTCTCCACCTTCTTGGATTTTTTTTTTCTAGTATTGTTTTAATTGTATACCGTATTTTTCCGACTATAAGACGATACTTTTTTCTAAAATCCTTACCCTAAAAATTGAAGGGCGTCTTATTTAAGGAAGTCAGCGAGGAGAGAATCGCACGGTGGCAAAACTGCCCATACCTTGTCTCTGCGAATGGGCTTCCTCCTATTGCTAGCCTCCAATCACGAGTGAAATAGCTTGTCTCCCAAACAGACTTCCTCCAATCACGAGCCTTATGAAACTGACGTCAGCTGATGCTGAACAAACCAATTAGAGGAAGGCTTTTGCAGAGAGAAGCTATCGGCAGTTTCACTCGTGCTTGAATGTAATCAGTTATGCAAAAGAGCCTGGAAACAGAGCTGCAGAGAGATGGTTTGGACCTCCTCCCACCGAGGGTATCAGGTCAATGTTACCTAATTACTAAATAAAAATGTGTTCTGCACTATCTTTAAAATATCGATTTCTTAATTTGGGGTTGGAAAAATGGGGGTCGTCTTGTACATGGGGGTGTCTTATTGTCGGAAAAATACGGTATATGGTATACATTTTATATATATTTATAGTTTTAATGTCTTTGTAACCCGCCCAGAGTCCCCTATTGTAGGGGAGATGGGCGGGGGAGAAATCTAATAAGTAAATAAATAAAATAAATGTTGCTTTTCAAGTATTTGGGGAAGAATGATCCAAAAAAGCGGTTGCTAAGGTATAAAATGATGAATGTGAACATGTTCTTCTTATGAGAGTGAATATCAAATAACTTCTGACTGAAGTGACCAATAATAGCCAGATTGCAATAATTTCTTTGATTTGAAGACTGTTGGTCTCTGATAGGTCCAATTCCTATTATGATGTTTCACCTAAAGGATAAAAGGCACCCCTTTTTTGAGAGAGAGTATGGCTGTCACCTTGCTGCCCTGGGCCACACGGGGGAAGCTCTAGCAAAATAAATCAAGACCAGAACTTAATAAAGACCAAAACTAGAGCAGGTGCAGACTCATTTCTCCTACCCTGGTAACTGAAAGTCGGTTCCAGGTTCCTGCATTTTACCTCCTGATTCCAGTTTCAGCTGAATCTTAAGAAGAAACCTATGATCGATGCCACCTACGGTATAGGACATTTTAAAGAAAGGCCTCTAATTTCTAGGCCCCACTTGGCTTATTCCTTTCCCACTTCGTTTAGATGGACTTTTTGTTCTACTTTTTTTTTTAAATAAACAGGTTGTTTGCTCTCTGTGGACAGCTATTCTATAGAAACAAGGTTGCCTAGAATTGCACAGGAATTTTCCAAAGAAACATAAACTAGATTGCTTGATTACATGCTTTCCTGAAAAGTGTTTCATGCAAATATTAAGAAAGGAGACATAGAACTTGGTAATGTAGTATGACATAATATGTGCTTTTTGTCATTATCAAGGCTTAAATTTTTAGTACCTAGTATGAGAATTTTTAGATTCCCACCTGCCAGTTAAATTGGGAAAAAATAATTAGCACTGTAGTAAGTATACAGTTGCATAATAAAAGAAAAGTGATTTGTGTTGCTGTGTATACATGTACAGTATATATACAACCCATCATCAGTAAGAAATGAGCAAGAGATCTCAGGTAGTCCTTGGGTTACGACGGCAAATGAGACTGGGAACTCTGTCGCTAGGCACTGTGGTTGTAAAGTGCGATGTCATGACCATGTTGCTTAGCAATGGCAATTCCAGCAGCCCTGCTTGCCATTGTTAAACAGGGACTGTGTGGGTCATTAAGCGAGGACCTCATGTGATTGCGACTTCTGACTTCCTCCAGCTTCTCCATTGACTTTGCTTGTGAGAAGCCAGCAGGAAACTGCAGCCTGCTGCAACATTGCAATTGCAAGCCAGGCACCGAGCACCAGATTGTGATCACATGACCACGGGGATACTGTAACAGCTGGAATTCTGAGGACCCAACGTAAGTCCCTCTTGTTCAGTGCTGTCATAATTTTGAACAGTCACTGAATGAATGGTCATAACCCAAGGACCACTTATAGTTGATATTTTCTGTTCTGCCTTCCAATCAAAAAGTATTTTTGCCTTAAATTTTTTGACCACAAAGAACTACTTTCTTTGGGCTGCAAGAATTACACCTTTGCAGAACATGCAACATACCAGCATCCCTTCGCTTCCTTTCTTTTACGGGTACTCTGAGTTTGGGAAAACGCAGCTGTTTAGTGATCCATTTTTGATAAGATGGACAAGTGCTGAGGTTAACTAGTCGCAATACTTCACAAATGCCCTGTTGAAACAAAACCAAAACAAAAGGCAGTTGAACAGATAATGTGGACCCAAAGCTGGAAATCTTGTTGAATGGAGATCTGTGAGGTAAAGGTAATGAATGGAGAACAATGACATTCTAAATGCTGGCAGCTTATAATATCAAGAAAAGAAATCTGTTCACCAATCTGATCAGTCACTATTGCATTACGTATAAGTTTTCAAAATCAATACCTAAATTAGGAATTGGCAAAATGACCCAGAGGCCATATGTGATCCAAGACTCTGTTCAGGGGTTCATTGTCAGCCCTTCAAGGTAGACTAGACAAGGAAACCAAAGTCATGAATGCTAATGCTACTTTATAGGATTACAGTAACAGAATCTTGCAAGTCTGAAAGTGCCTCCCTGCTCCCTGCCTTTATCCTAAAGACAAGTAGGGAGGGTTGAGGCTGAGACGCTTTCTCAAATTACATTTCTGTAATAATCCACCCATTCGTGAATTTGTAGATAAAAACATTATAACCGTTAGAAAGAAAAGGGTGCAAACTATATTATAAAACATGAATCCAAAGCAAATCTCACCTTGGTAATAAATATCATACTGTATGTTTCTGCAAGGTCAGTGGTAATCACCTGTCCAAAATAGTATTTCTCAATTTTGCAGAAATTAGCCATTTTATCTATTGAAGAATCAGGCAGTGTTTGAAAAAGATCTAGATTCCTGAAAACAGAAAGAATATGTCTATTCTTATCAACTGTTTATTTTACAACTGAAAGCTTTCAGTTAACTTCAGAGCAAAGTGCTCAGTGATGGCTCTGACATATTCTGTTTCTAAACTCAGGTCTACTCCACTATGTCAGCAATTCCATTTGAAGATATAAGGGATCACAGGCAAAGGAAACCCCGTGGTTAATTTTTTTCCAAGGCTAGTGCCTGACACCAGTCCTTTTATTTTGTTGGCCTGGTATAGGAAAGACTCCTGAGCTGATGCAACTCAGCAGACAACCCACCATTTAATTCCTCTGAAATACAATGTCCTATAGATCTATGGGCATACTGTGCTGTATTCTGGAAAAATGAAAATGATGACAAGGCCTGGAGCAGATGCCTAAGTTCTAAATAATATATGTCATTGCTGCTGCTGTTCCCTCTTGCTCCCAAGCTGCCACCAACAGCAATAGTAGCTGACAAATAAAACTGATGATGATGATGATGATGATAGAGGAAGCTCAGGAAGAAGAATAATTGAAATAGTTCCTGCTGGGTTTCTGTAGGGAGCCTTGGAGATGAACCTTGGAGAAACCATCCAGACGCTGTTAAGAAAACAACAGGTGCAGAAGAAGCATGTGTTAAGCCAGGAGGCAGAAAAGTATTAGAAAGAGACTCAGGCCGGCTCCCCATTGACTCCCTGGGGTATAAGAGAGATGGAAGGGAAAACACTTGCAAGATTTTGCTACTAGAGTCTATCTCAATAAAGTAGAGTTCTGGCCTGCTTGCAGAGTCAGTTTCCTGATGTGGTCTACCTTGTAGGGCTGGCATCAATCTTTCTCCGAGGTTATCTCTGTGATTCCCTACAGTTTCCAACCAGCAACATTTGATTTGTGAAGCAAAAGTTACAGGTAGGGTAATGGGGAGGTTTAAAAGGCACTAGAGCTCATTTGCAGGGATATTCCTACCTCTGCAAAGAAGCCAATGAACTGTGAATGGTAGCCTGCAATGAACTGAAATGCTCTAACGCAAATGGACAGGAATGCTTGAGGCAACCTAATGGGGGGAAGTGTATTTCAAGAGTAGAGCAGAGCAGAGCAGAGCTGTGTGCCCTGTGAAGGTGAGTGGAGGATTCAGAGAGGGTGATGTCATCTGTGTCTGCCTGGATGTTCTGGGGACAGGCAACGGCGTAACTGAGCGGATAAGCCCCAAAGCAACTTGTTTCAGGCAGAATTATAAGGAAAATATCATGAAGGCATAAACTGATTTCTGCTGCTGCAAAACTATTATACATTGATTCTAGATGGGGGAATGGCACCATCTGGATTTTCTCTCAGGCAGCAAAATTGGAATTTTTCTCACAAGCCTCCTCTTATATGAGAATTCTGAGCAAAGAACAGAGATCAGCAATATGGACAATCTCTATAGTGCTGCTTCATTAATTTAAAAAAAAACAGTGAATGCAAAACAGCCTGATTCTTTTCCCACCACCAATAAAATAAAATAAAGGTTTTAATAATAAATAATAATATTAATATTTAATAATAAATAAATGGTTAATGGAAAAGATTATAAAAGGCTGGGTCAGAAAGAAATGCATGTTTAACTCTCTCTAAATGTAAATGGGGAAAATAAGGATTAAAACTCCTAACTGTAATTTCTGCAGCAGTGTAATAGCAGCTAACTTTTATTTTCACAAGTATGAGCCCAAATCATCCCCAAAAAATCCACTGCTGGATGAAGGCCTCTTCACTGAAGGTTATTGGCCACAGTTTACCACACTGGTCCAGCGTGGGTTGGTATATAGATGTTTTCTGAATTCCTAGTCTGAGAGAAAGTAATTGACCCCAAATCACCCAGCTGACTTCTATGCCTAAGGGAGAACTGGAACCAGGGTCCCTCCACTCATAGTTCACACCACAATAGCTCTCAGACAGACAGACAGACAGACAGACAGACAGGCAGTTCAAATGTTCTGGTCTCTTATTGAAAAAGAAACACCTTTGATATATGGAGTTCTTTCCATAAAGGCTGATTAGTTGAACCAAAGCCAAACCCAAGGAAAAAACAATGGAGAAGAGTGATACAAAGGGTTACCTCAAAAATTCATAGCGAGTTTTGAATTCATGTTGAAGTTCCTTATCTAGTTTAAAAGCAAAAAAATTCTTTTTATCCACCACCAGCAGTTCCGTTTCCTCCATACAGACAACAGTGGCGATTCTTTTTGTTTTTTGCAAAAGGGCAATTTCCTGTTAATAAGCAAGAGATAAATGAGAGAGAATGCCGTTGTGGTTGATTCCTCCTCTCTTCCTATTATGTACCTGTACCTGTGCCTGTGCCTGTGCCTGTTCCTTTTCCTTTTCCTCATCTCTCTCTTCTCATCCTCCTCACTGCTCCACCTCCCACCTCTTATATCCTAAACTCAGACTCTTCTCAGCTTTTCTTTTCCTTTTTCCTGGGTAGCAGAACACATTTATCAACAGAAGCCTTCCTGCAGCCACCATCATTTTTACTCTGTAATACCTCCTGGGTCTAGGTGGAATCCTACAGCACTTTAGGAAATACAGATGATCCAGGATGACGGTGTTGGCTTCACAGCATGCCACCTTGCTTTCAAAATTTATTTAAAATTCATATATGTGGTGAGGATTTTATGGGCCCCTTGGAATACGCAGTCGTGACATTGTCCTAACTTGTAGCTCGCTCTACAAGATTTTCTGAAGTGACCTGACTTGGCGATGCCACCTGTTGGAGTTCTGCAGCTGAAACTTCCCAATGCTTGGGAAGGGCAGCATCTTGGATTGGAAAGGCAATACTATAACTCTTATGTATTGATAGTGCTCACAGGCATAATATTTATCAATGCCTGTAAACACATATAGCTGTTTCCTTTGTGAAAAAAGATGTGTGTGTGTTTCTACTGTGGACAGAACCATCTTCTTCGTTGGAGGTGAAAGGTTGAGAACCGCTGTTGCAGATCACACTCACACCAAACGAAGCGCCCTTATGAATCGTCGTCGGAGCGGTTTCCACAAAGGCGCTGCTACCGTCCTCATCATCCGTGATAGCGACTGTACCAAAATAAATGAAGTAAAAGGCAGTTGCTTGATGCCCTTTTTTTATGATCACTCTTCTGCGGCCAAATCTGGAAAACAGGTCATCAGGTGACATCGCAAGCTAACAGAAATGAACCTGGACAAGAAGACTTAAATCACTAGCACAGTTTGCTAGCCTTCCCCAACCTGGTGTGATAAGAGTACAGTTTCAAGAATTCCTAGCCAGCAAAGCTGAAGGCTGCTTTTCACTGCCTCAAGGTTTCTTCACAGATTCAATCCCATTGTAGACATTACAGGAGGATATCTACTTTGCCCCTGCATTGCCCCAGCTGTGCAGTCACAGGCCCCAACAGCTTCACACACAGATTAAGGGCGCCTTCACGTGCTCTTCCTCTGATGTGAGATATGCCATCATCTGCCAGCAATGCCCCTCTGTAATGGTATGTGAGAATGATCTTGAGAGACAGGAGGAAGAGCCACAGCCTAGACAGCAGTCTGATAAATGAAATTTGAGTCCGAAGGAGGAGAGGTGGCAAAAGTGGCTCAGAAAGGACCCTCTCTAGCTTTTGGGTGAGTAAAAGTGAGGGGCAATTTTAGACTTGCAAGATTCTGTTAATGTAACCTTACAATAAAGACAGAGCTAGTACTCCTGGCTGTGCTTCTTCTCTGAATGATCTCACAAGGCTAATATCCTCTGGAGTCTAAGTAGGACAAATGGAGCAAACTTTGTTCAGAAGAATGAATGGACACAAGTTTGACATCAGGACTCAAAACTTGTAATAATAGAGCATTTTAACCTGCCAGAATACTCTATAACAGACCTTGAAGTAGCTATTCTGGAACAAAGAAACTTCATCAGCACAACTGAGCAAGAGATTGCTGAAATCACATATATTAATCTCAGAAGGTCTCAACAAACACAATGGGTTTCTAACATATTCCAAATTTTAATTTATAAGGTATTTGTAATAACCACTGCATAACCACTGTCTTCTGTCCTCTGCTCTTTCCCTCCTCACCTCATTCCAAATTAAATCCTACTTCAGTTTAGCCACTCCATGCCTGCAGTGAAGTGAGCTGTAATTCACAAAAGCTTATGCCTTGTGATAAAATGTGTTAATCTGAAAAGATGCTACCAGATATCTGGTTTTTCATAGACTGAATGCAGGACACATCCAACTCATTTGATTTTCAGCTGGACACTGAAATAATGCATAGTTCATACACTTGTGCCATTGTATACTCCATACACTTCTTTTGTTTGATATTTCTTATGTAGTATGCCACTGGTACGTTTTTCAAACACGAGAGCTGTCATTCCTTTAACAGGCATCTTCTACAATATCTCTTTTTTGTGTCTGAATAAGCATCATCCCCATGGAACAATCCAGATCATTATCTGTTCCTTTCTTCTTTATTAATATCAGATTGAAGCCAAAATAATAAGATCTTGTGACCATTTGACTGAAAACACAATCACTGAATATCTTAAAAGAGTGGAAAAAAGGAGACAATCTAGATGTTATAATAATGATATTCTTCAATGTATTGCCTTCCAACATCTCCTTCCCTCTTTTTTCTACAAAAGCAGCCATGAGGTATTCAAACTGGATCTGGTCTACACAGAGAAGATGGTTTAGCTTTTTCTTTCTACCACTAGTTACCAGTTGCTGGGAAGCAAAAACAGAAGAGTGCTGCATGATTATCTGTTGGCCACTCTGGGACCAGAATTCTGGACTAGATTGGTCTGGTATAATACAGTTCTTCTGATACTCTGAGTAGTATCAGAGACACATTCTTTTTGATTGAGAAGAAAAACAAGTCTGACATGGTGTTTTGCCCCGAGTTTTCTATCAAATCCTAGGAATCCATAGGAAGGAAAGGCAGAGGAGAAAACAAATAACTTTGCTTCACTTGAGTGATACACGCAAAATCACAATGCTACCATAGGGCAGTAACTTGGAAGGAGGCAAGGTAGAGATAGGCAACGTGGGTAGTACATTTTATGCCAGTATAGCTTCAGATAGATGGCTTTTGGGGTAGTTAGAAAAGGTCTACATATTTATAGGTGGAACATAAAATAAGGGATGCATCGTTCTGTCCCTGTCATGTTCTAGAAGACCAAGTCAGCTTTCTCCAACATTCATAGGATCCCTGCTCAGTGCAGGAATCCACTGCTACAGCATCCCATACAGTTTCTGTTTAAGCACCTCTGGAGAAGGGGAGTCTACCTCCTTTTGAGACAATCTATTCTGTAGTTGAGTAGCTCTTAGCACTTGCCCATTCTGGTTACATTTATGAATGCCTGAGCAAACCCTAGCCAAATCCTCCATCTCTTCCTGCAGCCACTGAACCACAGTCATTCCTAGGAACTGTCCTGCTGTCGGTGTAAATAGGAATTGTCTTAGGGTACCCACACTACTCATAGAAGTGTTCAGTTCTTACAGGGAAAAATTGATCTTTGGGGAAATCATTCGAACTAATCCAAAATTCATCACACTACCACAAAGGAAGTTGGAAACAGGATCGGGAAGTCTATGGGAGAGCTTTAATTGTCTTTGGCTATGAGAGAGGTTCTCCAATTAAGGTCTCATAAAATATTGAATGATGACAGCATGAGAAGTGTTACTATCATTTAGGCAAGCTATTGAAAATTAAGACAGAAACATTTCATCTAGAGTCTTTCCTCTAGAAAGAATCACGCAATAAGGATGCCTTGGCATTGTTGAGAAAGCCCACTCTCACCCCTATTTCTGTTTCAGTAGACCCACACTGTAGGGGAACATAGAAAAGAATATAGAATATAAGAAAAAAACAAGGGCCTATCCAACTGTGTCTACTTAGCAAATGTTTGGGAAGCACACTAATATATAGTGAACACTCACAATATGACTCAACACATCTAGCAGATCTGAGAAGGTGATCTACCCCCATTACTTCCTCCCCTCCCAGTGACAGGCTTTTCTAATGGCAGCAGCTGGGGGGAATCCTCTCCAATACCAACAAGAGTACTGAGTTGGGCACTCTGGAGCACCGTGGGAAATGTTAATAGGATGAGCAGCTTTCCAGACTGAATTAAAGTCAGCAGAATACAGGACCACAATTACAGAGAGCAGTGAGACCCTGCAGAGTTTTTCTTGGGTGACCTTGATGGAAGGTTGCCTTTAACTGGGATGCTTGGAGACCTTTAAAGCTACAGATCCAGCTTGGCTTGCTCCTTCCCCGGCCCACTTTCCCTTTCCAATTACCGTTCAAAGCGAACCACTTTGGCCAGCAGATACTGCAGCGTGGGACTATATTGTCGGAAGCTTTCTAAAAGCTGCAAGCAGTTTCTCAGGTGTTTTATTTCTGATTCAGTCCTCCATGTTGGCGGCTTCTTAGTTATTTGGATTGCTCTAAAAGGAAAATGATCCTGAAGGCAATATCAAACACATTTTAAAAGAAATATTCACACGGGCAGCAGTAAAAGATGGCAATGCCATTCTCCCAAGACCCTAGGGATTCTTAGTTCTTTCTCTCTCTTCTGCCTCCCTTTAAAAGCTGCAAATTCAAATGTCTTTTATTGTTCGCAGTACTAGTCTGCTCAGTATTGTATCATATCTCCATGTCATTATTTCTCAGTTCCACGGAGAAAGATGTGATTTCCACCTCCGCAAAAAAATAACAGTTCCATTGCAGTGATGGATGCTGTGAGAATTTTGGTCACAGCATTTTCACAGCTTTCCCAGGCACCACAAGCCCTTCCCATCGCAAACCTCTCCTCCCACAGTCACTAAGATGCCTGCGTAATGTAAATTATTCAGGAGTAACTCAGAGTTGCTTTTTTGTGAGATGGGCGGCTATTCAAATCTGATTAATAAGTAAATAGATAAATAAATAAATAAATCTAATCATTAGAATTCATGAAAGTAATTTACTGCTTTCAGGGAAAAGCTTGTGTAATGTTGAGGCATTATGGCAACTGAGAAGGAAGCCCACTGTGGAAGTAATAAGCAGAGCATCAGCAGTGCATTAAAATGAACTTGGGTCTGCCTTAGACCTTAAAAAGGAGCGGGGCCTTGATCATGTGGTCACAGATGCCATTTTGACACCCTCCCCCCATCTGCAGATGCTCCTGGCAATAAGATCCCCTTGAGTACTCCCAGGTTTCAGCTATACTGCTTAATTTTTAAAATAGTATTCAGGAATAATGCAAATGAGTGGGAATTATATTTCAGTTCACCTATTATAGGAACCCTCCCTCCTGACATTTTGCTATGCAGATAGTGGACTATGATTCCACCATTCCCCAGCCCACATGACCCTGGTGGCTAAGGGGTGATAGCAATGGTAATACCAATCAACCCAAGGATTGGGAAGACAACTTTTAATCCCCATGCTCGGTCATACTGAAGTGCATCTGCTTCTATATATTCCACTCACTCTCTCACATACCTTTCCTCCTTCAAGCATCTCACGCTCACATCCAGTCAAGCTCAAACTGTCAACCCCCTGTGGCAGATACACATCAGTTTTTGCTACTGTGATTCTGTCAGGCAGGACTGAGTAACAGTGCATGCATGAAACCAAAAATGTATTTCGTCTTAAGCTCAAAACCAAACAACTCAACTAAAATGTTGGGTTGAAACATTCTGAGTTGTTCTTGTTTTGTCTTCCGAAAAGGTATGTGTTCAGTTTCCCCACTGCTATATTCCTACCCATGTCCCCTGGACGTCTGTCACTGCAGGTGCAAAAAAAACACCAAAAAAATAATGTTGGGCTTGTCCAAACCTTTGAAACGCTGAATTCATGTCGATCAAACACAATATTGGAGCTCTTGATATCCTAAAAAGTAGGGATTGAGTGGCAGTTAATTTTATATAGAATTCTGTAAAAAAAAAAAAAAAAGCTTAGAAGTATTCTACAGCTACACTTCCATGGTAATTTTTAACACATAATTCTATTTTATATTTATGGACTTCAATGGTTTTTAAGTTGTAGAATACCAATGGAAGTCAATGTTAAAAAGTAATAATAAATATCAGCAATAAATAGAAAATCTTCAGTTAATTTTTAGGAACTCCTTACATCTTCAATCTTTCCACGACAATCTTTCTCTATCAGGTGAAAACCTGACAATCCTTTCAGTCCAGCACGGAAACATCGGCATACCTTAATCATCAGGATAATGTCCACAATGAGCCTGTGAAAATTCTTGGGGTGGGGGGAACAGGCAATAATTTGGCCACATATTAAACATATGTCATCTGGATCCCCATAAATCCCACAACAGAGTGTGTTAGGCTTGCTAACCCTCTGTCCTCTATAATAAGTATTTCATCCTTGGACACAAGGAAGCAAAACATCCAGTTGCAGGATCCACAAGGTCAGCTAAAGCAGATCAATGTGTAGAGTTTTTCCTACAGTACAGTGACTCCAATGTTACTTTCTAGAAAGCTGTTTATTGTTTTACCCATCTCTTTCCTCTCCTCAGCATCACATTTGGCTACAGAGGAAATTCTTAGAATAAATAATACATTGCAAATAGAACACCCAAATCTGTATATACATGTTGGAAAATATTCCTTCTACTCTAAGTGTACAAGTGTACAAGGCACCAAGACAAGATGTAGAGTCAATCTCAGTGTGTTTCAGTATTTTCCACATTCTAGAAACCTGTTGTAAAAAATATCTTTTAAATGGACCTGTTCAGAACTGTTCTGAGAATTGTAGAAAAAGAGCAGGAAACAGAATTAAGGAAAATCACTGATTATGAAGTCTTCCCCACCCCCTCAAAAAATGCCCACTCAGAAGAAAACATGATAGAACTTTTGTTCATTTTTTTAAAGATTTCTATCCTACCATTCTAAGGCACTCATTTCACTTAGGGTAGCTGATAACCTTAAAAATCAGTGCAACATTTTAAATGTTTAAAAGATAAAAAAGGAAGATTAAAAAAGAAAAAAAGGAACACTAAAAACATCTGTAAAACCAAAACTCAAAAATCTCAGAAAAAAATTACAAAACAGGCAGCAGCTTCTGCTGATATGTAGGTTTCCTGTGAAGAAAGTTACTTCCTTAAAAGAAAAGTCTCATTGGCTGGGGAAAAAAGGTAGAAAAAGGGCTCTTTCTGTTTGTCCCCCTGGTAGAGAAAGTTCCAGAGTTTAGATGTGGTCACTGAGGACCTTTCTGTCATTCCAACCAAAAGTGCCTCTTCCACAGTTGGGACATAGAGAAGACTTCTCTATCCGACGGCAGGGGAATAGGCAGACCAGTATGGGAGAGGTAGTTTCTGAAATACTGCATACCTAACCCCTTTTGAGTTTTAAAATGTATCACCAACACTCTGATTTGTGCCTAGAAACAAACAAACTGGCAGCTAGCACAGCTCTTGCAGGATGACATAATATGATCCTCCCAACTTTTTTGCACCTGCATTCTGGACTAGTTATAGTTTCCAAAGATTTTTCAAACATAGTTCTGACTATAACATGTTGTAATAATCTGACCTGGCTATAACTATGATAGCACAGAAAGGCATGACCAGAAGGATACCTCAGTCAATGGTACTGAATACCACTCAGAAGCCCAACAGAACCAACTAGGATGCATTCCTCCTCTCTAGTTCATGATGTAGATGAATCCACCAAATTGTGGCCTCTGTTCTGGATCTAGACTCCCCATAACCAGATTGAAACATTCCAACCTTCAGAAATTTGCAGTTCTATGCAGTTCTGACTAAATGGATTATCTCTGTTCAGGGAAAAAACTGACCAGAGATAAAATATGGACTGATAACCAATGGATGAAAAATTTGTCTTCAGCTCAATTAGTGATAGTCTATAGTAATTATCTTTTACTGGGGGCCTCCTGGAAAAAGGGTTCTGCCAGTAAGATTTAGATTGCTACCTCTCCCAGCTTATGATACGAGGTGGAGCTGGGAGGTATATGGAAGACAAAGACTTTTATTGGGGATAATGTTCCTGATGGGATTTCCTCAAAAGATACACGTAACACCGAACTGTTAAATTTGTGCTGTTTCCTGATCAGTTCTTTTTAAATCCCCTACTTTCTCATTTCAGTCCCAATTTCTGCACACACTTAAAAATTATTCATAACCTTGTGCAAATGTGAGCAGAGCTGCAACTCTGTAAAGCAACCACGTCCCCTCTTTCAAGTTTCCACATGAGCTCAGGAAAAAAAAGATGCCTCTGTTTTTGGAGTCACTTTAATGAGCTGAAGAGGCTTATTGTAATGGTATGTAGGAAAGACCTTGGGGCGGTGGGGGGGAGAGATGCTGCCTAGGGAACGGTCAGATAAGGGACAGCCTAGCCTGCAGCCGCACAGTGGGCAGAGCAAGAGGCTCCCAAGGGACCCTCCCTAGATTCTCAGGCTGTAAAGGTGAAGGTAGGAGAACTGTACTTTCAGACTTGTAAGATTCTGTTAATGTATCTTTACAGTAAAGTAGAATTAGTTTCTCTGGTCCTGTTTCTGGTCTCGTCTCCCTGGTAAGGCTAACACTTATACTGAAGTCTGAAAAGCAATGTGGCTGCTTTAATCAGTAGCAGTGGCACTGTGCTCATGTGAGGTCAACAGCCTTTCTTCATCATTATTTCTGAAGCATACACAAGCCTATTGTTTATCAAATAACCTATAATTTAAGTCAAATGCTGCTTTATCCAGCACGCTAAGCCATAAAACCATGTTTCACAAACCCACATGAAACAAAATAAAACCATTTCTGCACTGTGTGAGTACAAACTAGTCTACACATGTATCTACACATTCTCCCCTCAGCATCCGTTTTCATTATCACTGGCTGTTCATTTTAATTCCTTTCCTTGTTCTAAAAAGTCAAGTATGTACAGTACATAGAAGAAGATACATACCTTAATTCTCCCTTTTTGCTTATATTCTGTAAAAGAAAATGGTTGTTGTTTTTTTTCTTTAATAAATTTTCCATTAGCTGAAATTCTCTCATTTTCTCTGGACTGAAAACATCTGTACACACACAGACACGCATTTCCTCCTATCCCTTTTCTCTGGCTAAGAATGGAACAAGATGCCATTGAAGGAGAAAGGGGAGAAGGTTACCCAGAACACATGCAATAGCCTACATCCTTTTTTACCTTTTTTCCATTGCTCATCAGATTGATCAACTCTAGATGGAAAAAAAGGGATAACATAGGAACAGCAAAGAAAGAAATGGAGTATTGTTGGATGTAGCCTGTATGAAGATTCAGACTCACAATCCACATCCCCATGAGTGAGAAATGGCTCTTTGTCAGATACACAGGCTGAGTCAGATTACTCTTGCCCCCCTCCCCTGCTAGAATTAGGGAAGAGTTTTGTCTTTTTAAAACACAGAGGAAGGATGGTAAAGAATTGGGCTCTGATTCACACTGGGAATTCCAAGAAGTCATTTCATTTCAGGTTCTATGAATGACAGATTGCCAGGCCTGGAAGGCAAGCCCAATGGGCACCAAGCACATCTAGGAGCCTGGTGCTGCACCCTGCCACAAACTGCCCAAATTGAAGGAAGGTGGCAGATTTGGGAGGTTTTACATGAGCCAAAAGCACTGGATCAGCCAGTGAGAACCAGGAGGCCAGAAGAACTTGGACAGCTGTACAAATGGCCCAACTTCTGCAGCCTAGCATTTCCTCCAATGTTCAGGAGCCTAACAGTGGAGGGAATCAATGTCTGATCTGTGGAGTTCCCAGTATGAACCTGGTTTGTTTTTTTTTAATAATCATTTTTTTAACAAAACAATATTTAATCTTAAAGAAGAATGAAAATTTAAAAATAAATTAAAAGTACAAACTAAAAATACAAACTAAGAACAGAGGAAAAAAGGAAAAAAATCTATCTTATATTTTATACTTATCAACAGTCACTGGTTCGCCAGTGAACTCACTACTATAATATGAACAATACAAGATATTATTGTAAGGTATCACAAAATCTCTGCTATAGTAACACATATTGCTGAGTCCTTTGATTAGTAGAGGATATTGTCTTTTCCAAAACAGATAAACCACATATTGCTGACAATCATTTCTTGACATCTGGAATCATATCACTTTTCCAATTTCTTAATACAATTCTTTTTGCGACTCTCCACACTCTATACAACCACAATTCCTGATAAACAGTCAGATTCCAAAGTTTTGGTATATAATTCAACGTTACAAGATTTTCCCATAAATCCACTAATATACATTAATACACTATTCCAAAAAGATACGAAATGATCGCAGGCCCATATCATGTGGGTCAGTGAGCCCTCAAAGTTTTTACACCTCAAGCATAGAAAATGTGATGTCCATCCTTTCAAATACATTCTTTGGCGAGTTCAATACACCCTAAATACAATTCTTTGATGAATCAACTTTAATCTCAAATCAGTAGATACCATTTTAACATTTTTAAGGACATGAAGCCATTGATGTGGCTTTATCAGAAATTCCAATTCTTTAGTCCATGTTTGAAATAGTTCAGAAATCCCCACTTTAAAAATATCCTTGAGCTTTTGCTATAGATAGATTTGTTATAGGTTTTATTTCTATCATGGATTCTGACAAGTAAGAAAGCAACTCAGGAGCCTTTGAGGCAGCCAGAGCATCTGGCCCAAATTGATCCTTTACAACCTCAGTTTTTCCCCTTAGCCTCCTTCAGCAGATCATAATGAAACTCAAAGTGAGGATTCATTATTTCTTTAAGATAGCCAAGGCACAGATCACAAGTGGGGTGGGTGGAGATTACGAAAGCATCACTCTGAATTGTTTCCGTCAGCCAAATGTTACAGAATATTGCCCCTCAAAATATGGGGGATGAGCACTCCCTAGGTTCAATTAAATCAGAATGGGCTCCTGCATTCAAAATAAGCTGCAGTTTTTCAACAGTTTTCAAGGCCATTCCTACACAGAGCAAATTACAACCATCTCTTTGGAGGAGCCTTTGACCAATCGTTTAATGTTTTTGATATTTTAAGCACCATTCTGAGACAATATTTAACACGAGTAGCGTTTGCATTTTGTTTATCATTCTGTATCTTAGTTAGATTGCTTACATGAAACAACAGGGTGGGAGACCCCGCTGTCACACACCCTGGGGTAAGGGGCTGGACACTTAGTGAGATACTCCCTGGAAGATAGGTGAGGGCAGCAAAAATTACCAACCTGCTGTACCAAAGGAGGAGGGGGACCAGAGTACGAAGACCCTGCGGGCTTTTGACAGAGGAGATTCAAGACCTCCTGCCTTTCACATACCAGACTTAAACACATGTATGTTTTAAAAAGTCAGATGAAAGATACCAAGTGAAAGACTGTGGTATTTGATAAAGAGCCATGTTCACAAGAAATGCTAAATGCTGGCTTAGCATTAACCATGATTAGACAATCTCCCCAGAACACTCCTCACACCAAAAGACACTGCTGGCCACGGTTTATTAGACACCTCCTTTTTGGTCAGCATCCCAGCAAGCTTTGTGGTGGCCTGAAAACTCATCCACAAAAAACTGCAACAGCCCATATTAGGTTGGAACCACCAAGTTGGAAAGGAGGAAAGTTAATTCTTCCTGCAGCCTCTTAGCTTTCAGAACAGAACCTCTATTCAGCCTTAGGAGAAGTGAAAAATAAGCAGAGATACAGTTATGAGGATGGCTCAGCTTTGCTAGTATGTCTATACCCCACCACTTTTGCTGAGGACAAATCCCTGCTTAAATACAAGTTACTGTCAGTTCAGATTTGTACTACTGCTCAGCCTAACCCATCTGGCAGAGGAGCTAGAAAGGTAAAGAGATGGTGATGAAATCATATATTTCACCCCAAACTTTCTTGAGAAGAGTGCGTGGGACAAGGGGAATATAAATAAAATGATGATGTTAGGAAATCGAACTCTCAGAGTGAAACCAAATGATTTCCAGCTAGGAATGCTGGGGAAAAAAAGAGGAATATTAGCCATATGTCGATGGATATGAAAAACAAAGTACAACATGCATGAAAACACTCAAGATTTCCTCCTCTTTCCCTTCCACCAGGTAAGAATAAATTGTTCTATTCTGCCCCATTCTCACTAAGCCAAGGTTGCAACAGGAATCGAGTAGCAGGCAAACGTCTTTTCCAGGTCAGGTGAGACATAATTATGGACTTTCTCTGGTTGCCTTTCTGGCAGATGTTAAAATGACTGAACCCAAAGCATTTTGCGATAGGATCAGAACCAACTGTAACAGAACCATCCGACAGAATTCTCCAGACAATCTTCATTCCATGTTTTTTTTCAGAAGAGCTCCTAAGAATTAGAGGTCTGCCAGATTGGAAGTCCACCTCATGCAGCATTCTGGGTCCACTAGTAAATTATCCAAACGATCATGGGATTTTATAACTAAATGAAGGAAGAGAGTTATCCCCTCTTCCTTTCAGTCCTCTGAACTGACTACATGGAAATACTGTTTGTCTCTCTCCCTACTCAACACTTGGAGCCAATCTGAACAATCTCAGCATTTAAAAAGTACTTAGCGACTGTATCTCAATTTCTTACAATAAAGTTAGATATTTCCCTCCCCACCCCCGATACATTTTACAGAAATGGCAGCTTCTTCAGAAATTTCAGGCAAGAGCTTGAGTTCAATCAGCACCCTTCTTTGTGGTGCTTTCAATCCTATCTTGGATCCTCAATAGATAGAGAGGGAGGGAGGGAGGGGGGAGAGCGAGCGAGCGCCATCCTTATATATATATTTCATTGAACTGTAAAAGCAGTGTATGCCTATTTAGGGGGGTGGAGGAGTATCTCAGAGGAAAAGATTCTGTAGAAAAATATGTGAATTATTTGCAATAACATAAACTTATTATATTAGTAATACAAACATTTTTTCAGCCACATACATCCTCTATTCCTGTTGAACTTCTAATATCTATCTTAAAAATATTCCATTCAGTAAATTATTTCTTCCTTACGGCATCCTGTTTTATTCACTGGCTCACTCCTCATTCCAATAACCCTTCTCAACATTGGACTCAAATGAATTCTGCCTCTGTCATCAGCAGACACGGAGCAGCAAACATTACCTGTTAAGCCCAGCATGATCAGAGGACTCATTATTAGGGACTGAGTTGTCTGGGCACAGGGAGCTTTTGCTATGTCAAAGCAAAAGACCACCCCAGGAGAAGTTTCAGCATTTGATTAATATATGAATTTGGAGAATGAATTTAGTGTTTTGTTGTCTGTCAACAAGACCCTTTTCTCTCACAACATTGCAGAAGAAAATTGCTCTGCTGAGAAGCCTCTGCTTGCCCTTTGGAGAGAGAAGATGACAAATTAAGCCTTGGTTTGCATACTGCATTAAATTATAAGGTGACTGGTTTTGACTTAGTGAGACATACTCTATGTTCTTTATTAGGATGAATCTAATTAAGCTAGCATGGATACAGTCATTAACCTAACTGGCCACATATAGACTGAGAACATGGTGGAGCTGGATTTCTGTGAGGCCTCCTAGTAGCTGAGCTGCCAGCTACACCTTTCAGAAGAATGTCAAGAAGTGGCATTTTTCCTCTGAAATTTGAAAATGCTTTGCAACTGGAGGCAGCAAGATTATCCTTCAGTTCTGGTTTAGACACCCCATCTCTGAGTGTAAGTTTGTCACTCTGTTAATACATTTTCTTCAGAATAGCCTGCACAGTAGGCCAGATTTGAAGAGGAAACAATGATCAGAATACAGACGGCCATACACATCATACCTATTGGCAATTCCTTAAATCAAGTATGTCTTTAATGAATTTCCAGCAGGAACAAGCCAGATGCATATGTTCTCTGTCACCTTTTCCCCTTTGAATCGAGGTTGATGCGTAGCCCTGCTCTGCATTACATTACAGCAAATGGAAAATTCCATACAAATGGAAAATTGGTGATTGATCTGAGAAAGGCTCCTGATTGTAAGTACTGAGCAGGAATACATTTTGAACATAATATTAATTATTATCCAAGATGTGCCATGATTGGAATATCAGCGTTACCATTTCAAGTATTTTCTTGAGAAAAGCACACTTTTGTGTAAAAAGAACCTTGGAAGTTTGCATTTTCATATGACTATTCAGTTTATACAGCAAAAAAATGAGTCCCACACGTGTATCAATTGTGACTTTTTAATATTAGCCAAGTCAAGCATAAATCTTTTCAGCTTCAAAAAATAGTTCTTCTAAACCATTTTAAATAGTAGAAGCTGCTAACAGCCAACAAGAATGTAAGCATATCAGAAGGTCTCCTTGCATAAGTACAGTATATAGATTGGGCTTGATCATTTAACTCCTGCAGATTTGGGTAAGAACCACAATTCTGGAACGCTATTCCAGGCACGTTGACTGTTCATTATAAAAGATGAAGTCTGTGGACTTCTGATAGCGATCAGTCTACATGCGTTTGTTCTTTCTCTCCCTCCAACAGCTTCAGATAAAAGGAACAGCAGCTGCCCAAGTATTTTTATGACTCAGATAGAATGATGATGGCATCAAAGGTACTCAATTTATATTATTTGAAGAAAAGCTACACTGTTGATTTCTGAACCAAGATCCCCATATATAATAACTGAAAGGAATGTTAGATTTATTACGAGAGCCCTCCAATAATTCCTGATCGCCAAAGAACCAAGCATTGCCAATTCCCCATTTAAAGAACTAAAAAGAAGCTTTGTTAGGGATGCATCTCCCATAACTGCAGTACCAAAACTGGGGAAGCCAGAGTTAGTGGAACTGTGCTGCTTGTTGTAAGTGTAAGGAATTGCTGCTCTTTATCTGCTCCCCGTTGACCTGAACTCATATAAAGTTCCTTCTGCACACAAAGCATTTCAGAGCTACAAATGAAACTATCAGATTTCATCTGGCATCAAATGCTCCAATGGCTGTTTGTGGAGAGACATTTCCAGAGCAACAAGGAGAAAGAAGATATCAATCAGCATGGCAAGTACTATGAATCAATCCTGCAGAAATGGCACTTAAGGCAGAAGCCTTATTGGATTTATCAGACAAATGATGGCTTGATGCTAATGGACTGGAGATTTGGGTATCCATACAACAATATTTGCAATTAATGGAGCACATAACAACATGAAACAATAAAAAGCAACAACATTTAGAACAGCAAAACAGCATTTTAATTTTTTCCCAATGCTAAAGATGGAGCAATAGGATTCAGGAACCTGTTTAGAAATGGGGGTCATGAGCAAGCACCTTAATGTCCCCCATCCCACTCATCCCTAATTTTAAAGGACAACATTCTTGGGAAACTGGTTTCCTACAATGACTGAAGATCTCTGCTTAGAAGGACTACGTAAGAGCAAACGGCACACAGAAATTATGTTATATTTACAAGTACAGAATCATTACACTGTTTATTGTTTGAGTCTCACAAATTTCAGTAATGCTGAATACTGATTGTACACAGATAAATATTATACCTTACTTCTTTACAGTAAAGGCAGAGAAATCTTCCTTCCATTCTGACATCTAATCACTTTTTCACTCTCACTTTGAATTTCATGTGACTTTTCACAGGGACAGGATTTTGCATTTAAAAAATTTTCCTCTGTGGGAAAAAAAAACAAAAGACATATGAAGCTCAAATTACTCAAGAAAGCTATGGTTGGGACTGCAATGTGTTTCTTCTAAAGTCAAATATATTGAAGGTGTTCTACTGGATAGTAAACTGAACAGACATGCTCTGGTAGTCAGCTTTACATCCTAAATGCTTCCTAGCATGTAAAGGATAAAGTACACAAAGCTAAAATGTAGCTCCCCAAATTTTCACCAAATGCACCAGATGTAATTAGTCTGTATGATCCATCGGTTACAGAAGAAATGGAATGCTATCCATAGGTCCAAAGGTTAAATGAAGGTATCTGATGAAAGAGCTTTTCTTCCACAATACCATGCAGACTTTTATCTGCCATCCTATTTAGAAAGTTTTCTTGGAAAGTAATTTATTTTCCCAGAATCATCTCTCCCACGTTCCCCCCTTCCCCCTTCTCATTTTTTTCCCAAAAATTAGTTGAAGGGAAAAAATAGTGAGAGCATCTGTTATTTTTTTGTAAAACAATCTCTATCAAATATTTGATTTTGGAATTGAAATACTGCAAAACAAAAAATCCATTTCTGTATTCCTTGATTGAAACACTGTGAAGTGATGGGGAAGATGGCATCCAGCAATCTCAGATGAGAAATTTGGGATCGGAAATCAGTCATAAATAAATAAATCACATAGTGTTGAATGGAGCCTGAATAAAATACTGTGTTGTCCCTTCAGAGGCAGACTCTCTTTCTTCATTCTACATTCCCCACAGTTTTCATAGCCTCAAGGACGGAAGGTACTTGACAGTTACCTAATTCTGAAGATGCCACTTCTTTGATTAATGTGAGCTGTGTGGTCTCACACCTCTCTGAAAATGCAATCTCAGCTGACATCCAGCAGGTTGCGGTGCTTCCCAGATCTATCAGATCTTCCAGACTCTCAATTGCCTTGTTTTTGCTCCCTTTGTAAATATCAAAGATTAGTTGATTCACTCTAATTATACAAGTATGTCTAAATGTATTCCTGATGGAAAGCAACATTTACTTTGCTTTCCAATATTAGTAATAATTTGATATTAGGCCTCAGCCATGTAATTTATTTCAGATAGCTTGTATGGTCCTCACATCCTCTAGTTTGATAAAGTGTTTTATATTTGTTTCTTATGATTAGTAGTTTCTTCGTATCTTTGTTGCATTGACTGGTGATTGACTGCAAAAGTAATAATATTTGTCATTTTGTAGTTGCCATAACTGGAACTATAGACCATGGTTCCACTGGGAGATTAGTGAATCATTCCAAGCGGGCACCAGGGTTCCCCTTCAAATTCCCTTTAAAAGGCACTTCACGACAGGACTTACTTTCCTAAGGTTCAAGCCTGCATGCAACTCAGACTTTCTCCAAAGAGCTTTCCCTTCAACAAGGGACACCTTGTACACCTAAGTCCTTTGCCACAGTTTATATTAACCCTATGTTCAGCAAGCCTGAAAAAGATATTGCTAATGTGTTATCTTATTTATATGTAGAATAAATTTACAATATCAATAAGATCAACAATGTATACTGGTCTGAATCCTATAATATTTCAAGAAGATATTGCTCACTGCATTGATTTGTTAGGACACTAGGAAAGTGGCCACCCAAGAACAATAGTGGATCATTAGGTGTCTTTGTCAGTTCTTCAAAAGTCTTTGTTCTCCATTTTAGTGAACCCATGGGCACTCAGAATTTGAACCCGTTATCTGGATTCAACCTGAAAGAAAGACAATTTTCTCAAATCATTTACCTATAAAATGGAAGAATCATCTTAGATCTGCTGAAAAATAATGAATGAAAGCAGTAAGAATGTCTGAAATTCACGGCTGTCTTTCTTTATGGTGACTACAGGTAGTCTTTGGTTAACGACTGCCCTGTTTAACAACCATTCAGACTTACGATGCTGAAAAAGTTGGTTTATCACTGGTCCTTGAACCTACGATGGTTGCAGCATCCCCATGGTCACGTGATCATGATTCAGGTGCCTGGCAGTCAGTGTGCATTTATGATGGTCACAGCATCCCATGGTCACATGATTGCCATTTGCGACCTTCACCGTCAGCTTCTGGCAAGCAAAGTCAATGGGGAAGCCAGCAGGAAGTCACAAGTTGCAGTCACATGACATTGTGTTTAACAACCATGGGTGATTTGTTTAACAACTGTAGCAGAACTGACATAAGTCAATCCACGATTCACATGTTTCACTTAATGGCCATGTCGCTTAGCAATGGAGTTGCCGGTCCCAATTGCAGTTGTTAAGCGAGGAATATCTATATATTATTTTCCAGCTAGACTACATATTTGAGCCAAAAGCCAACTCCCCCTTGAAATAAGTGACTCAAACTGTAGTAATATATTTGCTTATTGAGGAAAAGCACCACTTGTCACTTGTTGGACTTATTTTCAACAGACTTGTTTAGAATTTGGTTTAAATCCCAACTGTCCTTCCCAAGATTAAGACAGTTCTCAACAGAACTAAAATCCTAAAATGGCCAATTCATGGCCACAAGTCCTCACCTGAATCATAGAAACTTTGGCTTTTTTCTTTAAATTTCAAACTCATAAAATATCAGGTATAAGATTTAAAGCAAAAAATACTGGTTGATCAGAAACAAATAAAAGGCAAACACTGCAGTTTTTCCAACTACAATCCAGATCAGAGTTGTTTTTTCCTCAAATAGTGGCACTCTGTGGTAATTGTTTAAGCTTTTATTCTTTTAAACAGAGTGAATAGATCGCTCACATCTCTACTCAGAAGCTTTTATAACATCCTACTACAGAAAATGGGCTCTGCTTTATATGTTTACGTTTTTATTTATTCAAATTATATGAGCACCCATCTCACATACATGACTCTGGGGGGTGCACAACTTTAAGTTAAAAATATATACATTGACTAAAATGAACCCAAAAAATAAAACGCACACAAAAAAATAAAAGCATACAGCAGCCAATCATAAAAGGCTTTCAACATAGCCAGGAAACTGTCACATTCCAGTGGAATCTAAAATATTGCCAATCTTGGATAAACACCTAATTTATAAGGGAGAGTTTTCTCTATTTGACAAAACAAAGTAACTGAAATAAGAATATGAAGATCTATGAAGATACGTTGTTCTGTTCTTTAAAACAGTTCATTCACCAGCCTAACCAGTGGTCCCCAGTGTCTTCCTTTGTAGAGACTACAACATGGTTCTCAAAAGCTTAAGATGATAACCACATATGCCAGGAGATGCAACTCAGCACCTGTGATCACCATGGCATATAGGACCACATCCACAGAACCACAAATTAACTTTACAAATTTTAAGTTAAAGTCAACTCTTACAAGTTTTTGGCATTCCTGCCTGAAATTATAGCATTTTTAAAGAACTGATTTGGGACCACTTTCAATCCTTTTGCAGATGCCTTTGCTCCCCAGACCACAGATTGGAAAGCAGTGATTCAATCAGCAAAGTATATTAGAGAGTTGAATAGTGGCATCAGAACTAAGCATCCATCTAGTGTGTGAACATTTTTCGCATGCTTACAAACTACAAAATTTTAAAAACGAACAAGCAAAGCTGTAAAGAATGTTAGATCTGCTGATAGTTTCCACATGCAACTATCAATGTCATAACGGAGTCATAAGAATATACACTTTAAGTTTCCAGTTACAGCCTAAGAAATTCAGCATTTTAACAGTCCTCTGCAACCCGTGCATTGTTTACACTTAGAACTATGTCCACCACATCTGAGTAAATGCACTTATGATTAAACTTTAATTCAGCCGCCATAATTTATTTTCAGCATCATCCAAATGTGCAAATAGTACAATCATACGCATGTTTAGTTAAACAGAAATCCTCTTCTACTCAGTGGGGCTCCTTTTCAGCAAACTGACCCTTAGGCTTGCCTCTTAAATTATTGTAAACTGCACCGCAACACTGCATCGGTATTATGCAATCTGCTTTCTCTAATTTTTCAAAAGCGTCGCCCAGCTTTAGGCATTCCAACAGCTTGGCGCCTGGAGATAATGGGAATTGTAATCCAACACCGGCAGATACCTGATTACAGAAGAGAGGAAGGCTAATCCGTTGTCAACTCTCCGCCCACCCCAGATGACTAGCAAATCCTATAACCTGGCTCCCTGGATCCCCGTCTCCCTCCCCCCGCCCCCCAAACCCGCTCTTCTGCCCGTCTCTCGAGTGAGCAAAACTCGACATCGGGCGCGAGGCGTCTTTTCACAGCAACCCCAGCCGAAGGCCCGCCCCTCCGCCCAAGCAAGCTGGGAGTTAAGCGCACGAGAGCGAGCCTTCCGCCCCCGCGCGCGGCGGTCTGGTCAGGCAACGCCCACCCGAAGGGGCGGGGGAAGAGGAGGCGGGCAGTGGCAGACCGCGCGACGGAGCCCGAACGCAGCACCCAGGACGGCGGAGGGCGGGGGGCAGCGAGGAGAGGAAATTCAAAGCGAGTCTACCCAACCCCGTCTTGGAGCTAGCGAGCGCGCGGCCACTCGTACGGCGCAGGCGCAGTGCTAGCACCAGGCGAACGCTTTTCGAAGCAGCCTAGTGGGACACCGTACTTTCCGGAAATGGATTGACGGTGATGGTTAGTCCGCGGCGAGGACCTTTTTGTTTTAAGCCACGTGCTTTTAATTTTTCCGGTTCCGATAGCTTTAGGGCATCAGCCGAGGAAATTTAGAGCCATTAATAAATCAAAAACGGATCTTCAGGGTTTTTTTTTTTTTGTTCCCACCTACACTTTTTGGAAGAGTTTTTATAAAAGATACTACAGAAGAAGTTTAGCCTTCAATATGTGGCTGGATCAATCAGGGAAAGTCATCACAGTAGACTCCGCTATAGGCTTTCTTCTGATTGATATATTCAAGTGGCGTTTAAATAAAGAAGTAAATGTCAGGCAGAATTTTTTTTTTTTCTCAATGCGGCTCGTATGTGTCGTAGATTATTTCTTAAGGTAGTCGTTGGCAACTGCAAGTTAATACGCATTATTAAAACTACTCAACGAGCTTAAACAGCTCGTCTTAATCTTTCAAAAGGTTTGAGTCGATTAATACTCTGATCAATTCGTTAGACATTGGGGCTATAAGCAAACTAGAGCATAAGCATTCTCGAAATTCAATATCCCTAGTGATTCTCATTCCTGTCTATCCAACTGGCACTATCACCAAGATTCCACTTTCTGTTCAAATGAACATATACAATTCTATGAATGAGATATTTTATATGATTTCCAGGGAGAAAATAGCAAATTTCAGTTCTGGGCCGGAAATTAATTTTTGAGAGATGTAGAAGCACACTTGACGGTCGTAGGCTGAGATTGCAAATTTGTTCTTTTTTTTAAGACGCAATGAACAAAACGTTTCGAATGCTGTCCGGCGCCGATACACACTGTTATAATACACTCGAAGCGAGCTATGAATTCCAAAACCATATAATAGGCAGATATCCAAAAGCTCTAATTTTAAAACGGATTTCTGTTTCCGATATTTTCATCCTTCCCGCAGAGGAATCAATCGAACGCAGCCTGGAATCCATAGCTTATATGCTCAGTATAACTTACTACATAGTAAGTCACCACTTTCCGTCCCGGATAATAATAGCGCGCAAGGCAGGCGCTGAAGTCGCTGCTCGAAAGTACGATATGGTTACGAGTTGCATCATGGGAACTGTAGTTTAAAACGGCCGGCCTCTCATTCATTTTGTTCTGTTCCACGTAATACCCGTTCTGTTCAGCTCTTGTTCTTCTTCAGCGGAAGAAATCGGGGGCCTGGTTTAAACTTCAGTTCGATGGAAGCCGCACTGACCAGAGGGATTTACCTCTGAGTCAAGACGCCTAAAACTGTGCGGTAAACTTAGAACCACCGGATTCTTCACAGTTGGGAATTCCCATATTCCCTGAAACGGCTCTCTTACGCTTAATTCTGCAGAGGGTTGAAATGATAATCAGCTAACAAAATAATGAAAGGGGGGGCGCACCCCGAAACAGTAGCTGGGAAACCCGTGCTGCGCCAGAAAATTAAGCCAGCCTTATCGGGCCTGCTGCCCTTCCGATGGGCTGGAATTCAGCTCTCCTAACTCCACCCTCTGGCTGGAACTGTGGTGCACGGGCTTCAGCGAAGCCCCTCTGAACACCCTTGCAGAAGGTCGGAGCGTCGTTCGGGGTTTCGCAAAAAATAAACGCTGCAGAAGCCCGGGCTTGCAAGAGGGGGCGCCACTTCCGCGGTGGGTTACCGAAGAGGGGGGAAAACCAGACTCGCGCAGCACCGGCGGAGAAAACGCCGCCCGGGTCAGGCGCCCCTCGTCCCTCCCCGTGGGAAGAACTCCGCGGCTGGGTTGTGACCTTTAAGGGCAGCCCTTACTAATCGCTCCCTGAGCTATCCATGAGCCTCGCAGGGCTGGGAGCAGGGGACTCTCAGCCACGTGGGATCTCCGAGTTTGGCGAGGCGGGCGGCAGGGCTGGCCGGCCGGAATCCCTGCCATGGCGCGGCTTCAAGCTCGCTTCTTCACCAGCGACACGAAGTGAGTGGGGAGGGGAAGGACTCGGCGAAGGGGGCCGGAGCTGTAACTTTTCAAGGGTCGCTCCTTGGGACGACCGCCGGGTTAGGGTGGGCTCCCTCCCCCTGCTTCTTGCCAGGAAGGGAAATAAAGCTGGATCCGAATCAGCGCTGAGACGGAGGCGGGACGGCGTTCCCACCGAAGCCGCACAGCTGAGCGGGGGTCTCCAGGATCGGGGCTGAGAACGGGCCGCTCTTCGTAGCCTGAGCGCATCTGGGCTTTGCAAACGTCCTTCTTCTTCTGAACTTCTCTAAACGAGCTTTCATTGGTGTCTGTGGCGGTTGAAGATAACTTAGGCAGTCTGGCTTTGAACGGCCATGCAGCCCTTCGTTGGGGAAGCCCAAATGTAATTCGAGTGATGATAGAGACCCGCCGTCCACGATTTCAGGGAGCGACATTGTGTATCGGCTGCCGCTGCTTTGGGTGGCGGTCAGCTCGTTTGCTAAGTACTGGTTGCAACAGAGATTTAATTGAAACAAAACGGGGGGATTTTGAAGTGCTGCTTGTTGCAGTCAACGCTGACTGGATAGCCCGTAAGCCACCACCTCAGTCTGTGCGGGGGAGCTCCTCTGGGCAGGAGTTCTCGTTTCGTGATCAAACCAAGGAAGGGAAGCAGGCGCGACCAAGACCGGGGAGGTGCGTGCAGACTTTCTTCTTTCCGCCTGCGCAGTTCCTGAGCGAATGGAAACAACCACGCCTTCCTTACGTCTCGTGGGGATCCTGTTGTATGTAGAGGGTGGTGCCCAAAAACTGAGTCTCTTTTCTATGGGAGAAATTGTGTAATAGAAATAAAAAGAAAGTGTAAAATTATTACCCCGTTTGTGGCCTCTGCAGACCAGCTCTATGAGTGTAACCATGTACTGTAGTAAGCCTCATTGCATTGTGGAGGTTACTTTATGGATAAGGATACAATTTCTTCATAAAGATTTTGGTCTTAGTCATGTCTCTCTCTCTCTCTATGTGTTACCTAAGAGTATGCCCAGTGAAATACAATCACACGTGTATAGGCAGTTTAGTGCCCTCCAAACAACTGCATTTTCTGTTCCCATCCAATTCAGCTTATATGGCCAATGACAAGGAATTGTAGAGGCTTTAGATTTTTTTAGGTTTAGATTTTTTATATTGACTATATTATTTTTATAAATAACTCAAGGCAGCGAACATTTCTAATACTTTAGTCCAAAACACATGGAGGGCACAAAGTTGCCTATCTCTGCAATAAAGCTTAGCTGGAGAACACGCTAGAACTGTATGGTTATGCATGTGTGAAAGCCGTCTCCTTCTTATGCCCTCATTTCTACCATTTATTTGAACTTGGTTTCTCTGAATTGGTTGTAATGATTAAGAAGCCACTGTGGTGCCCTGTGAGGTAGACTGTAAGTATATGCTTTATTCAGGCAGGAAGACAAATATGCTACAGGTATTGCAAATCACAAATGCAGATTCTATCTACCAATCTTCGTTTTGGCTTTTAAGAGCACCACCAGCAGAAGGATTTTTATTTCTCCTTGTTCTCTACTCAGATCTTCTCACTTAAGGACAAAGTGGGACAGATTTTCCTGGAAAACGCCCTGGAGCCTGGCTCTTTCTGGAACCTTTCTGCATTATATTCCTCTTAGAGTGCCTGTTTACTCTATAGCAGTGTTGTCCAAACTTGGCCACTTTAAGATGAGTGGACTTCAACTCCCAGAATTCCCCAGCCAGCCATGCTGGCTGGGGAATTCTGGGAATTGAAGTCCACTCATCTTAAAGTGGCCAAGTTTGGACAACACTGCTCTATAGGAAGTAGTCAGTCACCCACACTGGCAATCAGTGGGTCTCCGTAGCTCTTGCAGACAGAAGCCATTCAGGAGATCACTGTTTTTGTGGCTCACAGCCAAGCCCACAATCATTCAGAACATGTGGCTTTGGAGTCACTTTCCTCTTCCTCCTGTGGAATTCTTCTGACAAACTCCTGTTATTTCTCCCTGTTTGTTTGCTCAGTGAGCAGTGAGAGTCTTGAAAACCCAAATTATTAACTAGATTTTTCCCTGAGAGAGCTGAAGGTCTGAGATGCCATCTGTTTTTTAAATATGTGATTCTTTTCTCTCTCTAGATACACAGTAGATGATGTTCCTTTTTCTATCCCAGCTACTTCTGAAGTTGCTGACCTCAGTAATGTTATCAACAAATTGTTGGAAGCTAAAAATGGTATGTTTATATTTGGGATGTAGTTCCATTAATATAGATTCTAACCCTCTTGGATATTGTAAAATCAGATATCAAAGTCATATGACTAATCACATTTATTTATTTATAATTATGCAGACTTAAATTATTTTGATTACTAATTGCCTTACTATAGATTTTTCAGACTTAGTATTATTTAATCAAACAAATTAGAAATGTTTATAATGTAATCTGAGCACTAAATTATGATGGATTGTTGAGCAGTTAATCTCTCTATGCTTTATTTCCCCAACCCAGGACAGTGCATATGGAGTTTCCCATCCTACAATTTAGAAAAATAGATTAGGCTGAGAGGTAGTGATGTCAGTCTGGGTACTCCATTCAAAGCACAGTACTATTTACTAATGGTTGAATGTCCATTTGCTTCAAACGAGAGCAGACTGAAAAAAAAACTCTCTCTTTCTCTGGATACTTATTTACACAGAGAAATTTTTATCTAGGCAGCTTTGGAATAAAGCCAGATTGTCCGCAATAGTAACTCAGTTTTGTTCTCATGACTGCCTTCACAAAGAAAACCAGGGCAAGTAATATATTTTGTAGGGTCTAGCAAAACATATAATTGGAAAAAAAACAAGATGCTGCATTCCAATTTATGGAATATGTGATCTGTACTGGTAATATTGCTAGTGGTCTGGAGAGCAAACTTGTTAAAGGAAATACGACTATTTAAGAATAATGAAAGAGAGACTATATCTTAGACATCACCAAATCTGCTCTTAATGTAAGATGTAACTTATGTAACCCAATATCTGTGATTTGCTTCTAGAGGGCCACAAATATGTGGAATTTGACTTCCTTGTCAAGGGACAGTTTTTGCGAATGTCTCTGGTCAAACACATGGAAATGGAAAATATTTCAACAGTAAGCCATTTTAATGTTTTTTGAAGGAAGAGGTGAATGCTATGAATTTTTAACATTTCTCAGAATTGTATTTTTCAAAATGCAGTGGAACTTTCTTCCTGGCAGCCATAGGGGAGATTGTAATGGGTAGAGCGGGGATAAGCATAGTGCATATTTATTTGTTTTTAATCTCTGTTTCATGCACTGTAGGCTTTTGAGATATATAGTGTCAACCAGTATTCACTTACATTAATAGGTACATTGGTAGCCACTTCTAATGATGCCTTTTCTAATGATGACATAAACCATCAGGCTTGCAAGCATACAGGTGCAAGACTAAAATATTACAGGTGGTCCTCAGTTAACAACCACTTGTTCAGTGACCATTCGAACTTGCAATGGCGCTGAACAAGCAGTGTTTGTGACTGGTCCTGGAAGTTCTGGCCATCCAGGCACCCCCACAGTCATGCAACTGTGATCCAGGCACTCAGCAACTGGCCCAGATTTCCAGCTGTTGCAGCTTTTCATGGTCACGTGATTGTGATTTGTGGCCTTCCCTGCCGGCTTCTCACAAGCAAAGTCAATGGGGAAGCGGACAGGAATTTGGAAGTCGTGGTCACATGAGGTCCTCACTTCATGACCTGTGCAGTCCTTGCTTAATGACGATAACCAGGGACTGTCCCTGTCCCAATTACTGTTGTTAAGTGAGGACTCTGTATTTTATTTTGAAAGTGAAAGATTCAGTCTCGTGTGAGTATATTGTCCGTGCCCAGCAGCAGAGTTCCCAGCTGCCCACACTCAGCACCTCCGAGACTTATACAAAGTGTCCCCCAGCTATCTGGAGCATATTTGGAAGGTAGAAAACAAAAATCAGATCTATCCTCTTGTACCCGTTATGCTGATGGAGGACAAAACTGGATACAAACAACATTTATATCACTTTTCCCAAACTCAAAACAGTGTAACAAAAAGTAAGCCACCGTAAGAAGTTATCACACCTGTCTTTTTAAGTTTTTACATTTAACTCTGTTTTTGAGTAGTAGAAACTTTATACTACTGTTCTGATTCTGACTTAGTAATTTCCACCGTGGAATGGACTGGATCCCAGAATGCCAGTGCCGTTGATGAAGCTGAGAGAATGGCCATGGGCACGTTGATTTGGAAATATGATGCCATGGTTCCACTGAGCCTGGGTGAGGGACAGGAGTAAGGCTGGGGAACTGGTCATTTTCCAGATGGTGGTGATCAAAACTCCCGGCGCTCCTAAGCACTGGCTGTGCTGACTAGGCTTGCTGGGGTTTATGCAATATATGAATTTATAGCAACATGTTCCCCATTCCTGGGATGTGAGATTGTAGGCTTAATCTCTGTCTCCTGGACTTTGTTTTATGGCACAGTGGTTGATTTTTCTTTTTTCCTTTCTTCCACATATAGGAAGATGTAGTAGAAATTGAGTATGTAGAGAAGTGTACAGCACCCCAGCCTGAAGAATGCATGCTACATGATGACTGGATCAGTTCTATTGAAGCTACAGAGGAATGGCAAGAGATTTTTAAAATTGCTTTTGGTTCTTTTTGGCTTGTGGTACAGCTTGTTGTACTACATAAAAGCTTGCTCCTCCTGTAACTCGGTTCCTGTGCTTCACCCTCCTGTGAGTTCATCCATCTTTGTCTCCTTGCTCCTTTCTCTCTTCTCTGCAGCAAGAGTTCAGGAATGAGATGTTCATTCCAAAAGTGTTTACTTTTTATCAGCTATGTTAGTATTGTCATTGTCTCTTTGCCAAGAGTTTTTTAATTTTTAATCAGTTTTAAGACTAATTTCTCTGAGGGATTATTGTTTCTTTCAGGAATCCATCTTCCTTCCGTACATCGGGGTTTTAGGCAAATGGTGTATTCCATGGGGGTTTTTCCTATGATATATACCTGCTTCATAAATGTATGAAGCAGTGAAATTAAATGGCATTACCAATAAGGTTAGGAAGGTTTTTCCAGACAGAAAGCTTGCTATCGTAGAAAGGATTGAGGCCTCAAAAGTGAGGATAGAAAACTAAAAGTTTTAGACTATTCATGGATCAGCTTAACGTATGATGAGCTCCTCCCATTCTTTTCAGACAAATCCTAAAAATGACTGTACTGTTTGTTGCTTTAAACTGAGAAGGTACGTTAGACATACTTGTTAGGTTAGTGACTCTTTTTCTGACAGAACAATTGGCCCAAATAAAACATGATTGCTTTTTCTGCCATGATTTTCTATTTTGATTTTTCTCTTTTAATATTGAGATGTACTTTAAGCTGAGTAAATTAATGGGAGAATGGGTATGGGGTGGCGTTGGTAGTAAATTTTCAAGTTTGTATTAGTTAGGTTCTGGCCTGGTTTACACTGTTTTTGGTACAAATCACAAATACGGAATTTCTGAACAGTGCAGATATGAACCTCATATGCATCTTGACGTGATATTCACTTAGCAAGTTATAATGATTGCTGCATGGCTAGGGATGATAAGAATTACTGGGGAATAATTATATTTATCTAGAAGATTTTGGGGAATGTTGGTTGCTTTATTGGTTGCTTTAAAGTTTAACTATGCACAGTGTTTATAACTCATTATGAGTCATGCCTTGGCATTACATTTACAAAAATACGGTTTTGCATAGTATCTGAAAATTCTGTTCAGTGGGTATATTTGAAATTTTTAGAGGAGAAACTGATTAAGAGCTGTGGACGCCTTCAAAAACATTCTCTTCTTCTGACTCCCATAGGATCTTGACTGGCTCCTATGATCAGACTTCCCGGATTTGGTCAGTAGAAGGCAAACCTATTATGACACTCGCTGGGCATGTCGATGTGGTGAAAGATATAGCTTGGGTTAAAAAAGGTAAGTAAAATTCACTGTCTGTAGGGCTTAAGCTAAATAGAGTTTCTTCAAAATCTTGTGACAGACTTTTATTATAGTCAACTCTGTTTTTGTTGCTGTTTTGCTTCCACTAAGCGATGGCTGTCTCTTTAACAGTTGTTAAATCTTCAGTTTTCTGTGAAGTTCCTTCTTTCATATTTGTTGGCGGGGGGGGGGGGGGTTGGAAAAAAGATCTGCAGCATTCAAACCCTCACAGGCTTGGCTGGGCTATGTTACCTTTGTTCTAGTGCTATTTACATGCAAGAACAATGTAAATCAAGAGGCTTCAGACTTATGCTTAGCTGAAGTCATGGAGTTTCTCCGAGCCTCTCATGTTTTGAGAGAGAACTCATGAAACTGGGGGTCTTTTCTATGTTATTTAAGGATGAGCTACATGTTGTTTTGACATGTATAAAAATGTGTCTTTATTTTTACTCTAGGGTTAGTGAAAGGACTCAGTTATGGCCCAGCCTTAGTATAAAAGAGGGTGTTTGACTGGCTTTTATCCTTCAGCCATGCTTCTGACTCAGATGCGGATGTGGCAGTGGGGCTGCATCTCCAGTTTACAGTGCCAGAAAGTGTTGCTTTCTTAGTCGTGTAAATTGTATGCACTGGCAAGATTGATCCATGTTGGCGTTTCAGCAAAAAGCAAAGGATTATACCCTCTCTTTCCAGCTGGGTTCCCTATGCTTACTGGAGAGTAAAACAAAAAACAGCCTGGTGTCTTCAGATTTTAAAGCAACATGTGGATTTGGCCCTTAGAAACATTGACAATCACAGTTCAAGAAGTTATCCGTTAAGGGCTAAGAGGGGCTGTATGACTTAACGGGCAGGTTAAGTGAATCTCAGGGTCCCCTATATTTGTATTACTTTTTCAGACAAATAATACTTATATAAGAGTATTGGTTCATACAATAGTAATCAGTACTTTTGGATTATCAGTGACCTTCCCTAAAATTTATAGATTGTATTTCCACTAGGTAGAGTGGAGAGTTATCTACACCTTTTAAAACCTTTAAATCTAATCATGGGTTTGCTGTAAAGTTTTGCTCCTTTATCCTGTTACCAGATTGTGGAGTAGAGGAAAATTGGATAATTGGCTTAGAAAATGCTGCTGGGTGTACAGTATTTTTGTTCTTGCCTGTGCTCCTCAGACGGTTTGTCATGCTTGCTGCTCAGTGCGTCTATGGACCAGACTATCTTCCTCTGGGAGTGGAACGTGGAAAAGAACAAAGTGAAGGCCCTTCACTGCTGCAGGGGACACGCAGGAAGTGTAGAATCTGTAGCTGTGGATAGTTCAAGGACCAAAGTAAGTTCCATGCCTTCCCACCCCTGCCCTCGCGTTCTGAAAAGTAGACAGAGATGTGCTGTCGGCACCACTGCCGTTCTTTTGAACATTCAGATCAAAAGCTCATAACATGGTCTCCTTGTAAGATGATGGCTTACATGGGCCCTCTGATTGACTTTTTTCCCCAAGGACTCCTAGGGATGGTGTTTTTAAATAACGGTTAGTTATAACTTCCCTCATAAATGCATTTGCTCCTGAAATTTTAACGAAATACAGATCTTTAGAGTTTGCGAAAGGTGATGGATTAGGATTGGAGAGGTTTAGGTGCAGCTGGAGGACAGAAGGAATATAAATCTAACAAACGAATAACATATCCTGGCTTTCTGTCCTGCCTTTCTTTCATCCTTGGATTTCTAGGCATTCCTGTCATATGTTGTATTGATTGTATCGTTCTTTGTTGATGGCACTAAAGTCTCATAATTTGACTGGTAGAGTTGGACTAGTGAAATAATGGGGTCAGCGATGTTGGGGAACATTGTGGTAACAGAGATTTTAGATTTTAAGAGCAAGGAGACCCTGCAGATTTCTGTACAATTCAGCGTTGTTGGAATCACTAGTGATATTTTGGTGCCACTCGTGGACAGTGTCTGGAAGTACATATGGGAGAACACAGCCTTTACAGCTGGAGCATCAGCTTCTCTGCTGCTGTAGCAACTCTACCAGGGCAGGTTTGACAAGTGGAGAGAGCTGATGATGAGCAGCTTTCCCCGGATCCAGTGCAGATCTGGCTTGAACACAAGCATATTCGTCTGGGCTGGAATCAGATCAAATCAAATATTTACTTTTCATTGAAATTCTGTGCTTTTTATTAGTTTTGCAGTGGCTCCTGGGATAAAATGCTGAAAATCTGGTCTGCAGGTAAGACAAATATTTTAGATGTAAGCATTTTTTTCCCACACCTCACCCATCCAACACATGGATCATCCTAACGATTGTGCATGCACTTCCATTGTGCAAACATACTCTGTGTTTGTTGTCAGCAGTAAATTCAGAACGTAGCATATTAGTGCAAAATTGTAGATTCCACACACATGGTGTCACTGTGAGATAGAAATACTCTAAGTATCTGTAATGAAATCCAATTACTGTGTACGAAACAAGTCATATATTTAGCATGGCACAATGTCCCTTAAAGTATCTGATAAGCTAATCTCATGCTGAGAAGCCTGAATAAATAGAATTCAACTTTTGTTCCTCTCCGGTTTAATCTCATTTATACAAAAGAATAACAAATGAAAACTAGACTTTAACTTCATCATTGCACAAGAGTTGTTAGCAAGATAGATTTCATGACTAGATAATTTTTTGATTTTCTGGTTAGACTCAAGACATCAAAGATGAAACATTTTATTTGATTTTATTGGGCAAAACAAGTTGATCTTTCCCAAGAGACTGGTTTTTAATTATCCTCCACATTCCATAAAACTGAGGAAAATGCTTAAGAAAACGAGAAAAGACAGACAGACAGAGAGATACAGTTGTGTGAAAAAGGAAGTACACCCTCTTTGAGTTCTGTGTTTTTACATATCAGGACATAACAAAAATCATCTGGTCCTTAGCAGTTCTCAAAAGTAGATAAATACAACTTCAGATGAACAACAACACATGACATATTACACCATATCATCATTTATTTTACAAAAAGAAACCAAAATGGAGAAGCCATGTGTGAAAAACTAAATACACCCTTACTGCTTCCATAGGTATGAAGAGGCTAAGTAGCAGCCAGGTGCTGCTAATCAAATGCCCTTGGTCAGTTGATCATCAGCAAGCGTGACTACCTCTATAAAAGCCGGAGTTTGCTGGTCTTGAGCATTGAGATGTGTGTTAACACAATGCTGAAGAGTAAAGACACCAGCAATCATCTTAGAGAAGCAATTGTTGCTGCCCATCAATCTGGGAAGGGTTATAAGGCCATTTCCAAACAATTTAAAGTCCATCATCTACAGTGAGGAAGATTATTCACAAGTGGAAAACATTCAAGACAGTTGCCAATCTTCCCAGAAGTGGACGTCCCAGCAAATTCACCCCAAGATCAGACCGTGCAATGCTCAGAAATTGCAAAAACTCCAAGAGTTACATCTCAGACTCTGCAGGCCTTAGTTAGCGTGTTAAATGTTAAAGTTCATGACAGTACAATTAGAAAAAGACCGAACAAGTATGGTTTGTTTGGAAGGGATGCCAGGAGAAAGCCTCTTCTCTCTAAAAAGAACATGGCAGCACGGCTTAGGTTTGCAAAGTTGCATCTGAACAAATCACAAGACTTCTGGAACACTGTCCTTTGGACAGACGAGACCAAAGTGGAGATGTTTGGCCATAATGCACAGTGCCGCATTTGGCGAAAACCAAACACAGCGTATCAGCACAAACATCTCATACCAACCGTCAAGCAGGTGGAGGGGTGATGATTTGGGTTTGTTTTGCAGCCACAGGACCTGGGCACCTTGCAGTCATTGAGTCGACCATGAACTCCTCTGTATACCAAAGTATTCTAGAGTCAAATGTGAGGCCATCTGTCTGACAGCTAAAGCTTGGCTGACACTGGGTCATGCAACAGGACAATGATCCCAAGCACACCGGCAAATCTACAACAGAATGGCTGAAAAGGAAAAGGATCAAGGTGTTGCAATGGCCCAGACAGAGTCCAGACCTCAACCCGATTGAAATGCTGTGGTGGGACCTCAAGAGAGCTGCGCATAAACAAATGCCTGCAAGCCTCAGTGAACTGAAGTACTGTTGTAAAGAAGAGTGGGCCAAAATTCCTCCACAACGATGTGAGAGATTAATAAAGTCATACAGAAAACGATTACTTCAAGTTATTGCTGCTAAAGTGATTGTACAAGCTATTGAATCATAAGGTGTATTTAGTTTTTCACACATGGCTTCTCCATTTTGGTTTCTTTTTGTAAAATAAATGTATATGGTGTAATATGTCATGTGTTGTTGTTCATCTGAGGTTGTATTTACCCACTTTTGAGAACTGCTAAGGACCAGATTATTTTTATTATGTCCTGATATGTAAAGCCATAGAACTCAAAGAGGGTGAACTTTCTTTTTCACATGACTGTAGATAGATAGATAGATAGATAGATAGATAGATAGATAGGAGGAGGAATGCTTAATAACATCCCCAAAAAAGGTCCACAGGATTTCTCTCCATCCATTCCCTGCAATGAGCTTTGAAAATGTGTTGAAACCCAAGAGGTTAAAAAAACTCACAACGAATTTAGGCTACTTGTATTTATTTTATTTGAGATTATGAGTGTGTGATTATTGCCTTCTCTTGTTTGTCCTATCTCACTTCCATTTCAGTGCCTGCTGATGAAGAGGATGAAGTGGAGATGGAGGAAGTAGTAAACAGACCAAGGAAGAAGCAAAAAACAGAGCAGCTGGGACTAACAAGAGTAAGGCAAACATTAATTGTGTGGAACTTCACTGGAATGGATGGGGTCAGGCTTGGCCTGACAGTCTGTCATGTGGGCAGCTGCCAGGGTTGATGGCTGATAGTGGTGCCCTCTGGGCCTTTACTCCAAAACCATGTTTGCTATAGCTGCCTTTGCACCTATTATCTTAAGACTTCGCAAAGTGCTTTATATCAGAAGTTCAGTTCTGTTCCATGAGTAGTTCACATGGCTTGCTCTATTCACAATTCATTAAATAACTGAACTCCCAGGGAAGTGGAAGGGAATGTAATTACAACTAGGACATGCCAAGGTTCTACTCAGCTAGTTGTGTGCCAGTATTTCCTGCTAGTGCTTTTTAAGTAAACTCCCCCTCAAGTTCTTAGTGCAGTGTTTCTCAACCTTGGGCGCTTTAAGATGTGTGGACTTCAACTCCTTGGCTGGCTGGGGAATTCTGTGAGTTGAAGTCCACACATCTTAAAGCGCCCAAGGTTGAGAAACACTGTCTTAGTGACTATATGGAAAGTTCCATGTTACATGGCAATGTTATGGAAGCGGTTTGGCATTGTCTTCTACTGGGATTTTCCATTTTACTTTCCAATCTAGTCTTCAATCGATAATTAAAATTTTCCATTTTTACAAAACCCAGCGTTACCAATCACCATGTTTTATTAATCTTTATTTCTCATGTCTAGACTCCTATTGCAACCCTCTCTGGTCATACAGAATCAGTCTCTTCTGTACTTTGGTCAGATACAGATGAAATCTGCAGTGCTTCGTGGGACCACACAATTAAGATTTGGGATGTTGAAACTGGAAGCCTTAAATCTAGTTTGGTAAGTCAACTTTCCACTTGAACTTGACTTCTCTGTGTTTGGTTGATTTGTTTTTTTCCAAAAGGGGATTTTAATAAAATTCTACTTACCATACTTCTGAGTTTATCATAGACTGGAAACAAAGTGTTTAACTCAATAACCTACTCACCTCTGTGTCGGCGCATAGCCTCTGGAAGCACTGACAGACACATTCGGTTATGGGATCCTCGGAACAAAGGTGAGTAGAAGTGGATTTATGAGGGGTTTTTTTAATGCCAAAGGTATTCCTATTCCTTGATTATTATAGTTTTAAGGTCACTTATTTACTGAGCTGAGTAAGTAAGTTAGTATTGTACTAAGTTTATGTACTTTGGAATGTGCTTTCTAATAAAGCCTCTGAACCAGGAGCGGCTACTCACGTGACAACCGTGGGATTGGGAAACCACTCTATGAATTTCTAACGTCTGCCTGCATTGGTTATTGTTCCTTGATGTGGCAGAAAAGTAATGGAAATGTCTCACCTTCTCTGTCCATTCCTGAAACCTCTGCATGCAGGTGATTTTAGCTCAGTAGTAGAGGACATGCTTTATATGCAGAAGGTCCCAAGTTGAATCCAGAGTCAGGGAGCAGATGATGGGAAAGGTCTCTACCCGGGACTCTGCGACATTTCTGCTAGTCACACCATGTAGATGAAGCTGATCTGGCAGGTTCCCCTATCCCTCCTTCTGGCCCAGAGATATCCTGTGTTTACAGTTATATCAGTGTCATGACACTTTATTTTTTAAGGATCTGTAGTTTATATTTTGAAGGAAGTTACTAAGCTCATGAGTGGCTGAGCTCTGGAATGGTTGTCACAAGCAACTCAGGAAAAACACTGATAGGATTGTTCCCCCTGCCATTCTGTGTCCAGCTGAGATGCCATCTACCCTCTGCTTTGTGGTAATGTAGTGAGCTGTGAGAATACATTTGGGAGACAGGAGGAAGAGCTGCAGCCTAGACAATAGTCTGATAAATGAAATTAGGGCTCACCTAAGGAGGAATGGTGGTGGAGTAAGCTGCTCAGAAGGGACCCTCCCTAGTTCTCTGGAAAGTAAAGGCAAGGGAGGAAGTGCGTTCACACTTGCAAGATTCTGTTACTGTATCTTTACAATAAAGGTAGTATTAGTACTTATGGTTTTGGTCTCCTGTCTGGACTACCTTGAAGGACTGACAGATAGTGGCGGTCCTTCAGGTCAGCCTTGGCTCCTGGTGACTATATGGACAGGTCCCTGCAGTTTTCTTGGCAACATTTTTGAAAATGGTTTGATGGAACCTCTTTGTAGGGTTGAGAGAAAATGACTGGTCAAAAGTCACCCAGCTGGCTTAGTGCCTAGGGCAGGACTAGAACTCAGCTTTCCACATCCCTAATCTAGCACCACTGCACCAAATTACCTGTCACCTTCTACCTTAGCAAACTAAAATCAGAATCCTACCAAGGAATGCTTTGATTTTGTATTTCTGGCATTTTTTAAAAACTATTACAAGCTTCTGTATCCAATATGCATTTATCTTGACTTCTTTTCTGTGACTATAAATTATGTGCCATGTTGTAAATTGTGGCTACTGGATCTTGCCTGTTTTGTTTCAGATGGCTCTTTGGTGTTACTTTCTCTTACCTCACATACTGGCTGGGTGACTTCAGTGAAATGGTCCCCTACTCATGAGCAGCAACTTATCTCGGGTTCTTTAGATAACATTGTCAAACTCTGGGATACAAGGAGGTAAGCTGAAATCTTGAGTTCTTGTTTGTTGCATTTTGCATATGGATTCAGGTTACTATATGACACACAGATTGAAAAACAGTTTTTGAAAGTTCTTGCTTTAAAATGTACTGGCTGGTAGATAAATCTTACTTCAGGGATACTCTTGGTGGGCCATTAGATCTGAACCTACAAGTGAACTTTGCAAATGTGCCTCCAAATTCCCTACCATAAAGCATGTGCAGTACATGAAGTGATATAATCACTTTATCTTGTGAATAGAGCCCAACATGATTTTTTTATTTGAATTTAGTATTAAAGCACATGCAAGGCTGTCGTGCCATGGCTGATCTTGAAGAAGCTAGGTGAAGCTGTAGGGTATGTTGGGAAATTGAAAAAAAAACACCCATAGAAAAGAAAATGGCACATCTTTATGGACATGGCCATATACTTTCCAGGAATCAAGGTCAACTGAAATAAGATTTTTGTTTTGATTCACCATTGACCAGTGTCCTGGTAGATTTACATTTGAAGAAAAAGAAAATAGAGGAAGGGGAGTTGGAGACAAAATGGATTAAAATGGAATATTATTCATTTCAGCAAAGAGTCATCAGAGCCATACCACTTAAATAAGACAATACTAAAACTAACTTTAATATCCATATCTCATCAGTTGCAAAGCTCCTCTTTATGACTTGGCGGCTCATGAAGACAAAGTTTTCTGTGTGGAGTGGACAGAAGCCGGGGTAAGAACTGATCTTTCAAGAAAGTGTAGAATCAGATGAAAACTGAGTACAGGTCTAATGTTTAACTCAGCACCACATAAAATATTCCAGGACTGTTGTCAATATCCTTTGTTCATGTGAAAGTGTAAATCTGGGTTTGTACACAGACAGGTGACAGAAGGTGGCATGCAGGAATCAGATTTGGGCAATGCAAATCTTTAATTTTGGAAATAGGTGCTTCTTCTCAGTCGGAGGAATTATAGCCACTATCCAGACTCACAAAATGACACTTAATTAGTTGAAACTATTATTGCATTTTAAAAGGTACAGAAGTTGGCATTGCATGTGTAAACTAGATACTCACATGAATGCATGCATATGTATACATGCCACAGAAGAGGTAAATGGATCAGGTAGTACACCTGCCCTCGGGGCGGGGTCAGTTTTCTTGGAGTTGGGATTGCACTTGTTTTTAAAATGGGGGTGTGGTCAAGTAATATTATGATATCCCTGAGGTGGTTGGATCAGAGTTTGCAATCTGTTAGGAATTGGTGGTTGGAGGATTTAAGTCTTCAAGAGCCTTAAGGCATCCCTTTTTTCTTAACTCCTCCAAACCAGGGAGAATCAAGACAATTTGTTGTTGTTTTGGAATAAAACAAGTCCTTAAATTCTCAAAGACTCCCCCAAAGGGCTAAAACATTTGGTCACATTCACTCCAGGAATCTTCTGTAAAAATGAGAGGCAGTTACCATGACAGAGAAGATCAACTTCCTGAGTCCCATCAAGTGACATTGTTTGATCAATGGGACCCAGAACGTGCCCACTTTATCTGATTGAACAGGATGGGCAGAAACTATCAGAGATAGATAGTTCCTCAAATAGGCAGGCCCTATGCCATGAAAGTCTTTTTTTAATAGTAATTTTATTAAATATTATAATTACAACAGTACCATGAAAGTCTTTATAGGTGGTAACCAGCATCTGAAAGCCAAGTGGTCACTAGTGAAGCTTGTGGAGCAGCAGTGTTACATGGACATATCATAACATGCCCATAGCTTCCCATATCCTTGCATTCTGGACTAGCTGCAGCTTCCAAGTGGTTTCCCAGGGCAGACCCATGTACAGCACACTGCAGTAATCACGTGTGGTGATTGGTATGTGAGTAACCAGCGCAAAGGCCTTCATGGCCACAGCTGCCATCTGTTCTTTGAGCAGGAATTGGGAGCCTAGGAAAACTCAGATTGCGCACCAGTCCCAAATGGGGACATGTAACCCCATCCAGAACTAAAGATAGAAAATTTCTGGGATTCGGAGCCCAAAAACTGACAGCCACTCAGTCTTGCTAGGGTTGAGCCTGAGTCTATTCCTCCCCATTCAGACCTTTACAGTTTCCAGACACCTGGACAAGACTTTGATAATGTTACCGTCAACCACGAACCAATGGATGATCTCACACAGCAGCCTCATGTAGATGTTCAACAGAAGGGGTGAAAATGTTGAGCCTTGAAACACCCCACAAGTTAGGGGCTTCTATCTCAATGCCCCCCACCCTCCAGTTGATTAGAACAGAACTGCCCACAGAGAAAAGGAGAAAACCACTGCAACACCGTGCCCATCTCCTAATCCCTACCGATGGTCCAGAAGAATACTATAGTCAACTTAAGGCCACTGAGAGATCAGGGAGAACCAGGATGGTCACACTGTTTCCATCCCAGCACTGCTGGAGGTCATTGACAAGCATGATTGATGCTGTCTCAGTCCTATATCCCAATATGAAATGTGTCTGAAAAGGGTCTGGATAATCTGTTTCCACCAGGACCGTCTGGAGCTACAGCCCAACCACCTTATCTAAAACAGGATAGTTGAAGACAGGACAGAAATTTTCCATACTGTTGGATACAGCAGTAGCTTGTTCAGGAGGGGGTGCACCATGCTTCCTTCAAAGCAGACAGAACCACCCCTTCCCTCAAAGAGGCTGACACTGCTGCATGGATCCAATCACATCCCACTTCCCAAGCGGCTTTCACAAGCCAGGAGGGACATGGATATCGTAAACAAATGGCTGTTCTCGCAGTCCCAAGAACTCTGTCCACTTCCTTGAGAGCTGTAGGCTCAAACTCATCCCAGCTATTAGGGATATAAATATTTACAATTCATTTTTCTTAAACAAAACAGCTGTACCGGGGAAGCTGTGTTAATAAAAACTCACTGAAGAAAAAGATGGTAAGCTGGAACCGAGTTTCAGCAAATCCAAATTGTTTATTTCCTTTAAGCATTCTCATTTTGTGCATCTGTTTCTTCTGCGCTGTGCTCCCACCAATTTTTTAGAGAGATGCCTTCAAGAAACTTCCAGGCAGCTGCAGCCCCTTCATCACCCACTCTAACAAAACAAACTAAATCTTTCAGTGTCGAGGGATTTATACGACAATTAGATAAAGACATTATCTTTACATTATAGTGTAAGTTCTACCTTTCTCCAAACTATGCACAAAATCTCATCTCTCTGATATTAGACAGACCAAAGGTTACCTCAGAATGTCCTCATAACATAAGCATAATGTGGTTTGTTTCATTTTTGCTTAATGTAATTTATTTTTATTTATTCATTCATTCATTCATTCATTCATTCATTCATTCAACTTGTATGCCGCCCATCTCCCCCAACGGGTGACTCTGGGCGGCTCACAATAAAAACACAGCTCTCACCGAGATGGCTAAAAACTATAAAAAATTAAAAACATATTAAAAAACCCTAAAAAACCTCCTCTGGTTTATGGCCTTAAAAAACCTTACAAATTAGTATTCATGTATGCATGTATTTGTTTACTTACTAAATCTGCCCTTCTGTTTATGGTTTAACATTTAGGAGTTGAGCCATGATGGCTTATTTAGCAAGTCACTCCTCATGTGAGGTGAGTACAGCATGAGTGACTGTTTAACAAGACTTGCTAAATAAGCCATCATGGCTTGATTCCTAGATTGCAGTGCGCTGTATATGGAGCTGCCCTTAAAAACCACCTGGAAGCTTCAGCTGGTCAAGAATGCAGTGGTGTGGACAGTGATGGGCATGCCTGGGTATGCACGTGTGACACCTCTGCTTTGTGAGCTGCACTGGTTATTGGCATGCTTCCGGGTGCAATTCAAGGTGCTGGTTATGACCTATAAAGCCCTAAATGGCATAGGGCCTGATTACTTGAGGGACTGCCTGTCTCCCCTGGTATTAGCCTGGCTGGTTCAATATGACAGAGTTAGTGCACTCCGGCCCTTCAGTTAAAGAATGTCATCTGTCGGGAACCAGGAAGCGTGCCTTCTCTGGAATGAGATGCCCCCTGTGATCAGTGTAGCTGCCATTCTGATGGCCTTCTGGAAAGCCTTGAAGACCTGGCTGTTCTCCTGGGCCTTGCTTTAGGGTGGCTGGGGCCCCTGTCAGATGGTGTGTGGGTGTGGGTAGCCAGACTTGCCATTGGTTCTTGTTTTTTATTTATTTCCTATTTCTTTTGAAATTATTGTATTGTACATTCTATTTCATTGTACACCTCCCAGAGTCAGTTTGGAGTTGGGCAGTGTCTATATTGTGTAAATTATTACATTAAATTAAATTACCCGTGCCTTAACAAAATGCATTAATCTAGCCAACATTTTGTTGGAAAATTGAGCTTGAATTGCATGAACAAGAAATAACATGGTTAAGCAATGATAAATATTATTGTGTATCAAGACACTTCTTTTTGAGGTACAGGGGTAGAGGTTTTCCAGGGATATATTACATTTTGAATCATATTACTGTTCTTTTTCTTCATGACTAACAGCTTTGAAGGTCTTATTCTGATGATACAGTAATCAAACATGAAAAGAATGTCTTTACCACTTTACCACTCCCATTTCTTCCTATGTTTTTTTCATATTGGGGATAATGCTGACAGGAGAATATTTTCCTGCTACCTGAAGATTATCAGAAACAAAGTCAGGGTGATTTTTTATTATTTAAATAATGCAGGGACTTCGTTACTTAGCATTTTTCTCCACTTAGATTAGAAAAACAATTAGTTTTTAATAGTGCCTTCTTATAATTTGATCCCCCCTCCCTCCATGTTACAGTTGCTGCTGAGTGGCGGAGCAGACAACAAGCTATATTGCTACAAATACCAGGCAACCACTTCAGATGTTGGAGCATGAATGTGAGTGAGAGGGTAGTTAAAGCAAAAATTCTATAATTACCTATTTTACCACATATGTAGAAAATGGGTTGTTTTAATAGCTATTCAAATCATGGGTTGGATCCCAAAGTTCTCATGAGTTGAATGCTACCTTTAAGGAAGAAGAGTTGATTATTGTCCGTTCCTTCTTTCTTTTCCCGTTAGGCTCTAGCAATTTTCCAGAACAGTGTGGGAAGTGACCTCGGGGTCAGCAATGATGAATTGGTAAAATTTCATTTCCTCTCCCTCCAGGGAGAACTCTGCTGGATCTTCGTCTCCTATATGAACAGAAAGTGGCCTGCTATTTATAGAAAGGATGTTCTGGAGCCAGTTGAATGTGTGTTCTTGTGGCATGGAGCAAAATTCATTGCCTTTCTTCGGGGTTGGAATTGCAGTCCTTGTATTTAAAGCTTTTTTTCTATATAAACTGTATAAAAAAAACCTTAATAACTTAAGCATGATACTGGCTTTGAGCATAGTATTAAATGGTTCTATGTCAATAATTAAAATAGTCTTTATTTTGTGCAACTATATTTAAATGTTTCCGTTCGTTATAATTTTCAGCTTCCCAAACCATTTGGGATGGATTTCAGAGATTCCCTTAAAGTGGAAATCTGTTTATTGCAGATGAATAGTGGTGATTCTATAAAAGGTATCTTTTTAAGAAGTCTTCATTAAATGAATATATTGAGCTTTGAGAGTAGGTGGCAAGATGGAATCTGTGGGCACTTGGTGGTGGGGGTGAAGCCTTTTGAAGCCTTCCATTTCAGCTAAGATTACTAAGAGCAACTGGAATCGACATTGTCAGTCTTGTTCTTGATTAAGACATTTCCTGCTGATATCCCCAAATTATTCACTATTATAATACCTTGGATATCTGCTTGAGGAGTTCTTTGGTGGCCCTATTTGAAATAGGCTCCAGAAATATGTGGTCCTCCAAGAACTGGTTTGAGAATTTCCTCTTGCCTCATGGCCACTGTCTGAATGTCATCCTTAAGGGGACTGGAAGGTTGGCTGCATCTGAACTGGGGGTGACCACACATACCTCTGCCCAAACTTCTCTCTGATAGCACTTTGGGCTATGTAAACAAATGCTTTTCCCTCTTCTGTCCAAAACTGAACCAAATCCTGAATTTCTTAGGCTGTTACTTGATTGCCTAGGTGAAATTCAGCAAAGTACATCTTCCTCAGTGCCCAAGAGCAGTTGCTTTCAAGGATTTTTTGTGGTGCATCAGTTAGGCCTTTTGAAAGTCACAGGCATTCACTTAGCATGGATTCCTCAGCCTCTCGCCTTTGACCATAACTTCCATGTAACCAGGTCCCTTGTGATACTTTACCACTGTAAGTGTCCAGGTGAATAAACCAACACCATGGAGGCCAGATGGAGTAGCAGCTGAGAGCAGCACCTTTAAAGACTACAGAGGCTTTCTATTTCAAGAGAAAACTCTGACAACCAGTAACCTTTGCAAAAGACTTCTCCCTCTCTGGGGCCATGGAGAAGTGGGATGGGGGGAGGTGCTGAGTGTTCTTCTCAATGCTTAAAAAGTCTTTGAATGTGACAGCTTGAGATTCCAAAAGCAGCTCAATAGAATATTGAGCAAATTATACTTGTGCCGGGAGTAATATAGAATTCTCCATAAGTAGAGGCAACAAGAATATTTGTTTTCACCCTGGTATTGAGGCTTCATGAAGAACCATTTCCAAGTTAAATTCAGAGCACTTATTTTTAGGTATTTCATGGTCACCTAGATTAAATAAATTATCTAGGGCAGGGATGAGGATTCAATGGCCCTCCAGATGTTGTTACAACTCCCTTTTGCCTCATTGTCATGGCTAATGACAAGGAATGTTAGGGGTTGTATTCAGGAACATCTGGAGGTAAACAATCAACAGTTTGTTCAAATGGCTAGAGTTGCAACTAGTTTATTTTCCATTGTTTCTTCAAACATTTCTGAAAAAAGTATTTTACTCATTATACAAGACATTTTTTTCAAACGTGCACATATGTGCAAATATATACATCTTATTTTAGGCAATGCCATCAAGGGAAGCTTTTTTCATACATCCCAAATCCCAAAGTTCAGAGGCAAACACAGGCTGTTTTGTTGCACAATACGTGACATTGCAATTTCCCTGTGTTTGTGCAACAGATGGAAAAGAAGCCTGACTCTAGTCTTCTAGGTGACCAATTCAACATTCCCCATTTATGCTAAATTTATTGGTAGTTCTGATTAGTCTAATATTGCCTGGTGTTAGGTAAGAAATCTGTTTATGTGTTTATTAGATTTAGATCCCATCTTTGTTCAGGGGTTCAAGGTGGCATATATAGCATTCCTTCCCCTATTTTTCCCCACAATACCAACCTTGTGAAGCTTGTTGCCCTGAGAAAGAGTGTGTTAGGGCCAAAGTCATCCACTGAACGATGGAGAAGAACTTCTGGTTCTCCCCACTCCTAGTCCAATACCTGAACCACCTTTCCCATCTATCTTTCTGTGGCACACAAATTCTTGCGTTTTTTTCCCTCAAAAATCCATTGCGCTGCTGTCATCATTCAGTGTCCAAATATTTCACAATACTACCCCCCGCCCCGCCGCCTTTGCAAGTTAGCTTTCCTGCAACATTTTGTTCTAGCCATTCCTCTGCCTCTTCATATTTCTCCATGTCTCTGCAAGAACTTGTTAGACCATTTCTGCCTTCAACAGCATATGTATCATCAGGCACCTGTTCAGCTACAGTATCTAACCACCCACTCTGTCTGTCTCCATCCAGAGATCAGCTTTAAAAAATCTGGCTGGCTTCAAAAAGGCTTCTGTTAATGGTTCATGTCCTTGGATTGTCATTTGATCACCAAGCCAGCTTTCAAAGAAGTTGTGTTTTATTTAGGGTAAATGGACGGACAAGAGATGCAGATCGGTATCAAGTTCTTTTGTTGTTTTTCTTGGGAAAGAGGGAGATGGTGCAATTTTGGTGATGTTCTAAGACCCACAGATGTTCAGATGCAAGAGAGAAGGGCTCCGCGGATAACTGCAAGGATAATAATTGACTGGCTTGATCAGCAAACATCTTACATGCTTTCAAACCAATGTACATATCAGTATAGCAATGAAGGTACACCTAATTGCATTTTATACCATGTTAGCAAGGCTTGGGGTGCTTATTGGGAACCACTCTCCTTACATCATGCGCAGACAATATTTTTCTTCAGAGGGCTTTTTCTTTTTGCCCAAGGTTTGTGAGGAAAAGGACCAAGACATCATTGGAATGTTGGCAGTGTGAACTTGGGGGCTTCTGTGGCCCAGAGAATGGGGCTAGGGGCCCCATACATCCCATGAATATAAGTAGTCCATTCGTGATCTTGCTTATGGCACCTCTCATCTCTGTCCAGTTCATCATACTTTCCACATCTCTGAACCAGTGGCTTAGCCATCGAGATCAGAGGTGGGGGAGATCTGTATCTCTCCGGATGGGGCAGAGCATGACCCCTGGCAGTTTGTTCCCAGGCATGATATTGCAGTTCAGCCATATCTGGAGGGACACATGTTCCCCACTTCTGACTTAGCAAACAGGAACATTAAATATACATTCATGATTTTAATGTTATTTGGCATGCATCCATACCACACTTACATTTATTTTAAGGGGTACCAGGCGGCACATATCCTTATTTGTTTTGCTAGATTTATATCCTGTCTTTCATTCAAGAGCTCATACGGGGTGCTCCATCCTCCCATTTTCCCCCATAATAAAAACTCTGGGAGTTAAGCTGAGCTGAGGCAGGTCGATCAGCCAAAGCCACACGGCAAGCCTCCATGGCTGAGGATGGACTTGAAACAGGATCTCCCGGTGTTAGTCCAGCACCCTAATCACGCCATCAGCCTAGCTTTCAAGAATTTTCCCGGTCCAGATTTAGCACCCCAGCCTGATGTAAATATTAGCCTAGTGAACCTCGCAGTCTTCAATAATCTTTGGTTGTATTTGGTTTACGGTTGGGTGTTTTGTTCTTCCAGTCTGCATGATCTCTTTTTATATGTATTGCTTTTCTTTCTATCATTAACTCGTCCAGGAGTCAGGTAGCCTCAAAATTGCATAAATAACAGTTAATCCCTACAGATATGCTAGAATACCCAGGTAGGTATGAAGCGGTGATGCTGACTTGCATATTGGCCTCGGTACTGAGAAAAGGCTAGCTATTTCTTCATCTGTGCACTGTGCTTATGGAGAAAATCGGTGTCAGCCAACCTGCTTCCTTTCTCTGCTGTGAAATATAGTTGTGTGTCTATTGTTCCAGGAAAATTCGTAACCCCACTGCACAAGGAGCACAGCCACTTTTGCTGCGTTCAGGACTAACCCTCATTGAACGGACAGTTGTAGGGCCTCTGCTTAATCCTCCGTGCCTCCTTGCGGCCGACTTCATAAGCAGCCTACTTACAATTCAACTGAAGCCTTCTTCAGTCAGTGGATAGTACGTAGAGTTATTTCTCAGTCACTGGGGATGACAGCAAAAGGTCTAGTCCTAGTTGAGCATGGCGTGGAATCCTTCCAGCTAAGGGTATTCTCTGTTACAGTACAAAAATGGATTATCGCACGTATCGTGAGAATTCCTTTTCTACGGGGGACAGAGAACATCTACGGTTCAACGTGCCTTTCGTTTTCAACAGGCTATTTTTGATTCCATCTGGTGACTGTGAAGCCTAAGTTTCATCAACAGTCACACTTGACATCTAAGCGGGATACAGGTCTCTCTCTCGAGCCTTCTGCAGCAGTGAATGTACATATAAGTACCAAGCTTATATGTCCCAAAGAATGCATTTTTTTTTCCAAAGGGAAAAGTAACCTCATTCTTCTGCACAATATATTGGAATGGGTATATCGGAATGGGAAAAGAAAGGAACAGTTGGGGCTAGAAATTGTTTCTACCTTTTTCAAATTTCTAAAGCAAGTTTTAAATACGGACTTCTGAATATTGGGGAGGAATGGTATTATCTTGACAGATTGGGAGGGCTAACTCAGCTTGTATCGGTTAAGCATATTTTGTTTTCCAAATAATACTCTTTTAAGTGAAGAGCATGAAGTAATACTTCAGATACGGTATATCTAACTTCCGTCATACTTTTGCATATATGATATGGTTTACCTGATCTAATTTTTTTACAGTTACGTTTTTACTGCTATAATTCTTATAAGAATTAAGAATGTTTTGCCATGTGCAGAATCAAAGAATAGGCAAGGGAATTGAAAATGTTTGGGAAAAAGAATTTTAAGAAGAATAATTTTAATTGCGGCTATTCTAGCATGCCATGATGAAGAAGAATGGTAATCTTAGGTTCCACTTTGATGTGTCACAAAAGAAAGTCATAATTACATTTCCTTCCTTGCAGCCTATCCTTTGTAATGATTATTCCTAAATATCTAATCCACCTGGATTAACAAAATTTGGTTGATTCTAATTTGTACTCACATCTGTATTGGAGATAATCGAAGTCACTTTCCGTTTCAACTTTCTACCTGTTTTCACTATTTTAGTTTTTGTCTTTTTCTTTTAGTTCTATTTTCTTTCTTTTCTATACTTTCTGATTTGTATTTTAACTGTACTTTTTATATATCTTAATAACAGTTTTAATAAAAAAAGATTAATAAAATTTGGTTGATTTTTGAAGCTGTTTGCGTAACTCTTCATTAACATTATTAACTTTTCATACATTATTAACTAATATATGAAAATTATTCAATTTAAATTGTCATTGAGTTATACCTCTGTTTGGAAAGAAAAGATATATATCATCTGCAAACAGATTTATTGCATGATATTCTATTTTAATATGAAACCCTTGGATATTTTTAATTCTCCCAATATTTCTCCTAATATGCTTCTGTAAAGAGATGAAGTGTTGTTACCCTTGTCTGGTGTCCTTATTTATTTGAACGATGCATTCATGATTAGCCTGAAACAATGCCTGTCAATTTCATCCCAGCATGCCATCCATCTCCCTAGCTGGGTATCAATCCTTGCTAAGCATGAGTCATGCGGAAGAGGAGAGGTGGTGTTGGGAGGAATGCTGCTTCACGTGTGAAATTCCCTTCCCAAAAGGGCTGGGTGGCACCATCTTTACTGTTGATTTTCAAGAGCCCTGAAAAAGTCATGTCCCGCAGACCTTTGCTACCGGGCTTCTGTGTTTTCTCTTAATATGGCTGGCATATTTTTATTTTACTTACAGTACATGTGCTTTAATTTGTAAGCTATTCTGGGAATTTAATTCCTGCCTAAAATATGAACCAGCTTTTGTTCTGTTAAGTTTGTGTCCATCCCATTGGGTTCATGATTTCCTGTACCAAATGGGAAGCAGGACATCAAGGCAACAACAACAACAAGAAGAATATAAGGCAACAACAGCAACTGCTCACATGGCCTTCTGGAAGCTTGTAAAGATTTCCAGTACGGTAGGCCTCTGATGCCCAGGGATATATTAATAATAATTAGTCAGTCTTGGTTCCTGGCGACTGCCTGGACTAGTCCCTGCAGTTCTCTTGGCCAGGTTTTCAGAAGTGGTTTGCCCTGGCCTGCTTCTTCCCAGGGCTGAGGGAGAGGGCCTGGCCCAAGGTCTCCCAGCTGGCTTCATGTCTCAGGCAGGACAAGAGCTCCTGGTCTCCAGGTTTCTAGCCTGGTGCCTTCACCACTAGACCAAACTGGCTCTTACACACAAAATTAGAAATGATATCATCATCACCACCATCATCACCATCATGGTTTACTGTATTACTTGAGCCTGGTATATCATTTGGTTAGTTTATGGTATTGTATGAACCTAGAAAACAACTTAATTTGGTAACCAAGTTAAGTGTGTTGCAGGAACGCAGCAATTACGAAATTCTTTATGATTTAAATACATTTTGATGGAAAGCCAATGCAATCTCTGCAAATCTTTTATTTATTTATTATTTATTTATTTATATTCCAGATTTGTCACCACCCATCTCACCGTGGGGTGACTCTGGATGGTTTCATGTTTTATGTTTCTGGTGCAGCTGTGTCATAATAAAAAAATTATGGCTTAAACTATTAAGATGTTAATAGGATTACAAGCTTTAATTTGTCTGTTGATGCATACCTGCAGACCGTTGTAGGCTAAAAAAGGACACTCTTTGAAAAATAGAGAGGAATTATATGTTCATGCTATTTGTACCCACTGCTTTTTGATCCAGTGAGAGTGATACAACAATATATTATTATCCTGCCATTTCCTATCGTCTGTCTGTCAATCGGCAGGGAACATATGTAATCCTCCTTCCTCCTCCTATTTTCCCCACAACCACCACCCTGTGAGGTGGGTAGGCCTGAGAGAGAGGGACTGGCCCAAAGTCACCCAGCGGGCTTTCAGGCCTAAGGCAGGACTAGAACTCCCGGTCTCCTGGTTTCTAGGCCAGCACCTTCACCACAGTTCTATACCACACTGGTTCCCTTATTTGGGCTAGAACTCACTGCATACTGCCATAGTAATGTAAATATTTTTCAATAAAACAGTTTGGTAATTTCAGATTATTTTGCAAGCAGGGTACTAAATTTAAACAATTAAAGTCTTCATTTATTTGATCTTTTCTAAGAAACTGACTGCTAATTTTACTAAGGCAGTTGGATAATACAGTTCTCAGGGAAGGTAATTAAATTGTGCTTAGACAATCACTTGCTAACTTTGTCAGAGAGAATTGTATGAGGAGCAGTGCTGTTCTAGCCAAAGCACAGAACGGTACTGCTTGGTTAGAGAGCTTTGCAACTGATGCTTGGACAAATTAAATGTGAAAGCAGCAAATTGGGTCAGGCAATCTAAACCAGAAGACAAATTAAATTAATTTCCCTTCGTTTTACAATCCGCATTGACAGTAAGATGCTAATCCTAAAACTTGACGTGAGATCCTAGATGTGTTTACTCAGATGTAAGTCTCACTGAGTTCAGGGAGGATTACTGCAAGAGAAGCAGAGTTTGCTTACATTCCAGTGAGTGTATTGTCAGGCCAGTTGGATTGCAGCTTACCTATTGTCTATAATTTACATTCAACAATTCTTTATGGTTTAGGAAGAACTAAAATAGTTTTAAATACTTTTAGGTTTTGGTAAGATGAGAGAGAGAGAGAGAGAGAGATTTAAAAAAAGAAAGATAAAAACTAACAAGAACTAATATTTAGAATAAAGAGAAAAAAAGAAAGAAGAAAAAAGACAGTCAAGTGCAGAAAAAGAAAGAGAATAACAATGTTCTTTTTAAGGAGTACTTGAAAAAGTCAGTATGCTAAGTATGTTGTTTATTTTTATGTCAGCTGATTTGAATATAGTTATTCTTTATTTTGAGGTATGCTTTCTTCTTCTTAAACCAAAGAGTAAAAGAAAAGCCCACATATAGCTGAGAAAAATTCAGTTTTTTTTTCTAAAATACAGAAACGAGTTTATTAAATAAGCTGTTTTATATTTGGGATGTACCAGTTTGTTTTCTGGATTCCTTTTATATAAATACAGTAAAAAGATTGCCAGGGATTTATAGAATCATAGAATAGGGATATTCTCACAGATGACTACTACAGTATTAAGCTTTTGCTTCTCTTAATCCACCCTGGCGTTATAACAAACCTCTTACTTGCAGACGGTAAACAATTTAGTAACACGGCGTTAGCCTCATTTCTGTGTTTGGATATCTGTCATCAGATACATATACACGTTTTATACAGACACACACATAGACACACACATACATGGGCATACACACACACACACACACACACGTTCATGGGCAGAGCAGTCCTTTTTTCTCAGCTGAAGGTTCATATGTTTCCACTCTGTGAAACGGTGATTGTGACTCGTTGTTCAAGAGAGAAGAAAACCCTCACACGATTAGAAATGTGAAAACATCAGACAAGCACTCTGTTTTCCAGGAACCCTTTCCAGTGGCAACTCATCAACGGCTGTGCTGGCAGCACCACTGATTGCAATGGCCATGTGTTCCTAGCAGAAACCCGTAGTAAACAGTAGGCAACATCCATCTTCTTCCAGTGGCACGTAGCCAGTAGTGGCTCTGGAACTGGCAGGTCCTAGTCATGGCTCCACGTAAGGGTTCAGTCCTTCTCATATTTCTTCTTAACTTGTTTTGAAGCATAATACACAGAAAGAAGGAATTAAAGCACATTCCATTCTATATCCACATTGTTGCTCGGGCAGCAATCCTGCGCAGACCACACAAAGCTGTCCTGGGATCAAGACTTCGAAAATCAGGACATGATCTTTTCAACCACTAGTTACAGGAAGTGGTTAGGGCACACCACAAGAACCAACCGCCACTGTTATGTGTCTCCATATGTTAATGATATAGATATGGAGCTTGAAAGCAGAAAACAGGAGGAAGGGAGAAACATGCCTAGTCATATTACAGAAAACCATCACCACCATGGAATTATGCCAAGCATTTCCTGAGTAGTGTCACAACCAAAGCAACAGGCAGCAATTAGACATGTTATGAGTATTGTGTATTGAGTATTATGAGTAAAGTGCAAACTTTAGAAATCCCCTTTTGATCAGCTGCATACCACGGTTGGCATGTGGATTGGTACTTTCTTCTTCTAGTAAGAAAATATATCTTCTTGAAGTTAGCAAGCAAAGGAAGAATTCATCATACAGTTTTGTTCTTCAAATTTCCCTGGAAACAGCAAAGGGGAAAAAAAGAATTTAATTCCAGTTATGGAGCGAAATATTCTAAGTTGGGAATCTAATGCATCCAGACTTCTAGCTAGTAATCAGACAAAATGCAGTAAGCTTTTGATTTCATTCCCAATGCACTCAAGCCTTGTCTGATATTTTTCAAAGCTGCTTTAATGTGAAGCTGAATCTTCATCAAGAATGGGCTGACACATTATTCATTTGTTTACACTTGCTCTTGAATCCTCATACTTTCCCTCCATGGCTAATATCAGCTACGTTTTCTTTGCTGCTCTGTATCGCTACCTAACTATCATTTTAAATAGACATTCTGGATGCAGGTTTTTGTCTTGGGAGAGGTGGCAATCTGGTGACATGCCTCAGAAGGCTCAGGGGACTTCAGATTGGCTATTAGATATTTAAGGTACCTGGAGAGTTCTTGAGTAACAGAAAGAGGAAGGCTATTTTATTTCCCTCTTTTGACCCTGTTCTTATAACCTAGTTGAGGGGAGGAAACGAAAGCAGGGCAGAAAACCCCAATGCTGAAGACTGTAAGGGCTGCTATTCTAGTTGGACGGACCAGGTGACAGAATAGCCTAGATCCTGTACTGCTTTAATGTGGCTTCTGTTTATTTTTTCCCCTTGACTGCTGCGGATGCTTTGTGTAACTGTAGTTCCTATTGTTTTAATGTTTTGACTATGGTAACTGGATTTTACTAGAAAAGCAGGACATATTTTTCCTAAGCAAATATGCTCATGGCCAAAGCATAAAATCAAGGCAATTACTTACTTCTTTTGCTCCTCCATAACATCCAACAAATCAAACTTCTGTTCAAACAGGCTTTCTTTTTCTCCAGTATCCTGACCAAGGAAGCAGCAGAGAACATATTTGGCCACAACATTTCAACAGTCATAGAATCACTTCCAGCAACCAGAGAACATCCATTTCTGGACCCCATCCTACTGCATACAGCTCGTTAAGTAAACTTGAAGGTTCCTGGCGTGAAATGGAAGGCATACTCTGTTTCTAAAAACTGTTCCTTCACATTCAAAGAAATCTTGGATGCATTCCCAGTTTCTGGAAAACTCAACTGCAGCTGCTTCAGGTTCAGACAACACAATGAACCACAAAGCTTGATTAAAATGCAGTGTGGAATTGGGGTGGGTGGTGCGAGTAAAATGGTGGTACTTGCATGTTAATGAACTTAGCTCAACACATCTTGTCATGCAAAAGCCTCCCTTGAAGAAGCTGGGGCAGAATCAGTTATCAAGTATTTCAACAAACATGAGCACAGCAGTCATCTTGAGTTTTAGTAGATGTTGATCAAGTAATGTGTTGCAATTTAATAAAGCCATTTCTGCCGTGGAGGATGTACATAAGAGTAGTATTATACAAGCAGTACAAGCTTTTTTTTTTTTTGGAAAAGGTGGCAAACATTTTTTTGGGAAAATTGTCTTGGCATACTTTGACTACATTTCTCCCTGTATGATCAAAGTTCTCTCTTCCTCATTTGTGTTTGTGCATGTGCACACATTTGTATTTACAGGACATAAATGTCCCTTTTTTTTTTCTTTTCCCTAACCAATATACTTCAATTCTGAGATGTTTGTATGTTTTTTCTAGGGTCAGGAAAACTTTTTGGGTTGTTCCACATATTTGGAATTTTGAGTGAATCCACTTCTCCTCACAAAATGACTGCCCTAGATAAGTCAAATAATGCACACACATGTACACATAGGTGTACATGGAAAACCAACAGCTGAGATTGTTGCTTGTAGTCTCTAGGTCCTAGGCGGCTTTCTGCCATCCCAGGTCTCATTTTTCTGGGCAAGTCAAGACATATCCAATCCAAAGCATTGGGCTGCAGCCACTAACCATTTTTATTTTTTACGAATGGATATAGGAATTATACGGCCCGAAGACATTCTCACAAAGATAATGCAAGGCAGGTACCTCAAAGAGGATTTTTCAATTTCCTTTTCTCCTTAAAGAGATTTTGTAAAGATGAGGTAGAGAGTTTGAAGGGCACAACAGTGTTAATTTGCGGCCTCTGGAATAAAACTGGGGGAAATACTCTTGTATGCATGAACGCTTAACCTCGACTTCATAATGTGAGTGGTATAGGGTTTTCTCTTGAAATTATGGCTATTTGATTTGCTTCCCAGCTATGGCACCACAACCTCAGAACAAGTATTTACCAGTAAACATTGTTATCCTCTCACTACAGTATCTATCATGTTGTAAGCAAAATCCACTTTAAATATAAACCACCTATGCAGTTTTAGTCTTTCTGCTGCTGTGTAATCAATACCATGTTGGAAATCTATAGATTATACCTAGCTTATGCTTTCTAACAAATATATTTTAAAAGAATTGATGTTTTACTACTGCATTTTAGAATGAAAGGAATTTAAGATTTTTTTTTTACATTATTCTACGAGCCGCCAATATACTGAAGTAACTGAAAACAGAAATAACTAGTTACTTAGGATGTCCATTTGTTAGCAAAATTCACACTCTAGGATTTATAAATTATAGCATACATACTCTACACTCCTCATGCCTTATCCTTAAAGCAACCTAGTCTGCAGTAATTTCAGAGAAGGCTGTACAGAGTTTTCATCAGGGAGAGAGCATGAATTCAGCTCACCTAAGGACAATATCCATGGAAAACCCTAGTCTTAAAAAATGCAAAGTATTTAACTAAACTTCTACAATGTAAGTAAGTTTAAATGCTGGATGCCCCAATTAACTGGTCTGGTTCAATATTTCTGTAGGGATAAGACGATTTGACATATACCCCTCAGTTTCTCAGTTGTTTTAACACTTCTAACAAGTGAAATCAGATTTCTGTGTTATGTTATAAACCAAATAGGGAAAAGACAGAAGCAATACCTGACTTCAGTTGAAGTATTTATTGAAAGTGTACGAGTTCCATAAAGGTGAGGAAAACATTTTTTGTAAAAAAATTCAATAAAATTTCTTGTTGACATATCGTACATCAATCATTAAAATAAAAACAATAGAAAAACAAATGCCCAAACACACCAGTGTGCACTGAGAAGAAAACTTTAAAAAAAATCTTACATATTCAAACATCATTGGCCTTTGCAATTATAGCACACAGCTGTAACACCTTTATCCCTAGTACTGGCTCTAGCAAGAGAAGATGAATCTGGAAGGGAAATATGCCCCACGCCACTGGCAGTGAACTGCTGTGATAAGGTTACTTACACAAAGCTAGACAGAATTAGAGCGGGAGGAAACTTCATAAACATTTTATTGGCATTTTAACACATCTAACTAAATAAGACACTGATAGTTAAACAAAATGAGGAAACCGGAAATCATAAAAACATGCTCACCAGCTAACCCATCTTTGAAAGTTAGCTATCTTTTTATTATCTAATACTGAATGAATGAATGAATGAATGAATGAATGAATATATATATATATATATATATATATATATTTATTCTCATTCATTCCCCCAAGGAAATTTGATCTTTTTGACAAGAACATTTTTTGATGCTCCACATAAGACTCAATTATCCACAACTGTATTTTAATACAGTTTTATGCTGAGGAGCATACTATAAACATTAGGATTTTCAAGCCTGCTGTCTAGTCAGTGGTGCAGCTACAGCCACATGAACATCAATCACAAAACTTCTCCTCTAAAGGGCTCAGTTTTAGATCACCAACAGCTTACATCTGCAAACAACCATTTCATTTAATCAGAAATAATTTATGTTGCTTTTTTCTAACAAAGAATTATAATAACTAGCACTGGTGCAAACTGAAGTAAAAAAAAAAGCAGCGGCATCTTATGCTGTAGGCATTAAGCATATATGCAATTAGTTACTGTTCCTTTCTCTGCCCAAGGCCTTCGCAGGGCTGAACTTTGCAATATGTCCCATTCAAAGCAGTCACCTGACCTGGAGCAGCAGGCAAACCACCAAGGCAAAATCCGATGCTATCCTTGGACTTCTCACTATGTAAGAACGTTCCCCCTTTTCCCTAAATGCAGTCCAAAAGCATGAACAGAATATTCTTTTTGTTTTGAAACTTTATTTTTTAAAAAAAAAGAATGGTAAAAACTAACAAGAACTAATATTTAGAGAAAGAATAAAGAGAAAGAAAAGAAAATTGGAAAATGAAAAAATTGTAAAGGTCAAAAGTGCAGAAAAGAAAAAAAAAGGGAAAAAAGAATGGACTTCTGACCCTCCTTGCAACAGATACACCAATATACATCAAACTTTTACTCTAAATTATGAACAGAATATTCTTGGGGTGTATGAAGTAGTATCAAGGGATGGAAACGGTTTATTCTGTTGGTGAGGGAAATAAATTACATACTACACTCCAGAGCAGGTCTATACACAAATTTTGATCTGGCAAGAATCCCTGTTGCTGTTATGACTGATGTGTAGAAAATAGTAAGAAAATATGTATTATTCAGAGACCCAGTTCTTAAATAATAAATTTCCTCTGTATATACTGCACTAAACATGTTTACAAATCAGTTGAAGTCATGGGATTTTTAGTATCTTCACATAACAATTACTTTACAATGCTGTAATTTTTATTTCCAAATATAGAAGCAACAACTATTGCTTCTTTTCGGAGAAACTTTAGGGATCCTTGCTGTAAGACCACGTCTGTTCTTAACAGATTCAATCTGCAGGTCAGCAGTCGACTTTCCAAGTAGGAGTGTAACAATGTCAAACAAGCCTTTATTTTTCTGTCCCTTTTTCCTGGATTTTTAAATCCAAAAACTTGCAATTTTTGTAGTATGTACTCTCAGCTGACCAAGTTAAACTTGCAAAGAGGCACAGCAATAAAGAAAGAAGGCTCTCATCTATCATGGGTTGTTCCATGAATCTTACTCATTTTGCCATCTGAACCCCATCCTCATCTTTGGGTAATCTATTTTGTTTTCCTTCAGTTTCCCAGTTTTTCTTCTCTCTCTCCAATGTTGCTGCTTCTCTGTATGTTGGATGAAAATGAGATGTGCTCCCCTATGACTGGAAGAAACAGTGGTGGAAGTAGGGCGTAAGGAGGAATACTGGTAGCTCTAGGACAAAACAGATCAAAAGGCAAGGACACATGAAAAACACCCAGTTCCATTTTGCTTATTGTCTTTAGGAGTAAGAGGAATTCTCCTTTCTCAATATGTTTAAAAAAAAATAGCCCTCATGAACTATTAACCATTGATCATAAAATGCAAAGAAACCATCTTCTTTCTCAAACCAACTTCTGACTGGCTTCAGAAAATAGAACAAAATCCTGGAAACTGCTTCTCAACAATCTTCCAAATTCTTTAGCTCCATTTGGAAGACAGAGGAATACTTCAAGCTCTCCAGATGGGTTGGAAGTACAACTCATCAGACTGTGGAAAAGTATCCAAGATCTCTGCCTTGTTTTTACAATTTCCTTCTTGAACTTTATAATTTCTACCTCTCTTGAAATCATTAGCTTAATTGCTCAGATACCACAGAAGATTGACCTACAACACAGACAGCTAATATGAGCTTTGAAGAAACATAAAAACTGTTCTAAAGGATAGTGAGCATTGTTTATTTCAGTCATTACTTGCTATGAGCTAACATCTTATGGCTGTAAATCAGTTGAGTTCTCTCACTGCATAAAAGTGGAAATGTTTTACTCAAGCCCTTGCAGGTTATGGTATACAAATCCTCAAATTATTACAATCACAGGGGCTAAATAAAGTCTGTTATCTTAATAAAAGTTGAAGTGTCTGTTTTTTAATGTGCATTTGAAGGCCAGCCTCAAATGTCTTGAGAGTCATTTACTGTTAACATTTGTTCTGGCATCAATGAGGGCAGTGAAAAATCACGTCTAAAAGGTTTTCAATATACATAACTTAAACACATCTTATACAGATTCATGAAAACAAAGTGTTGTGGGTTCAAAGACCCACTCTTTATTTAATATTCCTAATTGCAATTTGGCCCTTCAGCATTTCCACAAATCCCCCCCAGAGTCTGGCAACTCTAAGCTGCTCCTTAACATGAAACAAGACTGGATTTAAATAAAGTGCAGATATTCTTTGTGCACAAATATAATCCAGCTCTCCTGTTTCAGAAAGCCAGAGCAGTAAACATTTTAAGAATGCACACATGTGCCTAGCAGTAAAGGGGGTATCACATTGTTTGAGCAATGACTTTTTTGGGGGGGGGGGGCTAGATACTATTCTCTCACACCACCTGCATCTGCTTCAAACTGAAATGAAAATACAATTAAGTCAAGTAAGAAATACTTCGCTCTCCCAATATAAATGTTTCATACAGTAAATCTAAAATGCTAGGATGACCATCATGTTTAAGACTGTGGGATGGGGGTAAGACTATTTTGCTCTGCTAAAATATCTGAATACAGAATGAAATAGAAACAAAGAGAAAACAATACAGTATAGGAATAAAGTACAACAGCAATCAAATAATACTTTAAAAAGACTTCCAAAGGGTTAGTGTCGTCTGTCTAGCCCTCTTCAAGCATTTGCTTGCACCTGTGGAGAGAAAACAGACCTGCACAAATAGCATCACCTCCACTCTCTCAAACCTCCATATGTTCAGGAAAGAGGTCTGAAGAAGAGCTCCGCTCACATTCATATACTATAAAGGCAAATGCTGCTCCTCACCCACTTTGGGAATGGACTACAGCAGAATGCAGAATCACATTAACAACATACTTGTGATCTTGCATGCAAGGCCAGCTACCTTTCAGAGCTCCTACTGGTATGTCAGGCTGGAGAGAAGTTGGTGGGGAGTTCTGTAAGTGCAGTTTTCTCTCTCCCCTCCATGCTCTTCATGCATTCAGGAAATGCCTGAACAGGGCTTCTGTTGCAGCAAATGCAATGAAGTGTTTTGGTACCTTAAAAACTAACAGTTATATTATAGCATTAACATTTCTGCGTCAGAACCTATGTTGTCAAGTGGACAAGCCAGTCCCCTAACTGGGTAGGACAAATGCAAGTTTTTACTCAGTTGATTAATTTTAACATGAACCAAGAGGCCAAACAATGTAGGAATAATCATTAAAAACATTATGTTCCTAAGGCAGCCAAAAATAGAAGATCCACTTGAGGTGGATGTGGTCCATTTCCAATTAACAACTGTGCATCAAAAACATGCTGATGTTGCTATATCTGTTTATCTGCCAGTCTCAAATAGGTTACACTGCTATGATACTTTTGTTTACTTAAAGATACCAGAGTATATTGCTTTCTAAATGTAACTTCTCTCTAACTATCCCCCAGCTGCTCTACCTCGTGCCATTTAATCAGTTTGGTAAATACACTTTTCTATCCATATTAGTTCAGACCCTTTCACAAGCAAATGTAACAACAGAAACTTCTTCCTATTTTCAATTCTTACATAAGTACAGTTCGTTTTTTTAAAAAAGCACTAAAAATGAAATGGGCCACATCAATGAAAGCATAAAAAGATTCTTAGCTTAACACCCTAACAATATTGCTACTCCAAAAGGAGACATGTCCATTGAAATAAATTGCTTCAACAATATCATGCCTGACAAACTATTACCCTCCACAGACCCACAAAACAGTACTTTGACAAGCAAAAACCACCATGCATGCATGGCCCTTTTAAGATCAAACGACTACAGGGTTTATATAGTATAGTGGCAAGACATGATAGAATCAGGTATATATGCCAAAGGCAATTCAAGATTTTGACAGTAACACAAGAAACGAAGTTGTCCCAAGAGGCACCGTTGTGACAGTTAGTTGGCGTTCTGGGGAAAGAGGATGGAAATATGTCCTGAAATACAACATTAGGAATAAATCATGACATGATTGGCTGAAGTGCACTAAAATGCTATTTTCAGACAAGAAATTCCACATGTGTGCTTTCTCCCCCTCCCAACCCCATTCAGCACGTGACAATATTGCTTTTCTTCTTTGTCTGAATGATGTTACACTAATCTGGGAAAAGGAGCAAAATCAGCTGGTCTCATGACAGAATACTGAAAAGTTTCAATCCGTTGGTCCCCAGTGAAAAAGCTGTAGCGAGAAAAGTGCAATTATCCCGATGATCTGAAATTAAAAAAACCCACATTTGTAAATACTATTTTCATATGAATTAATGGTTTCCTTTTTTTTCTCCTGAAAACAGATATTCTGTTAAGAAAAGTTGGGATGTCTTTTTCATTGTTCAAACTCAAAGTCTACACGGAAACACAAAGTATAAAAAAAAATTGGTCCCTCCAGTTGTGAGGAATTATGGAGATCTCCCTTCTTTATTGAACCAAAGCAGCACGCCCAGAGTCTGAACTGGAGCCATCCCAAGACAAGCGCAGCAGGCTCTCTGCTGCCCCTTTTCCCTAGATCTCACAGGAGGCTGACATTCATGGCATGGTGTATAAGATACTACCTATGACCTGTTTATGGAATTGTCAGCTATTATGATACAAAGAGATGTGACCTGGAAGGTTTAATCACAGTTGTTTCCATAAAATTCTCCCCCCAGATTAGCTAGGCCGAGTTTATCCTTCAGTTTCTTCACTATGTCCTGACTGCTGGAGCATAGACATCTGTGATATTATTTTGCTTGTTCCACGAGAGAGCCGCTCTTGGTCTGTGTTTGCTGAAAGGGAGGCCACAGAAAGAGGTTGCAGCAGAGTGGGCGTCATACCAGTTGTGACGGTCAGATTATGAGTAGCACCTTTGAGTGTAAGATCTTGCGTGGGAAGAAGTGGCTTGAGAATGCTGACGAGGCAGAAAGCAGAGCCACTTTTAGGAATAAAGTTTACTTTATTCTTGTCAGGACAATAAAAGGCTGGAATTTCATGCAAGGGTTTTGGCCTACAAACAGAAAAACAACACCACAAGGTGTTAAAGGTTAGAGGTTAAAAATTAACAAAGTTGAAGGTTGCAAGGAATTACCCAACATTTCTGATATTCCAGTTGTGTAACATACAGTATGAAATACTTTTCTTTTTTTTGTCCCAAGTATATGAGAGCTGTCCAGAATAGGGGGGAAAAATGTCTGCCATATAGTAGCAATTTATCTCCGAGTCTGATTATTTGTGAAGCAGTCAATACATTTTGACACACCTATTATACTGTCTAATGACCAGCCTGTTTTTCCTCTCTAACTCCAAAGAAACAGAAACTGGCTACCCCTGGTTTATATCAAGGTCAGTGTTGGAGGCATCAGACATCTTATTCTTCTTAACTGCCATCTTTTTATTGGGCCACAGCCTCCCATAGCAGCTGCATATGGAAAGCTCTGGAATTGGCACTTGAAACCCAAAGAGGTATGGTTCCTATGAATTGAGAACAAGAAATCTGAGAATTCCTTTTGGTATTTGGCCAGTTTGGTCAGACAGCACAAGGAACTATCGAGAACTGTATCAGAGACAGTAGAAAAAGTGCTTCAGAACATTTACAGTGTTTTACATCAGTGTTTCGCAGACTTGGCAACTTCCAGGTGTGTGGACTTCAAATCCTAGAATTCCACAGCCAACATGGCCATTGATGAGACTTCTGGGAGTTGATATACATACACCTGGAAGTTGCCAAGGCTGGAAAACACTGATTTAGGATTTCATTAGGTCTCAGAAGAGGGAAAATGTTCAAAATGTATTTTTCTCAATACACTTCTGCAAAATACATATAAATAGCAGAGGGGGAAAGATCCCTGCTCTCTCAAAAATGGGCTAGGAACTACTTTAAATAATTATATTGTAAACCAAAAAAAAAGACAGAGCTGAATGGACAGACTTGAGTCCTTGCTTTACCCAAAAACATAAGATACATTAAGCATAAAGCTATACTGTCAAACCAAAGTTTAGAAACCAGGCATAGTGAGCTATTATGATTCAAAAAATTATGAAAGGCATAGCTACTTACAAGCTTTCCTCAAACACTTTCACTTTCTCACAGCCCTCAGGAGGTTCACGTTTGAACATATAGCTGTTGTTGGGTTTTGGTGATGTAGCATATTTGGGCAGAGGAGAATTACTTCCATTCTCTGTAGTGAGCAAAGGGCCAGTTACATATACATATATATACCACAACATGCATGAGATCATTTATCTTTGCATCTCTCATACTCCTTGATTAACAATGTTAAAAAGGCAAACAAAAGCCTGATCACCTAGTATAAAGCAGTCTCTTACTTTCCATATGGTTTTGCTTTGTAACAGAGATAAGCAACCTGGTGCTCTCCAGATGTTTTGGATGACCACTTAAATAATTCTTGACCATTAGCCAAGTTGGGACTGCTGAAAAGCACAGACAAGAGGCCTACTCTGTTCGACATATGTAGGCATCTTGCTCATCAACATGCTACAAATGAACTATTACCTCTGGCAGCATTTGATTCTACCAGCCTAAACAAACATTTCCAGATGTCTGTTGGCAGACAAGGACTCATTTGCTTTCAAAAACGAGACTTAATTTATAAATTCTATGACCACCTCCATCTCCCTCCCTCACCTCCTTGAGTCTGCTTACATATGTATATGCACGTCAAGAAAAACGAAACAGAACTGCAACTCCCTGCCTGAATTACAGGCAATCCCTGGGTTAAGAACATCTGACTTACAGACAGCTCGTACTCACAAACGGACTGCCTATTACTAAAAATGGTGGATGGCATTCTCCTTCCTTGAGCTGACAAACCACTGAAGCCACACAATGATTTCATAAGCATCACAAAGTAATCTGTGCATTTTTAAGATACAGGATGTATACTTTGTGATGCTCATGAAAACACTGCATGGCTTCAATTGTTCATGAAAACATTGCGCGGCTTCAGTGGCTCGTTGACCTGAGGAAGAAGAATGCCATCTGCCATTATTAGTCAGATCACACTGCTGTTTTTCTCTTACTATTTACCATGCCTCCAAAGCGTAAATCCAATGCAAGTGCTGGTGATGCATCAAAGAAAAGGAAAACAATGATGATTGAAAATAAAGTGGAAATAATAAAGCAATCAGAATAACCTTTAATCATGAGCATTACTTTAAGATGTTTAAGATGTTGTAGTGTATTTGGAAGTGTTTCTTAAGTGTTTTATATGCATAGAAAGGTAAAATAAATACTATATACTAAGACAAACATTTGACCAACTGATGCTAAATAACCTGCTCCAACTTACATACAAATTCAACTTAAAGACAGACTTAGGAACAGATCTCATTCTTAACCCGGGGACTGCCTGTATATTAAAACCTACATAGCTCCCTTAAATACAGAGAAAAAAAAATATGGAAATAAACTGGTGGGCAACAGAAGAATGATTACCCAAAAAAACCCCCAACTAAAATAATACAACTTTTCTCACCTACAATGATGGGGAAGAAACTATTCTCCCATCTCTCCCCACTGCCCAAATGTGAAGAGTAGTTCTATTAGCCCACAAGAACTTTTGCTTAAAATTCTCACACAGCACAGGAAACTCTGAGTTTTTTTTTTTTAAAGCAGTTTATGATATGCCTCAAAGATGAGCTTCTGCTTGGCAAGTGGTAAATACTGCCAAAAGGCTCTGTGAACTCTGGCCTATAGCTCAAATACTTAGGAAACAAATGAGGTTTCTTAACTGAAGGGTTAGTCCTAAAGTTTCCACTGTAACAGAAGCATTAGGAACACTTTTCAGGAAATACCTTTATCTCTGGGGTCCATAAGCAGGTCATCAGCAGAGCAGGGGCTCTCCTCACTGCCCTCATTGGAGATAGCAAGGAAGGAGCTTGGGGAAATAGACTGAGATCGGCTGCTGTTGTTACTGCCTTTCTCTGCCCCACCCGGAGTCTGTGTATCAATGCTGCGAGTGCTGCTGCTACGCTGCACCAAAGGAGGTGGAGCTCGATGCCCGTCTGGAATATCTTGCGGCTGTTGAATGAAAACATATTACATACATCTTACACCCAGCAGGCTGTTCATCTTGTCTGGGTAACAGGTGACTTTATTGCTTTGTCCGTAAAGCTCTTCAACTGAAGATCAGTTATTCTTCAGGTATCAAAATAAAAAGATGGAAACCAAACCAAATGTAAGAAGGTTTGGGGTCTCATAAAGTAGTCTGCCACTGCAGCATCCCTTCAGAGCTTTAGAACTTCAGTTCCAGCCCATATAAAACCACTGTTCCTCTTTATGTTCCAGAAAAAAAAAGGAAGGCTCAATGTAAATTTGTTAACTAGAAATGAGGATCTAATTCTGGTTTAAGGTTCTGGTTGCTACTGACATTAATATAGTCTCCAAGTTTAGACGAGAAGGACTATGATTTCAAAGAAACCCAGATTAAAGGTTAAAGCCAGCATGAAGCAGGGGTAGGGATAAGAGACTGGTATGCAGGCATAATGGTCACTCCTGGCTTTATCTAAAGAGGCTGAATGTCTGTTAGTGCTCATAATTCTAAATATTATTTTTTTCGCCAGACAGATCTTGACGTAACAGTTCCAAGATGACTGCTTCTCCTTCATATTCCATATACTCATGTATTCAGATGCATACTTATGTATACTCATGATGGACACAACTCTCCTCCTCAATGTATGTTTGACTACAAATACACTCACAATAAGTTGTTCCTCTTTCTCTCCAGTCTCCTTTATGATTATTTCAATCTCCTGATTCAGCCCTTCTATGCTATTACGGAAACGGGATCCTGTTGACTTAGCTATTGGTATCACAGGAACCAGCATGCTCTTTGGGACCGGAGCCTGAAAACCCAACAAAGGAAAATGAAAATCATGGTTATATCATATAACTTAAAAGAGAAAACCTAATTATCAGCAAGTCTATCACAGATTTTATTATAATGACAAAATGCATCTGGTTTATTTAGAGAACTTTAGATGACATGTGCTATTTTATTATTGCACATTTTTGTATTTATGATCTTTGCTCCTTGAATTCTGTGTAATTCAAAAGTATCAATATTACATCCATTTGATCTACTGTATTTAAGTTACCATTCTGATTCAGATGCTAAGCAGGAAGGACCCAACAATGAGAACGTTAATTTTTAAAATCTGCGCTCAGTCGTTTTCCTGGATGTTTTTAGTTTTTAAAAAAGAATCAGAACTAGAAATGTGAAGAGGAAGTAAAAATATCTCTCGTAGGTTAGCACCTCAAAAAGCGCTGAAACAGATAAATCACAAACTTAACTGTAAATTTAGTTTCGGAAGAATCCAACCCTGATGAAAATCCTCTGCTTCTCCCCAGCATTTTCACAGCATCTATGGTTTCAGTTTTTTGTTATGGAGATGCAAGATACACAATATCATAATAAAGCACATTATGAAGAATTAATGTGTAATTTAGCCTTGACTACAGAGGTTTGCTTGGGAATTTCAACCCAAATGTATGTATTTCTGTCAGATGTGTTAGTATCTACTAGAGGCTCAAAAGAAGTACAAATCTGAGTGAAGCAACCAGTTGTCAAGACTTAAAACAGAATTGTTCTACTTCTTTTATTTAAATTGTTAATACACCACCTATCAAGCAATGACTCCCCAGACATTGTACAATTATTAACTTTTTTCCAAAACTATAAAATACAGTAACAGAAAGCATATTAAATAACACAATAAAATAATGATTGCTATAGGCAATTCAACCACACCAATTTGAGCTCAATAAATTTTTTTCAGCATGCAGCGAAATCATAGCAACATCAATTCAAGCTTTAATTCTAGGACAAAATAATTCAACCTATGATGGTGATCACATTTGGGAAAATCTAAATTAGCAATGTGCAAAGTATCAGGCTTCCAAAATGTTTTGAGCATGACATTTTGTCCAACTTTTCATTCTGAAATGTAGAATTACTGATTTAAGTTCAAATACTTCCAAAATGGTCAAAACAGCCTTTTCACATTAGAAACAGGGCATTTTGAGAAATTTGATGGAGAACCAGAGGGACTGTGGAATGAACTTAAAGAAGCTGTTAAGGATGAATGTGAAAAGACACTGCCAAAGATGAAGAAACAGAAGAAAGCAGACTGGATGTCAGAACAAACCATGGAAATTGCCACAAAGAGAAGCCAAAGCCAAGAAAGACAAAAGTCCCAGGAAAGAATTTAACAGCATTTCAAGGACCTGTTAGAAGTGACAAGAAGCAGTATTACAACAACGTCTGTAAAGACTTTGAAGATAGAAACAGACATGGAAAAAAAGGAACATCTTCCAAAAGATCTCTTGAATTCAGAAGGAGGTTCCAAGCTTGAATTGGTGTGCTAAAGGATGCCAATGGACAGATAATAACTGATTCAAAGAAAAATTTAAAAAGATGGAAGGAGTATATAGAAATAATGTACAATAGATTTGTCAATATCCAAGATACCGAAGAAGATATTCCCTACTCACAAGAACTTGTAGTACTAGCACATTAAATTAGATCAACACTCCAGTCCTTACCAAATCAGAAGGCTATAGGAACTGATGGAATACCCACAGAAATATGGCAAGCAACTAACAGTGAAGGTTCTAACTAAACTACGCCAGCAAATCTGGAGAACCACACAGTGGCCAACAAATTGGAAGAGGTCAATCTACATTCCAATACCAAAAAAGGAGACTTTTTTGTGTATTGTGTGCAGACTATAGTACAATATCCTTAATTTCATATGCTAACAAAATTATGCTTAGGATCATCCAATGCAGATTTGAGCCCTACATAGAAAAGGAGATGTCAGTTGTTCAAGCTGGCTTTTGAAAAGGCCGAGGAACAAGAGACATTATTGCTGAAACATGCTGGATAATTGAGAAAGTCAAAGAATACCAAAAAAGAAGTCAATATGTACATTGATTATAGAAAGCCCTTTGATTGTGTTGATCATGTCAAGCTATGGAAGGTGCTTAGAAAAATCAGGATCCCAGAACATCTCATTGTCCTCATGAGAAACCTATATACAAGTCAGGAAGTTACAGTTACAGTGGTGAAACAGACCGATCCCAGATTGGCCAAGGAGTAAGACAAGGCTGTATAGTCCCTCCTTGTTTATTCAATCTATATGCTGGATATATATTCATGGAAACTGGATTGAAAGAAGATGAGTGTGGTTTTAAAAGTGGATGAAAAAACATCAATAACCCATGCTATGCTTATGACACTACTCTGATAGCCAAAAATGCAAAAGATCTGTAAGCTCTGGTAATAAAAGTCATCAGTGAACAGTGAAAAAATGGGACTAAAATTAAATATAAAGAAGACCAAACTAATGTCGATAGGTGCAACAGCTAGCCTTAGAACTGACAATGCATATGTTAAATGCATTGTCAATTCTAAGGCTAGCTTCTGCCTTTTAGGATCAACCATCAACAGTAAAGGGCAAGCAGTCCAGAAATACAGTATGCTCAGATCAGCACTTGGTAAAGCAGCCATGAAAATCTTGGAAAAAATATCAAATTTAATTTGCATTACAGACAAGATGGTACCTTGGGGTAGTTCATATCACAGTTGCCAAAGATTTGGTTCCTCCAATGCTACTCACTGTGATACACCTTGTAGGCACGAATGGCACCACTGCAAAATAGCACTCCTTATTCCCAAATCACAGAGAAAATTCAGCAGATATTGTACTCAAATGGCAGCAAGAGCAACAGGGGTACATTTCCTCTGTTCCTTTCCTAGTATAGGTGCAACCAAGACTCCATTTTCTCTAAGTGTACCCAGAATTAGACTTCAATCACTCCCAAGTATCTAAAGGAGATATTTAGGAGAGGTTTTCTAACTATTTTCATGTCGTTCAAATCAACTGAAGTGGAAACAATATTCACTAGTATGGCCTCTTCCTCCTGTAATGCTAGCACCTTTCAGACATTCTTTTTTGCAACTCATTGCCTGAAATATATTGAACTTCTTTGGCGCCAACTTTTACAAATGTTACATTTAGATGTCATCTTACCTGGCACTGGTTAATAGCTGCATGATTACCATGAAATGGAGATTGTCTTTCTTTATCTCGATGGTGTCTGCTGCTATGTTTGCTTCTTTGCAGTTGCTGGCGTAACTTGGCAATCTGAAAGGACAAACTTTTTGTGTTTCTTTTTAAATTCATAACAAAAATGTTGAATATTTGAATCAAAACTCACTCTAAGGGCTTCTGCTAACATTATCACTATATCAGATGCTTAGATATAACAACACTTTTCACTGGTTCCCAATAAAGCAGAATTTAAAAAAAAATTAAAAGAATAAGCAAAAGTCTGGAGTTTTTTTGTTTTTAAAAAGTGTTTTAAAAAACCAATGAAGAAGTCAGCTTCTCAAATGCAAGAAACACAGTTCAGAAATAGGGGACAGCTACAGAGAAGGAGGAATCCTAAACTGCTGTAAGATGCAACATGGCAAATGTAGTTGAATCTATTCAGATGGTATCCGGGAATGGTCTAGAATAGGGTAGGGCAGGGTACAGAACATAATGAAGAAGTTTTTAGGCAATCTAGACTGAAACCATATTAAGGCTTAAAATATCATCATCATCATCATCATCATCATCATCACCACCACCACCACCACCACCACCACCACCACCACCACCACTCTGTAACTCATTCAGAAACAAACCAAAAGTCAGTAATAACACTCAGAGCACAGATATAATGGGGCCCCAAGTGTGTGAAGGGCCCCGTTTCATGGTTGTGTTGATGCTGACGGTTTTTAAAGATCTCTTGGCTGCATTTATATTATATTTAATATTTTGTACTGTTCCAAATGTTGACTGTTCTTATTGTTGTTAGCTGCCCAGAGTCACTGGTCTGAGATGGGCGGCTATATAAATTGAACAAATTAATAAATAAATAATATGATCTCTTTGAATTCCTCCAATGACCTACCTGTCATTTCTGGATCAGACACAAAAATAATTCCCCAAAGAGGGTATTACATTAATGAAACCTGGAGAACACTAGCACAGGCACTGCCACCTCAGTCTGAGAAACCAGAGGAGGAGTTGGATTCAAAAGCATTCCCAAACTGTGTACATGGTGCTTCTGGAATACGCAGACCCATTCAGAACAGGACCTTTCAGTTTTGTGGATTTCTCACTGACTTGAATCCAAACCATATTCCCTTGGCAGGGGCCTATTCTCTGTGAAGCTCTGTATTCAGATTTGCTGATTTGGGGGGATGATTTTTCCTAATTACCCCTTCCCTCATCAGTTCTTTGGAGATGAAAGGCTGCAAGGAAAAGTAATCACTGAGCCCTGCTTTCAGTTTTACCAACAGGATTTACCCTACTGGAGCAATTCCTTTTCCATGGAAGTTCAAATTTTATAATGCAGAAAGAGCATATTCCTCATTTTTCTGAACTGTGAAATGGTGGGCACGTGCAATTATTACGCTAAACCAGTATCAAGATTGTACAAAACAGCATGTTTCTTCACCTCTTTGAGTTGGTCTGTGCTGCCCCAAGATGCCGAGCGCTTATGAGATCCCTTTTTCTTTTCCAAGTATTCTTCAGCCCAAGCACTCTCAGTCTTAAAAAAAAGACAGATGCAAAAGATTTAAAATGCATGTAATCATACACTTACTATATGCAGGCTAGATTAAAATCAGCTTTCTAAAGTTATAGATCAGGTTTTATTCAGTTATGTCCTTCAATAGTCTTAGAAAGCCAGTTTGGTGTAGTGGTTAAGACACCAGGCTAGAAACCGGGAGACATAGGCATGAAGTCAGATGGGTGACCTTGCACCAGTCCCTCTCTCTCAGCCCTGGGAGGAAGTAGGCAAGGGCAAACCACTTCTGAAATCTTGCCAGGAAAACTGCAGGGACTACTCCAGGCAGTCACCGGGAGTCAACACTGACTTGAAAGCATGCACGCACACAAACAAAAAAAGCATACAAAATCTAAAAATGTATCTATTTTTATAATACATATGCATACTCACAGGATAACCATTCATCTAATAGTCACATCATCCAGCCCATACTTTTGCTAATTAGCGTATTATGGAATACTTTGTCAAATGTTTTGTGGAAGATGTATTTCTCCATAGCCTTACTAAGTAAGTAACCAAAAACCAAGACAGAACATACAAAGTCTAATAAGACTTGTTCTTGACAAATGTATGCTGACTTCCAACAATCATTTGTTGTGTTTTCAAGGTAGGTATAAACAGATCTTCATGAACTACTCTAGAATCTTCCCCAGCATTGGTGTTAGACTGTCTGGTCTATAGTTCTCTAAGTTCTCCGTGTTCTCTTTTTGTCCTCCTATTATCAAGACAGTAGATACCCTTCATTCTCCAAATGTTCTCAGATATGTACAAAAATCCCAAAACATACATAGACGATCAGCAATTTTTTTCTATAACCTAGCTGGCTTACATTTCTGCCCAGGGACAGTCAATGAAGCCGTGAAGTGAAGTGAAGTGAAGTGAAGTGAAGTACACACAAACATACCCTCTCACCCCTATGAGTGGTATGTATCTCCTTCAATGTTGAGTCCTCTACCAGAGGTCTGGGAGTTTGAGGGTTCTGTGCAGTATCTTAGCTGTTCCTAGCAATGCACTCTTCTGGACAGAGAGCTCTGATGTTGTTCCTGGGATATGTTGGATCCACTTTCCCAGCTTAGGAGTCACAGCCCCAAGTAAAGCCCCACTTTGGCCTTTACTTTCCACATCCTCTCTAGTTCCCCCTTCAGGCCCTGGTACTTCTCCAGCTTCTCATACTCCTTCTTCCTGACGTTGCTGTCACTTGGCACTGCTACATTTATCACTAACCCCTGTCTTCTGGTCCTTGTCTACTACCATGATGTCTGATTGACTGGCCAGTAACTTCAGGCCCTGGTACTTCTCCAGCTTCTCATACTCCTTCTTCCTGATGTTGCTGTCACTTGGCACTGCTACATTTATCACTAACCCCTGTCTTCTGGTCCTTGTCTACTACCATGATGTCTGGTTGACTGGCCAGTAACTGCCTATCTGTCTGGATCTGGAAGTTCCACAGGATATTATTCCTGCTATTCTCCATGACATTCTATGGAATCTCCCATCTGGACTTGGGAGGGTCTAGCCAATACACTGTGTCACATCCTGTACACAATGCCAGCTACTTGGTTGTGCCGTTTAGTGTGTGCTGTTCCTGCCTGCATCTTACATCCTGCCACTATGTGTTGGACTGTCTCTGAGGCCTCTCTGCATTGTCTGCACCTTGGATCATGTCCAGTGTAGTAGATCCCTGCTTCTATGGATCTGGTGCCTAGTGACTGTTTGTGTGCTGCTACGATGAGTGCCTCAGTGCTGTCTTTGTCCAGCCCTTTCCAGCCACTGGTAGGATTTCCCAATGACAGCCACCTCAGCTATCTGTCGATAGTACATCCCATGCAGGCTCTTGCCTTGCCATGGCACTTCCTCTGCTTCAACTTCCTCCCATGTCTGTTGCTGCCTCAGACATTCTCTCAGCAGCTCATCTTTGGGTGCCATCTTACCGATGTAGTCCTGGATGCTCTGGGTTTCATCCAGGACAGTGGCTTTGACACTCACCAGACCTCATCCACCCTCTTTCCAGCTGATGTTGGACCTGGGATGGAAACCTCCATATATTTTGAGGAGCTTCTGGGTCTTCACATCGGCAGCTTCCATGTCCTCCTTTGGCCAGCTCACTATACCGGCAGGACATACACGTTGATGGCATGGATCTTGTTCTTCCCATTGAGCTGGCTCTTCAGGACCTGTCTTATCCTTTGGTGGTACTTGTAACTAGTCTGTATGTCTGCTATGTGGCCTGCTCATAGTTCCACCTCATCTGTCTTAACTACCTTCCCTCTTTACTACCATCTGGCCATATTTCTCCAGTCCAAATGACATCCCAATGTGCTCGCTGTAGATCTGTGTTAGGTGGATCAGCAAGTTGATGTCTCGTTCACTCTTAGTATACAGCTTGTTGTCATCCATGTAGAGGAGGTGGCTGATGGTAGTTCCACTCTTGAACTTGTATCTGTATCCAGTCCTTGTGATTACCTGGCTGAGGGGGTTCAAGCCTATGCAAAACAGCAGTGGGGACAGTGCATCACCTTGGTATATGCTGCACTTGATGGCCACTTTTGCAAGCCATCTTGAGTTGACTTCCACTGTTGTCTTCCACTGAGTTATTGAGGAAGGTCCTTAGTGTCCTGTTGACTTTGTATAGTGCCAGGCATTCACAGATCCATGTGTGTGGCACTAAGTTGTATGCTTTCCTGTAGTCAATCAACGCTGTGCTCAGATTGATCTGCCTAGACCTTGAGTCTCGGTAACTGCTTGATCTATGAGCAACTGGTGTTTTGGCCTCTGGTGTTGTTCCCAATGCCCTTCTGAGCTGTGCTCATGTACTGGCCTATATGGTCCTCTAGCTTGGCAGGACTTTCCATGTTGTGGGGAGGCAGGTTTTTGGCTAGTTGGGAGATTGCTGTGGTCTGTTCTCAGGTCCTGCAGCCACTTTGCACTGGTGTTACATGTCTTCTCTTTCTCCTATATGTTCTTCCAGTACTGTTCAGTTTCTGCTGTTGGTGGCTCTGCTGTTACTGTGTCATTGCACTGCAGCTGGAAGTACACCTTGGATAGTTCTTTGGAGAGCAGGGCATTTATCTTCTTGGCCTCTGCTTCTCAGGTGTATCTCCTTAGCTTGGAAGCCAGTGCTGTGACCTTTGTTTAGCAGTCTCTAGGGCTTCAGATGGAGTCAGGCCCTTGTATTTTTTCAGTAGCTGAGTCTTATCCTTAATCTTCACACCCTTCTGTAGTTCCATCAGCTAACATCTCTCTGAGGTTCAAGCAAACCTTGATATTATATTAATTTATTTATACGCACACACTCACATACATTCAATTGTTCATTACCAAATTCATATTCCTCCTCATAAATGCATTCAGTAATTTAACTTATTAAAGCAAAGTTTATGAAAATCATCCATTGTATTAATACCCACAAATATTTAGGGAGATCTATGGAGTAGTACATAACTCAGCTGAATACAAATTGGTTTTATTTGTAGATGACATTCTTTTGTTTATTTCTGAACCTCACACTACTTTTCCAGGGTTGATGCAAATGATAGATGCTTTTAGTAAAATAAGCAGGATACTCTATTAACTGGCCCAAATCAGAATTGATGCCAATAATTGCAATTGGTTACCCATCCATTTAAGGAATATCAATTCTGTATTTGTACCGAATCCATTAAATATCTAGGTATGTGCATACCAAAAAATGTAACTCAGTTAGTAGCATAAAACATAGAGAGAGGTTTCTTCAGATATTGATAGATGGAAGTCATTAAACTTTACCCTTTGGGGAAGGGTAAATGCTCTCAAAATTAATATTATTCCCAGATTAATTCATATTCTGAGAGAAATTCCAGTTCATATATCTGGAAAATATTTTCAGAAAATAAATTCTTTGTTTAGAAAATTTCTATGGGGTTCTTCACTTCTGAGAATATCTTTACAGAAAATGCAACTACCCATTAATGAGGGAGAATTCAGTTTTCCAAATCTGAAGCTACATATCATCATGCTTACCTATTGTCAACAACTGGTATCAATTTTCCGATTTGGGCAACTTTGGAATATATATATATAGCACCCTCAGTTGGATAGTCAGTATTAGGATCAAAATACACTAGAACTCTAGTATCTAAAAATTGGGAAAAAAGATGGTGATATGGAAAAACTGGATGGAGGCGGGGATACTGACTTTGGACCAACTGATAGATGGATGGATTTTTAACATACGCTATGTTAAGAGATAAATATCATCTATCATATGTAACCCAACGGCAATATTTACAGCTACAACATTTGTTAACAAGACCGTTTAGACTAGCAGCATTTTCAGCTTCAGAGACACCCGAGATACTAGAACAGTTTGTTAAATCCTTTAAAACTAAAAAAAACAAAAACAAACCATTAGTTTTTATAGATATTTGCTATTAATAAATCAATTTGATATGCATATGTTTAGAAATGAGTGGAAAAAGAATTAGAGGTTCCTATATTGCCTAGACAATGGGAGAACATCTTAACTTCTATAGCAAGAGTGTCAATGGACTTCAAACTACGACTTATACAATGAAAAGTAATATTTAGAATTTATTGGACTCCACTTTGTATAAAAAAGGATTAAGACAGCATTCTGTTGGAGATGTAATAAGGTTAATGCTTCTTTAAAACACATGTTTTTACAATGTCCTATACTTACTAAGTTTCCGGAGAAAGTAGTGGACTGTGTAAATATGACTGTGCAACAAAAGCTAAAATTTTCAGAGCATAATATTCTCTTGAATTTCATATCTATTACATGGAATTTGACAACTGGACAATGTAAATGGATTCTCCGTGCCCTTACTATGGCCAAAAGACTAATATTACAGCATTGGAAAGATAAATGTATGGCCCCATTTACTCAGTGGATTGAAAACCTGATTACACTTGCCACCTATGAGCTGATTGCCTATAGATGTAGACTTTGTATGGACAAGTATAATGAAATATGGAACTCATTTATATAAAATACAGTAGGTTAAAAAGGAATGATAGTTATATAAGTGTATTAGAAATAAATATATATGCACTTGAATTATTACATTCATTACATTAGATTAAATATATAATTGTAACTGTTAACTGTTATAATGATATATTATACTTTGTTTCTTTTTTCACTTTTTTAAAAGCATTTTTATGTGTTGTTTTTCTTGAGAATGTATGTATTTGCATCATAATTTTCTTTGTGTTTTGTTCTTTTTCTTTTTCTGTTCCTATTCAATTAAAAATTTTTTTAAAATGCCCACAAATATTCCCTATTTTGTTTATCAATATATTTTAATTAGCGCAGGTCTGTGGTTTTCTTCTCTAAAATAATATATAATTTTAATACTGGTACTTATGGTATGCATATTCATAACTGAATTTCCTTTTCATTTATATTCCTTTTCTTCTTTAATCACAATAGTCTTTATATAATATTTGAACAGATTTTATAATTTGCATAATTAAATCAAAGAAGCATTTATTTAATAAAGTTGTCTTAAACTCAAAAACAAAAAAAAAGTTTTTATCTATACAGCTTCAAGGAACAACGCCAATAGTCTTTTCTCCTATTTGGTAGTAATTTGCATAATATATGGAAGCTGTCTTACCTGTGTGGCTTTATCCCTCATACAAGGTGTGACTTGCCCATGATTATCACGAGGCCATTGCCCAGCAAGGTATGGAGCAGCAAGTATGTCTAGTGAAGGGGTACGACGAGAAATACTGGAAGGGCTTGATGATGGTGGCCGTGGTTTATCTACATAGAGACACACATATGGCTCCATCAGCAAATATAATACACATTACAGTCAGATTTCCTCCAACTCATTATATTTCTATATTACTTTGTTAAATAATGACTTTAACATATATTCACTCATATTTTTTCCTTATATTTTTCCAGGTATCTTATGCTTAAACAAAATAGTCATAGGTTACTAAAATTTAGACTGTACACAAATGCATGAAGTGTACAATGACTCCCTAATGTGGACAATAGGGAGTGCCTAGGTGCATCCAGAACTACCATCAATCTTGCATCTCTGGGCAGCTGTCAGGGCCACAGCACCCGAGAAGAGCTCAATGCTAATGCTTGCAAATCCTTTATTTTTTCCTAGCTCAGTACTCCAAACACACTAGGTAAATAAAGCTGCTTTTCAATTTTCTGCGTTAATCTAACATAAGACTTTAAGAGGCATTGTGAGAAATTAATTCGCTGCCCAATGGCTGCCCAATGGTCACGCTCTATTAGGTAAGCTTTCTAAGGTTCCAAAGGCACTTTTCCTAAGGATTACTCAAACCTGGAGTTGCTCCTTGTTGACTTCATTTTTCTTTTTTAATATATATACTTGCATGCATTTTTATTTGAGTCCCAAGCCAAATAAGTAACAGTATGGCATTTCCAGAATGTAGACAAAATTTAGTAAGCTATAGGATACCAGGATACTGTAATTTAGAGAACATAACTGGAGCAGCAGTCAGGAGGGGGGAAGCTATTTTATGGCAATGCAATTTAAAATTATTCTTATTAGAGTGAAGTAGCATTTCAATATATATTTTACATGTTTGCCTCCTAAGAAAAAGGGCAATGTTTCTTGTATTTACTGGTACTATTACAGCATCACTGGGAAAGAGATTAAACATTACATCTGAACATTGTTTACTAGGATTTGTTCCCCAGCTAGGCTGCACTGTTCTTAAATAAAATTGCTTAATATTTTTGTATTTATCCATGCTGTGGGTTGTAGCCAATACATCTAATACAGTTCTTTACACTCATGGAGACTTTTGTGAATATTAACAAGTTTCACCAATCTCTGACAACTGCTCCCTTCTGCCAGCCACTCCCAAGAGTATCCCAAGCTTCTAAAACAAACTGGCTAACTGTGAAAGTGGCTACAGGGTTAAGGAAGGTTTAGCAAAAATAATCCACTCACTTCCTTTTCACTGAATCTTCAGTTGCATGTGGTATAATGTTTTACTTAAATATAGATATAAATCTACAAAAGATCCATACTGCATCAACAAAGATTCAGTTTTTTTGTTTGTTTTGGGTTTTTTGAATTGCAAAAGCCATTTATTTATTTTATTTTATTTACTGGATTTATAAGGCTGCCCAACTCCAACAACGTTACTCTGAGCAGTATACCACATAACATTAAAACACACACAATATATAAATATGAAATACAAAAGATAAAATGGTGACCAAACACAATAATAAAAACAACCAAAAGGGGATCTACTCAACTGGATCCAAAATGTTTGGGGTTTTAGTTATAAATAATTATAAAATATTTGGTTATTACAACAAACCTAAGCAATCTGATATCTCCAGATGCTTGGACTTCTATCAGCATCAGCTAAAAAAGCTTCTATGAAATGATTGAGAGTCCAAAACATATAGAGTACATCACATTGCAAACCAAAAAGTTCTACTTATTGAAACAGTTAGAATGCATGCCATATAGGAAGTGTCATTTTCAAAAGGGAAAAACTTGATTAAATAAATGGTCTAAAATAGCATTTTATTTAAACCACCCTGCTGCTGAAACTGTCTAAAAATAGAGTAAGTGGATTTTTAAATCTAAACTGTAGTAAGATTCTGTTTGCAAAACAGTATTTTTTACCACCCAGAGTCACTGAGAGATGGGCAGCACATAAATTTAATAAATTATTATTTTGCAATATTACCTGAATATGAACCCAAAAAGATTAGAACAAGGCTTAACTTCATGATAACTTAAAATTATCAAGTAAATTATGGGATTCTTTTCCTTTGTAAATAACAAACCATCAGTAATTTATTTATGTGTCTATTTATCTATAAACTGCTTCAGTCAAGGCAACTCTACCTGGTATATAAAAGCAACAGCTACAGCCAGTACAATAATACATCTACTTTTCACTGATTGTTATTAACTATGGCACTTTTGAAATATAATCAGTCAATACAGTTAACTTCCAGTTACTACCTTCATGTTCTGACACAAATACTGTAGCTATTAGTAAATTACATATCTGTATTTCATATACTGTTTTCTATAGTAACACTGTATTTGATAAAAGGCTCTCAGACAATTTTCAGAAAACAAACTTTTAAAGGCTATGTAATGTAACTAAGAAACTATCTCAAATACAAACAGAAACCAGATTTTATAGGTATCTTTGTAGTACAAGTAGTCTTCAACTTACGACCACGATAGGGACCAGAAAATTTGTTAAGTGATGCAGTCGTTAAGTGAGGCATCACGTGACCACACCCAATTTTATGAAGTTAAGTGAATCACACGGTTCCCCATTGACTTTGCTTGTTGGAAGCAGGCTGGGAAGGTTGCAAATGCCGATCATGTGACCCTCGGATGCTGCAATTGTTATAAATACATCCCAGTTGCCAAGCGCCCAAATTTTGATCAAGTGAGCACAGAGACGCTGTGATGGTCGTGTGAGGACTGGTCATAAGTCACTTTTTCAGCATCATTGTAACAGTTGCTAACAAATGGTCATAAATCAAGGACTACCTGTACACCTTTTTCTTTTTACAATTTAGAACAGATATCTAAACCACTTAATGAAAAATCAGTTCAGCTTGTACCACACTCAGATATCCAAGCCTGAAGTATTGAATCATGTATGTAGTTCTGCAACTTTATTTACTAATACTCAATTATTTTCCTAATATACATAGGAAAAGTTATTAATACAATTTTAAAAGAAGTATTAATTTTGAATCAGTTCCCTGGTAAAGCATCAATTACAGCAACTTAAATATCAAACTGTTTCTGAATATACATATAAAAAGTCCATCATAACTCTGAAGAAAATTTGCTATCCACAGACCCACATACACAGCAAGACAATATTTCCCCATTTCATCTAATTTCTTCTGAAACTGAAATTCATATGGGGTTTGTAGACTTTATTATAGTAAACCCTTGCTTTAATAAACACATGTTTAAAAGACTTCAAATGTTATATGCTTCTGTATATGCATTAAATCCCATCTGCCATTTTACACATAAACAAAATACACAAGTATAAAATTTCATTTGGATTCAACAGATGTTCAGCTTTAATAGAATTCCTATCCCCATATTGGTCCATTAAAGGGAACGTATATATAGAAGGCCAACACAGAAACATAAAAGCATAGCAGAAATCTATTGTGTGCTTTCATGCTAAGGACACAGAGCTTTTCACATAACACTTAGGACAACTGTAACTAAACTGATAATTTCTCATTATTTTATAACCTTGAAGCTTCTTTGCTCAATTTATTACATTATTATAGTTTATGACATAGCATCCAGAAATACAGTAGTTTACCTTTATATCCCAGCAGCTGCTCATCTTGACCAATTCTTAATTCCAGATAAAAAGATGTATTAATTAGGTAAATGCAAAAATATATGTGTCTGCTACAGTTTCAAGACTGCAGATATCAAGCTCTATTTAATTAGGGTTACCAGATATGAGCTGCAAAACTCCAAATAGCCTCTAAATAGCAACAGACAACTTCTTTGCTCTAACTTTAATTCTGGTGGGTGTCTGGATTTTTGTTCCCTAGACATGGTAACCTTACACTTTATTCTACAAATGAACTATTTTAAAACTTTTTTTTTCTGAATCCATTTTCTTTCATATAATTTCCTGGGCTGACTGAAAATATTTCATAAAATACAGTTCTGCCCCATGCAGTATTTTCATTATAATTTCACATCAGTTCTGTTATTCATACCATCCCCCTCATCTTCTTTTTCCCACAACTGCCCAGCTGCTAGTTTCACATGATGTGACCTACATAACAAGAGACGTACTTGCTTCAAGATAGCAGTTACAACAGCTGGGCGGATGAGAACAGTAGTGGCATTTGAGCAATGTCTTAATTTTATTGGACCAAATTACACTATGCCAATGGTTACAAAACTATTCACTGTTTCTTCAATTTGAAGTTCTCCTCTCAAAAGAGCAATATGATTATAAAACTCCACTTTAACAAACACACAATGTTCATGTATCATACAGATGAAATATAGATTGTATAGTTGCAGAGGTATTAATTAAATTGTTAAAAGATCAGAGTCCATTTTAGCTCCCAACACAATATTCTTGAATATTTTTCAACTGGACTCACTTCACTATAGGAAAAATCTATGGTAAAAATTCATTAAGATCCTGCATGAACTAAAATTAAGTAGTATAAGCAAATAACATGGTTTGTTGAATGTATGTTTCATCACAACTCAATATACTCTTTACTCAAATATTCAAATTGCAGTGGAAATCAATTAAAAGTGCATGTAGAATGTACCTGCAGAATCATATTAAGACATCTAGGAAAAAGAAAGGAAGCTTTATATTTTTAGTTTTGGATAATTAATATACAAGCAGGCTCATTAGAATACATAAAATTATTTCTGAGCTGATTATCTCCAGGACTTTCCTGCTCCCATGACTGGGAAAACTACGACCTGGTAACATAGAAGCTGGCTTTTCGTAAGGCCCTGAAGAGATGGTTTTGCCAATGAGCCTGGGGACACGGGAGTGTGATGCAGCCAGTGCAGTGACTGTACTGATTGCTTTGATGAGTGGGATTATTGGCTGTGAGTTTTGCATAGTTTATGATAGTTTTTTTAATATGCTTTCATAGTTTTTTCCTTGTTTTTTGATGTTTTTATATTTCTTTTAATTGTTTGTAAGCTGCCCAGAGTCATATACTGTATATGAGATGAATGGTTATATGAATTTGAATAATAAATGAATGAATGAATGAACTAATTAATAAAAAGTCTGCAACACTGACCACACTAAGCAATAGGGATGTTTGGTAATCCTGAAAATCTGGTTTTGGAAATAAACCAACTTGAGTCGTACCTCTGAAAAAAAAATGAACAGATAGGAATAACTATCCTTCTAGTCCAATGTTTCTCTGAAATCCGTGAAGAGTTTATCTTAAAAGTGCACCCAATGCTTACTTTTTACAATAAAATGCATACATGTTTTTTGCACTTTTAAAAAATAACAGACCAGAAGTAATTGATTTGTCCATGCTAATACAAGCTGGTAAAATAGAAGTGTCTTTACCATCTCCATAACAAGGTTGCCGCTGTAGAGAAAGCTATCATAAAAAATGGAGCAGCTTATGGCTTTGCTATCATAAAGCTATAACATAGAGTCCATTTCAGAATAATTCTGAAACATTCCACATGTGACATGTTTTATTAATGATCTGCTTTATTTATGTTTATAATAACTATTAAGACAAAACATGTCTGTTCTGACTACAATTTAAAAAATAGCTATCAAGAAAAATATCAACTCATGGCAGAAGCAAGAACTTGATGGCATATCTCTCCTCACAGTAATGTCAATACTTCTATTCTTAGACTACAGAAGCAGAAATGGGTCTTTTTGCAAAGCACCTGGACTACATGCTTTCTGACTTGAAAACAACACGACGGTGTATAGACTGCTGCACAATCAAGTTTAACTAACCTTAATCAGGTAAAGTGCTAGCTTTCCCTTTGTTCATCATGTCACCACATTGCAGGCAACAATCCAGAAGAGAACTTCAAGCAGCCAAACACATGTCAAACTGTATAATATGCCAACACAGAAGTTCCGACATCACAGTAGGCATGATGGCTAATGAACAGTTTGAATATAATCTAATGCCAAAATTGATGCGAACAGCTGCTGCTTCTCACACACCCCTACTGAATGGCAGCTAACTCACTGAAGACAGCTAAAACATGGATAAGGGAAATAGCTGAAATGTACTATTTATGCATTTATTGAACTGGCTTTAGCATATACAGGTAAAGTTCAATGAGATGTCCTGCAATTTATATAATGTCACAGTAGAAACCCTGGAGAAAAAGAAGATCCAGCCTTATATTCTTAGTCTCAGTCTTACATAATTGTTTAGCAAGTGCAAAAGGGTATTCTTATTATCTGTCAATTTTGTCGACAACAGGATTTATTGAAAGGCACCAAAATCTAAACCTTTGCATGTAGACCCACAAACAAGTAAATTGTATCTTAAAAAATGAATGTTAAATATGCTGCCTGGTCCTCTGAATTAGTCTTAACTGTCTTATCCCATATTCAACAAAAGCTTCTGAGAACCATCTCAGCTTATTGGTATAGCCATTCTCCATTTATTTTCCAGGTTCTAATATTGTTGTCTGTAGTATAATAGTTTTATAATGCATACTTTTCCTGTTCCAGGCAGGTGCACTGTAATACATAAAGTGGCATTCCTTTTTTTTTCTTATAAAATCCATAGAATTATCATTTGTAGGAAAGGGTATTAATAAAATCTACCAAATCTTCATACCTACAGCAAACCTGGATTTTAGGGGACAAAATGGATGACAATTCCCATTGTATATTACCAAGAGAGTCTGGTAGTCAGTAGTATACCAAGTTAAATACATTTCAGCATTTATAGAAAAAGTGTTGTTTCTCCTTCCCCCAGTAGCACATTGTTAATTTAATTGTTGTGGGTGCCACTAGTGCATCCCATCTTAGATCATTCATATGTATGTATGTATGTATGTATGTATGTTCCTTTTGTGTATAGGAACATCTGCACAGTGTATGGGCTAAATCCCCCCAAGTCCAGATGGGAGATTCCACAGAAGGTTGCGGAGAATAACAAGGCTAAGATCCTGTGGGACTTCCAGATCCAGACGGACAGGCAGGTACTGGCCAATCAACCAGACATCATGGTAGTAGACAAAGACCAGAAGACAGCGGTAGTGATAGATGTAGCAATGCCAAGTGACAGCAACAACAGGAAGAAGGAGCATGAGAACCTGGAGAAGTACCAGGGCCTGAAGGAGGAATAGAGAGGATGTGGAAAGTAAAGGCCAAAGTGGTCCCAGTGGTGGTAGGAGCACTTGGGGCCGTGACTCCAAAGCTGGGAGAGTGGCTCCAACAGATCCCAGGAGCAACATCAGAGCACTCTGTGCAGAAGAGTGCAGTGCTAGGAACAGCTAAGATACTGCACAGAACCCTCAAACTCCCAGGCCTCTGGTAGAGGACCCAAGATTGAGAAAGACACGTCCCACCCATAAGGGTGAGAAGGGAATTTTTTTATATATATATTTGCTATAGTGTTCAATAATAGTATACAAAGGAACCAGTGTTTTAAATCTACAAATCAAAAGTAATTCTCAAATACAATGAATGTTTCTAAAACATTTAGAGTATTGCAGAATCACATAATAAAAGAACATTAGCTAGATATGTCATGGGAGGCATATGCAAGAAAATATATCATTCTTTAAGATGTTAGAAACTAAATGCATAAGAGGTGAAAGCAGAAGCTTAATATTCAACTTCACTAATCAACTCTTCACAGGATCTGAGATTAATAATTTTCTTCCCACTAATCACCAACTTCATACATTGGCTTCAAGCATTTCCACTAACAACAGATCATTAAGGAGACATCTTGCCAATTGCTATCCTAGCTTCTAGTAGCTTCTAGTAGCCTAAGAACTTCAAGAGTGAACACAGTATGTATTATGGGCGTGTATGCATACAGTTTGTGAGAGCATCCTTTATGTGTTCTCAAAATGTCTATTCTGATATAAACATTTCTCAACTACCCAGATTATTTGCTCTTACTTGCATCCTCTTCATTCACCTTGATGGCATACAGCAGGTTTCTTTGCCTGGTATCATACAGATATGTCAGACTATAACTTTAATCTTTCCTAGACTGCATGACGACTGGTCAGACCAACTGGGAATGATGCAGTTCAACATAACCAATAGCACCAAATCAGAAAAGAGAGGGAATCCTTTTCCTGCATAAAAACAGTAGAAGATTGCAACCTTTCAGGATGGCAGAGAAGTTCCTCCACCAAGCAATTTTCCTGTTTTGAAGCAGAAAACAGAGACAGGCTGTTCTTAATATTGACCTGTTTTCAGCTAAACTAATGTACCAGCTTTCTTCCTAACTTCAGAACAGGGGACGGAGGGAAAGAGAGTAGGATGATCCTTATCAACCCCTGCAATTTCAAGATTTGAAATATATTAGAAACTAAACAGTGCTCAATTACACTGACTGGAATGGTAGCCCAGTTATCCTAAGAAACCTTGTGAATGAAACAGGTGGTATCCTGGATGACAGGTTTAAAAGGACAAGAAGGATACATCCATTTTTCAACAGTGAGAAATCAGTATCATCCAAGAAACCATCAAATCAAGTCACACTATGTACTGACTCTATAAAATAGTTACAAAATGTGGGATTGAGTGAGGATTACTAATTATTACACAAATAAACTCAATACAGATCCTTTCAAAAGTACAGAAGGCCTTCTCTCTCACTCATAAAAGCAACTGCTAACTCTATATCAGGTTTGTTGGGACAGTAATCAGGTCATGATTTTTCAAACAACATCCAATTCAGAAATGATGAGAGAAATTTTATTCACAAAGTATTTCATAAGAAGCCCCTTGCCCCCAAATACAAGACATTCAATCTATCAAAAGGGCTTTGGAGCATTGTGTAGCTCAAATCTGACAGAAAAATAAACATTATTTGCTTCTCTGCCACAGAATAGGCATTAAAATGAACTCATTTGATACAGGATTTTCACCAGCACTCTAAAATAGTTTTGCCTTCCAAAGCTCCTCAATAAAAGAAATCCAATGTCTTTAGCTTAGAAGAAAGGGTGTTTACAACTGATCATATGAACCATATGAACTATTTACTATTTCAGAGGTTAACCAGTAAGGTGCAGTTGTTAAAGCAGCCCAAGGAGGCTAGGTTCAACATCTCCTATTTAACCATGGACCTGAATTTGGGCCAATCACATTATCTCCGAATTAACCTATCTCACAAATTTCTTATTGTGGAGAATAAATATGGAGAGATCATGCATTTGTTCTGTAAATTTGAACATCATACCTACCTATCTACCTTTCTATCTCCTATTCTCCCTTAACAGTAAGCCCAAAGTGGATACCATTAACAGAATGCCAGATCAAAATTTATTTTGTTAAAGGTGCAAAGCCATTCTCAATAATATCCCTGGAATATCTTTCCATGTAATGAATTCACAGGGAAATTTCATGTGAAACTGAAAGTGTATCAACAGAATCTCTGCTTTGATAGTCCACAAAGAATGTACAATCAAAACAAAAGGAGCAAATATTATCAGCAAATCCAAAATATGTCATATATTTTTTTCTCCCCCATACCACCAAGTGTGAATTGCTGTAACATAGGCAGACATTCAAACAGGAAAACAATTAACTCCACTTACTGAAGTTAACCTATCATTTAGTGGTGGAAGATAAATTCTATATAAAAAGTCCCATGTAGAATCCCCAAGATTTACAAATAATACAGAGAAAATTTATTCCTGAAGAACCCCTGTAGCCTCCTAATGTATGGGGTTACAAAACTTATAATGTCCTATAGCTACTGCCTATGCTGGATGAATGTTGGGAACTGTTGGGAAAATCTCTCTTTCTTATGCAGTTAATTCCCTCAGACATTGCATCGGGGTACTAGGTGAACATGTCTTGATGGGTTACTGGATTGAGACTGGCCTTGGGTGTGTTAAGTATCTCTAGCTTCTTTAGATTTTGATTGTCAGTTTTAAACTGATGTTAGCCCCCCACAGCTGTGAGTGGGTTGGCCATATAAATTGGGTAGGTAGTTACATAGGTCGCCGAAGAATTGATGCCTTTGAACTGTGGTGCTGGAGAAGACTCTTAAGAGTCCCCTGGACTGCTAGGAGGTCAAACCAGTCAATCTTAAAGGAAATCAACTCTGATTGCTCATTGGAAGGATTGATAATGAAGCTCAAGCTCAGATACTTTGGTCACCTAATGCGAAGAGAGGACTCTTTGGAAAAGACCCTGATGCTGGGAAAGATGGAAGGCAAAAGGAGAAGAGGACGGCAGAGGATGAGATGGCTAGATAGCATCACTGAAGCAATGAGCATGAACTTGAGCAAACTCAGGGAGGCAGTGAAAGATAAGAAGGCCTGGCGCAATATGGTTCATGGGGTCACGAAGAGTCGGACACGACTTAACGACTGAACAACAACAAGGTACATAGGTAGGTAGGTAGGTAGGTAGGTAATATAGCATCATACTTACTTATTTATCCTCACTAAATTATAACCTCAGATTACAGTAGTACACATTTCTGCCTGAAAATAGGATAAGTGACAGAATAAAATAAGAAGTGAACATTTCAACAATTACTAGGAATGATTATGTTTAAGTTGTTCCCCCATGGATTTTTTAAAATTACAAATTCTCAAAACATTGTAAGAATCAGACTTATTATAAATATTATGAAAAGCCAGCTTTTCATTAGTAGGTAAGAACTTTTCCTCCCTTATACAGTGGTACCTCGGGTTACGAACGCCCCTCCTTATGAATTTTTCGAGATACAACCAGCTCCGGCCCCAAAAATTTACCTCGACATGCAAACTCTGCCTCGAGCTACGAACCGGATCCGCGGCCATTTGCCCTGCTGCCACGCGGTCGCGGCTTCCTGTGGGCAAGATCGCGGTAGCAAGGAGATGTTCGGTGAGGCTTGTGGTGTGTTTTGTGGCATTTGGAAGGTTTTTGGTGTGCTTGTCAGCATGGCTCCAAAGAAAATGCAGAGCAGGCTTGGCAAGAATAAGGCTTTGAAGAAAAAAGTATGTATTTACATTGAACCTGACGGGGAAATTTGCCTCGTGGTGCGACCAAATTCGGAGGGCGGATTAGCCGTATTTACATTGAACCTTATGGGGAAATTTGCCTCATGGTGCGACCAAATTCGGAGGGCGGAACGGATTAACCGTATTTACATTGAACCTTATGGGAAAATTTACCTCAAGTTGCGACCAACTCGAGTTGCGATCAGAGTCACGGAACGGATTAAGTTCGTAACTCGAGGTACCACTGTACATATATATAAATAAATAGAAATTATAAAAATAAATTTACAAGTGAGCAATGGAATTAAATTACATGAAAATATAAAGTTTTGATTGGTAAACAAACCTGATTTTCCTTGAAGGCAGAAGATTTTGCTACCACAAGTCTGAGTCGTGAGAAAATAAAATTGTATTGAAACACAGTATTAGAGACAATAGACCTGATTAGCTATTATAGGGGAAGAAGACCCTAGATGAGCTTTTGGTCTGATGCAGATGTGCTCTCTTCCCACAGAGAAATCTTGCATATCAGCAGATTTCAAATTCTATTATGCATAGATTGCTTTATGCTTAAATCTTGGCTGATTTCCAAAAACCCAGCAAGAAACAGAACTCCACTAGTCTTGCCCTTACAGCCTCCTGAGAAAATATTCTGCAACTGTTCACCTGGCCTGCTAAAGACAGGTTTGATGGCCACAGGGGATTATAGTAAGCACCTCTCTCCCACTCAGTTTTTGTAACATGCTGCATTAAAATGAAGAATTGACACTTTAAAAAATCCACTTTTCAAAACTGATTCAATATGCAATGACTAATCGCAATAATTATTTTGAGAACAGTGATTAATGTACTGTCATTTTTTAAAACTTAAGATTTCAGAGTTGAATGATAAAGAATATGAATATAACAACTAAACAAGGATATTTAAGGACTTAAATCTGCAAACTACAGCAAGCTCTAAGTGAACACTGTAAGCATTTTAATCTATATATAAACTTCATTACTCCTTGAACTTTGAATCTTGTTTCTTTCTCTTCCAATGCAACTTTGGACAAATTTCAAGCTTAAAGAAACAAGAGGTGGTATTACAAAATCTTAATGAACAAAAGGCAGCACAAAAAACAAAGAGTCAAACCTAACTTCCTATTATATTTATATTCTGCTTTATCTTCAAAGAGCTCAGAGGTTTACAAATGATAAGTTCCAGCTTATAGTTTTAAATTACTGCTTCTGGTGCTAGTTTTCATCTATTTCAGTTTAGTTTTCCTTTCATGTTTGTACATCTTGAGTACAAAATGGAAATGCTTTTTCCACAGAATTACAGCTTTCATTTTCAAATATTTAGCCTGAATATGACTGGAATTTTGCTATCTACAAACAAAACATCTTTTTAAAGAGTTTATTACTTAAACTCCTGAAAATTTAAGTTAGCTATTTTAAAGAAGAGATTTCTTAACTCATCTTAAGAAAGGGCAAATACTCACTTTAACAAGGTAGCAAGCACACCTACAAAAATTTCATACCCAGCCATGACACTCAAGTATTTATTTTTCAAGAAGAGGAAACAGATCAGGAGTCCTCAATCTTTTTGAGACTGTAAGCACATTCAGAATTTTGACATTATGCTTGCTGTAGCGAATATAGTACAATCTAAACTCACATTTAACAGAAGGCAAAGAATTGCCCCTGACTCAGCCCCTTCTAACCTTCCAAATGTATTAAGTTTTATTACTCCAATATCTTTATGGTGTTGGGTTTTGTTTTTTTGGCATGTGAGCTACAGCCATTATTTTATTTTCTAAGACTCCTCTAAGACTAGGTAATACACCAGAAATATTTCTCAAAGATTATACTTGACTGATGCTTTACAGCATACTACTTTCCTCCATTTTTATATGTATGTATGTATGTATGTATGTATGTATGTGAGTTTCTCTCTCTGGATATATATGTACATGTATATATACATATATATATATAGAGAGAGAGAAGTTAAAAATCAGGTGAAGCAGGAAGCTTGGCAGGTGTCACAGAAGGTATCACTATCAGGCATATTGGCACCTACCAGACCAGATGTAAGATCTTAGATATCCTGTAGGCTATCAAAATGTAATTGGTCACACAACAGTTTGGGGAATTTTATTCCAGAAATATAGCTATAGATATATGACCGGTGAAAAATATGTGCATTTTTTTAAAAAATGTATATTTTCAAAATGTATAATAAAATACATATTCATTATAGGTTTTCAAAATATAATGAATTTATTTGTAGAAATTATAGCCCCTGTAACAAATGCCTGCCTTCTTGTTTCTAGTGATAACCCATAGCTTTCCAGGAATATTCAAGTCATTTTTTTTTTTACTGCATTTATCCACTCTATTACCTTTCCTTTTTCTTACTGTCCTCAGCCTTGGACATAATACATAATTGCTTATCTAGCCCATCCACTTACACATCATAGGCCCAAAGTATGTGAGTTTCAGCTTTCCAATCACAGCCTCAAGTAATCAGTATTTATTTGATTCAGGACAGATTGAGAGATTCTTCTTGTAGTTCATGGTACTCTTAAGACAACTCTGAATTATGGGTCCAGAGGTGGCTACTATCTTTTTTCTCTCATTCTTTCTCAATGTCCACCTTTCACAGACATATATTATCACTTGAAAAACTACTGCTTTACCAATTCTGATCTGTCATACACATTTCTTTATCCTTTATGATCCTACATTTGTTACTACCTTCCTCTAGGATTAATCTTCCAGTATCCATTTTTATCTATTGCAGAACTCAAGAAAACAAAACTCTTTGCCACATTAACGTCTTTGTCATCAGCTATAAATCCACTAAAACATTCATTGACATTGACTTAGATACTGCATTTTCCATGTTACTTGCATGAGCTCTTGTAAATCTTCTTTACTTTGGACTAGCAAAGTGGCATTATTTGCATATTTCAATTTGTTAGTATTTCAGCCTCCAATTTTGATTTCTGCCATCATCTCTTCAAATCTTGCCATTCTGATAATATAATCACTCTAAGTTAAACAGAGATGTATTCTTCTCTCACACTCTTTCCTAGTTTGAATTATTCTTCAAACTCTATTCTTATAGTGCTATCATGTTCATTTGTAAAGGCTCCTCAAAGAATAAATGGGTACTCTGGCACTCTCATTAGCTTTAATGTATGTATTCCACATGCTGGCGTGACCTACAATCAAAGGCTATAAAGGCAAACCACCTTCTCTTGCTCTATTACCCAACTTATTTTCCTATCTGATCTGTGCCCCTCTGCTTTTTTTGTCAGCTACCTTTCATTTGACTTTTCTCTCTCCATGTATGGCTTTATTCTTTTGTGTAAGATATTAAGCAAAACTTCACCATTAGTGCAATGGTTCAATAATTTATTATTTTCTTCAGCCTAGGTAAATACACTATATTTTCCAATATTTTGGCCAAATATTCATGTTCCACATTTGTTGATATAATATTGTTACCTCTTTAACCACTTCTTTTCCTGCAACTTTATACTGTCCAATGGGTATTTCATATAAGCATGGGGCTCACAGTCTATTATCTCTTATAGGTAATTTTTCTAGTGCAAGTCAGTTCCTAATAAGTTCTCTCTCTACCAGTGTTTGTGACATTTTATAATCCTGGTTCTTAAGGGTTGCAAAGACTTTCCATCTTCAACTTCATTTGCTTCTATTATTTTTTTAACTTATTCTTGAACAGTCCAATTTCACCTATAAATCATCCTATGATTTATCTTCTTAAAACACCTTTCTCATTTTTCTTTTCTTGTTATCTTCCTGAACCTGTTTCTTTGCCTTTACTTGCTTGGGCTGAATGTCTATGTTCAGCCATTATACATCCTACTTGTTGCCCAAGGCTTTTACCTTCCATCTTATTTGACTGTTGTGATAGCTTGTCCTGAAATCCACTTGTATCTCCTCATGTTTGACATTCTGAGACATTTTTTGGCTTTAGTATTCACATTGTCTCTTCCCATAGTTACTCAGGCTCTTTTTCTCATAAATCTGCTGAATCTGTTCTTTACATTGATCTTATATTCTGAATGTAAATTCTTCCAGTCAGTTCTTGTTTGCACATCTACGTTTTAATTTTCTAATTTCAGCCTGTATATTTGACACTGGTATCAAATATACTGGAATCCTGACAGATTGGAATGCACTTTTGTTTTCTACTATGTAGCTTACAGTATTTTGATTCTGACATTGCTCATCCAATAATGCCCAGGTGTGTGAAGTCTTATCTGTGTTACCTGAACTTTGCAAAACTATTAACCTATATCAAATCCAATTTTTCATGTAGTATTTTTGGGATGGGTAGATGGATAATGCCTCTTACATTCTACATTCCAGTTGTATGTATCTTTGTAAAACAAGAAACTTTTCTTTCAGTACTGGCACCATCAGAGATCAAGCTTTTTTAAGGCTTTGGTCTGGCCACATCATCACCTCCATGTTGATTTGTAAGAATTAAATTCTCTTCCCCAGTCACTAGAGGAATGTCTTCTGACTTGGGGGTCCCAATACCGGACACCCAAACTTGTGTTAATGTTACAGCTATGCCCATACAGTTTTCTTGGCAACATTACAGGGGTTTATAAGAAGTTATATTTAGATTATTTATAATCTGTGGGAAAGCTGTCTAGCAACATGACAGATGTCATCAGTTTAAGAACTCCCAAACTGCTTACACCAAATGTTCTCAGCCATACAGCACTATACTTTGGCCTCTTCAAACCTGAATCTTCACTTCTCTTGTTTCCTGCTCAGCAAAGGCATTCTAATAGCCACATTGTTTCACTTGGAAAATTCACATATCACTTTCTCTTCAAGAATGAAGAGAGGTTGAAAAGCAGTCACTGTTTCCAAAGACCATGGCAACTGACAATAACAAGTCAATTTAGTCACTTGCAGAGTAGGGCCAGAACCTTAGATACATTATTGCTGAACTTAGCACAGTTTACTTCTGAATAAATATGTTTAGGATTACATTGAATTAACCGACAGGCATATTTTTCAACAGGTATCACAAGATTGTCCAGCCTGTTTGAAATCCAGTGGAAATGATCCAGTGATAAACTATCACAGTAGCATGGACCTCATTAATATCTATCCTTAAAACATTAACATGCCATTTTAAAGTATACAGACAGTCTTGTCAAAATGTACTCTCTCACAAAAAGATTTTGTAACCTGCTCAAACATATAGTTAATTATAGTATTTGGGGCAGGGGGAGAAGCTGTAGAGTGAAAGCAAACTTTTTCCTGGTTTGCAGAAGCTGGCACGCTTGTCAGTTACCAAAAATAATGAGGTAGTCTACATTACTAATTCTAACATTATACCAAATTCAAGCTAACCACTCAATCTCATTTTATAAAGAACCATCACTTCTTCTACACATTCATAAATCTATTAGGTTAACAGCTAGCTTCCTGGGTGCATATCAGACTCAATGTGGGAGATGCATGTTACCAAGAGACTACTACTACTACTACTACTACTACTACTATTATTATTATTATTATTATTATTATTATTATTATCATCCTCCTCCTCCTCCTCCTCCTCCATTGGTAATACTATTATTGCCTCCAACCTTTTGTACTGAGCATTTTCACTTGAATAAAAAGGTGAGAATGCTGATTTATACACTCCTCTTCTGTTAACAAATTTTGTAGATGGCAGTTAAATTATTATAGTCCTTTGCTTACCTGAAGCTAGTTATTTACTTTCATTTGCATTTACCTCATCTTATTCCTGTTTTCTGCAGGCCTACCTTCATTCTGGACTAACAGAGAGCCTCAAAGTAGCTATTGATTCTTTCTCCTGCTGCATGCCATACCAATGTCATTCTTAAAACGTTAAACAGAGAGAAATTCTTCAAGACTATCATCTCTCCACTAGAATTTGTTGTTTTATCATCACAAGAAACTTTTGTACCTTGTTTCATTGCAAGCCTTGTGTGTTTATATAAGCAGAAAAGCAGGGCGTATATTTAAAAATAGATACAAATATCTGCCTTAAAAACAGACAAGTTGAGACATGTTCTTCTAATCTCCCTTACTCTTCGTAGACATAACATGTGTTGTTTCACAGCATTTTACTTCTCCAGGTTGTGGCATACCATCATACCCACCCTCCCAGGGACCATCAGTATTAAGAAGAATAAAGTAGTTAAACAGTCAAAGACAATTAAGACAGTCACGCAGCAGGAGAAAGTTACAGGTTCGCCCAATAACAAAACAAGAGGAAATAAGAGATTTCCCCCTCCGATTTTAGTTTCCCAACGACAGCCTCAGAGCGAAAGCGAGAAGTGCCCAAAGTTAGCGCCTCGTGGTCAGCTCGCGGGGCTGCAGGACGTGGGATTTACCACTCCGGGATACAAAAGAGGAGCACTCAGCCCCATCCGGGAGGCTCTGTCCCAAATCTGTTCGCCCACTTAAAGGGCATGATCACACCCGTTTCTCTCACCTTTACAAACAGGCGAACTAGGACTCTTCCTCTCCGGAGAGGCCCTGTTTTGCTCCGGCGACTGCCGTCGCTGGCGATGCCGGATTTTTCCTCCCGATCCACCGGCGGCACAGGCGCTGCCCTCGGGCACCGGCGGCGAAACCGGGGACGAGCAAGGCGAGGGCGTCGAACCGGGCAGGGGCGGCGCCGGCAGGCGAGGGGGGCTGCCGCGCGCCCCTCCCCCGCCTGTGGGGCTGCCACGCGCGGAGCCCGAGGAAGAGGACAAGGAGGGTGCCCCCGTAGCGGAGCCGCCCGCCCCAAGAAGCGTCTGCGTGCCCACGGCCGGGCTGCTGCTGCTGCTGCTATGATTGGTGTTGCCCCCGCGCGCGCCAGCGTTGTTGCCGCTACCAAGCATTGGTCGCGTGGGGCTGGTGGCACGCGCGGAAGGCAAGGGAGGCGGCGGCGGCGGTTGGAGTGGGGCGGTCGCTGCTGCCGCCGCCGCCGCCGCCGCCCCTCGTGGAATGCCGCCGCCGCCGCCGCCCCTCGTGGGGCTACCGTGTTGCTTAAGCTGGAAAGGCACCGTGGCCCGCATGGGCTGTAGGCGGCTGTTGGTGCCGGCTGCCCCGCCTGCCGTCGCGGCCGCCGCCGCCGTAGTCGCCACCACGGCCGCGGCTCCCCCTCCCCCCGAGGAGGTGGCTGAGGTGGGGGAGCCGCTGCGCCTCACGCGCGGCTGGGAAGACATCCTGGTCTTTTCCGGGCGCCCGCCCGAGGCAGAATCAGTAGTAATAGCGAGGCGAGGAAGCAAACAAAACCCCCACCCTCCTCCCCGTCCCTCCCCCACACCAGCACTGAATCCTCACACACGGGGAGACACTCGTGAGGCTTCTCCGGCCGCCTCATCAACAATAGTAGCCTCACCAGCCTCTCCCATTGGAGGCGCATCGACTCCGTTCCTGCCGCTACAGCGTCCTGATTGGCCGAGGGGCGTGGCCTGGGAGGTGGGGGTGAGGCTTAAAGGGACAGGGTCAGATCTACGCTACGCAAAAGGACGGTGCGCGAGCCGTATGACAGGGCGTGCGGTCTACGCCTGTGTTTCCCCTACCCGAGGCAGGCAGGCAGGGAGGAAGGGAGGGATCCGGTAGTGCCATTGATGCAGTGGGACTCGTAGCCTTACCTTTCGTCTAGGAAATGCTGGATGCTTGTTTAAATTTCTACCCTGGGCACAATATCCCACCTCTGAAGCGGAGTAAATGAAGGAGCCCCGTGCAGCTTCATCTGTTGGCCATGTAAGGCCAAATAGAGGCCTGTTCACCAGGTGTCCGGCGTGTGCCAGCCCACCCAGCAGAAATCTCAGGGGAGTGAGTAGTCTCCTGTCCCACAGCCCACCAGCCCATCCACTGCTGATCCTTAGTTTGCACCAAAAAGAGACATGGAGCATCAGGTACTCTAGCCTTCCTTCATCTGGCAGGTTCCAAATGTCATCAGAGCCAGCAGATCTAGAAAAATACTTGATTATTGATTTAATAAGTGAACAACTCAATATTACAATTAGGGTCCTTCCTCTAAGCTCCCAGGTAACCATCTTGTTTAGGAATCAGCAAATGGTGAGTCTAAATCACTTCTAGTTCTCTGCAGCTTGCCAACTGGCTCAGCACTTCCCATCTTTGGACAAAGAAAGCACTAGTACAGATTCGCAACATCTGTGGTAGCAGGACTGTCATCAAGCGATGCACTGTGATGGCATGCTGCACTGAAGCGCAAAGCAGCTAACAAACATCATCTAGTGTGTTTTATGAATCCAAATTTGTGATCAAGTATATAGTTTAGTGTGTCTTGTGAATCCAGAAAATTAATTATAACCAATGATTTATCTTAACATAAGTAAGTTCATTGTGTGAATATAGTCATTTTTTCTAATAAGTATGTTTCTTCCATATATATATATATATATATATATATATATATATATATATAAAATATAAATAATATGTAATAGTTTTGTATTATTTTATGATCCCTTTCAACCATCACTGTTCTTGTTCACAGCTTTTGTAATTCCCAGTCATCAGTCATACTGGCCTCTGGCTGATAAGAATCATAGCCCAGCATTTCTGGAGGCACCAGGTTGGCTTCACCTGGTTCATGCTACACTAAAAACAAAAACCAAATTCCCCACCGCATGCTACAACAGTTCTTTGAGTGCCTGGAGCTGCAACCCTTTCCCATATTAAATATATACTGAGGCTAAGAAGAGGGTGTGGGGCTACTTGAGGAATGAAACGTACAGGTTTAAATCTGATTAAGAAATAATATTATCCATTTCCCACACCCAGTGTGGCCCGCTGTATGCCTTACTGCTGCGTGAAAATGGGAAAACCTGTCCATCTGCTAATGCTGCAGCTTCTATCAAAATATCTATTTACAGTACTATATTTGTTTTCCATTCTTCCTCCTAGGAGTAGAGAGCAATATTTTAGCTATGCAGTAATCATATGGGTGTGCAGTTGGCTGAGATTAAGTTAGTGTAAAATTCAGAGCCAAACAGAAGTAGTTTCTACTAGGCTGTGCAGTGCTTCAGCAGTAATTAGGAAAAGGCATTTTGGAGCGTGCAGGAGTGCAAACATAGCACTTCTCTGCAACTCTTTAAAAGTTGTATCTTTTTCCTAGGATTGCACAGCAACCCTTTGCAGCTGCTGTGTGATTCTTGGAAAAAATTAGCTATTTGAAAGAATTGCAGATAGGTATCACCTTTGCATCCACTGTGCACTCCAAAGCACCTTTTTGGAATTGAATCCAGAACATTGCACAGTGCTAGTATCCCCAACTAAGCTTATCAGCACTTTTATCCTGTACAGTAGTAAATTTTCTGTCCAAAGCTGCCTTCTTATCAATCCAGTCAGTGGCTAGTTCCGTGAATCATTCTAAGCTATGGTTTATTTTAACTATTGTTTGTAGTGGAAGTCATAGTGACTAGATTCGCATATTTTAAGTGCAACATATAAACCCAGCCAAAGTCATTTTCTTAAATTATGGCTTTTCAGTAAAACCTGTGCAGCATTGTTATACTCCTCCATTATTAAAACAATAATAACTTTATTCTGATGTGTCCCAAACCCATCTTGCTATTGCCTTCTTCCAGAATGTCCCCGTAGGAGCCATCATTCTCTGCATGTCCACAGCTTGTTATTGGTTGCCCACTCTACACCACATGTTGTAACCTGTGCCATTGATTTATATACACCTGAATGGATTACGCAGCCATTCTGTCAGCTTTCCACAACAATTCTGAGCTGGCAGCCCAGGGAGACAGCTGTCTGGATGCAAACAGATGTATCACTTAAGATATTATACAAAAGCAAAAAAGAATTATTTGTAGAAGTACATCTTTTCGGGTGGAGGGGAAGCAATATTAATCCCTTATTTGTCAAACACAAAGAAATGTATTGTTTCAGCCGCTGATAATAAAATATTCGTACCCTCTTTTCTTGCTGGGAACATTTTAGTTAGTCGAAGCATCTGACTATACACGTCTTTGTGTTTTGACTGAAGTCATTAAAAACTGCTGTTGCTGTGTCCAGAGGCTTACTTCATTTGAAGTGGTTAATTGCTGGTTTACTCTTTTTTGTTGTTGTAGTTGTTCCATGTGCAGAGAAGACTGAAAGAACTCAGAGATCTCAGAAGATGTTAAGACTCGTAAGAGGTATTTAGGAATGTGGCCTAAATCTATAGAAGATCAGTCTGAGCCAGTAAGATACACTGAACATGGTTGTGAAACTAATCTGTTTTTACAGCTAAGACAGTTTAGGCATGACTGTTTTTACAAAGAACTTGGGAAGCAAGGTAACAGATGCAATTACTATAGATTATTTTATTTACAAAGCAGTTCTGGCAGCCAAGAGAGTTCAGTGACTTTCCTAGAGCAATAATACAGAGTGACACAGAAATTGGAAGAACTTCAAACCCTTCTTTATGGCAGTATGCCAGTGTTTGTTTGTTTCATTATTTCATGATAAATTGGGGGAAGGGAAAGGGAGAGCAAAACTGAGTCCAAGTGTAGGTTAGAAGCCCCAGGTTTATCTTCTGGGTGTGCAGTGAATTCACCTGGTGACTAAGCTCAAACCAGCATAGCTGCCTTCCAATAAAGGTTTTACTCCCCAATCCTGCCTGAACAAAATGTGAAATTCACATGATACAGCAAGCCATAAGGCTTTATTAGCATAAACTTGACTATTAGCCGCTTATCCTTGAGCAGTGTAGCTACCACAACACCAGTTTATTGTTTTTTGAAGTTCTGTGTCATCCAAATGCAGGACTCAGGTAACATCTGCCTGGAAATAGCCAAAGAAGTCTAATTTTTTTTTGGTTCCCACTGGAACCAATACGCATCCTACATTCTGATGACATGTCAGTGGTTCGGTAGTTGCATCGATCACAAGGATGAGCTAACTATCAAGTCTTGTTGCTTACTAGGTCATGTGAATGCTGTCAGGGTGTCTCCTGACTTATTTACTGAATGAAGCAATGTGTTTTCTGACCATAATTAATCCCTACAATGCTTGGTTTTATAGTAAGCTTATAGAAATACAGGGGAGAACAAAGAAGACACTAAACTTGCATTACAGATAAGGTACTCTATACCTCTTCACAACCTATTCAAGTCTTGCTTCTGTGGCTTTTAAACCCAAGTCAGTTCTTTTCTTTTAAAATGATATGAGTCATTTTTGTTATGTTATAGCATTCTGAAAATGTGAATAACAATACACTGGTTAAATGACAAATAGTATGCCTGTGTAATCTGTTGGGTTAAATTCTACCTTGAGCTCCTTACCCACTTCTATTCATCTGATTTCAGGAATGTTAATTTTTTTTTAGTAATTTCCATTAGTGGTGATCAGAGCCTGCCCAATCCAGTTTATGGACACTATCTGATTTGCACTGTTCTGGAGCTAATCTAGGGCAACTCAGCCCTTCGATCAGGGAGTAGATGAAGAAACAGATCAGGAATAAAGTGGGTTTGCACTTATTCATGCTGTTGTGGGTAAATGAAAATCTCTTCCAAATTACCCTGCACCATCTTGTGATCTGGGCTTTCTCTAATTTCAGTGCCTCTCTTCACTTTCTGTATTGCTTGAGCTAAAGTTCTCACTAGTTTAAACCGTAAACACTGATACTGATAGCAAGCCTAAATTAAACAAGAAAAGGTTACTCCCTTTTTTGTACATTCTTGGTTGGTGGGAATTCTTAAATATGGCTTTACATAAGCAGCTCTTCCCCTCTCATCTGTGAGCAAGGAGATGGTATGTGTACGTGCAAATTTAATGCAGGGAAAGGGATGAGGTGAGGAAGCTTCTTCATAATGTTTGAAGCAAAATGGCCTGTGGATCAGATTAGGTCTAAGCCAAGAAGCTGAATATGAAAACACTTGCAACAAGGGGAAGAATGTAAACTGCGGGATGTCACAGCTCTGCTGCTGTTCATAACTGATTGGGAAAGAACAATGAAAAACAAGTATCCAAATTTTTAAAAAATCCAAAACAGATTGTTTTTTTACAGGTAATTGTGAAAAGAACAGGACGGGAGATCCTCGTTTAGCAACTGCCTCGGACAGCAACCGTTCACAGTTACAAAGGTGATGAAAAAGTAACTTTGCAGCCAATCCTCACTTTTACAATCTTCGCAGGTCTGTAAAGCAAAGGAAACCTGAAGTAAGATCATAAGCACATTTGCAGTTTCACTTAGTGACTGCTTTGCTTAATGATGCTTAATGACCAAGTTGCTGGTCCCAGTTGTGGTTGCCAAACAAAGATTACCTGTATTTTAGCCTTGGAGAGGGAAGCTGTGTAAGAAAGATGAATTTGAGAGGAAACATGGGAGGCAAAAGAGTTAAGTTGGTTTCATAATTTCTTCATATAAATTTACAGCCTTGCCATTACTGTTTTTTATCAGCAAAATCAAATAAATTCTTGTTTGCCCACATTACAGCTACCAGATGACCACTAAATAGCAACCAAAACTGATCTCTCGATCTCTCTCTCGATACCTACCTATCTATTATCCTCTAGTTGACCATATTTTTGCAGCATAGATCTTCAGGTAGTCCTCGACTTACGACCACAATTGGGACTGGAATTTCCATTGCTAAGCAATGCGGTCGAAAAGTGAGACCTCACGTGACCACATTGCTTAGCAACAGCGATCCTGGCACTCCCCGTTGCCATCATTAAGCAAATTGCACCGGTCATTAGCCAAGGACCCACTCCAATCCAGGCCATTCCGGGCTTGGTCCTTCCCAGCCCCAAGCTTCAGTAAGGTAACAGACTGCCTCCAACTTCCCCCACCTGCCTGTCTCACCCTCATGTCTGACCTTTTGGCCACCCAGCACCCTGCCTTGTGGGGAGCAAGCAGCCCCAGAACTGCGTGGCTCTGGGGCTGCTTGCCACACTGTGGTTCAGGGGCTTCTTGGCCCTCCTTCCCCCTTTGCTGATTTGCTGTCACTCGCCAGCCCCCTCCTTCCCCCTTTGCTCACTCGCATGCATGCACCACACCCTCCCTCCCTCCTTTGTCACTCAAGGACTCTCCAGGGGCACTTCTGGGTGCTGAAGGACTCTCCAGAGATGCACTCTGCAGCTTATGTTGGAAGCTGCTGGCCATTCATGAGGCTTTCTCCTTCCTCCTGCAAAGCCTTCTGCAAAGCCCCAGAGCCACAGCACAGTGCAGCACATGTGAGCAAGTGAAGGGGGAAGGAAGACGCTGGTGCATGTGAGCGAGCGAAGGGGGGAAGGAGGGTATGGTGCATGCAAGCGAGCGAGCGAAGAAAGGCTGGGTGGGTGGGGGAGACTTACCTAAGTGATTTGCAACTTCCCCTGGTGGCTTCCCCATTGACTTTGCTTGTGGGAAGCCAGCAGGGAAGGTTGCAAATGGCGATCACGTGATCGTAGGGTGCTTGGTAACTGGTTGTAAGTGCGAACAGATTGCAAAGTGCCCAGATTGTGATCACGTGACCGTGGGGGTGCTGCAACAACTAAGTTCAGGCACCAGTCGTAAAGTCACTTTTTTCAGCAGCATTATAACTTCAAATGGTTGCTGAACAAATGGTCATAACTCACAGACTACCTAAAATAGCCTTAGTGAAAGTGAAAAATATTGGGATAAAATATCTTAATATAAACACAAGGCTGTCATTATAGAAAAAAACAAATGTAGCTATTTAATAACAGTAATTCTGAAAGCTATATATTCTTACTAACCTCTCTATAACATTCACATGTCTGAGATTTCCAGGTCCCCTGGCAGACAAATTGAGTTTTGGGACTCAGAAATTTGCATTTTAGGGAAGGGGGTAATTTTGAGTTGACCTAATAAAAAATACTGGCCTAATCAAAGAATGGCTCCCAACCTTCATCACAAGTATAAACAATTTTAGTAACTTTATCACCTCCTCTTAAATTACAACAAATGATCTCTTCTTCCCATATCCCATCTTTTATCTATAAACAAATTCATAAAGCGTTGTCATTTCAGTCCTGGTGTCAGCAAAGTCCATTAAGGGCTACCAGAAATAACAACATCTCTATTTTAACCTTGACCAAATAAACCAACCTTATATTCATTCCTTTTACTTTTAACGATCTTAATCTTTAGTCCATTCACGTAATGTCGTAGAACTTGATTTCTTTTCATTTCTTCTTTGTCCCTTCTCATGAGATTCTTCAAAGCTTTAACAAGTCTCTTTTGTAAATCCAATATAGAAAAATTATCCAGGTCACTCTCTTGGTTTATTGTTTGTATGTCCCTTTTAATTATTAAAACATCAGCCAGTTTCTTTTGTATGCCCAGTGTAACATTTTTTTCCATGTCATTCTTGTAGCCTGTCATTTGTAAATCCACTTTCGACTCAGTCTCTGTCTTGTCAGGTAAAACCTATTCCTCTTCCATAACATCTTTTAGACACAATCTATCCATAGAGGCAAATATTACTGTTGACATTGTTAATATTAATGTCTGACTCCATTTTTTGAAAATATTCTTCAATATTTCCAGTGTTAGAATATTTTGTGCCATTCTGTAACTGTTAGTCAAGTTTGTGTTCTTCTCCTTTAGTTGAAATCTTTAGTTCCCTCTAGTGCCCAATTTTTAAAATCTTATTATTATTATTATTTTTAATTAAAAACAAAAGTGTTTTTAATCACTTTTAATCCACAGGAAGGATTTTTTATAATTAATTCCAAAATCTCATTTCAAATTTATCTGGACCCTTAGTCCATTTGTAGTTTTCTAAAACCAAAGTTTTAATCAATCTTTTGCTGTTTATTTAAAAAAAATTTTTTTTAAGTTCTTAAGCTTATAGTTAGAATTTTCTTTCATTAAGGTAGACTCACCCAATGTTTTCAGGCTTGTCGATTCAAAAGTTTCTAATAGCTGAAAAGTAGTTAATAAGCAATTTCCGAATGTGATTAGAAAAGGAAGTATGTGAATTTAGTGTCCTTTCAAAGGCACCGACTGCAGTTTGAGCAAGATGTCTATTCCCTCATCTCCCAATGCTCAAAACCCACCAGAGACCACTGACCTGCCATCTCCTCACAAGAAGCAACTGTCTGGAGCACTTGTTGACAATCTCCTGTCCTCTCCTTTATCTGAAGAGGTTCGAAGAACCGGTCTACTCGCCGTCTCTTCGTTCTTTACTGCTATCATCGGCTCCGCCATCTTCAGTCCACCATTTCTTCCTCCAGAAGTCCGAAATATGTGAACTGCATCTTAAATTGCAGGTGGAAATTATGATTCTGCTAAAACCATACTGACAAGTATGAACTTCACTTAGCAAGATAAAGATTTAAAATCCTTGTTATCCTTCATATAATTTGATATACTTTATATTTTCAAGGGAAGTGACCCTTATGTTCTTCTCCAAGCAGAAGATCACCTAGATTTCACCAACTAATTTGTGTATAAATATGTGATATTTTATCAAGTTAGTTCTTATCAAATTCCCTCTGAAAATTGCTTCACATTATTTATCTTCTAGATCAGTGGTTCTGTGTCATTCACTGAAAACCATCTATATTCTTTCTTTTAACCTGATTTTTGCCTGTTTTGTAAAGACCATGCCCCAAAGTGTGACTAGATTTGAATTAATTGATAAAGTTTATCTTTCCAGGCTACCAAGGCAGCTGTAGTGGAATTTAGCAAGATTAGTTGAACAAAGCAGAATACTTACATTTCGTGCCTTGGAAAATTTAAAAATGTCAATAATTCATAGTATATGAGCTAGATTGGTGCTTTCAAAACATTGCTTATGCTATTTGATTTGCTTACTGGGATTTGTTGATTCATATTGACCTGTCTGCTGAGAGTTTGTTGAATTTTGCCAAGACTTCAGGGATGCCTTTTAGGATGCTCTTTCTGTTCACATGTGCACTCCACATGAAATGATATTATTGTATGTCAACTGAGCTTGTTGGTATTGCTGTCTTTCAGGAATTCCTGACTGTAACTTCTGGCTGAAGAACTCCTGATATGTTTTTAAGGAATGCCACATTTCCCAAGCAAAAATAAAGTAAGACGGAATGGACCGATGCCTGTCAGTCTCTACAGTGGTGCAAAGATTATGAGGACCATCAAACAGGACTGAAAGTCCTCCCCTTGGCTAGCTCAAACTATCTTCACACAAGCATGAATGTTTGCTGTTACCTTTCTACATTCTGAGTGCACCCATTTAGTTCCATTATTTATCATACGAATGTAGGCTATGAAGCCAGAGTCTTTCTGGATTTTCCCAGTTGGGGGCTCAAGTTCATTTGATGAAGCTGGTTGTATTTTCTGTCTTCCCAGTCACAATAACAGTCACAGAAATAAAGAGGAGGGTTTACGGCAAGATATTAGTACCTTGGCTCATCAACTCTTTTAAGATTTTCCATTGGAAAGTCTCCGGGGGAAAAAAGATGACTTTTTCTTTTCTTCATGCCAGATATTATCCTCTAAAACTAACAATTGACCTTTATGGCCAGTGAGAGCCCCTGAGAGTAACACCTAAGCCTACCAAGTCTTCAAATGATAAGATAGCCATTAAGGGACACCAACCTCTTCATACACCAACCATCCTCAACCTAGATGACCTTCCAGACATGTGGAATTTAATATCCAGAATTGTCAACATTGCTAGCTAGGCAAATTTTGGGAGCTGAAGTCACAAATTTGAAAGGTGTACCCAGGTCTGAGAAGGCAAACTGTAGCAGAATGGTTAAATTGGGGTAGAAGGCTGGAGGTCACAACCCCCTCTCCCAGAAGCCCTCTGAATCTTCACATGCAGCCCCTCCTCCTGATTTGGTGAAGCAGCTTGTTAGGTTCCATTGCTACCATTTATCTTCCAGGGGCACTTCACTAGGCATCTTCTCCCTACTCCAGTGTGCGCGTGCATGTGCATGTCAGAGGAAAAAAGTGTGTTCTCACATGCTATGCTGTATATCTGGCAGTTACAGGTAGTCTCGACTTACAACCACAATTGGGACCGGAATTTCCATCACTAAGTTTCTTTTTCCTTTTGTGCACAGGCCCCATTCTATCCATACTTTTTTTACATAAGTCCTCTCTTGCTGCACATCCCCAAAAATTTGTCTTTGATATATTGACCGTTCAGAGTGAAAGGTTTACAGCTGTCTATCTCCTTCTGATATCTGTGTTTTGTGGACCACATTTCTAGTCTGTTGAAATGTATTAGTCACAGTCTGTTCCTTCTACCTTTATGTTTGGATGTACAGAAGGGGTGGAGAACCTCTGGCCCTTCAGATGCTGTTGAGCTGTAGTACCCCACAGCTTTCATTTGCCAGGCCAGCTGGAAGGGCTGAGAGGTGGCCTTCAGTAAATCTGAAGGCTTCACATTCTTTGCCTCTGGGGAAGGAACCTTCTGTATAATACAATGGCCTACGGAGTATTAGAAATGGGTTTACATAACATTATAAATCATACTTTAGACATGGTTAATTGAATAAGCTGAAATTAATTCAGTTTACCCAGCTTACTAAATCAAAACACAACAAGCCACATTATGGCTTCTGTATGCAGCCATGGAGAAGACAATACATTAATCTGGATTATATTTCCCAGTCTGTCTTTAGACACAGATTATTAACTATTGTAATTAAAGCATTTTCCATAATGAAACCTGATCTGAACCTTGACTGACTATTTTTAAGTAATTGATGTGATTCACACTTTTCAAACTGAAAAATGGTTCTGAACTCAACCATCCTTTAGATTTTGTATTTCTTTGGATTTTGTGAGGCGGTTCTCAGCTCAAAATGCATAAATCATGTATGTATGCCTGGGAATACTGTATATAAAATAGATACTTTGTGTGTGTGTAAAAATAATTTGCAGCATCATGAAGACGTGATAGGATGGACTCATAATTGTCCACCTTTCTGCAAAGCAAATGTGCCAGGGAAAAAGACCGGCAGTAAACAGAAAAAAAACATCCATCAAAGACATAAGGGAATATTTAAGAAAAAGCAGTATTAATATGCCCTCTTCTTCCATTTGCTTCCTGCATGTTAACTACATTAACACAAGCCATCCCTACCCTGCCCAGAGTCCTGTTATGACACAAGTACAAAGTCATTATCATTTGTCATTATTGACCAGCAACAACTTTTCCAGACCTTTATTTTTACATGAAAGAACAGTTTGTGCTCGGTGTGCCAGCACATAGCCCCAGAAAGTAAGATTAAGATTAGGTTGAAAGAGAGTATGGATGGTGTGGTGTGTCTGTGTGTCTGAGGGGTGGGTGGATGGGTGGAGGAAGTCTTTCAGTGTGGCTCCCAGAGAAACAACTGGCATCTAACCTTTCTCCCCTCACTACATACTGCTATACAAAAGCATGGTTTCTCCATTGTTTGTGCATCAATAATACAAATATAAAAATGTTTAATCCTTAGAAACAGATGTTTGTGTTAAAGTACTTGGATTCAGTTCTTCCACAAGTTTAATCTGAGATGGGAGAGCAGGGGAGGGAATCTAATGTGGCTTGCAGTCGACAAACGTGGGTTAATTTTTATTTAAGAGTTCCCCTTTGGCTCCTCTATTTAGAGTATGAGCTCATCAAGAATTATTTTGGGTATACTATTGCTGAGAACAATGGCATACTGAAGTCATATAAACAGTTTCATGATCATTTCTATTTTAAACTCATTTATGTCAATGGGGTAAGGAAATCAACCAGAAATCTCATTGGAATTACCCAATGGCATGTAGATGATAATGTAGTTCTTTGCCTTCTTTTTTTTATTTCTTTACCCTATTTAAAATGCTAGCAAGAGTCAAACAGAAATTCATGTAAAGTGTGTGTGTGTGTGTGTGTATCCCATTTGAAAACCTGATATAATGCAATGGCTGGCACATAACTAGTTTAAATCTTGCCTTATCAAAGCCACTGTTTGGTTTAAACATTTCTGCAATCCTTGCTTAAGGAAGTGTAGTGGATAGAGCTGCTGGATAGCATAGTAGTTAGGGTACCATCCTTTGACATGGGAGACCGGGGTTCAAATCTTGGCTGGTACCTACCTTACCAGTAGGTGTCCTTGGGCAAAGGCCCCCTAGCGCTTCACCTGCCTACCTCAGATATGAGAGTGACACAAGAGAGTTATGCCTGCTTGGATGTTGCCTGGATTAACAAGGTCTGCGCTAAACATTCAGGAACCAGGACAATCTGACAATGTGGGCCACTGGGACAAACCATACATGGACAAGATAGAAGAACCTGGAATTGATGGAATGCTACTACAACAGTAGACCTAATGAGAGGGGATATATGAAACATATGAGGGAACTATAGATGGATAGAAGACCTACTGTACATCCATGCTAACTGAGAAACAGCTAGTTACCCAACACATCAACATAGTGAAGAGGAAGCTGCTCTCACAATTTGAGATAGACCAACTGCACATTACATCCCGGACTCAAGAAGACCTAACTCCATCTGAAGCCCTAGAGACTGCTAAACAAAGGCTCACCGCACTGGCTACCAGGCTAGGGAGGTACACTAGAGAAGCAGAGGCCAAGAAGATAAATGCCCTGTTTTCCAAATAACCATCTGAGGTGTACTCCCAACTGCAGTGCAACAACACAGTAACAGCAAAGCCACCAACAGCAGAAACTCAACAGTGACTAGTTTAAATCTTGCCTTATCAAAGCCACTGGAAGAATATATAACACCAGTGCAAAGTGGCTGCAAGACATGAGAACAGATCACAGCAATCTCCCAGAACAGGAACCAGTCACCATCACAGTAGCAGACATCCAACAGCAGATCAAGAACAAGAAGAGCTGGACAGCATCTGGCTCAGACATGATCCACACCTACTGGCTAAAGAAACTAACATCAGTGCACAAATGCCTAGCAGCATAGATGAAACAGCTGCTAGCAGCAAGGTCCCACCCAGACTGGCTAACAGAAGGAAGAACAGGGCTGATCATGAAAGACCCCCACAAGGGAACAGTACCGTCTAACTACTGGCCAATAACCTGTCTCCCCACAACATGGAAAGTCCTATCAGGCATCATAGCTGCCAAGCTATGGGACCATATGGGCCAGTACATGAGCACAGCTCAGAAAGGCATTGGGAACAACACCAGAGGCTCAAAACACCAGTTGCTCATAGATCGAGCAGTTGCCGGAGACCCACGGTCTAGGCAGACCAACCTGAGCACAGCCTGGATTGACTACAGGAAAGCCTGTGACTCAATGCCACGCACATGGAACTGTGAATGCCTGGTGCTATACAAAGTCAACAGGACACTAAGGACCTTCCTCAAGAACTCAGTGAAAGACAACACTGGAAATAAACTCAAGACAGCTCACAAAAGTGACCATCAAGTGCAGCATATACCAAAGTGATATACTGTCCCTGCTGCTGTTTTGTGTAGGCTTGAACCCCCTCAGCCAGATAATCACAAGGACTGGATATGGATACAAGTTCAAGAGTGGAACTACCATCAGCCACCTCCTCTACATGGATGACATCAAGCTGTATGCTAAGAGTGAACAAGACCTAACTCTGATCCACCTAACACAGATCTACAGTGAGGATATTGGGATGTCATTTGGACAGAAGAAGTGTGGCCAGATGGTACCAGAGAGTACCTTGGTATCCCACAGGCACATGGGAACCATGAGGTGGAGGCAAGGAAGACAGCAACATCCAAGTACCACCAAAGGATAAGACAGGTCCTGAAGAGCCAGCTCAATGGGAAGAACAAGATCCACACCATCAACATGTACACTCTGCCAGTCGTCAGATACCTTGCTGGTATAGTGAGCTGGCCAAAGGAGGAGATGGAGGCTGCCAGTGTGAAGACCCAGAAGCTCCTCACAATATATGGAGGTTTCCATCCCAGGTCCAACATCCAGAGACTGTACTTCAGCTGAAAAGAGGGTGGACGAGGTCTGGTGAGTGTCAAAGCCACTGTCCTGGATGAAACCCAGAGAATGCAGGAGTACATCAGTAAGATGGCACCCAAAGATGAGTTGCTGAGAGAACGCATGAGGCTGCAACAGACATGGGAGGAAGTTGAAGCAGAGGAAGTGCCATGGCAAGGCAAGAGCCTGCATGGGATGTACCATTGACAGATAGCTAAGGTGGCGGACATTGGGAAATCCTACCAGTGGCTGGAAAGGGCTGGACTAAAAGACAGCACTGAGGCACTCATCGTAGCAGCACACAAACAGTCACTAGGCACCAGATCCATAGAAGCAGGGATCTACTACACTGGACATGATCCAAGGTGCAGACAATGCAGAGAGGCCTCAGAGACAGTCCAACACATAGTGGCAGGTGTAAGATGCAGGCAGGAACAGCACACACTAAACAACACAACCAAGTAGCTGGCATTGTGTACAGGATGTGACACAGTGTATGTGCTAGACCCTCCCAAGTCCAGATGGGAGATTTTTGGCAAAGTTCCTGTGGGACCTCCATTACCAGATGGACAGCAGGTACTGGCCAGTCAAGCAGACATCATGGTAGTAGAAAAGGACCAGAAGGCAGCGGTGGTAATAGATGTAGTGGTGCTGAGTGACAGCAACATCAGGAAGGAGTATGAGAAGCTGGAGAAGTACCAGGGCCTGAAGGGGGAACTAGAGAGGATGTGGAAAATAAAGGCCAAAGTGGTCCTAGTGGTGGTAGAAGCACTCGGGGCCATGACTCCAAAGCTGGGAGAATGACTCCAACAGATCCCAGGAACACCATCAGAGCTCTCTGTCCAGAACAGTGCAGTGCTAGGAACAGCTAAGATACTGCGCAGAACCCTCAAACTCCCAGGCCTCTGGTAGAGGACCCGAGATTGAGGAAGACACATACTACCCATAATGGTGAGAGGGGATTTTTTTAAGATATATATTCCATTTGAAAACCTGACATAATACAATGGCTGGCACATGACTTGTTTAAACCTTGCCTTATAGAAGCCATGTTTGGTTTAGACATTTCTGCAATCGTCGCTTAAGGAAGTGTTTAATGCTGTGTTGGAACTGACAAGCCATGATTGTTTTATGAGCTATAGATAACAAACCTTGGTTTCATGAGCTGTCTGAACCCAAGCCACCATTTCTCAATGCTTTATATTCATTTCCAGGATGAATAAAATACGTACATTTGTTGTGTTTTGATACTTTCCCCCAACATGTGCACTGCTTGAGATGTTTTAAAACATCAGATTGCAATATAAATAGACATTAAATAAATGCATAAAATAGAATCTATGCATATGAATGCAACGGAAAACAGCATACAACAAGAAGCTGAGAAGATGGAGAAACGTGCATGATATCACACTTTTTCACGGAGTTATTGATGGTTACTCTTAACCTGGTTTACTTGCAGAGCTACCCAGTGAGGAGGCAGATCGTGACTGCTTTGCGTCCACAGAGCTGAACTGCAGAACCTTTTGGGCTGGTCCAGCAACTAGCACACAAGGGCACCGGGAGGCTGTATTTCAGGTCCCTCAGGAAGAAGATCTCGGCAAGGAAAGGCCCACCTGGCCCCACTCGTTGGCCAGGGAAAGTGCGCGGCTGCTCCGTTCACCGTTCTTTCAGCTTTTGCATCGTGCCTTGTGTATCTGCGGGGAAGGATTGTTTTCTTGTTTGCACACAGCACGCACGCTAAAGCATTGACTGACTTACGGAAAAACACGCACAAAAAACTTAAAATTCAGAATTCAACTTTTGAAAATCAAAAATTAAATATGCGATGCATTGAATATAATGACAATATTATAGCCCATGGGATTCAGTGAGTCAGCTTCCACTGGATATAGTATATAGTATTCTTTGAATTATGACAATGCAAAACATAAGGCAAAGGTAAAAAAAACTTGCTGGGCTGATGGGCACACTTAAAATTTAGAGAATGTGTTGTAAGCATTCTCATTAAGAGCTGCCTTTCTGGATGTTGCTAGTAAAAAACAAACCCTATTTGCCAGAAAACAACACTTAAATTGCTCCCCGCTACCTTCTTTCTCTCTGAGAATGATCTCTTTTTACTCCAGTTACATTGACCGCCAGGAGGCACCATGGCGTCCCTTTTCATCCTTATTGGGACTCTTCAGACACAGGTAGCTAGATGTTATTCTGTGGGGTTCAAACGCTCTACCAGGAATTGAACTCACAGACTGTCACACTTCAGACAACTGCGTACAGTACATTACCTTTAGGAACTATCCAGGTCCTGGTGCTCAGGGCTTGCGGGAAAAGATATCTAAAACCTCGACCAGAACGGTATATGCAGTCCACCTTCCCTTAAGCTCTCAGAGCAGAGAGATACAGATGTTGAATTATGCCATGCCCCCATGTAAAGTCATATAAAGCCCCGTCCATGGGGGTGTGACATAATGCAACATCTGTATCTCTCTGCTCTGAGAGCTTAAGGGAAGGTGGACTGCATATACCATTCTGATAGAGCTCTTATCACTTCAATTTTTTTTTTCCTTGAACAGCTGGCATTTGAACAGATGGCATTCCACCCTCTTTATTTTCTAAGAATGTCTATAAAATCTGGGTAGAGTCTACAGGAAATGTTCTCATAAAGGTATGGTGACCTTTTTTTCTTGGAAAAAATAAAGGACAAACCTAAAAGAGGGGCAAATCTGAAAGAGGTTCATAAGGATAAACAAAAAATTCTTTAGGTTTATAACTTTGCTTTACAAAGGAAAATTCAAGAGCAAAACCAGGAAAGGCTTTACAAAGATAGATATTCTAATAAAAAATCTAAAATCAAACAGTATATGTAAACTTAGTTTAAAAAGACAATTCAATTTCCGTATTTTTCAAATGAATGTGAAAGACTGTACATTAAGTGGTATGATTTGTATGGTAAAAGTTAAATGACCAAAATAAAGGAGAAAAGTGAGTTTTTGAAAATTAAATCTAAAGGAGAGCTTTCTGAGATAAAGGACTGTCCTCTATAATGGACATATGGTCACTGTAAACAAAGACGATGTTAGAGACTGATTGTTTGTGTTGTAGTACACAAACTTCCCATTCTTAATCCTAATAATAATTTATTAAACTTGTATGCTGCTCAACTGTCAACAACAATCAAAGAAATTACAATCAAATCAATAAAATATAAAATATAAAGGTAAGCACGATGAAGTGAGGGGCCTCACTCTCCCTTGCCAGAGGCCTGGGTGAAGAGCCAGGCCTTCCCGGCTCTTCTAAACAGCAGCAGAGTGGGAGCCATCTGGATCTTGGAGTGGGGCGGGTACCTTGTTCCACAGGACAGGCGCTGCTACAGAGAAAGTGCACTTCTGGGGTCCTGACAGATGACAGTTTGATCAAAAGAAGCTGGAGCGGGCCAACTCTGCAGGATTGAATCAGCCTTTCATTAAATTGAATTAAATTAAATCGATTTTTTCATTAAAAGAACCTTAAAGAATATCAGTCCTTTAAGAATCTTGGCATAACCAACCGAGGTCCCCATCTGTAACACAATGCCTACCCCTGTCACAAGCAATAAACATATTATGGGGTTAACAAATTTCTGGCCATCCAGGCATGATTCAGGCAATGCTTGCTTTTGTATTGGTGATGTAATCTGTTACAGCTTTCCCCTAGCATGCTCCTGATGGTTTAGACTTCCTTTTATGTAAATCCTGATCAGGTTGGTTTAGGAATTCTAGGAACTGAAGTAAAATGCATCTGGAAGGCTTCAGCTTGGGCGGGGCTGACCAATTCTGCAGTTCTGTATCTTTGGGGGTGAGAGCAGTTGAGGCACTACCCGTTCTTCATGTCAATTGAAATAGAAAAGTAATAGTGGGGAAAAGAGACAATTGACTTGTTCTATTTATTAAAAAATGTTTATTTCCTTAATATCCAGAAAAAAAGGGGAAAAAGGAGGGAAAAAAGGATACCCCCCCCCCAAAAAGACAAAGGAAAAAAAAAAACAGAAAAAGGGATTAAAAGAAAAAAGAACAAAATGATCAAGCAATAAGAAAACAGCTCAGTTTTTAAGTATAGCCTTAACCTTGGCCACATGGAGAAATCTTGATAAATCCTTCCATTATGCTGATAGTCCGTTCATATGCAGAGAACAACATACCATAAATCCAAGATTAGAAAAGTTTATTATGAAATTTTCGTTATTTCATTATGAAAAAAGTTCTTTTTTTTTTGCTATGTTCCATGCTTGATAGGCCCATAATTTTTAATATAATGATAGATTCCACATTTTTAGTATATTATTCAGAATCATATTCATAGCTTGTTACTCTGTCAAAAACCACATTTGCATGGATATTAAACCAATATCCAGAACAATAGCGAAGCAAGCCCATACGATATGTACAAGTGTCCCCTGCATCATTTTATATTTCCAACATGAAGTTGCCAGCCAACCTTTTTAAAAACTATCTATGGTGTCCAATAAACACGAAAAAAGTTGAATTAATTGCATCTTAAGGAACCTACTTAAGGGTCTTTAATCTGTTTAACCATTCATATGTTAATATGGGTTATTCCAACTCTTTCTCTCAATATTCTTGCAAATAGCAAAACACAGGGAGACATGGTTCTCATACTGATAAGAAGTCTAGTACTGTGTCTGAAACAATCAGCAATCACAGTTTGCTCTTCCTTCACTAAAGAGACTACCCTCCTCCTTTTTACATCAAATCAAATCAAAACTTATCTTTATTATGGTCATAGATCAGCATAAGAAGGGTGGGGTACAGTCAATTAAAAAGCATAAAAGATACATTGGAGTTTATAAAAAAAAGGTTTTGAAAAAGGGGGAGTAGGAGCATTAGGTGGTTGTGGGGGAGCATAAAGGTTAGTATATGGCAGACTACATCAAACTACTGAGTGCTCTAGTATGACAAACTATATGCTCATTAAGTCTCGTTTATGGCACAGGTCATCATCTGACGAATTTTAATCGCTGCTGCGCACAACCTGGCAACATTATGTAGCAAGGCTGGTATCTGAAAGCAGCAGGGAGGTGTAAAATTGTCCTGTGCGCCCTGGGTATTTATGCAATAATGGTGAGATGAGGCTTGTACGAATGTCTCGGGGATACAGGCACTGGAGAAGCACGTGCTCCGTTGTTTCTGCACGTCCAGAGTCACAGGGGCCTTGTCTCTCCGGGTAGGGGAACTTCCTGTATCAGCCTTCAAGGACAGCCGGGGGGAGGGCATGGCATGGCATCGTGCCAGAGTAAAAGCCCCTTTTTTCACCAGAAGAATAAGAGGAAAAGAACCCAAAGTTTCCCACCTTAATGTGCCTATGTACGATATAATTTCTCGTTTTAAATGTACTCATCTCATTTCATGCATTGTTGTTCACTGTTGTTCATTACACCCAGCCTTTCTCAACCTTTTGTCCCTGGAGGAGCTCTTGAAATATTTTTCAGACCTCGGGGAACCCCTGCACATTCAGGGTCAAATAAAGGGCAGAAGTTACAAAATTATTGTATTTGTTTCATGTGTAGGCCTGTATATATGCATGAACGGTGCTCTTAAACTAAAAATAAAGCATGAAATTTACCTCCTTAATGTGAAACCTGTGCTTGTTTTTTTGCTCAATTCTCAATACTCAGTTCTGGGCTGAACTTGAGTTTTAGAGATCAGTTGTGGGAAATTTTTGGCCTTTGCAAGTTGTGGGTCTTTTTGGCTATTTTGGGCTACTTTGAAGGGCATGTACAGTTTTTGAGCGATATATCAAACTGTCATGAATGATAACTGCAAAATGCTAGCACGTTGAGTCAGGTTGGCCGGCCTCCTCCCCTTTCCCTGCACCACTAGCACCTCGTTCTCCAAATCCAGCTTCTCCTTTCTCCTCCCCCGCCTTTCCACCTCCTCTCCCTAGGACCCCTTTGCAGAACTAGACCTGCTGACACCTTGCAACCTCCAACACCCCTCCCCTTAATATTTGGACTCCTCAACCTCTCCTGAAATCTTGGCACCCTGATGCCAAAGCCTCCACCACCACTTTTGCTTTTCCCCCACCTCCTCCCCCCTCCCCGCCTTTGTGGGTGGCTCCTGCTGCTTCTGTTGCCTGGGCCAGGCCAGCCCCAGATCTCCTGTGCCTGCCCTTAGGCAGAGCCCCCTGGGCGGCTGCACTTGCAGAAAGGAGAGCCCCGGCATGGAGGCCTCGGCAGCGTCTCTGTCTCGTGCGTGCACTCTTCACTCCTTGGCTCATGCTTTGCTCACCTCCCGCTTGTACACACCGCAATCCCCACCCCAACCCAGGGTCCGCACACGCTCCAGCGGGCCAACCCAGTGTTGGAGGTTGGGGGCGTTTTGTTTGGTTTTTGTCTCTGATTTTTTAAAATAAATCATGATCTCCCAGGGAACCCCTAGTGACCTCTCGTGGAACCCTGCTTGACAAATCCTGCTCTAACATTATTCAGAGCTCTGAAAGACTTGTTATTGGGTCCAAGCAACTAATACCCAATTTAACAGTATTCTTTAACTGTCTATTAAAATATGGTGGAATTGGAATTGTCTGAAACATATTTCGAGAGCCAGTCTGGTGTAGTGGTTAAGGCACCAGGCTAGAGACCGGGAGACTGGAGTTCTAGTCCCGCCTGAGGCACGAAGCCAGCTGGGAGACCTTAGGTGGGTCACTCTCTCTCAGCCCTGGGAAGAAGCAGGCAAGGGCAAACCAGGTTCTGAAAAACCTGGCCAAGAAAACTGCAGGGGCTTGTCTAGGCAGTGGCCAGGGGTCAACACTGACTCAAAGGTACAAAACAAAAATGAAATATTTCAGTGCTAATAGTAATTCAGGAGTTTTAGATGCTGCTAATTAATTGTAGAATCAAAAGATATATTAACTGAAGACACTGACAGTCTGCAGGTTTAGGCAATCTTAGATTCCTTGTGCAATAATCTACATTTTAAAAAATATCTCAGCAAGTAGCTGATCTAAAGTATTAACATTATGAACCAACAAATTCCAATACAAGAGAGGAAAAAACTGCACACCATAGAACTCCATTGGAGGTCTTTCCAATGCCTTAAAAGCAGGTCCATTCTGGGTCATGTGACTAGGAGGGAGGGGCTTTGGAATGACACAATTAGCAATATACCAAGTGACTATCCAGCCGACTTCTCCATAGAGATACATTGGAAGTTTTTTTTAAAAAAAATTCTCTGTAGCCTTGGGCCAGATAGGGCCCTTTTTTGAACTCAGATCTTTCTTTTGCCAGCTTCTCCTGCCACTATGAATTTGGCCCTGTTACTCTGCTGGTGACAGACAAATATCCCGAAGTGTCATAATATTGTATTGTGTAAATAATGGTCAACACTAAACTTCCATCCCAGGCTCTAGTTCTAAACAGGCTTTGCAGCCTTTAATGAAAGATTTAGAGTTGAATTTTGAATAAAAAAGGAACCAATCTCTGCCATGATGTCAGAGAGTTTACATAATAACTTTACAATTGTGCCCATAACTATTTTTTTTACCTAATCACATGAATTCCATGAAGAAATAGAAGTTAAGATGTATGCCCAATGATAAAACTGAAAATCAGGGAAAAGTATAATTTAGATAAAGAGAATCTGGCTGTTTGTCCTTCCCATAAATACCTTAATAACTTATCAATCTGTTTAAAATACCTTAAGATATTAACATAGGAATCCTTCTGAGTACATATATCAAACTTAAGTAATACTAATTTTATAGCATTTATCTTGCTCTATAAACTCATTGGGATTTTTAACTATTCATGAATATCAGTATTAATCTTAGATAAGCAGCTTCAAATATTTACATATACAGGTATTTTTTCCTTTGGCTAATTATTCCAAAATATTTAAAAGAATTCAAACACCAAATGAACCCCCAATTTTTACAAATTTCCATAGATACATTAGAGACCCCAGTTAATTGAGTAAGTTGTACCATATCAGTCAATTTTGGTATAGAACATTCATAATTATCCATAAAGCATAATAAACAACCTGGCTACTGACTTTTCTGCCAGAATATTCTTTAATTGCCTGATAAAAATAAAAAATAAGAAGAGACAAAGGACATTCCTGACGAGTTCCTTCCAATGTCTTGCTAATTGAGGAAGTATTTCCATTTGTAATAACCTTGTCCAAAGAATTAGAATAATTCACTTTAATCCAATTAATAAAAACAGAAGGAATCCATACTTGGCCAAAATCTGCTCTAAAAATGTCCACTGCACCATATCAAAAGCCTTTTCTGCATCTAATGAGATTACCATTGCCAACTCTATTTTTTCCTAAATATATATCTAAGATAGCGGTTAGTAATCTAATATCATTTGAGGCTTGTTGCCTTTCTCATGAAACCAGATTGTGCAGGAGGAGAAATTGAAGACTACATAATCTGTAGTTTCATATTAGAGTCATTGTCGAAGTTTTAGCATCAGCATTTACAAGAAAATTGCTGGTAGTCTGTACAATCAACAGAACCTGTACCAATCTTCAGAACTGGACTTTTATAAGCCTCATTAAAGGAAATTGGAAAAATTGTGTTAAAAAGCATTATTATAAACCTCCAGTGATTTAGGATCAAAACCCTAATCTATTTCTTATACCACTCAATAGATAGCCATCAGGGTCAGAAACTTCTCTTGTTTTCATAGATTTAAAGGTGCAGATTGACTGACAGCTTCGAGGCATTGTGCTGTTTTTGGAAAAATGATATCATTTAAAAATTATTATTTTCTTCCTCAATCACCTTTGTCTTAAAATTGTAAAGCTGAAACATAGAAAATACTGACTTGTTAGATCAGAGTCAGTATATATTTTTACATAATATTATGCTGGTCTATGACCATGAAAAAGATTTCATTTGATTTTGTATAACATCTTAAATAGTAGAAATATTACTTTGTTGTTGATGTTTCATTTGCCAGTTGAGAAATTTACCAATTCCTTTCCTTCAGTCCCAGTGCCTTTGTTTTATGTAGCTCAATGTCTATTATTTGTCTAGGGTGTACAGGGAATTCAGTTCCAAGTTACTAAAAGCTTTATGTACAGTTGTGTGAAAAAGAAAGTACATCCTCTTTGAGTTCTATGGTTTTACATATCAGGACATAATAAAAATCATCTGGCCCTTAGCAGTTCTCAAAAGTAGGTAAATACAACCTCAGATGAACAACACATGACATATTACACCATATCATCGTTTATTTTACAAAAGGAAACCAAAATGGAGAAGCCATGTGTGGAAAAACTAAGTACACTTTATGATTCAATAGCTTGTACAATCACTTTAGCAGCAATAACTTGAAGTAATCGTTCTCTGTATGACTTTATCAGTCTCTCATGTTGTTGTGGAGGAATTTTGGCCCACTCTTCTTTACAACATTGCTTCAGTTCACTGAGGTTTGCAGGCATTTGTTTATGCGCAGCTCTCTTGAGGTCCCACCACAGCATTTCAATCGGGTTGAGGTCTGGACTTTGACTGGGCCACTGCAGCACCTTGATCCTTTTCTTTTTCAGCCATTCTGTTGTAGATTTGCAGGTGTGCTTGGGATCATTGTCCTGTTGCATGACCCAGTGTCAATCAAGCTTCAGCTGTGGGACAGATGGCCTCACATTTAACTCTAGAATACTTTGATATATAGAGGAGTTCATGGTCGACTCAATGACTGCAAGGTGCCCAGGTCCTGTGGCTGCAAAACAAGCCCAAATCATCACCTCTCCACCACCGTGCTTGACAGTTGGTAGGAGATATTTGTGCTGATATGCGGTGTTTGGTTTTTGCCAAATGCAGTGCTGTGCATTATGGCCAAAGATCTCCACTTTGATCTCGTCTGTCCAAAGGACAGTGTTCCAGAAGTCTTGTGATTTGTTCAGATGCAACTTTGCAAACCTAAGCCGTGCTGCCATGTTTTTAGAGAGAAGAGGCTTTCTCCTGGCAACCCTTCCAAACGAACCGTACTTGTTCAGTCTTTTTCTAATTGTACTGTCATGAACTTTAACATTTAACATGCTAACTGAGGCCTGTAGAGTCTGAGATGTAACTCTTGGGTTTTTTGCAATTTCTCTGAACATTGCACAGTCTGACCTTGGGGTGAATTTGCCAGGACGTCCACTCCTGGGAAGATTGGCAACTGTCTTGAATGTTTTCCACTTGTGAATAATCTTCCTCACTGTAGAATGATGGACTTTAAATTGTTTGAAAATGGCCTTATAACCCTTCCCAGATTGATGGGCAGCAACAATCGCTTCTCTAAGATGATTGCTGGTGTCTTTACTCTTTGGCATTGTGTTAACACACACTTCAATACTCAAGACCAGCAAACTCCTAAAACTTCGGCTTTTATAGAGGTAGTCACACTTGCTGATGATCAGTTGATCAGGGGCATTTGATTAGCAGCACCTGTTTGCAACTTAGCCTCTTCATACCTACGGAAGCAGTAAGGGTGTATTTAGTTTTTCACACACAGCTTCTCCATTTTGGCTTTCTTTTTGTAAAACAAATGATGACATGGTGTAATATGTCATGTGTTGTTGTTCATCTGAGGTTGTATTTACCTACTTTTGAGAACTGCTAAGGGCCAGATGATTTTTATTATGTCCTGATATGTAAAACCATAGAACTCAAAGAGGGTGTACCTTTTTTCACACAACTGTAATTCTACTGGAGGTTGTTTTACATATGTACTTCAATGTTTCTAATTTTTAAAAATTTCTTTTTTAGATGTTCTATTCTTCTTTTTCCATGAAGTATAAGTAATACTACAACCACAAATGCCTTCAAAGCATCCCAAGCAGGTATTAAATGTGCAGATTATGTTATTTGTACAAAACCTTCAAAAGATTGTTTCATCTGTTTTGTAAAAAGTGAATCCATTAATGAGGATTTGAGTACTGTCTTTAAAAAAACAGTACTTTTCAGCATGGCTTAGGAATTATAGGAATAGAAGTTCAACACATCTGGAAGGAATCAAGCTAAGAACAGCTGTCTAATCACTCAATTCTGTATCTGTTTGGTTAAGAACAATTGAGACATTAAATGTACTTTATGGAAGTGAATGGAAAAAGAAAATGAAGAGCTGGGGAAGAGAGATTTGATCTACTCAAATCTCAAGACATTTGATAGTATGTGTCCAGGAAGTAGGAGAGGGAAGTTGATCAAGGAAATAAAGTTTGAAGCCTATAAACTATGAGGATTTTTGTATTCCACCTTGCTTTGCCCTATAGGAGCATGTTTATTGACCATACCTTTACCTGTATGGTTGGAAAAATCAGAGATTTGCTATCGACAGTTATATAGCATTGTAGGGAAAGTCTATGGGAAAGTATAAGAAAAGCATTTTATTCATATAGAGTAGGCACCCCCATGCACACCATTGTGAAGCCTGAGCTGCATTACCAAGCTGACGGAAGCTGTGATTAAGAATGGTCAAACTGGGTGGGGACAACCTCAACATTTTGTTGCAGATACTGTTTGCTATCTAATGAGGCTTTATTATGCCCCATTTCATTCATCCACAGGCTATTTCAGTTTTGTTTGACTATTTGGCAGACTCATACAGATGAGAACTAATTTTAAAAGCAAATAAAATCCAGTGGCCTGGTTCCCACGTCATGCTAAAATATAATTTGGTGGGAAGGCTTTGGCTTAGTGTGATGAATTAATCACACAGTATTTTACAATTATTTGTGAAACAGACCACAAACTGTGGTTAAAAATGCTGGCTTATTATTGTATAAATACAGCTGTAGTGATATAAATACCATGGAAATTAAGAGTAAAAATCTGTTTGACTTCTACAATTCTGTAAATAAAGACTTGAAAATAAATAATGGTTCACAAATAATTGCACTATACCAAGAAGATGCAGCTTTATTTCCAAGTCAGCCATGGTTGACATGAGCTAATCACAGACTAACTGGTGATCTTGCCTCCATAGTAAATGCTTTGGTAATTATCAGGCTGTACAATGTGTGGGTGAAACTATGTATTAATGATGTGTTTGACCCTCATAATCAGGATTCCCAACCCAAACCACAAAAACAAAGAAGCACCAATCTGAACCATGGCATGGGAGTGAAATGGATTTAACCATTTCCCCTTATGGCATAATTTCCCAGTGCCTCATGGATCCAGAAGGTTTCCAGCAGGTGCTTGGGGGATTTCCCAAAAATCTGGCGGGTGAATCTGCTGAGGGCTTAGTTCACTGTTGGCAATGAGAGGTGACCTGGGCCCTTGATCAGGTTGCCCCTTTGGGTGATGAAGCAGCAGAAGCAATGCCTGGAGCAGCAGTGGAGAAAGACAAAAAGTGAACCTGACCACATACAGGTATGTGGCTATGCTCAAGCCTACTCCGTGGTGATAAGAGAAGCGCCATTACTTCTTCTCCATTATAGCATCGGTAGGTTGTTGTCCAGTGGCTGTGTTTTGGGTGGCCAATTCCCTGCTAGGGATGAACCAACATCAAGAGTTACTACCTGATCATTGTGAACAATTAGCACCATGTTTTGCTGACAAAGTCACCCAGATTTGTTCAAGTAAGGTATCATGCTACTTGATTCCTTGGGGTTCCTGTGACTTCAGGAATAGGGCACACTCTATGCTATGCCCACTCTTTAAGAAGCCGTCTCTGGATCCAGAGGTGTTAGATAACTATCGTCTGACCTCCAACTGTCCCTTTTAAGGCAAGGTTGTTGAGATATTGGTGGGAAGTCAACTATGGTGGCCCCCTAGAAGAAGCAGATTATTTGGACCATTTTCAGTCAGGATTCAGGCCTGGAAATGGAATGGGGACTATGTTGGCTGCACTAAAGGATGACCTTTGTCTGGACATGGCTAAGAGAAGTGTGCCCACCCTGGTCCATTTAGATCTTTTAGCAGCCTTTAATACCACTGACAATAATATCCTTCTGGGATGCCTGTGAGAGTTGGGATTGGAGGCATTGCGTTGCAGTGGTTCTACTCCTTCCTCAGTAGGTGTTTTGAGTCAATGTGGGAGGTGAGATCAGCCCAGCGGCTATTCTCTTGTGAAGTGCCACAGAGGTAGGTCCTATTCTGTAGAGGCATAGAGAATGGCCTTGAAGGACAGTGGGAAGATTCATTACCATGGCAACAATCAGACAAGAGTGACTTAAGCCCATTCCAAGAAACTAACTTGAGAAAATGTCTTGGAGAGGCCCCTCCCTAATTCTCATGAAGTGAGGGAGGGAGAAACACATTCCGACTTGCAATGTTTTGTTACTATAGCTGTTTCAATAAAAGTAGTTTTAGACCTATATGGCATTGGTTTCTTAGTCTGGTCTACCCTATGTGCCTGACATTTCCCCCCATTTAATGTTTACATGAAGCTACTGGGAGAAGTCATCTAGTGGTTTGGGGTTCAGTATCACAGTATGTTGACGATGCCGCAAGCTGGACTGGTGATGCCATTGAAGTCCTATCCTAGTGCCTGTGAGGGTCTGGATGGGAGAGAACGGGCTTAAATTATTGCTGTATGTCCATCAGGGCTCTGTGTCTGCTCCACTGGTGTCTCTTGATGGAGTGGCACTACCGTTGAAGCAGGAGGTCTATGACTTGGGGTTCCTTCTGGGCTTGCGGCTCTTGCCAGAACAGCAGGTAGAGGATGTGGTCGGGGGGTGGGGGCTTCGCCCAGCTTTGGCTAGTGTACCAATTGTGGCTCTCTTGGGGGTGGGAAGGGCTTGCTACAGTGACTCATGCCCTCATCACCACCCATGTAGACTATTGCAACATACTCCACATGGGGCTGCCTTTAAAGATCACTTGGAGGCTGCAGCTGGTTCAGAATGCAGCAGCTCATGCACTAACTGGCATTTCCTGGTGAAAATACATTACTCTGGTGCTCCAGGCCCTACACTGGTTAACTGTAAGCTTCCGGATGTAATTTAAATGTTGCTCACCCATAAAGTCTTACGTGGCTCAACACCAAGTTATCTGCAGGACCACAGAAGAAACTACAATTGGTTCCCCATTTTAGGGGGGTGAAGGAGCTGATTTTAGGGAGGCTTGGCTATGCTGATTTTTGGTGGCAGCACTGGTCCTTTGTAAGTCTCCCAGGACATCTAATTGGTTCCCACCTTGCCTTTTGGGAACAGCTCAAAATGGAGCTCTTCCAGAGAACGCTTGGGCTGTGATCCCATCTTGGTTGGGTTATCGTGTGGTTTTGTTAATTAATGTCATTCCATGTTTTTAAATTGGTTTATGGACTTTTGTATTTTTTAAAGTGTATTTTAATATGTAATTTGTCTTGTCTAAACCACCAAGTATCCTTTGGAATGTGGTGATTATAAATGGAATAAATAAATAAATGAATTCCACTAATTATCCTTCCCTCACCACAAGATTCATATAAAATTGTCTGATTCTGTGTGATTCTCCCCTCCTCTTGTCATTTCCTGCCAGGAGCCCACACTGTTAGGAAAGCTATCTGGCTTCTGGAGAAGTATTTTGGATGCATAAAAGGCTACTGTGGGCAGTTAAAGGCGGAAAAAAACTGTTTTGTTGAGTGGCTTTTTGCTCACATCATTATGGAACCACATTAGCTCACCTAAAAATAGAAATATTCAATGCAAACAAAATTACAATGTAATCAGTAGCGTGGAAATCTCTTTCCTGTATTTATCTACAAATGTGGCGTATTTATATGAGGATGCATCCATTACTATAGTGGTTAACCAAATATAATACAAGTGGTGTGCCAGTTTGAGTGAGTATCCACTAACTGATTTTTGTGTAAGAGACTGGACTACAAGTGTTGCAAAGGGCTGCCGGTGTTATATAAGTAACCCCATTTACAGAGTTTAAAACTTGATGCTGCTATTCCAATCTGACATTCCTTCACTTAAAACAAGCGCAATTTTTGAAGGGCTGCGGACAGCCTGTGAGCCTCCCTAATTTTGGGTGGCCTGCAGAAAGCTGTGATGATGCCCCTCAGAAGGGTGGAGGTGCTATTTTAAGGGCGGGAATGGGAGGGGGAGGCCTCCAGGAGGCAAACTGCTTTCATGACCACCCTTAACCTTTCCATGTGAACAACCCCAAATCTTGCCTTTTTTTTCAGTACCATATTTTAGTGACATAATTTTGAGCTGCTTTTCATGTTTGGGGGAAGCACTTTTAATTTGCCTCCTTCTGTATCTAGTCTTAATTTGTGGAGGAGGAGGAGGAGGAGGCGGAGGAGATCATACAATATCTGACTATTTTTCCAGCAATTTAAAACAAACATATCTTAAACCTATTGCTTTGTTGTTTTAGAATACAAGGCAATACTATTTGGTAAAGATTCCTCTGAGCTTAATATAACGTTTAAATCAGAGAGGAAATGTTCATGATTTTCATCTTAAAAATGACAATTAGAATGCTGCAGTTTAATAAGACCATGATACTTATTTTCTTCAAATATGAAAGTTTCAGATCCTAATTTAGATTTAAATATTTTAGCCAATTTATGTAACAAACTTCAGCTGTTAAAAGGCAGTAGGATTTCCACCAATCTCTTTCTTTTGATAAAGACCAGCATGGACTTTGAAAGTCTAAATGTCAAATTGCCCTTATTGTAAAAAATTGTGCAACTGCCTAGATATTTAAGTTTATATAGGTAATTTAAAATGACTGGATATGACAATTGTATGTGCTCCATCTTCAGTCTTGTACTTTTTGAAAGGTTGGCAGGAGGCTAGCCTAAAAATAGCATATGTCAATAATTAATAATAAATTTATTTTTATTTTAATAAATAAATAAATTTATTATTTATTATTAGTTATTGAAGTATTACTATTTTTAGGCTAGCCTCCTGCCAACCTTTCAAAAATGGTCACTGCTCATCCTATACAAATATCTGCATTATTGCTGAGTCTCCTATGGGCAGTGAAAGAGGATCTTCCTTTTTCTATTTTTAAAAGTTTCTCACTTCATTGTCTGGAAGCAATTCTCAAGTCTCAAATATCAAAGTGGCTATTATTCATATGCTTGATTTGCATCATCATCTAAACATAAATGGAAGGATTGGCAAATAATATATGACCTATTCTTGACTGCATTTTTTAGCATGTTCCTCCATTATGCAACTATAGGGAACCCCTCCCTAAACTGAAAAATATTATAAAAAATAACAGGTCAATATAAAGACATTTTTTACTTGTAAGAGTGACACCTATTGGTCAAATTAGAGATGTTAAAGTGACACACACGTACAAATATCATACTTTCATGAAGTGATATTTATTAAATGGATTAATGCATCATTTTACAGCAAGCCTTTCCCTTCTCCTCAGGCCTAAAGGATAGTTTTTAAATGTCCCGATCCACTTCTTTCATTAAAACAGTCTCTTTATATAGGTTCATATATCACAAAGCATTTTGTTACAAGAATTCATAGAAAACTCTAAAGTGACTTTCAATAATGTCAGCTTTCATAGTGGCCTCCATAAAACATTAAAAAAAGCAATAAATGCAGTTAAGTCACATTATTCTGTAATACACAACTTAAATAGCATAACAAAATACTGGGCAGCTTATACAAAAATAATAAAACTGATTATTATAAACTGGCTATTTCAGCAGTAATGTGGGAGACAGTACAATAGGACTACAATCTGACAACTGGCATTTTTCGGCTCATCTTACTTTCTAGAATTATTTGGGGGTTTGGCTGTTGAAGAGTGTATGGTAGTGTTTTTGCGATTAGAGAATATACATAGCTTCATATTTCAGCTTCAGTGAATATCATATTGTATTTGACTACTGTCCCAATACATTTTTTAGGAAACTTAATCTGAAGCAAAGAAAGGTGTGTTTCAATCTTGCATGCTGGCCAGTACAATTCATTTCCTCCAGGTTAAAAAAGTAAATATTCAACACTGATGTAGTTTGATCTTGAGTAAGCAACACAAACTAAGATAGGCAAAGATTAGGGATGGAATTATCAATTTTTGAATTCATTTTCTTAGTTGCATTTGCAATTTAAATTGGATTTTTTCATGGACAAATCTAAGTGCTGTAAATACCAGGTATTTGGCTGGAAAAAAACCCCCACAACCATGTTAGTACTAAACAAAGGTTAGATAGAAATATTTGGCAAAATACCCCAAAATTAAAATAATCACACTGAACTAAGTGCTCTAAAAAAATCTGGAAAATAATTTTTGGACAAAGTCAAGTCAGAAGAGGGCACTTTCTGATTTCTGACTGCATTTTATATTTATTTATTTATTTATTTATCTATCTATCTATCTATCTATCTATCTATCTGTACGGTGGAACTTGAGATATTCCCACTTTGGATGTGAACAACTAGATGAGTCCCCAACTTTTATTTCTCCATACTCTTGTTGTATGATATGGCTTGTCCTCTACTTTATGTAGCACAGGTCCAGGAATTCATGCCATAATAAATCTGGTTGTTTTTAAAGTATCCCAGGAATCTCTGCTTTAGTTCCAATTGTAATAGCTTTGTAAATGGATTCTTAAAGAGTTCCTGCAGTGTAAGCCCTGTTGAGTAGGAATCATCAAATATCTAATATCTGAACATCTTATATAAAGGAAGGAGAGCTTTCTTACTTTTCAAGTAATATGAGACCAGTATTTTTAACAGTGCCAACTATTATGTCTCCAAACTTTAAATTCTGTGGAACAAAGAAATAGAAGCAAATTGATTAAGATGGCATTTTAACCACTTGTCTTTATTAAATGACTCCTTTTAAAATGTAACAGTATTGGACAAAGCCGATATTTTTGAACGAATTTGTGTTTGTAATTTTACGTATAGAACTTACACATCAGAAGCAAGCATACAGTAGGCAAGGACACTGCAGGAATTTGAATTACATGCTTGAAAAAGCAAATACTTCAATTTAAATTGCAAACAGGACACTGTCTGTCTCAAATCTGGCTTGCTTTCCCTCTGCAACTCAATAGCTTACCCTGAAATGGGGCACACTCGAGGTGACAATAGGCATTTAGAAGTCCTGGCAAAGTAATGATGTGGATGAAACTGGAACAAGCAATGTCATCTGTAGAAAAGGCTCACTGAGGGCTACTAGAGCTCCTGCTTTCACTCCCTCTTGCCTTTGGCCTCAAGATGTATCATTCTGTGTTGCTCAAGAAGCACCCAGTGCTATGGCTACATGTCTTTGGAAGCACTCAAACCTGGAACTCCCAAAAGACTTCAGCTTTTTCAAGCACCTAAACTGCACTCCTCAAAGATCAGTCCTTTTCAAGTTAAATGGCAGGACGCTTGCCCAACCAGATGACAAATACAAAATGACTGCTGCTTCCTCCAGATGCTGTCAAAGCAGCAGTTATGCAAGTATGGCTCATTGCAGAAAATCCAACCAGTTCCCCAAAGAAGTCTTTCTTCTTTTATTGGCATCACATTTCTCCATGGACTCCAAATGCAAGATATGGTTGCACTTATTTCCCAAGGCCTTTTCAATTTAGATGCCACATGCTATGATCTTAACTCTGATGTTTGGATGGACTTAAGGTAAAAGAGCAAAATAATTAAATGGTAACAAGGGTGTTTAACCTGGATTGCTCACCACTTTTTATCTCAAAATTGCCTCCTCAAATTGCTCTTTTTTACTCTAGGGGAAAGAGATGAAAGCCATGTGAAGTTCTCTCGCCAGGAAGAAAGCAAGCCAAGTTAGTGACACAGTTTAGGCTAGATGATGATATACGGCTCAAAATTAATTATAAGTCCATCAGATGCTTTAAGTCACCAATGAAAAATAAAGACAAGTATTTAGGCCATTCATTTATATCACATATTTCCTAATGAAATTAATATTTAAAAAATTGCAACAGAGAACTGAATGGTATTAATTGAAAAAACCAATAAAAGATATACAAATATGATAAAAAGTGAAACACAAATTGTTCTTCGTTATATCCTTTGATGAAATAGGCTTTTACAGCCTTTATCTTAATGTGCATGTTAAAATTCTTATCTCAGAAACAATCATGGGGAACAATACATCAGAAGGAGCGCTTAGAGATGCAGCAGATGGGCAAGGACTTGCCACTAAAACATCACAAATAATGCTGATGAACAATTTCTTTCTCAAGCATGAACCTATTTTTAGTTCCTCCCCACAACTTATAGGTATTCATGATTAAAATAGCTTTTGAGGAACAATGCAGTTTATGCATTTTTGTTCATTCAACTAAAATAAATGTGACTACTGAACAGAACAACCTTCTACTTTCAAATGTGATGACAAAGGTAGCATGAATTATTTTATTTGTTATATCTAACACAAAATGCATGCTTTTTATATTGTTCTCCATAAACTAAAAACTGAATTAACATATCTTCAATTTTTAAAAAATTCTTCACTTATTATACATTTTATACAATTAGAAGAGTGCAATTGTTTAACTTGTGCACTATTTTCCTTCCCCTGCGTTACAGTATGGATGGGGTGGGGGTGAAATTACACTGAAACAATGAGCCTGCCACATTAGAAAAATAAATTGTCTTTGATTTACTAATGGAATTCTGACACCATGCTCCTATTCATTTTTAGAAATCTGATCTTACAAAATGGCGAAGAATGTACCTCATCATACTTTCTCATTCAAAATATTGACACATGGAAGTACTCTTTCAATAAATGCTTCTCAACTGATCATTTGCTAGCAGTATAATTTTAAGGAAGAGAGCATTCCCCACCCCCCACCCCGGATAACTGGAGAGTTAACCTAAGAGCAAAATGTCTATGGCATCGAGTCATAGTTGGGGAACAGAAAATTACAAATTAAATTATGTTTTCAAACTTTTAAACTTGGGACATTGAACTATATAGATGTGAGACAAAGTGAAATCACATTCAAACCCTACAGTTACTGTCAGTATATTCTGACAGACCTAATACCAAACAGATCTAAAGTGGGGCTGTGCTACTTTCAGAGACTTTTGTTTGCACCAGCATCCCCTTCTGCTTTTTATTTAATTAGCCTCTTATCACATTAAAAAAAAAAATCCTAGAAAATGCTTAAGAAAACTTGCTGTCCCAGGCTGCCTGCTTTTGGGGAGTAGGAAGAGACATCTGTCCAAAGGGAGTTCACAGAGTAAGACCCACCTCTTCCCTGACCCTTTTGATATTTGAGATAATAAAAGGAGGCAGCCAGGCAAACTGGGTCCATTCAGGCTAATGGGCACTAGGCAACTCCCTTCTCAAAACGAGGCTTCCTTTTCTGTGTACCCTTTTGGAGCACAGCACCTCTGGGGCAGCGGGGAGGGTACTCTAGTCCCGCTAATCAAATTTCTTCTTGCCCTTGAATACTGCTATCTTGAGAAATCAGTTTGGCAAGTGTAAGTGAGAAATGGAGCTCCTGCAATGTTTTCTCCAACCAAAAATTCCTGAACTTGTCCTTTAAGGCTGATTTAGGGATTGCGCAGCTGGATACCTCAGACCTTCCTTGTAAAGTTAGATTTAAGCAAGCCATAGATTCAAGTCTGTAAAACTGCTTGCCATGAAAACTGTGACTGTTTGTCTCCCCCACCCCAACTCCAGACAGTTCAGTGTAGCTCAAAGGGCAAACACTGATAAGAAAACCTAATTCCATGAATACTCAACTCAACGGTACTGTCAAAGCAAGCTAGAATGAAATGTGGTAGGGCTATAACTTCCAGTAAATGCATATTGTATGAATCTAGGCCGAAGTCTTAAAAGAACTGGCAGCCAAGCTGTAGGTATGCTATGACTCTAAAGAATAAAAGCAAGATACTTTTACAAACTTAGTAAATAATAGACAAAATACATTGGGAAAGTAAATGATTTTTAAAATTATGAAAAGTGGGCCAAAAGAGGGTGAAAAATATTACTATAATAAAATTATTTTATTCAGAAAGTTGTCATGCTAGGTGCTATGTTGCTTGTATGGATGGATAGATCTGCCTGCCTGCATGACAACAGGGTTCATGCTGTGGCAAGTGCTATAGTAGTTTCAGTCTAAGCAAATGTCCCTACTGGTTTTCAAGACACAGGTAGTCCCCAGTTTAAGAACAAGTTCTGTTCCCAAGGCCTGTCCTTAAGTCAAATTTGTATGTAAGCCAGAACAGCATTATTGTATAATACTGCATAAGTAGTATTGTGTAATGAACTTGAACCATTGTGTATTTAACTCGAATCATTATGTATTTAATTCAAATTTTGCTACAATAGGCTCTGTTCTTAACTATGGGTTGTCTGTAATCTGGGTGTTCTTAACCCAGGGACTAGCTGTTGTAGTTTAGTGCGCCAGAGGTTGTAACAGTCATGTGCAATTATGTACTGTTCTATATATTTTCTATATGATTCTTTCTACTGGGTGATTTCCAGATATGTTGGATTACAACTTCAATAAATCCCAGTCAGAACACCAAAGGTTGATAGGCTTTTGTGACAGGTGTGAATAATATTCTAGAGGAATAACTAATGAAAAAAGAGGAAGAGATGAACTGAACAGACAGGATCCTTTTCATTAAACTCTAAAGTAGCCAATCACATATAGGCAACTTGATGTCAATACTAAGCAAGGCCATTTTGGCTGTGAAGATAACCAAGACATAGAACTCATCCCTTGACAATCGGGCAAATGAATCCAGATTTTAGCTTTTCTACTTAAAAACATGCCTAAGCAACCTGTACACAATGAGTTTAAGATAAATTACAAAGATTAGACAAAAATGTATTTTCAGTAAGCACCAAAAGCGTTCATTAAGGAAAAATATACATAAATACTATATTTAACTGACAAATTGCATAAACTATACCATAAGAATGACAGCCAGCCAGGGCTCGTTTACACACACAAGGGGCTACATCCAACCACTCACAAGCATATGCAAGAGATTTTACCTTTGCTCTTCCCTCTATGTCACCCCCCACTTTCAATTCTGCTCTGCATTTGTATTTCTAATTCTCACATGCATCTTGGTTTGGTGAAAATATACCATATATCACCTATGGTAGACCTTTCTTAGCTTGTAAATTTGCCAATCAAAAATACATTTAATTAGTATCACACTACTTGGGTAGATAATTATTGGTTGTACAAAAGATCCTTTGATTCCTTACATTTTGTTCAACACTTTCCTGATTAGAATTTCCCAACCTATGTCATTCATTATGAAGAAAAATTAAATATCTAATTTGGAAGCATGAAAGAGAAAAGATTTGTTCTTTCTTTTCAGTTTTTTTAAAAAGGAGTCTTAAAGGTAGGGGAAAATCATGCATTAACTGTAATCTTAGAGCACATATACTGATGGATAAAAGCAGTTACTTCAAGCTGATTACGCTCTGCAGAATTCATGGTTAGAAACCACTGGTTGCCGAATTATCAGATTAAACACAGCTACTGACATTTTAACTCCAAAAAGAATGTGTAGTAGGAATGGAAACATAAAGTATATTATGAACTACAGACTATTGCACATTTCAACATAATACAAGTGTAAGATAGAAAGTTCAAAAGATAATACACTCTGTTACACAGAAACATACAAATGATTTGTGCACACAACTCAAAACATGAACAGCGGATGCCACCATAGCCCACTGGCTTAGCTGTTTAGTGACCTTTAGAAACCGGTCCAGACTGATTATCAGCAATACATTTTCTTGTTTTTGTTTTTTAAAAAAAATATTTTGAGACCACAGCATTTGATACATATATATATAATTCTGTGGTCAAGGATGAACAGATGTAATTTTGCAATTCTAAATAAAAAGTGCAAAAATGTAAAAAAAAAAAGAACAAAATTAAAAATATGGAAGCATAAGCTAAAAATTGTCTGCATAGCTGAAATCTATTTAAAGCAAGTCCTTGGTAAGGAGTACTGAAAGAAGAAAGCAGGGTTTGTTTGTTTTTTAAATATAAAATGTCTTCTGCATGTTCATTAATAGAATACAATAATGTCAGTTGTGTAAGCTTTTAAACAATTCACAGACAGTTCACTCCTGCATCTTTAGACACCATAGTTGTTGCAGTACCTCCTTCTCCAAGGTAAACAGCTGTACTGGATTTAGAACTAACCACCCTGTCACTCCCATTGTTGTTAATCTCACAATCCAGGGGTTCTGTGGAGATGACCCATGTTGAAGGGCGCCATCTCTTTAGGGAATAAGGCGTTTTCACACGTTTCTTGATCTTTTCTCCTGAGCCGGATTTGCCCTCAAGAGATGATTCACCCACTAAAAAGGAAGAATACACAATGTTATCACATAGGCTAAAAAACATAAGAACAATAAAAAGAGCCAAATCCTATGACAAGTAGTAGATGATAGACTTTAACCATGTACTCAATTGTATACAATAATAAAAAAAGTACAGTAACTAAAATGCAAGATGATTTACCACCTAATCTACTTATTTTCTATCTAGTTTCTGTTATTGTCACTACTAAAATTTTTAAAGTGTTATTTTGGACCTATTCTTGAATGGCAGATCTAAGCAGAATGAACAGCAGACATTTAGAGTACAGTTTATGCTAGAGTGCAGATAAGAATGTACTCTTACTATGAAAACTTCTTGGACACAAAACAACAGAATACCAAGGAATACCAATGCCTTCAGCCAAGTCTTCCTAGGATATAATTTGTTTTGTGCAGGGATTGTTTTAAATGGAGAAGCATCAAACATTCAGTCACCCCTTCCCTAATTAAAAAATGCTGAAAAGCACCAAAAAATTGTGCTGATTCTTTTGCTCTAAAAAAAACATACATTTAACCTAGTATCAAAGTTTTTCACTCAAATATTTACCACTGCATGTCTAAACTGACTAGTTAAACTCTTAGCTCTGCTTCTGAAAGCTACCACACTAAAGGGACTGATACTTTTTTTTCCTAGCGTTTTCCCCACATGTGCAGGGTCCACTTTTCAGATCACCAAATGTTGATCCATTGGTTGCAACAGGAATTGACTGACCGGCTTGTTATCCAAGCCTGACATCGTGGGCTGTGAGAGTGACTGGCCCAAATTCACCCAGCTGGCTTTCAAGCCTCAGGCAGGACTAGAACTCACAGCTTTCTAGCCTGGAGCCTTAACCACTTGACAAAACTGGCTCTCACTAGAGAGACTGATATGCTATGAGAAAACTAGTAAACCAGTAAACCAAATCATGGGTTTCCTCTGATGTTTGAAAATTCAAACATAAAGTTCTAAATTATATTTAATGCATAGTTGGTATGAAGGCTTAATTCAACTACAGGTAATCCTCAATTAGCGACTGCCTTGTACAGTGACCATCTGCAGTTATGATGATGATGAAAAAGTAACTTTTCAATCAATGCCCGCATTTACAATCTTGCAGGTCTGTAAAGGAAAGGAAAGCTGAAGTAAGATCATAAGCACAGTCGTGGTTTCACTTAGCAACTGCTTCACTTAACGATCAAGTTAATTGGTCCCAATTGTGGTAGCTAAATGAGGATTACCTGAAGTATGGCAAAGAAACTATTCAGATTCTACTGGACTATAATGGAAAGAAGGCTCCTTCTCCTTTAATTAAATTACTCAAACTAAATAATATAGTGTTTTACATAAATCTGATACAGCTTCTTATTTCATATAGATAAAGATAAATTATTCTGGTGGTATTCAGCTAAAATTGAGGATATGTACATGCATACACATAATATCTGTTCTTCCATTATGCAGCATATTACAGGATAAGAAAGCTTTCTAAAATGTAAAAGAATTACTGCTCAAAGTGACTTAGAATATAATGACATAGTGAATTGGTAATGAGCCATCTATCAAGCAACGGAAGGTTTAGTCAACCCTTGAAAGCACTCTTTGTCTCATGTAACTTGAAAACATTGATAGATTTCCCTTGCTAATTCCTCGCCTTCCGAAAGAGTCTATTATAATATTGGGCATATATAACAAACCAAAGATCAAATGTTTAAGAAAAGACAGTTTTGCTAAAGCACTTTCTTGAAGTCATGGCTTTCTTAGGAAAAATACACTAAAACCCCTGCACAAATTATTTTTAGATTCCATAAGCATAAGCACATATTTATGCTTACGAGATGAAAGGATACACTTCACGGGAAAGAACCGAGGTAATTCAACTGAGCTACAAGGCAGACAGCAATGGAACAAATACAGAAAGGGACTTATGCTTCGGTTTGGGGGAACTGGGCTGCAAACAACAACTTTACTACTTGTCACCTAAAATCAACATGCTTAATTCTGGGAATAATTTTGCCAGTATTCACTGATGAATCCCAGCAGAACTCACACTGAATATTACACCCATCCAAAATATTTGTGGCAGAAAGATCCAATGAGTTAGGTCTCTGCGCTCTTCTAGTGTGGGTCGGTCCAGAATTTGGTGCCGTTCTCCGGCTGCTCTGGGTAGAAACACCTTGCTCTAGATACAGGTTGCCGCCGTTGTTGTTGTTGTTGTTGGTATTTGTCCGGCCATTTTCCAGTGACCGTTCTCTTCTATCTACCAGTCGGTCGAGAATGCCCTCGTCATGGCTCACTTGCTGCTCCCTTCTTAACAGCGGCTCATGTTCATCAGGGCTTGAGTTGATATTCAGACGGCTATCCTCTCCACTGAACTGATGCTGCAGCATTTCCTGGGCTCTGTGTGCTCCTGAGCTGGTTGTTTGGCCTGATGGCACTGTCCCGTTGACATACTGTGTCGATACAGTATGAGAGTTTGTTGTATGGCTCCTCCCTGCCACTTCATTTGTCGTAACTGTTACCAAGTGAGGTTCTGCAGCATTTATAGTATTCATCTTGGCAACTCCGGTTTCTACTTGCTTCAAGTTTGATTTGTGCTTCCCTCCAAACTTCAGCCGAGGCTCCTTTGTTGAATTTTTGGTGTTTAAGGGTAGGCTAGTAGGCCTCTTTGGGAGGTTCTGCTGTTTGGGAAGAGGGTAGACCTGAGCAGGCTGAACATCTGGAATTAGACAGGCTTGGCCATTTCCAACTTGCATGAAATCCTGTTGTCCTGTTGCTTCTACTGCCAGTTTTATCAGTGGGTACAACAAACTGGAACTAGTGCTGCTAAGTGGATCTGGCCCACTGAACTGTTTAAGAGAATGCTCCATCAGGTTTTCATCAGAGCTTTCTTTTAAGTTTTTATCCACTTCTTTTGGATCCAGCTTGTTAGTTTCCAAGTCCTCCTCTGTTAGCTGCAGACAAACAGGAGTTGGACCAAGTGACTGCATGCCATTTGCAGCACAAATGTTTGTTTCACCTGAATAAGGCATCTCAGATATGGTGGTCATGCCAGTGCTTGGAGTAAGGCCAGTTGTGTTAGTGGTGGTAGTGTTGGTTGACAAGCTGGTGACACTAGTCTCAGGGCTTGGAATACGAGCTTGTGCTTGCTGCCGCTCATAGTTAATGGAATTTCTGTTCTTCTCCCCAAGTGTCAGTGGTGTGCTTGACATTGAAAGTTCAGACGAAATGTTCTTCACTTTGCTATCGCTGTGATTAATTGAATCCTCAATGAAAGATGAGGAAGAATACTCTTGATATGGTCTGATCTTTGCCATTCGTCTATGATGTGAGAGATTTCTTTAGGAAAACAAAAAGACAATAAGTTTAAGAGTACTTAGATAGTGTTTCATCTTAGAAGTATTTCAAATGCAAAAGAAGATATTTTAACCAAGTTTAATGACTGGGAGCCTGTAGAAATGGGAGGGTTCAGTGCTGATATTTCACAGGTTTCCATGTGACCTCCTTGATATTTCGCCCCTTCTCTTTAGAAGTGGCATGCCTATGTTTGTTCGTTTTTTTAATTATGGTTAACCCATTCCCAGCAGTGTTACTAACACAGCTTTTTAAAATACAGGGGGAAGGGAATTTTTGGGTGATCTTATTGTAAATGCTCAGTTTCATTCTCTGTTTGTGGTGAAGAAGCAAATAACAATGGGATATGTGCCAGTTAATTTAATCACTAGAGAAGATGACAGTTGCCCATGAGGGCAGAAAACCTTCTGAAGCACTCTTGCAAAATCTGTGGTGTTTAATGAAGCTGCCAGATATAGTTTACATGGCAGTTCTACATACTTCTGTAAGGAATACATTAGTGGAGAAGACTCCAGGTGAGGCTGTTATCCTGAAAAAGCAAGCTGTTGGTTCTTAAATACTTTGGTAATGTATGTCTAAAATCACACATTTGGTTAAAACAGAGATTGGGGTTTTGATCCTTTATGGAAGTGGGGTGACTGGAAAAGAGTAAGAGAGGAGGAATAATTTCTAGCCTTTTTTGGGCTACTGGGTATTTTGGAATTTGGAGATTATGTTATGGACATACTCAGAAAATGTTAGCCACAGAAGATGGGGTCGGCCACAAACCTATATGGGGCCCAGAAGCATTCTTGTTAATACAGATGCTAGAAGAGTATTTACTTCTGTCTGATTTTTTAAAAATTAAAATATTCTTTAAAACAGAGGAGGCATGAATAGGACATTTCCAGGCACCAAGGAAAATGCCCAAAGGCAACTCAAGGTTCATGGGCATCATATTGCTTATGCCTGGAGTAAAATGTCTCCCTCTTTTAGTGAGATATTTTGTGCACTTGAAGGGTTTTGTATGAGAGTTTTAAATCTTAACTGTCTCTATGTATCCAGGATGTGACAATTCTGCCTGAAGGAATGAAAGGATTCAGGGAAGAATGAAGGTTGTACTCATTCCTGAGGTAAGTGAATGACAGTATGTACTTCTGATGTGACAGGGGGATCACTACAGAGGACTATTCCTTTTTTATGGACAATATATCTGATCTACAGGTCAGGAAAAGGACACTGAACAAAAGCTACTAAGATAAAGTGAACATTCTAAGAAGAGAGGTTGAAATATAAAAATTTATGCCTAGGCAAAGAAGGGGAAAGAACTGGGGTGGAGTACAGCAGAACCAAGCTTGGAAACAAACATCTAAAAATGTAATTCTTGCCTTCCTGAGCAACAGGAAAAAAAATCTTTGCAGGATGCCTTTTCATGCCAAACTAAGAATATTTTCAATTCAAACAATGTCAAGTACATCTCAGTAAGTATCTTTCAAAGTAACCACAACTGTATTTAACTGTATATAACAATTTGTGCAATACTTTCCTGGACTTATTTTCAGTTTCATACTGAGACCGCCTATAAAAGGAATATAGATGCGGTTGAAGATATTTTTCTTTATCTGACTTCAATATTGCAATACTGCTTGGGTTTAGCTTCCTTTTCCAAGTATGCAGCTAATATGCAGATACTGTGTATGTGATAACAATTCTTAAGAAATTACTTCAGAAAAAAAAAATCATTACAGCCTATGACTCATGAATAACCAGCATAACAGGAAGATGCTACTGGTTGGAAAAACAGCTTTTTCTATATATGTAAATTAAGTGTTGGAGAAATGTGATGTTCCTGTAGTGAAACCAAACCTTTAAGAAAAGCATGTGCAACAAATGTGGAGCTTATGTGCATATACTGTACTACTTTTTTTTTTTTGGACTATATACCGTTCATTTTGCATAGCTGTAGACATAGGGTTAACAGTTGGGCTGACAGATTTATTCCTCTCCCAAATCATCATGAGTTCAGCCATCCTCTCTTCAGCACACTGGGCTGTCAGCCGAGCTTCAGCATCTTGATCCCAGCAGTCTTCGATTGTCTCTTTCAGTGACCTCACAGCCTACCAAAGAAAACAGGATGACATTTTCTCACCCTTTTTTTAACCTTTTGTTCTTCAATACCAGTGCTAATGATTAACAGTTGGATCATGCATTATTATTAAAAACATACGGGTCTAGGAAAAGTAGTATTGGATAAGACCAAAGGCTTATCCATTCTAACACTTTTTTCCATAACAGCTAACTTGATATTTAGGAGAAATCCTAAAATATTTAGGAGACATAAGGTGCATTCGAAAAGTATTCAGTCCCCCTTCACTTTTTTCAATTTTGCTATGTTGCAGCCTGATACTACAATTGTTCAAATTCACTTTTTCCTCATTAATCTACACTTAGTACCCCATAATGACGAAGTGAAAACAGAATTTTAGAAATGTCTGTAAATGTATTAAAAAGGAAAAACTGAAATATCACATTGGCATAAGTATTCAGACCCTTTACTCAGTACTTTGTTGAAGCACCTTTGGCAGCAGTTACAGCCTTGAGTCTTTTTCGGTATGACGCGACAAGCTTTGCACACCTGGATTGGGGGATTTTCTGCCATTCTTCTTTGCAAATCCTCTCAAGCTCAGTCAGGTTGGATGGGGACCATCAGTGGAGAGCCATTTTCAGGTCTCTCCAGAGATGTTCAATAGGGTTCAAGTCAGGGCTCTGGCTGGGCCACTCTAGGACATTCACAAAGTTGTCCCTAAGCCATTCCTGTGTTGTCTTGGCTGTGTGCTTAGGATCGTTGTCATGTTGGAAGGTGAACCCTCGGCCCAGTCTAAGGTCCTGAGCACTGTGGAACAGGTTTTCATTGAGGATATCTCTGTACTTTGCCCCATTCAGCTTTCCCTCAACCCTGACCAGTCTCCCAGTCCCTGCTGCTGAAAAACACCCCCACAACATGCTGCTGCCACCACCATGCTTCACTGTTGGGATAGTATTGGGCAGGTGATGAGCGGTGCCTGGTTTCCTCCAGACATAATGTTTAGAATTGAGGCCAAACAGTTCAATCTTGGTTTCATCAGACCAGAGAATCTTGTTCCTCACAGTCTGAGAGTCCTTCAGGTGCTTTTTTGCAAACTCCAAGTGGGCTTTCATGTGTTTTGCACTGAGGAGAGGCTTCTATCTAGCCACTCTGCCATAAAGCCCAGATTGGTGGAGGGCTGCAGTGATGGTTGTCCTTCTGGAACTTTGTCCCATCTCCACACAGGATCTCTGGAGCTCAGTCAGTGACAATCGGGTTCTTGATCACCTCTCTTACTAAGGCTCTTCTCCCCCGATTGCTGAGTTTGGCCGGGCGACCAGCTCTTGGAAGAGTCCTGGTTGTGCCAAACTTCATCCATTTGAGAATTATGGAGGCCACTGTGCTCTTGGGAACCTTCAGTGCAGCAGAAATGTTTTTGTAGCCTTCCCCAGATCTGTGCCTTGCAATAATCCTGTCTCTGAGCTCTGCAGGCAATTCCTTTGACCTCATGGCTTTTGCTCTGATACAGTATGCATTGTTAGCTGTGAGGCCTTCTATAGAGAGGTGTGTGCCTTTCCAAATCATGTCCAATCAATTTAATTTACCACAGATGGACTCCAATCAAGGTGTAGAAACAGCTCAGCAACAATCAAGAGGCACCTGAGCTAAATTTCAAGTGTTGTTGCAAAGAGTCTGAATACTTATGCCAATGTGATATTTCAGTTTTTCCTTTTTAATAAATTGACAGACATTTCTAAAATTCTGTTTTCACTTTGTCATTATGGGGTACTAAGTGTAGCTTAATGAGAAAAAAAATGAATTTGAACGATTGTAGTATCAGGCTGCAACATAACAAAATTGAAAAAAGTGAAGGGGGTCTGAATACTTTCTGAATGCACTGTAGTTCTCTCCAAATATTGTTTCCCAGCAATTGTCATTCAGAAGTCTGCTGCCACTGATCATGAAGATTTCATAAATCATGACTAGTTGTCACCAATGTTTTCCTCCTTGAATTTGTTTAATCTCCCTTTAAAGCTCTCCAAACAATTAATAAGTAATGATATATTGGAAAACTGTATTCCTGCGGCCTCTGGTCTATTAGCTGTCAATATATAGCAGGCATTTAACACTACAAAAATAAAAGAGCTGACATAGCAAACATTATGGAATGTATCAGCATTTTTCTATTTTGCACTCAATTGTTTGTTACAGCACTTAAAATTTCACAACAGTGATCTGTCTCTACCTTCATGGTCCAACAACATCAACTGAACTGAAAAGTACTGCCAACTGAAAAGTAAAAGCAGCATAGCTCATGTTCTGCTTTTCTTACCAAGCTGTTCTCTTTCCAGGCCTCTGGGAATTTTGGTCTTTGCTTTTCTCTTGAAACAAGGACTTGCATATCTTCAAAAGTGGGGTGGTTTCCAACTTCTATTTGGAATGCTGTTTGGAACTCTGGCACAGATTCTCCTGTTTGGAGAAAAAGTTATGTCAATGTTATCATAAAGTAGAAGAAGCAAAATAACAGAGTTGATGTTGAAATGTTGGGGCATAGCAAAAAAAAAAAAAAAGTGCTTATCATATTGTTTCTTCTTTCTTCACAGCCAAGATTGGATTTGTTAATTTACACAGGCAGAAAATAAATAGGGAAATGGTATATAAACAGCTGGAGATGTTCTGAAAGTTTTCACTGAAGCTAATAATTAAGCAAAATTCCTAGAAGTGGCTTACCCATACAGCTAGGTGATTCAAATGTAATAAACATTTTCAAAAGCCTTCTGGCTGCACATTTATGTACCCCCTACTTATATTATTTAGGACTCTGATTTTAGAATAGCTTTGAGTTGTAAAAAAGAAGGAACAGCTCTGAGTTTTTAAAAAGAAAAAATGAGTTATTCCTTTTATACATATATGTCTACATATAAACAGAATTTCACAGCACATACTGATGGATTTCAACTTTTTATACTTTACTTCAGAAATAAAGATGGATGAGTTTTGGCTACTCTGTATGAAAAGTGAATACAGTCTGGAATATATTTCTCAGGTACAGAAATAGGTTTAGCACAGCAAACAAAATTAAACAGGTGTGTTCCTAAAAAGCAAGAAGTGAGTGCTCCTCTTTAGGAATCTCATCAGTCTGGAATACAAACCTTATAAAACTGTTTGGAGATTATAAAGTAGGAAGAATTTAGAAGATCTAAATAGAAAATAGATGAGGTATTCTCTTTAAAAAATATTTCTTTTTGCTGAACTGCATTAAAAAGCTTTGTTGGTTGTCACAACAAGCATCTGCAGAGAAATGCAGTGATAAAAAGTGATGGTATGGTAATGTCATGATACAAATTTTATCCTTTCATAGGTGTATCCTGGTTGGACATAAATAACAGGATTTGCATTATGACATCATTATGCGTGGGTTGTCATTTCCCCTCTCCTTGTCCCTGCTGCAGATGTGTACGCTTATCACCCGTCGGCCAAGTGCTCTATTATACTACAGGAGAAGGTAGGGGAATCATCCATCTTTTCCTCAATTCTTGAAAAAATATAGAATAGGAAGATTTTTTAAAAATCTTATGGATTCATTGTCTAGTGCCAGATCTAACACTTATATCCAGAATATAAGCTTTTCAGCTCTAGAGCCAACCAACTCTCAATTTCATTTTCTTCCAAACTGACCCTTTCAACATTCTGCAGTCTTTGGAAGCCACAATGCTTAAATTGGTTGGTTTAATTTTTTTACATTTATAAATGAATATGGTTCTACCTAGTTGGAACATGTCTTTCCTGAGCGTGCAGAAAACATTAGCTTAGTTTTAGTGGCCACATTTCACAATCAAGAAGTCGTTACTGCTATATTTGAAGGAATCGCTTAAAGGAAGATTGTGGAAGTGCGGAAATCTAGGAATATAATCTAATTTTTCAAAAAAAACAACGAATGGACATTTAAAATTAATGTATCTATAGCTAAGCTATATTTGTTCCAGTTGTGCTGAAAGTTGCATATGTATGTTGCTTTAACACAGAGATAACTGATATGTTAATATGTATTTTAACTACCTTACATCCACTATATTAAGAAAAAATACTCCACAGCATGAACTAGAGGTTTAAATATGTGGTAGGCAGACTTTGGATCTGTGGCATACACTTTCTTTTTTCATTAGATCTCCCTGATCAGAGGATGGCAATGTGTGGCCAGCAAGCTGCATACAGCCTCTAGTTCCTTTTTTTGTTTGTTTCCTGGCAAATTGCACTGCTAAATCTAACTGGCAAATTAAATCAGTGGATTAAATTGCCCCTTTCAAAAAAGGAAAGGACTAATAAAGCTTACTTACTTTACTTACACACATCCCCCCAGAAAACAAAAAACAGGGATTTTGGCCTCATACCCTTGATGTTACCAGTTCAATATTCAATGCTGCCAACTGGCAATTGGAAAAAAAGTAATCAAAAGAACAAACTCTGCCTGCAAAAAGGTTGCCCATCCCTGTCTTATATACACCACCTGGCAAGTGGTTGGGTTTACAGAATACACTAAGCCACTCCCTTCCCCAAGGAAATGTCAAAACCTAAGAGCTGAACACACTATGCATGGCAGTAACCATTAAGTCTCATAACTGACCTGGTTAAGCTTGTTCTTTGAACCCAGCTGGTGACTCAACAGCTGTAGTTAGAATTAAAAAGAATATATGGTGCCTCCAGTCACACACTCATCCCCAGAACTGATTTTCATTACCAGAACTAAGCTCTTAGTCTGTTAACATAACAATGAACACCCAGTTGTCCCCTCCTCCATTTTTCTTTGCTTCAGAAAAGTGAGGAGGGAGGCAGCCTTAGTGGCTATTATTAGTAAAGAGCTGGGTATCACAATCTTTGTCCAGCTACTGAAACTCATGGAGAGATTCCCAGCCATCTTTTGTCTTTCCCTAACATAATAACCAGTGTGGTGTTGTGGTTAATGTGCTTGCTTAGACTGACAAGTCCCAGATTCAAGTCTACTCTCACTGATGGACTTTGACCAGCCACCCTTCAGTTCAATTAATCTCACAGGGTTGTTGCTGTGGCTGGAAGAGGGAGAAGGGAATGATTTGCATAGTGCCCTGAGCTGCCAGAGGAAATGCAGGCTAAATAAACAAACAAGTGATGTGAATTACTAATAATTCAGCTGTTAAATAGGAGCAAATGTTTAGGCTAAACCTGGCATTTTCATTTTTATTTCTAGAGGCATATTGATACAGAAGTTTCACAATCTCCCAAGAAAGCAAATTAAATTGGTATGATAATATCATCAAATGCAAAGAATTTAATGCATCTTCTTGTATGAGTTGTACTGCCTTTGCAGACCCCGAGGATACCCTGACCTACTCTTTGCACAATTGGCAGGTGCCAGATAAACTTATGGACATTGGATATACTAGAGTAGTCATCCTAGAGACTTCCAATAAACTTCCATGGACAGGTCCTTGGCATCCATTCCACCAGACTGCTACTAAGCAGGTAAGCTTTCCTTAATACCTAATGCTTATTGGCAAGATTAACGTATTATATACCAAGGTTATGTATTTCATCATAAAGCGAAATGTGGATACCACTCTGTAACACTAGATGGCACTGAGCTAATTTGACAAGCGAAACGAAAGCAAGATAAAGCAAAAAAAACCTGACAACCAACATCCCCAAATTCTTTACACTAAGGAATTACCTTAGCCTTGGCTCAGTCAAGAAAACAACAACAGTCAACAAATAGAATGGCTGATGTAAGTGAAAAAGGATGGAGCATTTCAGAAATTTTTCTATTACCTGGGAAGAGGTCTGTACATCTCATAAAAATCTCCCAATAGATTAGACCTAGTGCATACATATCGACTTGTTTCAAAGCTGATTCACAGTCCCTTAAATTTACTGCTCCTTCCAGCACTTCAGGGGCCATATAGCGAATTGTCCCAACCTGTAAAGACATGTTGTGGCATCCTTACATTAGCTTGGTATTTATGAAGTCCTGTTCACTGTCTTTCAAGTAATTCAACAGGAAACATTTTTAGCTATATTCACTTTCATCCTCAAAATAGCATTAACATGAACATAAAGCTTCTTTGAGACCCATGCTGTTGAATCCCAGTCTTGTTATTTGCATTTAAAGTAATGTCTATTCTGTCCTTATTTTCAACACATTTTATTTTGATATTTAATCAGTACTTTTATGAAGAAAAATTCTTCTTTAACAAAAGTCCACTAAAAAAAGGTGAAAGTTGCATGTTAAACAAAAAAATAATTACCAAATCAAGTAGGTGTTAAAATCATAGTTTTTATTTAATAATCAACAATCTTTAAAAAAAATCTTAATCTTTGCACAATATACATTGGAAAAATAGTATAATACATACTACAACTTTAAAATTAAATCAAAATCCCCTGGAGTATTCTTAAGTTTTAGGAGTATCCTTAGACTACTGAATTGGGAACAAGAGAGAATAAGCAAATGCTAGAAAAACCTACCAGCCTGCGCAAAGTACTGACCTACATTTGTTTATCCTGAGGGTAGGTAGGTACCTCACCAGTTTATCTATTGATCATGGGGTCTTTTCTAGCTGTCCATGCTCACCATGGCAATCTCTTTTGTGCCATGCTTTGGAGTAGGAAAAAAACTTCTCTCTTCCAGTTCAGATTGTATTAGCAGTCAGGCAACCCTGAGGCTGGCAGAAATACCTGCAGGACTCTGATGCCAGTCTAGTAAGATATGTTCATTGTGTAAAGTATGAGCAACTCAAACATGTTTCAAGTTGGCTTTCCCACTTCAAAATATATTTAAGGAAAAAATTACCTTTGCCTGTGAAAATCAGAATAAGAAAGGTATGCTTGAAGCTCACCGTTATGTTTTATTTGCAAGCAGATATGCTAAAGATTTTTCAGTGTTTAAATCCACTCTTAATTCTCAAAGGAGATGAGCAAACCTTATGATAGGTTTGGTTTCAAAATTTCCAAAATGTATTTTTCTTTCTTACTCACCTCGCTAATTGCAGCATTATCCTCCTCACCTGGGCGCACCAATCTATTTCCTGTTAGCTTCATGGAGAGACCAAAATCACTAATGACACACGTTCCGTCATTCTTTACTAATACATTGCGGCTGTTCAAATCACGATGGGAAATGGCAGGCTTGTAATGTTCTGTGTGAATATATAAATACATTGCTTTACCATTTCTAGCGGCTTCTTTTCATATAATATAAAACAGAACATGGGTACTTCAAGAAAACTGATAATACTTTGAGCAGATGAAAACTATGATGGCAGTTAACAGCAATTAAACAGGAATTGTTGGGAATACCTGTTAAAGAATGTCATAGTTATATATAAGTCAGGAACATATGAAATATCAAGTTCCTGCTATTTATCAGAGAACTGTACCTCCTGAATATCTGTTAAAATTCTAAGCCTTAAAAAGTCATCTAACTTCCAAGCAATTCTATAAATAAATTACTTAGCTAATACTGTGAACCATAACTATACCTTTAATAAAGCTTGCTTTCATTTTTTATTAGCTGCCCCACAAATTAAGATTTATAATTTTAAATTTTAAAACGAAGACTTGAACACCTGTTTCTTAGTTAATTAGGGGTTCATTATAATTACAGATCATACTGCCTACCACAAAATCTACTAGTTAAGTATATGCATGATATCTAACTACCTAGAGTCACTGGGAGTTGGACAGCATACAAGTTTAATAAATGATGATGATGATTAAAAATTGTATGCTGTTATTTAATATGAGTACCTTACACACTATTTTCTGCTCATTTATAAACTAGATTTATGTACACTTGCTCTTTACAGTATTATTGGGACAGCAATGGCAAGTTAGCATGACAGGCCTGCCAGGTAGGGGCTAAACTCTTAAGCTCAAAGAAATACTAGCAGCCATGATAAGGAGCTACTTAAGGCGTGCTTATAGTCTATAGATGATTCTTGAAGCTTTTCCTATTATGAAGCTGCTCTGCAATATATTGTATATATGCCTATTTCTTTTTTTACAAAACTAAGAGATATGTTTGTTTAATGCTAATTTGTTTAGGTAAAACCTGTAAAAGTAACCTGCGAGGCCTGCAATTTATTTATTCTGTTCAACCATTACTTCCAATATTTCACTATTTACAAAATTATTTTGTCTCGGAGCCAGTGGCTGCATTCTCATTTTAAGTGGTATCTAAACTAGCTTGCTTGTTTTCACTTCCAAAAATCTGGTAACACGCTTCTGTCTTCACTGTCCTCCTTTAACACAATCACTATTGTTTTTGTATTTATCTCTTCAAATATTATTTATTACTTATAGATTTGTATCTCATCTTTCTATGCAGAAGTCATTCATAGTGATTAATTATTTCCAACCATTATTAACATTTCATAATAAAATGCCTTTAAAAATTTGTGACAAACCTATTAATTTTTCAAGAATACAAGGACTGCCTATAGCATGGGCATACTCTTTGCAACTTCCCAAATGGCATCTGCAGAAAGCCACGCATAATAAAAATAAAAATAAAACTAAGTGGCCAAATTCAAATGCAAAATTGCTGTATTTTGTGAGATTTTTGGTTTCCTTGCCAAAAATCTTACGATACTTTCAATATATCATGAGATCGTGAGATCTCCAGGAGAGATTTGGTGTTCTTACACAATTTGGGTAATTTTTTTAAAAACACATTTATTTTATTTGATGGTCCACCCTCAGTGATTAATAGACCTGGATAGATTTCACCAGCAGCTTAGAGTTTCTACCTAAGATTTGGTAGGTAGTTCAACCAGGCCTTAGTCTCTGTCTGGAATGGGTGCATGACAAAGGCCTTGGGCCGGATTGCTCCTATTTCTCGAACTTGTAGGGCTCCCTGGATTTCCAAGGAGCTTCAGGAAATGTAACAAGAGATGCCTGGAGTGTCATTGGAGAAAGCCAAAGAGTGAATCTTACTGAGCATCTGCAAGAGGCCACACTGTGGTCATAATAGCAGCAAACCAGAGTTATTTTTCTGCTCACCATGTCTGTAGCTAGTAGCTGTTTAAAGTGACCTGTTCCCTACTGGGGAGGGATGGCTCAAAAGAACATATAAAAAGCCGCTGTGAGAAATACTCTAGGCATTTGGCAGATCAAATCAGATTTGCTCTGAGTTAGAGACAGAGTGACACAGTGGCGCAGCGGTTTAATGACACTGAAAGTTGCCGACCAGAAATGGTCGACACTTCAGTGGTTTGAGCCCAGCTTTCGCGCAGCAGAGTGAGCTCCTGCTTCTTCCCTCAGCTCCTGTCAACCCAGCAGATCGAAAACTTACGTGAGTAGATAAATGGGTACTCTCACTCTGGTGAGAAGAAAAATGCTGGCGGTGCCTTGCAAAAGGAGTTGGGAGCAGTTGCCGGTAGTGCGGACGCCGCGCACGCCTGAAAAAGGCGCGAAGCAACAGAAACCCTGCCTCCTGCACTCGCCAGCTGGGCTCTGCTATAGGAAGGAGGCACTGGCAAACCACTTCCAAAAAATACCTTGCCTTGAAAACTGCAAGGACTTGTCCAAGCAGTCACTGCAGAGTCGGTAATGACTGAGTGCAGATTAAAAAAAAAAAAGAGAGAGAGACAGACTGAACAGATTCTGTCAAGTTGTCTAAAGCATGGTTTTGTCCTGCTACCTAGGAAGTGTTCAATCTGGTGACTCCTGAGGATCCTTATGACTGTTAGTCCAGCCACCTATATTTATTAGATACATGTCCCTCTTGTTGATTAAGACCACCCACAGGGAGATGCATGGTTGGCTCCATGTGGTGGTAAATTCATCCTTGAGAGAGAGGATGGCTCCATCTGCCTTGAAGAAAACAGTTTGCCTCCTCCTCAAGGAGCCTTTTCTGGATTCAATGGTTGTGGACATTTTTTGTCCAGTCCCCAATCTTCTTTTTTGGTAAGATTGTTATGATCAGACTACAACTTTATGAGGCCATGGAAAAAGAGGGTTATCTAGACTTGTTTCAGTTGGGTTTCAACTGGGGCTTAGTGTAGAGACAGCACTGTTAATATCTGTTGATGATCTTTCAAGGTGTGACCATCCTGGTTTGTCTTGATCTCTCAGTAGCTTTGGATAACATCGATCATGGTATCCTTGTGAACTGGCTACTGCATCTGGATGGGGAGAAACATGCTTAAACTCAACCCTGACAAGACTGAGTGGCTATGGATGCACGGTTCTTCCAGTGCCAAAGATTCTTCATCTTTGGTTCTGAATGGGGTGGCACTTCCCCATACAGAACTGGTGTGCTATCTGGAGATTCTCCAGGACTCAAAGCTCCTGTTGCAACTCCCACACAACTGATTGCCTGGGATGCTTTAATTTGGATTGCTCCTCTGACCTGGACTGTACAGTGCACTTTTTCTGCAGTAAGCAGAGAGTTGAACTTCATGGCCCAAATGACCCCTTCCAACTCTATGATTCTAAGATTGTATTTTTAATAATATATGTGATCATTTCTATTAGTAGTTGTACATGAAATACTTTTAACAATAGGTATCAAACTGTACTACTAGGCATAACATAGCTTATATCAAAAGTTCAGATCTAAACACCTATTATTATCTTACCTCCTCGTGGTAATTCTGTATGAAGATACGCCAGGCCTCTAGTTATAGAGTGCGCCATTCGGCAAGAACTCACCCAATCACTAGTGTGAAGAGTCAAATATCTGCACAAAGAACCCTGGAAAGAATAAGGAGAGGGCACTTCCTTAGTGTTTATCTCCTACATGCTTTTCAACATTGGAAATCACGGGGGGTGGTACAGGGTGGTAATCAACAGGATGAAACTAATGCACTTGTGGTTGCTGTTTGCTTTGTTTATATAACAGCTCTCTCTGCATCCTAACAAATGCACTTCATGAGAACCAATTAAATAATACCTATTTTCTTCAGGAGAAAGAATAAAATCCAGCAAACATGTAGAAAAGATATTATCCTATATCGTTTGTACTGAACGAAGTTACTTAAACCTGTAGCTGCAATTCCTTGAGTGGTCTTCTATAAATTCAAACACATGGATTATATGCACTTGCTGCAGAGCCCCACTGGAACCTTCTAAAGCTTACAGCCTTGCCCTCATGCATGCTATGGGATTAGATGTAGCTCCTACTGAAACTCTTCACTTCTTAAGACCAACATGGGGGTCCAAAGGAGCAGTGAGGTCATCTGAGACCCAATGGAGTAGCAAAATGGGTTGTCTAATTTCACAGGTTACCACTCAAAAAACAGCAAAATTGCAGTTACAGACAAGTAGTCAGTTCATGAGATTTACACGTGTGATTAAACAGCATGTTGCTTACCTACAGGAAGGCCCTGTTACCGTAAAATGCTTGCAGAGAAGACAGCCCTCGCAAAGGTTGCATCTCTCTGGGAGCACAGGTCTAGTCGTTATTGCTGGGAGAAGGTAGAGGGCTGAGCCCATATAGTTCCTGTGGGGGAATACCCCGGAGGAAGGCTGCTGATGCCGCCATTCTTTGTGTGGAATGAGCACAGACTGGAAGAGGGCAAAGCTCTGCCACCTCATTGTAAAGTCTGATGATTGTCACTATGAACGTGGAGAAACCAGGCGGGAAATACCATACCCTTGAAATTGGTCATGGAAAACAAGGACTAAACATTGGCCCTAGTGAAACAGTGCTGAACAGTCCAGGTAAAAAGTGAAAGCATGATGAATATCCAAAGAATGAGCCAACATTTCCAATGACATTAAGGATTTCTGCTTTACTGTTACCACAGAGAACAACAGAGTTGCTGCAGGCTAATGGCAGTGGGGGTGCTGGAGAATAGAGGTGTGAAAGGCTTTTCATGAAAGGCTTTTTCAGCAGGTAGAAAAAAGAGAAGTATTTCCCACCAAAGGGGGGGGGGAGGAGGAGACGGCTGCAAGGAGTTGCAGAGAGGGTTAGATCTCACTGGTTTAATACAAGCAAAAGGCCAAAACATGATGGACCTGATGCTGCAGGGGACCAAAGCTGTTATTTCCAAGCTAAGTCTTCAAAAGATTTCCATTTAGCTGCGTGGAAAACCTTTGTGGAAGCCTTTCAAGAAGGTAATGTAACCTAACCTACCAAATCCTCCAAGCTATAAGTGGGATATGTCAACAGCTGTTTTTGAGAGGAAATTATGGGGTGTCCCGTTCAAACAAAGATAAGTGGTGGAGTAGTTCTTGAAACATTAATCCACATTTTGCTATACTGTTGTTGTTATAAAGATGCCCAGTTGCAGCTAATAACTACCCCATCTAGTCAGATTTCCAGGACCCCAGATCCATTTTATTTACAGTTGTTACTGTATTAACAATGTGATTTTTTTCTCTGAATATGGCTAATTTTTGTTTTGCCATTTGTAAAATATGCCATACTTTGCCCACATCAGTTTTACAGTATAGTTATTAAGTTTTACTACATTTTTATTCGCTGTCTAAGAATTTTTCTTTTTTGCTTTTGAATTGGCCAATCACTGTAATAAAGTTCCCTACTACTATTATTACTACTACTACCTGAGATAAGTCTTGGCCCTGATGGATGGAGAATAGGACAGGCCATTTTGGAAATGGAGGTATTCCTGATGGGTGAGAGAGAGCCACAGAGCAAACTGTGTCTTCTGAGGCCACCTAAGTCTGGTGAAAATGCAACTGACTGAATTCCTGATTCTCTCCAGGACTCCGGCCAGCATAGAAACATGTAAAAAAGAGGTCTGTGGAAAGAAAAAGCAAGGTGTCATGGAAAGTCGGGGTCTATCCCACCTTCTCATAAGAGTTTTTTGTCCTGTAATGCAAAAAGCAAGATCTTGGGTTTGTCCCAATGGGATTTGATGAAGGCTATCTCCAGTGGATGTAGGTTTAGTTCAGGGATTTTAGTACAGCTGAACTAGTTGACAAGAATGTCATTGCTTCCAGGCATACGGATTGCCAGGGTGAATTTACAATGATGGATGAACCAATGCCAAATCCATAATATGAGATGCAAAAGAGGGGTGGACTCTGTGCCACCTCATGTAGAACGGTCCATATAAACCAGACTCTGGATATGGAAACAGTCTTTGAGGTCTCAGAGTGCCTTCCAAACTGTGACAAGCTTGAATTTCTTCATGTGGCACAATGCTTCACACCTGGATTAAGTATCTTAGATGCAGAGAGCTTGGAGGTGAGCTCTCCATCTTGACATAGATGCATCACTGAAGAAACATGCACAAAGAGGCATGAAGGGAACTCCTTTGGTGGGCTAAAGAACAGCAGGGGAAAGGTAAGGCCATAAGTGGGCAATAGCTAAGGGAAGATTCATGGAGGAATTGGTGGTTCAACTGGGTATGCTGCATAGTAATCGTTGGTTCGTGTATGAAACAAAAACATTTTCTATTTTGTGCTTACCCCTACTTTCTTGTATCTGTATTCAATCATTACTCCTTGCTTTTTAAAATTTTATTATTCCTTGCTTTATTTTATAGTACGTGGATCTGTTTACAAATTTTGTGGTTTTCCATCTGTGGCAACAATTTTTTTTCTAATTGTATAGCACCTGATATTGCACTTCTCTGTCTCCAAGATACCATTTTGTTCCCTTACCTAAAAAATGGCTACTAGTTGTACATTCCTGTGCCGAGCAATCTCACTGTGTGCTTCAGGTCCTTTGTTTCTAAGCATCTCAGTCTCTGGCCAGTTAATTAGGAGACATTCTTCACTCACAGGTTATCCAATTCCTTAGGCAATGATAGATATCACCAGAGGAGTTGCTTTCTTATCAGAACTCCACATACTCCAGGAAATTGTACACAAGATCTCCTAGTAAGAGCAAGAGCCCATGCTGCTATCCACTGGACATGATCTTAGGAGATGCAGACCTATAGGGAAAACAGTCACCTTTGGGCAAGAGGCAACACTGAGCTGCAGTCTGGATGTGATATCTGACTTCAAGAAATGCCTTGAAGTATAGAAGAGTCTAAGAGATGAGAGACCAACACTTGCAAAAACTATTTGTTGCATACTTGGCCTGAGGCACAATTAGGATACAGAATTTGAGAAAATAAGGAGTAGAAGGCCAAAATGTATAATGATCCAGCTCATCTTAAACTAATCCAGGCAGGACAGGATGACTGACTTCATCTAGAAATAGCTGACAGCCAAGAGGGCCAAATGATCTACTCAAGAAGAATGGGATGGCATGGAACCAACTGAAATTGCAGAAAGGGTTCTTAAGAAGCAGAGTGGGCATGAGGTGACCAACTACAGTTTCAGTGATCTGGAGTCAGCTGAAGGGGACGGCCTTAATTTTGATTACCCTGATAGATATTTAGTATGGCTTATTTGCTACTCAGTTCCCAAAGTCTCTGAGTGGCTTACATCCAGCCATAACAAAGGTTAGAAACAATATTAACCAGAATATATATTAAAAAAACCCAAAACCATGCACTGGCTGCACCATCCAGTAGGGAGAGGTTAATACTCATTATCTACAAATACTTTCCTGAACAGCCATATCTTCACAGCATTCTCGGACAGATAAGAGGGCAGTATGGAACAGTACATCTCAAGGAGAATCTGTCATGAGTTTCCTTTTTCTGAAATCAACTCCTGCACTTAAAGAGGAGTCTGTGAGGACTGTGCAGTAGGAGTTGGAGAGGCAGTAGAAAAGAGATGGCCATTGTGGAAAGGAACTTGAGGCTGCCAGAGCTAGAATCAGAAATGCAATGGAGATCCCCCCCTTTTTTAGCTGTGGTTAGACATGGGTGGGCCAGACCTTGATAATGGACTATTTCCTCAGCTGACAATAGGACAGCAGAATCTGGAAGATCCTGTGCAGGTGGTAGAGAATTCAGTCTATCTCATTATAGATGAAGGAGTTATCACACAACTTCTGGGAGATGACAGGAAGCTTGGAGGAAGACAAAAAGGCTTTAGTAGCTTTACATTTGCTATTCTTAGAGCTTCCTCCCAAAGACTGGTTTGCAAACGAGAAACTGTGATGGGTCTGTTCACTAAATTAGTGGCAATATTTAGAAGAGTCTATTGTGATTTTCACCCAGACAAAAAAATACTATTTGTGCCCCTCTGAGAGAAGTTAACCATATGAATAGCACCCAGGGATTATTGAAAAGGCAGTTTCAAACAATACTTTTATATTAATTATATCTCTTATCTTTATTTTCTTGTAGGTGTCTGAAATAATAGAAATTACTTACATTGGGATAATATTCCATTACTAATAAATATTCCATCCGTCCATCTGCAGTGAATCTCTCATCCCCCACAATGAAGTGGGCAATATTGTCATGTTCCATCAGTGGGATTCTATAAATATTTCTCTCATTTATAAAATTCTGGCGATTAGTGAAAGAAAATACTTTTACAGCCACTGGACGCTCATCTAAGGATCCTTTGTATACGGCTCCATATCGCCCTCGGCCAATAAGCTGTAAATTTTTCAAAAAAGTAACTATTAGTTATATTTCAAGGTTCAGGACACTTAAATCTATTGATTTTAATGACCTTCAGCATTTTATATGTTCATGGACTGTAATCCTTCTTTTGTAGCACTGAATTTCATCCCTATTTCTAATTCAAATGTTAATTGCGATGGAATTATTTCTTCTTCAAATTTCTTCTTCTCAACTAAATCATCCTAAATTCTTAGTATAAGGAAGATCTTGCATTATGTGGATAATATTATTAATAATGTGTATTATAAAGACACAGATCTGGAAATTGCAAACAGTAAACTTACCTCCAGTAGTTTCAAATTATCCAGATCTAACGAGGGTTCTAAAGCTGCTGCTTCCATCATGTTCATACTATGTAGGCCTTGTTTACGGTCCCCTGACGAAAGACAATTCAGATGAAGATTAAGACTTGAATTATATTACCCATCAAACTGATCAGACTTTTTGATTTATTTCAATAGTCCTGCAATTCTGGCTTAGTAAACCATACAGTGAATGAGATATAGGTCAACACACTCAGGCTAGCTGCACTCTTTGCTCTTTACATCATATGACAGAATAAGTTAACTGCAAAGTAGATCTGGTGTGATGTCTGAATCCAGAATTATAATTAAGCAGACACATATTAATCAAAACTACAAGGGGGTTTTAAATCAGATCTGTTATGGTTTACAAAACTTGATTTGTTTGGGCACAAGAAACCATAATTTTGAGTTTGTGAAGTTCTCCCATTTCTTTTGTTTCAAAGTTCATACAAGGAGAAGAGAGCAAAGCAGAAGTAATCCAATGTAGTAATGTTTGGCTGGATTTAACCTAGCCAAGAAACTACTTTCAAAACGTGGCATCTGCTTTGTGTCTCATATGTTGTTGGATTAAACTCCCACAATCTTTTGGGTCTATGATAGTAATGAAGTCTAACTAACTCCCATAATCCAGTATTACTGGTTATGTTGGATGAGGATGTTGGCAATTGTACTGCAACATTTGGAACCCAAGATTGAGAAATGAGAGCATTAATAAGGATGAAGCTACTGTTAGAATATGTAGCAACGATAATGTTATAAAAGTCCAAACTTTACCTTTTCAGGTCATGTACTCAAGGCCTCTGCTCTGATATCTAGAACAATTTGTTATAAGAATCCTCTGGAACGTAAGTCGCTCCAGTTCAAATGTGCCTTCTAAGGGACTAAAAGATTTTTTTCTGTATTCCCCTGTGAATGTCCAATAGTAGAACAGAAACCAAACTGTTGCCTAGCAGATTGTAACATATTGAGGAATAGGTGGGTTGAATATTAAAGAATTATACAGCAAAACTATACAAGGAACTAAAGAGAAAGATAATATGAACATGAACATTACCCCAAGGAAAAATAGAGGCAAAATATTAAAATAGAAATTTATTTATCAAAGCTTACCTCCAAACATCCTGTATCCAAAGAAAAGAGCAGCCACCAAAACAGCCAGTACAGATACTGATGCCAGAGCAATTATAATTGTCTCATCTCGCGGAGAAGGATCTGAAAGAAATCAACATATATATGACTGTCTCTTCATATATAGTCAGTTTCTCAGGACAATTAAAGTAATATTCTAATCTGCTATCAACTATCTTGGCATTTCTCAATTCTTTTTTTGTCTTTTGGGAGGGGGGGACTTTCAAAATCAGAGATTGAATCCAATAAGCAGAGTTCACAGAATACCTCTATCAGGAGAAAGGAGGAGGGAGACCATTTTTTCTAATTTCACATATCTCACTAGGCTAGAGACTTTCCCCAATTCTCCAGAGAAAACTCAGTTGTATGGGAAAGAGAAAGTAAATGAAAACTGATTCAACTATCATTCTACCACTATCAGAGGCATTCTGTTGATGAAAACAGTCCCCCTTCCCCCACAAATTCCAGATTCCAACCCAATCTTGATTACAGATACTAATTATAGTTGTTAATCACTCTACCCTTCCAAAGTTGTACAGTGGAGTATTGTAGGAGGAAAGTTATTTCTTTGGAGATTATGAACTGAATAAACAATAGTTTTAACAAAAGCCAATTAAATGTAATCAATATGAAAGTCAATAGATAATACAATCACAAGACACTACAATCAATTTTCAATTTCTAGTTATAGATCAGCTTATAGCGTAACAAAACCAAGAAGCATTGAAAGTCAATATATTATCATTGCAGCTACTGGATATTATGAGTTCTTTCACAAAATAGGTCTGAACTGGACTAGAATTACTATGAGAAAATAAAGCAAAATTCCTTTTCTGAAAGATTAATGGTAGTTAAAAGGGATCAGAAAACATTACTGCTTGGGAGAAATGTTCCTACAGTATTTATATCTTACATCAAGGATGTGCAACTTTCCTAAGGTTGGGGGGATACAACTCTCTCTCCCCACAATGGGAGGGTTGCAGCTGATGTTACTGGAAGGGAGGTGACACCACAGTAAGTGGCAGGACTATTTCTTTTTGCTGTTTTTCAGCCCATGAAGTGGGCTAGATTGTATCCTCCTAAAAAACAAATATAAAAAGTGGTGTTGGGAGACAAGGAAAAATATACTTTAAATGAGAAGAGCTAAAGATGTCTCACCTGTGGGATGAGACAAAAGCAACATTGTCTGGACATAGCATTAAAAAACATTACTGGGACTTGTTTCTGCTGCAGTTAGGGGAATGAAAGGATGAGCTCTGCAATTTAAATAAAGTGTTATTTTATTTCTGGTATGATTGCAAGTTATTATTCTCAGTTTAGATATGCATATGTACAATGCACATTAAACAACTGGAAAAAAAGCATTTTTCACCCATGTATGTAGATTTTTTTACCCCTATTCTACAGATGTGTGATGCAACCCACTAGCAGTTAAGGGGTAAGAATGTTGGGCAGTTTGGCCTGTGCAGGTAAGACTAGTTGTTCCATTTTAGTAGTAATGACAAGAGAACCTGCATTTGAATCTTTCATAGGATGTATAAGTTCTGACAAGTTCTTGGCAAACAGATCTTTCCAGGCAACTTGCCTTACTCCCATCAATTATCCTCTCTTTTTTAGACATGTACTGATAAACACCAGAGGTCTTTAAAACCTTCCTTTTCACATACACAATTTTTTGTTCTTGCTATCTCAACTTTCAACTTAACACATGATAGCGGTTTTAAGACTCAAGGGCAAATTTCAGGTATTTAAATGAGTAATTAAATATACTTTAGCAATCTATGAAAATAAGCTTGAACTACTAATAAATATGTAACAGATGTCAAGAAGGAATCAGCTAGCTGAATTGTCACTGCTGCTTTATTTTTTCCGTTTCTGCTTTCCGTTTTTCACCCAGGTGTTCGACCATATATTATTATATACAAAAATTGGCTCAACAAGAGATTCAGAAGGATTAAAGAGTGTTTCTGCTTCTGGGAGTGATGGAAAATTCCATGGTCAAAAAAGCTGCACCCATAGCTAATTTATTTCTCAGCTCAGCTGAAACTGCTACTCATTGCCTATCAAGTCTGAAACATTTAGGGACCATGAACCTTGCAACATGTAGGCTGTAAATCTTCCTGATCTGTAAAGTCAAATTGGCTATTTTTTTATTGACATTTCAGCATGCTACCAGCATCAATCTCTGCCACCATGCCTTCAATTTGGTTTATTTTCTTGCTTTCGTTCATTTTATAATTTGACTGATGTTTGGGTGTTGTTTTAGAATGCTGCTGTCTTAACTGGAATGTTAACTGGAATGTAAACTATGTGTTGTAAATGGTATACATCTCCATGCTGACAAGAAACTCCTATGAAAAATTCCCTATAGAAAGTTATTTGAACAGGTAAATTCAGGAGTTTGTTGGATACTGGAAAGCTGTGACTAATTCCTCTCATGATATTTTTGTCTTCTAATATACCCAAGCCTAAGTTTAGGAAAAATGGCTTGAGAAGACTTTAGAATGTTGGAATAGAATGTCGGATTCCAAAGGTACCTGTACTGCAAGAAGAGGAAAAGATACATCTGCTTAGAAATTGATTTTCAAAATGCTGCGTCAGTGAAAAGAGAAGGGAGTAGGAATGTTAAAAGAGGCATAGGCAGTGAACTATTACAGCATGAGGGTAATGAACCAGAGTGAAATGTGGGCTTGAATACTCCTATCTCTAGTAAGGCTGTGAGATCAGAAGATTTCTTTTCTAAATTATCTTTAGAATCTTTTTTTTATCCAGTTGTTATACAACCTAGTAATAGCTCTTTGGGCAGTGTGCAATTGGTTAAAACATACCATAGTAAAACACAAAAACAGTGGAAAAACAATACTTTCCAAACCCAATAAACTGTGGGATAATACATGGGTTGGAGACCATCAGAAAATTCTAGGGCTGTAGGATAGATTGGAGATTTATCTATCTATTTATCTATCCTGGGAAAAGGCAATAGTACATCACTTTCACTCTGTTGACCAGAAAACCAGTTAGGATCAGTTCAGAGGAAACTTTACCTTTTTTAACCAAAAGCAGTTTGGACCAACTCATGATCACACTAGAATGGGAAAGTAAGAAAAGATGAGTCTGAACTCAAGACCATGATTTTTGGTGCCAGTAAACTGATACAATAAAACTAGCAGAAGGAATTATTAAAATACATCAACTTTCCCTAAGTTGGTGCCTTCCTAATGTATCTGACTACAATTTCCATACAGGCTAGAGATAAGAGATTTTATAGAGGGTTGATATAAATCTAATAAATGATTGATTCAGAAAATAATAAGGTATGATTTTATACAATCAAGAAGGATGCTTGTACCTGTAACAAGTTCTACCAACTTGTTCTTCCCTAACCATGGGAGAAAAAAAAAATGAGAAAAAAATTATGCCCAGACATCTCTATTCTGAGAAGGTATTTCCATTTACTACCAGAAGAAATCTTAAGAAACAATTTGGATTCAAAGCAAACCTAGAAAATTGGTTGTCTCAAACACACAGGTCTGTATGTGTATAGAGAAAGTACTGTATCAAAAGTATTTATGAACAGAGAGACACAAGCAGTATATTTCATTTATAAAAGTATAATTATGAATAGCATAGAAGTACTACTGGAAAAGAAGAGCATTACCTGAAAGGCCAAAGATGTGACATTTGAAAATGTTTTTGAGATATTATAGAGAAAAAAAATGGAAAAGAGCAGTGATTTTCTACATTTTGATTAAGAAGAGTTGCACAGCTAAGTCATTATTTCCTTGGTTATCAACATGGTTACTAGACAGAATTCATCTTTTTTAAGTATGAAAGCAATTTCATTTTTAATTAATACATATTTTTATCAGTTGATTGTTCATTCTATAGAATATAAAATATAGAACAAAATCTTATTCAGTTCATATCTTTTATTATAATAATAAGCTATTCTTGAAAACATACTTTATTGTGAATTTTAATTATTATATCCCTACTTTGAAACAGCTTTATCTGTGAAATGTAAGACACTATCAAAATGCTAAACTGCATCACTAAACCCTGCATCATCTGATAATCTGACAGTGCATAAACGTTTTTGTAATATTGCACAAAGTGCTTTATAAATTTCAATCTTCTTTATATAATCAAAGGATGAAAGTACAGTTACAAAATATTTTCCCAGATCAGCATTATGGGTTTTCCTCACATATGTTCTACTATGAGTCTGTGCTGCCTAGTATGAGAATTTGCATTTGTAATTTCTGAGCTGTTTCAAATACTACATATTTTCTGCACAACACTTTATATGCAAAAGAACCTGAAAAACACATATTAATGGTTGTTTCATTGTGTTCAAAGTGAAATACACGCACTGTATCAACACCAGGTTAAATATAGGACTATAGTTGTCAAATATTCTTGGATCTGGAGCAAGCCACCTGAGGAGGGGCATAGAGTAGCATCTCTTTCACAGTTAACTGGAATGTCTCCCTCCTTCAATGAAGAGTTGATTACAGCCAGATCAAACTTTTAGTTCTCCCTGTGCCATTTTAACTAGCCAGGTGGTACAAGGATTAAGTGCACAAGTAGCAGAGCTCACATCACAAAGGACTCTGTCCACTGCCTTTTGATCCACAGGCTCAAAAATCTCCCAAATAACATCAAACATTGCTTCTGTTATATCTTGCATCTATGTGGCACCCAACCTGGAGCAAATATAGATTATTTTATTCATGAAATGTCTGGCAAATTATGACATCCTGCCCTTGGTGAATCTTCCTGCTGATGTTGCCATCCAGAGTGTTTCTGGAAAAACCTAACTGCAAGGAAGGCAACATTTACTTGCCAACAGGTCCAACTTGCCAACCAATTATCACAAGTAAGGATGGGGGTAGGTAGTGGAACAGCAATCAGAGAAAAAAAAGCCTATTATTTGTATCACTCTGAACAGACAAGATTTACTTTTCTAAAATTGCCATAACTTGTAATGCTATGTTGTGTATTAATCTTAAAAGTTCATATTTCTGTTGAATCTCTGGGCTGACTTCTATAAAACCTCACAAGGAGTGCTAGAAAAGTATATTGAAGGATCTGTTGCCTGATTATCTTTTATGAAATATGAGGTCCTATTAACTGAACAATTTAATATAGATGGAACAAATTGGCAGGAGCTAAAGAAAAAAGCATTTCACTTAGTTATCTCAATGCAATATGACAAGATCCCATGTAAAAAACTCAAATAGAAAAAAAATTCTTTACCTTTATTTTTAATTATTATTCAACATGATGTATGACAATGCATTACATGCTAAGCAATGCCTTAGTTAGCCATTAATCTATGTTTGGATGACAAGAATCATTGGCCAATGATTCTTATTCAAGAACATGTCATAGTTATAACTTGTGATTAAACTCAGTGACTTAGTTTCTCACTTATTCATGAAGTTCCCATGTTGTGAAGACAAAATCAATGGAGTAAAAACTGTGTAAACTAGCTTTTCCAAACATGGTGCCCTCTACATATCCATCTGTATCTTCTACTACCCTTGACCACTGGTCATGCTGGTTGGAGTTTGGAGGTGCTATATTTGACTATAATCAAAAATATATCCAGGCAACATGTTGGGGAAGGCTTCTGTGGTGTTGCTATAGATGTTTTAAGAAAAGATTGTGTATCTGCTAGATGAGACATGTGGCAAACATAACATTTCAGTTTGACATACCCATAACTGTATTAATAAATAAAACAAAAACTCAATAAACACCAGAGAAATAAGAGCATTGTACCTTACATCTAGTATTTATTAACTTTAAGGTTTATTAAATGCATTTTAAGTCATTGGTGCTTAAAGTGACATACAAGAACCACAGCAAACAATTAAAACCATGCTAAAACAGTAAAAAAAGAAACCTATAAAAACTAACATAACCATAATTCTAGGTCAGTGATCCATAGCCACAAGCTAATTTTAGAGAAGATGATCACTTTGATACAACCAAAGAACTAGGATTCATAAAACAATCTTAGAATTGGTTGCACTCCACAAATGTAATGAATAGTTTTTTATTCCATCATGTCTGTTAGAGTCAAAGCATATTTTACAGTCCTAATTTCAACTAAGACTCTTTTGTTATTTTTTTGCAGATTTATATTGGCTGCAAGCTCTTAAAAGTCAGCCAGTTTGTTTATGTGATTGTGGCTAAAATTTTAATGATGAAGAAAAGAGGAATGACACAATTTTGCTAATGCTTCAACATTTTCTTCTAAATGTACCTGAAGATAAATAGATTGACAAAATGCCATTTTAATATCCTATTTATAACTACTGCAAGAACCATGGTACTCAGTTCCCAATGAACGCAACTCTCATTGAAACCAATGCAGGTTCAAAGGAAAGTTCATTTATTGGAAAGTAGTGAATAGCTCTAGAAGCAAGCAAACTAGTTGCAATCAATCGCTTGCACTGCTAGTTTGCTTGCTTCTAGAGCTAATCACTTGTTCAGTCATTAAGTCATGTCAGACTCTTCGTGACCCCATGAACCATATCGCGCCAGGCCTTCCTGTCCTTCACTGCCTCCCTGAGTCTGTTCATTTTCATGCTCATTGCTTCAGTGATGCTATCTAACCATCTCATCCTCTGCCGTCCTCTTCTCCTTTTGCCTTCCATCTTTCCCAGCATCAGGGTCTTTTCCAAAGAGTCCTCTCTTCGCATTAGGTGACCAAAGTATCTGAGCTTGAGCTTCAGTATCAATCCTTCCAATGAGCAATCAGGGTTGATTTCCTTTAAGATTGACTGGTTTGACCTCCTAGCAGTCCAGGGGACTCTTAAGAGTCTTCTCCAGCACCACAGTTCAAAGGCATCAATTCTCTGGCGCTCAGCCTTCTTTATGGTCCAGCTCTCACAGCTATACATTACTACTGGAGCTAATCACTACTTTCCAATAAATGAACTTTCCTTTGAACCTGCATTGGTTTCAATGAGAGTTGCTTTCATTGGGAACTGAGTACCGTGGTTCTTACATATAACTGGAACTGCCCTTTTGGATTTTACCTGGAACAAAAGTTCACTGAGGAATGTCTGTTGGATTTGCATCGAGAGGAGTTGTGTGAGCTAGAGATGGCAGATGAAATTATCGAGGGGGAGGTTGGAGCTGTTGGCAACACAGTAGGTGATCCAACGTCTGAATCGTAAATGGAGACGTCAAAGCCAATAGCAAAACTGGTAGTGAGACCTAAAGAATGGTGGTTGGGAAGGCAGTAGACTCGATTCCAAGAGTCTGGGAAATTGCAAGAATTGGATGTTGCCTCATCCTCCAAAAAGACCCCCAAACTGAAGTGGTTGGTGAGTGTTGGCAACGATGTAGCAGAGGCTCAAGATTCAAAGGGGAAGAGAGAGCTGGAGCCCTGGGTGGCCGTATTGGGGGGGTCATATGGATAAAGTGAAAGCCAAGCTTGATTCCATGACGGATGAACTGAAGTCATTGAAAAGGATGCTAGGGAAAGTAGTGGGCAGCAGAGACCAAGACCGTCAATCCGGGGACTCCCAAACGACTTCTGGGGATGGCAAGGAGGCAGGTGAGGAATCAGAGCCCAGTGGAGGGAAGGAGATGGTTCTTTCGAACAGGAGCAACCAAGAGGAAGGAACGTTATGGCAGTGGAGGCTGAAGATGAAGTTCAGGGGAAACCCAGGTCAGCTGGCATGCTTCTTGACACAAGTGAGAATTTGCATGGAGAGATGTGGCCACCTATTTTGAAATGATGCGGAGAGAGTGGCTTATGTGTCATATACCCTCGAAGACCAGGCAGCGGAATGGGTGGTGGAGATGCATGAGGCCAAAGTGGCTGAACTAGCAAATTTTAACAATTTAATGAGTGCTCTGTGGATCCTTTCACTGTCATAAGAGCAAAGGCAAGCATCAAGCAAATTAAACAAGGTAATCGAACTGAATCGGATTACATGTTGGAATTCAGATGGCTAGCCGGGAAGCTCTGAGACTGGCCTGAAGCGTTTAAGATCCAGTGTTTTCAGAACGGGTTACAACCTGACCTTTTGGAACACTCGCTAACCAGGGGCAACCCCAAAACCCTGAAGGAGTGGATCAGCCTTGCAGGGACAGTGGAGACTGATTGGATGTCTATAAAAAGAAAAGGCACGACCCCCCGACCCCCCACAAATTCGTCCGGGCCAATAGCGAGAAGATCAGGCTGGAGACAAAAGGAAGGCGGCCAGGATCAAAGACAGGGGAAGTGCTCTTGTTTCAAGTGCGGAGAAGAGGGGCATTACGCTGTGAATTGCCCTCAAAACCAACTCCTGCAGGCCACACTGAGAAGCAAGCAGGCAGGGAGACCACCGACGGGTCCCAAGCCGGAAAGGAGAGGAGCAGTTGCTTCGGGAACAGAGGAGCAGTCTCAAGGCCCATTGATGGTGGAGAGTGACTTCTCTGAGGATGAGCATCAGCCGGTGGGAAACTCCAGCCGCCTGCTTTAAAACACGCCCAAAAGCAGGCGGATGATTCGGGGCGTGAAGACTTAATGGTGAGTGGGGCTTGCAATCCCATGACGGTTGGGGTGAGACTGAGGGCATTAAAGACCAACCACAGAGTGGATTTGACTGTGTTAATAGACTCTGGGTGCACACATTGCTTAATTAACCCGGTGATTGTGAACAGACTTGGACTAAGGGTGCGCAAGCTAGAAAACCCTGTTATTTTTACGCAGTTGGACAGGTCGCAAGCAGGAGGGGGCCCAGTAGAATTCTACACCAAAGAAATCGAGATGAGAATTGGGACTCACTGAGAAACCTTAAGTTCCTAGTAGCTCCATTTGCTGGCCATGCTCTATCCTACTTAAAGCAAAGGAATCCCAAGGTGGACTGGAAGGTGGGGAGCCTGACATTTCAGGATGGTGGTTACAGAATTCTAAAGGGAATTAGCAACACACCAATGTTGGTACTTGAGGCGAGTGTGGAGTTTCCAAGACAGAATGACACCGAAGAAACCTGCTCAATCCCAGAACAGTATAGAAACTTAAAAGAGGTGTTTAGTAAAGCGGAGTTGGATCAGTTCCCTCCTCACAGAGCAACAGACTATGCAATTGAAATTGAACCCAGGGCAAAATTTCCTAAACCGAAAATGTATTCTATGACCCCTAAGGAATTGGGAGCGCTGAGAGTTGCTTTCATTGGGAACTGAGTACTGTGGTTCTTACAACTACTCTGAGGATCCTTCTGAGTTCTTGGATCTTGTTGGTGCTGAGAACTCTGGAGGTGGTCCTGGGGACTTCAACCTCCCTTTCAAGATTTTAAAAAACTTTATTGTTCAGCAGGATATATGGGCACTGATGGTATAAGAACCACCTGGTTTTATTACACTAGGCATGATTTCATTTAAACTGTTGAGTGTTAGTTAACAGTCCTTGTTGAAGTGGGTGGTGTATAAATAGACCACCCACTTGTCTTAAATAAATTCCACAATAGTGCTTTGCAATGGGTGGAAGAAAGGGTATGTGAATTGTGATGCTGGATCAACTTAATTTGGCTTTGAGCAGTCTAATTATTCTGGTAAAACTTGGCAAGGCTGTATAGATCTTGAATGTTTGGTTTTCCAAACACACCCATATATTTCATTTGCATTTAGTTATGTTCAACGAAATTAAGTTTCAAACATAGCTATGAATGTTGACATGTAAAGAGATACCAGTTTAACAAAATCTGTTTTACTGAGACCTATTAACGCTAAACAGTTTATATGGTTTAATGAAAATCAGTTTCTCAAGCCATTATTCTATACCTAATAACTTTTTCCAAGATCAGATTATAGCTGTATTCTGAGACATGTGATGGCATTTCATTCAACTTAATAATATGCCACAATTAAAGCCAACTTTAATTAAGTACAGTTTACTATTTAACAGAAGATCAAGAATGCAGGACTGCATGCAATATAAATTGAGTTGATGACAAAATTCTACTTAAAATGCCCGAACATTCTAAACATCGAAAAGTATTTTTTTTTATTTCTTGTATTTTCATTCCAACAAGTTCACTTAATGTACGTGCAACTATTCCAGCCTTGTAAGCAATCTTCAGTGGTTAGCAGAATTCCAAGATACTTACTAGTCCACATATCTACACACACATAGCTATGGTGGTCATACAGAGTCAATTTATGCATACAGTGTTAATTTATGTATTACAAATCAAACAAAATATTATTATGGTTTTTGACCAGCATAAGATAGTATTCCCACAGCCATAAAAATGCAAACTACAATATTAGAATGCTATATAAAAGCAAAAATTCAAGTAAGAAAGGAACTATTTAAAATAAAAGTTATAATTATCAATTACAAATAAGACTAAAGAGCAGCATTTTAGCAACAGATACAAGTAGAATAAAGTTTAGTATCTATATACTTACAAAGAAGTTATTATCTACTAGTGTCCTAAATTACATGTTGCCACACAGAACTTTGCAACACTCCATTTTATAAAATAATTGCTATCAGAAAGTTTCAAAAAGTATAAAATCAGCTTGAGTAACCCTATCATTCAGTCAAAGAGCACTACATATATTGCTACTAATGCTAGTAGAAGTAGTAGTAAACTTGATTATAGTCACTGGCCAATTCAAAAACAGAAAGAAAACAAGTTCTGTGGCAGCAAATAAAAATGACATATATCACCATAAAACTGGCAAAATGAAAGAATATAGTCAATTGTTTCTATCTATCCATTGTCACAGGGGCATAAATCTCCTGGGAGGGGGGGTAATGTTTCCTCTTATAGAGCTGAAGGAAAAACACCACAGCAAGCCAAAGTAAAGATTTTTCTGTGAGCAGGGACTATTGTATAAGGTCCACGGCAAGTATTGGTTCATACATTATACTTAAGGGTGAAGGGTGATTAAAAGACCAGCTTAAATCAAACTGCCTTCCTGTGTCCATAATATACTGCTTCAGAAGTGATCTTGTTTGGTCTTAATCCTGAGAAAGTAGACAAGGAGGGTAAATCCAAGCAAGAACAGCTTTGATATAACAAGAAAGGGGATCTCTTCTTTTGCTCCAAGATCATGTTCCCTTGGATGTAATCTGTCAGGGGGCATGCCAACAACAGGAAAGTCTAGATATATTCCATAGACTCTTTAGTTCATCAGCACTCCACATGATCTTTCTCTCCCATTTTCCTGAGGATCTTAAGAATGGCAGAGATGTCCTTAATATTAGATCACAACCCGATAATTGTTCTCTTCCACAGGTTGGCATTCTTGTGTGCTCTCATTCATTCATTCATTCATTCATTCATTCTTGTGTTAGCTGTTCTGAATGGATGGATGGAAAATTGCATCAAAGAAAATGATCATAGATTCATACATACTCTCCAATCTATCTATACATCCCACATTCACTTACCTAGAGACCTCTAAAGACATTTTCACTATTTGGTGCAGAACCTGATTTGCTGCTCCTATCATGGTCCTAAGGCAACTTGGTCCTTATCAATTAATAACACTATTTAGCAGTTATGTAGTACATTATGTCTTAAAGTGCTTCCTATTAATATCTAATAATCCTGTAATATTGTTCCAAGAGATGGCTGAATCTGCTTGAATAGTGGCTTTACCTCAGCTGCTGACGGCTGATGGCAGAGGTGAAATTTCAGCAATCATGCAACACAGATAAGCATGACTAAGATGACAATCTATGAATACTAATTATTAAGAACTAAATTCAATCAGTGAACAAGCATTGGATTACAACCTTTATGACCATCTTACGTTAGTTTTTAAATTAAGCCAAAAGCACAGAATCTCATACAGTGCAAGTTCCCAAACTCTGCAATATTGCAAACCCCTAAAATGATAAATGAATTTAGGCAGCTAGTCTTGTGAATAAAACAAACTATAAATAAACAAATAACTAAACAATAATAAATAAAACTGCTATGATTGGCAGATGATCTTAACAGATGGCTAGATCCACAGACTTAGCTGAGTCTCAAACACTGTTCCATGCTTTGTCTGCCCAAGGCAAAGTGGGAACACCCTCAGAATTCATGCTGCATTTGCTCCTCACTTTGCCTGTGCGAACTCTGGGTGGGCTGGCAAAGGCAGAGTAGGAATGAGTTTTGACAGGGCTCCTACTTCGCCTGTGCTAACCGTATCAGCCTTCAAAAAATATTGTGAATCTTCCATAAGTTGCTTAACACCTCATGTGGGATCATGGCCTGCAGTTTAAGAACTCTTGCCATAGAGATTTATAAAAAATGCTAGGGGCGGGTAGATATGGCTTATGCTAATTTTGAGAGAAGAATACTGCTTCACAAAATAGCTGCTACAGAAACTGGCAACATTGCATATGAACAGCTGCAGCACAGTGACTGGGGGGGGAGGGGTGCAACTGTGGTAACCGAGTGGCAGCCATGCAAACCAAACTGGAACAGGCAAATGGCTGGGATTTAAGAAACTATTTGTAGAAGGCAGAAGGGCAGCCTCACCCCAGTTTTAGACTGCCTCATGAGAGGATATCCATGGGTACCTCATCACCCACCTGTGCATAAATGTGTTTTACATAATATAAGTCATAATGCACATCATCAAATCTCTTTTGAAAATGTAACTTCAGCAGCACTGTGCCCAACATTCCTGTTCCAGACAAAGAGGGGGAAATCCATTTCTACAGGGGTATATACTGTTTTGGAAATGGGGTTCCCATGAAATCTGTGTCTTCAGAGAGATCAGCTCTCCTTGTCTGGATGGAGAGAGACCCTCACTTCCCATCTAACAGGAACAGAGGAGGCACAGATCCCATCTTTTTGTGCTATGGATATCAGCCATGAAACCTGCTTCATGGGTTCTAGGACACTTTATTCTCTAATTTGAGCAAGCTACACTTTAACATAACATCTGAACCACCAAGCTATGACTGGTGTTTCCATTAACAAATCAGGATGGCAAAATATTTTTGAACTATAGTTTTACCCTAGTCTAAAGGGCAAATAAAAAATATAACTTCTCTAAATTAAATTTTAACCAAAATAAAATAAAAACATGCAACAAAAGAAATACAAAAATGCAAATTAATTTAATTTCCCTGTCAGTTTTTCTTCTGTTGATAGTGCCGATATTCTCTCATAGCAATAAATAACTGTTAATCCTTTTACATCTTTCCAGAATTTTGCAATAGGTTGCCTTGCTGCCAGTAATATACACCCTATTAAGATTTTTTCATGCAACTGAACTTTGCCCTTGCAAAATGTTTAACAATGATAATAAAGGTGCTTGCCTAGTAATTATTTCTACAAATATAATTTCCAACAAACAGAAGCCCATTGTGCATCTATGATGCCTTCCCCCAGATTTGCCTCCCTGATATGTTTAAACAACTTGCTCAAAGTTTATCTGTCAGACACTAGCCATTTTTATCTTACAAGACTCTTGCTCTGGTGGACTGATCTTTGGCTCTACGAAGTATAACATCTGTACATGGTACAAAAATGAGCACAGTATATTTCTGCAAATGTGAATTCATACTTACAATTTCTGTGGTCGTTTACAGATTCAAAATAAAACAGTGACTATGGCAGTGCAGAAGTTGGGAACCTTTTCACTCAGTACTTTATAGTACTTCCTTTGGTAGAAAAAAGTGTGCATTCAAATTTGTAGAAAGATATTGTGTTTAATTTTGTACCATGTAAAGTGAGCAGTTTCTGTTCACTTAGGGTTTTACTGAAACATACAATTTAGCCAAAGGTGCCTAAAGCTTTATATACAACAGTTCTTTTATTCAATTCGGGGATGGATTAAGAAAATTAGCTTGGTGAAAAAAATAAAGGAGTAATAAAACGGGGCATAAGGAAAGGACAAGATAAACAAATATCCAAGTACAATAAACAAATATTTTTGTTTACCCAAATATAAGGTTGTCTCTGTAGAATGGGCTAGTAATTGAAATGATAGTTCTTTTGAACAAAAATTGAAACAGGGATGCTTCTAATAAATTCTATGAGCTTTCAAACTCCATTAACACTCACTAGTGTTTTGATAATTACTTAATAAAGATAGGAAGCATCTTAACTGAAGAGTATCACTTTAAGTTTGTGGTTACCATTCTTCCTGAAATGAACTATTATTGTGAAATAACAGATTCTTTCATACTGAAACACTGGAATCACTGGTATGTCATTCCACATTCCCAGATCACCTTTTCTAGTAATGCCATTAAAATGTTGACTAGCACAGGAAGCAAGATGAATCCAATGACAATGGGACTAAGCAATAATACCAGCTTTTGAGCTATGTTTTTCACAAGTGTTAGAGTAAAATAATTGTATTATATAACGTGTTATCTTTCTATTCAAATTTGCTTGCTACTTGTTAAAGAATATGAGAATCCTGTGCTATGAGATCCAGTTCAGAATACATGCTAAATCATACAACAGTGTTACCTGTATCATTAATTTCCGAGAAATTATGAGAAAGGAGAAAGCAGCCAACCTTTCAGTAGCAGCAACTAGCCTCTTTCTCAATGACAAGATTTGTCTGCTAGCCAGTCCTGAGCTCTACGAAAGCTAGGATCGGCTGGCTACATGTGCAGGCAAAATGAAACCTGAATTCCAGTCATGCTGCTGCAGAGCTAGAAAAGAGAGGAAAGGCTGGCTATGAGAAGGGAATTCGGAGGCAGGAAATCCATGACCACAAAGGGGCTTGCTTTAGCTGTTGGAGCCCTCCTTCTGGACATATGTGCCCCAAGGGCAGTCAGAGGAAAATCTGAAAGCAACGCTACTTCAGAAACAATTGCTTTAGGCATGTTTTTAACTCTGCTAAAAATGATACAATTAACTACACCAAGGACTAGAATGTTTCAAGCTATGCTCTGGAGTTTTTTGGAGTAATGCTTCATTTGCCTGATGAAGCTGGCAACACTTCACTTTCCTTGAAATAGTACAATTCTTATATTCTGGGGTAGGAGACGGGTGGGTATCCTTACACCTACAGACATTAACAGACGCAATCTCCTACATTTCATTTTACCGTTCAGGAAACACGCCGTGATCCTCAAACAGTTAAACGCTACACGCTTTTCCAGCATTCACAGAAAGGCAAATTTAAATAGCTCATAGGTACTTTTATGTAATGGAAAGGCTTGCACAAGCAGGCATTTCCTCCATGCAGATCAGACGGAGGGAGAGCCATCCGCTGTCTGCCTTATTGGAGCCTGGCCTGTTTCTGTTTACAAATCCTGGAGCCAGACCGGGGCACTGGCTGGAGGCGTGCCGTCTGCTTCCTTGCTTACACTCAGCCTTTGTCTGGTACTGCTGTTCAAAGAATGTACAACTCTGACGTGCTAGCAGCAAAGCAGAGTTTTCCTACAATGCATTAGCCTGGGTTCCCTTTCCCTGCCCCTCCCCCTAAATCTTATCCAAAAAGATAATTTAAGGACTATAGTATTTATATTTTCCTGAGAGGTAAGACCACCCCAAAAAAAAGGCTTCTGGCCAAAATTACTTTACTCTTTTGTGGAAATGATCTAATATGCTCACATTTTCAGACAGAACAATAATACTTCTTCCTCAACCATCCAAAATATACTGTTTTGTTGGGGGGGGAAAAAACTGCCTGTACAGAATATGAATTTAAATGTCTGCAATATTTACAAAGATGTAGTATATTCAATATCAATAATTGCATGTCATTGTTTACTGTTACTAGTTTTAGCAGAAATGTTTTCAATTTATAATTCGTACTAGAACTGGCTTGTAGGCACAGGTTTAACAATCTTTTAGTTCTGCTTTTTATTAAAGGTGTACAATATTCAGATCTGAAGTGGACAGAGGAATTTCAGATCCAGCAAGGGCATTTCATCAGCAGTAGCTGTGTATGCTCAGGAAAATATGCTGCTAAGTTAAAAATTAATTTATTATACCACCCTGCATCAAATACCCAGCTTAGTTAATCAACTTGCTGCAAGAACTGTTTTGATTTGTGCACCACTGCATATATGGCATTCCTGTCAATTTCATATGCAGATGTATAACTGTCATACATGCGTAAGAGAGAAAGCATAAATCTCACACCCTTCTTTGCTTTGTCTTCCACAGTATAAGCGCAGCGGACAACAAGGTGTCACACAGTGCACTGAATAATCTAGATTGAACAGGGTGCCATAGGTGGCAACAAACTCTCCCCACAATTTAGAAATTCCAAAGTTGGTGTTAATGAAGACATGCACAACTAAGTCTATTAAATGGTTACTGCAGGACTTGCTTGGTGGGAGCAAACTGTCAAATATTGTCTTCAAATTCCATCCCCTTAGCCAAGAGAGAACATCTGAGTACCAGTAATGGCAGCAATGCACCGGAAAACCCAGATTTTTTTTCATTAACATTTTTTTTCACAGCTTGGAGGAAATGCCTATTCATCCTATACATTTGTTCTTATGTGCCAACAGCAAATGGTCAGGCATAGGCACTTGCCACAGGCACTGCAGCCAGACTTTTAAAAAAAAAAGGCATTTCTATTCAAGTTTGTCAACATTTTATATTTTTCCTGTGAGAAAAAATGCTTCTGTCCAACTGACAAAATCTGGCATCAATAGATTTCTGCTATGGAGCAAAAACAAAACAAAACAGCTCAAATCCCTGCAGATATCAGATCATGTCTCTGTGTGAAATGTTTACTTTTTTTTTTTTAACCATTGAGCCAGTGTTGACTCCTGGCAATTGCCTGAACTCATCCTTACAGTCTTCTTGGCAGCATTTTCAGAAGTGGCTTGCCCTTGCTTTCTTCCCAGGGCTGAGAGTGAGTGATTGGCCCAAGGTCGTCCAGCTGGCTTCATGCTTACGGCAGGACTAGAACTCACAGTCTCCTGGTTTCTAGCCTGGTGCCTTAAGCACTAGATCAAACTAGTTCTCAAAATTCTTACTACTTATACCTGTACCTATTGGTCTTCTGCCTTATCAACCCTAGTGGGAGCAAGCCATTCAAGTGCTTCTCTGTATCAGCAAGAACCAATGCTCAGAACCTAGCTTAACAATGTTGTCTAATAGACACTATTCCCAATTGCACCTCAATCTCTTATTAAAAAGAATTCGATTACACTGCTAAAAAACAGTATTCGTTCAAATGTGGAAGCTATCTAATTTGCAAAACCTTAGTACAGCCTTTGAATAATTTTGCCATCTCAGTAACAACCAAAAGAACATTAAACAAATCCACATACTATCACATATTGACTCGATAGGGTTAATATAGGAATGCATATATGTGAGTTAGTCCAAGGATTTCTACAATAGCTGAAAAAGAGACACCCATCTCTTCTTAATCTAACCTATTCTAATTTATTCTGTTCTGTATATTATTTATACAAAAATACATTATAATTAACATTAGACTTGTCACTGTACTAGCACTGACTAAAACGCAGCCTACAAAATGGCCCATTCACTGCTAAAATGATATCAGTTTCTATAGCAACTGAGCAATGTTCCTTTTATTTACACTTTTAAAATATTATTTGCCAATGTTCAAGCAAACTACAATAATCTACTGAAGAAGAGTACACTGTAATATTAAATACCAATGATCTCAGGAGGTCAAACAAAAAACAAAAAATGTTTAAACTTATGAAGCCTGAGTATTCTAATAGTGATTTTTAAAATTTATTATCTATTTATTATTAAATTTATCTCCGTCCATCTCCCCTGATGGGGGACTCTGGGCGGCTCACATAACCAATTAAAACAATAAATATATATACAATCACATAAAACATAAAAACTGTACAAAACGTTACTAAAAGAAAAGAAAAAAGAAAAAATCCAAGAGGCTGATGGTTTCCAGAGCTGCAGATGACAGGCCTCTAAGGGGCTAGGCATCCCCACGCTTGATGTCTTCCCTCCCCACCCCAGGCCAAGCAGCAGAGCCAGGTTTTCAAATCCCTCCCGAAGGCCAGGAGTGAGGGGGCCAATCTCACCGCTGGGGGCAAGATATTCCAAAGGGCGGGGGCTACAGCACAGAAGGCCCGCCTTCCAGACCCTGCTAATCGGAGCGCTTTTACCGAGGGGGTCTGAAGCATGCCCTCTCTGTGTGATCAGGTGGGACAGGTTGAAGTCATGGGGAAGTTGCGGTCCCTTAGGTATGATCATTAGATCATTAATTCTAGTTCTTTAAAAAAAAACTATATGTAGCCATCATCTTGGGAGCTTTTAAGGGGAAATATTGCTAGTATTAATTGTTATTATCAAACAGGAATGAATACTAATGAAATGGATTTCTTGTTTCCTTTGGAAGCTTTGCATGTCCCTACAGCCATTTCAGGAGTTTGTGGAACTCACAGGAGTCCAGAGAAAATACTTCCACATGCAAGTTAAAGTTTGTGTACACAACACTAGAACGTTAGTCCACAAGGGGACAACTTGATTCTTTCAGGATGAAGTTTTATTAAATATATAAGTGGAATCAGTTTAAAACATGTCAAACAAGTAAGCTTTTACTTAACACACATTTCTTGGAAAATGGAACAAAACCTAAAAGGATGCAGAAGAAAACATAAAGGAAGGAGAAAAGACCTCAAGGATCCTTCGGCTACTAAGGCAATGTATTTGGTATGTACTATTGTTAATAAATAGTCCCTGATGTTAAAACAATAATTTACCTTTCATATAAAAATGTGCATGTGAATCCAAAATATTGTTGGATAGGCTTATGTTTGCAATTTTCAGCCTTGAATAGCAACTGTAGCCTACTTCAATTCATTAAATATTAAAACAAATATGTTTTCTTATCTGTGACCACACATTAATTTGGGTAGAATATATTGTAAATCTAGTTTTAAAAATCTAGCTATGCAAGAAAGCACAAAACAGACTCAAAATTTATTTCAGAGTCTGAAGCCGTCCTTTAGAATTCCATTTTTGAGTTATATTTGAAATCAGATATAAATATATGTTTTTAGTTACTCCGAAGGAGAAAGAAGGTTGCTTTAAGTAATTTTGGAAAACTGCAATAGCATGAAACAATGTCACTCTTTAGATACTCTAAGATTAAAGCAAAGATAAGACACAGAAATAAAATCACTTCACGATAAAGCAAAGCACTCCTTATTAAATGTATAATACACCACAGGGGACAAATTCAAATAAGTAACAGAGAATGTCAATTATAATGCACTAATTCTTTCCAAATTACATATTTAATTACTGAATGGCCATTATAATACATTAAATCAAGACATATTCCTTCTTTTTTAAAGCAGAGATGCCAGTGAACATTTCAGCCTGAATTCCAAATCTAACTGCCTTAAATTAGAGGTGAGCTTTTAAAATTATAAATTCTTTGCCAGCACAGATTAAAACTTGCAACAGAGAATAATATCCAGCTATACTCAATCATACTGCCATCCCTCCCTTTCCTGAAAACTAATTCTTGTCAGCTCCCTACCTCTGCAAAACAATCTTCTGCTTCTAGCGACTGGACCAATAAATATGTGAGAAAAAAAAGGGGGGGGGGTTCTTCACTTTCTGTTCACTGTGGCATCTGTAAGAAGAATTTTACCTCCTGGTCTTCCAGGTTCCCTTCTGCTCCAAGGAGAACAGAGGAGGATGGGGAAAATCCTGTCTTTTCTCTATGTGGCTGTGGCGCAACAGGAAGACTATTAGGAAAGCAGGGGAATGATGGGAATGAAGGTTAACTGTTCTAAGCTTTTAGACTGGTTCAGAAAACTAGAACTCTCTGGGTTTTTTCCAGGACAATTCAGATTATTTCAGAATTAATCCAACATGAATGTGGCTGATATAATGTTTAGGGATTATCTTCAAATCGCCAAGCAGAACAATTTAGCCATTCCAAATACTGACTGTAATGTGTTAGGATGTTATAATCTGCTCAACTGCTCTCCACTCCTTCAAATCTGCCATTTGTATTGTTTCTCATGAACATCAAATACATTTCTAGATCCTCTTGTATTGCCAATTGCCTTTTTGCCTGTCAGAGTTGCCAAATGGATATGCAAATACTTTAAGATGGCAGTGAAAGGCTGAACTACAACCTGCATTAAACACCAGGGATGGATGGATGGATGGATGGATGGATTGGATGGATGGATGGATGGATGGATGGATCGATAGATTGACAGAAAGACAGACAGACAGACAGACAGACAGACAGACAGACAGACAGACCAAATTTAACTAAGACTTTACATGATCTTTTGTAACCTTGCCTGAAATTGCACAAGTCTCCTGAGTTTGGCAGTCTTCTGAGATTTGAAACTTTTAACATATTTTCTAACTTATGATGTCTCTAAATGCCACCTAGCAGTGTTGTAGGCAATTGGCATCCATGAGAATAGCACTGTTGACCTTTCCCATATAATGCCTCCTCATAAAATGGAGATCATCAGCCTCAGCTGTAAACAGCTGCTAATTTAATAAGTATATTTGATCATTTTTTATTTTAATGGCAAATACTTATGTCTTATATGCTGGCATTCAAATCTGTAAATGTTTTAGATTTGTCTACTGTCAAATGTTTTTCTTCCTTTAGAGGTAATTTTGCAGGATTTCATCACTATTTACACTTTAAACACTGTGTATTTCATAATCAACTACTCGTTTCACATTATTCCTACTGTACAGGCATATGAAAAGCTTGAAAAAAATGATGTTATGGTAAAGGGAAACAAAGGATTCCAACAGTTATATAATCTGCATCCTGCCTGGCAAGAAGCAACTGCCCTTCAGTGAAAAGCCAAACTCACTCCTGATCCCAGTCTCCCATTCAATCAACTGTGGTGTTATCTTTGAAGTATTTCCCATGCCACAATACCATGTTTCTCCAGCCAGAGAAACCAGGGTCACTCCCAGACACATTCAGAGCAGAAGACAAAGAACAAAACTAGCAGACAACAAAAGAACACTCTCCTCCTCCAATCAATGCAACACATCTCAATGCTACGGTAGCATTTTGGATTTGATCTCTAAATAGGCTTCTGAGCACACAAGAACAGGAATGTTCTATACGTGACATGTTAAAGACACAGATGCTTTGAGATGGCAGACAGATGCTTCTGTAAGCTCCAAAGCACCTTTTGGATATCATATTTGAAGCATTTCATAGCCCTAGCTGACTGTCTCTGTTCTAACCTTAAGGCAGAGTTAACAGAGCTAGAAATAAGTTCATTCACCTCCACTACCATTCTCTCAATTATAGCTACTGAATTTCATAAAAATGCATAAGAATTATAGAGAACATAATAATTAACTTAGTTATTTAAAATACAGATACTTTCTCTGGTTAAGAACACTACAGCCTATTCCTTACTCATATACTATCCTACAGCATGGAACATAATACAGGCCATATTAGTATTCAGCATGTATCTGCTATGGGCTATTAGGATTAAGATTAACAATGCAGGAAGCATATCTGAGAACTCTATCTTCAAACATATTAATGTATTTTAGATCAATGTGCAAGGGACATATAGCTCTGTTATTTTCTTATCATTCACTCTCCAAAGTCATCTTTATGTTTCCAACAGGGATTCATAAAAATATTGATTTGGATCTTTTCAGCTGAAGCTTAGATTATCCCACAGTACCGGTCAATATCTTTTTACTGTCAGTTTGTTCCACCATCATTAATAATGTAAATATTAAGATAAAAGACAATAGGGAATATGAATACAAGGAAGGCCATTTCCGTTCTTATCACAAACTTATTGTACAACAGTCTTCACTTTCTGGAGGCCAGTGCCAGCACTGTTGTCATATTCCTTCCGATAATTAAGTTGGTAGTCCTGTCATGATTCCTCAGCATGCACTGAAAGGTACAGAGAAAAATACTGAACTGTGAATTAAAAAAAAGACGCACTCATTCAAATGGCCAATGAGGATATGCCTTGAAAATAAGCAGTCAACCTTGTAGTAAACTTTGAATTTGGGGGCTAATGAAACAAGGTGTTCAGCAATCTCCTACTACAATGCTATAGGGGATGGGGGAAGCAGGAATTTAATTCTTCCCATTATGAGTTGCAGGACACCAAACAGGGCATACAGATATCAAGCAATATTATTCTCTTGCTGTCAGACATTCTAATTTATGACCTGATCCTATTCTGAAGGCCACAGATTTAAATTCCTTCTATGTTCTTCTAACATTCTTTCACTATACAGTAATATTTTCTCTCTTAACATCTGATATTAAATGTTAGTTAATTGTAGTTTGGTTCACTTTTAATAGCTACAAACAGATTTTTAAAAATTCAGAACATTTCTTTTTGAAGATTCTGACATCTCTATATAAGCTATGGAATAATATCTACTTAGCTGAACACACAACATAGAAAGAGCATGTGTGTTTGTAGAGTGCGTACAGAATGTCTCCTACAATTTTGAAAGTTAATGCAAATGTGTTGACCGTGCTATTTCCTATCCAAAAGCCACCTGATTAAATCCTTTCGACTAAGCTATTTATCACACTAAGTATAACTAAACAGAATTCTGAGAAGAAACAAAATATTACAGCTAAAACTAAACTGATGATTCCTTTGCTCAGATTACAAGGGTTATTTGGTATATAGTAAGGCTAGCCATAATTCAGGCTTGTAGTACTGTGTGAATGAGCAATGAAAACACAGAGATACTGGTTTTATAATAGGGTATGTCTAAGCATTTAAGGATTAAGTCCTAGGGCAACAGACTACATAATTATATGTAATAAAGAATATTCAAAACTAAAATCTAAAGTTTAAAATACAACTCCACCCCCCAACTAAAATTGTATACTGGTATGATGAACTCTTGCATTTTTCTATGAAACAGATTTATTGAAGCCTATATTTAAAGTATTAATCTTACAACACTGTAGCACAATATTATTACTGAATTTTTACAAAGAATATTAGATGAAACAAGGAAGCCTCAGTACTTTTTAGGTGAAATAAATATGAGATCACTAACATATCAACAGAAAAATAATAGGGTTGTTTTTAGCTTCTCAAATCAAACTCAGTGGATTCCATAAAGATAGCAGTAATGCTCTTTCTTAAATCACAACTGCACTTCAACACTCATTGTAATTCAGTCTGAGGTAACTCACTTAAAGGAGGCTCTGTAGGATCTGGTGGTGGAAAGTTCTCTGTGAAGTTGACATTGCACAGGTTGGTACTGCAGCAGCAAAAACGGTATGTCCCATTCTGAACTAATGAAGGGGTGTTTGTTACTATGCACTCTTCAGCATGACACTCTTGGGGGTCTCCTATATGAGTCCAACATCCTAAAACAAACAGCAAATAAAACAGCGCATCAGTTTCATTCGATTCATATTGTGAATCTATATTAATTTGCTTTTCATCTTTACTCTCTCATCAGGTTGCCTCTTTTCTACAGAATCCCTTTTGCCTTTTAACCCAGGCCATGGAAATACCGTTTGAATATTTTCCTCAAGCGAGGTATTATCTCCTCCTCAATCTGCAAAGGCATTATTTCATATTGCACAGGGGAAAGCATGGTAAACCACTCCTGCATTATAGCAAGAAAACCACATGGATAAAGTCACTGATGATATAGTGACAGATGATGGACCCAGCAGGTTGGATGGCACTCAGCATGCTACTAAGGAAGAGCTGAGAATCTTTCAGAATACTAACGGTATTTATTACATGGCTAGCTGGAAGCCTTCAGGATGTCTGATTGCTGATGTTATAATGCAAAAAAAGAAATCTGAATAAAGCAGCCATTGACTGAAAAATATCAGATTTCTCAGAGAACTCTTTAATATGACAGTTATTCAGATTTAAGCTCCAACCCCTAATGCAGAAGAAGGAGAGGTGGATGAGTTTTATGATAATGTGAAATCTGAAATTGACAGAAAATATAAGTAAGATGTGCTGTTTGTAGCTGGAAACAGGAATGCCAAAGTGGGAAATAATAACCAAATTTTGGCTAGACTGGGGGCTCCCTCAATCCCCATCACCTAGCATCATCAAATGTGTTCAGGTAAATGGGCATAGCTCCTGCCTTTTGACTGGGTCCAGTCCCACAGCCTTACAAATTCTAAAACTTTTTTTTTTAATGGACTACTTTCTCTAACAATCTATTTAACAGTATTTCTTAATTTTATTTTTGAAATATGCATTTTGAACTATCCTAGGAAGAGATTTAATTTTATAGATAATAAAACTAATTAATATAATTGGAAAAATAAATACAAATATATTTTGTGTGCTTTTTTATTTTCAATTATCTGCTATATACAGTAACCAATATCTGTGTGTTCATTCAAACTCTATATAACCATGAAAACCTTCTTCTTCAAGGTTTTAGTTGTCTACCAATTTAGATCAAGCAGTTGTAAACTGCTGAAAACGTACCCTTTAATCTTTTACAAAAAACAACCAACCAACCAAACCAAATTACCCTTCAGTAACTTAAGTTAAGACAAGTTGAAAAGCAATCCACTGGTACAATCAGGTGTTTCTGATTTCTTTACCACCTCACAACAGCAAATCACATATAAAATAGCAACAGTTACATTGTATGGTATATCAGAGTTCCATCTGTGGCCACATTAGCTCATAATAAGCCAGGAATCCTAATTTACTAAGCTATAACAAAAACAAGGAGCATACATAACATGGCTCCTCCCTTTGTACAAGCACGTAAGCATGTTAGAAAGACATCTTAAAGCAAAAGCAGTGTTGAGTTAGGGATTATGATTCACAATGCTGAAATCATCCAAGATTCAAAAACCAGTAACAAGCTCCGTTGATTCTGATTTAAGATTCTACTTTCTACCATAATCCAAGATCCATATTCTCTATTTGATATGTTTATCCATTTGTGCAAAACAAGAATGAGTGGGATTCCTAAGCATAGTACTCTTCATAATGTGGTTCAATAAAGCAGCTCCTGGCTTATGATTATTACAAATTGGACAGTGATTCTTGAGCAAGAGCCACAACTATGAACGATGTGGGTGTGGCTAAAAATCCTCAGAGGTCCAGATTGTAGCCTCTCATGTAATCATAGATGAGACAATCTATGTACTGAGTTTACTTGATATAAATATTATGTTATTTTTCCCTTTATATCTCACCTGGATATAAAATCTTAGACTCTGGAGTATGCCCATCTGCTCAGAAAAAATAATAGAGGTAAATAAACTATGTAGGCAGAGAATATCCCAGGAGGCTAGAGGTGAAAGGTATGATAAATTGATGTTCTGTGATTAGCTAAGCTCAACAGCAGCCATTTTTGGGGAAATGCCCATAATAAGCTCTAAATTTTCCAAATATAGTTTTTATGCCAAAAAGATTAGTAATCCCTGGCAGACCTTCATTAAATATATTACATCAAACCACGGTAAAAAGTAAACAGCACCACTATTGTTGAAATTACCTTGTTTCACAAGATGTATTTCTCCTTCTCGGGTTTTCTCCCAGAGACCATAGCAGGTACTTCCTTTCATACATAAAACTGTACCATTCTCTTGAGAAATCCGACTTTCACTAATCCCATGATCATTTTGGTATGGGTCTCTATAAGCACACATTGTCTCTTCATGATGGGCAACTAAAGAAGAAAATTAAAACTATTATTAAGATTATGCCAATGTTTAAAACTAGACATAGCTGACAAAACAGGAGGCACAATTTTGGTACTTCAGAACACATCTGTAAAAGGAAAATAATGGATGAATATCAGTACAATCCATTTGAGTATGTATGAAATAATTTTCCTTGGCAATTTGTGTGTGTGTGTGTGAGAGAGAGACTATATTGTGCACAATTCCTCTTCATTCATAAACATTCTATTACTCCCTGAATGGTAATGTTTTAAAGCATGTTAATTTGTGAATACAATAAAAAGGATCAAGCTTGACTTCCAGTTTGAAATGATGTGTTGAATTACCACTCTGGATATCACTCCTGATTGCTTTATCGCAAAAGTGGTAAGCAAAAACTACTCCTATCTAAAGTACCTGCCAGTGGCACCTCTCACTTGATTTATCATGGGTTTGAAATTGTGAAGATATAACAGAATTTTCCACCCTTCTAATCTGTTGTATGTATGCATGTATGTCTGTATATACATACACATACACTGTATGGTGAAAGATAAAATACTATATTAAACTACTGCAAAACAAAACAAGACAACCCCCCCAAAGATGAAAAATAATCCTACTGTGAATAAAAATTTAAAATAACAAAACACCTAAATAACTAACTTATCTTTTTTACTTAATATGTATATAAAAACACATTTAAAAATACATACATAGATACACAGATGCATAGATATCAAACTACTAAGGTAACAAGACTTTCTTCAATTTTCCCAAGTTGTGATTCAATTTTTAAACAATGAATTGAACCTAGACCATATAGCGCAAATTTAAGTAATAGTTCTATTATAACTCCTGCATTAAAAGCTGCAATCTGCATTTGGAAGATGTTGAGAAAAATATATAATTTAGAGCCTTATTCATATGACACATTCCAGAGTAATCCCAGTTTGAAAACTGCAGACAATCTCTTTTTCAAGTTGTAGTTCTCAAGGAGGGATATTAAAAGTTTAGATCAGTTTGCTGCCAATTACATTTTTAAACCATCTGAGTTATTACAAGAGGAATCTGGATTGCTTAAAATGCAAAGTGGCAGTATATTCAATTAAAACATCTGATTTCACAATGGTCCAGATATATAACAGAGCTGGAACGTGCCATATTAGCAAAACAATGGTTTAAAGAACATTAAATCATACATTTTAAGAATTTTGGATGTAGTGGCATGTGGAATGGGGCGGTGGAAGGTAGCAAAAAAGATTACACTTCAATGTCAGAAAGGGAGTTTAACTCCAAATTTACAATCCTGGCTCATCAATAGATGTTCACTTTGTGTTTATGAATTTAGTGTATTGATGCAATAGAAAGATTGCTCAAAATTATGCTGTGTGGCCAGGGTTTATTTATGTGATTAAAAATTGGGTTGAATGTTTTTTAAACAGTATACAATATATTTCTTTTTGTGTTTTCTGCCCTTTTTTCTTTCTCTTCCCCCCCCTTTTTTTATTTTACAGCAATAAAAAAGACCAAAGGATCAAAGTTGCAATGCTGCAAAAGGATATTACACAATATCAGTTTTTAATTAATTGTGTGGCTATACAACTGGCATGCTAAGACATGGTGAGTTGCTCTTCTCAAAAAAGTTATTGATAAAATTTGAATATTAAATACACAGAGGGATGAATTACGTTTTTATTGGATCTGGAAAGATTTTATATGTTATGTTAATAATGATAGCTCTAATTTTGACAAATCTAGTGATATATGGGAACTGACTGAATTTTGAGATACACTAATGTTATCTTACATCCCTGTTAATATTCTGCCATAGAATATTAAAAATGAAATAGAATTTGATTAAAATATAATTTTAAAGTATGTGGATATGTATGTGTACATATAGGTGGCTCTTGAAATAGGACTTTCAGTTAGCTATTATATAACTGGAAAATCGAAATACCCAGTATCCAGTGTCATTACACATATATACCTGAGTAATACTGCTGAGGAAAGAAAAACACTCCAAAGTAGCTTGCAGTAGAACTACAAGCTTGGCATTTTAAAAAGCTTTAAAAATTCAGAAAAGATGACCAAATGGATAGGAATTAAGTACAGTTCCATGCCATATTATTACTAAACCTTAGTTCATCATAATCTTTTAACTAAGCACATATCTCTCTAGAGCTAGAATATTAAATATCAAAAAATACATTTTATATACTTATTGTGAGAACAATTTCTCACATGGTTACAAGAAAACAATCTGATATCAGATCAGTTTGTTATGAAAAAAAAGAGGCAGGTGGAAACTGCCTCCTGCCACAAAGTAAGTATAGTCAGTAGAAAATAGTGCAAGAATTTGAATTTTGATTTCATTATGATTTTTGATTTCATTATGAATTGGGCTTGCATTCAAAACATAGCAGTCCCTTCAATTCTTCTGCAATTGTTTTATTAAGTTTGCTGCAATAAATCTACTTATCAGGGACTTCATGTTTGAAATCTATTTTTGCTGTTTCTTGCCTATCTGAGAGAAGTCTGGCACAGACTATAGCTTACTATAATAACACCACTATAGACTACTGGAATAGTTTCATTACAAAGAAAAACAATTTGAGAATAAGAGATCAACTCAAAGTCCTAACAATCATGCAGAGAATGCAAACTTGTCCTGTCTGGAGAAACTGGTTTCCATCTTATTCTAATAGGGTTTAATAAGTAGTATTTGTGCTTTTAAGGACAAAACAGTATTTCCAATTTGGTAGAAGTCATTAAACCACAATTTATCAATTTAGATATCATACAGTTTTGTTAAACATAGTTTGGATATAAACTGAATAATCTGAATTGCAAATTGTTCACTACTTTTTTAAAAAGGGGGGAAGCTAAAAATGGTTATGAAATGTAAAATTGTTTCAGGTCTATGAACAAAAAAAAATCTGTACTGTCTCATGAGCACCATTAAATAGATCCCACAGCAATCAAACCAAACTCTGCTTGAACACCATTCACTGTTTTTCCAGCTTATAGACACAAAATATAAGACAATGGTAAATAGCAGCAACTTTAAAATATAATTTCCAAGTTTCCAACAACACTGCAGGACATATACATGTAAAGTAACACATTTATCTTATGGATGCAGCCATTGTATTAATCATTATACAGCAGAAGATTAACAGCAGATGGCCTGTCCAGGACATCAGTCTTTTATTCTATCTTGCTATGATTTATACAGAACAAGAATTAGACAATACTATATGAGAATTTTTCAGACATCTCTGAAGACGGAGCTAGCATGTGTTCATTTGATTAACAATTGTAAGTTGCACATACACAGTTTTATTCTCAGAAACAGATGCTTTGCTCCTGGAACACTCAGCTGCCCTGTATTTTCTGGTTCTTGGCAAGAGATGACCAAAAAAACAAAGACAGGATATTTCAATCTCCTGTGACAAAGAACAATTCAGTTCTTGAACCTAAACATAAATATAACTGCTGTGACTCAAAGGAAAAGTGAAGATTTATACATTCTTGTTAAATGTTTGTGCTCCCTACAAATTCTTATCTATACTACATTTGAACTTACAAAATTAAAACCACAATGCTGCATTTAAAATGGTCAATTCAGATAAACATGTTTCAGAGCATGATATGTTATATTCTAATTAGTAGTATGGAGACCCATTTTATGTACACACAGAATGAAAACTGTAATCTGTTATTTACAAAGGCCAATTCACGCATTCAGAATCTTCACAGCAGGGAGAACAGACTTGTAACCTTAATATTGTAACCTTAATGATCTCTTGGAAGTTCTTCCTATAATAGCAATTGGATGTGCTTCATTATTATATGAAGTTTTCTTCTGAGTGACTATGATGGCATCTATAAATAAACCTGATCAAATATTAACTTCCACTAAATTAATTCCTGACCCATTAAGATATGCCACAATGAGAAAATTATGACCATATGAACTGATCTCAGGCTTTCATAATCACTTTGGAATCATACTGAAAGTTTTATAACTTTGGCCTTGTATCTTTCTTCCTTGCATCCTTCCTAAAGCAAATGATCACAAATCAGACGTGCTTGGGCAAATACTGCTCTACCTCTAGCAGATCCAACAATTCCTCTTATTCTACTGGCATACTGAAGCTAAAGAGCTTTTGTTGCTTTGTTTTACATTTTGCATATTTTTCATAAAATTATATAAGCAAAAGCTATATCTTTTCTATCAGTCATTTTGGTTACATCCAGTATGATGTAACTGTTTTGCTTAAGTGACAGTTTTACCCATCCTCTTCTCCTCCCCCTGTAGCCCCACACACATTTTCAAATCTGAAAGTTTCATCAAGCTCCCAGCATAGGTTTAGCAGAGCATGGAAAAGGGGATCCTCTGGCAATTCTATTTTGTCAGTGGATGGACATCAATGTTTTTCACAATTCAAGTATCTGAAAACAGCAGTATGTTAGTTACTAAAACTTACTTTACTAAAAAATACACAGAGTTCTCTCACCTTTCCCTATCATGCTTTTCTGATACATACAATCTTTATACACTTTTTCTAGCAGATCAAAACCTTGAATCATTAAAACTGGGTACTGACCCAGGTTCTTATTAGAGCCAAAACAGCACCACCCTTATTTCCTGACTCTTGAAAACAATACTTTGTTAATGCAATCTAAAATAGCACATTCTTGATTTGTGCTCAACTTCTCGTCCAGGACAATGTCTGAATCACTGGGAAGGCTACTGTATCTTTCTTGACCTCTTATTACTTTTTGCATATAATAAAATTACTAAGTAGATGATTATGAAGATTACAAGCCAGCATTGTACTTAAAAATATCACTGACTACTTCTTTACAATCTCCAACCTCAAATCAAACCATAATAATTACTATCTTTTAATCAGAATTTTATCTCATGCTATACACTTACTTCTAATCCTGAGAAATATGTAAGTTAGAATCTTGTCAAATGACATAGTTAAGTGGGAGAGAAAACAGCTAAATTTCATTCTTCTATCTTAACAATAAATATTTTTATCAAAGAAGGAAAACATATCAGTTGCATAGCTATTATTTATAAAGCCAATCTTTGCTCCATTTTTTTCAAGAAAGAAGCATTAATTTTTTAATTACTTTGACTCTGGGCAGCATACAACAATTAAAAAGAATAAATATATACAAAACAATTACAAGTGAAAATAACTATAAAAGCACACAAAACAGGAGGGGATAATATTAATAAGGGAGCCATTACAAAATTTCCCCGGTCCCCTGGGAGCCCCCAGGCCTGATTACATAGCCAGGTCTTGAGGGACTTGCACAATGTTGAGAAGGATGGAGATAATCTCACTTCCGGGGGGACAAGATTCCACAAGGCCAGCACCATGGCAGAGAAGGCCCGCCTCCTGGGACCCGCCAAATGTTATTCCCTGGCAGATGGGACCCACAGCATGCCTTCTCTGCCAGACCTGAGGGGATGGGCAGATGTAATCAGGGAGAGGCAGTCCCTCAGATAACCCAGTCCCATACCATTAAGGGCTTTAAAGGTCAAAACCAGCACCTTGAATTGGACCCAGAAGCAAACTGGCAACCAGTGCAGCTCATGGAGCAGGTGTGTAACATTTACTGCTCTAGGGACACACATAACTGCCTGCGCTGCTGCATTTTGCACCAGCCGAAGCTTTTGGATACTCTTCAAGGCCAGCCCCATGTAGAGCACATTACAGAAATCCAAATGGGAGGTGATGAGGGCATGAGTGACAGTGAGTAGAACCTCCCACTCTAGGAACAGGTGCAACTAGTACACAACATGAAGCCGTGCAAAGACCCTCCTAGCTACGACTGCCACGTGCTCTTCAAGCAGAAGTCATGAGTCCAGAAGGACCCCCAGATTGCACACAGCGTCTGTCTGGGGCAGTGCAACACCATCCAGTACCAAAGATGCAAATAAACTGAAACATAATTTACCACTCATAAATAGCAGTCCCTCAGGAGTTTGATATACGTACTTTCTAATGCTTAAGACAGCAAGTTATAGAGACCTAACTATAAGATTGTTGTATACTTTTGCTTTCTCTTCTTCTTAAAAAGCTACTTAAACAAAATAAACAAAGGAATCCAATCTGCTGCACTCTCTTAACAAAAAGGTAGGCTAATATTCGTACATAAACAGTATGAATACTGCTGAATGAATGAATGAATATTCATACATAAACTAACAAACAGTATTCAATTTATAGTGCATTATATTTAACATTGTGTGACTATATATAATTGTACTTTAAAAAAAAGTCCATTATTTAGATTAAAGAGTTAAAAAGGTTTATACATTTCCTGCATTCTACTAAGAGTTGATAAGAAATTATCAAGAGGATCAGAAACTTAGTGACCAGACTAGTAATTGTAAAGTACAATTATATATAGTCACACAATGTTAAATATAATGCACTACAAATTAAATACTGTTTGTTAGTTATTTGTAAATGTTACTTAAATTCTATTGCTCTTTTAAATAGAATCTGATTCAATGTGTTAATAGCCTACTGTTTCATAAACATGCTAAACTGTAGAAAGACTGAGCCACAAAGTAGCTGCGTAACTTTTATCAGAACTGGAAGAAACCAAATGTTTTATCTTTCACCTAGAATGAAGTTCATGGACTTTTTCTAGATTGGCTAAGCTTCCACTTGCCTGAGCTGTACAGAGCAAACAATCTGTCAATGGGCAAAGTAACAAGTTGTTGCCTCTCAGACCTTAAGTATTGGCGATTTTTTAAAACAATTGCTTGTCATTTCAGAATCCAAACACTGGTAGATTTTTCTGAAATGAATGATAAATACTTCTAATTAATTAATTTAATGAGAACAAATAAGATTCCTAGGCCTTTCAAGACATTCTATACGGGTAGACTGCAGAATTCTAGTTAATCCTCTGAAGCCCATCTCAGAACACTAATATGAAACATTTCTATTATTGACAGATCACTGCTTCCTAATAAACAAAGTCAGCAGCAATTATTGAGAACCCGGGGAAGATATCATTAGGTTTGCAAGCACAAACCTCCCTGCCCTGATTTTGCTTCATGAAAGTTATGAATGCCTTACAGGTAGTCCTCGTTTAGTGACTGCCTTGTTTAGCTACCGTTCACAGTTACGACGGTGATGAAAAAGTAACTTTGCAACAAGTCCTCGCATTTACAACCTTCACAGGTCTGTAAAGCAAAGGAAAGTTGAAGTAGGATCATAAGCACAGTCACAGTTTCACTTAGTGACTGCTTTGCTTAACAATCAAGTTACCAGTCCCAACTGTGGTCACTAAATGAGGATTACCTGTATTGATGTTTCCCTTAGGGCTGAACCTTTATGTCCATAAATAGGTCATTTTGATCTAGGAAAAAAGGAACATTTTTGTCTATCATTTTCCTACCAGCATCAGAGCAGGACATTATTTCAGTAAATCAGTATTAAATCCAGCAGACTCTCTCAATATAAAAGATGACTCCACAGTTTCTATAGCACAGAAGTAATGATGTTGATGAAGTACCTGAAGACAGCAGTCCCCACAGATTAAAGATCATATATAGCTACTCAAAAATTTGGCTACTCATAAGATTTTGTTTTTTAAGCTTGCATAGTGTTTTCAAAACTCTACTCTTCTATTCTGCCTTCCACATAGCTCCAAGTTCAGAAGCAGGGTTGGAACTCAGCTCAGTCATTATATCCTTTCAATAAGCTAGCAGGAGTGACTTATCTATCTTTCTTCTGTCTCTACAGGAACAACTCTACAAGCATGCATATTCTGAGGCTCCATTCAATCTTAAATTTACAGGTTAGTGGAAGAATCACCTGAAAGACATAGGGTTCAGATCATCTCAGACTACTGACTGATTACCTTGATTTTTCAATCCCTTTCTCGGGATTGCTCTAAGATTCCTTATATGCGATATCAGCTGTGTTTAGAGCAATCTCAGCAGTATAATCCAACCACAAGAATCATACTGTTTCTCCCTAGCCACAAGGTTGAAGACTGAAAACAATTCTCAGCTCAGCACAGCAGAAAATGGGATACAGTCAGCAAAACAAACTCCAGTGCTGCTACTTCTTATGGCACAAGTTTTAAGAAATTAAGCTCAGACACAAATAAGAAATGGAAATATGATCAGAGATTTATCAACTTTGGTTTTACATGGACTGGCAAGAAATAGACTATGTGTTGAATGTGAGCAAGTATTAGGCAACAGCAGTCTGAATTCTGCAAAATTACAAAGACATTTGGAAACCAAACATCCCAACCTGAAAGATAAAATCCTGAATATTTCAACAGAAAATGTATAGAATTCACAAGAAGAAAGCAGCATTTCATACATTTCTGTGTAATAAGAAAAATGCCCAAAGCACTGATTTGATTGAAACATTTATTTATTAAAAATTAAGCCACCTAATAGCCAAAGCTATGATTAAAAACCCAGAGGAAATAAAAAGGGCTTCGCCTGGTGAAACAATGTTAATGTGGGTGTCAGTTGAGCCTATCTGGGAAGGGCATACATAAATGATTGCTACCACAGAAAAGGCTCTCTTCCTTGTAGAGAGCCATCTCACCCCTTTTGGTGGGACATCCTGGAGGATTTCATTACAAGAGCTTAAGGTCCAGGTAGGTAAACACAAGAGAAGGTGCTCTTCAGGTAACCTGGTCCTAAGCCATTCAGGGCTTTAAAGCTCAAAACCAGCAGCCTGAATTGGGCCTGGAAATGAACCAACAGCCAGTGCAGGTGGCAAAATACTGGAATAATATTTTTAAACTGAGGTTTGAAAACCCTTGTTCTAGACCATTCAAATAATTATTAATAAGCAACCCAAGAGGACTGCAATCAGACTTTTTTTTTTTAATCAATTCACAAAATGTTATGGGCATAGAAATAGGAGAGCAGCACTTTGGGAAATTTGTTTTAAAAAGACACCTACTAGACTTCTTGGCCCACCTGATTTTAAATAATAATAATAATAATAATAATTATATTATTATTATTATTATTATTATTATTATTATTATTATTATTAAAATTTATATGCTGCCCAACACCCAGGAACTCTAGATGGTTGGTTATTTTAATTTAAAAAGAAGTTGAAGATAATATGCTGCAAAGTTAATCACTAGCATCCATCATAATCTTTATTTTAAAAAGTGCTATACTACATAGAATATCTATCTGTCTGTCTGTCTGTCTGTCTGTCTGTCTGTCTATCTATCTATCTCCACATAGACCACACAAGCATTCTTAGAAAATTAAAAAAAAAATTGATAGTCCACAGTTTTGTTTGGATGTGTGTTCACCTCCACAGGAAAAAAAAAAGAAAAAAGGAACACTAAAGAGATACATAACATGCTGGGAGATTACATGGTATACTACGGAACAAGCTTAACAATTTTCTTTCTGGTAAGGTAGACATTTTGCAACTAGCCATTATATCTATTTTATGAAAGTGCTCACAATATTTCTGTTGTGGCCATTGCTCCTAACAATGGAGACTCCTGTAATACAAGGAAGATAATCATATTTTCTTTGTAATTAACACGAGGGCTGCATGATTTCCTGCAACATAAAGTGTTATTTTAAATAAAGATTCCATATTATGAGAGTAAATTACTGCACAGAAGTCATTTTAATTAGATATGCCCAGAAAACTAACACAATTATTCTCAGGCTGTTGCTGCCACTGTATCAGTAATGGCTTTTCTATGCCTATCACAGCTAAGTATATTTAGATAATCACTGCACCAGACAGTAATTCACAACTGATTCATTAGAAATGGCTGCATTTCAGCTCTGCCATGGCCTTGGGATGAGCAAAGAAAACCAACTGACTGCAAAGGAACTTTGTAGTATTTATAATGGAATGGCACCCACACAGAGATATGGATGGCCCTGACCATGTTAGCCTTTCATAAAGTTCTCAAGATCTGGTTGTTTGCCAAGGCATTTGGGCCAGGCAGTTAGGTGAGCTCTGATGGTGATGTGGCTTTTTGTTTTGAAGGTTACTCTTTAACCACGGAGTCATGGGTTTATATTGTCCTTGTGGCTTTAATCTATGTATGCCAGGCAGAGTCACTGTTGTGAGATGGGTAGCTCTATACATCAAACAAACAAAACAAACAAACAAACAAATATTCCTGAACATGTATGAACTTCACAGTTACAATCCAGACAAGCTGCACCCAAGTGTATTGCACAACATCACATCCCAAATGTGACTGTATCCAAGTGCTGATACTAGCCCAGATAAATGTGATTGCCAAAGGCAATGCTTTCAACGAAGCTATATAGTAATGTAGTTTTTGTGAAAAACCAGTATTATATAGTTAAACAAGGGAACTTACCAAATAAGCAGAAATTCAAATATTTTGGTTTTCGCTTAACTAAGCACCAATTATATTTCTAACCTCCCCAAATCTGTATGCATTCCTGAGAACTTTGGAAAAGAAAAGAGTTTTGTTAATATTTTTGTGCTGAACTTTAAATGGAGCAGTACTTAATCATTAATATGTAAATAAAGGATTATTAAAAATTATAGTTTCCCAATCAAATGTTGTAAAATATTTGAACACTATGGCTTTTTTAAAAAAAAACAAACACCTGAATGAATTGTGTAGAATGTCATGATTTAACAGATGTAACTTAAGATAATCAACATGGATCCCTTCAACTGTTTGGAACTACAGTGGTCATACGACGCAGCCAGCACAACCCACAACTAGTAACAATCAACATAATCTACTGAAATTACTGGAGGACACCCTGTTGCCTACTGCTGGCTTACCAACCAGGCACAGTGGACAATTTGTACCACTCCAGAAAATATATAAATTATAGCTCTCATCATCTCTATTTGGCAGGGACAACGGCAAGGGATGGCAGTAGCTGTAGTCTTCTATATTAGTAGAGGCATACTTTGCCCATTCCTCGGCTAGACTTTATTCTTCTTGAAACTGTACAATCTGATAGCTAGTCTCCTTTGGAAAATTATTGAGCCAATTCCAAAATTAACACCTCTCCAAATGACTGAAACAATGTTATAATAAATGTGCATATGAGCATTGTATAAACAGCAAAATGTCTCAACTGGAATTTGTAATCTCCAATTCCGGCAAAAAAGCTAGAAGATAAGATTTTGATCAGGGCACTAAAACATAGGCAAGGCAGGAATCTAGACTTGTGCCAACTGTGAGACATTACAGTAATAACAAATAAGCAGGAGATGCCTCTGAGCATGGTAGCTTAACATAAACAGAGGGAAGCAGTTCTTCAACAAGATAATTTCATGCCAAATGAAGTCTGTCTGTCTGTCCATCCCTCCGTCCGTCCATCCACCTCAAAGATCCTCACTCCAATTGTTACCATCAGATATCCTGACAGAAATAGTGGTAACAACAACAACAAGGTTTATTTAGCCAACTGCCCGGTATTCCAAAGGCTAGAATGATTTAGGACTAAAGTAAACTGTTTGTGTTAAAAACAATGCTATAAAAATAGTCTAAGCCTACTATTACTTCAGATATTTCTTCAGTATTATTATATTAATATTAGATGTCTTAAAGCACCTCCATTTATTAAATTTTACTACTTTTACCTATCAAAGCAAGTTTTGAATAAGAAATAAAGATGTAAAAACATACAAAATGCACGAAAGGACTTGCTCTAACTACAAATTATTCTATTCAAATAAAATTAAGCGGCATTGATATTATTGAAAGAAGCTCAACAATAGTTTTTTTTTCAACTCTCCAAAGAGATCCTAAGCTAACAAGAACGAAGTTCATTGGCCAGAATACAGAGAAGCTTCTGTTCTGCTTCAGCTCTTCCCCAGCAAGTAGCAGCATGAATCTATTAAGCCATCAGCTGCTATACAAAAGCCAACACTGTTTATCAACACACTGCTCTTATAAGAGGAGTTTATTTTCACTAGTTTAAATCAGACTAGAATACAATAATTATGAATAGAGACACTTTTCTCATATCTGAAATTATATACTATTAAAGCACAAATTATATTTTATAATGATTCTAAATGGTTTAATACATTTAAACAATGTAAATAAATAAAATTATAGAAAACAGTATCTCACAACCAGAATGAGAAAGAAAAAGAATTATGATATTTACTTTATCATAAGTAAATATAAAATCCAATTATTTGTTTAGGTATTGAGTGCATCAAGCTTTTACTTATTAGCAGCACTCCAAGATTTTATGGTGAAAACCCTTAATCACTTAATTTTTTTAAAAAAAGTATCTCTTTCTCAGTCATTGCAATTATATTTTCCCCAATTTAAAAACATCTAACTACTTCTGTTTCATCTAGTCATCCAGTGACCTTGTTTAGAGTCACTCTCCTGGAGTAAGAGGGGTTAGAGGAACACTGTGACAACTTGAATTTTCTGCAATAACACTGATCACCTATTCGGCCCTTCATGGCACAGGGCCAGATTATGTGCAGGACTGTCTCCAATTATTTCTGGTTATCTCATGGAATAGAGTGAGCATGCTTCAGGACCTTCTATGAAACAATTTACTTGATGGGATCCAAGAGGCATGCCTTCTCTGTTGCAGTGACTGTCCTGTAGAACAACATTACCCCCCAGATTTGGGCGGCCCCGACCGTGCTAGCCTTCCATAAAGGCTTGAAAACTTGATTCTTCCCCGGGCATTTGGCCAGAGCATACGATGAGCCCATCCAGAAATGGAAGATCATGAATACAGTGGTTGTCCTTAGTTATTCTGTTCTTCTATTCTGGGTGTTTGTTTTATGCTTCTAACAGAATGTAAGCTGCCTAGAGTTGCTTTTGTGAGTTGGACAACAGTATAAATCAAATCAATCAATCAATCAATCAAACTATTCTGAAAAGCTAAACATTCTGAAGTTTATTTTGGCATCAATTCACATATCTTTTTACCCCCAAGCCACTTTTTAAACCCTAAGCCTGTAATGTGCAAAACAAATCAACCTAATGTAAACAAATGCTCTCTCTTATAGCCGTCTAATATCACACTGTAGCCAATTACGTTCTTCCTGCCCCTCAGTCATTGAAAGGTTTAAAAAATATGCACATGCCATTATTTCAAGGAAGACAACCCTACAGGGTTGTCAAAGTAACAAATAAATAAAGCTATTTGATGTAGATTAAAATCATACAGCCCTGCTGCTATTTTGCTATTTTTATAGTAACTTAGCTTCAGTGCACGATTTTATATATCCAGTGACTAGGAATAACTTTTATAACGTTTGTTATTGTGTTTATTTTATTTTAATTCTGTTTGCCACCCAGAGTCACCCACTGAGATGGGTGGCCATATAAATTGGGTAAATAAAATAATAAAATAAACTTTACAAATGGACTCAGAGGCCCCATTATCCCCTTCTACACTTCTTTTCGTAAGACATAAAATATTAAATTATCTGAAAATGCATAAAACATTTCATTTGAAAACCAGCAAAATTTCCTACTGCATTATTTATTAATAATAATAATTATTATTATTTCATTTTGATGCTGCCCAACTCCAGCCAATGCTGGGTGGCTAACCAAACAAAGAACATAAAAATGAATAAATGGGAATACAATAAAAATTAATCCAAAAAAGGATTATATGATAACAACAAGATGGCAATCCAGACAACACCTCAAACAAGGGGTCCCACTCACCCTGCCATAAGGCCAAAGAGAACAGCCTGTTTTCAAGGACTTCCGGAATGCTGTCAGAGTGGAAGCTATCTGGATCTCAGGGTGCACTTCATTCAAGTGCCACTACAGAGAAAGCATGCTTCCTGGGTTCTGAAAGATGACACTGTTTAATTGTGGGGACCTGGAGCACGCCTCCTCTGTTGGATAGTCAGGCAGAAACCACAGGAGGTAGGCAGTACCTCAAATAACTGGACCCTATGCTATATAGGGCTTTATAGGTGATAACCAGCACCCTGAATTGTACCTGGAATCACCATGGCAATCAACGCAGCTCACAAAACAGAGGTGTCATGTGAGCATGCCAAGGCAAGCCCATCACTGCCCATGCCCCTGTATTCTGGACCAGTTTCTGAATGGTCTTCAAGGGCAACCTCATGTAAGGTGCATTGCAATAGTCAAGCCACAAGGTGGCATGGGCATGAATAGAAGACATATAGAAGATGACCTTGACCAAGATATGCAGGAACCATTACATAGGCAAAAGGGGCTGAAACATTTTTTAAGTCCAGAACAAGATAACATTTGGAAGTAGCTGCAAGAGTGAGGTCAACCCCACTAGGTAGACCAGACCAGGAAATCAACTCTGTGGGAATGCTAAAACTACTTTTATTGAGATTGGCTATAAAAAGCAAGTCTGCTTATGCTGTACCTCCTCCTCCTCCTCCTTATATTCTAATGAATTAGGGAGGTGTCTACCTGAGCCACTTCCAAAAGTTCTCTTGTTGTTCTGGACTTTCAAAATATTTCAGCCTCTTTTGCCTAGTTAACGGTTCCTGCATATTTCCATTAAGGTCATCTTCCTTACTCTCTACAGCAGTGTTTCTGAACCTTGGGAACTTTAGATGTGCGGACTTCTTATGAAGATGCTGGCTGGGGAATTCTGGGAGTTGAAGTCCACACATCTTAAAAGTTCCCAAGGTTCAGAAACACCGCTCTACAGCAACTAAAAAGGGAAGGACTAGGATTCAACTAGCAAGAAAAGAGATATTAAACAATAGAGTGTAAATTGCTTATTCTGGTTTGCTGATATTAACATGAAAAAAATTATTGATAAACATAATTATCAAAGGATTGTGTTTTTAACAGATTTCTTGTCACACAAATGAAACCAAATCATTCTTGTAGCAAATGAGAAAAGGGTACAGAGTGCACGAAGAGCAGCCAAAAGTGAAACCTGAAGGGAGAAAATGATGCAAAGCTTAACATTCCAGCAACAATATTTTGTTCCTAGAACTCTGGTAAACATGTCCTTGCCTGGTATCTATTTTTTGTTCACACCTCATTCGTCACCCTCATTGTTGCTCTGCTACATTTGCTTTCACACTAGCAGAGGAAAATGGTTACTCAATTCAAAAAGCACTCTGTAATGGTGGCTTAAACACCATGGTGACTTGATTTCAGCTGGGAGGGAGGACAGCTGAGAAACTGGAACAAGTGAATTTTTGCTAATGGGAAATGTACCACTTTGTAGCTCCAATATCAATGCTATAGAACTGTTCTTGCAATGCTTATTTCTGAAGTTGGGTCAGAAGTTAATCAGGCCAGCTGCCAAAACCTGACCATATCATGGGAACACAGCAGGGCAGTGCTGATCAGCACAAATATTACAGATTTAAGAGTAATCTAGAGAATCAACTGATTTGGAGAAACTATACATGTATCTGTGATAGTATTTTACTTTTGTGGGTTCTGTAATTCAAATTATGTTTCTGACCTAAAAATAATTGTTTATCCTCCTCATATTGTTTGCTGCTCTGGCAAAACAACAGGAAAAGAACAAGCAAGTCACTACTTCGTTCTGAGTTTTAAAAAATTACCTAGTTGAGGAGACACAAATTCTAATTAGATGAGAAAGCAGGCCTATTCAAATGAAAAGCTTACTGGATTACATTCTTTGAAACCCTTCCAACATATATAGTACTTAGCCTGCAGCAAAAATATCAACATTAGAATATCTGCAGCAGTTACTCTAAACATTATCTGGAAAAGTAAATTATGCGAGAGCATTTAACTTAAGATTATATATGAACAAGAAAAAATGCTGAAATTCAAGTGGCAAACTGAGTAGTGACTGAATATTTGGACAGCTGGGATACTAAGTAGCAGGGGGTTAGTCTTTACTACAATTTGCATTCCTAAACTTCCAACTAATTTTTAGTCTTTTCCAGATCTACCCATTTATTTATTTTTCATACTTCTCCCCTGCTGCAATCTAGAGACATCCACAGAAAAACATAAAAACAGTAAAACACCACCACCCAAGAATACAGTGGCAAGCAATAAAAACAGAAAGATGGCGAAATCAGAAGGCTCTCTAGAACAACTCCACCTCTAAAAGCTTCCAAAACGTCAACAAAGAGAGGGCCAGCCTGATCAAAATCCAGAGGCCGTTCCATAGCCTCAGTGCTGCCATGGAAAAGCTTCAACCTCCCCAAAATGTGGGATCAGTAGCAGATTATCTCTGTTTGATCTAATTGGTCAAATCAAATTTGACCAAATGAAATCATACCCTTTTTCTTAGCAACTGGGGCCAGAAACTGTCTCTAACAAATAGAAGAGCTCCTATAATTTTTCTGCTTGGCTGAACAGACAAGAAAGTGTTCTGCACAAATTCTGACATTACCGGTAGTTCTCTATGTTGCCTGACAATGGGTGTCAATGTACCTGGAGAACAAAGAGTGAGCCAATGCTGTTGGCCACACAGGTACATGGGAGTCAGAGAAACTGTTACATCATTTAGAATAGTTATTCTGTGTATCGTGCACAGCATCCTCAAGAGACAAGGAAACTGCCTCCCTTTCTCTTCCTGCCAGTAGAAGCACTTAGAATATAATTCCACTCAAGGAGTCATCTTATAGGAAACAGAAATAGGTTCAACTCAATAGGCATAATTTCTTAGAAGTTTTCGTGTAGAAAATTTAGCAGAATATATGCAATTGTACTGGGAATGCATGCAATCCTCCCAACACGTTAATATACGTAGTATTTCTAAACATAGAGAAATTTGCTCTCCGGAAAAAAAATTCTGTAGATGAAATTATATACATTAAAGTAGTAAGTTTTGGTTACTCTTATTTAGTAGTAACTTCAAAATCAGAGTATTACCAGTACTGTAAAACTATATTTTATTTTGTATATCTGAAGTTAATATTCTACTTCAGTGAATGTGTTCTAGATATGAACTAGAGCTTAGTATTTACTGTGTAAGCACTACCAAAACACCATGTATTAAGTTTTAAATGGTTTGAAAGAGCCTACAATAAGTAAATCCAATCCTCCTTTCTTCGTGCAACTACCCGATCTCTCCAGAATGGCAAGAGAGGGGTTGTGAAGAGCCTTAGAGGTTCACTCGACATGGAGCCATTCCCCCCTCTTTGAGCAGTTCCTCACATGCATATCAGTTTATTCAGATGGGCCTTCTTACCTCTCTGGAATAGATGTTTTAGGAGATATGGGTGGCTGTAGGGGAGAGGAGTTATTGGGGAACTTTCTTTCTATGACATTTCTTAATTTCATTAGTTGTAGGAAATTACTTCAAAAGTTTGAAAGGAGTTTATATTGTATCTTTAAAATGTGAGAATTACCACACATATTGAAAAACAGGTGCTAACTTCTAGCCATCTTAGAATATGAGAATATTTTTAACACCATCTCTTAGCTGACACATCCCTAAGTATCTTCAGAATGGTCACTAAATGTATTACAACTACTTAAATGTTTAGCCATCTTGATAATTTTTCTTTCAAGCTGATTTGCATGCTATGTTTATTTTACTTATCACTTTTTCATTTTTCTAATACATGCATTTTAGTCTTTGACCACGAAATTAAATAGTTTCAACACAATTACATTTCCCAAAATGTAAATTATATTTTAGAAAAATCCAGAATCAAAAATTGCATTATGGAAATATATATTCAGTTAATTTGAGTTTTATTTCAGACACTTGATTTCTTATACTGATTGGAAATAGTTGTTTCCAGGCAAGTAGCAGAACTTGTAGCCTTTATACATGTTCTCACACTTATACGAGTGTGTAAAAGGCCCCATTTCATGGTTGTGTTGATACCAACAGTTTTTTAAGATCTCTTGGCTGCATTTATATTATATTTAATTTTTGTACTGTTTTTAATGTTGATTGTTTTTATTGTTGTTAGCCACCCAGAGTCACTGGTCTGAGATGGGTGACTATATAAATTGAATAAATAAATACATACATACATGAAGTTCTACTAGTCTAGGCAAACTTAGTTCCAATGTACTACAATGGGGGCTTCCATCTCTCTACCTCTCTCTCCCAGCTGCCAATCACACCTGCCATCCTTTCCTAATTACACCAGTCAATTGTCAAGGAAAACATACAAATGGTCTGGGAAGAGACTATATCTTGCTTGCTAAAAATGAGACAACAGTTACAGACAGTTAAAAAAGAGCCCTTCCCAGCTTCAGCCAGTGTATCTGTTATGGTCTTATTTGCAATGGGAGGCCCCTGCAATAATAACTCCTTCCCCCATCATTTGAAGTTAGACTATTGCAATGTATTTAACCTGAAGCTACCTTTGAAAACAACTCTAAAGCTGCAAGATGTGCAGAAAGCAGTAGCCTACCTATTAGTGGATAAGAGCCACTACTGTCATGTAACACTAATCTTAAGGGCGTTATATTAGCATCCAATAGGCTTCCAAGTCCATTTCAAAGTGCTGGTTTTAACCTATAAAGCTCTACATGTCTTGTTACTGGGTATCTCTAATACCAATTCCTGCAAATAGACCCAACCCTATACCTCACCTAGTGAGGAGCACCCCTTTGTGAGATTCATTGGAGGAGCTGTGACCCAGGAGCACTATTACTCTGTAGCAATTCCTTTCCTCTGAAATAGCTTTCTGACAGAGGCGAAGTTGGCACTCACTTTGTTCTTGTTTAGAAAAGCCATAAAAATAGTGTTGTTTAAGAGAATAGCTGGAATGTGATGATCGCCACTGAGACTAGGCATCAAATGAGGGGATTGTGTATTTCTGATTTTAATAGTGTTTTATTGTATTTTAATGTTTTATTGCTCTGTAAACTACAAAATAAATAAATTAAACATTATTTTTTTCCAGGATACAGGAGAGACAACTATCTGATTATGATAAAATGATTTCAGCTTTAATAACCATCCTGACATGGTGGGAAAGCTCAGTAAGTTTAATGGCGCTGAGAGCAATGCCAGTGAGATCATGAGCTCTTGGAAAGGTCATCTTTGCTAGAAAGGCCAAAGGGAGAGGGGTGACGTGAACAGTAATCCACAATGGTGGCAGTGAAGGCAGGTGGGACTCTGCAGACATGGGAAACCAACCCACCTCACAGATAGAACTCCAAAATCAAAGGCAATGGCAAGCCCCTCCTATACTGTTGCCAAGAAAACTGCATGGACATAGCTGAAACATTTAAAGAAGTCTGGGTGCTACTTTTATAAGTAGATCTGGAAGTGATGCCATGATTAGACCAAAGCTGCATGGAAATCTAGGCGCTAATGGTGCTGGTACTGAAAGAGCAGCTTCTTTACAAGGAAATACAATTTGGAACATGTTAAATTGGATGTTTAAGAAATATGTAGATGTAGGGGGACTAGAATGTCCTGCTTTAAATCAGAGTATTACCTGATATATTCAGGGCATGAGTTCATGGAAAGGAACTGAGTGGTACAGATATTTAAAAGGGCATATTTCAGTGTGTGTATTGCTCAGTTGCAACCTAACATAACAGGAACTGAAGATAGAGAATTGTAATCCAGTCAACCAGCACACTTCCAGGTACAGACTGTAGAAAGTTCTTGAACTTTCAAACATACCAGTCAAACTAGGAAATTTAATGAACATAGGTATGCCAGAAATTCTTTTTACCTGGAGGGTCAATGTAAGAGATTCAGTGTTCAATGTTTAACCTAGATGCAAGAGAATCTGAGGAGACATTAGGAAAATTGAAGGGGAATTTTTTTTTTCCAAAAAAGTTAAAGATTCAAGTGGGTTTCAGAACAAGCTACAGTGATAACCAAAAGGATGAAAACCTTGGACAACAAGGAGATAGCACAACTGTGCAACAGCAAGTATTAAAAAAATATAAGGAAAGAGATGAAAGAATATAAATAGAGAAATGTAACAAGAAAAGGAAAATGAAATATGCTTTTAACAAGATCAGAGAAACCACAGAAAAATGCACAACTACATTAATAATACCCAAGAATAATCATATTAGAGATCTAATGCAGACAAATTAGTTGATTATGTGCATTGTGTCATTTTTGACTCCTAGTGACCACATAAATAGATTTTCTCCATGATGATCTGTTTCTAACCTAGTCGTTTAGGTCTTCTAACTGTGCATTCATTGCTACAGCGACTGAGTCCACAAATTAGGATAAAGGAGGATGGAAAAATTATATGAAATCTTTTACAAATGGGATTTTCACTACAGTGGTCCTTGGGTTACAACAGCAATTGGGACCAGAATTACCATTGCTAAGAGATGCGGTCATAAAGCACAATGTGATGCGACCACATTGCTTAGCGACGGCAATCCCCAGTCCCTGTTGCTGTTGTTAGGTGGGCCGCATGGGTTGTTAAGCAAGGACCTCCCTCACATGACTGCAATGTGGGAAAAGGCGGGAATCCAGAAACACTTGCTTATGCTGCTGAAACTGTATCCCAGGCAAGCAGGCTGGCAGGCAGATGGACACAATGGAGTAAGGGCAGGTAGGTTCTGCAGGCAGGTGCTACAGCGTATGGGCAGGTAAGTGCTATGTTGTATGGACGGCTGAGAGCTACAGAGTATGAGACCCCCATACCATTTGGGGGCTCCTTGGGAGAAAAGGCAGCAGGAGTGGGAGCAACTTGCAGGAGTGACCTGTGACCTCCTGCCACCTTCCCCACTGCCTTGCTTGTGAGAAGTTGGCAGGGAAGATCGCAAGTGGTGATCATGTGACCTCATGACCCTGCAACCATCATAATTGTGAGCCAGTTGCTAAGTGCCCAAATCGCAATCACGTGATCATGGGGACGTTGCAATGACCACAACTTCAAGTCCCTCTCACTCAGCACTGTTGTAACTCTGAATGGTTGCTAAATGAGTGGTCGTAACCTGAGGACTACCTGTGTAATCTTTCAATCTGCCTTTAACTTTATTAAAGAGAACATCTGTAGAGAGATATACTTTCAGAAATGAATTGCAGTACAACTGGCTATAGACTGTTATCAAAGAAAAAAGTTGCAGGCAGAGATGACACAGCATTGAATATTTAACACTGCCAAACAGGCATTTAAAAAGCTAAAAGTTCTATATCAACATATATGGATGAAGACTGTGTGACCTACAAATTCAAAAAGAACAGTAGATAGGCATAGAAGGGAGATTCAAGAGAATTTGTAAATTACTGAACCACTGCTCAGATTCTTCACACCAAGTTTTGTGTAAGATTTTATATAGAAGAATGCCAAATGAACAGGGAAGTTTTTGAAAAAAATCGAAGGAAATTGAATCAGATACCTAATAGAAGATAGATAATGGAAAAAACAAGAGAATATAAGGAAGAGAGTTATTTTATCATGTTAGAATGTGGACTATATTAAAGCTAATGACTGTGTTTGAATATTCTTCTAATTAATGTTTATAATGAACAAGGTTTTACAGTAATAAACAAATTTGGAGAAATGGACTGGTTCAGAAAAAGAAAAGGAGTGAGACAAGAATTTATATTGTAAGTTTAACTTATAGAGCAAATGTGTTATAAGAATGGCTGGAACAGAAGAGATGATAGCTGGAAACAAAACAGGAGACTGAAACAGTAATAATTTAATATATGCAGATGACAACATTTCATTAGCTGAAAGTAAGGAAGACTTACGCAAGTTCATTATGCAAGTAGCGACAGAAAATGAAAAATCTGAGTTAATGTTAAATATTAAAAAAGACAAAGCTAATGTCAACCAGCAAGCTTAGTGAACTAATAGGTGATGGCAGAGAAATTAAGGAGGTAATTAGTCTATTTTCTTGGGCTCAAGTATAGATAAAAACGGACAATGTGCTAGAAAATTAAAGAGGAAATTCATCATAGGAAAGAAAGCAATAACAATTTAGTCAAGATGATGGATGAAGACATTTCTATGACAACAAACATCAGTATAATTAAAGTAACAGCCTTTCAAATAGCAATGCACAGCTGTGAGAAATGACATTAGGAAAGAGTGAAAGAAGACTGATCCCTTCAAACTGTGGACTTACTAAAAATATCATGGAGTTCTTAAGGATTAGGTACATGTGATAAAATAACTTTTACTGTATAGTCCTGATGCAAAAATCAAGACAATTCATTTATCAAATGGTAATTAAAACCATTTATCAACTAAAATACAAGTCTGTATTCCATATATTCCATATATGTATTTATGGTAAGATATACAGTATAATTTATAGGATACAAAAACATGTAAATTTATTTACCTGCTTTGCTCCTAAGCACTAAGAAGTTTATTATGGCAGCAATACAGATCTGTCTTTTGAAGAATCCATAGTTAAGAAACAAAATCTGGTAAATAGAGAAGTCACAGGTATGTATCCCTACTCTAACCATTCCAAAACTGTCTAGTTTTTCTCCAAATGAAGTAGTTTCAATTCTAAAGAGATAATAAAATATCTTATATTGAGCCTTCTCTTAAGAGTGCAATTATCCGATGAAAGCTGCTGAAAAGGAGAAGCAATTAAGATTTCTTTATTACTCAGTCTAACTTCCAGGTGATATTTTGTTATTACTTATTTAGAACAAGATAGCTATTTGTGGTATTGCTTTTCCTTTATTAAGAAGTATTTTTCCCTCTGTTTAGGCTTTTCTTCACTACATTCAGTTAATATAATTAGATTCATGAATATTAGATCAACCAACAGTCTGCACAGAAATATTCACAAATGGCAAAGACGAATGTCTTCTCCCTTACACTCTACCTCTTCATGACACACAGCTGAAGATTTTTTATTTCTCACTATGCAGACCAGTTTCTTAAACAGTGAGGTCCACCCCATAACCCAGGGGCTAGTAACATGGCACCAGTAAACACCATGACTTACGTAACCCCACCAAGTGGGATTGCAAAGGGCCATAAAGTTTCAAAAATAATTGTTAAAAATAAAATGCCCAAAATCTCATGAAATTGTCAAATCTTACAAGATGTTAATGTTCCCTCCTGAAATCTTGTGTTGTTTTGGCCAAGAATGCCAATTTCTTATGAGACTTGATATGCTGCAAGATTTTGGCCATTTAAAAAGTATACTTTTATTTTGGCAACTGCTTCAGGGACCAAATGCAGGTTCACAAATGTTGCATTAGGCAATTTTCTCTAGCAGCTATCATGCAGCATAATACCTCTGCTCATTTTAATCAACCTCAATTCTTCTTTAAATGGAAGATCAGATAATGCTTTTTAAATGTAAAATCAGTTAAAAGTATATGGAAACATTTAAGAATAAGGGATGGAAAGAGTTTGCAGCAAGTTTTATGCTAGCATTACATGAACAATTCTACATAGGCATCAGACGAACAGCTTCCCACACTGCAGCCATAAGGAAACCAGAAGCTTCTGCATCCATTTTTACTGACATTTTGGCACAAAAGGCTCAGCTGTGAATAATCTTAACTATGGTTAATTGAAACAGCTCTATAGCCTATCACTTGAAGTTGGCTTGTGTGTAAGGGTTCAGATGAAACAACAGCTGCAGTCAGAAATAGAAGCTAAAGCTCCCTGAGCCACATCTAAGTAGATAGGGAAATAAAGTGGAAACTCACTTATGTTTGTTACTAACATAATGGTAGCCAGTGAATACTTTGACTAAAATCATGAAAATAATTACAGAACTTTTAATGAACTGTCATAAACCTTTGGTATATATCATGTGAGAGCCAGTTTGGTGTAGCAGTTAAGGTGTCAGGCTAGAAACTGGGAGACTGTGATAGTCCCACCTTAGGCACAAAGCCAGCTGGGTGAACTTGGGCCAGTCATTCTCTCTCAGCTCTAGGAAGGAGACAAGGGCAAACCACTTCTGAAATCTTGCCAAGAAAACTGCAGGGACTTCTCCAGGCAGTTGTCAGGAGTCAAGACTGACTCGAAGGCACCAGACCCAGGCTCAAGCCACAGAGAATCCCTGGATGACTCTGGCCCGGTCATTCTTTTTCCATCAACCTATCTCACATGGTAGTTTTGCTGAGGGTAAACTGGAGAAAGGAGTGCATGTGTAGCCTTGAACTGGAAGAATGCAAGGATATAAATCTAATAAACAAATGTAAGTGCATGCTGGTTGTTATAAAAAATCAATTTGAAATAAGATAGAGCTAGAAAAAAACCTTAATCAGATATCTAAATATGCCATACTGTTTTAAAGAATCTGATTATTTTTTCCATGTTGGGATAACGTAAACTGGTCTTAATCAAACGGGTGATTTCTGGATAGACTGCAATGTTTGTTTTCCTTCAATTGCTCTGAAAGGGGGCGTGTCCTTCTCCTACCTACAGAGTGACTTTAAAAATCTGCTACACAGACTTAGGGGACTCTTTAGAACAGATTTGATAGGGGATGGCATGTGGGAATGGAAGAGGAAAAATATCTGCTCAAGACAATCAATTTCATCTTTTAATCAACTGTTTTCAGCAGATACCATGTCTCATTTTTAGGCTCTAAAAAGGGAATAAATACAAAGCTTTGCTGCTTGGTAACAGCTCAATACTTCATTCTCTGGGTATTTCCTATGGTGAGGGAAAGATGCCACTTTTTATGCTATATGCCGTATTTTTCCGACTATAAAACGATACTTTTTTCTAAAATCCTTACCCTAAAAATTGAAGGGCGTCTTATTTAAGGAAGTCAGCGAGGAGAGAACCGCGGGTTGGCAAAACTGCCTATACTTTGTCTCTGGGGCTTCCTCCAATCACGAGCCTCCAATCACGAGTGAAATAGCTTGTCTCCCAAACAGACTTCCTCCAATCATGAGCCTTATGTAACTGGCATCAGCTGATGCTGAACAAACTAATTAGAGGAAGGCTTTTGCAGAGAGAAGCTAGTTTCACTCGTGCTTGAATGGAATCAGTTATGCAAAAGAGCCTGGAATAGAGCTGCAGAGAGACGGTTTGGACCTCCTCCCACCAAGTGTATCAGGTCAATGTTAACTAATTACTAAATAAAAATGTGTTCTGCGCTATCTTTAAAATACTGATTTCTTAATTTGGGGTTGGAAAAATGGGGGTCGTCTTGTATATGGGGGCGTCTTATTGTCGGAAAAATACGGTAATGTTTATTAACAATAAGCAGTCAGAAACTGAATGACTATGGGATCTAAAAAACAACAGATCAAAGCTTAGCTATCCTGCTCCACTGCTAATTTTATTACAGATTGAGTGTGATTTAGGGAAAAAAGTAGTATTAAACATGGCAATATGGTTTAATTTCAGGAACACTACAAAATTCAATTTGTATCTATGATTTCAGCTGGAAAATTGTTATCTTGTATGTTGGGCAACCAATTCTAATAAAGTAAGTTTTAAACATTCTATTACTCCACAATACAGGTGAAACTCGAAAAATTAGAATATCGTGCAAATGTTCATTTATGTCAGTATGGCAACTCAAAAGGTGAAACCAATATATGAGATAGACGCATTACATGCAAAGCGAGATATGTCAAGCCTTACTTTGGTATAATTGTGATGATTATGGCGTACAGCTTATGAAAACCCCAAATTCACAATCTCAGAAAATTAGAATAGTGTGAAAAGGTTCAATATTCTAGGCTCAAAGTGTCCCCCTCTAATCAGCTAATGAATCCATAACACCTGCAAAGGGTTCCTGAGCCTTTAAATGGTCTCTCAGGCTGGTTCAGTAGGAATTACAAGCATGGGAAAGACTGCTGACCTGACAGTTGTGCAGAAAACCATCATTGACACCCTCCATAAGGAGGGAAAGCCCCAAAAGGTCATTGCAAAAGAAGTTGGATGTTCCCAAAGTGCTGTATCAAAGCACATCAATAGAAGGTTATGTGGAAGGGAAAAGTGTGGTAGAAAAAGGTGCACAAGCAGCAGGGATGACTGCAGCCTGGAGAGGATTGTCAGGAAAAGGCCATTCCAAAGTGTTGGGGACTTTCACAAGGAGTGGACTGAGGCTGGAGTTAGTGCATCGAGAGCCACCACACACAGACGGATCCCGGACATGGGCTTCAAATGTCGTAGTCCTCTTGTCAAGCCACTCCTGAACAACAAACAACGTCAGAAGCGTCTTACCTGGGCTACAGGAAAAAAAAAAAGAACTGGTCTGTTGCCCAGTGGTCCAAAGTCCTCTTTTCTGATGAGAGCAACTTTTGCATCTCATTTGGGAACCAAGGACCCAGAGTCTGGAGGAAGAATGGAGAGGCACACAATGCACGATGCTTGAAGTCCAGTGTGAAGTTTCCACAGTCTGTGTTGATTTGGGGAGCCATGTCATCTGCTGGTGTTGGTCCACTGTGCTTCATTAAGGCCAGGGTCAACGCAGCCGTCTACCAGGAGATTTTGGAGCACTTCATGCTTCCTTCCGCAGATGAGCTTTATGGTGATGCTGACTACATTTTCCAGCAGGACTTGGCACCTGCCCACACTGCCCAAAGTACCAAAACCTGGTTCAATGACCATGGGATTACTCTGCTTGATTGGCCAGCAAACTCGCCTGACCTGAACCCCATAGAGAATCTATGGGGCATTGCCAAGAGAAAGATGAGGGACATGAGACCGAACAATGCAGCGGAGCTGAAGGCCGCTAGTGAAGCATCCTGGTCTTCCATAATACCTCAGCAGTGCCACAAGCTAATAGCATCCATGCCACGCCGCATTGCGGCAGTCATTGCCGCAAAAGGGGCCCAAAACAAGTACTGAGTACATATGCATGCTTATACTTTGCAGAGGTCCAATATTGTTCTATTTCCAATCCTTGTGTTATTGATGTCATGTAATATTCTAATTTTCTGAGATTGTGAATTTGGGGTTTTCATAAGCTGTATGCCATAATCATCACAATTATACCAAAGTAAGGCTTGACATATCTCGCTTTGCATGTAATGCGTCTATCTCATATATTGGTTTCACCTTTTGAGTTGCCATACTGACATAAATGAACATTTGCACGATACAGTGGTACCTCGGTTCACGAACTTAATTCGTTCCGCGACTCTGGTCGCGAACCGAATCAAATTTTCCCATAAGGTTCAATGTAAATACGGTTAATCCGTTCTGACCCCTACGAATTTGGTTGCCAACCAATTTTTGATCGCGTCCCGAATCAAATTTCCCTATAAGGTTCAATGTAATTACGGTTAATCCGTTCTGAACCATATGTTTTTTTTTTTTTAAACTGCAAAAATATGACACACAGTACAGTACAAAGAGAGAGAAAGCTAACCTTGCTCGACGCGACTTCTGGCGTGGAGGACAGGAAGGCGGGTGGGGAGGCGGTTACTGCTTGGAGGGAGAGTCCCCCTCCCTACAGGAAGCCGCGACCACGTGTCACGGGAGGGAAAATGGCCGCGGATCCTGTTCGTAACCCGATGCGGAGTTCACGAACGGAGGCAAAATTTTGCAACCGGAGCTGTTCATGAACCGAATTGTTCGTGAACAGAAGCATTCGTGAACCGAGGTACCACTGTATTCTAATTTTTCGAGTTTCACCTGTATGTATTTTCATCCTATAAACATTTACTTGGGAGTCTAAAGATTATCCACACAGAAATATATCTGGTAAATCTGTGTATGCATCAAATATGCAGTGTCTAGACAAATTTAGCGGAATCAATGGGGCTTACATTAAGACATTATTTAAGACCTCATTGTTCTCCTGAAACTGCAATATTCAAAACTTTAAATTTTGTTTTGGAATATAGAATACTCAGAGTTCTGATTTTTTTTCCCCCACTGGGATAAAACCAGCTCTGAATGTTCCAGACACACACTGATTTTCATTTCAATATAAAAAACTTAAGGCTTTTCTTTTCTCATATATTTAGAGAACATTTAGAGAAGTATTCAGAAATTTAAATTTTACTAGATACACTATATTTTGCAATGATTTCCAGCAGTTGAGAAATACTAGTATTTTACAACTAAGAATTCTAGTTTAAGACTTGAACAATTCAATTAATAACTTTTTAGTTTTTTCTGACTTCTTTGAATCAAGCCTCAAATGTAAAAAAAAAAATCTATATTTGGCAGAATGTATTAACAAATTTAAAATATCCATTTAAGTTTGTTATCCTAAATACAAATAAAGATTTGTGAACACAAGTTATACACCTAAGTCTAATCACATAAGTTGTTCTTAGATTCTGAATGAAAGAATAAAATTGGTATAGAACATGTACATCTGCATTGATTTATGTAGTTCGATAAGACAGAAAGCTAAATTTCAAGAACAGAACTGGAACCTTCCACAAAACACATTTAGGTAAAAGAGAGTAAGGCCAAGGGAAAGCAGATATTACTCCTGTAAATATATATTAAAAACAGGATATCCTTTTCTGGATATTCGTTTATCGGGCACGTTCACTTTTATACAGATGTTTAGGTACACAAATAGAAAAGGCTGTAGTTATATAAATTCCATTTTTTTTGTTTATTAATAACTACTCATACATTTTTAAAAATAGACAGGATAGTCAAATCACAGGGCCACTTCTCCAGGCTTTTCCCTTTATGAACTTCCATTAACAATCCTGTCAAGCAATAAAAAGGAAGGACAGGAAGTATGATCACTCAATTAACTCAGCTGAAGGATCAGCATTTTTGACCTATTTTTATTCCAGCTAATCATAAACATTCCAACATCAGGCTACATTATATCTGAACACTCTAAGCATCTTAGAACATTAAGAATCTGAGAACATTAAGAACTGATGCCTGAACTTCCCTCTAAATTCTCAATTCCGTTTTTGTTTTTGTATCACATTTGGTAAACTTGAGGGTTACAACAATCTGACAGTAAAGCAACACAGAAGGGCTTAAAAATATATTTTGAAATTAGAAGTTAATTTGTTTTCATTGCTTCTGTAAATGTTTCCAGATACTGAAAAATTATATTGATTATTCAGTGTTAGCAATTGTGAATTTACACATATTAAAACTACTCTGGAGAAAGTCAGCAATGACTCTGGAGAAAGTCAGCAATGTGTTTTTGGCTGAGTTTCAAAAGAAAGTATTTGTACCTGTATAGTCCAATATAAGAACTGCTTGGGAATTTCCCAAATCTATGATTAATAACACATATCAGTAGATGCTAGCAGGTCAAAACAGAAAATAGTTAACACAGTTGTTACCCCTTCCTCCTTTATAAGTAATGGATCAAGGCTGTTGTATCTGTTCATTATTTCAGAAATCACAAAAAAGCATTTTGCTAGTATTATGCACATTTGGCAGGAAAAATGTATCTTTTTCCAAATTAAATAATATTTTATTTCACTTACACCACTTCAATAAAATGTAAGTTTCAAAAATCCAGTTTTTACAGAAAGAGCCTACAAAATTAGCAAAGATAGAAATGGTGGATATCATCTTTAAGTGCCAATGACACAAACAAAATATTCCATATAAGCAAATATTCCATATCATTTTAGTTCAGTATTTTTCAAAAGGAGACTTTTTAAAACCTAACTAAAACTTCAATTGCGCTTAATAGATGTGCATTGCAATACTGAGCATAGCTGCTAAGAATTAATCATTTATATTTAATCATTTTATATTTACATAGAATTAAAATATGATTTTTAAAAATGTTTTTTATCAAAAGTCTTGCTTTATTACTTGCGACCATTAAAACATTCTAAATTTTCTGTTAAAAAAACTAGATCATTAAGATTATCCTTCTAATATCATTGTTGCAAAATTTTCCAAGAAGTATCTCTTGCCCTGTACAACATATGTATGTGTCCATTAAAACAGTAAGAGGAAAATAAAAAGGGTTTGTTATTTCAGGTAGTGAAAACCTTGTTGGTTTGTAATAATGTAGTCCTATGCATTGCATCCTAATAGCTGGAATGAAATCATGTAATAAAAAAAAGTGAAGATGCAATACTTTGGAGCATAACTGCATCCTCATCTCCCAGACCAGCCTATGCCAAGATCAAAATTATACATGAAGTATAGATGAAAAGAATTTCCATTTCTTGTTAAAACAGCCAGAATGTGGTCAGCAATTAACAAAGCACACCCCAACAAAAATTGGTCAAAATGCACATATACTTTATGTGGTACAGTTCTATAGGAACAGCTATGTATCATTCTTGATATTTCATTCTAGACATTGACAGATTCACTTAATACCCCTAGAGTATATATCATTTTTTCCATTTTTTATTATGTAAGTGAATGATCCTAAAGAATCAATGATCATGTCAATGGCTGTGAATGAAGATTTCATGCACAACTAATCTTTTTTTTTAATCACATGTATAATCCCACTTTGTTTAGAAACATTCTTTGAAAAAATGTGTCTTGACAAATATTTTAAGATCAAAATATATTCAACGAACACAGACTGTGTTCATCTAAAATACTGCAAAACAAGTACACACCTTTAACACGACAACAATTTCCAAGACGTTTTTAAAAGATCTGAGCCACATGCCATTCCTTTAGCAAAAAGAGCATGGATACAATCCACAGAACTGAGCCATAAATTTGCCATCTATTCCCATGGACTTTGTCAGAAGTCTACTGGTTTAAATCCAAGTAATCCAGTTTAATCTGTTTGCAGAACATGCTGTCATGCTACACCCACTGGCTACTTACCAGCCGCAATGCTGAGTTGTAAGGTGGCACTGGAGAACAAGAGCACCAGCAAAAGGTGCTGCAGCAAGTCAGTCATATTTGGAGGAATCCAGCTGTGTATAGTTTAAAAAACGCTGACAGGAGGAAATCTGTTGTCTCCCAAGAGTCTTAATCTCTTAGTTTACAATCCAGTCTGAAAGGGCAAATGGTAGATAAGAGGAGCGGTTTGAGCTTTTATTCCATTAAGCAAATCTGCCTTCATGTTTCAGGGCTTGGCCTCAGAGGATGAGTTTTTCTCAAACCGGCATGCATGTTCTTTTTCTCAAGATGACAGTCATTACTGTAATACTGAAATTCCAATTAATTCCCATGTGTCTTCAGAGTGTCACCGCACCACTCAGATTTCAAATTAATCATATCCAGAGGTGAAAAGGAGACAACAACAACAAAAATCGATTGTCACCACAAAAGGGCAGCCGTAGACAGATTTAAAGGCCAAGATTTAAGATACGGAAAAGGATCCAAATCTTCGTGTTGTTTCTTTCTTAAGAAAAGGTTATTTCCAGTCACTTAGAAATAATACGGCGTCATCCTCTTCACAGGGAATTTTAAGGACCAACTGCCCCATTACGTATCATCAGCCTCGAATTAAAATTTAAAACACTCAGCATCCACTTTGCTTTACACGCGCACCCACACGCACGCAAGTACGCGGAAAAGGAAATAACTCCAACCAAGGAAACGGGCAGAAAGTCCAGGCGTTTCTATGAAGCAGCAACAGCAAATCAGGACTTCCCAGTTCCTGGCTCCAAGCAGCCCCAGCGCAAAGAGGCCTTTCGTCTTCCACAGCCCTGCGAAAAATTCACTTTCTTTCTGCCTGCCCCCTCCCTCCTTTCTTGACCACAGTGGAAAGAGGGGAGGGGAGAGCCACTTCTGCCACCCTCTTCCCTCCCTTCGCAAGAGCCCGGTTTTCCAACGACCAGAACCTGAGGGTGGACCCGTGACAAGCGCTCCAGCGGCGGCCAAACCCTTTCGCCCTCATGCGCCTTCGCTCGCTCACGACCCTGCCTCTTCTCCTCCACTCCCCTGGGGAGGCAGCTCCCAATCTGCCCGGCCCTTCCTCTGCCCTCCGGCTGAAGGGAGCCTACACACGAAGGCTTCGCGCAGGGGGATTCTCACGGCGCGTCGCCTCCCCGCCTCCGGCTGCTGGGCTTGGCTGGCTGGCAGGCAGCGGCTCTCTCTCCTTCTCCCAGTCCAGACACAAAGGGGAGTCGCTGCTAAACTGCCAGTCTGAGCGCCTGGCCCGTGGGCGCCGCGAAGCCCCGCCCCGCCCTATCCTCCCGCTGCTGCTGCCGCCGCTGCTGCTGCTGCTCCGCTCCGCCCGTCTGCTGAGCTCGCCCTAGCCCTCGCCCTCGCCCGCTCCTTCCCCGGGCCTCTCCGATCCTCGCGCGCCGGTCCGACGCAGCCCGCCTCCCTTTGGATGCCTCCGAGCATAGAAAGGGCTCTCCTGCACGAGCTAGAGCGACCCCTTCAGCCGATCGAACCCCGCCGCCGTCGCTCGAGGCCTCTTCTGTGGAGTTGCGGGAGGGCCGAAGAAGAGGGGCCCGACAGAAGGTTTTCTGCGCCCCTCCCGCACCGCCATGTTGCCAAGAATTGCTAGTTTGCCAGATCGGCGGCTCGAGCAAAGCTACGTGGGGGGAGGAGGCGAGGAGCGTTTGCGGTTCCCTCCTTCTCTGGCGGCTGCCGTGGCGTTCCGCAGCTCTGCTCCGCAGTATTTGGTTATTTTCTGTATCGCTCAACCATCCACTAGTCTTGGGAAAGCTTTACAGCTAGCGAAGCCAAGATCAGCAAATAAAATAAAAGCTGGTATTGGGGGCATCTTTACTCATCGGGAGTAAAGTTTTAGTTCCCTTAAACGATTTATTCTAACGAGCTCTTCTCTGGAATAGAGCCTTATCAGCCTGTTTATTTAAGGAAAGTAAGTTCAGCGAAGAGATACATATATCTCATTCCTAACCAAGAACATTAGTTGAGAGAGATGACCAGAACTGGAAGAATAAAAGCCCCTGGAAGCTTTGCATTTGCTTTTTGCAGTGTTTCTCAATCTCAGCAACTTTTAAGATGTGCGAATTTCAACTCTGGGGAATTCTGGGAGTTGAAATCCACCCATCTTGAAGTTGCTGAGATTGAGAAACACTGTCCTAGAAGAAGGGATGGTAAGTGCCCATGGTTAAGAAAGATAAAACCTGAGAAAAGAAAATGGTGGGGTTTTTATTTTTAAACAAGTAGTTATAAAAGGATGATCAGAAGTTGAGAGGTTTCAGAATATCCTCCCTTATTTTTCATGGCTGTGGACCCGTATAAGGCTGGTCCACGCAGCAGCCTTCAGCTGCTGGCTTCTTCTGCTGAAATGGCCTGGAAAGAAAGCTGGCTTAGAAATTGCTCAGCTTTGTAATCCAGGAATGTGCAAGAGCTTGTTTGCTACGGCACTCCCTGCTACTTGGTGGCCTTGATTCATCTTCAGCACATCTTGCTCATGATGCATATGCGGTCTACCCAGCTTTCGTGTCATTCTCACTTCTAAAGTGTTTTATAGGTTTTGCTTCTTTTTTAAAAATACCCTTTTTAAATATCTATGGTCATTCAGCTTATCACTAAATAAAAATACCAAGGCTCCCTATTCATGAATATCCTGCTTCTTTACTGCCTCCCCCACTCCTGCCCCCAAAGAACCATGGCTTTCCTTTCCATGGGAAGGTCTTGGGGGATGTGTGGTTTCCACGATTTGTATAAATCCCCCTCTGTTGAGTCCCCCTCTTATTTGACACCTTCATCCACTAGTAGACAAGTGAGGAGAAAAAGTTTTACTACCCCTTCTGCCACCTGGGCTAGGAGGGGAAACTGCTAGAACTCTTGTCAATTTCACTTGATGTAAAAGAGGGAGGAAGGAGGCATGCCTACCACAGATAACTGAAGCAGAGGCATTTGCCTGCAAGGAACTGAAGCCAAGCAGGCAGCCCACACAGCCCCACTCTTGCTGGCAGAAGATGGAAAATGCTACCTTCGATGCAGATCAAGAAAAGACTAGCAGAAGATACCTCTGCAGTGGGCTCAGAGCAGTTTGAGGGTGACGTCATGCATTCCTGTCCTCCAGAAACATCTACTGGAGTGGACTGTCCTCCTGCTGAAACAAGCAGGACAGGATGTGCTGAGGGGCCGATAGAGCACGTGTCTGAGTTTTTAGATTCAGACCTGCTTACAAAATGGATGGGCTTTTGAGTGTCCTATTTCATTGCTCAGCCCAATTCCTCTCTACATCCCTGCCAGTCCCAGCCCTCACCAAGGGTTTGGGAGGGAGGGAGGGAGGGAGGGAGAGGGAGAGAACAACACTTTCCCTTCTCTCTGGGAAGAAAGAATTGGCAATTGAGGCAACTCTTCTATCTCTAGGGTCAAAAATTAACTTCTAATAAGTTTGAGAGATGCAGTCCTTTGACTTGGACTCTTAGGTAAACTTACTCATTTTTTCAAATATTCAAATATTCCCCTCCATGTCTGCTGATGACTGAACTAAATGGTAGGTTTTTGGTGATTAAAACTTTAGAATGGAAATTATTATAGTGGACTTTATGGCTTTATAGGGTTAATGACCATTTAGTAAGAAAATTAATTTATTTTGTGAAGAACACTTTTCTGAAGTGACATACCCTGTTGAGTATTAGGTAATTTAGATAAACGACATGGATGTGATTTTTAGAGCAAATACATCAAAAATAGTGGATGAAAGAGCAGGTAGCAGCTGTAGCCTTTGCACAATTTCATCTAGTGTACCAGTTGCACTCTTTCCTAGATCAGGAGAGCCCTTCAGGCAGTCACTCATGCCCTGGTCACCTTGTGGCTTGATTACTGCAATGCACTCTACATGGGGCTGCCCTTGAAGACCAGTCAGAAACTCTAAATGGTCCAGAAAGCAGTGGCATGAGCAGTGATGGGCATGTTTTGGTATGCCCATGTAACAACTCTGCTTCATGAGCTGCACTGGTTGCCAGTTTGCTTCCGGGTGTGATTCAAGGTGCTGGTTATTACCTATTAAGCCCTACATGGCGTAAGGCCTGGTTACTTGAGGGACCAACTGTCTCCCGTAGTATCTGCCTGTATGATTCAACCATGCAGGGTTAGCACGCTCCAAATTCCTTCAGTTAAACTATATCATCTACAGGGCCTGAGAATCATGCTTTCTCTGTAGCAGTGCCTCCCTCTGGATGAGGTTCCCCCTGAGATCTGGAAGGCTCCCACTCTGCTGTTGTTCAGAAGAGCTGTGAAGACCTGGCTCTTCACCCAGGCCTTTGGCGAGGGAGAGGGAGACTCCTTGTTTCTTTTCCATCTGTTCTGTCATTCTTGCTATCTTTTATCGTTTTTTCTTCCTTTTAATTGGTTTTATTTTAATTTCCTAGTTTTGATTGTTGTGAACTGTGTAGAGTCATTGGGAGCCGGGCAGCATACAAGTTTCATAAATAAATAAATATTTGGTTAATAATTTTTGAAGTTAATAGAAATAACAAACCTGAAACTCTAGTTTATGTTTCCTTCATTTCTGCAGTAGTGGCAGTGTCCTACCTTCATAACTCTGCTTGCTAGTAGAAGCTTTACTTCTTCTGAGGACAACTTCATTCATTACCTGTTGTTTCTGTTGTTGGACCAGAACCCTAACTTCTCTAAGAAAGTTGCAAAATTTCGGCCATCATTGCTTTATGCAGGAAATTAGTCTTTTGGATTAATCCTTAGGATTCTACCATTATATAATTAAATTTATACTCACCAGTTGTTGACTCCTATTATATATATACACACCAATGTTTCTCAGCCATGGCAACTTGAAGATATATGGACTTCAACTCCCATGCTGGCTGGGGAATTCTGGGAGTTGAAGTCCACACATTTTCAAGTCACCAAGGTTGAGAAACACTGATATATACACACACACATACATATATACATGCACATTCATACTTGCTTAGAGCTTAGCATTTAATAAGCCATTAAATAAGCTTTTTAGTACCTTACTCAAAGTAGTTTTAAAATCCTTCTATTTGTTTTCAGTATTGAGGAAAACAATGTTCTTATTCTTTCTCAACTAGCAAAGGCTTTTGATAAAGCAAAATAGCTCTAACGTTTCTTATATTTGATTTGAACATTGCTGCATATGGCTACAGCAGCCTCATAAACCCTGACAGCTGGAATTTGTATCAGTAAAAATCTCTCAAAGACATAAAGGTACATGAAGTATCTTTATTTCTTCTCTATTTCATTTCTCTTGTTCACGCAAATTAGGATAGCTAAAATAAGAAGTCATCAGCAGTGACAGCACCTAACTTACTAGCCAAGCAGGATTACCCCTGGCTAGGACTGGATGGCAATTCTACTGCTCGGTCTCCAGTACTTGGTCGTGAATCGTAGGGCTATAGGCTAGACTGAGGAGCTGGAAGAAGACAATGGCTAACCACTTTTAACAATGACAGAAAAACCTCATAGATGCAATCGCCAAGAAACAAGCTCAACATGAGGGTCCCCCTATTATAATGATTTATGATAATAAGAATAGCATCTAATACTTAGGTGGGAAGGAAGAGAAAATTTCTTGTTATATGCAGATGGTGCTGTTATTCTTGTGTAACAAAATTCCCATAAAATGTAGTACTGTATAGCTTTATATCAGTTATGATTCCTGGGTGGAATGATGGAGATTAATTTATTTTGCTTAATTAACTCCTTAAACATCTTTCCTTTTCATACTCCAACAAGGTTAATAGACGACCGGGCAAGACATGGTGTTTTACCCATATTTCTAATTTCCTTTCTAAGTCTTTTAGTAAGAAACCAAAGTCTTTTAATAAGAAACTGCTGACAAATTCCATTAACAATTATTGTTGACAATTTTTTTTAACACTATTCACTCACTATTCTAAAGTTTTGAACCAAAAACCCCAGCTATGATTATTCTTGTCAATAGCGGAGGAAAACAGAGCAGCTCTGTTCAATAGATAGTAAAACCACATCAGTTTAATGCAACCTCTAAGATTGATTAAATAATGGAGTTTGACGGAAAATCCCATTAAGACTTTCAGCCAGCTAAACTTAGATGCTTCTGCTTTAGGAAATAAGATCAAGGGAATCTCAGTCACACACACTTTACTGTATTTAAAATATCCAGACCCACCTTCCCACATCCCCTCCTTTGCTCTCTCGTCATTCCTCTTAATCCTGCAAGAAGACCATGACATACCATTTCTGTATTGTACACAGAACCCTACATGAAGTCAAGTCACCAGAAGTTCAGCTTAAAGACTTAACCTTTGGGGACTTGAGTGTGCATGTGAATACATGCAAACTGTCTACACCTATTATCATTCTTTCCCCTCACTGGACACACACCCATTGTCTTCTCTCACAAACACACACCCTCTTTCACTTGGAAGGAAGAGGAAGCTGTGAGGCTTCCATTTTCCTTCCAGGGAAACAGATGAAAACTTCTGCACTGCCTTTGTCAGTGATTTAGAGTGTTTTTAACTGGGAGCAAAGGGAAGCCCCTCATTATCCTTTCAACAACTGGAAAATCTCACAGAGGATTGTGGGCCTTGTGCATGCAAGTTCCTGATTTAAGATGCTAGGCACTACTTACCCGAGGCAGCAAAATGTCATTCATTAGTACTGGTAGCCCAGGTCACCGGCCAGCACTAAAATAAGTGTAATTTATGGCTCCTTTACCTTATTTTAACTCTAGTTTGAGAGATAGAAAAGTGTGCAGAACTGGTATTGAGAAAGCTGCTTTCAATTAAGTCAGACTTAGGCAAGGAAGGTATGTCCTTCAGATGTTGCTGAACCACATTTCCCCAGAGCTGGTCATGCTGGCTGGAGCTTCTGAGAACAGTAAGATTTAGAGAACTGTTGTTGCCCATCCCTGGTCTGCAGTCGCTGGCAGAGTTTTCAACCAGGTTTTTCTCAGCTCTATGTTTTTTACATGCAAACCTGTCCCAGACCTTCAATATTTCATACTGCATAGGCAGCACACCACTTATACAGTAGCCAGTAACTGAATCAGGCTAAAGAATGTTTAGAATTAGAAAGCAAACAATGATTTTCCTGGGGTTTGTGTTTGCTGCATATGTCTGTCTGTCTGTCTGTCTGTCTGTCTTGGATGGAGCACTAAATAGTGGAGGGACCACTAAATATTCCAGAAAGTTTTTATGGTATTGTTGAAATAAATACTGATATAATTGCAAAATTAAATTAATAACTATCAGAAATTGTGAAAAGATAGAGGTTTCTTCTGCAACATCCTGGGATTATAAATGTAAAAAATCTTCAATTAGATATTTGGTTTTCTCTGAGTGATCTCAATATTTTGGAAATTAAAACAGAATATGTTAGGGATATAATTTTACCCTTTGTTTTCACATTTTGAAAGTATCCTATAAATTATTATGATTTATTTTATTTTAGTCAAGAAGTAGTAATTTGGCCTTTATTAAAGACATTACTTCATTCGAAACCTTAAAGTAATTAAAGATATTAAATCAAAAGGATTTAATTTAATTATTTATAGTAGTAGTATATAAGTGTCCTTAAGAAAAATACAGAGCACCTTGCATGCTATTCTGTTAAAAATTGGGGGAATATTTCTTCTTAACAGGGTATTTGTCAGTCTTTGCTGACTCATTAAATTCAAATAATCTTATCAGTTATTGAATCAATTTAAAATTAAAGTTCTGGGGAAAATGTTATATTTCTATCATCCTTGCCTTGTTTTTTCACATTTTAATTTTCACCAGTAGCTGTAAATATATATAGTGACACCAAACTATTTAATATACACCCATTTAATTAGCATAATTCATTGCAAATGCAATGATTGAACCCAATTTAGCCCTTTTAAGTCTCACAAAACACAAGGATCACTGTTTCCCATTGCTTCTACAAGGCTGTGCTGCAATTATTTTCAGAATCACTTCTAAAACAAAGAATTATTCTCCCCATTAGTTTGTTAGAAAAAAGTCCATTGAGATATTAATTCACAAGTTATAAAGTTATAGGGGATATTAGATGATTGATGATGAAACAAACAAAAACCAAATATATATGTTATTTTTATACTTTTGTTATTTATTAAAACTGAGAAGTAGGTCAGGGATGTGAAACATGCATGCATATTCAAAATATAACCTAATATTTATTGGGGACAGAATTCTGCTGGTTTCACTGGGGCTTACTTCCAAGTAAATGTTCACAGCATTGCAAGTTTAGTTGCTCTGTCAGTTTGCCTTGAAGTGAGAAGAGCACACTGTATCTGTTTATCCTCCAAACAATCTCTCATCACAAAATGAGAATCACAAGCAGAACCATTCAAATGCTAAGAGTTTGCCTACATGATAAAAACCGACTCGATTGTTATTCTAAAGTATCACATATTTTTCTTGAAAAAGCAGTTATTTCATTAATGTCCAAAATCAAACTGGTCAGGTATAAGTACAGATGGCAAGCTGTAGACATCACTGAAAGACTAGCAGCACTTGCATAGAGCAAATTGAGGCATTTAGATATTTGGGAGTTACCTTTCAATCTTCTGCTGCTTAGAAGACATAAATGACAAAATCTGTTATTGAGCAGGCCCACAAGATTGCTGATGCTATTCTGTGTTTTGATATTAGGAGAGGCAGTCATTAAGTTCACACCTGTATAAATAATTTTAAGGCTAAGGTAATTAGACATTTGCTATATGGTTCACAGATTTATAGTTACAAAGATCTGAGACATTTAAAAGCAATACTGGCTAAATTTCTAAGAGTTTTTATTATTCTCTTGATGGTGTAATGTGTAATTGGCAGCTAGTCTCTGTCTATAAATCAAGTATGCTACTTACAAAGTAGGGATAAGAAATATATGCCACAGATAAATGAAGGGCAATAGGAGGTAAATAAAGTTGACAAAAGTTAAAGGCAGGAAATGGGATGAGAGCGTGGGAGTTGTAGCTCAGTCTTAAGAAAAGGATATTAGGAACTTCCTGCTTATGTGGAAAATCTGCTCACACATAGTGCTGCAGTAAGCAATGTCTAATTCAGGAGTGAGCAATTGAATGGCTTGTCAGATCTATTCATATTTTACTAAAATTCCAGTATTTGCCCATTTCCACCAGGCACAAAACTCACACCCTTAAAGATGAAAGAAACTGACTTCTTCTGAGTGTAATTAGTTCTCTATCTGACCATTCTACTGCAAAGTACTGATATCTCCAAAAGGCCCTGATTTAGTTTAGCTTCTCCTTGTTCTGGACAGCACCCGAGGTCCGACCTGCCATACAACATACAGAAGCAACCATTTTGAAGCAGCACCGCAAATGGAGGAAGGAGAGAATACACAATGGCAAGAATGGGTGCTTGAACTGTGCAAGGCTTTTCAACTGTTGACCCTTGCTGGAGAAGAGCCCGTAGGCCTCATTTGGGCTTTATTTCAATCAGCAAAACATCTTTGGCAGACATTGCCACCAAGGGAGTACACTCACAAATCACCCCTTTGGAGGAGATTGGTAAATTTGTAAGGCAATCACTTTTTTGGTGTTTTCTATATTGATAGTGACAGTGAACCTTTTTTTAGCAGCCTGGTTTGTAGCTGCCTTCCCCCAGAACATACCAACAGTTCTTTTAAAGCCACCAAGTCCTACAATAGTCCCCATTTGCTGCTTGTGGTCGGCCAGCTCACATGGGGCTCGAGGAGGGGTAATCAGCCCTGGGGGTGGTTAGCACCCTGAAGATGCTCCCAGAGGTTGATAATTTATTTATACCATCTATCCCTTGGATTATATTATTTACTGTTTTTATTGTATTTTAATTGGTTTTTACTTTTATTGTAAACCGCCCAGAGTCGCTTGTTGAGTGAGATGGGCAGTGACTAAATTTGAAAAATAAATAAATAAACAATGGAAAACAAGAGATTTCTCCTCCACCTAAGGTATGTGCTGTGCTATATTAACCTGAAGATGAACGCAAGGCTTGTCTGCTTCCTCAAATCTTGAATAAATTGATGTTTAACTTTCTAGCTCCTTCATGTATGAAAATATAATTCATCAGTTTAAGGCCTACCATATATATGTGCGTGTGGGCATGTGCATGTACATATGTGTGTGTATATGTATGTATATGTATATCTATGATACTATGCCTGAAAGATATTCCTCTGTTGCCTTGTCCCAGTTACACTATTGCTAAAGAATGTAACATATAATCTGGCAGATGTTTCCTATTCCCGTTGATTAATACGTAATGTCCTAACGGATATTTAACACACATTTCCCTGAATTTCATTGTCAGAGGGATGACTTCTTCATCTCTGGGCTAAATTTAGCTATCCTTTCAAGCTCAATACCAGGCTTCCTCAATCTGAATTCTAGGAACTGTAGTCCCAGCACATTTAGAGAGTGCCAAGTTGGAGAAAGTTTACGCTTCTGAATGCAAGCCAAGTTTTTAAATATGCTTTGTGGTTTTCCTTGCTTTGGAACAGAGGCGATAGTGTTTTGCAAGTCCCTTTGCCTCTTGCTTGCTTGCTTGCATTGGATCTGCATGCTTTAATTGTTCACCTTGCCAGACTCACCATTTCCTATTATTCGAGACTTAAAATATTCAGAACACTCATTCTGATCAGCGTGTAATGAGAAAACGCCTCTTGTTTTCCTCTTTAGTCCTCTTTCTTAAAATTGCACCGGAACCCACTACCAGATAAATATTTTATCTTTCTTTAAATCAAATGCTCTTAACAAGAACCTTGAATGAAAACCATAGTCTGACAGCAACAGGATATGATTTTATATAAAATGAAATGTAAACATTAAGAAATATGTATTTCTGGAGATATCTAAGAGATCTGAGTATCTTCCATATAATTTCAACCCCGAGAAATGTCCTCTGTGGGAACCATATGGGGTCAGGAGGCTTCTCTCCAGTGATACTGCTTGATGGACAATCCAAGCTTTGCTGAAAGTGAAACATCAGGACTTTATTCTCCTCTAACTAGACCCCAGGACATACTGAGTCTCAGCTTTAATCTTAAAATTTATATCGTATTTGTATATGCAACTAACACACACAAACAAACAGAATTGCAAAATCAGAAACTGTTGTTGGCTAGACAGGAAATATGGGCATTCTGCGGGAAAACCTTGCAATCTCTTTCTGTTGATATGTGGCAAATGCTGAATCAGGTCTTCATGACCTCCAGTCAGCAGCAGTGGAATCTCAGAAGGCAAATGTGTCCAAATAATCAGCTACTGTATTTTTCCACAGATATGAGGCATAAGAGAGGGCTTTTGAGGCTATGTTCATCTGGTTATTTTTGAGGAGCAGTAAAGGCAGCGGCTCCCACAATTATTGTCCACAAGCCTCGATCATGTTTCAGTAGCTTAAGAATGTTATACATTTAATACAGAAGCACATTAGCCTGGTTTCAATAAAAGGGCTTTGTCTGGAGGTCGGATAGGAGAGTAGACAGGTGCTTTGGGATAAGCTTTTTATGTGAACGATTATTAAACTTTTACACCCCAGTTCAGATCCCTACTCAGCCATGAAGTGGCTGGCACTGAGCTGCTATCCATCATGGCCGTCACCAAACATCAGAAAATGGCCCCTGATCTGTGGAAGAAAATGAGATAGAAGTCTAACCTTTATGAATAGGATGGCTTTCTCAGTAAGGATTAGGCCCATTTCTAAATGAACATTCATCACTTCGGTATGGGAGGAGCGAGCAACTATTTGTATATGGGAATGGACTGTCCAAGGTCAACCTTTCATGTCTACTCAAAGGTTTCCAGTGGAGTCAAGCTGATGCATGATCAAGTATAAATGTATCCCACAATTTACACAGTACAAGTGGTGATGAGACAGATAGATGTGTAAGACACTTACAGATCTCGATGTTCTTACCTAGTTAAAATAAGAATTCAAGGATCAAAGCCCTCTCCCAGGGTTAAAGGGAAGCTTCTGCCCTTGTTTCTGTAACAGCTTCTGAATATTCCCTTCAAGGCCATCTCCATGGCTCCCCACATTATAGTGTGGGGGCACATGAAATAATTGAAATGGCAAATAAGCCTTTAATTTGAGATCAGCTCTTTTTGATAGAACATTTCGCTTTAAAAGAGATAACTTCAGTGATGTGCTGCAGCTGGTTCGTACTGACTCACCCACGTCTAGCTGTGTTGCACGTTGCCAGCAATGGAGCTGGCAGAGCTGGTTCTGAAACATTTACCAGCACGCCACAGGATAAGATGCATAAAAACAACAGTAATCATAACCTTACTATGCCTGAAAAAGATGAACCCTCATGCTCTTAAAGACAAGCGCGTAGCAGGTGTTGAACTGGATGGTCCCCCCATTCTCCAGTTATTTACTTAGCAGTCTAGGATTGCAGAACATTTGAGAAACACTGGGCTAGAGGCTATGGGAAATCAGTGCTTTGGAACTTGTAATGTCTCCCATTGGTAGACATTTTATGAGCAGGCAAGCCTAGCCCAGCAGCCACTTCGCATGCATGCCCGCCACATGTTCTTAAAATTCCTGATGTGCCCACCAGCTCAAAGGGACCTTTGTTCTTATGATATACTTCTTGGTTTTATTCATTATTAGTTTAAACAATTGTATTAGCTTCTAGCTGGAGAGGTGTATTCTTGTGAATATTATTTATTCCTTTTCCCACAACTAATGGATCTGAGAAGTTGGAGAAGGAGAGAGTAGTGTCAGCAAATGCCCAGGGTTGGTTTTGCTGCTCCCACAACAGCAGGCAAAGTTGACAGAATCTAAAAACACAGCCAGAAAAAACAGACTGGAAGGGAACATGGGTCAAGGAGCACGCAATCAGTCTCCTTGTTGTCCGCAGTCTGGGTGTTAGCACTATGGAAAACAGATGCTGTGCCAGAAGGAGACAGCTTCTTGCCAGGTGGGAGGGGGAAAGGGAACACTTTAAATCAAAAAGGAGTTCTGTGAACGCACATGCTTTTTTTTCTCTCTCTCTCTCTCTTTTCCTAGGCCAGCGTACAATGATATAACACTGAATTCCACATCCCTGTGGTTTCATCATCTGGAAGATGTTGTGAGTGTTCTTAACACTCACAGTTAAGAAACCAAGGGATGGTTCATCTATGGTCTTCTTTTAGATTATGGTTTGATTTCAGCCCCCATCAGGAAAACCGAGATTCCAGTTTGGAAGTCTGAGTTGTCTTCTGCTCTTATTTAAACAACCAGCTATGTGGAAAGAACTGTTTATATTCGTTCTAGCAAACAACAGTTCAGCAACAAGAACAAAACAGATAAACCCACAAAGATGTTCCTGAGTCAACTACACTCCACCTCCTTCCTCTCAAGAATTAAACCAAAGTCCTTTAACTTGACTCACTGACTTACTGTCAATCAAAAAGTAGAGTAAATGAGTAGGGGTTCCTGGTCTTGTAAGCACTGGGATATAGATATCTAAGAGTGTGGCAGTAAGCCTTTCCTGACTACCAGCCTCTTTCCCTAGATCTTAAGGAACAAAACTTCTGAATTGTCTTTTATTTTTCAAATGCTGTAATTGCGGTTGACATTTTTGCAGAAAACATCAACCAATCTGTGCCCATCCCCACTACTTCCAAGCTGGCTAACAGCTGTGCTCTCTCTCTGAGCTTCCAAAGACTGTGAATTAACACAACTACCCACTCACTCTACACAACATAAAAGGACTTTTAGGCATTCCCCCCACCATCACTGCCCCATCCAGGTAATTTTCTACATGTGCTGTCTATATTTTTCCAGGGATGGGCAAAACATTCTTTCCGAAAGGCTGCCGTGTGGTGCAGTGGTGAGGGAAGATTGTTGGTAGAATATGCAAATGGATGCATTTAAAAGCCTGCGTGGTTGTCATGGTAGCAAGCCTGCACTTTAAGAGCTTCAGTAGCTCAAGTTGTGTAACTGGCATGGCGGCAGATGTGCATTGAAATCCTTTGCATTTTTGATAACCTCGCTATCACAATGGCGAATCAGAACAGGGAGGCTGAAAACAATTACAGCTAAGAAACGTCAGGATATTGAAAGCAGGTTGTGGCCGCTCTGGCTGCTCTGAATTCACATGGAACTGAAATGGTTAAATTGAGCCCAGGAGGCGGGGCGTGGTGTACTAACAATTTTTAACAGTACTGTAAAATGTCTTTGACTTGCTAGGGAAAAGAACTGAGAGTGAAGAACATACATTACACTGGAAATGAATGGCTCCTGTATCATGGAAACCAACGGTAGATGAGGTGTCCTGTTGGGGAAATAAAGGGGTTTCTAGATGCCCAACTTCATTCTGCTCCAGCAAGCAAATTGGGTGAGTTGCAATAGGTACTATTCCCACAAGTCACCAGTAGCAAACTTGGGACAACGCAATATAGACTCCAGCCAGCAACGGACTGTACAAGGTGTCTTGTTCCTTTTGGCTTCTGCAACTTCAGGCAGACAGAGACGGCCAAAACAGATGCACATTGCTAGAAAAGCTCAGGACTTTCATGCTAACAGTGATTGTAAAACATCCATCTGTCGTTCCAAGAAACTGACATAAGATTCTAAGACAAAGCTTAGCAGTTTGTTATTTTAAGCCCTCTTCACGAGGATAGCTTAGTTTATGTAATTATTCATCACATATGTTTTCTTTTAGTTCCATAAAAAGAAATGAAAATTCATAGCCCCAGACTTTTACTGATCAAGTCTGTGTTGTTTCCTGTGTTTCATCCTAATACGCAGCATACATTTTGAGTTGATGGGATGTGAGGAATGCTAAGTTGGTTCGCAAGGTCGTCTCTAGGCTAGTGTTTATAGCTTGCATACAACAGCATGGTACAAAATGGTTGCATTTGCAGCCCACTGGCCAAAAATGTGCCAGAACTGACTGGTACTTACCTTAACAATGGAGAGCAAGTCACCTGTGGCGTGGGTACCTCTAAGGTTGGTAACCTAAGTCAATGTCTTCTGTGTCTTACTAAAAAGCAGAATGTGAAAGCCTCCATTGGTCAAAACCAAGACTGGCACTGGAGGTTAATATCTATAGGCTCATCTGGTGATGACCATGGCATGTGGAAGATTGCGACATGGCAGGGAAGAGGTAAAGAGTGTGAATTAATCAATGGAATGGAATGGAATGAAAGAAAGAAAAAAAGAAAGAAAGAAAGAAAGAAAGACAGAAAGAAAAAGAAAGAAAAACTGATTATTTTGTATGTTTGTGAAACTAAGAGGCAGGAAAGGATGATGCAATAAGTCTGAATGAAACTGGAGTGATCTTGTGGAGTGGATTAATTCATGTAGGAAAATGAAGGTGTGTGTTTAATTATAAATAAAATGACTAAAATGGTTATTAGAAAATATGAATCGATGATATCTAGGTTGTTGTGGGTGCATGTGAAAGTAGGATTTCATAGGTTGGTGATAGGTACTCGTTACCATCCAGTGAATGGTGATAATGGAGTTTGGGAGAAAAATCTGCAATATTCTGAATGAATATTCTGTTAGGATAGATGAATGGATGAGAAGTGAATGAGAGTTGGGAATTAGATAAAGAAGTACAGAAAAAGATTATGCTGTGCCAAAACAGAGAGGCAGAGAGGACTTATAAGTCTGAAAAATGTTATTGCCATGTCATTAATTAGCCAGGGAGCACTTAGGACTTGAATTATCAGCGATCTGCCAGCAGGGGAAAGGCAGAGGCATATATACAAGCATTGTCATAACAGTCCAGGGTTCAAACTGGTCTGAATGTCAAGCCAAGGTCTGAGTGCAAGGGCAAGAAGGAAGAACAACAGGAACCCAGATTCGGAGTTGGAAGGTTGCTTCCAGTGGAGGGACCTGACCTGGAGGCTGCTCTTATGCAGCCCCAGGTGGTGGCACAGCTTGATTATGGGCATTGCTGCCTTCTCCTCTCAAGGAGATGTCCTAACCACCTTTGCTTTCTTCTTCGTAGCTGCTAGCCCATTCTTCGGCTAGGTGCCATGCTGAATCTGGCTCCTCATCTTGTGAATCAAGCTCATTGTGTCCTGGAGCTGCTGCAGTTATCTGATTGCCTGATAGTTTTGCAGGCTGCCAGTCCATCTGGTCTGTCTTTTCAACCTCTGATCTGGAGGATTCAGAGGAGATCATTACCGTGTTTGGGCCATTTGGAGACCCGAGTATGAATGCAGATACTGATCATTTGGAGAGTATCAAAGTCATGGTTTAAGAATAAAAGAATGAATATAAGGCTAACATATGATTGATCGGATTATGATAAAAATTGAAAGACTTAGTGAAGGATATAAGATTGTTGAAGGGTACTTTTTATTACTATAACAGAAAAGAAAGAAACAATAACCCCAAACAAAATTAAATGCTAATACAAACAGCAAGAAGTAAACACAGAACTGAAGTTGGGCAGCCAATAAATTTAAATTAAAAATAATAATGAGAAAAATGCATTTCAGAGAATGACTGCTACAAAAAAATGAGGATGAGAGAAACCCGTTGTATAGAGCATATATAGAGAAAAACAAGAATTTATTTATTTATTTATTTATTCATTCATTCATTCATTCAATTTAAGTGGCCACTCATTTGCCAGGCAACTCTATATAGTCAATACAGTCAAAAGGGGCAAGGAATTGTTAAGATTAAAAGGGAGAGAGAGTGCAGAGCAATTCCGATGGAAATAAAACTTTGAACTGAAAGTGGGTGAAGGGGGCTAAATAAAGGCCTCTAGCACAGTGAATAGAATTAAAAATAAAAATGAAATTATTTGGGATGAAATTAAAGTGAAGGCATGCTGAAAGAAGTATTTTACAGATGTGTATGAGAATGACAGTGATATGGTGAAGAGTGTAAATATAAATATCTGCTTCTAAGAAAAAAAATGATGAAAACTTTCCTACACTGGAAACAAAGTGTAACTTCCCAATGATTTTCAATCTATTTTCCTATATTCCTACTTAATACCCAGTTTGCATAAAACAGACCCATGCGATTTATGTGTTGTTCCAGTTACAGGAACATCTCAGTCTTAGACAAATGCAGTATTTTACTTGAAAACAGAGTGTACATATCAGCATGAATTAAAATTGCTTATGCTGCAAGGAGAGTGCTTTTGGGTTTGGGGTTTTGCTCTGATGGCTATAAAGTCCATTAACAGTCCCAGCTAATGCTTTACAAGCAATATACTGTTTGTCAACAGTTTTGATAGGAATGAATAAGTCTAAAATAGTATGAGTATAATCCTTTCCTCTAAAAGAAGCAACCTAATTCAAAGAGGTATCTTGCAAACTTGATCAAAAGGTATATAATTGGAATAGTTTCCATCTAAATTACTGGCTCTAGAACACACTGGGGATGGCCATCAGGAAAAGCAACGTCATCCAGCAAGGGACAATTACAAATACTATCACATACAGATACTAAAAGCTCTTAAAGGAACTCTACCTGACAGATGACCAAGGGAGCTGCCTGTTAGTTCTCCAGTTCCAGGGCAACTGTCAGTAGGAGCTCAAGTGTCCCTTCCAGTTTCCTACATCTGCTCCTTCTCTGGCCAATAGATAGGCCCAGGTTGGCCTTTCTCTTCTTGGAAAAAAGAGGCTGTGGTTTCCCAGTGGCCCTCGGTCTCAGGGCAGGAGGCAGGAGTGCCCTTGAATTTAGAGGGACTCGCTCCTAGATAACAAGATCATATAAAGCCTCTCAACGTGCATCTGAGAAACATTTAATTAAATTTTAATTATTGAGAGAATTTTAGTTCGAAGGACAGTATGAAATGTGGACAAACGCTATGAGTATAAAATTAGACCATAAAGCCTGAACTGGGGAGAATGGTGTCGTTTGGAATTGTAAGACTTCAAAGGGCAAATATTTTCAATACTCTTGCTGATGATAATATTGTTACATTACAGTTTCGGGCTTAAGAGTAATGTTATAAGTGCTGATAGTTACCAATAAACTATTTAAAAAACAGTATCACAAATGAACATATATACTGTTTAGTTCCTCCTACCTACCCCAGACCCATTCAACTCTGTAAGGCATGTTACGCTTTGATTCAAGAACTAAGTCAGAGGAGTTCAACCCTATTCTCTATAATCCAGTCTCCAGTATGCAGTGCTGTTGACTGCATTACGCAGGCTCTCCTGATGCTATTACTAAAGTTTTCCTCATTATTGCTTTGGGAAAACCTTCCACTCGCTGTGTCAGCCTGGAACTCTTCAAAGTCTTTGCTTTCTGTAGATGATGGGATTTATAGTCCACATTTAGGAGAGTATCAGGTTGGGGAAGACTGCTTTTAATAAACAGGCCTGTGTGCACAGAGGCACATATCCCCACACCCGCCTCGCTAGATGCTAATAACACTGCTACCTTTTTGGATTCTCATCAACATGAAAATTGCTGGAAGGATGATTATTTTCTGCAGCACAGAAGTTTGTTTTTCTTATTCCTGTTACAGTCTAAGCTTTAATAAACTTCACATCTGGAATGTGCTCCCTCTGCTGTTACTTTAAACAGTGTTCTTAATAGTTCATTCTTTGTAGAGAAAGCTTCTGAGGTTGTCTATCATTATCGTTTTAATTTCCATTAAGTTTCTGGTGCAAATGGAATTTTTCATCTGTATCTTCATTGTCTGATTCTTATAACACTGTCAGAGATCAAATTCTTTTCTTTCTTAAAACATTCTTGAAGGTACATCTTGAAATATTTGGATTTGTTTCCCTTCTGTAATCAAAGGTGTTTCAGTCTTCTGTTTTGGAATAGCATCTCTTGTTCTTTTAGGTAGAAACTTAACTAAGATATCCAGAAGCATTTTTCTTCTTTGGGCATATTTTGAGGTTTTCCTGATAGTTCACCTTTCAGTCATATCACATTCAGGGGCTCCTAGTGGTATACAATGGTCTTCCCTCCTCCCACTTTTCCCCACAAGACCAACCCTGTGAAGTAGGTTGGGCTGAGAGAGAGTGATTAAACCAAAATCACCCAGGGGGCTTCCAAAGCTGCATTTCTAATCCCTTAAATCTCATTTCTCCCCTTTTGGATGCCAAACTAATGTGCTTCTAATCATTTTGCAACTGTGTTATCTTATCCCTTTTTATTATATAATTTTGGATATTACCAGTTGATAGCCAAGAAGTAGAATGTCACTAATTTATGTACTGTAATTTTTCTGATCTAACTTGGGTATTATTTTAACGTTCTCCAATTTTGTTTACTTTCTTGACTGGCACTGCAGAACCTATTACATGTTTGCAAGTTTTTTTCATTCTGAGCCCAGTGAGAAAAAAAAACTTGATTTACGTACCTTATCCTATATATTTTATATATTCATCTTATTCCTCCCCAAAATACCTTTTTAAAAGGTGAATAAATTCAGGTTTATTTTAATACATTCAGTGGAGATAACACTACATGCTGACAGCCTGTGGTCTCCAGATATTGTTGCCTTACCTCAGGATTGGCCATGCTGACTGGAGCTGAGGGTCTGAGAGATAAGATGCATTTCGGGAAGATTTAGAAGGTCCTGAATCAAACCCCCTGAGCTGATTTCATGTATTGAAGACTGACAACCATTCTTAACAGAACTTGGTATAGACTGACTGAGACCTCTTTGAGATGTAAATCTAAATTCTGGGGTTCCTGTAAGGAGCTTATGTTAGTGAAGATTTCAGACTTAGAAATTGTTCTGACAAAGGCCAGGCCGGTGATTTACCAGTCACCTATACAGATTTTATAGTATCTTTGAAAAACAGATTACTGAACCTAATTAGTTCTATTCTCCATAGAGAAGACTGTAAGTACAGATGTATTTTGTTAGAAGCTGATTAGAAAGAGCTCATTTCTGTTAAATGGTTTGAACTGTACAGTGACAAGATGTAGGGCTATATGGGTTGGCTTACTTTCATTTCAATAGCATTGTTAGAAGTCCCTGCTTATTTCAGAAAGAGATTGACTGCTATCCATGAAATAGATTGAAATGCAGCCTACTTCTCAAACAAAAGCTGTCAGCATGCTGAGTGGTTTCATGTCCTGCCAGAGTTTTCCCTTGTAAGGCAAAATTCTTCTTATACACTGCAATATACACTAACGTTCAAGTATTTGGTAGAATAAATTTACCTTAGTACTATCACTGCAAAGTAAAATGGGAATGATCTAGAGCAAAATGGAGCATAAGTCCTTATCCAATCATCTTTTACTTCCTATCTAACTAACTAGTATTTTATTTATCCAACTAGTATTTTATTTATCCAACTAGTATTTTATTTATCCTAAGTAGGATTTTATTTATCTACTGTAACTATTTAACTAACTCTCTAACTAAAATTCAAGTAGCCACTCTTGGTATGAAAAAAAATAATTCCTTTATCTCAGTGTTTCTCAACCTTAGCAGCTTTAAGATATGTGGATTTCAACTCCCAGAATTCTGAGAGTTGAAGTGCACATATCTTAAAGTTGCCAAGGTTGAGAAATACTGCTTTATCCAGATCAGTGTTTTTCCAACTTGTGTGGACTTCAACTCCCAGAATTCCCCAGCCAGCATGCTTGGGAATTCTGGGAGTTGAAGTCCACACATCTTAAAGTTGCCAAGTTGGAAAAACACTGATCTAGATGGAATGCTACGTACAGCTGTCAAGGTGAGAAATGAGAAGCCCCAGATCACAATTCACTACTCTGTCAAGCAGTCTGTGTGAGAAACAGACAACAAGTTCTCAGTCACAATAAAAGGGTGGGAGAGAAAAACTTGGGGCAGGTGTGTATATGTAGACACATACACATATGCACACACACACTCACATACAGCAGTGTGTGACCAGTTTCTTAGCCTTTCTAGAAGTTCATTTTCATTATAATTGCCTTTCCCTGCCACAAAGTATCTTATCTATTGAAGCCAGGACTTCCCATGAGAGCACCAAGTTCCTAAAGAAAGAATTATCGCTAGGGGATAACCCTTGAAAGACAGTACAAATCAGTGTTCAGCTGCAAAAGGTGGGGTGGGGGGAGGGAGAGCTTTGATCCTTGCGTTTCTGGAAACTGGCCCCAAAATAAAATAAGTGAATATATAATTGGTCTGTTTTTGTTATTGTTGTTGGCAAGCTGACTGGCAGCTATAAACAATTTTTCTTTTCTGGTAAATTATCATCATCTTCGTTATTATTATTATATTCTTTTCATACACACACATACACACACACAGAGTATATATATAAACAAACAGACAAACTCAAGGTAGCAAACATACCTAATGCTCCTGCCTCCTAAGGTCCCCACAACAACAACCCTGTGAGGTGGGCTGGGCTGAGAAAGAGGGACTGGCCCAAAGTCACCAGCTGGCTTTCATGCCCAAGGAAGGCCTAGAAGTCAGTCTCCTGGTTTCTGGGCCAGCACACACATTCCCATAGAGCTTCTATCTCACATTGTCCCACCAAAATCACCAGAGACACCTGCTCAGATTGAAACAGAATAATATCTGAATCTCAGAAATAGGTTGTGCTTGTGAGAGTCAGGACAAGAGGGGTTAAGAACTTACTCTCATCACCAGAGCAACGAGGAACAGATAAGAGGATGAGACTGGCCCCTCCCTAAAGAATGCAAGGGAGGTTGGGAGGGTGACCCTGGAATTTGCTCTCACTCTGAGAAGATTTCTGTAACGGGAGTAAAGCCATTAAACTTTGCTGGATTGAATCTGTACTGTCTCCTGGAGTTTCCTGGGCTAATCCTGACAGTGCTCAACTGCCACTACATACAAAATCTATATGTGAATTTTGCTGTGGTTCTGACTTGAGGGTGAATGGCATAGCCAGGTCATAAGCATGCTGGTGTCAGATTTTAAGGATGCTGACATTCCCAGGGATGAAGTCTCCCATGAGATTCTAGTAGAGAAGGTGACTTCCAGGGCAGGTATGGCGAACTGAAGACAGCTCTGCAAAAGTGGAGCTCACAACCCTGGCAAAGACCAAGGACTCAGTGAGTAGACTACTTTCAGAAATTGCCTATTAACCATCTTAAAGCTATTAGAGATGTTCAGAATGACAAGTTTGAAAAGTCTTCAAGTGAGTTTTATCTTCAACTCTGAACAAAGATTAATTATAAGCTTGAGAAATTAAAAAAAATCAAAATAAAGAGAAAAGAGCTAAATAAGAGTTTGATCTGAAAATTATAAACAAATTAAGGGTCCAGAAAAATTTGGAATATTGACTTTTACTATAATATTTTGTAATTAACTATAAAAAATAAATAACTTCTTGTGGAAAACAGACTCATTTTGGCTATCCTGGTTATTGCAAATCAAATGAAAGAGAAGTGATGATTTTAGAGACTGGACACTAGAGGGACTAAAGTTTTTAAGCAACAACAACAACAACAATAATAATACAAGCCTGATGTCAGTTAATACTGGGACTTACAAAATGACACGAAACATAACATCAGAAATATTAAAGGAGATTTTTGAAGAATGGAACCAGAAGTTAGTAACTACAATATTAACACTGTCAGTAATGATGTCAGCTTCTATGGATAGACTGTGGCTAAAACATGTTAATGATGGAATGACAGATATGGAACAAATTTTATTTGACAACATAAAAAAGTACAGAATGTGGAACTATAAATGACAGGCCAAGAGAATTATTTGGAAAAGGATGCTTTACTGAATATACAAAAGAAACTGGCTAAGCTTTAAAAATTAAAAGGGAAATACCGTATTTTTCCGACTATAAGATGATACTTTTTTCTAAAATCCTTACCCTAAAAATTGAAGGGCGTCTTATTCAAGGGAGTCAGCGAGGAGAGAACCGTGCGGTGGCAAAACTGCCCATACTTTGTCTCTGCAGGCAGGCTTCCTCCTATTGCTAGCCTCCAATCACGAGTGAAATAGCTTGTCTCCCAAACAGACTTCCTCCAATCACGAGCCTGATGTAACTGATGTCAGCTGATGTTGAACAAACCAATTAGAGGAAGTCTGCAGAGACGAGCTATTGGCAGTTTCACTCCTGCTTGAATGGAATCAGTTATGCAAAAGAGCCTGGAAATAGAGCTGCAGAGAGACGGTTTGGACCTCCTCCCACCGAGTGTATCAGGTAAATGTTAACTAATTACTAAATAAAAATGTGTTCTGCACTATCTTTAAAATATTGATTTCTTAATTTGGGGTTGGAAAAATGGGGGTCGTCTTGTACATGGGGGCGTCTTATTGTCGGAAAAATATGGTACAAATGATAAACCAAGAGAATGACCTGGAAAAAGTTATCCTGTTGGATCCACAAAAGAGGCTTGTTAAAGCCTTGAAGAAATCTGTGCAATGGGATAAAGAAGAATTGAAAAGAATTAAAATCCTATGACAATATATGACTGAATTGTTGGTTTATTTGATCAAAATTAAAATAAGACTTTTTTTTTTTTTTTTGCAATGTTCTGGCAACCCTTTATGGACTTTTTGCTGACACCAGGATTGAAAAGCTAATGTTTTATGGATTTGATTATAGATATGGGATGAAGAGATATCTGTTTAACCTTATAGGGGGTGAAACATTATTGCATTTGTTTATTCTTGCCAGTCATTAGAGATACTAATAAATCTTGACATTCCAATCTCTTGATAATATTGGCTGATCTACTTCTCTCTCTCCTAGGCCTTACCCAGCATCTAACAACTTAGTCTAAGACAGCCCAGACTCTCTACAGCATGCAAACAGCTGGATCAATGGCATGCAAAAGAATGGATCTTCTTGATGTCACAGAAATCAGTATGAAAGACAAAGCCAACAGCATGGGAAAACATTTAAGCTTTGTGGAATGATCTGTCACTGATGTGGCTGTTTTGGGACAAAAGAACTACACAGTCAAAATCTGACACAAGCTGAGCTGAGTTATAATGCAACAAGGGGTCTCAGTCTATCATTTGGACTTTGAACAGGTACAAAGGCTTTTTATTATTCTACATGTACTAATTAGCTCATCAGTGCCTTAACATTTGTCCCTGAAAAACTGTTGGGTGAATGGTCACTCTCAGCAATGCAGCTTTAGCTTCCTATACCTTTTTCATTTCAATTCCTTCTGACCTGGTTATAATTTCCACTGAACCATACTTCTAACTCAGACAATACCTCATGTAGTCGTGAAGGCGGTGCCCACGATTGTTATGGGTACGTGAGACTGCCTTTGAAGACTACCTGGAAGCCACAGGTGGTGCAAAATGCAGTAGTCCCCACCTGGTAGATGAGAGCTACCATAACCATATCAATTTTGCAGGCAACAGGCTTCTGAGTATAATTGAAAATGCTGGTTTCTTTGCAGCTTGGTGCCCAAGTATCTTCAGGCCCACCCCCTTCAGATAGAATCAACATACCCAGTCCACTCATTCTGAGCTGGAATATTAAGGGAAGGGCCTGAAGGTTTTCACTCCATCCCTTCCCCTGGAAATCCACATGGTGCCCTCTCTGATGTCTTAACAGCTTTCAGGAGGAGAGTTAAGACAGTGTTTTTCCATACAGCTGTTAACACCTTTTGTTGCTGGACCATGGATGTCAGAAAGGATTGAAGATTTTTTAATGTTATCAGATTTTCTATGTAATTGCTTTTATTGCTTTATATGGAAAATTTTGACTGCCCCATGTGTTACTCTATGGTAACTTCTACTGTATAGAGATACTCATAGCTAGCTTCTAACACCCCTCATTAGGCTTTCCCTAGGATAAATATTATGTGAAACTCCTTCTAGAAGACACCCTAAAACACTAAGTCACAAAATCTGCATTAATGACAAATTTGTGCTTTGCTAATGACAAATTAATTGAGGATTGATCACTGGTTACATTGTGTAGCATATTAGAGTCTTATATTGTTCTTATTTTACTGTAGTTTTCCTTTTTACTGCTTATTTTATTTTACTGTACTGTATTTCATCTTACTGCTTTTATTTTGATATGCTTGGTCGGTCTGTGATCTGTAATCAAGTCCTTTGTTAATTCATTCATCCATTCAGGATACTGTAACTTCCAGGAGTGCTTATGGAGTCAAAGTTATATGAGTACAACAACTAACCAGCCAACCATGTTCACAACTGTCCTCTGTAACATGTAACATGTAAGGGAAGCAACACTATGACACCGAATCAGACAAGTTGCTAGCTGAGAGTTCAGCGAAGAGGTGAGTGCAAGAATGAGATCAGAGGATAAGATTTTTATGGGAGTGACTAAAACAAAGTCAAGATCTTGTTCAAGTCAAGCTCAGCTCTTGATGACTTTGTGGACATGTCCATGCAGTTTTCTTGGCAATAGTACAGAAGAGTTTTGCTATTCTCTCCTGTGAGATTTTTTTGATCTCCTAGTCAAGCCTACAGCCTTGATATTCCCTAGGAGTCTTCATCTATGTATTAACTGGGCTTGGCATGATTTGGAGTGGGTTTTAAGAGGCAATGTAGTCTGCCAGTTCAGGGGAGAGTGAACTCCTGAGAGCGATTAAGATTAATTTAATCTGCTTTTATCTCTGCTGCACTGGGTTTGTCAGATCAGTCAAGCAAAAATATAAAAAAGACATTACAGGTAGTCCTTGTTTAGCAATTGCAATTGGGACTGACAACTTGGTCGTTAAGCAAAGCAGTCACTAAGTGAAATCGTGACTGTGCTTATGATTTTACTTCAGCTTTCCTTTGCTTTATAGTCCTGCAAAGGTCATAAATGCAAGGACTGGCTGCAGTTACTTTTTCATCACTGTTGTAACTGCGAATGATTGCTAAACAAAGCTGTCACTAAACAAGGCCTACCTGTATCCTTCCATTCCATTTTCTTATAGAGAAAGGCTGAACCAGACAGCAAAATATACAGAGTCATCACCCTATTGATTCATACAGTGTGTTGCAATACACTTATTGAGCAAAAGGTAACTATTCCCCTCCTTTTCTTTCTTGCACAATGGTGAGGTGCTTTGAACTATATAAAGAACAGACTTCAGGGTTTCACTTCATACCAGTTTGGAAATCTAAGCAATAATCTAGCTCCACTAAAAGCAGATTTTCTAGGAAGAGCTGTACATTCCTTGATAATTAAAAAGTAGTATTCAATGTAGATTAACTGGAATTTTTTTAAAAAAATAATTTGCTTCTATATTCCAGTTGTCCAATCTATCAGGCACAATCCAATCAAAACTAAGCATTGTTAAATTCCATTGGATTTAAAGTGAAAGAGTTAGATATTACTTAAGTTTTTCATATTGAAATCAGCTGGACATTACTCAGATTTTCCTATTTCATGCCCATAGTTTACAGCATGCTAGTGTAATTAAGATTACAATTCATGACCCAGGTTTTCAAGGAGTGCCACTTTAATTTCAGCCTGTGGGCTCTCCGATGACCCAGCTAACACAAGTTGCTTAACTAAACATGCTGAACAAACCAGCTCAGGAATCATAGAGGCTTAAGACATTTGAAAGCGTGCTAAAATGGCCCCGTGGTTTAGGACATACTGCAGTACCATTCAGATACCACTCCCAACCTTTACTTATCTTTCCACTCTTTGTCTGGCAATCTGCACAAACACCTCTCATTTTGCAATCTTTTCCCTGCAAATACTTTGATCTATCAGTGATAGAACTAAGCGCCCCCTGCTCAGTTGATGCAGTGCCTGGCTTCTCCCCTTCCCAGGCAGACACCAAGCAAGGAAGATAAATATGACTAATCTCTACAGTACGTGCCAATTTTACAAATAACTGAAAGGCTGTCTGACTTGTTTTAAAGATAACCCTAAGATGGGAGAAGCCCTGAAATTGCTATCTGTAGCTAGAACGCAAACTAAGCAGTCACACCAGTCCGCTGGCAAGAGCCAAGATGTATTTTGTTTCTGTTTAAGTTTATAAATATGCATCCGTTCACATAGTGCCTTCAAGTCAGTCATGACTCCTGGAGTCTGTGCAGTTTTCTTGGCAACATTTTTCAGAAAGGATTTGCCCTTGCCTTCTTCCTAGTGCTAAGAGTGACTGGCCCAAAGTCAGCCAGAAGGTTTCATACTTGAGGCAGGATTAGAACTTACAGTTCCCTGATTTTTAGCCTGGTGCTCCTAACTATACAATTACCTGTAATTAGCACATACAAATGTTATGTCTCTCTATTTGCTGACGCATTTCCTCTTTCTGGGGGAAGACACAAGAGGCTGTCCTCCCATCCTTCTGGGAAAGTTCTCCCTCCCATTCTAATCCAAGGGAAATCTCTTCTGCAAGCAATGTGGGACAGGAGCTAGCGCAAGCAGGAAGAACTACAGTCTAGATCAGTGTTTCTCAACCCTGGCAACTTTAAGATACGTGGACTTCAACTCCCAGAATTCCCCAGCCAGCATGGCTGGCTGGGGAATTCTGGGAGTTGAAGTCCACGTATCTTAAAGCTACCAAGGTTAAGAAACACTGATCTAGATAATTTTGCTGTAACAGAAGCTCTTCTGCAGAACATAATTCAGGACTTGGATGTGCTGGATGGAGATGAGCAAGACGATTCTAACTGGTAGAAAGAAATGGTGACTATACTGCTTGGCTCATACTGGCTCACACAGGACTGATTTGGATTTTTAGAATTGTGTGTGTTATAAAATTCTCAGCCAAGTTTTAAAACCTATTTTGGGCTCTATCGATGTATTTTACCAGGATTTAAAAACAAACGAAAAAGCACGTAACTGCAGCATGCATAAGCATAGTTACTGCACACATCCAGCCATATGGCTGAAAATATTCCCAAGGATTTACTTTTCAACCAGATAGGCCTCGTTTTTTTCTCCCTCCAATTTTTCACGGGGAAGAGTAACATTTGTCTCCTGCAGTTCTCCATAGCAAATACTGGTTCCCCGCATAAGTGCATGTGCTCAGAGACAGGTTATCAAGGATAAGTAAAACTGTATGTGCCCAGGAGTAACAACTGCTTCACTTACGGTTTTAAATTGCAAGGTGTGCTTAAACGGCATCTTTTAAATATAAGGGATACCTATTCCTTCGAGAAATATAAAATGTGGTTGAAAGGATCTATTATTTTCCATAACTCAGCTCCTGTTCTGAGCATATTTTCAGAGAAAACGTACAACGATGGTCTTTAGAGTAGTACGTGAACACTTGGCTGCAACGACTTTCTTGATTGTAATCCAACTGGAATTTGGTTCTCCCTCTCCAAGCAATGTGTGATCCCCACCCCATCCCCCAAATCAAGTTCTGTGAGGAAGCAATTTCCAAGAATAATTTTCTGCTTTCAAAAAAGGGGGTGGGTGGGCTTCCATTTGGTTCTTTCAAGGAAAATAGCAGCATGATAGTTTTCCTTTTATCCATTCAGAAAAGAAAAGGAGAGTGGATCACAGCCTACCCAGCTTCAGCATCCATTTTCCATAGCAGCCGCCCAGCTAGCCAGCCAGATGTCCCCTAGGAAGCAGACCGGTATGACAGGAAGAAGCCACTCACTTGTTCTTTTACCTATAGATCAGTGTTGTCCAAACTTGGCCACATTAAGATGAGTGGACTTCAACTCCCAGAATTCCCCAGCCATGCTGGCTGGGGAATTCTGGGAGTTGAAGTCCACTCATCTTAAAGTGGCCAAGTTTGGACAACACTGCTATAGATGCAGCTTCTGAACCTGGAAACAGCACGAGTTCCTTGCTGGTAGCTGCAGTCTCCATGACTTTGCCAATCTCCTTTTAAAGATGGGTTTAATCTCCTCCCCCCACAAAACAGAAAATACCGTTGGTTTAGTATTGGGACACTTGCTGTAAGCGTGCTCCGTCCTTCAGGAGATTGTTGCTGTAATGATGTAGCAATCATTGGATCGCTTCCAACACTCAACCTTATGGTCCTTTTTTTCCTTCTTGCCACTAGTTTAGCTAACAATGAGCATAACGCCCTGGCCAAAGATGTAAAATTCCTACATTCATATTTCTAAGATAGTGCAGCACCTTTTTAGCAGCAGAAAGGAAGGAAGCAAGGGGAAGGCTCAAAGATCAGTAACTTGAATTTTCCGTCTGTTTTCTTCATGGTCCGAGAGAGATGGCAAGGCTCACTTCTTAAGGCTCACTTCTTCTTGACTTCTTAAGTCAAGCAGAAGGGTGCAGACGGTACTTCATGCTTATTGTCCAGCCACACCTGGAACAATTTTAAGTCAAGGAGGTGAAAGATACCAATCTTCCAGTATACCCATTCCAGATAAAGCTTTTACTACAACTCTCCTTTCTGTAGGCTCAGCCAAGATGTCAGCTTTTCTGTCATTTGAAAACATACCTCTGATAAAAATGCCACCTGCTGTTTTGACGAAGGAAAAAGCAGGCATGAAGTAGACTACATTTTCTTCTCCCTCTTTATCATCACTATATTTTGGGACATATCGAAAAAAGATATATGGATATAAGATTTCAAAAGAGTACCAGGTTGGAAAAACTCAAACTGTGCTACCTTTCTATCATAAATGCCATTTGGTGAATTAACAGTATCAAACGAAGCTGTCACATCACTTCTCTCCAGTGATACCTGTCAGTTTCTCCCCATGCCCTTTTTCATGCTAATGTCATCCCACAGGCCTCAAAATAAAGCTGGTGGTTTCCACTAGGACCCAAAAGTTTCTGCCTGCAGAGAACTTTTTAATCTCCATGATATTGCCTCTTTTGCTGCTGGCCCTTTCCTGCTGCTCCTGAAGGTCAGGGAAATCTGGGGAGTGGCAGTTCATGTGAATTTGGACTGGTTCCTGCTTCTCAGCCAGCAGGAAAAAGAGTGGGACAACCACTCCCAGAAAGGAAACAGCTTTGTCTCTCCTTAGCCTCTTTTTGCCTGACTACACCACAGGTGGTCCTTGTTTACCGACCACTCATTCAGAGACTGTTCAAAGTTGTGACGGCACTGAACAAATGCTACTTATGACTGGTCCTTGAAGTTTTGGCTGTTGCAGAGCCCCTGCAGTTACGTGATTACGATTCAGGCGCTTGACAACCAGCTTACACTTACGATGGTTGCAGCCATTTGCGACCTTCCCTACCAGCTTCCCACAAGCAAAGTCAATGGGGAAGCTGGCAGGGAAGGTCACAAGTTGCTCTGGTAAGTCCCCCCTCCTCAGCCTTCCCGCACATGGACTGGTGCCCTCCTTCCCTCAGCCTCCCGGCGCTTGTGCCAGGCCCCACTTAACCACCTGTGCATCTTGGGGTTACGATGGCAACTAAGGCTGCCTGGATTGCCACCACTAAGTGATGCGGTCATGTACGTTGTGCTTTACAACTGCAATCCTAGTCCAATTGCCATCGTAACCCAAGGACTACCTGTAAAGGGATTTAACTGGCTAGTACTGATGTCTGATTACAAGTTTCTTTTAAAGAAAATGTTAGGTGTTTCTCTTCTCTACATCAATGGGTACAGCTCAATTTCTGTCAAAATTTCAAAAGGCCAGAACTTATTTGTATACATCAAACATAACTATTCTGTACACATTATTTCAGCTAATATAGGCAACATTTTCTGTAATGGAACCACAGTGCATCACATCCACTAAATACTGTTGCAAGAAAAGATCTTTGAAAATTCTTTTCATAAAATTAAGTTGATAGTAATCCAATTAATAGGAAAGAAACACATAGAGAACCAGTAGGGGTTTTTTCTTGAGGGGGGAATTCAATGTTACTCATTTCAAACAAGCACATACTACTTTTTTGGTGATAAGCAATCTCAAAACAGTTTATAGCATTACTGAAACAAAACTACAACCATATAACAGGGCAGTGGTAAAACTAAGATTAGCTTTAAAAACAAAATATTGAAAAAAAATGCTCCAAGGAAAATACACAGAATTTCTCGACCTTAATGATTAGAAAAAATATATTTCAAAAGCTAGTGTCTCTGGAAGTCCAAATGTGAGGCAAACCATCCAAGGAAACTCTCTGTTCTTAATCTTCTGGCTCTTCTTTAATTTTCTTCTTTTTCTTTTTCTTCTTTTCTATATTCTGAAAAGCAAGCATTGCTACATCATCTCATTGTGCTACATGAAATATATGATATCTATACATATCTATACAATTTGTAGATAGTATTTGAAAAAAAAATACAAAGGTTTTTTCCCCCCCTTCTAAGGAAGAGACACATAGCACTTCATGGTCTGATTTTGTTTCTATCAGTTAATATCTTTAGATAGAGAAGCTTACAGAACTGCAGGAACCCTAATGCAATGAGTCAATGGAACTCCGCAAGAGAGTATAAAAGCTTTTTATCTCCAAGCATCTTAGTGAAACAAAGTCCTTCTTCCTCAGCTTAGGCAGAGGCTATCAGACTTAGAAAGACTGGGTACTTTGGGATTTTAAATGGAGAGAACACAGCCTCAGATCAGATGTGGAGCCCTGCTGAATTTCAGCGTATTAGTGGAGGAAAGGAAACCAATCAGGATTCCCTTAGTCACAGCGAGTGAAAGGCTCAGTGCCAAATCTGGGTCCCATGGCGAAGCTCAGAAAACGTAGCACACAGATCTCTTCCCCAGCGGTGGTCTGGGATTGGATTTGAGAGATGTGTGACTTACCCATTTTTGAAAAGGCACTTTTTTTCTATTGATCAAAAAACGATTCAGTCTGTTTTTCTGTAGCATAGCTTTTATATTTTATAACGGTAGACAAGCATTATTTTTTCCCCTAAATCAGATTTACCCGTGAATCAAACATATGGACTTCTAATGAGTCTACATTTAGCCAAACAAGGATGTAAGGGCTTTTTTTTGACTCAGGCCTGGTGCATATATGAATACTAAAGATAGCTTTGCTAAGGCAGCCTTCTCCAAGTTGAGTCCAGCTAGATTTGTTACACCAGAAAATCTACAGCCCCAGTCAGCACCACTAACGCTCAAGGTGTACAGCAGATACAGCAAACACTTCTGGAGGGCCACAAGCTGGGAAAGGCTATTCTGAGGTGTCCTACCTCCACCACCATACTGGTTGATGGTTCCTCTTCATTGTCTTCTACCCAAACTGCTGTCTCGTGGGTTTTCTGTTTTTTCTTTTTCTTTTTCTTTTCTTTAACAAGTTCCTCCTCTTGCTGAACTTGCTCATCCTCCTCATCCTCCTCTCCTTCTTCTTCTGTGTCACCCAGAAAAAAAAAAGCAAATACAATAACAAGTTAGAGAAAGCAGAAATGCCCGGAGTTAGCCAAAGTTGCTAGTGGGCACTTTTGAAAATTTGGAGCATGCTGCTGGCACTGATATGAATGGTTATGAATTATCACAAACCCAGATACTGGAAAACAAGCTGGTAGAGATGTTTTCTGCAACTTCATCTAGCTCTTTAGACACACCCTGCTGTATCACTCTGCAGGCATTTTCTGTCTGCCTAGGTGAACACATTTCCAAATTAAGCACCTTCAGCAGCCACCCATTGCTATTTTCTATGAATGCACTCAGGGAGGCAGGGAACTGGGTGAGTAGACATTCCACAGAAGGTTCCAGACCTAAAGTTTTTACACTCGTGCAACTCAACTGGAAGAAGTCATTAAGGAATGTTTCAGACTGGCCATGATATGAATTATAATACATCTGAAAGACATCACATTAAGGAACATTTGGTGCTATCATGCACCATCATACAATGTATAAATTATTCCTAAAGAGAATGTGTTTCCCCTTTGAATGATTCTAGGTAAAGAAAAAGTACTTTTAATACCAAAAAATTAAACTAAACATCCTGTCAAAAAAGATATTAGAACTAGCTGACAAAATCTAAATAAGAAAGCCTTATAGCATTTCTTGTTGGAGTCTGAACTTTAAGTCCTTCAAGAGAGGTAGAATCTTTTGACTTCCATTGTGGAGACGGGAGTAGAAGGGATGGGGAGCTCACTGCTTATTCCAATCTCTGACCTGGAAACTTTAACCCAGAGGTGTGACTTGCTAGGTGTGTATGAAATTCACCCAAAACAAGACAAAGTTCTTCTGCTGCAAAGGTTCTGTAAGGAAGGAGCAATAGGGCTGAGAAGAGCAGCATCTGCTGGATTTTCTTCTCTTGTAGTCATTAAAAGGCCCAGAAGCCTCTCCTTCTTAGCCATGGCCTACACTTATCCATCTCAGAGTGTTGGTCAGGTAACACTGCTACAATGAAAGGACTTTATATTCCTGCTTGCCCAGATGTCCTGATCCACCAAGCTTACCCTCATTAGTACATCTGCAGCTTTCAAATGTATCAGTACAATAATCATGCAATCCTCATTTCCACTCATAATGAAGTGGAAGATGATATGGTGGAAACATGTTATAGGAAATGTAGATGTTATGGAGTAGGACAGAGATAAGGAAAATGTGATGCTCCAGCTGCTGGAATGCAACTCTCATCATGCTACCTAAGACTACTGGGAGCTAACCTTCAACATCTGGACAGCTAAACACTGCTCAATCCATTTGTAAGGTAATGTAAGTCACGTGCTTTCTATGTCCTAGTTCATCAATGTGTCTCTACGCTAATGTCACGTAGAATCCATCCACAGTCCCCAAATTAAACTAGCAAAGTATTTATGAGATGAACACAATTCCCAGGCTGCAAAATAAAGCTTGGCTAATAAGCTTTGCCAGAAAGAAAATACAGAAAGGCAGCTCCTGTTTTTTTCTTCTGGAGATGCTCAGCTAGGTACTTAAGATTCAGGGCACAAGACCCAGAAGACCACCCTGAGATTAATTAGGTATGTTAATATTCTGCTGAAGGACTAAAAAGCTTAAGAATGCTAATGTGCTGGTCTGCACGTATACGTGTTATGGCTACCACGGGGAAGGCTTCCTTATTCACAGACCATTATGATGCTGGATGTGGCCAAATCACAAAACACCAATTTACCAGAAGGCAAATTCATACAGTTGTGTCCCATCTCGTTCTCTATACCCTCCCTAGCAACTGACCTTAGTCTTTTTCTTTTTCTGGGCAGATAAGGAGAGTTCAAAATAATATTCTGGACTGCAGCTACCCACCATTTTTACTTTCTAAGAATGTCTATAGAGCTATATCTTTAGTTTGCCGTGTGTCAGCTTTCCATTTATTTACCTATACAGGTAGTTCTCACTTAACAACCACAATTGGGGCCAGAATTTAGGTTACTAAGCAATGCAGAGGGGACGCGGTGGCGCAGCAGCTTAATGACGCTGAAAGTGCCGGCCAGAAATGGCTGAAAGCTTCAGCGGTTCGAGTCCAGCCTCGCGTTAACAAGGTGAGCTCTTGTTTCTATACCCGCAGCTTCTGCCAACTCAGCAGATCGAAAACGTACGTGAGTAGATAAATGAGGACTCTCACCCCGGTGGGAGGAAAAATGCTGGCAGCGGCTCAACAGAGAGACGGGACAGTTGCCGGTAAAAAGCGCGAAACCGCGCTCGTCCGAAAAAGGGGCGCGAAGCAACGGAAATCCCGCCTCCTGTGCTGCCAGCTGGGCTGACGCTCTAGGAATTAGGCTCTGGCAAAGTCTAATTCCGAAACTAGAAAGATGCAATTGCCTTGAAAACCGCTAGGGGGCGGTCACTGCAGGGTCAGTAATGACTGTTAAGCAGATAAAAAAAAAAAAAAGCAATGCAGTCATTAAGCGAGATGTCACATGACCGTTTTGCTTAGTGACTGCAATCCTGGCACTCCCTCTCATGTGATCACCATTTGCAATCTTCCTTGCCGGTTTCCCCAAAAAGTCAATGGGGAAGCTGGCAGGGAAGGTCGCAAGCCACTGCTGCCTGCCAAGAGAACTCCCTCTTGTCTCTGGGGGCTAACTGAAAAAGCTTCATCCTGAGAGTCCTCAGCTGTGGAGGCTGGCTGAAAATGCCCCATGCCAAGATCCTGCTGGGATTTTGGCACGGAGCTTTTTCAGCCAGCCCCCAGAGACGAGAGTGAGTCCCCTTGGCAGGCGGCAGTGGCTCGTGACCTTCCCTTGGATTTCAGCATGGAGGGAAGCCTCTCAACTCTGGGACTGGCTGAAAACTCCCCATGCCAAAATCTTGCTTGGATTTTAGCACAGAGCTCTTTCAGCCAGGCCCCAGAGATGAGAGGGAGTCCTCTCAGCAGCTGGCAGCAGCTTGCAACCTTCCCTGCTGGCTTCCCACTGACTTTTTGGAGAAGCCAGCAGGGAAGATTGCAAATGGTGATCACATGATCGCGGGGTGCTTGGCAACTGGTCATCAGTGCAAACTGATGGCCAAGGGCTCAGATTGCAATCCTGTCGTTGTGGGGGCATTGCAACAGCCGTAACTTTGGGCACGGGTCATAAGCCCCTTTGTTCAGCACCGTCATAAATTTGAACGGTTGCTGAACTAGTGGTTGTTAAGTGAGAACTACCTGTAATTAAAGGAATCCAAGAAAAAGTCAGGTGGAGCAGGTAGCCTGGCATGAAAAGTAGCGTCTGTAAATACCAAACTACTTTCCTTTAAAATATATTTTAATGCTTTAAAAATACATTGATGCCAGGACCTTTTTAACATGTCATGGAAGTAAATTTCATCAGTTAATTATCCACAGGTGGGGAAAAAAAATGGGATAAAGTACACTAGGATTTGAAGTAGGCCTAGAAACGGAAAGCAAGAAAAACAAAAATGCAAAGGGGAATGAGGAGGGACTCTGCACTATGGGAAAGAAGTTGTTGAAAAAAGATGCAAGGTTGTCCCTTTTCTCTGGACTTCCAACTAGCAGATTTCCACCATACGAAAAAAGAGCTCCATGTACCTGCAAGCTGGCACTGGGATCTATTCAGAGTCTAGGTCCTAATAGCCCATAACAAGCCCCCAGGCCACTATCATTGTTCAGACTGAAATGAAGACAAAACCACTTGCATCCAACCCTGCGTCTGCGGTCAAAATGCTATTTGATCCATTGAAAGGTTCCATCATCAGATTTTGAGCAACTGCCCTTACCATGCTATTCCAAAAAAATCTTCCAAACAGCAGACAGAATTCTATATACAGGAGGCATTAGTGAAAACCACCTCTTCCTTATTCAGCTCTGAGAGTTTAAACAGCTTTCCAGCAAGAGAAAATCACAGCTGGATACAAGTCAGAATGCAAGTGAAAAAAATGATCCTACACAGAGAACACTGAGTCCTATTCTACTATTGCGGCTCTTAAGATGAATGGGATACTAAGTATTCATTTAAACCCTAAGGAAACTGTATCTGTAGTAAGCAATGGAAACTCTTCTTGCTCTCTAACACCCTACATTCTCCTATACATTTGTATCTGGTCTAGAGGGACACCTTCCCCCCCCCCAAAAAAATTCTGTGGAGATTTTGAGGTAGAAAAAAGGCCTACTCTACCAGCAAATACAATTCAGCAAATAAGCACACCTGTATTTAACCATACAAAATCCTTTTACAGATTCAAATGGATCGCCATTAATCTTCATCAAACCAACCTTTGATTTCTACTATTTTAGCCTTCTTTGCTTTTTGTGGAACTGCCTGTTCTTCTTCATCCTCTTCCCGTTCCTTGCGCTTCTTTGGGACCAGAGGGAGCGTAGATTCTCCAGAAGGATCGTAGGTCTTCACTTCGCTGGAATGTTTAAGCAAATTGTAAATGTGTGGAAAAAGAGCAACAAGTACAGTTGCAAGAAAAAGTATGTGAACCTTTTGGAATTTCATGGTGTTCTGCATTAATTTGTCATAAAATGTGATCTGACCGTCAACTAGGTCAAGAGTATTGACAAATATAATGTGCCTAAAATAATAACACAAAAACAATTCTGATCCTTCATGTCTTTATTGAACACACTCATTCAACATTCAAAATGCTAGTGGAAAAGTAAGCGAACCCTTGGAACCAATAACTGGTTGACACCCCCCCGGCAGCAATAACCTCAACCAGGCGCTTCCTGTAGCTGTGGATCAGACCTGCACATCATTCAGGAGGGATTTTAGCCCATTCTTCCTGGCAGAACTGCTTTAGCTCTGTCATATTCTTTGGACGTCTCATGTGTATGGCTCTCTTCAAGTCATTCCATAGCATCTTTATTGGGTTGAGGTCTGGGCTCTGACTTGGCCACTCCAAAAGGCGGATTTTGTTTTCTGAAGCCATTCTGTTATGGACTTGCTCCGGTGTTTTGGGTCATTGTCCTGTTGCATCACCCAACTTCTACAGAGTTTCAGCTGACGTACAGACATTCTCACGTTATCCTGAAGAATTTTTTGATACATTTGGGAATTCGTCTTCCCCTCAATGACTGCAAGCTGGCCAGGCCCTAATGCAGCAAAGCAGCCCAAATCATGATGTTTCCTCCACCATACTTTATGGTTGGGATGATGTTTTCATGATGATATGCAGTGCCCTTTTTATGCCAGATGTAGTGCTGCATGTTCTTTCCAAATAGTTCAATCTTTGTTTCATCAGTCCACAAAACATTTTGCCAATACTGCTGTGGAGTGTCAATGTGCTCTTTCGTAAACTTCAGGCATGCAGCAATGTTCTTTGTAGTAAGCAGCGGCTTCTTCGTGGTGTCCTGCCATAGACACCCTGCTTGTTCAATGTTTTACGTACTGTAGACTCATGAACACAGATGTTAGCCAGGTCCAATGATGCCTTCAAATCTTTGGCTGTCACTCGGGGTTGTTTCTTTACCTCATTGATGAGTCTTCGTTGTGCTCTTGGGGTCATTTTGACTGGGTGCCCACTTCTTGGTAGAGTAGCCACAGTCCCAAAGTGTCTCCATTTGTAGATCATTTGCCTAACTGTAGACTGGTGAATTTCTAAGGTCTTTGAAATCACTTTGTAACCCTTTCCAGCTTTATGTAAATCAACAATTCTTGATCGTAGATCCTCTGAAAGCTTTTTTTGGCGAGGCATGGCTCACATAAGCGTATTCTTCTTGTGCGGAGCAAACTCAAAAAGTTTGAGTGGTTTTTATCAGTCAACGTAGCTCTAGTCCACACCTCCAAGGCTTAACAAGACTCCAGGTATGCTAACACCTGACTCCAATTAGCTTTTTTGAGGTCAACTCAAGGGTTCACATACTTTTTCCACTAGCACTATGAGGTTTTTATGGTTGTTCTCAATAAAGACATGAAGGATCAGAATTGTTTTTGTGCTATTATTTTAGGCACATTATATTTGTCAATACTCTTGACTTAGATGGTGGTCAGATCACATTTTATGACAAATTAATGCAGAACACCATGAAATTCCAAAAGGTTCACATACTTTTTCTTGCAACTGTATTTTAAATACAATGGTTGGGGGGAAAATGAAGATCATACTGAGTGTCCCCCTTCCTCAAGTGTCTATGAAGATACCACTGAGCAATTTATATGGTTGGCTTTTTAGGGAACAAGGGAGCAAAGCAATTCCTGCCAAAAGAATCCTTATATTACATGAGATAGGTGGCCTCTAATGTTCAGTTCAAAACTCTTCCATATGTCAATCTCTGGTGAGATAAAACTACAATCTCACAGCTAGTACAATTCCAGGCCAGCAGGCTTCTCTTAAATATGCAAAATGTTCAAAAGAACTGTATCACAATACTTGGTAGCACAAATGAAGCACCTCTCTTGGAAGCATTAAAGCAACTATGTCCTTTGCAAAGCTTTCAGCAACTACTGTGAAGACCATTCCTTCCCATGCACGAGTAGCCACTTTGCATAAGTGAGGGACAGACTCCGAAGCAGCCTTCTGAGCTCGGCATAGTACACAGACATTTACTACTTTAAAGAAAGATGCTTCACTTGACCTTTTGAGCTTTGTGAAACACCTCTTTCAGATGCTTTGCACAGTCCTACCACAGGCATCTGCAGTGGCAGAAATGCACAGAGAAATATTAGCAGAGTTGGGATTGGCACATCAATATCCACTACTAATTTGATGTTCACTACAGTTAGAGAAGGGATTGCAAGCACAACAATTAATGGATATACTGTGTATAATGTAGCTTGTACTAATATTGTCTCATATGATCACAATGTGAAGAGATCATATATGGTGGTGGGAACTGTCCTGTTTGAGCTGCTGCAAATCAGGGATGGGGCAACATTTTGGTATGCAGCTTTTAAACCCGGGGGGGGGGGCAGAGGACATGACAATGGCACAATAATATCACCAGAGGAGGCAAGGTTAAATTTTTCAGCTCCTTTCATCTCACTCTTTGGGAGAGCACAGAGTTAAGTTCAACAGGTAGCTTAAGTCTATCAGAGGCTCAGCATATCTATTATTTTTGCCCCCAAATCAGAAAACTGCTCCACTATTATTCTGCAATTTCCAATGTTTGGCAATATAATCTTGGATTCTGTGGACTGCATTTGTCTCAAAGTTGGCTCCTTACGACTGCTCTGGATCTTGTTCAGGGACCCAGTACAGATCCATGAAGCATGCCAACTCTTCCCATCATGAGGCCCTCCAGACACTCACTGGGAATTCTTGGAATTATAGTTCAACATATCTGGAGGACCCCAGGAAGAGAAAGCCCAGACTAAAGTTAGGGATATCACCCATATGAAAATATATAGAACTATACAATCAATCTGAAGGTAATAAATTACAGGACTGCCATCTTCTCCCCCGCCCCAAAAAAACCATTAATGACAATTGCTGGGTGGCAAACTGAAACAGAACTACTGCCACAGCACCATAAAGACCCTTAGTCTGTTTCAGCAGAGTTCTTCTATGATCTTTAAGCTCTAATGGAGGTTGTGAAATAACTACAATGAATTTGTGGCTATTTGCCAAAAGCCTAAAGGGGCAGATATAGGGTACATTACACCAACAGTTTTACAGTGTAAAACAGAGGCTCTTTTTAAAACAAAGCTGAATACAGAAATGCTAATTAAGAAAGGTAAACTTCACAGCTATTTAAAGTCAGTCTAATCAGCAAATTCTGGCAAGATGTCAAAAAGTTTCTCTTTAGAGGTGGCTATCTACAGTTTCACAAAGGCTGGAAAAGCAACCAAGTTAGGTGGTACTGAGGACAGACTGAAAATATTTCTCTTGATACAAATAAGGGACATTTCTATGAAGCTGAAGTATTTGAGCAGGAAAATTAAACACTCTTGGCAGAGTTATCTGTAAGTAAAGTGAACATCCACCTACCCACCTCTTGTGCTGGTATTTGTCTGCCCGGGCCACAGCTTTTCCAGTACCACTTATTCGTCTTATCTGAATGGGAGTGGGTGGGAGTCACAGCCAAGAAAAAAATGATAACTTAAAAATTAGTACAAACCCATGCAGTTCCTGAAAAAGATTAAAACTTAAGAACAGGTGATAGTGGAAAGAAAAAAAAAAACATAATTGTGAACACAAACCTTAAATCAGCAAGGGTAAACAACTGTTCTCTATTCATACAGATAAACAGACAACTGGTTAATAAATCTATTCCATATCTACTTATTCTGATAGAAATAAAAGCTCCTTTGCAATTATCATGCTTTTCATAGTAATCAGTACAGGGTAACAGCTCTGTATCCCAAAAGGAAAGGAGAAAATTGCCAGGCAAAGAGCAGCCTTCTCAACTCCATCTCCATTCAGATGTGTTTGGATGATCAATCCCAAAACAACAAGCCAATATGGCCAATAGTCTCCCAAAACAAATAGGGAGGCTGGGGGCCAATAGATTTTATAAGTTTCTAAATTCATAAACTTTTTGAAACAAGGCTTTGTAGCCTTCCTGTTCACCCATGTAGCCATCAATGGTTTAACCACATAAGCCAAGGTATTTCTGAAACACTTTCAATTAGTTATTTTACTAACTTTAATCTTCAAAGGTCCATTTGCTAAAAACATAAGGCTTTTATAAACATACCCCTTTCTCCTCCAGATGCCGTAGTCTTGTTTCTACTTTCAATCTGTTCTCAGCTCCCATCTCAGCACTTGTGCTCTCTCCAAGGGCATCATAACGAATAGTCAAAGCTGTTTTAGCTGCTAGCATTCGTGAAATCTGTAAAGAAAATATGTGAAAAATATCTGGTACGGTCACAGGTTATCCCACAGATGAGGATGCCCACAAACATGTCAAGCTGAGGACCAGGCTGCATCGCACTGATGTAGCTAAGAAAACTAGGACCCCAGAACAGATGAATCTTCCTACAATCAGCCAAGACCTAGGTAAGCTGAATGCCCATGGCAGAGAACATTTAACCGTGTTTGCTGGGAAAAATACCTTTGCTCAACTTTTGTTTTAGAAACAAAAGCAAACAAAACAAAAACACAATCATTTCCAAGCACGTGATTGTCCAACATCTCACCTTTCCTTTATTTTTAGCTGTTGTTTGCCCTACGAGGGAAGCATGATAAATCAGACCAAACTTTGGAGTGTCACGCTTAGTCTTCAGCGCTCTAAAAAGTGCTTTCTCAGCTCCCAGAATCTGAACTGTTGATGCTGGATGCTTTGCTAGATTCAGCAGGGAACCTACCGCAGAAAAGATATAACAGAAGGTTGTATGAATAAGCAGTCTCTGAAATAGGCCCTCGACAAAACATTAAGTTCAAGGTTTGGAAGTTTCAAGCTTCATACATATTACCCTCCAAACTGACTGAAGAGCTCTAGGAAAATGGAGCCGAAGGCATCATTGGGATGGGCATCCCCATACAATCTCTGGGAACTGTAGGGACAATCCTGAACCAAAGCTTGTCTGCCCCATTACATTATCTGAAATAACTTAAGTGCAGTATAAATCTGGCATTTGGGAGTGAGTGAGTGAGTGAGTGAGAGAGAGAGAAAAAGAGAATGGCTCAAGAAGTGTCTCAGAAGAGGTAGTGACTAGAGTTGCCTTCACCTTCCAAGATGAAATCAAGTAAAGTTCAAATAATATCATCATTGTCAACTTCTTGATCCTGACAATGCAACTCCATGCATTATCGTTTCTCATTTACTTCATCTCCAAGAGGATTATAGTGCTGTCAAGTAAAGAAAAGGATGCTGCACACAGCCAACCCACAAACTCAGAATCTCAACATACCAGCATGGGCAATAAGCCTTGCTCCTACTAGTTCTCCCACCATAATGGTGAGGTTAGGTGCAATGGCCATCATTCTGTTTTTCAGATAGTCATACAGTGTTGCTCGATATTCAGAGATCTCAATAACCTGAAAGACAAAATAACAGAAGGTTCAGGCCATGGAATCTGGCCAAATTATGTTCCAATTATGATAACCAGCTACTCGCGATGGCATCAGAAGAGGTAGTGACTGTGCAACCGTCATAGTTTGTACATCAGGAAAGCATCATTACAGGAATCATCACTTGCCACCGAAAACTGATATAATTTGCCAACTTGGTTGCTTTTTTTAAAGAAAGTATTATAACATGGTCAATTGTCAAACTGATTAAAAGCCAACCACAAGATTTTGGGGCAATCATATCTTGATTAAATAAATTTGCTTACATATGTTTCCCTTTTGCTTTCTTCTTCATGTAAACCAATTAAACCATGACAGAGTTTGTGGTTTCACCAAAAAAAAAAATGGTTACCAGTCTTGGTACAAATCAGCATATTAAACTATCATTAACAAAGCTGGTAATCACCATTTCTAAAGAAATTATGGTTAAACAGATATTTTCTGAATTAATTAGGACATGACATATAAAGGACCATTTGTGGACAAATGTTTCTTCATGCCTGAGCTCATTAAGCCAAGACACGATCAACTAAACTGGATTAATCCACTCAGATTATAGAGCTTTAGATTTAAAACAGATTTAGTCCACTAAACAAAGTGGCACATAGATGTGTTAAATGGACTATATGGACTAAAAACTTTTTTGAACCAACCACTGATGCTACTGTTCATTTGCCACTACATCATCACCTGATCACAAAGATGCTGTATATTGCATATATCTTCTTCTGACACTTCAGTCCCCATGGAGATCTCTGCAGCTGCTTTCACTTCCTCTTCCACCTCCTCAGGAAGAATCTCAGATAGATCAGAAGAGGAAAAGTTTATTCTGTCTCCTAGGGAGTAAAAGGACAAACAGCAAACAAAAATTTAAGATTTAAACTAGCCACAAGTTTCTGTCATACAAGGTAAATATGAAAAGGAAATAGAAGAGCAAATGATGATTTTCACAGGTTTAGTCTAGCAAGGAATTTCTACTTAATAGTTTAAATGAGAATCTACACAGTAAGACCAATTTTTCAATAACCAGTCTTGTTTTTCATTTCATCCTGCATACAACTGCATTGGAAAAGAGAGTTAACACTCTCTATATTTAGTATTTTTATTGCTTAATTGCTGAAGTTGACAGAATACAGAAAAGAGTTTTGTATTGTTTATATAAGAATTGTGTTTATGTCAATAAGGAGATAAGGTTAGCAACACAACTATATTCCATAGCTGTTATTGTAGCCTGGACCTCATGACTGATAGGAAAACTGGAATAATTTCAGAGATAATGAATGGTACAGATAGTTTACTCTTTGCAGGAGCTTAACCATTACTTACCAATTTTCTGTACACATTTACAGTACGCTAGATTATCTGTGATAATTTTGCCCAGTTCAGGAAAGTGCCACCCATACCATTCTCTACAACGCATAATATAGTTATTCAATTCTTTGTCCAAGTCATCAAGAAGAGCTGAAAAAGGCAAAATACATGATTTAGTTCACTTCACTTTGGAAATACATGTTTCTGAAAATAGTATCAGAAAGATCCAAGGAATGCTTCAATTAGTGAAACATGGCAATTTAAAGTTATCAAAGGGTTCGTGATATATTTACAAGACGACATCTGGACATATAAGGACACCTCTGCTAATATTATAAGGCTACCCCAAAATATCAGCTTGAAAAGGTGGGCAAAAACTACCATCCATATTTTTGATCCCTCAATTCAATACCTCTAACAGTGTGTCCTAATTTCTATAATCCGTAAAAGAGAAAGCTAATTCTGGTTTCCTTCTAAAATGCCAATATCCCTAGTCAGAGAAAAAGCTAATTCTGGTTTCCTTCTAAAATGCCAACACCCCTAGTCAGATCTAAAATCATATGCTACTAGTAACTTTTTCTATGTTGTATTCCTAGGCCACAGATCTCGTTTCAAATATATGCCAATTAACATATTGTTAATTAGTTATTTCTATACATTCTCAGAGTTATTTTTAATTTCTTCAGAATCTCATCCAATTAAAATCAGAGGCTGAATTAATGTCTGAGTAGACTTTAACCGATTAATACATAAAGGGCCCTCAAGAATGCTGAAATGGTTTAGAAGCTATGTAGTCTTGTGCTGGAGTGATCTAGAATCGAAAAGGTTTTTCCAACTACTCATGATGGCTTGTCTCATCATAATCTGAGACATCACCACCTGTGTACCGCTGCCTTGAGCATAAAGAATCTTTCTAAAAACCTGGGGAAAAGCACTTAGAAGGCTTAATTTGCTTTTTGGGAAAATACTTAGTTACAGCCATGTCAAATTACAGAAACAGGAGGCCTTTTAGAAGGAATATTACTTAATTAATGCACTGCCAAAAAAGCCTTCCCAAAGCAATCTTACAGTCTAGTATCATATGCTGTCTCAGTGGTAGTAATAGAATGTATTCATTTCCACAAACATTTCTATGCTTCAAAAGAATGATAAATTTAAATCAACCTTTGATTTAATCTCTTTGTAGATTAACTTTCCATAATGTTTTAAAACTTTTTTATTGCATAAGCTTAGACAGATTATTTAAACAGAAATCACATCAAGTATAAAGTTTAAAAAGCAAAGTAAAAGATAAACAACTAATAAAACAAAATAAACTTTGGAGGTTATTGCTAGCATGTTTTAAGTTATTTTATCTATTGTTTTTGACTGGTCTCTTAATTCTTCTCCTAAAAACTTTTGTTTCAAATGTTTGAATTTGCCTTGCTGCACAATGTGTTGTACATACTATAAGGGAACCATTCCTGGTTGAATTTATTTAGTCTTCTATTATGAATATATACTGTCAGTTTCACATCATTGCAAATTCTCCAATTTTGGTTTCCCAATCTTGTATCATTGGGAAAGTTTCATTTTCAAATGTTGTGCAAAATTTGTTCCATCTTAGTAAATTGTGATACTTTTCATTTAAATTTTATGGAATTACTCCTAAAATATTTGTGGTTTCAATTCAAATTTTGTTTATTTTTCTGAATCTTTTTATATATTTCCTTCCAATACTTTTGAATTTTTTCACATGAACACATCTGGCAAAATGTTCCTTCTTTTTTGTAGCATTTCCAACATTTGTTGTTATATTTATCTATCTTGCTAATTACTGACAACATCATATACTATCTATAAAACATTTTGTATCAACTTTCCCTCAAATTATAGCTTGGAGTAAACTTGTTTTTCACAGCTCTCCTACTGTTCTACTACGATTACTCCTTTGAAGTTTTCTATCCACTTTCTCATGCAATTTTTAATTTATTCCCTCTCCATATTATACTTCAATAACAATTTATATATACTAATAGATGATCTTGGTTTTGTATAAGTGTTTCGAATTCTATCATCATTCTCAAGATCCCTCCTTTCTTGAGATCACTTTTTATTCTTTCAGCAATTTGTAATTACATCAACCATAGTAAATTCCTACCTTCATCAAGCAGTTCTTGCTGTGTCTTTAGTCTTTAACCATTTATCCTTTATCTGTATAATGTTACTAAGCAATTAGCACTACACTATACAGGTAGTCCTTGAGTTACAACCATTCGTTTAGCGACCATTCAAAGTTATGATGGTGCTGAAAAAATGGACTTATGCCTGGTCCCCTAGGCCACTGCAGTGCCCCTGTGGTCATGTGATCATGATCTGGGCGCGTGGCAACCAGTTTGCACTTACAGGTGAGTGAAGGAGGGCTCTGGTGCATGTGAGCGAAGGCGCAATGCATGCGAGCAAGTGAAGGAGGTTGTGGTGCGTGCAAGCAAGTGAAGGGGGGAGGAGAACCAAGAAGCCCCTGAGTCATGTGTTCTGGGGCTGCTTGCCGCCCCACAAGACAGGGTGCAGGGCAGCCAAAAGGGAGGAGATGGGGGGAGATAGCCGGGTGGGGGGAGTTGGAGGCAGCTGCCTACCTTACTGAGGCTCAAGGCTGGGAGGGCCAAGCCCAGAATGGCTTGGATTGGGGTGGGTCCTCGGCTAACGACTGATCGAATTCACTTAACAACGGCAATGGGGAGTGCCAGGATTGCCATCGCTAAGCGATGCAGTCACATGACATCTTGCTTTACAGCTGCATCGCTTAGTGATGGAAATTCCGGTCCCAATTGTGGTCGTAAATTGAGGTCTACCTGTATCAGCTAAAATTGCTCATTTTATGGTTTCTTTAACCATTATGATAAAGTCCTGCTATTATACATGGTGTTTTCTGAGAGATATTTCTTAAAAAGCCAACAATACATCTTCAATTGCACAACTTAAGGAACTGCGCTTTCTAAGATAGATAAGTCTATAAGCAAATCATGTTCCAATACGCATACACCAAACCCAATTCTACAAAATTGACACGAAGTATTAAGTAAGCCCCACAAATCTGAGCTGAGGATCTCATCACCAACTTGGCTTCCCTCACATCTCAAGGCCTCTATCATCTTGATGTTGGCACTTGACCACTGAAGCTTCTGCTCTTCTCCCAAATCACAAGTTGGATACAGCTCTGGTAGAATTAACCAGAACAAAAACCAAAATTTGCCATTGTCAAGTTGAGGAATTCCATACTGTTCCCAAATTTTGCAGATCCTGATATTATAAGTCAAAAGCACTCACATTATTTCACTTAAAATTGTACTTACAGATTGCTTGGATAATCATTGTATCAACTTTGTCTGGGCTAAACTTCAACTTATATCGGGAGAGGCTAAAAATAAAACACATAAAAGAAATAATGTCGTATACAAGCAGGTAACAACACTAAAGACAGCATATTGAAAAACATTAATTCATTATTGCCATTCTCTGCACTGGAAGCATATATTTGTTAACAGCACACGACACAGTTGTGGGCCAGTGTATGTTTCACTCTGGTATGCCAATTCCAATCCCAGCACATATCAAAAGCCAGAAAAACCTTATAGGTCATATCTATCTCATAGTGCACCTTCTACAACACTTGGTATTATTTTTTCTAATGAACTGTAGGGACTTTTGCAATATAATTTAAAGAGTCTAACTCTGAGATTACTTGATGGCATATGGAATTCATGATGGTTCAATAGATCTGCAAGGCACTAAGTATGAGAAAGCCATCACACAAGATTTTACAATCTTGTAAATACGAGAAAGGGGAATTGTTGGAGCTGGAGAGGGCAAAAGGGAGCCTGTCCCAGGGAAACTAGAGGCTGTGCCTTACAACACTGATTCATTTTGTTTGTTAGAGTTACTCCAATTTTTCATTCAACTTTTTGCTAATTGAAGATGTCTACAGCCCTTGTGTCTGTGACCTGAGTGAAGTTTTATGCAAAAGTAACAAGATGCTGAATTACAGCCCCTCAGCTGCTAGAGGATGTCTTTTGGACAGGAGGGCAGTAGGAACTCTGGCTGGTGGGGGTTTCCCCAGGAGGCATTCAGTTCACCCTGCCCAATTCAAAGTTCCATCAGACCCCTCTCCTTAGCAGCCTTGAGGGAAAGCCAGCCCCAGCCTTGGGGTCCAGGGAGAACCGCTTTCAGGATCTCTCCTTCTCCAAAGGTGGTGAATGCCTGCTTCAGCAAAAGCAGCTGGTGGACAAGGCAACTCAAGTCACTACAAGCCCATTTGAGGAGAATGAGACCTGCAAATATGGAGACGAGTGCAAGTTTGCTCACAGCATCCATGAGCTGAGAAGTCTGACCCATCACCCCAAGTAAAAGACAGGGCTGTGTTGCTCTTTCAGTATCATTGGCTCCTGCCCTTACGGGCCTCGCTGTCATTTCATCCACAATGCTGAGGAGTGCTGAGCTGTAACTGGTGGCGGTTGAGAGCCTGTGATAGCCAAAAGATCCTGCCTCCAACACAGTTTCAGCTTCGCTGGTTTCCCAAATGCTGTTGCTGCCAGCGGGCTGTTGGACAGCCCCACCTCAATAACCCCTCCGCCCATCTAGGTGCTGATGACCTCCTGGACTCTCCTACCCTGCCTGACTGGCAGGAGAAGGTGAATGGATTGCTGGCATGGTCAGGCAGGGTAGGAGAACCCAGGAGGTCGTCAGCACTTAGGATATCAGATGCTGACCAATCTCTTTGCTCCTAGTATGTAGGGATGCAGGTGTTGGGGGGGGGAGGCTCACCCACTGCTTTCCTCCTCAGACCCATGTCTGAGTCCCCAAATATGTTTGACTCTCCTCAGAGTCCACAGGACTCCCTCTGACCAGGAAGGTTATCTGAACAGCTTTAGCAGCAGCACAGCGGCTCGGATTTGCCTATCCTAGACACCTCAATATGTCTTCCCATCTTCAGCAGGCTGTCCATCTCTGCTGAATAATCTGGTATTGCCTTTTGGTCTCTTCCTACATGTATTACAATGTTAAGCTTGTAGCCCCCTTCCTCTCCTAAATCTCCCTTAGCATCTTTGGGTTTGATGTTAACTCCAAGATTGTCTATCTGCCTAGAGTCCAGACACTGGCTGAAATCGAAAGTGCCAAATTAAAAAAAAAAGCGATAATTGTTTACAAACATAGTGTCTTTTAATATGTTCACTGTGATATATTACCTCTCCAGCGGCAGAGGGCACCAGCAGCCTCTATAGAGCTCTGCATTTCCAGATGTGCAGGAATATCCAGAACTAGCAATTCCTGTCATGAGCAGCAATTCAGATGCAGAAAACTCTTCCCCTTCTTTGCCTTCCCCTCCTTTGCCTGTGTTTAGTAGACATATGGGAGGTGGACATCTGTTAACATCCAACCCTCTCCACCTTTTATAAAGGCTAGTTGCCTGAATCAACTCAGGTCAGCCAGAAGAACAGCTGAGAATGGACAGTTCACTCTAACATGCGTGGGACTTGGTAAATGGAGAGTTAAGCCAGATGGACAGTGAATGACTTGCTTTTGCTGCTGCAGGCTCTCTGCATGTACATGTGACATCTTCACAAAAAGTGGGGAGGAGAGGGGTTCCTAATGGTATTCATTCCACATACACAAGTTCAGTGCAAACAAAGTTCCAATACTCATAGCTTTAATGGTTTTGCTCTAGAGTACAATAGATCTTTCCATGAAGCACTCACACCACTCTTCATTTTTTTTCCCCTGGGTTTTTAATTCTGTATAACTTCAGAAATTGGAGAGCAAATTTTGCTTGTCACTGCACAACAATATATAGCTTATTTAACTTATTTATTGCTGAAACTTCTGCTTTTTTGTTAATTTTGTTCATATTTATCTGGATGATGAATTCATAAAATATATTCTTTTATGTTTAAATTATATTCCATATTAACCTTAAGATTGTGAAGTCTTTTTCTCCCCCTCCCACAGTTTAATATATTATACTACAATGACATTTTTTGTAATTTACACTTTTTTTGGTTATTTCATTTTTAAAAAATGAAAATTAAAAAAAAAAAGATTTTACAAATTCTTAGAATAACAGAGTCCAGAGTCACCCACTATTAGTGACAAAGAATATTAGCCTGGAACATGGGAAGAGATTTGAACCCATGTTCCTATATCCATATCTAACAACTGTTGATGGGATTGGTCTTGCTGTATATGCTCGCTATATTGTTACAGCTGGGGGTCAAGAAGCACTCTAAGGCTTCTGACCTGCTCTTTCTGGAAAAGTGCAAGCCCATCTGAAACAGCCTCCACCTTGATCCACAAAATCAGCTTCCTCCTTTCCAAGATCCTGTCTATCTGGTTGGATTTATTTAATTCAAGCTTGTTCTCCCTCATCCACCCTGTCATCATCTTTAAGCAATACTCAAGAGTGTTAATTGCTTCCTTGGAATATGATGGTTTCAAATACAACCAAGAAATCTAGAACTACCATGGTTGTAATCTCTCATCTAGTTTCTAGTACAGGTTATTCACCAATGAAACCAAAGCAGAGTCAACAGTGTATCTCAAGCAAAAATGCTGACTGAAATGGGTCTAGATAACCAGTTTCATTGAAATGCATCTGGAGCTGTGAGGCTACCACCTTCTTAGTCACCTTAACCAGGAACGGAAGATTACTGACTAATGTATGATTACAAAAATCTTCTAGGTTCAGGGAGGTGGGATTTTCAGTTATAGTTATACAACTTTCTGCTTTAAGCAAATGGAAAGACATCCTCCTTCAAGAAGATATTAACTACAGTACCTCTTAAAACCATGAGGCCAATTTAATCAGTCAGGAGATACATAGGGCAGGCCAACAAATGGTGTCTTTCACCTCCTCACATATTAGTTCACATCCTTGAAATATACCTGCTGAAAAGAATCCATATCAACAGGGATACTTCCCTATGATCTGGAATCCAAGTCAAGATTAATCCAATTAATTAGAGTTATTCTGTTGGTTGGGGATGATTGGAGATCTAATACATCACAGAGAGATGGCACCAGTTTGGAAAAAACTGATAGTCACCAAAGATGGGAAAACAATACCTGTGTGCCAGTCCTAAACACATAGCTGCCATCTCCCGGGATGGAAGGCCACTGATAAGTCCTTCTATTTGAGAGCGAATGCCTCTCATCAGCTCAGTAACCATTGGACTATGGATGCAACTTAAATTCAGCTTGTCCTGCAAAAATTCAAATTGGATCATTTTGATCAAAAGGCGTACAATATGGTCAAAACTGCAAATATTTACTATCTACGCAAGCTAGAAAACTTAGTTGCTTTTAATTTAGCTTAGCAATGTATGTTAAAGGGTTAATAGTAAAAATGTTAATTGCAGGCTGCTTGCTTGTCCTGCCATTGAAGTTAGGAGAAAGAGGGGGAGAAGATGCCAGGTGCTGTTATCTCTTCAGCGGCGCTTCCAAGGTCGAGCGCTGTGAGAGCCGGAGCGAGGCGCTTTCAAATCTCTGTAAGGTTTAGGAATGTTCTCAATGGATTCTGGGTCCAGTGGTTGAGGCGAACTCCCACTGCTTGCAGTTGCAGCCATCGCCCTTTTCCCCTTGGGGTTTTCAGAACCCAAATAGACCCCATCCATGAATTGCATTCGTCCTGTTTTCCAAAAGACTCTAGGGTCCCACCGTCTCACTCAGTTTGCTCCCAGAATCAGGGCGTAACTACCCAAAGGAGCCACCAAACATTTAAGAGTCTTGTGGTGAGTCCCCACTTGTAGTTGAAAACGCTCCGTGCGGTCCCCCTGCTTGAGATCCATCCAATTGGTTAAAAACAATGGGGGTTTTCAGTTTTTTCACTCTTAGTTCTAAAGCACTGACAAGTATGGGACTGATTAAACAGCGAGAGCAGCCTGTGTCCATTAACGCAGTAAGCGTAGCTCTGCGCTCCGTCCTGGGTGCTGAGATAGTCACTTTTAAGGTGGTTACACTCACCCCCTCATCCTCGTCAGAATCGTCGTCCTCGTCTGTCGCAGTCGCCATTTTGTCCGGAGCCGTTCTGGGCTGGCCGTTTGGGTTCTCTCGCTCCTTCCCCACTGATCCATCTTCATAGAGTATGGGTCCTGGAACTGTGACTCCGTTCCCCCAGCCGCGGTTCCCTTCTTTCCTTTACTCACAGCAGTTTTCTGGGCAGCTCCGGAGCTTCTCCGCTGCTCCTGCGCACGCATCGACACTGCTTTGGTACAGGCTGGTGCGAAATGCCCCGGCTCTCCACAACAGAAACACATGTGTTGCTTCGCCGCTCTAGGAAATTTCTCATCTCCTCCTCTCGGTGGTTTCCGGAATGCCTGCGCAGAACTGCTGGACTTCCGGTCGAATTCCGGATCCACCGCTTTCCATTCGGCTTCAACTTCGCCTGTGTGCTCGATCCATCTGTCAAGGGTACGTGGGGTCCCTCACGCGAAAGTTAATTTCCATAAGTTGCGGCGCATGCCTTGCTGGAAGCAGGCGATTTTAAACTACTCTGGCCAATCAGGTAGCTTTTCCGTGATGCTCCAAAATTCTAACCCGGACTCGCCAACACTGCGAGAGCCCTGCCGTACTTTAACTAGTTGTGAGCGGGCTTTCATAACTTCTCCCGGGTCCTCAAATCTTCTACGTAGGGCTGTTAAGAACAGGCCAAGGTGGCGCAATTCCAGCGCTTGGGCCCCACGCAATTGGATCAGCCACTCCCCTGCTTTCCCGGTGAGCGCTCTGCAGATGTAGAGCACGCGCTCTCGGTTGGAGGCGAACAGATGGCCCGTTTGCTCCATGCACATGGTAATTTGAGCCATGAAATTGGGCAATTCGCTCGGGTCTCCGCTAAATTTCTCGGTTAACCCCCAGTGCTTCAGGAGAGCTTCTTGGTTGGCTTGGGCTGGGGCGACCCGTTGTCGAGCCCCCGGGACGGCCATGGGCGGCACGGCTGGAGCGGCTGGAAGCCCCTGTGCCACAGGGGCGGCTGGAGTTGCCGTCACGGAAATGGAAGGGGGAGCTGATAGCGCCTCTTCCAACTTCTCTTCTCCGCATTCTCCCTCTTCCTCGGAAACCGGGAACATACCTGAGCGCTGTAGGATATTACTCATCCCGACCAGCTCCTTCCACATCCAGCTGTTCTCGGCTTGCAGCATGCTCACGCACTCCTCTAGGGCTCCCACGCGGGTGGATTCGACTCTCCCCGTAGTCACAGCCCAGCGCTGCTCGGGATCCATGTCCAGGAATGACATTCCCCCGGCCAGCTCGTCCATGCTCCATAACTTGGTTAAGCGCCGCTCGGGTTTGCGGGGTGGAGGGAAACGGGCATAGGTTGCTGTTAGGGGTTCTTCCTCCTCTTCGATTCCCCCTACTGCCCCGAGTACAGGGCACTCTTCTTCCATCTCCGCAGCCGCGGGAGGTTTTTTGGGAGGGGTCTCCACGGTGGAATTATTCCCCGGGTAAATCCCTCGTTAGAATGGTGAGACTCAACAAAATGTCAGAGTCTGCACACTCATTCCCAAAGTTCAGTAAATCCGCTGGAGATGAAACAGTTCCATCAAAGATTTCTTTATTAGAAGTGCACAGCATCATAGATTGTTGAGTCTAATTCTACAAAGCAATACCTTCCCTTTTTAAGCCCAAATTCCCCCCCTTCTCCTTTCTTTTCCCGCTTGAATTCTTCGTGCCTCCCTCCGGCTCTCACAGCGCTCGACCTTGGAAGCGCTGGAAGCGCAGCTGAAGAGATAACAGCACCTGGCATCTTCTCCCCCTCTTTCCCCTAACTTCAATGGCAGGACAAACAAGCGGCCTGCAATTAACATTTTTACTATTAACCCTTTAACATACATTGTTAAGCTAAATTAAAAGCAACTAAGTTTTCTCGCTTGCGTAGATCCTGACAATTCAGTATACAACAAATAAATGTAAGCTGGTCAAGACTAATGCACTATCTAGCTTAATATTTTTGTACACTCCATACTTCTTCCCCAACAGTAAGCCATTTTTGCCCGCCAGATTATTTTCAATGAACTCCATCTACCTAGCCATTAAGACCAATGGCAAAAGAGTTATAAATGGTAATCCAGAGGATATTACGTTGCTCTCTAGTGTTTATGCGTGTGCATCTGCACATAAACACACATACTCATACATACATATGACATAAGAACCAGCAGATTATAAGTTTCCAGAAAAAAAAGGCACTAACCATCAGTTCAAACAAGTAAGTGCAAATCAGACAGACTTATTTAGGATCGAATATACAATTCCTGATCTCCCTCCATTTTTTTCTTTTCCACAATGTTTATTAAATTACAACCCTGCAGGTAAAGAGTATTTTGATTTTTTAATTTAATTTTTTATCTCTATATAGTACCCAGTAACATGTAAACACTTTGTAAACCATAACTAACAACAAGCTAATAGAGTCCCAGAGAATCATTCTTACAATTGTTAAGATTATAAGAGACTGCCTTTCCCATGAGATCCTGCAGAAGAGGCACATGACATCTGCCATTGATCAGAGTATCATCTGGCAGGAGCCAGGAAGCTAGCGTTGTTGTGGTACCTGCCCTCTGGAACATCATTCCCCTGAAGATTAAGACTGGCCCCAACCCTGCTGGCCTTTCATAAGGCCTTGAAGACGTGGTTGTGTTCTGGGCTTGGGGATTGGAGTGTCAGTCAGAGCCAGTGAGATGGCTACGTTAATCATAGTCCCATTGGTTTTTACCCTGCTTGCTGGCTGCATTTTATTTTATTTTATTGCTGTTGGGTATGAGTTTTTTAACTGCTATTAGCTGTCCAGAACAAATATGAATAATTCCCAGAATAATTCAAATGGCTCCCACCCTACTAGGATTTTGAAGGGCCTTTTCTTTTTAGAAAAAGAGCCAGGTCTTTAAGGTCTTTGGAGAGGATGACTGATGCCCCTTTCTTCCTTTCTGTTCCCCTCTGGGTTTTTTGTCTTTGTCACCGTTTTTCCTTTGGCTTGTGCTGTTTTTGTGTTTTTTGTATTGTTCTTTTTTTAATGTTTTAGCAAATGTAAACCGCCCAGAGTCACTGGAAGCCGGGCAGCATATAAATTTAATACATCACATTAATTAAATTAAATTATGGTGTGATAGGTGGCTAAATGCATTGAATAAAATAACTGAATTAATAATAAAATTACAGGCTTTTAGTATATGCTGTTATCAGAATACCACATATCCTTTTTAACGTAGATATTAGGACTTACCTTTATTACACCTCCTAATTTGGCATCCGCTACAGCTAGCTGTTCGTGGGCATCTTTGGCTACTATTTTCTTTAAGATTTTCTTTAAATTTTTGCCGATTTTGCCTTCCACCAGTGCTGTGGATGCTTAAGGAGAAAACAAAAAGCTGCAAAAAATCTAGAATTTTCTAAAAGACCCAGCCAGAAAAGATTAGCATGGAATAAAATATGTATCAAGCAGTAGCTACAGAACATATAATTTTCTCTGTTGTCTCAGTGGTAGTGACGAAAAGTTGTATGCAATCACAGCAATTCAGTTCCACTAACAATACATCACTGACAACAGAAACTGGTCTGAAGCCTGCACTCTATTCAGTTCTAAGGCTATAATCTTTTACTAAAGGCTAGTCAATACTGTATAAATACCACTGTATCGAAATAATATAATGTATAACTGATGTCTTACAACAATAAATAATTAAAATGATAAAATCACAATGAAATATGTTAAATAATCATAATAAATCTTTTATTAAGGTCAAATGCAAGCAGAACATAAGCCTAAATATTTATTCAGTCCACCACTGTCTGGGTGGTTTGCAGACAGTTATGTTTAATATTAGCATTTGGGCAACAGATCTATTCATTCAGTGAATACAGAAAGGAAGCAAACTAGCAAATGTATAGCTCTCTCCCCAGCTGCTGTCAAGCATTTTTAGAGACTTTGGTTTACCTAAAACAAAACAAATACACACACGGGGCCCCAATCAAGATCAATGCCACCATGCACAGAAGAAAAGACTTTATCCCCCACAATCAGGCCCTTTTTTTTTAAATAGAATTCATCTTCCCTTGCTAGACAACCAAGGGTAAAATGGAACAATAGAGATAATACTGTGAAAGTGAAGTTGCTCTTGACATCCAGCTGTTTGGAGGTTGGAAAAGGAATAGCCATTGTATGTCACCCAATCTGGGTTCAGATACCATGAGACACTATAGTTTAATTGGATTAACTTAACAAAAGGTCTATGGCATCAGACTGTGGGGGCACACCATCTTAACTACAATCTTGGCTATGATTTAGTTTTGGATGAAACCAAACCATAATGACAAAAAGGTGAATATGCTGTGGAAATACACTTAGTAACACCAACCTATGTTATTCCCCCATGGAGCAACCTTATCCAACTTGATGCCCTCCAAATATGTACTGGCTTTGCTGGAGATGATGGAAATTATACTCCAAAATGTCTGGAGGAAAACAGGTTGGAGAAGGCTGCTTTAAAAGATAAGGTGAGAATGCTTTTGTTAATTACATGAAAATGGATTTTCTATCCTTACATACACTACATTTATTGATGCATGCACTAGTAAATGAGAAAATAGTTGAAGTACATGTGTACCTTTCAGAAATTCGTTTGCAAAGTTACACGTATCCAAGGACATAGGTAAAGCTAGTACAAAGCAGGGCTCACTGCAAAACCTTTGCAACAGAGCTATTAAATAAGCTTAACAAGAAAGAAAGGAGGGAAGGGTAGCAACTCTACTCTATACTGCACTGGTTAGATGTTGTTTCTAAGCCTAACTTAAAGCAGTGAATTTAATTTTTAAAAACTTCATAACACTTTCTCCTCACTCCTAATCACTGGCCACTGGAGCTGATAAGAATTGGAATTCAGCATCTCAGATGGCCAGCACTTCTTCTCCTGCCTTACATAGCTTGTGGTCAAGTTAACTGAAGGGCCACCAGCTTCAGGTAAATCCCCCTGTTTGTTCTGCAATATCATTTCTAGAAGTTCAGCTTATGCATCCCTGAAAACTTTGCACTGGATGTCTGGAATCTATTTTAAAATGATGCTATAATTAAAAGTGATCAATAATTCTAATAGTAAAAGTATTACCTGCAAGAGCTTCTGTTGTGTCTTGAAACTTCTCAAAGTGTTTCAGTTTCACGCTAAATAAAGAACATCAAGTTTTTACAACAGTCATGAGGACCTGAGCAATTGCTACCAATTATAAAAATGCAGGAAGCTGAGAAAATGACAGGCACGCAATGCCTGGCTTTTTCAAAAGGCAAGAATTAATTAAAACCCCCAGCCCATCAGGTCAATGTCTCAAATACAAAGAGAAAAATATGCTTAAAAAGCTTTTGGTTCACACGTCAATTACCCTTTAGACAAGTTCTCCACCCATCTATCTATTCTATGAAAATAACTACAGGTAGTCCTCATTTAGCAAGTGCCTTGGACAGTGACCATTCGCAGTTACAACGGTGATGAAAAAGTAACTTTGTGACCAATGGCCACATTTACGACCTTCACAGCATCTCTCTTAGTCACATGTTCGCCATTATAGTCAGTTAGTATGAGAAAAAAAAAGTATGTATTGTCCAGTGTAAAATCATAAGCATGGCTGCGGTTATGTGATTTTTCACTTAGTGATTTCTTTGCTTAACAACCGAGCTGCTGGTCTCAACTGCAGTTGCTAAACGAGGACTACTGTACAGCCTACTTTATAGGATAATATGTAATGCACAAATATAAAAACATTCTTCATACACATATTATTCCATACAGACATGAATTATATATAATATTATCTGTTTATAAGTTTAACAAATTCATTAATCAAGACTATTACTTCCTACTTATTCCTATTCAATCTCATCATACAAAACCCGTTCCACTTCAGCAAGCCTTCTCATGCAATTCTTGTGATACCTAGGCCTACCAGATCCTAGTCCTTGATTTACAACCATCTGTTCAGTGACCATTCAAAGTTACGACGGTGCTGAAAAAATGTTATGGCCATTGCAGTACCCCCGCAGTCACGTGACCAACATTTGGGTGCTTGGCAGCCCACCCACACTTACAACTGCAGGGGTGCTGCAACTCCTCCCTACCTGCCTATCTCCCCCTTGATCTATGCCCTTTTGGCTGCCCTGCACTTTGGGCAGCCAAAAGGACACAGATGGGGGCGTAGGCGGGTGGGGGGAGTTGCAGCGCCTCTGAGGTCGTAAGCGCTGCTGGACTGGGGTGGCTAAGGCTTCCAGGTGGAGCTGTGGCTTTGCGCTGCACCGCAGCACCCCAACTCGTGCACGGTCTGCTCCTGGCCTCCCACACCCCCCTGCAGCACCCCTGTGCTCCTTACCTGGGACTCCCTCCACTTAACAACTCATGATTCTCGGTTAATGTGAGTACTGGGACTGCAGTCGCTAAGTGGGGCAATAATGTGACATCTTGCTTTACAACTACATTGTTTAGCAATGGAAATTCCGGTCCCAAGTGCCATAGAAAGTCGAAGACTACCTATATGTTTATTCAGTTGATTATATCCAATATTCAAGGATATAAAATAATGGCCCCCAGAAAACCCCAAATACATATAAAAATAAAAAGATAAGAAAGATAAAAACCAATTTTATTATTAAAAAAAGCTATTGGCCATGCTCTTGAAATTTTAGTTGTTACTTCTTGAAGGAATTTACTTACATTTTATTAGCTTTTTCAGGTGTTTCAAACTCTTTCCACAAGTTATCAATTTCTTGAAGCTTCTTCTCATCCAGAACCTGTGGTAAAGAGAAAGACTAATGAAATATACGAAATATTTGGCAACAAGATATCTGTCTTATTTGTCACTAGGAGAAATTAAAAATGTGAAACCACACTCCAACCCTTGAGTACCTGTGTAAACAAACAAACAAACAAACAAAAAAACTAAGTCTGCTTCATGCACACTATACCCATGTACTCAACCCTTCCAATTTCAATTAGAAAAAAGTCCAGCTGGCAGTAGTAAAGCATTATACTTATATTTATTTAGCTGATTTATAGATGGTTACTCTATCAATAAGATGATACAGTCTTTATAATCTGATATTCAAAGTCACAATTTTGGGGTCAACTTTATCAACCAAGCCTAACATTAAAGTCTACCAGTAGAAAGGCAGGACATAAACTGAATAAATACAAATAATAGCAGAGTTCAGCACTCCTACCTCACACAAGGGCTTTTTTGGGGAGTGGGGAGAAGAAAGAAGTATCACCAAGAATATCTACAGGAGTTAAAAATGACAATGCAGATCCAGTTTTAATACAAGATGAGTCCCTGATAATCAAATAATACTGCAAGTGAGAGATTAGTTTATGAGGACTGTTTCCTTGAATAAGGAGATGGTGTTTCCAGAATGGAAAGAAGAGAAGACTGTGCCCCACTGGAATTAAAGTGGTGCCAGCAGGCAGATTATTTGGTCCTGGCAACGTCCAGATCACTCAAACAGCCTAGAAATGTGAGCATTGCCAGTAGGTGGGGGAGAGGGAACATCTTATGCTGCTGATGCCTTCCAGGCAACCACACTTACAGTGTCCAAATCCTTCTGATTTCAGTCTAAAATACATCAGAAATAGATCTGATTACTTTGAAGACCCATTTCCTGTCTTCCTTGCAACTTTTCAACTCCCTTGCAACTTTTTCCAGCACGTACATGAGTCCCGGCAATTGACCAGAATTAACTGGCAATAGAGCAGATGGAACTGTGAATGAGCTAGAGAAAAAGTTAAGCGTACAAAGCACCAGACTGCACGGGAGAGTTTCCACGGCATATAATTTTTAGTTTTTACTTGCAGAAATAGTTCCAGTTAGTTTTCTTCTCTTTCTTTGGCAGGGAGAAGCCAGCATACAAAACACCAACCCCCTTCCCCAGATTAGTTTCAGAAACAGCAACTGCCTTAAAATATAAAATTCCCTGTCCAGGGAACCAATTGAATGGGGATACAGCCAGGTTTCGCACAATTGTGTGCCTCCTATTATGACTGCCTCTCACCACTAGGGGACTCATCTCACACCAAAACCAGGACTACACCAACTAGTAATGTTCCAAATCTTGCTTCCTCCTTGCATTTTTGCAATTTGTCCTCCCCCCATGGCAAAGAGGAGAAAAAAAGATGGCCCATTGCTCCATGAGCATAAAGCAGGCAGCACACCTCCAGTCAATTTCGTGTGCATTTCAAAATGGATTCAGAAAGCTTGAGAAGGCTGGTCATATAGAAGTGCTCTCCATTTCTTTTCAGTTGCTAGCAGCCTGGGGAAAGGGAGGTAATCCTCTACCGAGAAACTTAAAACCATGATTCCCCCTGCCATTCAATGCGGCAGAAGCGAAACCACCTTCTGCCTTCTATTCCCGCCATCATCCAAACCCTCAAGAAGCCCAGGAACAAGTGCTGCCCTCACCTTGAAAATGGCGTATCCAGCCGCTGTCTCAAATAAAACCAGCATCGCGGCGGCGAGACGAGACCGGAGCGCCCAGCAGCTCCCCGGGAAAAGGCGAACACGCAGCAAAAGAGCGCGAGCGAAGGACAGACGCACGCGCTCCAAGAATACGCACCACGCGGGCGGAAAGCGCTGCTCAACTGACCCGGAAGTGCTTTTGATGGCCTGCCGGGAAGAGGGAATGGGGGAGAGGGCGGGGAGGGGGTTGAACGCTGATTTCTGATTTCCTGATTTCATCCCTTATAAATCTCCCTGGGCGGTCTGAGTGGGGATCCTTATTATCCATAGGCTTGTCTAGTTTTCAGTAAAGTCTGTTGGGGAGATTCTTCATCTGCGTTTCTGAATATTTTAAACCTATATTCAGAATAAATGATCTCAACCGCCAATTGACCAGTATGTCTACTTCAGTGTTTGCGTCTTAGCAAAACGTATTATATTTTTCAGTAGGAGCGAAGCTTGGCTATTACAACTATGATTCACTGCAGCATTTAAATGTATCGATCATTTTTATGATCAACAATGTGTTCGCATGGCTTTCGTACCGAAAAGCCTCTTAGGGAAAATATGCTTAGAGACAGATCTTGAACAAATCTAACGTAATAAACATGCACCCTCGCTATTGAGTTAATTAACTTGGAATAAGGGCTCTCTGAACTTGCTATCCAAAATCCATTGTGCAAATTAGAATATCAAAATAGACATGTCACAACAGCTATATTAGACCCTAAAATGCTGTAGAACTTAATGATGTTGTTACAACAGGCTAACATGAACATATTTGAAATATACAATAGAACACAGTACATATTTAAGCATTCTGGGTCTTGTTATTGGCCTATCACCTGCTACTCTTTTGATGAGTGATTCTCAATGTGTGGGCTGCACCAGGAGTAATCCATCCATATAAATTAATTTGGCAGTCACAGGATGTATGTGTGATAAAACATGCATTGCAATGCTGCAATGCAACCTCTACCTTTTCATGCTTGCATGCAGTGTTGTGATGCAAGTATGAAAAGTTGTGTATCATTTTGGCATGCAGTAACTGTAGCTCGCTGCAGTTGCCTAGGAACCATGTTAAGCAAGGTGCCAAATTTCAAGAAAAAAAAAATACAAATATCTGTATTTGCTCTTGGGGTTTGGGGATAGGGGCATCAACTGCAAGATTTCCCTTTGATGTCAGATACTGGCAGCTAGTCTTCAGCTTCCACTGGGTCCATACGCCACTGGCTGCCTGTGGAGGCTCACCAAAAAATCCATAACAGCCTCTCCATGTTCACAGGCTAGAGCATGTTCTCTGTCTTAGCCTCACTTCCCCACGTGTTCCTCCCCAGAGTCAGCTGGTGTACAGTACAAGAATAAATCAGTGGCTGGCAACTGGTTTACTGAAGCATTTCAATAATACAAGTATACATGTGGGTTCTAAAATTCAGAAAAAGGGATATTGAACATGTCTTAAGTAAAGTTTCTAAGTTTATAAATGAAAACTGGAAAGCAATCCCCTTCCCCCTGCCACAATTGGGAATATGGTGGGAAAAAGCAGGGAATATGGTAATGTATGTCTAAAAATGGGGTTTCATTGGACTGGAGATAGGTCCTTAATATTGAGAGTTTTCTACTGAAGAACATTCTTGGCAGCAGGTTTGTGCTAAGAGTTGTTATTATCATGGGGTACATAACATAATTTGAATTGTAAATAAATATTTAATATTGGATTAAATTTTTTGGTACAAAATTCAGTTTAAAAAGATTTTTAAATGTGACAGAATTGAGTTAAAGGGTTTCTTCCAAACTAATTCAACTTCCAATGTTTCTTTATTTAGAGTATGTACATCCAGTAAATGTTTACAGGAGGATTATTTATTTCTTTGGCATTGAACAGAAAGAAAGCCATGCAAAAAACAGGATATATTGTTGAATGATTTGAAGCAATTATAATCAAGACACAAGCAGAATCTGATGTTGCATATAGAACAAAATTGTCATTGTAGTCAGCCAGAACTTCTGGAAGTAAATGAGACTTTTAAGATGAATTTTGCTAAGCAGAAATATGTTGAGATCTGGTTACAAACCAGATAAATTGTTGGTCTATCAACTGAGAAAAGAACAAGAGAAAAGAATTCTCAGTTCAGTTTCAGACAGTAAGAAGTATGTTTCAACTTTGGAAGAGATGATGAATCAATTTGTTAAATACTATTCTCAGCTGCATGGAAAACTGACATCAAGTTCAGAGAAGATTTTAGAGTATTTGGATACAACACAGATTATCAAATTTACAACAAAAGGAATTACATAACAAACCAGTTATAGAAGATGTCACAAAAGAAGCAATACAGAAGTAAAACTGATTAAATCTCCAGGACCAGTTTTTTTCTCTGCAATAGACTTGATGATGATAAAACTATTAACACAAGTAATAAATGAGTTACAATGTCAAGTACTTCCTCCTTCATGGCAGGAGGCTTTCATATCTTTGATTTATACAGAAGGGAACAACCTAATTCTTCCAGGGTCTTACAAGACTATCTCCTTATTGAATACAGGCTATAAGCTTTTTACATCCATTCTTGCAAAGAGGTTAAATAAATTTTAGCCAACATAATTCATCCTGATCAGACCTATTTTTTCCAGAGAGATACGTAATAAATAATATCAGATATATTGACACTGATAATATTAATCAGAAAAATAAGAAAAGAGCTATGATTTTTCTTGATGTGGAGCAAGTTTTTGATAATTTGGAACGGCCTTTTATGTTCATCACCTTCAAAATGAATTGGGTTCAATTTTATTTCATGGATACAGAGTATTTACAATGAACAAGTAGCTGATAATTATAAATGGATTTATATCACAAAAATAAATGTCTACAAAAGGAATAAGACAAGGTTGCCCCCTCTCTCCTTCTCTGATTTTATTGGCATTAGAAATACTAACAAGAAGCATATAGCAAAAGAGTAATATCTCAGGAATCAAACTAGCAAATCAAAAGCATAAAATTATATGCTGCTGATGTTGTACTTTTTTCCAAAGGGTTCCTTAGAATCAACAATGGAACACGTACAACAGTACAGTTTGGTATCAGGATAATGGATTAACAGTTTATGTGAAATCTATCTGAAGAGGAAAACAGCACTTGAAGCAAACAACAGGGTTTAATATCAGTGTTAAACTGATCACGTTTGAGATAAACCAATATATGGACATTATCATCACATGCAGTATTTGGTGGTAATATCACAAAGCTCAGAAATTCTGGAAGATGATTCATCATAGGAGGAAATATATTTTTAATATTCACTTTCCATTCTGCCAAATGTTTTTCTATTAAATATTAACAGCCGTAAATTCCCATAAAGTATACTGAGTTGGCTGATATACATAAAGTATACATAATAACAGTGCTAGGATGATTTATATCTCCCATTGGAAATTACATTCAATTCCTTCATTGGAAGACAGACAGATTAAGCTTTGGAAGTGTGCGACAATAGCTTCACATTTAAAAAATAAGCCTGATACTAATTTTAATTTGGAAACTATTTATGGAATATAATTTTGCAGAGATTTCTGCCATACCTGAAGTTTGGATTTTTACATAAGATTTTAAAACACTACATTCTCTCTGGCCATAAAGGAATTGCTTCTAAATGATGGCCCGCAAGGTACATCTTGGAAGCCCAGTGAGAGCTTCCTCCTATCCCATTGTTTCTCCTGTGTGCCTAATACATAGAGGAAGAACTTTAGCAAATAATGTGAACTTCCATGCTTTTAAAATGTTGGTCTCTGCATTTTCTGATGTTTTTTTCTGTTGTGCACAACTGCAGAAATTTTGAGAACACTCACGAGACGGTCATTTGTCTCACTCCCACCTTTGCTGCTGCCTCTGCACTTCAGCTCCCCAAAAATATTAGCTTGACAATTAGGATTTTAGAAAGACCAACCATCTAGCATTCAGAGACCCAGCTTTCATGTTCTCAGGACTAAGTTGGGGTGGGGGGAGAGAAGAAAGTAGGGTGTGACTTTAAAGCTTGAAATCTGCAGTTCTTGTTGTGACACCTACATGAAGATGCAGTTCAGCATGTCAGCCAGCCATGTTTTTTCCCTAGGTTGAGTGGCCACATATCCTCCATAGTAATATATGTCATCTGCTTGAAAGTCCAGTCCCAAACAGCAAGGAAGAAGGGGACTCTAGTTGTTGCTTAACAGCATCTGCCTCTACCAAACTGAGCAGGCATGCAAGCTGTCATAACTTTACCTGCAAGATGAGATAAGATGCATTCCTATATAAATATTAATATATGCAAACAGCATGCAATTCATATCTTTTTTTGCAACTCGTTTTCTTTGGCAACGAGCACTCTTATCTGCTGCCGTCCAACCATGTGGATTGCACAAACTCGACATCATCACCCCTATTATGTGACGTGGTTATACTTGAAATGTAGGTAGACGGCCCCTCATCGAAGACTGCATAGCTTCACCTCTCTCTACCCGGGCACAAGATGGGGGGAGGGGTAATCAATGGCTGCTCTCTTTCAGCGAAGTTGGAAAATGCGCCGCTTTCCAGGTCTTATGAAACGACGGCTTCCAACCCCGCTGCTATTTAGGAAGGGTAGCTTCGCAACCTCGGGGAAGGCAGATGAGCGCTGCAACGGGGAAAGAGTGCACGTCGCAACCGCCCTCCGCTCCTAGGAGGCCTTGCGCAAAGCCCCCCAGACTTAGAAGCTAAGTTGCGGATGTCAAGAGAGCCGCACGCGGGCGGCGCGCTGCGAAGCGTGGGGTGCGAGTGGTTCCAGAATCTGCGCGGGGCCCTCCCCCCCAGTCCCACGGCGGGGGCGGGGGTCGGCGGGGGCGGAGCGGCGCTTCTTCGGGTGGGCTGTGCCTGGAGAGCGGGAAGTGAGCTCAGGCGCAGAGGAAATCCCGCCCGCCCGCGCCCGGCCTGTGTGTTGTGCTCTCCGTGTTGGCGACACCGAGAGCGAGGTTGGCGAGGCGCTTCTCCGGGCGGTGGCGGAGGGGCCGGCTGCGTCTGCGAGGGAGACATGTCGGACCAGGTGGGAGGCTCGCGCTTGCCCCGCCGGCGCCGGGCAGGAAGCAGCCCGCAGGCGGCCGCCCCAACTGCCCAGCTGAAAGGCGGCCGGGCGGCCAAGCCGGGGCCACGGCAGCAAGCCGGGTCCCCCTGGCCGGAGGGGCTCGCAGGCAGGGGCACCCGCGGCGACCCTCGCCTGGGCCGGCTTGGCGGCCGGCCTCCTGCCTTTCCGCGTCCCCAGCCTGTGCTCCGGTTCGTCCCCCTAAGCCGCTTCTGGGGCATGAAGTAGGGTCGCCTCGTTCTTCCGAAATGCCCGCGTGGGATGTGGTGGAGCCGGAGGGATAGACTGGAGTTGTCTCCTACGGAGGAAGCCCATCGGGAGAAATAACAAAAGGCCAAAGTTTCTCTTTCGGCTTCGTTTTGTCTGTCCGCTCTTTTCCGCCTCCACCATCCCGTTTTTCTTTAGACGCCGCTTGCCTTTCAGTCTGGCTTTCAGAAAACGGGGCGAAATTTCCGTAGAAACGACCACGATTATTGTAAATGAACCATTGTTTTGAGACACTGTGCTCTGGCACTTTCTGAGCCATATAGAGTTGAAAGGTCTAGCCCAGGTCTAGCTCTGGTTCAAATAAGCAGAAGGGAACTTCTGCTTATTTAATTAGGAACTTCCAGTATATTGTTTTTCCAGTAAGTAAGTACACTAGGTCTATTTTGTGTATTTACTGTATTTTCGGGTAGTCGAAAATTCTGTCTGCAAATAGATCGTGGGTAACAGAAATCTCATATTTACTATTCATTAGCAAAACAAGCTGAAATTTAACTGTGCTCTACTTACAGAAGAAAGGCATAAGCTTGTTTATTTGCTAGTACATATTTTACCATAACTTTTGTGATTTGAGTTAAAGAAGCAGGTAATACATATTTTTATAGCTGTTTTTTAGGAGCTGTCAGTGCTCACCTCAGTGAATTTATTGTGGTGAGAGCTGCTTTGTCTGGACCCTGTGAAATATAACACCAGCAGTCTTTAGACTGGATAAATATATAGGCAAGCTGAGTGCAGAATAATAATTTATATTACCTTTTACTGTCCCACATAAATGAATGAACCTATACCTCATGAATGAATGAAACTCTGGTTTTGTGTGTGTGTTCGCCTCCCAGAGTTTCTTGGATGGGTGGCCTTATAAATTGGATTAATAAAAATAAATACATTGAACCAACCTCTTCATTGTGTTTGTGCTAAATAATGGGCAATTTTGTATAAACCTTTGTTAGCTGAATTCTGTCAGGATCTTGACATTTAAAAAGAATACATATTTGGAATAGTAATCTTAGATATAATCTTATATCTAGATATAATTTTGCACATGAACCAAGCATCCAGACAGCTATAATTTTGCTCATTGAGGGTATTTGATTCTCAGTGATTTTTCCTCTCAGTTTGCTAACTACATTGTTTATTGCATAGGAATTAAAAAGTTGAACTTAGAGCTTTTTTGAAGCCACATTTTCTGAATGTGTGCTTTATCAAAAAGTATCATCAACTATAAAATGAATGATATTATTGGAACTCTAAAATTTGGGAATCTTCCAATATTGTGTAGCATCTTAGTTGCAGCTTTAACAGATATTTTATGTTTTTATTTATGAAGATAGCCTTATTGTGTTTTTGTTTATGTTATTCCTCTCCCTCTAGTCTTGTCTGAGGAGGACAGAAGAGCTAGAGGAAAGTCCAAAAAACTTATTATGGAGCTAATCCACTGTTAATATGCAAAAAAGAGAACCATAAATACAGTATTCTCATAGTGTTTTGTGTGTGTGTGTGTGTGTGAGTGTGTGTGTTTTGTTTTTTACTGCAGGAAGCCAAACCTTCAGCAGAGGATTTGGGTGATAAAAAAGAGGGGGAATACATTAAACTCAAAGTCATTGGGCAGGTGAGTTCTAATATATTCTATTTAACATTTATCCTTCTTAATTTCACAGGTATAAGCATGTAGATAGTTGGAATTATATATCAGTTATGTCTGTTAAAAATATGTTTGAATGTAGTATATATCTAGACTAGTAAATGAAGTTTGTATTTTGTAAATGTAAATATTCTTGTGTAAGAGGACTGTACAAAAATTCAGTTTCTTACAGTCCTGTAATAATCAAGAGTATGATTTTGTACTAGATTTGAGCTTTGCTGGTAATATACAAGTTGTAATTTATAGAAACAAAAATAGATGTGGCCATTCTTCTAAGCATGCATCTAAAATAGACATTGGGAAATAAACAAATTGACGAATAAGAATCACTGGTGTTGTGAATTTGGTCAAATCTTTAGAAAGAGTATGTATAATTATTATTGCCTTGAGATTTCTTGCACAATATTTCTTTTCCCCATAACTTATTTAAAGTTACTATTAGGTGACATAACACCACCAGTTTTTATAAACACATATTTATTTACATTTATATAGAACCATCTATAAAGTGCTTTAGAAAACAGAGTGACAGAGCATTGCCCAAGAAGTTTGGAATCTAAACATAGATATAATGAATGTATAAATAATAGGATTATTGATTAAGCAAGGGAAGAATATGTTTTCATTTCAGTTACTTTCATTACAGTAGTGTATTTTTCAAAAGTATTGAGGTTCATCCTGTTGTGAATTATCCCTTCTAGACAACATCTCTTTTGTACTGCTGAGCCTGTTTTGAAGAGCTCCAGTCTCCATGGCCAATAATAGAGTTTTGTGGAATAGGTGATGCTCTAGACGTTGCTCAACTACATGTTATACAGCTGTAGTTTAGCTCAATCTACCTTGTATAACTTTCCAGCCTACTGAAAATTTAAAAATATAGCTGTTAAGTAATGGATTGAATGGGCAGGTAGAAGTTTTTAAAATCCAAAACAGGTGGTGGGTTATTTTTTGCTGATTTTTCCCTTCCTCTGTAGCCCCCATTTTATATTCCACAAATATATCCAAAATTATCCACCAATCTCAGAAGTAGATTTCCTGCAGGGATCTGCAGGAAAAAAGGAGGAATTGATGGAAAATACTTATCCCCTTCTTAATTTAACTTTAAAATAAATGGATTTTTAGTGTTAGATTAGATTATCCATTACCACTGAATGTATATTGAAAGACAACTGGCAAGTATAATTTTCCATTGTAAAAATTGTGTTTAAAGGAAACAGAGGCACAAAATAACATTTTGTTCAAAGTTTGAAACAAAGCTTGAAATACTTCACATGTTCCTCTATAAAGGAATAATGGGAAATTGAAATATGGCCCGTTTTCTTTTTTTTTTTTAAGGTCACAAAAGTTCCCATTGTTCTCTGTAATAGAACATTCGAAACGTTTCAAGCTTTGTTCCAAACTCGGAACAAAATGGTGTTGTGTCCCGCTTGTTTTTTTAAACTGTGTTTTTACAATGGAAGATTATACTTGCAAGTTTATCTTTCAGGATGGATTCAGTAATAATTAACAGTCTGACAGTAAAAATCTATTAAATTTAAAGCTATTTACTTACCAAATCTATGCTGCTACTTAACACCTTACCTACAGAAAAGTTGACAGGGTTTTAAAAAAAAAAATTAAAATTGTTATTTTTTTTTATAATAAGTAGGGAAACAACAGTTAAATCTGCTTTTTGCAGCCCCTATTGCAAAAAACCTACAGAATTGACACCAGCAGCACAATGGATTCACTTCAACACAGCCCATGAATAATCAATGAAGTCTAACTTTCACACACAGCAGAGAATGTAAAAACATAGGAAATCTATTTCAAGCAGGCTGCAGTCTTTCTTTTCTGTCCAAAATGGTTCTTCTTGATCTCTGAACGCATGCTCAAAAGGATTCTTCCTTATTCCTAACCCCACTGCAAGTTACTGGCAGCAGGTATGCATCCTATTTTATTGGAGAGTTCCTTCCCTAAACCTCTGTGTGCGGAAGAATTTAAGACAAAGCAGATTGTGAGATGTTAAGAAAGCCTGAAACTCGAAAAGTGTGGAATGACACATCCTGTTATATCTCAAGCACAGGACCAAACTTAAAAACAAAAGGTGGCAGATCCAAGCTCAAAACATGTCACATACCCATAAAAAGTGCCATTTTAATAGTATGTAGAAGGATTACTATATTTTGTGTTCAATTTGTAGGACAGCAGCGAAATTCACTTCAAGGTGAAAATGACAACGCATCTAAAGAAACTTAAAGAATCATACTGTCAGAGACAGGTTTGTGGTTTTAACTTTTCCTTGCTCACATGGTATGAAATATAAGAGTGCCTTAAAGTACAGTTTTCATGCTACTTTGCATCTGACTGAATTTTTAAGTACATAACCCAAAAATTAAAAGAAATGGAGAAATGGACGGTAGACAGTAGTGAACATCTGGGGTTTGGTTCATTTTAAATTGACTCTCCACATTTTTCTTTTATTTTTTAGGGAGTTCCAATGAATTCACTCAGGTTCCTCTTTGAAGGTCAGAGAATTACTGATAATCATACTCCAAAAGAGGTAAGTTTTCATAGACATCAGTTCCTAATACTACTTGTATTATTTTAGTGTTGGATAGCTTCCGAAATAAGAAATGACAATAGCTTTTGTCACTATTCAAAGAAGCTAGATTGACCTAAAAGAAGCAAAACACCCTGATTATTTAACAGTAGAAGCAACAAAATGAATTCCCATTCTAAATTATACTGCTGAAATGAACAAAGCTTGAGGAAACCTGGGGTGGACATTTGCTTTGAAGAATTGTGAGCACTTTTCAGTTATGCAATACAAAATACATTTCTGGATTCATTATTATTTATTTATAAATATCTATCTTTTGTACCAGACTCTAATTGATACATCTTAAGCTTTTAGAAAAACCAGATTAGATCCTGGATGTGTGCAGTCTCTTATCTCTCATGTAAATGCACTCAAGAGCTTGCACTACCCAGCAATATTCAAGAGAAATTTTCTTGAAAAGCAACCTGCTCCCTCCAATATGTTGTAACATAAACTGTGATTTAAAGTCCTCATGTTTGACAAGGTCCTCCAGAATGGTTCAAAAACATCTGACTGGAGACTATTAAACTATAAAACTTACATTTTCATTTTCTGGAGAGGAAACATAGTTGATACAAATGCACTGACCTTAAAATTTTCTAAAAATGTCCCTGGTATGTAGTTTTTAGACATCTGTTGTGCATGTGTTTCCTCTGGCATATAGTTTATCTAGTCATTTAAAACATTTTTCATCTGTATGAATACTAGGATGATATAGAATAGTGAATAAAAGTTTGATTAAAAGAAAATTAAATAAGCAAACATTGCCTGAAAGGGCACGTTCTAAAGGTTAATTATGGCTCTGAAACTGTCCTGTATGCCCTGAATGGATTCAAATAAATAAAAATTATGTCCCAATATATTACAGAACTTATTTTCAAGTACGTTAGTTTAAACTTTTGTTTCTAAGTATTTATAAAATTCTGTCCTGAGTGTAAATTAAAGGTTGTACGTGTAATTCATGTGCTGCCTTTGTTGATACATGACGGAACAAAATATATGGTTTTCCAGAAAATGATGTCCAGACATTTTAAAGATAGCAAGGTACTATTAAGAAGCCTTTCCTACATGTGCAGTCCATGTGATTATTACCATGACAGTTCTGTTGGATCTGACCTCTTCTGGAAGGCTTTACCAGTAACTTTTAAAAGTTCATGCTTAATTTTTAATATGTTTTCTAAAATCAGAAGAGTTTCAAATGTTACCTGAATGTTAAACGATAGAGCAACATTTGCACTTTATAGACTGATTTTCAAAATTCACCCATTAAATTGGCAAGTGTTTGGTTTTTCTTTCCAGGAAAGAATCTTCTTCCAGGAGTTAGGGAAACAAAATGTGAGAAAATTCATTGGTCTTTGGAAATTGGAAGGGAGGGTGCATGAAAATCTGCTTTCCCTGCTTTCTTTCATATTTATAACTCTGGATTCAACCCGTTGTTCCCCTAAAATATAATTAAAATTGGTATCAAACACAGCTTGGATGATTTTATTAAGAAAATAGTAAAATTCTGCTTTGGGGGATTTGAGTGTATATGTACAATGTGTATTGCTTGCTAGGTGGCAGTGAGTAGTCAACTTTGGTGATCTAACATACCAAATAGGCTCAAACCTGGCTAGTACTTAAAAGGGAACCCTCAGAAAATCTAAGGCTGTAGGCTAGATTAGATACTTAAAAAACTTCTTAGAAGGTGGCAATGGCAAATCACTTCCATTTTGTTGCTATGAAAATTATGAAATTCCCAGGAGTCAAGCTTAATGTGGAGATTGTACCTCTTATTATAGGTGACCTTTGTTTAATGACTACTCATTCAGCAACTGTTTGAACTTCCCATGATGCTGAAGGAATGGTACTTACAACTGCTCCTCAAAGTTCTGCCCATCGTAGTGTCCCTGCGATCATGAGATTGTGATGTCACGGTGTCCTGCAGTCACATGATCACCATTTGCAACCTTCTTTGCTGGCTTCCTACAAGCAGTCAATGGGGAAGCCAGCAGAGGCAGTCAACGTGACAACCTCACTTAACTACCTGCAGTAATTCATTTAACAACGGCAACAGGAAGTGCCAGCATTTCCATCGCTAAGCAGCATGGTCATGTGACTCACGCTTTACAACTGTATTGCTTAGCAATGGAAATTCCAGTCCTTATTACTGATAATGATGTTAAAAAACTGTCAAGACACTAAAACAGAGCTGCTGTTCCTAGAGATACCACCCTGTATCTTATCTACATTATCCCCAGAACTCATGAGAATGACCTTTTGTTCTTATTCTATACCCATTTATTTATTAAATTTATATGGTCAGCCATCTCAACTACATGATTCTGGGTGGCTAACAATTAAAAACAGAAGAAATTATTACCCGAGCTCTGCAAAGTATTTATAATCTACACTATACTACCAAAACAGCACTGCATTTCACAGAAGACATTAACTTCATACTTCCTTACACATGCGTGGAGAAAGTGAAACAGATATCTGTAGCTTATATAAACAATTTGATAATTATCTTAATATAGTTGACAGAAGACATAACCAAAGAGTAAGTTACCAATATGTCCGGTATTATTTTTTAAAACTAAAAATTAGGGCTTAAACCATGCTTTGTGATAGGAGATTTTTATTGTAAAGCTATAATTTAAATGTTTATATTGAGCAATGATTCTGCATTGTAGGGTATTTTTTAAAAAACAAAGTTTTAGAAAACCTGATACTTGCTGAGAATCTCTATATAAGCAAAATAAATGTTTACTTGTCAGTTTTGCTACTAGTTTCTGGCTATTGCAGAAAATCCACTGAACTGATGTGCATGCTGAACATCTAACATGGCTGTGCATTTTGGCATTTTTAAAATAAAAGTGTGATTTCTATTTTACAGCTTGGAATGGAAGAAGAAGATGTGATTGAAGTTTATCAGGAACAGACAGGAGGCCATTCAAAAATTTAGAATGTTTGCTTTTTTCCCTTTCCCTTTCCCTTTCCCCTTTATCCTTTTTTATTTTTAAATAATAGTTCTTTTGTAATGTGGTATATAACACTGAATTAAATCCAATACCCCATTCCTATGTTTGAAATATTATTTCCAGTTGTCTGTTTTGAATTCTTGTGCTCATTATACACTGTCATTGTGTCAGACTCTTGTGATCCTACTGCAGTTGTGCTTCCCAATTTTTCCTGTTTTCTCTTTAGAAATGCAACTGTCTACACATGCGGTTATGTGTTGGCAAGGCTTGCGTATTCAAGCCTGTGAACAAATTTGCCAGTGGGCAGAGATTCCTAATATTCATATTGGCCTGAAATTTAGGTGTGTGACTTTTATTTGTGGATTTTAAGATAAAAAGGTATGAAAGATTTTTGAAATCTAAACAGGAGGATTGTGTCCTAAAATTAAGAGTTTTCTGTAGATTTTACTGGGAAGTATCCAAATGCTGATGGCAAAAATGTAGTTTCTTTATGGTAATATTATCTTTGAAATGGCTTCACTGAGGATAACATGGACATTTTTAGGATTTTTGTCAACAGAAGTTCCTAGGAAGTTCTAATTTTTAGTAATGTACAGCTTCATGCAACAAGAGTTATGATTTTTATGTTGTACCTGTTTGCCTGGAATGTGGTTTTTCAATGGACATAGATTGTATTGGCTTCCCTTTAAATAAATAAGAGGAAACAAATTCATAAACCTCCGCATTTTCTTTTAAGACATGAATCTGGAAGATTATTTGAAAAAGTAGTGAGGCATATTAAAAGTAGTTTCATATCAATACTTGAGGATGTAATATAGGAAAAATTGTTAACTTGATTCCCTTTTGAGAATTAGCAGTTTCCCTGCTGCTTGCTTTCAGTTTATAAGTAGAAATAAAGAATTTATCTTTCACTGGGAGTTGTATTTTGTACATGCAATGTGTAGCTCCTGAACTCTGAAAATTCATGTTACTGTAAAGTAACAATGGAAAAATAAGGAAGAAATGAAAATGAATGAACACTCAAAACATCCTTCTTTAGGTGTTTAAAAAACAGGGATATACCAAGTCCTCAGTTTCAGAGAATCACATAAAATACTGGGACTCAAATTAGTTATGAATAACCTAATCTATTGATTTCAGTGAAATTTAACCTTGAAAATCCTAGGTACTTTGCAGACTTAAGTGCATCCTGTATAAGATGCACTTATTCTTCAGATGCTTCAGAAATGCTGAAAAAGCATTGACTAAGCATTGATCAAGATTCTCACCTTTTAAAATCCAGAGCTTTTCCTTTTGACTTCAGTAGGTTCAGGATTGAAGACCTTGCATTAAATCCTATTTGTTTGTATAAAGAAGTAAACTAATTGATTTTCAGACAGCTCACGTTGGCAATCTTATATAGGTATTTCTAAAAAAAAAAGTCTGGAAATAAGTTACTCATTGGTGTTTGGAAATTATGTGAAATAGTATTCTAAAATGAGGGCTGATCAAAACCTTTGTTTCCTAAGTGATTGTCTAATTCAAAATTTTCTACCTTCGTATCTTAGTTTACTGCAGAACTGTCATAGAAAACCTGTTAATGCTAGAAAGGTTTTTTGGCTCAGGTTTGCAATATTGATGATGGCAGGACTAGAAACATTGCTCTACCTCGGGTTTATTTTCGTTGCCAGGGGAATGGGAAAAGGTCAAAAATTAAGACTGCAATGTTCTTAACCATACTTTAACAAACCATTTAATTGTATTTACTTTTTGGGCACTTACTGTAAAGTGTTAAATGGATCTTCTCCAATGCTTGTAGTTTCCATGTCCCACTTCTGATGCCTTTTTTGTACGCATGCTGAACTTTTTTTAAAAATTAAAACTTGTTTTCAAAAATCATAATCTGGGGTTAAGTGTTATCCATATCTTTAACTTTAAACATATGAATGAAGTGAGTGGAAAAGTTTTGTAACCTGGCACTTGTTCTTTCAGATGACTGCCTCTTACATTGCTATTCCTCCTAGAGGAGGGCAGCAGTTTGCAAGAGAACAATTAAGTCTTAAAACATCCACTATAAAACCCAGAGTCACTAAACGCCTTAAAATGTATTTATTTATTTATTATTAAACTTGTATGCCGCCCATCTCCCCCAACGGGTGACTCTGGGCGGCTCACAATAACAAAAAAGAACAAACACACCAATCCCTTTAACAGTGGCTAAAATACATAAATCATTAAAATACAAACATACATTAAAAATGTCCTAACCCCCCCCTGTATATTTTAGCTCTAACACCTTCAAGATGCTGGGGGGGGGGGCCAGAACCCATCACCCCACCAGCCATCTCCACAGATGCGAGCCCCCATCCGGCCCCCAGGCCTTCTGGCAGAGCCAGGATTTAACCCCTTTCCTGAAGGCCATGAGGGAGGGGGCACACCGGGCCGCAGGAGGCAGGATGTTCCATAGGGCAGGAGCCACAGCAGAAAAGGCCCTCTGCCTAGACCCCACCAGTCGGAATTCCTTGACCGGTGGGGTCTGCAACCTGCCCCTTCTGCTGGACCGAGTGGGGCGGGCTGAAACAACCGGGGCGAGATGGTTAAAATAAGATTCATTTTTTTTTAAAAAAAGCAATAGCATAGTCAGTCTGAAAGAAAATTTGGGGACCAGCTGAACTTCCCTTAGGAGAGTTCCTGCCGCTGAGAAATTTCTTATCAGTACGTTAAACCAGACCATTTCTAGGACCGTAAAGATTCATTCACGGTGAAAACTCAAAACACTGCAGAAATGGAAGTAGAGTATGAGTCATACTCTTAGGTCATCTCAAATAGAAATCCCAAGGCCCCTATTTCTGGAGATCAAGGGCAAGAAGGGTTGAAATTGCTTTGCTATTTCAAACTGCATGTGCCCAGGAGGGTCTATATTTCTATTATAACAAAACAAAAAAGATAGTTCATACACGTCTTAAATATAATCTTGAAATTCACAGCCTGATTCAAAGACCACGAGTTATTCTCTTATACCGTAGGACTTTTCAAATGAAAAAGCCTACTTGTAGCCTAAAAAGAAAAAGAAGAGGAGAGAAGAAATGATTTCACAAGTATAGATATGAAACTGCATCGGAGCCGATCAAAAGCAGGATCCAAGGGTGTTTCCCTACCACCACCTCTCAAGCTGGATTGTGGTTTAGTCAGTGCTCAAGGGAACTCAGCATATTTGCACTAATAGCCTAGCTGTGATATTTACACACATTCACACATACCCCAGTATGGGTCAGAAAATACTTAGAACACTGTCTAGACAGTGTCACTACTAGCTTAGGGGCCAGATAAAATTTGAAGGAAAGTGCTTAGAAGTAGTTCTATATTTTAGTTCTTAGCCTGTCAGAGAACTTGTTAGAATGCAACAGTTTGCTACTGCTTTTATAAAATTAAATGAAACGACATTTGCATGTGGCTAGGACAACAACCTCACTTAAGCGTTCTTTAATCATCCTCTCCTGTTGTAAAAAAAGGATGCTGGAAATAGGAATAAACCCATGGACGCGAAATATCCTGTCTTCGTTCCAGTCCATATGATTCTACAAGTAGTTGATATTGAAATTGTTGCTTCTTCTCCAGCTCTGCCATTTGTCTGGAACCAGAGAAATTAATATGAGAAAATCTGTAATCTTAGCAAGATTATATGGTATGGCAGGTTGAAATGGGCTGAAAAGCAAAGGTCCATCCATTAAAACTACATTTTCTAGTTGAACAAGAAAAGTATAGAGATTTCCTGAGCAGACTCTCCTGTAATCCAGGAGTCACCACCACCAAGTCTCTTGCCCAGGTTAGACTGGCAAGGGACTTCTTATAACTCATCTGCTGCTGGGACGCAAAGCAGAGCTTCCTCATGGCACCTTAAGGTATGGGCAAAGTAGTTTCAAAGAACCAGTCTTTCCGGAATCTTGACCTCAAGTAATGTACTGCATTAATGCAATAATCAACAATCTGAGTTGTAGCTGTTGTAAAATAAGAATTACAGTATGCGTTCCACTAAAATCCTTGCCATAGCATTTGGGACTAACTGAAAATTAGGGAGAATTTCACAGGAAGCTCATTAAAATTATTAAGCATTAATAATTACCAGGTGGCAAAACTGTGTTGCCAATAAAAAGTCATTCTGTACTACCACAATCCACAGGGGCACATTCACTGGTAAGGGGCAGAAACACATTATGATGAATCCTTATTGGATGACTGGACATCAAAGTGAAAGTGAAACTTCCTGGGTGATTCCTGCCTATGAAATTGGCTTGAAGGTGATCCCTTGGCCCATCCATTTCCTTCGTAAACCCTGAGCCTTGCTCCCGGCCCATTCAACGTAATGTGGCTGGTGAATATAGTATTTGCTGGATACAGGAAGGGGTTCTACTCTAGAAATGTGACTCAGGCTATGGAGGAAGACTGGAAGCCACCTGATATTAAGTCAGGCTCTTGGTAGATCCAGTGCTGTTACGCCTGATAACCAGCATCTGCTAATCTGCCATAATTCAATATTAACAATGCATTTCTCCTCGGAAGTTATGTATACCTTGAGAGCAATAACGCTTGCTTTCTTGCTTCCTCCAAAGCAACTCTAGCCCCTTCCTCAGCTCTCCTCCTTCTCTCCTCAGCTGCAAGCCTCATTTTCTCTTCCTCCTCCTTTTTCCTCTTCTCATACTCCAACCGTTGCTCCTCGGCCATCTCTGCTAGCTGTCGCCATTCTTCCTCCAACTGCAGCTCCATTTCTTTCTGCCTGCGTTTTTCTGCTTCTAAGGAACAGAGAGCAAGTGAGCTACCAGCTGTTTCTATTTCAAGTGAAATAAAATAATTGAAGTGAAAAGACAGGGAAAAAACATTTTGGGGAAACCTCAAGTGCATGATTAATTAGCGGCTGTTTTATTGCAAAATGTTTATATTTTTGCACTGTTGTGTATTATGAAAGCTAGAGGACCAAAGGGAAACATTGTTCCAAACAGTAAAAAGCTCTGGAGTAATATTTGGACTGAATAAGGAGAACTGGGTTTAAATAAAACTCCAAAGCACAAAACATGAGCTTGGGCCAGCCTCTCCCTCAGGCATATCTACCTCTTGTGGAGATAAGTTGATATTAAGGTGATCTCTTTCTGGTATTTTCATCAGAAATCAAAAACTTATATGCCCAGGCAGGCCTTTCATTCAGCTATTGTGTTGTTGTTATCAAAATTATTGGTTTTAGTGTTTTGTGCTCTTTACTGGTTTAGACTACTGTATATTTTATTACATCTATAATACCTATTTTGTCAGCTTGCTTTTTTGTGAAAAGCAGTATAAAATGTTGGAAATGAATAAAATAAAGGGATTGTGCATGATACAAAATTTTGCATGATGCTCTCTTTGGAGATATAAAATATGGAATTAAAAATGAGGAAACTACAAATCCTCTGGAAAAACTGAAAAGAATTTCAAGAAAACAATATTTAACATCAGCAATCGGATGCCCTACAGCGTTAAATGAGCTCATATTCATTAATTCTATAATTCAATAACTAACTTCATAGAACTGAACTGCTGAAAGAAATGCCAAACAATCCCATTGGAGACAAGAACGAAGGAGAGGGGAATTGAAAACAGTCTTCAAATAAAAAAAGTTTTTGTTAAAACAAGGAAATACAACTATCTCCAGGCAAAGGACCACCCTTGCTCTTTGAGAGGTGTGCTGAGATGAGAATAGAATTTTAGAAAATATACATTAAATCAGATTAAGCTTACTTAAAACCTAATTACTTAAATAAAGACTCTCTGTGTATTTAATATTTTTGTCCTTTCCACATAGTTATTTGGGTGAGATTAGACGAAAATGCATAAAGCAGCCATTAGTAGAAATGGTATTTGAGACCAGAAGATATGAATCCATGTTTTAAAGATGATAGAAACTAAGGTAAATCATGAAACAGAATGCCCATTACTGTTTAGGGAAAAATGTGAATTAATTAAAAAGCTGTTTGAAGCATCCAAAGATACAGTAAAGGCAAGCTTCTACAAAATGGATAGATATTTCTAGTAAAGTAAGTAATATTTTGCCATGAAGTAAAACCAAAGAAATAACCATCCTTCCCTGGCCTGTTTCTGTGACTCTATTCTCTAAACTTTGCCAAATATTTTATTCCAGATCGGTCTGTCTTGTCACCACCTATCAACCCAAGAAAGTTGTCACTGATGCTACCCACCAAAAAAAAATAAAAATCTGGGTAACAACTATAAAGCTTTTGTTGTTGTTGTTGTTCAGTTGTTAAGTCGTGTCCGACTCTTCGTGACCCCATGAACCATATTGCGCCAGGCCTTCCTATCTTTCACTGCCTCCCTGAGTTTGCTCAATTTCATGCTCATTGCTTCAGTGATGCTATCTAGCCATCTCATCCTCTGCTGTCCTCTTCTCCTTTTGCCTTCCATCTTTCCCAGCATCAGGGTCTTTTCCAAAGAGTCCTCTCTTCGCATTAGGTGACCAAAGTATCTGAGCTTGAGCTTCATTATCAATCCTTCCAATGAGCAATCAGAGTGGATTTCCTTTAAGATTGACTGGTTTGACCTCCTAGCAGTCCAGGGGACTCTTAAGAGTCTTCTCCAGCGCCACAGTTCAAAGGCATCAATTCTTCGGCGTTCAGCCTTCTTTATGGTCCAGCTCTCACAGCCATACATTACTACTGGAAAAACCATAGCTTTGACTATGCGGATCTTTGTCGGCAAGGTGACGTCTCTGCTTTTTAATATGCTATCTAGGTTTGCCATAGCTTTCCTCCCAAGGAGCAAACGTCTTTTAATTTCATGGCTGCAGTCTCCGTCTGCGGTGATCTTGGAGCCCAAATAAATGAAGTCTGTTACTGCTTCCATTTCTACCCTTTCTATTTGCCAGGGATTGATGGGTCCAGATGCCATGATCTTAGTTTTTTTAATGTTGAGTTTCAGTCCAGCTTTCGCACTCTCCTCTTTCACCCTCATCAAGAGGCTCTTTAGTTCTTCTTCACTTTCTGCCATTAGGGTGGTATTGTCTGCATATCTGAGGTTATTGATGTTTCTCCCTGCAATCTTAATTCCGGCTTGTGATTCTTCCAGCCTGGCATTTCTCATGATGTACTCTGCATATAGGTTAAATAAGCAGGGTGACAGTATACAGCCTTGTCGTACTCCTTTCCCTATTTTGAACCAATCAGTTGTTCCATGACCGGTTCTAACTGTTGCTTCTTGGCCCGCATACAGATTTCTCAGGAGACAAGTAAGGTGGTCTGGTATCCCCATCTCTTTAAGAATTTGCCACAGTTTGTTGTGATCCACACAATCAAAGGCTTTTGCATAGTCAATGAAGCAGAAGTAGATGCTTTTCTGGAACTCTCGTGCTTTCTCCATGATCCAGCGAATGTTGGCAATTTGATCTCTAGTTCCTCTGCCTCTTCGAAACCCAGCTTGTACATCCGGTAGTTCTCGGTTCACGTACTGCTGAAGCCTAGCTTGTAGGATTTTGAGCATAACCTTGCTAGCATGTGAAATGAGTGCAATTGTGCAATAGTTTGAGCATTCTTTGGCATTGCCCTTCTTTGGAATTGGAACGTAAACTGACCTTTTCCAATCCCGTGGCCACTGTTGCGTTTTCCACACTTGCTGGCATATTGAGTGCAGCACTTTAACAGCATCGTCTTTTAGTATTTTAAATAACTCAGCTGGAATACTGTCATCTCCACTAGCTTTGTTGTTAGTAATGCTTCCTAAGGCCCACTTGACTTCACTCTCTAGGATGTCTGGCTCAGGGTCAGTGACCACACCAGCATGGACATCAGGGACATTAAGATCTTTCTTGTATAGTTCTTCTGTGTATTCTTGCCACCTCTTCTTAATCTCTTCTGCTTCTGTTAGGTCCCTGCCTTTTTTGTCCTTTATCATGCCCATCTTTGCACTAAACGTTCCTTTGATATCTCCAATTTTCTTGAAGAGATCTCTAGTCTTCCCCATTCTATTGTTTTCTTCAATTTCTTTGCATTGTTCATTTAAGAAGGCCTTCTTATCTCTCCTTGCTATTCTCTGGAAATCTGCATTCAGTTGCTTATATCTTTCCCTTTCACCCTTGCTTTTCGCATTCCTTCTTTCCACAGCTATTTGTAAAGCCTCATCAGACAGCCATTTTGCTTTCTTGCATTTCTTTTTCTTTGGGATGGTTTTAGTTGCTGCCTCTTGTACAATGTTACAGACCTCCGTCCATAGTTCTTCAGGCACTCTGTCTACCAAATCTAATCCTCTAAATCTATTCATCACCTTCACTGTGTACTCACATGGAATATGATCTAAGTCATACCTGAGTGGTCTAGTGGTTTTCCCTACATTCTTCAATTTAAGCCTAAATTTTGCAGTAAGAAGCTCATGATCTGAGCCACAGTCAGCTCCTGGTCTTGTTTTTGCCATCTGTATAGAGCTTCTCCATCTTTGGCTGCAAAGTATGTAATCAATCTGGTTTCGGTATTGACCATCTGGTGATGTCCATGTGTAGAGTCGTCTCTTGTGTTGTTGGAAAAGAGTGTTTGCTATGACTAACTTGTTCTCTTGACAGAACTCTATTAGCCTTTGCCCTGCTTCATTTTGTACTCCAAGGCCAAACTTGCCTGTTATTCCGATTACTCCTTGACTTCCTACTTTAGCATTCCAATCCCCTATGATGAAAAGGACATCTTTTTTTGGTCCTAGTTCTAGAAGGTGTTGTAGGTCTTCATAGAACCGGTCAACTTCAGCTTCTTCGGCATCGGTGGTTGGGGCATAGACTTGGATTACCGTGATGTTGAATGGTTTTCCTTGGATACGCACTGAGATCATTCTGTCATTTTTGAGGTTGTACCCCATTACTGCCTTTCCCACTCTCTTATTGACTATGAGTACAACTCCATTTCTTCTAAGGGTTTCTTGCCCACAGTAGTAGATATAATGGTCACCTGAATTAAATTCACCCATTCCCGTCCATTTCAATTCGCTGATTCCCAAGATGTCGACGTTCAATCTTGTCATCTCGTGTTTGACCACATCCAGCTTGCCTTGGTTCATGGATCTTACATTCCACGTACCTATACAATATTGTTCTTTACAGCATCGGACCTTCTTTTCGCTTCCAGATACATCCACAGCTGAAGCTCCTTTCGGCTTTGGCCCAGCCGCTTCACTCTTTCTGGAGCTACTTGGAATTGCCTTCCACTCTTCCCCAGTAGCATATTGGACACCTTCCGACCTGAGGGGCTCATCTTCTGGCGTCGTATCTTTTAGCCTTTTAACATTGTCCATGGGGTTTTCTTGGCAAGGATACTGGAGTGGGTTGCCATTTCCTTCTCCAGTGGACCACATTTTGTCAGAACTCTCTGTCATGACCTGTCCGTCTTGGGTGGCCCTGCACGGTATAGCTCATGGCTTCACTGAGTTACACAAGCCCCTTCACCACGACAAGGCAGTGATCCATGAAGGGGCTATAAAGCTTAATTTACTATAAATGGCACAAGGGCCTTACTGATACTCTAGACCATTGGGAAAATTAATATTTGTCAGAGAATTTTTTTTGGACTTACCTGTTAGAGAGAATGTGCACTGAACTGATGAAAAGGCATTAAAATGTTTCCATTCATATGCCAGGAATAATGACTCTGATTCCAAATTTTTAAGGGTATATAAAGCTGTTACTCAGAGTTTACCATTTCCTTTCCTTACCTTTCCTTCTTTGTGGTTTTCTCCCTTACCGCCCTCCCCCATCCTCTGTGTATTGTCGTGAATTTGGGGAGTGGTAGTAGTAGTAGTGTAGACAAATGATAGGGAGGTTGATTTTTTGAAAAAGGGTAGGGCACTTTGTCAAGGATAGAAAAGGAATGGTATGGGATATATTTGAATTGATTTTGACAGCTTTTCGTAATATTATCCCTCTGTTTAAAACAAACACAAATACACTTTATGTTTTAAAAAAATACAGCAACCCAGGGCATTGTGAGACATGCAAAATAGCAGTCCCGCCTAGTGGGCCCTGCTATCTTCATTGGTGACATTGCCCCCAAATACCACAGTGCCAGGCACTTAAGAACTTCCTGGGAAGTTTAAAATGCAGCCGGGGAGTCCCTGACAGGGCCTTGTTAAGGACTTTCACAGAGCTGGGGCTGGCTCTGACATCATGGCCCGCCTCAGGTCACCTGCCCGCTCCAGTTCCTCCGCCTGCTTCTTCTTCTGCATCTCCAAAAACCTCCGGCGCTGCCCCTCCTGGAGCCGCCGGGCCTGCTCTTGGGCTGCCTTCTCAGCTTGTCGTTCCCTTTCTGCCTCCTCTTCCTGGCGCTGACGCTCTTCTTCAAGCTGCTGTTTCCTTAAACTAAGAGAAAATAAAGTCAGCCGTAAAAGTCCAGTAGGACGCAGGTAAGAAGTGCCAGGGAATGCATTCTAGAGGAAGAGCAGGTGATACCAGAAGAAAAAAATAGAAATAATTCTTCCCAAACCATAGCTTGGAAATTTGTCAGGAGATCTCAGTGGCAGAGGATTAGCAATTTACTTTTTCCTCTTTTCTGTATGGTGGGGCGAGAAGACTCTTGTTACACTAGGAATTGCGGTGACTCTAAAGCAGGAGCAGCATGCTAAGAACAATATGTTCACTCTCCTGTAGGGTTGGCTGGAGGGAGCACTGATTGGGTTCACAGTGTCCCCTGCCTGTTCTTAATTTCCAAAGCTTCAAAATGCTTTGGGGGACTGGGGAGAGGTAAGCACCCTATGGTTTCCTGGTATCTTTTGGATGGGAAAGGGGAAGGTGTGGAAGCATCCCACATCTTCTCTTGTCAAATAGGATGTTTATTTCTTTCTGCTAACCGAAACTCCTCAATCCTCCTTTGCTTCTCCTGTTCCATTTCTTCTCTCATTTTCTCCATAAGCTCCTGCTGTTCCTGCTCTTTCCGCTTCTGCTCTTCCCGCTCCTTTCGTTTTCTCTCCACTGCCAGCCGTCTCTCTTCTGCCCTCTCTGCTATTATCCTGTCTCGTGATAGTTTCAGCTGTTCTTTGTGCAGGGACAGATCCTGGTCAATTGAAAAAGAGAATAAGAGTGGATTAGGATCAAAGGCTTAGTCTGGCCTGGACTTCGCTAATGGATTGGAGAAGAGCATTTCCAAAACATGGGGTTTATTTCAACTATCAGACCTCTGACAAACGTTATCAAGTTTATAACAAACATAGTCTTATGTTATATACATTTATAGTCTGCTTTTATTCCAAGGTCCTTGAAGTTTATTACCTTCACAACAATTCTGTAGGATAGGTTACATTGAGAGCTAATGATTGGCCAAGGATCATCCAGTGGGATTTATCACTGCATGGTGATTTAACCTGATAATGCACTGGTCGTCCCTATGCCTTTTACAGAACTTCCATGGGATGACTCTGCACTAGTTTCAAAATCAGTTTTCACAACATTGCCAGAGTTTGAGAACTGTGGCATTTTTTTTCTGGCTTAATTACAGTGCACTGGAAATTGTAGGAAAGCTAGTCTTCTCTCTGAAACACTACAGTTCTAGGATGCTTGTTAGAGGTCCATTTCCTGATGTGTAGAAACTCTTATTTCACCCTGACTTCTGCTTCCTTCAAAGCAAAATAGGGTGTGGTAAATGGATTCCAAAAGAAAAGGAAAAGGAAAAGGAAAAGGAAAAGGAAAAGGAAAGAAAAGACCTCTATTTCTCCTAAAGAGAAAAATAGTTTGCCTTTTTAAAAATTGAGCCAAGGCTTCTGGGTAAAAGTCTGGAAACTAGTAGGATTTACCATTTCCACTCAGCCATAGACTTAAATAGGAGTTTGCTCATATGTTATGTTTTCTCATAACAAAATTGGCATAGAGGTAAGATCTGTCTCAAGAATAGTTTATTCTCTTGAGGAGCATGAAAACGTCAGCTGAGTTAGTTTAACTTCTTTCCTCTATCTGCCAGTTAACGCTGTATTGTATCTGGTGATTATTGTATCCATACAACTTCAGCCTTCCTGCATTTTATGCAAACTTGTACCTCTTTATATCAGACTTACCTGTAGACTAGAAGCAGACCTGCATCATCCTGTGCTGTGTCATAATTTTATCTTTATCTATTGGAGGACCTTTTAAGTTGCTGTCTGTGATTTTAGCAATTCTATATTTTGAACTCCTCCACCATTTAATGTTTTACATGTGATTAAATAATGTTAAAAAGAAATATTGATCTTTGGTTTGTTTATTTGAAAGTAAAGTTTGATCCCATTTACACCTTGTCAAACAAAGCAAGCAAGCTGTGGCACGACGACGACTATAATGTTTAGAATTAGCAGGAGATTCAATTTTGCATTATCTTCAAAGTCTGCTTTTTTCTGTATAATTTTGTTTTCTGAAACTATTTCCTTACTTATGGAGTGACGAGGAAGGCAACGTGTTCAAGGCCTTGCAATATCCTATTAGGCTCTGCAGATCCATACCCAGATGTTGGAGTAAATCCCACTAAGGCAGAGGAGCTTACTTTTCATCAGACATTCATGAGAGTCTGCTGTTAGTCTTGCAGACAATAAACAGTGTCCACTTTTAATTCAGATAAATCTGATACAAAGGTGGTCATGAAACAGTCAGTTTCCACTTTATCATAAGCTATGTTATACATAAATTATATAAGGACAATTTAAATGTGCCTCTACTTGAAAAAAAAGCAAACCTTACCTCCATAAGCTGATTTCCCTGAACTGGATCAGCCTGGAAACCATTTTCAGTGGAGGCTGCTTTGTAGGTAGTGACGGATGTCTCACTAGCAGACCCTGGATGAAACCCAGAAGTATAGCCAACCTCTTCACTAAAGGTTTGGTGCATATCAAGTGTCAAGGAATGCTCCTCCATAAGGGTGCTGGAACCAGGAAGACCTTGGTCACCACCTTCTTCTTCTCCTCCTTGTTCTTCTACAAGACAACTTATAGGTTCTACTTCAGCATCTTCTTGCCCTGAATCTCTCTCATGGGTTTGCTCTTCCACACTGGCTGATCTTTTGGCAAAGGTTGGCTCCCCTTTGGAGTGAGCAACTGTTTTCTTAACAACCCTTTTCTCTCTGGGCTTCCCTGTAAGAAAGAAGTATTTTTATTCCACTTTATTCCATAGACCTATAGTTGGGAATGAAATTACCTTTTGTAATTCATATTTTTGGGACATTACAGAGATTCTTAAATTACTACTTGTAGGGTCAAAGACTATGCTATATAGAATTGTGTAATAGCAGCTTCATAGGCCTTTGGGAGAGGACAAGAACAGTGAAGTGACAGAGAAAAACATTGAATGTTTCTGTTCCCCAAATCTATGCCTTAAAAAGGAACCTTCTCCTACCTGTCCCCCCCCCCCCCCCCGATCTGTTGAAGTATCACCAACTTGTGTGTTCTTATGCTTTTCTTTTATAAAATGGGCTGTGAGGCCACCAAAGCTTTTCCATTAAGATAATTTTATTCAGCTGATCATTAGGGCTGAGCATGCTTAGAAAATTATTCAGAAGTACTTTAGAACTCACAGAAGAGTAGCACCTCTCTGCTATTCATTAAAGCAGCTGATCTTTATTTAGATTTCTGCCTGAGCCTAGAAAAAAAATGTAACTGGTTTAAAAATCCCACCCCTCATTGAAGTTCATAAACTGGCTTATTAAAAACCCCAGATCTTGTGGAAGCCTGAAAGAGATGTGCTGATTTATTACATCGTGTAAATTCTGAAGTATTTCCTTCAAATCATTTTTGAAATATTCACTTCTTTTTGTATGTGGAAAGAGAATGAGCCCTTCCCCAGTGCTTCATTTGTAGATGGTTCTGATTTTTTTTTTAACTTTAGATTGCGTCTCCGTTGTTGTTTCAGCAACAGATCTTACTGATCCACACAGTGTTTCTAAGAGGAGGATACTTACAACAGAGCTCCTTTCCCAGAGGCAACACCAGTGACCTCTTTATAGCAGTGGCCAGAAAAGCCAAAGGGAAACCAGAGAAGCTTCATCAGGAAAGGAGTCCAAGGATGGCACAAGTGTGCAAAACGCTTGCCCTACTAATTTAATTTAAATGAGTATTTTCAACTTTAGAAAAATAATACTTCAATTAAATAGAACTACCGTAGTGGAAAACTTGCCCACTCTGTTATTCTGCTCTCCTGATGGATAGGCAGCTTCCCAGTTTTTCTTTATTCATTTGTTGACTCATTTTCTTTAGATTCACCTTGAACCCGATAGCTCTTGAAACAGGGGGTTGCTCTTGGTAAAGTAAGATACATGGCCACCAATCTAGCCCTTGCTTATTGAGAAAGTAAGTTAGAACATTCTATCATTCATGCACATACATCTCTCTTTCTCTCTCTCTCCCACCACCACCACCTTTTGTGGCTTTTTTCCTAAATCGTTGATATGTATTAGCAAAGTCGTACCTACAACAAACTCTGTCTGACTTTGGTACTTCTCTTTCTTCAATCTCTTTTTCTGTCTTTTCAACCCATCTCCAGCTTTCTGTACTGGCTCTTTCTTTTGCCTTTCAATCCCTTTGCTCTTTAAAACACCTTCAGCCTGGAAATAAGAAAAGAATCATCAGATATAGACCTTCCCTTTGTAATGTAACCCACTGCCTGGGGAGGGTATGCATGAACAAGGGTAGGCCTTGTTCAATTCATCCTTATTGTAATTTTTCCAGAAAGTAGCATCTTTTTCTTGTCTAGAACAAAGGGGCTTCCATGCAGCTGCACTGAGCATATGATCTAACATCTCTGAAGTGAATTGCATCAGCCTACCTACCTACCTATATCTATTGTCAATGAAACAATAAATAATACATGGACCACCAGTAGCAGAAGGTATATTTTGATAAAGCCACACTCACTGGGCAAGGCGGCTGATGAGCTCCCCCTCCCTCTTTCTCTCTCTAAATTATGGCTGGCTTTAACTTCGAAGTCTGCTTGATGATGACGTCCACAGTAAGATAACAGGTATATGGCAACAGTGTACCTCTGCATTATTTGCTGGTCACTGACTGTAAATAAAAATTCAGTTTCCTCTGCATAGATTTCATCTCTTCAATCCAATATTGCTCTGATATGGAAATGGTCAAGATCAACACAGAGGATCCCTTCTTCCAGGAAATGTTGATGTAAAGTTTGATTCTACAAATTCTGTAAAATTGAGAGATTGAGGGGCCTGTGGCAGCACCCCTGGACAAAAAGGACACTTGGGTCAGTGACTCTGTTCAATGGCCCAAAAAAGGAAGTGAGATGACTCACACTGAGTGGAGATTACCTATCCAGCTTCTCCTTGGAAATGTAATAGGAAGGGTAGTGAGTGAGGTCTCCGCATGTAGGTCTCAGTCTGTACTGGAACTGAGTGAGATAGAAAGCCAGGGACCACTGGCTTCACTCTCTAAAATACTTTGCCCAAAAAACCTTTCAGATGAAGACAATGGCTGGGAAGAGAGGGCAGACAGAATGGCCACTGCAAAGACGATGGAGCAGGTCCTCTTGTGTCATTCCTGCTGAGCGGAAAAGTCATAGTAAAACTGTGTAGAAGTGAAGAGACATTGCTGTGCAGCAAGTGATGTCAAAATGCATCTCAGCATGGCATTTTTGTAGCACTGCCTTTTCAAAATGGTTTTTTTCTATTATTTTCTCTTATTTTAGGAGTGTGATCTGCTTGACTCTATAAAACAGGCCTAGGAGATTTTGATTCCTGATGCAGAAAATCCAGACAAGCTCCTCCTGTTATGGTTAAAACAATAAAATACTTGTTGATCTGCTTTCACTATTCTTCTGTTGGCATGGATATACAGTTCAGGAGGAGAATAACATCACTCAAACCTCCTTTGGATTTTCCGAGGAAGAGATTCAGCTCTTCACCTGTACAATTGCTAAAAGCAATAACTTTGTGAACTGGACAGAATGTAGAAAGCCATGGTAGCTGGCAACCCTGCATAAAACGTATTTGCCTTGCAATGCAGCATTCTTTTTGCCTGATACGCATGCAAGGTCAAACTGTCATTTTCTTGACACTAGCACGACCCATTTTCTTTACCATATAACATCCTCCTTGTGTCTAGAGGAAGCTTTAAAATATATATCAGATGTCCTCCAGTTATGCTGATCTACTCAAGGATAATGAACTCAGGATTTCCAATATTTCCAGAACAAGAAGAATCACACTGTTATGATAATATGAAGGTGTATGTCTCAGGGCATCTGTGCTTTTGATATTGCCTCTGTGTTTGGATTTCTCTTCTCCGAGCAAGCAGGTATATTCTCCCTACTTCCAAAGATGACATCCTCTACTTCCTTATCTGGATGATCAAAAAATAATTATTCAATTTGCCTATACTCCTTAGATTGTGACATAATGTGATGTAACCCATATAAGATCTATGTTGTCCTAACGCAGGGGCTCTGGGCTTCACTTGCTAGGAGCCTGGTGATCACTGTAGTCTTTGCTAGCTTAATAGAGGAACTGGTTTCAAAGTTCCTCAATGGCTTTGCCTCAATTCTTTAAGGTGAGGTTTTTCCACCCCCACCCTGTGGCCAGTACCAACCAGGTGGTAGTTTTATCTTTCATCTACTTTATTGACAAACACAGCCCAATAGGATCACAAAACAATCATGAAGTTTTGAATCAGTCTTCTATAACTTCATATTCCAATCTAGATAATCCTCAACCACAGTGGGCCATGAATTATCACGTAACATTTATTTCCCAATTTAATGGAAACTTAATTTGGTTTAAAATACTGGTGATAACAAATCATCATAACTTTATGATGGAAACATATTCTATGGAAAGTTTAAAAAATAAATCAGGACACAGTTAATAGATATTTTGAAAGTTCTGGACAGAATGTTAACTATATTCTAGGATCCTGAAAATACCTCCTAGTTGTTGGGATACAGGTAACACTCTGTTAGCATGCAAGGTAGTTTCAAGATTGGAGATCCTAGCTTGCATAAAATAATTTGAACATATTTAGGGTAAATGTAGGCTTTGGTTGCTCTTGTGGCATACTAGTCAAATTGTGCCAACCTTGACCATTATTGTCCTTATTGTTAGCAGAGAATGCTGCATATGGCACAGTTTGGACTAAGGCTAGAAATCTGATCTACATCTCTCTCTTTCTAAAAATCATTATGCAAAAGACTTGATTGACAAGCCATTGGCAGTAGAGGTGTATCTCTGTAGGCCCATCTATTGATGGCCATGGTGTATAGAAAATTGTGGCCTAGAACAGGAGGAAATGGTAACAAGCATGAATTAATGAGTGACAGTAAAAAATAGGTATGTTGTGTGTTTGTGAAGACAAGAGAAAAGGGGAAGATGAAATAGATCTGAGTGAAGTTGGTCTGATCTTGCGGCATGATGTCAGATACACACAGGGAGTGAAGATGTTGGGTAAAATAGGAATGAAGGACTAAAATATATTTTAGAAAATATGATATTGCTAAAATTATTGTGGGTGCGGATAAAAATGACATGTTGCATCCAAGTGAATGGTGATAATGAAAGAATCTGGGAAGGAAGAGTTTTGAGAAAAATTGTGCAATATTCTGAATGAATGAATTAGGGAAAAATATCTTATGTAACATGAATGGATTGGTGGGAATGAGATAAGAGAGTATAGAAAAAATTATAGGGCCCTTTAGAGACCTAAGAATAAAAGAGAATGGTAATTGTTTGAGGCATATATGCTTGGTTTGTTTTGGGTGCATGGTTTAAGAATAAATCTATTCATGAGAATACCCAACAAAATGAATCTAAAACTATGGTTTATTGTTTCTGATGAAAGACTGAGAAGTAATGAAGGCTGCAAGAGTGATGAGAGTTTCTGAATTTGAGGTGGACCATTTTTTGGAAGTGAAGAGTAGATCTTGGGAAAAATGGACATGGAAGAAAAGTAAAAAAGTGAAACAATTGAGAATAAAAATTGAACAACTGCAGGAAAACAAAACATGAGTCCTTTCTGGAAAAGTATTAGATTATAGATTAATCTCCAAACAGAAGGACTGGAAAGAGGACTTGGAACTGCTTGGAACAAAGTGAGAAGGATATTACAAAGTTCTCACAGAGGTATATTGAGTTATGCTAAAGGGAAGTATGCAAAAGGATGGCTGGTGGAATGAAGTGAAAGAGGCTACGGATGAAGAAGAAAAAAGCATGTTTATTGTTCAATCTTAAGAGACTCTAAGTGGTGTAGAAAAGAGCAACAGTGACATAACTAATGCAGACAATAAAATACAATAAAACCTATGACATTACATTACAGTAAAAACACATTGCCATATAAAAAAATAATGCCTGCAAAAATAAGGAAGAGGAAAAGGAAGATAGTTGCAAAGAATGTAGTCAAAGAAGCAAGGTACTGTTAAGATTAAACGAGCAAATGCAGTTTGATCTTGATGGAAATAAAACATTATTTTGGAAGTGCATCAAAGACATATTTTTTCAGTACATAGCAAATTACAAAGCTCAGGCCAGCATTCCACTGAGATAATCTTCCTTACATAATAAAAACTTATTAGGAATTGTAAGATAATCACAATGATCTTTTACAAAAAGTGGTTTTAAGTCTGTTCATGGTGCTGAATTAATAAATCAGAGCAAAGATGTCAAACAGTACGTTCTGCGGTTCCAAGATCTGTGCTACTGCTATTATACTATCATGGTTTGCAGCTCATTATTGCCACATTGTTATATTCGTACAAATATTTTAAATATGTTAGAAGTTAATACTGTGATTAAAAAAAAAGTTTTAAAAAGGGCAGAAGTTTGCATATATTAGAAATACGGTAGGTGGAGAGTCGTATTAGTTTATGGTGGCAGAAAATCAGGGTCTGGTAGCACCTTTTCCAGATAACAACTTTTATTAAAAGACATACATTTTGTGAACTACAGTGAGCTTTCAGGGTGCCGTAACTCACAAAAGCGTATGCCTTTTAATAAAATGGGTTAGGTGGAAAAGTTATTGCAAACACTGTTGACACTAGTTACTTATGTACAATTTATCATTTTAGGGCAAAGGAAAAGACCTCAGTGAAAGTCTGCTTCTTTATTACAGAACAATATCTTACTTGCTAACCTTGCCAATATTTTATTTGTATGGTTTTCTTAGGTTGCATTAGACCATAATGCTGGATTCTTTTCCTTCCTTTTTATTAAAAAATATCTCTGTAAACATTGCTAATAATATGCACAGAGAAAAGGTTTTTTTCTAAATGTGATGAGATAATGGTACCCTGAAATTTATCACCAAATAGGTCCATTTCACCCAATTTAGCTTTGTCTCTTTCCTTCCTCCCCATTTCCTCAATAATCTAGATCCAGATCAGTTTTGTTTGTGTTTGCAGAAGAACGTGGCTGCAGAACAGAGCCATTCTCTTCTGCCTGCAAGCCCCAGCCATACCTGTTTGAGTCTGGCAGCCCCAGCTTGCTGGCTGGTGGGCTCTGACAATGTTGTCATATCTTCCTCCATTCCAAACTTTTCAGAAGCATACAGGTCCATTCTTCGATTCTCCATAATATCTTCATGGTAGTCAAAAAGCTTTATGGGAGCACTTTCAGGTTCAGGATCTTGCTGCCTTTAAAAATGCAATTATGGAATCATGTTTAGATTAGATAAATTATTAGAAAGTTCTCAAGCACATAATCTTTCCTCCACCTTGTAAAAGAAGCAAGATCAACCAGAGAACAGACAGCTTTGGCTGTCTTCTTTCAAACTCCGTTCTCTTTATGTTTACTTTTAAGTGCTGGTACCTTTTGAGCTATAACTCAGGAATGGGCCCCTGCAGACAAGGTTCTCTTGTCTCCTCATTACTGGGAAAAGGAAGACATATCCCCCTGTAATATTAATGGCAGTCTCAAAGCTCACTTAAGTTGAAAGTTGCCAGAAGTATTCTAACCTATTTTAATCTCTGAATCTCAAAAAAGGTCTTCCCAAAGCAATAAGCCTTTCTGGGGCAGTGCTACCTGGTTCAGCTCCCTGTAGTGAGTATACATTGAGCCTGATGGAGTCTTTGTAATCTTTCATTATTTGAAAATATACCTGCAGAACAAAAGTAGATGCAAATAGGTAGTCCTGAAAGGCTATCCTGTTTTGGATCCACAGAAGTGGAGCAGAGATCATGTGGCCCAAGTTGGTTGAACCTCAGCCAACTCACGGCTCTTGTTTCTTACCTGGCAGACCTCAGTAGGATAGAGGAATTGCCATTCAGAGATGGTCCACAGACATTAAAAGACACTTCTATCATTTGGTTAAATCCCAACCTCTATCATCAAGGACATTTCTAGATTAATAAAACAAACATACAACCAACATACTAGCAGATCTATTTGGAGTAACTATGCCAGGTAGAGAGAAAATGGTAGCCTTATCTGCTTTTGTCTCTGGACCTGCCCACCACTGGACAGGAAAAAAGGTTGTTCAGCCCTCCTGCACAGAAATTCTACCGACATCAATGGTAGTTTGTGAGACAGGAAGAACTTCAATAGGCTTTGTCTGGGAGTCCAGAGTTTAAACTGAACTTCACCTGGTGAAATATCAATGATGGGGTTCCCAAGGTACTGAAGGGATTAGAGATGGCTAAAGAAATCCAGCCACTATGACTAGAAGAGATCCTGAGGCTTCTGGACTGGCCATGTTTAATGAAAGTACTGAAAAAAAAACCTTGTTTTGTTGTTTATTTATTTATTACTGGTATTTCTATGCAGTTCTACTCCAAAACAGTTCTGAACAGTGCACAGCAAAACAAAAAATAAAAACTTACAAACACCCAAATAATAACATTATAATGGTATGAACCAATGGAGATAGAGCCTAAAAAGAATCCTAATGTCCCCCGAACATCACAAATGTTGACTATTCTTAGCTATTTTAGTAGTGTAGCACCCACCAGATACGTTGGACAATATTCCTCAAAACTGGCAGCTAGTTTAGCCAGTTTGGAATTCTGGAGTTTGTAGTCCTACACATCTGGAGAGTCCCAAAGGCTACTAGTTGGAAAATAGACAAATATACAACCACTATACTCATCTAGTTTTCATCAAGTCTATATTAGACTATGACTCTTCTTATGGTTTATGCCTCTCAGGCATCTAATTAAATCTTCTAACCATCCAGAATTTAAAATGTTCTTCCAGGTCTGCTGATGCAACAGATCTATGTGCTTGACTATCTACACCACCTTAGTTTCTTACACTTAGCTCTTCTACAAGTTAGTAGCTGTCCCATATACTTACATTTCTGATGCAGAAATCTTCAAATGAGCAAGATGTGGTTCATGGTGCAAGAGATTAGTTGACTGAGGTAAGGAATCCAGTTGTTGCCCTTCATCTACAAAGGACAAAGGGTGGTAAAGGAGCTACATTTTAGTAGGTTGCACTATAAGACTTTGCAAGGAACCAAGCAAGCATGCAGATCATCGCCCATATAAGGCAGCCCTTCCTGAGAAAGTTGGCCCTTCCATTAAGCAAAGTGAAGTGACCCTCTCAAGCAACTGATCTGGGGTGTCATGAACAGCAGCAAATTGTTAGTGATTTAATGTGGTGTTAACTGCATTGTGTTTGCTCAGCATGGGAGAGAATGTTGTGGTATTTCTGGATTCATTTGCCAAAATTAGATGGCAAGGGTTTGCAAATTCTCCATTTCTCATATAAATTAGAACCTATTAAAGTTGACTTTGTTTCTATCCTAATCACATAAACAGATCCCTTGGCAGATGAAAACCAAAATCAGCTGCAATCTTTATTTAACAAACTGGATATAATTTGGGTAGTTGGTTACTCAAGGCCAGATCTGATGGAGAATTAACAAACTATTGTTCCCTTCTTCCCATTGAGCTTATGAACCCTTCTCATAACTGAACTGTGATGAAATCCATTTTGCATGTTTGAAGGTTCCCAAGAATGCATCTGGCCACATAGGCTGACGTAGAGATAGCTTTATAATCAGCCATGTTCTTCTCACCCTTGCCACTTTTTAATTTTTTTTCCTGCCAATCAATTTTCATAATGAGCTATTGAACATTTTATTTTCTTTATTTAAAAGACATATGGTGGGCCATCTTACGTAGTGCAAACCTGGGTGGTTCACAAAACAACAGTAAAACATCAAAGAACAATTAAAAACTATTAACAGACACTCCTGGCACCCCAGAAAACAAACACTCCTCCATACATCAAAATCTGATTTTTTTTCCCCCTGGGCTCTAGCCTCACCCTACCCCAGCTTGAAAGCTTGAAGTGATTTCTTCAGCTGGCCTTAGAAAGACAGTGCCTCTATGGCTTTTGCTTTCTGTGACATGACCCCATCATGGGTAAAGGCTAACTGACTGCATGGGAGCAACTGTTTAGCGTGAGCTGCTGAGGTGAAGAATCTGGAATAACTGCAATCACATTTGTTAATACAGGCATATCTACAACAGCATTGCATGGCAAAAGGAGAATTAGTGGTACCAGCTTTAAAAGTGAAGTCTTTGGAGGATTTTCTTTTTTTAAAAGCATAATTTTAGTGTTTTTTTTCGGCCCATGTTTTTCATATAAGAACCTTCCAGGCTAGACCAAAAACCTAAGCTGAACAGCTTTTAATCTGTTACATTAACAGCTATTACCAACAGAGGGGGCTCTTGATCCAAGAATAGACAGTAAACTACACAAACTGTTTCTCCAACCCCTTGATTTAAATCAGATGCAAAGACCTAGCTTTGGCATCTAAAGGGGCTTACTGTCTTTTGTATTAAATCAGCTGACTCTCTAATACCCTTCAGATGTATAAAATTACATATCCCATTTCCTCTACCACCATCCCTCCCCAGCATGGCAAGAGGGGATAATTGAAGCCCAACAGAACTTAGGGGCCTCCAGTTGGAAAATATAATTTTAAAGAAATACTAACATATATTTCAAGGTATTCGATTCCTCCAGCCCTCTTGTATCATATAACTGGTATAGAACAAGTTGGTCAACATTTCACAGGGACCCACCAGCCATAATTCCACACAGAGTTTTCAGTAGCCTCTTAACTTTTAGGCAAATTATGACCACTATAGAGGTTTGTGGAGTCCTTGGGGTTCTCTAAGCTTGGTTGTTTTCTTGCAGACATTTTGTTATCCATCTAGGTAACATCTTCAGCAATAAATAAACAGCCATGTAATGTGTGACAGCTGACAACATCTGATGTAGTAGGAGTGGTTGAAAAAGAGGCGGCATACAAATAATGATAGAGAAGTAGAAGTAGAGTCATTTTTAGCCAGTGCAGCTCTGGGATACATAACCACATCTTTCCAGTCCATTGGACGCCATCATTCTTATGGCTGTCACTGCATAGCAGCTCCATGTAGCACGGAGAATGTTGCTAACCACAGCTAGGGGGACTGTCTCCCAATGGAGGCCCTGTTTGTGAGAATTTGCACCTCCATATGGACATTTAGAGAGATGGCAACTACCCCTTGCACAACAGATCTAAATGATTTGGTTGCAGTCATGTAAACCCAGCAATTGCCATCTAGCTCCCACCTCAGTTCCCACCAATGCTGCCTCTCTAAAGTCAACTAATCCAACTTACAAAACCCACTACCATAACGACCTTGATAGGTGACCATTTTGCCTCAACTGAAAAAGCTCCAGTGAAGGAGTATGAAATCCGATGCATTTGCTTGGAATCTTCTGTTTATATTGGGTCTGTCTACTCATTCTTCATGTGATAAATGGGCCATTTAAGAGATATAAATGTTCATTCACAGTCAAGCTCCCCAGGGCTGCCACTAGGACAAAGATATTGTACAAAATGGAGAATCAAAAGGCATTTGGGCACAGAGTGATGAAATATTTTGATTGCTTTACTATGTACCCAGATAACTGCCAAAAATGAGAGAAAAAAGTAATGTTGCCAATGTGTCTAAATGGCAGTAAATCAATGAGACACTTAGTTGGACTTTGGACTGTTTGCAACCTAACTGTGGGGAGACTTTATGGCGCCCTTGCTCTTCGTTTTCACATTTGCCTGGCTGTTTGCCAGGCCCCACTTGTAAGGCAGGAAATGGGAAGATCCCACAGGAGGGGCACGTGATGTGGCACCTTCTGGTGCCAATGCTGGTGACGCAGAAATCTGCCAGAAGTGACTCCCATTTTCTGAATGATGGAACGGCAGAGCAAGTTGCCTCACACAAGCATCAATCTCCTGGCTAAGGTAGTAGAAGAGACGTGAAGAATTTGTGTGAATGATAAAAACCTGGATAAAATCAAAGTATGCTAGTTCCATTTCACTGAGGATCACAGTGACAAAAGCATAGACTTCTTACTCAATATGCAAAATAATTTGGAGATTAGTTAATTGGGATATTTCTATAATTTACATCAGTCCAGGATCCTGTAAAGAAAATATTCCATTAGACATATTGTGTATAAGTTAGACAGGAAGAAAGGAAACGCTACTGCTCATTATTCCCAGGAATGCTGGAGATAAAACTGTTACAGATTAAAGCATGGAAGTCAGACTCCTGATCACATTCTGACACTTGGCTCCCTTCACACATATAGTGTCTTCTCAACAGCTACCTATTTGCCCACCCACTGAGTACCAAATCAGCACTAGTTACACCTTTTTGGTTGGGGGCCATCAGTTTGAGAAACAATTTGCACCCAAAGTTTAATCCACTGTACTGCTAGACCAAATCTGGTAAGAGTTTCAGCTTCTTGGTTCAAGATTTTAAATACCTATGCCCCATATTGTGTGCCTTTAACAAATGCCCATGGTACTTCTCTCTTGGAAATAGTGCACTACAGAAGGCAGGCCTTATGTGTAGCTGTCTGTAAGAAGGCAAAAATAGATTGTTTCATAGGAGTACAAATATTCTGAAATTTAAACAGGAAGAAGTCTAGAGTAATTCAATAACATAGCAATATACAGAAACAAAAAAGCACATTTTTGTTTCAAATCTAAAGCAGTACAGATTAGTGGTTTGTTGAAACCAGAGCTGGGTTTCAAATTATGCGGTATTTAAAAAAGGCTACAGCACTATTGTTTAATTTATAAGTGTTAAAAATAACTATTTGACATTGATGAGTGCTAGCTGGTTATAAAGCACTGAAATGCAAACTCTGTGTGGATAAGGATCAAGACAGATTTGACACCGAGTCAAATAAACTGTTTGTGGATAAGGATTGAGACATTTGACACAAGGGTCACATCATGCGCTCACTTCCCAGCATGGATTTGTGTTTATGTACAATGTATTATGCATACCTAGACACCCTCATTATGCATTTAACACATTGCATTTGGCAACCTTACAAGTCCAGATCCAAGAATCACCCCGAGGGGAGCATATTGGTGGCATCCATTTATATCCCTCCTTACTGTGAGAAATTAGGGACAGCTCCATTTAAATAGAGCCTAGGGGCCCTTCCCCTTTGCTGAGTTAAAAGCTATCTACCCATTCATCAGTCAACAAAAATTAGCTGCCTCCATGGCAGATCCTTATCCTACGTTTGTTGTCTCTATTCTGAGTCACTGCCAAATAATGCTGTCCTGATTGTGGGTATGCAGTATGTGGTAAGTAAAGCAAGTGGTTGACTCTATCAGCTTTGTTGTTATCTCTCTTTAGAACATCACCAGGGGCAGGAAAGTCATCCACCAGTCATTACTCTGCAGTAGGAATGGGGCATGTCTGGCTGCAGGTCTCTTCTGCCCATCCTGTCTAAGCTCCTTGCTATGTTCCTCCTCCTCCTCGTTCTGTCAGCCGACTGGCAGCAGAGAGACCTGACTGGGGACTGGAGGGGAGGGGAGGACCCATTACCCATCATTTTGAGATGGTCAGTAATTGCCTCTCTAGCCTCACTGGTCCCTGACTTCACCTCTGAATGGGTGGTGAAGCATAACAGATTTTACACACCTTCAGGTTGCCCTTGGATTTTTAAATCTTTCACATCTTTGGCACAGCTGTCCTTTCCTGCATATCTGTAGAACTAGAAAAGACTATTGACAGATGTGAAGATTCCCTCCCTTGGGCTTCATTGGGCTAGCTGTTGTAGGAAGAAGAAAAGGAAAAAGGGGGGAAATACTAACACAAAATGAGCTCTTTGGATACAACTCTGGAGGGAGTTTTCAGAAATTGTCTCATTGTTACAGGCTTGTCTTACAAGAATTTCTCTGTGTGTGGAGTTCAGAACTAGAAATCAACTGAGATAAAACCCAGGTTGTGCAAAAAGGTGTGCTTTAGGAACTTCCCTGGTGTGAGCAATGGATAGCTGGGGTTGTTAAGCAGTTTAGAAAATCACAGATCAAGAGAATGAAATTCCCCTGCTAATGCACTGCACCATTTTTTTAGCACTGCCAGCAGCAGAAGAAAACTGTCTTTGGTTAGCTATTGTCTGATATGTACAAACAGATCTTAGCTCAGTACAGCTAGAAATCTATATGAATCTAATTTAAAATTTCTTTTCCTTTTTTAAAAAATAACGTCTGGCTTCCTGTAGCTGTACACTACATTTATATTGTGACTTCTATTCTGAGTTGAGACTTCAGCTGTGTCTGGATGTGAAAAGAAAAGAAATACGAAAGAGTGAATTCTGGCTTATATAAGATAACTTTGTACTAATTAGGTATGAAAAATTAAGCTGTTCCAGTTCCATGTACCTGTAACATGGTTTCACCAATAGATCCATCCCATTACTACATCAGTCTATTGCTTACTGATCGTTTTTTGATCAGAAGCTTGAACAACACTTCTAAATGTTCAGAAACTGCAAAATAACTAAATTCTAATCTGCATATTAGTTCAGGATGGGTGGATCAGGTTAAGTCATATCAGTCTTTATGCAACACCTGATTGGCAGACATGCTACATCTGTTGTGAAGGGTGCATGTGCTTCTAAATGCCATTCTTCTTTAAAATAAATGGAGAAATGGTGAGTGGGAAATAGCTAATACTTCAGGTCACACATTCTGTTAAGCTATGGCTTATTTAATCTAAGCAGCTGGGACTGTAAAATCAGAGGCTATAATTTTCAGACCACAATGGCTAGGTTCACACAAGAGGTAAAGCCAAAAACCAACCAATCACATGTTGGCTTAGTGCAATAGATGAACTATGTAAGTATTGTTGGTGTATATTGTAGAGAAAAATGATATAAACAGGTAAGCCCCATTCAAAATGGTGTACTTTATGTTCTCATCTGCACCCAAATACTCATCTATTCTTAAATAAAAACAGGCTTTTTTAGTCAATAATCCCCGTGCTTAGTCCAGTTGATATAAACTGTGTTCCTGGTTTGTGCACAAGTTTATATCAGCTACTTCCATAATGCCAAGTGCTCATTGCTACTAACAAAATCAAATTAGTCTCACAAAGCTGATTTTTCAATAGAAGAGAATATATGTAACTCAGGATTGAACTCTTAGATTCTTGGTGCTTCCTTCCTAGAAGGAAACAAACAGCCTAGAAGAGAGTCATATATACCCTCCCTAGGGCCCAAATGAGGGGGTTGAAAATCACTGTTCACAAGATGATGATGATGATAACGATGATGATGATTGAAAGAAACATAATTTGATTTCACAACGGAATGAACAGGAACATTCATGATTATCATCAACAAATATCAACCTGTTAATCACTTTCTAATTCTTTCAACCCAGTTGCCAACAACTCTGTCATTTATCACCTGGAGTAAAGTAGGGGGAAGTGAAGAAGCTCCAAGGTACCAGGGAGCAGTGCTTAGAACCAGTGATGAATCCAGGCCAAATTTCTGAAATGCTGACTCAATGTGTGAATAAGACTAGAAGACTTTCAGTCATAATTTTGTCCAGAGTTTTTGGAATTGTAATTCTTTGTGAAAATTTTAATTGCAATGTCATGGATATGCCTCTGGAAACAGATAATGACCTTATATGCACACCACTTTGAATTCCTGGAAGAGAGGTAGAATATACTTCTATATGGATAGATAAATATTAGCTCTTTCTTCTGCTGCCTCATCGAAATGCTCGTGAGCAATTGAGAAAGCTGATTGCTTTCAGTCTTCTGAAGATGAGAAATAATCAATGGCTCTGGACCTAACTGTTCTGATCTTGTTGACATGGAGATATTTTTGAGCTGTTGCATATTCTACATTGTTCTCTCACAGGTTCAACCAGCTGGCTTTCTAACAACTGTGCCCTAGATAACTCACACTCCTCAGAATTCATCAAAGTTTATATTTTGACTGAACTTTCTTTGCAGAAGCTGTTTAAACCTACTGCAAGTAAATTAGGATCAGAGTTAATTCCTAGGAGCATATGCTCAGGCTCTTAATTCAACATTCTCCTGGAAGCTAAACAGGGATCTCTTCTTGTGCAAGAAGAAAACAAAACATTGTGTCTAATTTAGGAAGGGTCCTGGGATAAGTGCTCTTTGTGTTAAATTCCAATCTGAACATAAGTTGTAGATCTGATGGCATCTTCTTTGGCTAATCTATGGAAATAGAAGTCCATTTAACATGTGATGGCAGTAGAATGTATTCAATGCATCATTGTACATATACCAGATGACACAGCTTAGCTAACAATGTCTGCATGGTGAATGTACACATAGAGTATTAACAGTTGCTTACAAATGTTTACAGAGAATGAACAACATGCAACTAAAAAGCATGGAACTATTTCTACATATTATACATTTATATGGGCATGGAAAATCTGTATAGATTACAGATGGGTAGATCAACCCACACATGCATCACTCATGCCTTAGAGAATGCAGCAAATGAGCAGTTATAGATGTGCCTCCATGTGCCCATATAATACCTGTGCTATATGAACTGCATTGGTTACTGGTGAGAATCCAGGTGCAATTCCAGGTGCTGGTTATCACCTATAAAGCTCCTCATGGCATAGAGCCTGGCTATTGGTGGCACCACCTTTCTCCCATTGTTTTTGTCCAACCCTTAAGATCTGACAGAGCAGGCATGCTTCTGGTCCTTTCCATTAAGCAATATCATCTAACGGGACATAGAAGGCAAGTCTTCTCGGTTGCAGCTCCTGCCGTCTGGAATATTATCCCCTAGGAGGTTTGAACATCCCCAACCCTGCTAGTCTTTAAATGAGCCCGGAAGACCTGGCTGTTTTCCAAGGCTCTGAGTTAAACAAGGGTGTGTGTAGATCTGAATGGATATTGTTGTCTGTAATGCATTTGGGCTTAGCTTTTAATTCTGGACTGCCCAGAGTCTCTGTGAGTTAGGTGACCTTATAAATTTAAATTATAAACAATTAAGGAGATTTTATTACCAATAGAGTATGAAGGGGTGGGAATCCAGTTGGAGATGAGTCATAGCAAATGCTCTGATTCTAGACCATATTTTCTCGTTCTCTGGGCTCAGAAGCTAAGCAGGGCTGAATTTGGTTAATATTTGGATGGGAGATCTCATGAGGATGAATCCAGAGTTAATACCAGACTGGGAAATCAAAACAAACAAAACTCAACCCCAAAAAGGCAACAGCAAATCACTTCTGTACTGCTACCAAGAAAACTATATGGCATGTCAGGATCTACTAGAAGGTGATTTTATCTTTTTATTGTCACCCAAGTTTTGTAAATTGTAATGTCTCAGAAAAGATTATGAGAGAGAGCTAAGAGATATTCTATAGAAAGAACATTCCTTATTTTCAGAATTCTTGCCTAAATACTTGAAAAAAATGAAGTATGGATAGGAAGGGGAAAAATCATCAAGGAAGCAAAACAACTGGTATTGGCATAAAAAACTTCAAGTGATTTTAACTCTACCCAACCTTATTTTTAAATGACACCTCATCTTAATTATTAATACACAGACACATACGTATACACACAAACACACTAGTTTCCCTTCCAAATAAAAATAATTTAAAATAGTAAATGGGATTATTAGTATCCCACATACCCCCTTGTTGGTGGAATGAGTGCAAAAGTATGCTGAGATAAAATCAAATTTTGGTTGCATTGGAATCATTTGGAATTCTGGACAACATGTGTCAAATGACCAGTAGTGTCATCACCATTAGCAGGGAATTCTACATGTAACATGGGTATGATTAAGGCTGGTAGTTAATCTACGTACCCAACTGGTGACAACCATGGAATAAGGAAGATTGTTACTTGGAATCTGTAGGAGTAAAAGGTAGGAAGCATGACATAATGAAATGAGAAAAAAAAATAGATATGTTGTATGTTTGAGAGACAAAAGGATTATTAGGTCTCAATAAAGGTGGTCTGAATTTGTAGAATGATAATACATAAAGGGAAATGAATGTGTTTATTTTACTATGAATGAAAGGGTTCAAATGTATGTCAAAAAGTATGACTTAGTATTTGCCACCATGTGAGTGGTTATGAAAGTTAGATTTCAGGTTGATGATAATTGCATGTTACAACCCAGTGAACAGTGGTAATGGATGAGTATGGGGAAGAATTCTGCAACATTCTAAATGAATGTGATTCAGGACAAAACATTATTCTATTAGTAGACATAAATGAATGAATGAGAGTGAGCTGACAGAGTATAGAAAAAGTAATTGGGCCATTTAGAGTCCCAAGAGCAAAGGAGAATGGCAATGGTTTGGTGAATATTTGCTTAGAAGAAAGTTTATTTGTCTCAAATAACATAAGTCTATTGATGCAAACATGGAAAAGGAATCATTAAGAGGAATAATTGATTTAATTGTTGATGTTACAAAGAATGTAATCAAAGAGAACAAAGAACTGTTAAGAAATGAAAAATTATTTTGGAAGGGGGTGAAAAGGGCTGAACAAAAAGCCTCCACCAAAGTGAATGGAAATTAAAAAAAACATAAGTGGTGAAATGATCTGGGGTGAAAGTGAAGTAAGGGAATGCTGGAAGGAATATTTTAGAGATTTATATGAGAGAGAGAACCATGAGAGAGTGAAATTGAAATTAATGCTATAAACGTTAGTCTCCAAGAAAAAATTATGAAAGTGAAGTCACATATGCTCTGAGAATGTTGAAAAATGGTATGGCTGCATGGAGATATGTTAAAATATGGATGTGGTTTATTAATGGGGTGACTGTGGATTAGTGTAATGGGTATGTGAAAACTGAAGCTGTGCCTGACAATTGGAAGACTATGGTTATTGTTTCCCTAAATAAAGAGACAGGTAGCAAGAATTAATGCAAAACTATATGGGGATTAGTTTATTAAGTGTACCCAGGAAAGCATTTGGCAGATTTCTGACTGAAAGGTAACAAGAGGTGACAATGAGTGTATGTGGCTGAATGCTGTGTGGCTTGATGTGAGACAATGGGCGAGAGCCCTTCAGATTTTTACTCTTCAGCAGGTCATTGAGAAATGCATGAATGTGAAATCATACTCACTGTATGTTTGTTGATTTAGATTATATGAATAGGCCTGAAATATTTGTACAAAATAAGAAGTTGATGATTGGTTGTTGAATGCAGAAAGAGTTGTATTTGATAGAAGCAAAGCATGTGAGAATAAATAGGATGCTTGGTGAATTATTCAATTGTTCCATAGTGAGCTGGGAGCAAAACAAGGATATGTGATGTCCCTTTTGTTATTTATTGTATTAAGGGATAAATGTGACATTACACATTTCTGGTGACATTACAGCTATATTTGCCAGGGGCATAAACGTGCATGGCCTTTTATTGTATATGTTGATGATGCAGTTTTATCAGCCGATAACCCAAGTGTTAGATTGACTGTATGATGTAACAAGAAGTATTGATCTGAAAATTAATGTATCAAACACCATGTGCTATAGTTGTGTTTGACAGGGAAAACTGAATAAATGACTGCAAATTATACATCAATGGTGAAAACTAGAATAAATAGATGAATTTATGTATATTGGTAGAATGTTGATTAAAGATGAGAAAATGGATGGAGAAATGTTAAAATATACAAATGGTAGTAAAACGCTAGCAGGTAGCATGTGGTCCATTGTATGGAATGAATGTTTGTAAAAACCCTTCATACTTCTGTACACTTTGTTATATGGAAGTGTGAGTTGGGTATGTCAGGAGAAACAAGTTGAATGCAGTGGGAATGGGTTACTTAAGAAATGTGTGTGGTAAAATAGGAAGAGGCAGGGGCGAGAATGAATGGGTGCTGAATAACTGGACCAAAAAGGGGGACCAGAAGGAAAGATGTATGTTGAGGAGACTTATTCATTAGAAAGAATGAATGAGGATCACGTTGCAAAGCAACTTGAATAGAACAAAAGGAAGGGGAAGACTGGGCAAGTTATAGCTAGATAGAGCTGATGTGATCCTCAAAACAAAGAAATTAGAAGTTTAGAAAACCAAAAACAATATATGTACTGGCGTATGAATGTGACGGAAGCAAGGATGGTTTGTAAGGATAGAATGTATGGAGAATTTGGGAGTCATCTGAACATGGCAGGACACAAAAGTGAGAACTCCCTTGAGTTCTGTTTGCATAATCAACATGGTAATGCTTGCAGGTTAGTGAGTTCTCCGTAGGACTTGAGATACCTATAGTGGGCAAATGCATATCACTTTGGAAGCTAGTTTGTTGGGTACAGCCATAGAAAAACAGTTGATGCAATTCAAGTATGCTCTTCCAATGAAATCCTATCCATACTTACTCAGCAAGTTAGCATTGCTGAATTCAAGGGAGTTACCACCAGGTAAGGGTGTATAGAACTATAGCCTTGGTACATTAGTGAATAATATCTAGCCAATACCTTGCATTATGTCACTACTGCTCCTCTGCTTCATGCTATGTGTTTGTGGTAAGGTGGAGTATCCCTTTTCCTCCTTACTCTGCCAGGGGTAGCTGTTTCTGCAGAGACCGGTTTCACTTGGCTGATATCTTTCTCCAAACTCAGCAGAAACACCCTCATTTCCTAGTGCACAAAATGAGATAAAAGCATTAATTTCAGTTTCTGTTCCTGAAGCAAGAATAAATACTTTATGAGAGAAACTGAAGTAAATTTACCTGTGACATCTTGGTGATTTTCAAAGCCAGTCCTGTTTCTTGGTAAATTTCTAGTCTGTTGAGTTAGGGGAGGTTCCTTTTTAAAAAGATAAGCATCAATTTTGCTAGTCTACATTATTCTCCAGTCTCTTTAATAATATATGTGCTGGGAGAAGCAATGTAGCCTACTGCCTTGTGTTCAGCAATGCCTAGTTTGGGCAGCTTGGAGCACATAAAATATCATCACTCTTAGAAAAATCCATCCTAAGTCCTCACCTGCAGGCTATATTTCTATCACCTCAGCACTTAAATGGATTGCTCTTTCATTTCTGCACTGCAACAAGTCATGTTGTTTGTGCCATTGGGCTTTCTACTTCTTGTGGAACAAAATGCTAGAGGTCCGGTAAACATTTCACCTTATTTTATCCTACCACATCTGAATTAAATTTCATATTTTTTAGTTTATTAGCATGCAAAACCTTGCTCCCTTTTCCTTTTTCCCAACCAACTCTTACCTTTGCCTATCCTGATGAGGCTGAAATCCTATTAAACAAGCGTTAATTCCAACTTGGTGTGCAGCCTACTTTAAGTAGGTTATTGCTGCAAGCAATTATTCTGAGGAACAGGCAAACAGAACACTTTCTCCTCAACAGAATAGTTTTATCTGATAGGGCCTGGCCTGAAAGGAAGACATGGCTCCAGAGATGGGCCTGATTCAGTCTCAGAGGCTGTCACCTCCAGATGCTGAGTACAAGTGACTCTCTCCTCTTTTGGCTCCTGCATTCTTATTACTTTCTCCCTCAGGTAATAAGCTGAAATGAAATGAGAAAAACAGGAAGTGCTAGATTGGGGAGGGAAAGCCATGATTGAAAAGTGATGAAAGAAGCGTCTGGGTAACAGCCACTCTAGAGGGAGCCTTGCCTTGATTCACTTCTCCAGGCCAGAAAGAAAGCTGAAGAGATGTTTCCTACAGCTGGTTTAGTTCAGCTTCATGAGGTCCGTTTGCCAGGTGGATTTTAGGGGCCAGGAAGAAACCTGCCTTCTTGCAGGAGAAGGAAGAGCATCCAATGGACTTGGCATGCAGACCATTTCAATCCCAGGCATGTCTTCCCTTTCAAGTCTCATAGTAACTGATGGGAAAAACTCATCCCTGCCTGAGGCTGCAGAGAGCTGTTACCAGCTGGAGTGGCCCAGGTTTTCCTATCCTGATGCCTGTACATGTGTTAAACCTCAACACATTTTAACCAAACTGATAAAAGATTATGGGAATTTAAATGCAACTTATCAGGCTGGGGAAGGCTGAATTAGGAAAAATAGGGTCTATCATGATTACAGTGTCTTCCCTACTAGGTAGGTATTAATCAAGGAAACTAAATCCATCTTCAGTAGATGATTAACAGAAAAACGTGTATGAATCTAATTATTATGTCGCATAAACTATGAATAATAGCTTAGTGTTATGAGTGACCCAATTACTGAAGCTTATTCAACAAACCAAGATTAAAACAAAGTACAGTTTAGCATATCTCTGATCCTGCGGCAACACAAAGTACTGCTTAAATAAATTAGTAAAATTAAATGAAGCTACAAAACCACACAAGCAATTAAGCCCCTGGAAATACTGTAACTTTCCTTCAAGGCCATTGAACTTTAGTTGTCTGAAAGTGCCAGGAGTCTGGAATACGGATCATAGTCTCCAGTACAGAATTATAGTTCCCAGTATGCTTTGGCTAGAATCCTTTTCCACTAAGCACATTCAAAGCTGGGCTGACACACCTTATCTTTGTTTTACAAATGCACTGAGATTGCAAATAGCCCCATGCAGAAGGGTTATTTCTCACAGGCATACCAGACATACATTAAGGTAGTGATAGGGAATGTCCCAAATGTTAGGTCAGTATGAAGGGTGTGTGTATAAATGTAATGTGTCAAGGCCGGTCCTACCATTTGGCAGATGGAATAGTTATCTCAAAAGGGAGGTGCTAGAGGACAAGAGGTGGCAGTTATCAGTTAACTTGCTATTTTCTTTAAATAAGAAAATGCTGCCTAACCTGCCCTAGGCCATCTGAACTGATCCACTGCCCCAGATGGAATGGAAGATGCTATTTAGATGTTAGCCTCTCTATATGTAATGGGCACGTGCCCAGTTTTGGTTTCATCTTGGCCATCCCCACCTTCCCTCCCATACACCAGAATATGCACTCCCAAAGCTTTGCCCCAAGTAAAACGGTACCGTGAGAAAAGAGCCCTCCCAAGACCCATCTTAAGGCTTCAGTCCTACTTGTTGGATCAGTTCAGATGGCCTAGGACAGGTAAGGCAGCATGTGCCCTCCAACAGAGCTGATCATCTGAGGAATCTAAAGAAAAATCAAAATCAAAATTTGTGTTATTTAGGATTTATGTTTAGGATTTAGAATTCTAGCCAGTAAAATTAAGATCAAATGCATTATGCACACTTGAAATTATGTCCTAATAATAAATCTCTCTGATTTTATTTCTGCAGAGTTTATTATTTCCATATTTAGTTTTCTCTAACTGTATTTTAAAAGAATGTATGATTAAACATGCCAGCCTTTTACGTGCAGGTGGGGCATAGTCTCCATTCTTCAGTATAACAAAAAGTTGGATGGTTTCCTAGAATGAAAACCATCCATACAATTGTAGACATGCTTCATGCTTTTCAGATATAAATAGCTTCTCTCTCTCTCTCTCCCTCTCATCATGTCTGAAAATGTTCCACTCCATACTATGGTCCTAAAAGAAATGGTTACTCTAGAGCTGTGGTATTCAAATTGTGTTCCCCAGAACTCCAGGGTTGCATGAGAGTCATCCAGGGGTTCAACATGACATTTCTGTTCACATAATATGAAGGTGTTATTGCAACATTAGTTGTAACATTTTGTTCAAATAAAATGTATTACATGAAATGCATTAATAGGTTCCAGATTGATTTTTCACATTGAGAAGAGTTCCTTGGATATCTCAAGTTTGAAGACCACTGCTCTAGAGCTACTATTCCTGTGGATGGGAAGCTACTACAGCTGTCAAGAGACAGAACTGCAATTGTCTGCAAGCCTGATGTGTATGCCTGGACTATGAAAACATACAGTAGTTACTACTATTGGACTGGGATAGCCCAAACCTGTAGGAAATGCATTCAGTTTCACTTTCAGAAGATCAGTTTAAGTTTTCTCAGCTGGAAAGGAAAATATTATATTCTAACAGTTGGCTTCCAAGATGCACTGCTCTTCAATGAACTCTTGTACACTAGCAAGTGGAGTACATGAATCTGTTTAAAACCTTGTGCTAGCACTTATTTTGAGACATTGTGTAAGAGATTAGCCAATGTTTGAGCACACAGAGAAACATCTTGGGATCACAGTTGTTTTTTCATACAAGGATCTTGCACTATTGAAAAACTTTTGTGCAAAGAAGAGGGCTTGTGAAAGTCCTCTGGGTCCATCCCCTAGGTTGCAAATGAAGTTTCCACACCAAACAAGTCATACATATACATCCTTGAGGAAGAGGCGTACTTTGTCACCATACACCTAGAGTCAGATTTTGCCAACTCTTCCTCTGCGGGAGATACAGAAAAGCTTTGGTCATTTTAAATGAAGACAGAACTGGAAGAGGAAACAAAGGAAGAAGCTGTTAACCAAGGTTAGAAAAAGCACAGGATTACGATCATTCCATTTAGTCTCTGGTTGAAGGTGAGACCTTATTGAAATTAGTTCCTTTTAAAAAACTTTTTGACCTTTTATTTTATTTACTTTTATTTACCTTTTATTTTATTTACCTTAGCTTCTGTTTAAAGTTGGGACATTGTTGAAATTAGTTCCTTTTTTTTTTTTTTTCACTTTTTGACCTTTTATTTTATTTACACCAGCTCAACAACCTAAAGTCCCATACAACAAAATGTATATTGTTAGTTGCCTATTCCCTACTTATAAAGCTACCCATAATTTTCTGAAAACAATCACTGTTTACAACGGAGATAATTATTTATTAATAAAGCTGACTAGAGGTAGTCCTCACCTAACGACCACAATTGGGACCAGAATCTCAGTTGTTGAGTGAAGCAGTCATTAAGCGAGATGCCCACGTGACTGCTTCGCTCAACGACTGCAATTCAAGCACTCCTGGTTGCAGTTGTTAAGCAATCTTCTGGGTCATTAAGCAGACGGAGCAAAAGAGCTGTCTGCTGAAGGATTTCAGTTCCATGCAGAGCTAAAATCCTTCAGCAGATAGCTCTTTTGCTCTGTCCTCTTTCCCCTACCCTCTCTCAGCGGTGAAGAGAGCACCTGAAGATTTGAGGTCTGTGCCTGCCCACCACTGAAAGGGGAGGGGAAACCTCTCAGTGCTGGGCAGTTACGGAGCTCAAGTCCTGAAGATTTGAGGTCCATTCCTTCACACTGCCGCATCCCCTCTGTTTGCAACCTTTGCAAATGGCAATCACATGATCATGAGGTGCTTGGCAACCAGTTGTCAATGCAACTTGGTTGCCAAGAGCCCAAAATGCAGCCATGTGATCATGGCGGGGAGGCAGTGTGACATTTCACAATGGCCAGAAGTGCTTTACGGACTGTAAAGCACCCTTTTTGAGGCTGTCATAATTTTGAACCATCATCAAACAAACAGTTGTTAAGCGAGGACTACCTGTAATTAGTCCTGAGATGGAGAATCTTTGGGGTTCCCAAGATAGGCTTAAAATAAAAGTCAACACATAAAGAGAACAGCTTGATTAAAGCTGCATAATTAATTTGTGTCTGGGGTAATATTTAATGAGCTCACTCATCATTCATAGTCGTACAGTGCAATCCAATACATATCTCTTCAGAGCAGGAATAAGCTCTAATGTGTTCAGTGGTATGTGCTGCTGGGTGTGGGAAATCCACCATTGACATAATGTGATTTCTGGGAATCTCTCTTTTATCTCCTCTCTTCTTTCCCAATTAATGTAAGCAGAGCACCGGAAGGGGATTCTAGAAATGGAAAGGGAGGATTTGCAAGCCAGATTCAGCCCATGCCTGTTGGATGGGATTGCAGCCCTAGGCATTTTGCTATACTACTACTGTGATAGACCCAGAATTTCTAGTCCGCTTTGAACTTATTAATATGCAGATTTCTAAATATTAATTATATTAACAAAGCAGGAGCAATTCAAAAGAGGAAGAAAGCAATCTCAGCTGTAGAGCAGCTGTTCTATATGGTTTCATCTTGTTTAAGTACATGCTTTCTTTTTCCTTTAAATTCTCACCCCAAACCTAAATAGTTTATTCCAAAAGATAAGCCTACTAAATAACAGTTCAGGAAAATAATCAGGATCTCACACCACACCTGTTTGCTTGGGATTTTTGTTTCTGCTTTGTGTTGCTTACACACTTACATACTTTTAGTACAAGTCTAGATTTTCTTCCTGATTCTGATACTAAAAATTCATAGTGGAACTAATAATTCCATCTCCCCCATTTTCCAGTGGGGTTGGCTATAGGATTTAACAACTGCTTAACTTTAATTATTTATATATAGCAATTCTGATTAAAAAAAAAATTCACCACTTTAATAATACAATTTAATAATAATACTATAATATATGGGATGACCAGATTTAGCAGAAGACAAGATGCCCACATCTTTTGAATCTTTATAGAAGAGAGTCATGACTTAGGAATGTAGGAAATTATATTAGAAATTCCTGTATTACTTACTGCATTAGCCAAGATTCTCTCCTATAGAAATTCAAGAGAAGGAGAAATTTCCTGTTCCGCACACCTCTTAAAAATGCAGCATCCTTGATTTCATTGTATCTCATAAGGTAAAAAAAAACTGGGCTTAAACGCTAATCATATAAAATCAGGTAAATTCTTACTCTTACTTATGCTTTATAGTCATAATTTATATAAGAGGATTTTTTTGAAGTTCTGCAGTACTTAAATGTACGGCATTTTAGGACAAAGGCAGAAATAATATTAAATAATATCAAGGTTATAATTCATGCATGCTTACCTAGAAATAATTCTCAGTGAACATAACAGGTCTACTATTTCAGAGTACATGTTGGTAGGATTGGGCTGAATAAAGTAATTCAAATTAGAGTCTATTCAAAGTGGAAGCCTAGCTTTACTCCACTTCAAAATGTGCTGGACATACATCTAGCCTAATGGAAAAAATGTACAATAGGCTCAGCTATCATGCCTTTTAAATGCTCCTCTTGGGTTGCTTAGCATATATATTTGGCTTTAATAAGACCACATGTCTTCTAACTGCATACGGTCTGTAACTGCTTTATTTTATTTTTTCAGAGTAAACATTTACAATACAGCAGTAAACATGACCATATATTGATTACATCATATGCACTGTCCACTGCTTTTTGAATATATCTGCAGACCCAATGTTTTAGAACTCTATCTTGGTAAGGAAAAATTTTTAGAACTCTATCTTGGTAAGGAAAATGTACAGTGTTTCTACTCTGTGCAGTAGAGATACTATATCATTTCTACTCTGTGTAGTGAAGACTGGACACACTTTTCTAAAATATTGCTCCTTTCTGGCACTTCTGGTGAGGAATGGAGAACTAACGCCCTGCATTTTCTCCGCTTCGCAGATCGCGGGGAGCATTACAGCCAAAAAGGCAGATGGATGTGGGATCTGGGCTGCCGAAATTCTCTCTAGATTAAAGAGAGATCTTGAGATTACCGATATGTATTCCAGCCAGCTGTTTTTTGTGAATAGATGACAGAAACCAATGTTTTTGCAGCTGCTTGCGATCAGCAGGGAGTCACGGATTCCATCATGCTCTGAACTGTTAATGCAGCCTTTTATGAATTCAAGGTTCAACCAAACCTCATCTTTTAAATCACTTTGGAGCTTAATTTTTTTTACTGTTTTTTTTTTAAGATTGAAAAACCTTCAGAACTACAAGCTTGGTATTTGCTGGGTGAGTCTCTCTTCACTCCATTTAAAAAGAAAGAAAATTATGAGTTTCCAGCTTTGTAAGATCTTTATTTTTTGCAATATACAGCAAAAGAGTCATTATAGTGTTGTTTTTGGAAAGTTTTTAAATGCTAAGGGTTTGGATGAAATTAATTTAAAGAAATATTTTGAAGTTAATTAGAAAGATCCTCTGGCATGGGAAATTTTTTTCTTGCTTACATTCCAAGCTGATAACAAGACTTTAAAAGTGGATCACTAGAGGGTACCACATGGCTACTTTAAAGGAAATGTTTGATATGTTGGCTCAAGAAGTGCTTGAGTTATTTAACTCCATACTGGAACCAAAAGTGGTTATTGAAGAGGAACAAGTTCCTTTGAAGATAACCAAAATGGACTTTAAGGTGGACTTAAAAATTATAACCTACAAGAAAGAGATGGAAACATTGGATTTACAAATGGACATACGAATAATGTATCAAAAGAGCGATGTGGATTACCTTTTTAAATTAGAATGTAAGGGATCTACCGGAGTTACTACATGGAAATTACAAATGGACTTGGATAAAGACAAGAATTTCAAGAGAAGAGACAATAATAGTAGAAGAAAGCAGAAGTTGAACTTTATTTATGGGACTTAAGGATTGCTTCTGCACTTTTAAAACTTTTTTTCAATGTATTTTTGTAATATGTTTTTGTATCAATTTTATCTGTTTAATATAATTCTTAATAAAATTATTTAAAAAATAAAATGTTGCTCCTTTCTTTGTGGTAGGATTAAAGTTTCCCCTCCATAGCAAACAATGTACCAAATTGTCAATAGTCAAAAAGAGAACAGTGAAGTGAACATGGCTACATTGCTGCTGAGTATGGTATGTTGTAAGGATGTCTTCACATGTTTTTGGCAGGAAGAGTTAGCAAAAGTGCTCTCTTGCGTGGCAAGATGAAAAAACATTGCTCACAGGGAACCTTTAGCAAAACAAAATAAATATGTGAAAGCTATATAGAGAAGCACTACAGCCTCTGTATATATGGATTTGCTTCTCTCTTGGCATTGTTGACTCCTGGCGACTGCCTGGAGAAGTCCCTGCAGTTTTCTTTGGCAGGATTTCGGAAGTGGTTTGCCCTTGCCTCCTTCCTAGGGCTGAGAGAGAGTGACTGGCCTGAGGTCACCCAGCTGGCTTTGTGTCTAAGGCAGGACTAGAACGCTCAATCCCTCCGTTTCTAGCCTGGTGCCTTGACCACTACACCAAACTTCACATATTACAGGGTCTGTTTTCCTGAACTAGAGAGCTATACTTTACTTCAAAATGCATTCCTTCATCCTGCTTCCCCAGTGAAGTATCCATTCAGCATTCAGAAAATGAGCCTGTACAAAGAATCATTTCTACCACCTATATATCACAGATCAAACAGTGTAATTGTGGCACCTTTCCATTTGGCGCTTGATTTTCAGAGGAAATCTCTGGTGGACTTCTGGAAGCAGGCCTTCTTACTTCAATGGATAGTTCATCTTCTCCTAAAACTAGAATCATAAATAATTGAAACTGCTGAGTGCCTTACATCAATCAGGGGCTGAACTTCAAGAATTCAAACATTTCCTGCTTAATTAAGTCACAGAAGAAGTATATCCCTTAATTATTATATATCTTAATTAATAACTCAAACTGCAAGATTTCTAATTCCAAAAACTAAATCACCAAATAAGTAAAGCCTTTAATGTGTTGGGCAACAACATTTGATCATAGTTAATATTTATGAATTAGGAAGTAATCACTGAGTCCCTTAATTAAGCAACATTTGCTCTGACAAATTAATCAAATTTACACATTTTGTTTTACCCTATGAATAAAGGTTGTTTAATTTGTGTACAAATGTATACAAAATTGTCTAATAGACACTTCTGGAGATGATTGATGTGGGAACTTTCCAAATGTTACTGTGGGGCAGGAAGCATTTGATTCTTAGCACACTGGAATATTCAATTCGTTCTCAGGTACCATGCTGACATAATTCACAAGTGCACATGCTGTTCTGCCTGTTAGAAAGGGGAAGAGTGGTATATGTAATGCAGACAAGGAAAGTCCAGCAACTGAAGAGGGAAAAACAACAACGAAGATTCACAGACACGAAACAGCACTGTGGCACTGTGAGTAGGGAGCACTAGAAATTTTCTTACTTTCACGTTTGTTTTGGAGATACCTGACCCCTGCTTCAGAAGTTCCTACTGCAGAAAAGTGATGGCTAGCTTCTTTGCACGCACAGGTATACACATACACACTGATAATAATATTGTACTGTACACACATCTGCTGTAGAAACCAGACAATAAGGCTATGACACTTGTGCAACATACACTGTTAAATAGGCATGCTAGCTAGAAAGAAACTGAATCTCCCAGTTGTAAAATGCTTGTGTCTGGGATGTTGAGAAACAACTTCTTGTATCAGTAGTAGAGAAGAGATATCTGGATCATTCTTAACAACTGAGTAACAATTGATTAGGTGCAAAAAAGCCTCCACTGCAGCTGTTTAAACAATGATAGAAATTCAAGATTAGCCTAACAGTACCATGAAAATGCCAGATTCTATCATTAGCAGAAAATGAATGCCATATATATATATACACATACATACATACATACATACATACATACATACATACATACATACACAAAAAGATCCCTGATAACAATGCTTTGTTGCCTTTGCTCCTTGATCCCACGTCCCTAATTGCTCTTTAGAGGGAGGGAAAAGGCCAAGCACAGAACATGTGTCTTGAGAAGCTATCCTGGGAAAGAGGAATTATCCAAAGAATCAGAGTGGAGAATTATTCCACATGGGTGGGAGCAAGATATTCAGTACTAGAACAGCTTTCACATTTATTATTATTATGCCAATTCCACTAATTGTGTGTTACAGCTGATGTTGGCCGGTTTCCTTAAATCATAACAATAGCATCTAATTACATATGAGGTACTCCACGGTGCTGTTTTTTGTAGTTGAGCTGTCATAGGATGTTTCAATTGTGTGTCTGTGCGTGTGTGTTCCTTTGAGTCAGTTTTTGACTCCTGGAGACTGCCTGGACTGGTGCCTGCAGTGTTCTTGGCAAGATTTCATAAGTGGTTTGCCCTTGCCTGCTTCCTAGGGCTGAGAGAGAGGGACTGGCCTGAGGTCACCCAGCCAGCTTTCATGCCTAAGGTGGGACTAGAACCCATGGTCTCCTGGTCTCTAGCCTGATGCCTTCACCACTACACCAAACTGGCTCTCGTTCCAGTTTTAGGCAATCCAAATTCTTTAAGTCATTGTGGAATTGCACCTATGCCCCACATAACCATGGGTTTCACTGTGGACGAGTTCTTCCAAATAGTTGCCATCTCTGCTTGTAAATTTCAGTAATTTGAAAATCTTTTTCAATTTCTTATCTTCAACATTACTGTTTCTTGGAATGGAATTAATAAACCAACAATGGTTATTTTCAATTTCAGTAATGTCTGGGATGTTATGTTCCAAGTGTCAATCAATCTGAATTTTAAAATCCCATTAATGTTTTTGTTCTGTCATTTCCAAAGACTTTACCTGTGGATCTGTACTTTTTACATAAATGCCAGTGTCACATCTTCCCAACTCCATCATGCCTTTTCGTCATTAGTCTGTTCAGTTCTGCCCAATTATTACATAGTCAACTGTTTCATCCCTATTTCAGCACAACCAACATTTATTATCCAAAGTGGTCTTTTCTATTTTTGTCTTGGTGATATTTATGCCTAATGCTTCTCCTTGGGCAGCAAAAAACATTCCTTCTGTTTCCTTTTTAATGTACCCTTCTTAAGCCACGGCCATGATCTGTCATTCCCCAATTTTCCTTCAGAATCTTTCAAAATATGCCCATGGCCTTTTTAAGTTTTCTAATGTTCTAATGCCATTTCAAGCTGTTGCTTTTATTTGTCCGTTTGTTTGTTATGCTATAAAGAACAATCTGCATACTGTAATTAAATATAATCAGCAAAATTATAAGGGGGGAGGGAAATAACTAAGCAGCCTGATGGGAAGAAAAGAATCTTCCCAATTCTCTGTAAGGAATCTGCATATGAATACAGGCTAGTATTCCTCACCTTCTAGCATCTCCTTGGATTCTCTTCTGCCTAAGAAAAGAATCTATAGCCTACAGCCACCTTTCTCAAGTCGATACCCTCCAGGTGTGTTGGCCTGCAATTCTGTTAATTTCCATCCACCAAACTGTGTTGGTTTGAATTCTGGGAGTTGGAGTCTATCCCTTCTCAAAAGCAAGAGGGTAGTGAAACAGCCCACGTTATCTCTGTAGGTCAACAGAAGTTCCGTGCTTTAATTCCTGCATCTGCAGTTACAACAAAGGTGCTTCAGGAGAGGAGAGATCTCCACTAGAGACCTACTCCACTAGAGACCTAGACAGATTCTACTATCACATGGGATGGACTCTGTTGCTCAAGGCCAGCAGAGGGGCAGGGCTGGGATGGTTCCCAGCCACAAAGGAGGAGATGGCCTTGATGAGTTATTTGTGCTTGTAGCAGGGAATCTGTGCTTACTTACATGTTTAGTGCTTCTGCTCAGCAAAACCCAAAATTGTGATCTACATCTTTCAGCTAGACAGATAAATATCCTAATTTAGAGCAGGGACTATCTCAAGGCTATAGCCTGGGTAGTTGCAAAAAGAAAAGATAACATATCTGAAATCTCATTAACAACCGTACTGACATGCAAACACCAAGTTCCAGTGCTATTTTCAAGTAGGTAAATATGTTATCTGAAAAAACAAAGCATTTAAATACCAATCCTCTTTGCCTTATTAGTCTCAGGATTATATTGTTTAGCCAGCCTCTCTTTATTGCAGTGGAAATGTTTGTAATCTCAGGAATGTGGATAAAGGCAACCATAATTAAAGAGAAAGAAGCCTAAAAAGAAAGATTTTGTGTAAACATGCTAAAATTGGATTTGAGGGAACTAGCACCATGCTGTGAAGATTTAATTAAATGTTAATTCTTTGGCATGAGTTCAAGGGTAAATACTCTGGAGCATGAAAAATTAAAAGACTTTCTTGAATGAATTTTGAACTTGAAATATATTCTGACTGAAAATGCAACATGAATTTATTTTTGCAGTAAAAAACTGTAGATTAATCCTTCCAAAAAGGATGTAGTAGCAGAAGTTGGGGAATTCTCCATATAACTGTATAAAAACACCTTTGAAATAAAATATGTTATAACTGCAGCACAGGGCATCTATATAATTCCATTTGCAGCCATGAAGGTTGGTGGTAGGTGCACACAGAAAGTGTGGGTGATCAAAATGCTTGAAAATGTTGGGAAGTCCAAATCCTGATGAAGCTCCTAATTTAGCAGCTCCTGAATTCAGTTGCAGCTGGGAACATGGCATGTTCTAGACATTCCACATTTTTCCTGAGTTTTCATTCATTCATTCATTCATTCATTCATTCATTTTATTTTTATACCGCTGAATCAATAAGGATTCATGATGGTTTATAGACATCCAATAAAAACATACAACAATTCAAATGTCCATGAGAAGCATCAGTAAAATCAAAGTGTAACCAGTGTAGAATAGCAATGACAGCAATAAATAAGTAACACAACCAAAATACAAAACAAGAACAGAACTTGCATTGGACTGATTTGTTTGGATAGGTAAAAACTGACATCACATAACTCTACAACATGATTACTTCCTTTATTTCAGACACTACTTGTATCTAGTGTGTGAATACCATACGTGGCCCTATGTCTGTATCATAGCTAAATAGGTGTTGAGCTTAAAATAGCTGCTTTTGACTTATATAACCACTTTCCTGAACAGTTTTATAACAGTCTCAGTAGATGACAGCACCTTGTCTAGGCTCAGAAGCTAAGCAATATTGGGCCTGATTAGTATTGGAAGAGAGATCTCCTTAGGAATCCTAGAGCTCTAGGATAGATAGGGAATTTTTTTTTTTTAATCCCAGAAAAATGCGATGGCAAACCATATCAAGGAAGCCACATAGATGTTTCCATGAGTCACCAGGAGTTGAGCCTGACTTGAAGGGGACTTTACCTCATAAGGCTGTCAGTATCAACATCCACATAATAACAGCTGGGTGGTAAAAGTATAACCTTGCTCAAGGCCACCTAGTGGCAAAAGAAGCTTTCAACCAGAAACTGTATGATTCACACCGTTCCCATCTTTCAGCTGCACAGCAGGAAGATTGCATCAATTTGTACCCGGTTAATCTTGCACATCACCACGGCTCTGGTTGGAGTAAAGACCGTGGCATTCGAGAACATCTCCTGCATTGGGCTAATTGGCAACATGGCTTCTGGGGTTTGAGAGCTGTATAAAAGTATGGCCCCTTTTTCTAAGAAAAGCAGTACAAAGGCAAAGCAAACATTAATGAACCAGACCATTACTAGAATCCATCTGACTTAGTCAAAGGCTTGAGAATTAATTGCTCAAGCTGTGCAATTTCACTGCTCGAGCCAAGAAATACAACAGATCCAAGGCTGCAGCATTATATGAGTCCTGATCAAAGTCCCAGCTTGGCTCTTCTCTAATTATTGCCTAAGCTAAAAATCTGGAGAAGGAGACATCTTGTCCTTTCAAAACTCAAGCCCAAATCTAGGATTTGTTAAACACCATTTTTCCCTATGTACCATTTCTCCCTCAAAACAGAGCAGACCCCTTCATTCATTAAGATCCAGGGCCAAGCTTCCAAAGTCAAGCCCTTTCTGCCGTCACTGCCCAGCCTCTGGCTTTCAAGTCCTGCACAGTTTGGCAAAGTCAAGAAATGCCACGGAGATCCAAAGTGCATGAAACTGGGACAGGTAAAGCTTTTTCTGGTATGGCAATGAATTGTCGACTAAGATTTATTAGCCTGATGTTCTGCTTCTTAGCTATTGGGAGGCAAAGCAACTACATCTGAAAAAGGGAGGCCACTCTAGGTATCAGGAGTTTCCTTGGGTCAACAATCTGCATATTAATTTTGGTGTTCAGGAATGAGAGTGATAATGCTCAGAGACATAATTTAGGATATGACAGTCCCCGTTCCCACCTGAAAGGCAGTCATGCCTCCTTCAGAAACATTTCTTTTCTGCAACAACCTTTCACTTTATATCACCTCATACCATGGATGGTAGTAATAAAGTGACAAGCCCTGCTTCAACAGCCTTCCTCATTCTCAAGGAAATAAATCTTGCAGTTAATTGAAGAATGGATGCAAATAATCATTTATATGCCCAGGATCTGGGTGAATATGGGCAGATCTCCAAATCATGTTGGTGCTGGAAGTTTGGCCCTAGGGCAGAGCAGGGAGCTCATGCTTACTCAGCTCCAGATCCCATCCCTAATAATCACATTTTGCTGAAAAAGTGGCTTTACCATTTAATTCTTTTCTTTTTAAGTAATTGTTATTGAATTTTTTTTAACAATAATAAAAGATAAGACTAAAAGAAACAAGAAAGGTAGAAAAAAGAAAAATGGAAAGGAAAAATAGAAAGGTCAGAAAGTAAAAAAGAAAAAAAACCCAAGCTATTTAAAGAAGTGACTTCCGATCTTCTTTACAGCAGCTATAACCTTAATATTGCTCCTCCCCCTTTGAAATTATATTGCATACATCACTTCTTCCCATATCCAACCCTTTTCAATTGGCAAATCCAAAAGTCATTAACTCAGTTCTATTTTCAGCAAAAAGTCCATAAAAGGTTTCCAGTATTTTGTAAAAGTATTTATAAGTAGTCCTTGCTTAACAACCACAATTGGGACCGGAAAATTTATCCTTAAGCAGGGCAGTTGTTAAGTGAGGCATCTTGTTACTGCACCTGATTTTATGACATTTTTGTGGTGGTCGTTAAGCAAATCACTGTGGTCGTTAAGTGAATAATGCAGTTCCCCATTGATTTTGCTTGCTGCAAGCTGGCTAGGAAGGTCGCAAATGGTGATCACGTGACCCCCCAGATGCTGCAACCATCGTAAGTGCAAGCTGGTTGCCAAGCCCGTATGTGCAAGGACCAGTCGTAAGTTACTTTTTAGCACCATCATAACTTCGAATAGTTGCTAAACGAATGGTTGTTAAGTGTGTTATCTTATCCCTGATCAAACAAGTCAATTTGCAGTCTTTTCTCTTACGCAGTATTCTGGCATTATTAATTTTTAACTTGACATTAAGATGTTGTTGTAGAACCTGATATCCATCCATATCTTCTTCCTCCCATCCTAATTTTTTTTAAGGCTTCAACAGAGCTCTCCTTACTGTTTTCACCAAGTTGTTCTATAAGTACTCTTGGTCTCAAACAAAATTCTTTCTCTTGTAAATGTAGTAATAGTCCATTATCTACATCATTTTTCATCTCCTGACTTAATATTTGTATTTCCTCTCTGTTATTTCTGTTTTGTTTTCCAAAATTTCCACCTTGATTTGTTTCACCTCTCCACTGAGTTGTCCTGCAGATTCTCCAAAGTTATTCTTCATCTCATCTTTTATCTTTCTTTCATATCTCTTTTAAATGATGCATCCACACATGCAGTTATTGATGTTGTTACTGTAGCTGTAACATTCTTTTCTATTTCCTGAAAGATCCTTTGGAATGTGGAGTCCTTGGGGCTCTCTGAGCTTGGTTCTTTTCTTGCAGACGCTTCATTACCCGGCTAGGTAACATCTTCAGTGCTAGAATGGGATGGGGTTTGCTCTCTGTTTATAGACTGTGGCATACCCTGCCAGTGTTGGGGGGGGGGGTTGATTGAAGTACCAAAACAAAACCCCCACCCCCACCAACACTGGCAAGGCATGCCACAATATATAAACAGAGAGCAAACCCCATCCCATTCTAGCACTCATTCAAGTTGTTACCTTGCCAGATAATGAAACATTTGCAAGAAAACAACCAAGCTCAGAGAGCACCAAGGACTCCACAGTTCAACCCTGAGCTACATATATTCGCTTCTGTTGGTACCTTTGGAATGTCTCAAGCGTAATAACGTTTTCTGTCATTTCTATAAGTTTCACTGCTTTTCTAGTAACAGCCACTTGAATCGAGAAAGGGGAAATAAAAGTAAAAGAAGAGCTTTTTGTTTTCTTTCCCCCTGATTTCTCTAGATCATTAGGTCTTTAGTCCCATTCAACACTCCATAGTTCTGCAGTCTGATGGTCTTTAGCAACTTTCCCTTATCTTTTGTTTTGCAAAGCTAACCAATCATTGCCTCCAACCAATCCAAACAAAACTCTTTCCCACAGAGATATATATTAATTATTTAATTGTTTCAAAAATACTTTAAAGTCAATAATTCCAAATTCAACTGTCCCCATAGTTTGTTTTAAACTTTCTTAAACTTTTGGCAAGCTTTTTGCCCTTAATTATTTTTAAATCCTTTAAATTGGTTTTTTACTCTTATCTTTAATCCGGGATGAAGGATCACTCACCAAGCGGCTTGACTGCTGTGCTGCTTTGAAGATCTCTTTAAGATAATTGTCTTCTAAATGTGTTTAAGAAAGGAGGGGAGGTTTGCGAACCCAAAGCCCTTATGCAGGCTCCCCTGCGACTGTGAGCTTGCTATCTCTTTTGTGGCTGCTGGCACTCAGACTTACAAGGCAACCACAAAAATTCTTTCAGATCTTGTGGGTGTCCTTGCGAGAAGCAGCCTTTTGGAGCACAAGTGGGCAATCTCCTGGACTCTCCTTATCCAGAGAGGCACTGTTAACCCAGGCTTAATGCACAGCCACCAATCTTCGCCGCATTGTCTCCGCTGTTTTGGAGGCATGCAGTCTGCCATTTTTCCCCCATCCGGAAGACCTTTGCCATTTAATTCTATAGAGAATCTCATTCTTCAGCTCACAGCCACCGTGGAGCAGAGAATTTGGCACTTGATTAACTCTACACCATTGCACAATATTAAAAATGAATAAACTCCAGTTGTGGAGCTCATATCTTAGACAACAGAGTATAGATATAAGGTTCTTATTATATCATTTTTATTGTTACTACTATTACTAATAATTTGTATACTGCTCTCCTTCTCATGGAGCCCAGAGTATTATTCTGTCTTTCAACATATTAGTAGGGATAGGCTGAGATGGAGAGCATTTGTCCATACAAATGAAGCCTGTTTGAATGGCACCTATCTAACTAGCAAACTATCATTGTTAATAGAGTCACAGGAACGCTCTGTTAACTTTGTACAGGTGTAAGTGTATGTGCATATGTATTGGAAAGGAAGAGTGGGCAGCATAAAAAATAAAACAAATTAGAAAATAAGAAACATTCTTTTTCCCCCTTGTACATCAACAACTTCAATCAAATTCTGAAAATTACATCAAAGTACCTGTGAAAAGCTTGGCTGGCTGACACAGAATATCATTACCTGACCAGGGTATAAATAAGCTGCCTTCCCCTTTAGAAAGATCAAAATAGTGCAGGCAATGGTATTCCTTGTGACACTCTATGGAAGTGAAAGTTTGAAGAAGCAGGATAGAAAGAATATTGGCACTTTTGAATTTTGGTGTTGGAGAAGACTCCTGAGAATAGTATAAAGAGTAAAGTAAACAAACAAGTGGATCATTGAACAAAGCAACCTAGAGTTCTCACTCAGGGTACAAATGACCAGGTTAAAATTATCCTACTTCAAACACATACAAAGACCTAGCTCTCTGGAGAAGGCTCTAATGCTGGGAAAGGTGGAAGGAAAAAGAAGAGGACAAGCAACAGCAAGATGAATGGACTCAGTTACAATGGCAATGGATGCGTTGTTGGAAGACCTGAAAGACCAGGTTAGGGACAGATCATTATGGAGAAAATCTATCTATATGATTGCTAACAGTCGAAACCAATTTGTTAGCACATAATCAATCAATCAATCAATCAATCAAATCAATCAATCAATTCTTCTTTAGAGATTTGCTATAAAGAAAAGAAAATATTGCTTGTATTGAGCAAGTACCTATGATTTACATAAATGAACACATACTTGCTCACACACATACATTAGCTGTTTTGACTAAAGTACCAAAAGCAATATTGTCTGAGGAAGATACAGGAATCTGGCTACATTATTTCTTCAGGCTGCCTGACATTTAAGTTATATGAGCGATCTGTTCTTTTAAACCAAAGGTTTGTGTCCTTACCTTCTTCACCTGTAGCTAATTCAAAGTTCCTGGGATTTTCAGTAGTTTGGACAGATCTCAAGAGTGATGGACAAATGATTTCTCCATTAGGACCAGTTAGAAGGATACTGAGTGAAGCGCTTTTACAACTTTCTTGAGAATAAGAGAAAAGGGGTGAGAGAAAGAGGAATAATATTATGAAAATGTACTTCCTGGAAATAAATTATCTGAACTAAGAGACAATCTCAGATTTAACTAGTGTTGGACATGGCAGCTTTTAAAACCCCAACGTATTTCTCTATAGATTATTATTATTTCTTCCTAACAAATGCTTATTTAAGTTTAGATGTTATATTCAGGACTATGTGCACTCTTCATATCTGTAAGTTTGTGAGTTTGACATATAATTTGGAAAACTCAACCATTTACAATCTCTAGGAGGGAAAACATAACCATTTAAGAAAAACTGTGTAAAATCAAATAATTCTAATTGCTCATGTTTTTTTTTTTTATCCGCACTCAGTCGTTACCGACTCTGCAGTGACTGCCTAGATGAGTCCTTGCAGTTTTCAAGGCAAGGTGTTTTGGAAGTGGTTTGCCAGTGCCTCCTTCCTAGAGCAGAGACCAGCTGGTGAGCGCAGGAGGTGGGGTTTCTGTTGCTTCGCGCCTTTTTCAGGCGTGCGTGGCTTCCGTGCTACCGGCAACTGCTCCCGACTTCTTTTGCAAGGCGCCGCCAGCATTTTTCCTCTCACCGGAGTGAGAGTACCCATTTATCTACTCACGTAAGTTTTCGATCTGCTGGGTTGACAGGAGCTGGGGGAGGAAGCAGGAGCTTGCTCTGCTGTGTGAAGCTGGGCTCGAACCGCTGAAGTGTCGACCATTTCTGGCCGGCAACTTTCAGCATCATTAAGCTGTTGCGCCACCGTGTCCCCCTAATTGTTCATGTTATTGTTGAGAAAATTCTTACTGACCTATTTGTTCTGTGTTGTTGGTTCCAGTAGACACCTCTCTCTTCCTTGTCTTCCCATCACTCAGAGCAAACTCTTCTGGTCTTACCAGAGGTAGATGGAAAGTACCTTGGGAAACCCATGGGAGCCCATCATTGATAGTCTGGTTCTGCTTGTTTCTATGTTTGGTGTCTGAAACAAGATCATTTGGCAAAAGGACTGACTTTGGCTTATCATAGACATCAGTCTCAGATTTGGGTTCCTTAGAACAAGTTTCTGAAAAGTAAGAGAACAGATCATAGGAGTTGTGGACCTCCACTCAAAATATAGACATACCCAAATTAAAAATGACATTTTAAAAGTTTATGATTAATGAACCTTATAATGAATTCTCACATCAAAGAGATTATTGCACACATACAATACAATTATCTGTATGTCTACTCAGAAGTAAAACCCACTGAATTCAGGTAAAGATATATACAACTGTGGCCTTAATATCTCAGTTGCAGCAGGTATGGACCACTTTAGAATTACATAATGCTGACAATGATATGCAGCAATGCACTCTCTAATAGGTATCACTATGTTTTAGTTCAGTTCCACAACTGCTTGGCATTATTGCAGTAATCCCTAAGCTAAGCTGAAAGGAAGCCTGTAAGTAGCAGTTATAATCTACTCGTAGTAGAACAGCAATACGTAACAAATACCACCCTTTTTGCACAGTATTGATTGAATAAAGTGAAATTGATGTTCATCCTCAAAGAAATGTGCAAGTCCTCACACAAAAAGAAAGAGCAAGAGTTACACTATGTGGTATAGTGTAACAGTATACCACATAGATCTCTGAGTTGGTGGTACAATCTATTGGCTTGCAAGGTAGTCTAGATAAGAGGACTTGGCTTGCATAGAACACTGTGCACATCTTTGGAGTAAAACTGGATTTTAGTTGTGTTTGTAATATGCTGGCCCAAGTGGGTATGAGTATATATGTTGTGTGTCTGTAAAACTAAGAGAAAGGGGATATAATAGATCTGAATAAAGATAATCTAATATTGTGGAATTGAGTTGATAAATGCATTTAGGGAAGTGAAGATTCAGGTTTAACTATGAATAAAGGGGTGAAACTGTGTATCAGAAACTATGAACTGGAGATGGTAGGTGGTTGTAGGTACACACTTTCATATATACTTTTGATGTATGAAAGTAGGAATCCACAGGTTGTGGTAGTTCTATGTTATGCTCCAGTGAATGATGATAATGGAAAAGCCTGGGATAATTTTAGGGAAAATTGTACAACATTCTGAATAAATGTAATCTAATGGAAGAAAATGTTCGGTCATGAATAGATGGGTGGACACAAGACAGGACTGTACAGAAAGAATGACTGGGCTATTTGGAGACCAAGGAATGAATGAGAATGGTGACTATTATGAGTATCTGCTTTAAAAAAAATCTGTTTTGAATATAGTTTAATCATAAGTCTATTCATACATACAAAGGCAAGGGAGTTCCAACAAGACCTCTATTTTTGTTTTATTGATGATGTAATGACTTTTGATTATGTACATCATAACAAATTTTGAATAGTCCTAAAAATGTATGTACTGGGCCACCTCATCTGCCATTGAAAAATTTGTATCATGACAGGGAAGTAACAAAATGGAATGTGGAGTAAGGAAATGGCTCAAAATTGGGAGTACACCAAGGTTGGATACTGTCTATTTATTTAACCCATATGCAGAATATATCATAAAAATGCTGGACTGAAAGAAATAAAAATTGAAATGAAAATTTCTGGAGAAACCTCAGACTCAGATATGCTCATGAGACCAGCTTGATGGCTAGAAGTGAGGAAAACTTTTTTATAGTTGTTAAAAACAAATGTTTTTATATATTTATTGGCTTTTTAATTAAGTGTTGAACACCACCCAGACTCACTTTTTAGTGAGATGGGTGGCCATACCAATTTGATAAATAAATTACATTAAATTAAATATAAATAAATAAATAAATAAAATAAAACTTTAAAAAATCTCTTGCTGAAGTGAAAGAAGAGAGTGCAAAAGCTGGTCTGCTGCTCAATAGTAAAGAAAGCAAACTAACTAAGATTACGTCAACAGGCAATGCCCCTCCAGAAAATCAAGGACATTCTGGGGAAAGGGAGATTAAGATTGTCAACTGTTTTCTTTAAGGCTGTGTGAGAGAGGGCAAATAGTGATGAGGACCCAAAAGATAAAGGCAGAGAAAGAATATGTGTTTGGAATTAGGCAAGTGTTGTGCTGGTGGGAGCAGGACCCTTTGAAAGGAGCTGACAGACTGCCTTTGATGTATACGGCTGAGAAGGGAAAGACCACCCAAACTAAGCCTATCCCGGGCAAGGTATTTTAAGCAGACATCAAGTCATCCAACACATTCCGGAAGTTCTGTTTGAGTGAGCCCCTGCCTGGAATGAGCATGTACCCCTCATTCAAGGGGTGTAGCCGTACCTCTTGACTTCTTCACTTTGGCTTGGGACTCCGACTGAACCAGCAGCGGAAGGATCACAAGTTCCTTTGAAAGCTCACTGGGTTTTATTTTCTCCCTTTGAACGCTGGGTGAGCTTTCAGCTATTTGAGGTAACTTGAAAAATTCTGGCACCTGGAGAAAAATAGAGCTTCAAGGCACTTTTTAATACAGTGAATGCCACAGATCTTTGACAGTTTTTGTACAACCCATTTCAAATTGTTCCAAATGACAGAAAACACATCAGAATTATATGCCTGAAAATATATACTTGCCCTGCTATGGACAGATTTGATAAAGCGCGTGGGTGGGTGTAGGGGGGGTTTCATTTTTCACAACCTGATGTCTCCTGATGCTGGGCATTGCTCCCATAGCTCAACTAGCGTGGCCAGAACTGCCTGGGGATTAGGGGAACTGAAATCCAATTCCCCTGGAGGGTACCCAGTTGGGGAAGCTGTGTTAAGCTTTTTGCCATGCTATTTAGGAGAGCTTCTGTTATATATACAACATGAAGAAAGTATTCGGGACGCAGTGCAATAAACCGTTAAACAGGCTTAATTCCCTTTGATTTTAATGAGACACATAGTTTGATCTGTTCACTGAGTTCCCTCCAATTAAAATTGAATTGCAGCCTCAGGGACACTGAACCACGTTGAATTGTACCCCAGAGTACAGTTTCTCCTTAACTGGGATGTACTTTTGGAATGATTAATTGCCAGAAGCACTGTTGTATTTCAGTCCGTTTCAGCCAACGTGTGTTGACAACAGTGCTACAATAGGGGGCCATGTAGAATGATGAAAACTAGTTCACTAGCTGTATTTATTAAATGGCTAGCCTCTCTTCCACTCCTAGACGTATTAATTAATTCATTAATCCAATATTTATCTTAATTCTAGAACAAGTGTATCCTGGTTTTCTTTGTACAGGAGACCGATGGAGGCACACTTGAAATCTCCCATCCAAACCCGTCCTGCCTCAGACCTCTGTCTTCAGCAAAACAGGAGCACCTGTAATCTCCAATTTATTCCATATACATATGTATGGTTTGTCCAGGAAATAATATTTTTTAAAAGCTAGCAAATGCTAAGTGTCTGAACTATTTTTATTGTTCTTAGACAAAGCCATTCAGAACCGTCCTTCACCCCCAAAACAACAGGATTTGGTGTGGACAAAAGAAACTGACCTGCTTCTGGTGCTTCTTCGTGACTTCACCTTGTTCTTTACTGGCTCCTGGATTAATCAAAGGGAACATTTCTGTACCCTCTGAGAGTCCTCTTCCTCTGCCAACTGTGTCCTTCAAGTGATTTTGGTTAACTATGAAACAAAGAGGAAAACAGAGATCCAAAACTACCTTCCTTCTCTCTAGCCATGGTTAAATCTCATCAGAATCTATGAAGGAAACTGTTAGGGCTGAGCTGAAGATTGAATCAGTGATCGCTCTATGGTGGGCTGTAGATGTTTCATTGGAAATGGAGTCTGCATGACAGAATGCTCCTTTATAACTTTACGTGCAAAAAAGTAGCATACTCTTTTCTCTGACATGCTTCCCCCCTTTTTTGGGGGGGGGGCAGGGGTATAGAACGCTGTCAATCAGGTGGATACTACCTGCAAAGTTAATTTTTATGTTCCAGCTTGACAATCTCAGCAAGGGTTAAGCCATTTCTTTGTAGGGAAGGTCTCAGATTACACAAGGCAGCTGTGTGGGGCAATGTAATGTCTGAAACAGCTTTATATTACTGTAGAATATGCTTTCCAACCAAATGTTATACAAGCTGGCAAAAAGCAGTTTCCAGTTCTTTGGCTAATTTGTGTGTCTCACCTTTCCAGATGTCACAATACTTGCTTCTGACCTAAATGATGTTATTTACCAGAAAGCAAGTATAATCCAGCAGAGGGATGGCTCCATTGTGATATTTGTTGGTTTCTGTTCTCAATTCAGCAAACACCAGCAGAGGGAGACATAATGGCTGTGTTTGCACAACATACTAACTCTCTGTTAGCTGGCTGTGATTTACTCAATTAACTCAATGTTTGCAATTCACACCATACTATGAACTTTTGTTTGTTCATCTTTCCTCCACTTTGGATCTAGGTCTTCCAGACTGTAGTCCAATACCTGAACCACTACACTATGCAGACTCAGTTTTCACCAGACAGTAACTACAATGTGGTTGGCATTTCAATTTGTGGTTCAATGTGTCATGAACCACAAATATGCAAATACAGCCATCCTGCATCATCACTAATTCCTGCATTTATTCCTACATTTTGGAATACTGAATACCTATATTTGAGTGGCAGAAACATTGGTTCTGTTAATAATGCTCAACTACCCACTGCATTTAAATATTAAAAATATAGCTGGTGGCTTTTAATTTGGCTCGTCCATTTACAGTATTTTCTTACCACTGCATGTGATCTTTCTTCCAGGAAAGATGCCACCATAGAAATTCACATGGGATTGCTCACACCAAAGTTCAGAGGTGTCAATACTTGTATTTCCCAATGCTGGAAAATTTACTGATTGGTTCAGCATTTCAGAGTTATCTGGATCCTTCTCGGTCTTTGCACCTTGGAGACATTCTACCCCTCTGTCCTAAAAGATGGTGAAACAGAACACTCGAAAGGCTGCCTTTAAAAGCAAGCAAAGTGAAAAGAAAGCAACTGTTCCATTCATAAGAAAATAAAGAGTCCTCTTGCACTAGCAACTTATAACATCATCTACCTACCACTATGAGAAGACAAAGCTGCAGTGATATACAGTAGTACCACAACAATGGCTGGATGTGCTATAAATTGCTAACCTGTCCAGATGAAAGACATTTCTGTCCTAGCCCTCTGTCCTCTCAGTGGTCAACCAAATGCCAATGAAAAGCTCACAACACCATATAAGGACCACAGCATCCTGCTGGTTGGGTTGCTCTGCAACTATTACTGAGAGGTAAGATACTCTCTCTGATACTGGTAAGATGATGAAGCAGCCATTAAGGAGCAACCTCACCTTCCATGAAGCAGCCATTGACATACCCTCCACAGATCTGTCTAATTCCCTTTGAATTGTTGGTGGCTAATGTTGTGTAAAGCAGTACTTCCTTTTATTTATCTGACTTCAACTTCATTAGATGAACCCCAGCTCTTCCATCTGATGCCAGCAGGAGGAAGTACCTAGTGTACAATTCACTAGCTAAACAAAGCTTAAGGGAAGATGGATTCTCTATATAGTACCAGTCTGATAGCTTCTATATATCCCTTCTTGCAAACTGCTAAATGTAAGGACCCAGATAGCTTGTAACACTATTGCACCATATACAATCATCCAAGTGCAGATGTCCATGAGTTCAATTCCCAGCAGAAGGTTTGAACCCCATAGAATAACATCTGGCTATCCACATCTGATGATACCCAATAAGGATGAAACCAGTAAAGTAGTGCCTCCTGGTGGTCAATGTAACAAAAGAGATAAAAACGAACTAAAGGCTGTAGGATCTGCTTTCTCTTGGTTATCAAAGAGAACAGAGGGACCCTCATTTGGGGCAGTTTATAGTTCTCCCTAAAATGCTGGGAGATCTTTCCTAACACATATACAAAGTTTGATTTACATTCACAAGTTGCCATGTAAAGGTAAAATGCTTGCTTTTATTTCAAAAGAAAGCAATATCTTCAGAAAAGGAAGACAATATTTGAAGGGCAAAGGTCTTCTTTCTCATAGGAAAGAAAGAAGTACATCTTTATAAAGGAGACGGAAATTTAGGGTTATGCTGTTCTCATCACTTTACCACTAGCTATAGTTTAAAGCTTTTATTTGGTTTACATGTGGAGATGCGCCAATTTACCCATATATTTGAGAGCCTCCTACTCCTGAACACTACTACCTGGGTAGGCCCAACTTTCATAATTTACATAAGCATACACACACACACACACACACACACAGAAACTCCACCTCACACTACATGTGGGGAAGCTAAGTCCCAAGGTCATTTTTGTGCCTCACCATGTGTATCCTATGGCCCTATGTAAACCACCCTAAGAAAAGTATGAGGATATCCACATTTTATTTTAAATCTCCCTATATTTTCCTTAGCATGCAGATAGTCCTACACACTAAAAACAGGGAGGCATATGGTAAACAACATCTACCAACCTTGTAAAAACTTGGGGGGAAGCAAATAAGAGTTAGCTACCAAGGGAGTGTTAATGATAAAAATAACTATAACACAAGAGGAGGAGTAGCAGTAGTACTAATAGTACTAAGATCATTATAACCTCCTCCTGTAATACTCTTTGTGACTGCAGTAGATTGTATGTAAAACATAATACAACCTTAAAACAATCTCACTACACTAAAAGAGGGAGGGAGAGGCTGCAACTCATCTCCTACTTCCCTACGTTCCCTTTCTCCCATCCCACCACATGATCATGCCCTCACAGGTTCTAGGATATACCTCTTTCCAGCTGGCTATTAAAGACAGAGGGGCTAACCAAGATAGAGGAGCTTTTCAACCCCACTTCTGCCCCACTTCTTTGGAACAGCATCACCTTTTCTATAGCCCCACCTAACTGAGCTTTAGAAAGGCCACTACAACCTGTTTTCCAGCAGGCCTTGGGGATAGGTGGGTCATGAAGGTTTCCTGTTAAGGTGTGGTGCTCCATGTTCTGAAATGAGTTTGTTTATTGTCCCTGGCAAGAAACTGGGACAACTGTCATTCAATCCCGATGAAAAAAGTTTAAGTTTATTTTATGGAATAGTGGATATAAGCCACTCAGACCCAGTGATGATAGGAGCAGCGTATAAGCTCAGCAAATGCATACATACCCACATATAGTATGTCCTCTGAGGCATTCAAGCTACCCTTACAGTTTCTGCGAGAACGTTCAGCTCTTTGTTTGTTTTACTGATGGGAACAGGGACATCTTTAAGCACTTAGGAGCTAATAGAAAACTATCTGATGGGGGAAGAAAGTATAATACCTCAGAGTTCTGCCAGTATGCTTCATTCTGGCTCCAGGTAGTTTCCCTGGTATGTTGTGGTTGAAGATGAAAACTCAGTTTTCTTACTGAAATTCTTAAAGGGATTCGAGCTGTTCCTCTTGCATTATGTTCTGTGTCACCTTTCACCAGGCTGGCTCTATTCTCTGACTGTTTTCGTGGTGAAGGACCAAGACCTAAGAAGCAGGGAACATCACAGCCCTGAAATAAGTGGCCAAAGTAGCTGTATTGTATAACAAGGAACAATTACAATTCAGTCTAATCTTGTCTGTGCTATTCATAAATCTGTCTAAGCATGTTCAGCTATGGGGGCATCTGCAGAGGGGCAAGGTGAGAGCAAATGATTTACATGCTTCCGTCAGTCGTTGTGATGCAAGGACATAATCATGGCTTTTGTGTGATGATATCATGCATGTTGCCATTTTGACATCGTCATAAATTGTTATGGATGCCTTTGCAAAGCCATTTAGAAATTAAAATCCAATCATAACTGACCCTGTTAAAAATATACTTATTTGCATCGTACCTGAATAAGTCTGTTCTTTTAGTTCAGTCTGCGAGTACAAGCAAGGAGAATAGAAAATACGTAGATTATATTTTGGTGGAATAGCTGATAGATCCTGTAATTTCTTCCTGAGATCTGCTGCGTTTTCCTTAAGCAGCAAGGGATCACTGATATAGCCTGAAAAATATACAGTATACACAGGCCGTGGGGTAAAATAACTCAACATTGATTTGTCTATTGAGTATTGTCTACAATACGCCAACTGGGAGTGGAAAGGGATGGAAACTGAGGCCATCTACTCCCAAAGCATATGTTTTAATGACTTAAACAGATGGGACTGGAGCCTCGGTTTAGCATAGTAGAAAAGAGCCAAGTATTTCCTCTCTCTTACAAATTAATATTGAGCACAGTCTATTAGAAATGTGCAAGGTACCTAGTTCCACATCATCCAGAAATGTAGCAGTTTGAGTCGCGTCTACTCTCAAGTACAGTGGTATTATCTACCACTTGTTTGAATTGATTCTGTAATGAAGGCCATGATTAATCTGAAAATATACCCCCTACCATTTTATTTTATTTTATTTTATTTTATTTTCTGTCTTGTCAGGTTAGAATTGCTATCTTAATCATCTGGACTAGCTTCCTTGTCACACTAACCTGCATTCTGAAGCTTTTGCAAAACCCTTGGATCCCAGCTCTGAGCGAGTTTGAGGAGGTACCTCTTGGCTGAATAGCCTGGTCTCATCGGCCTGTCCGTCTCGCGGTTTGAATCTCTTAGGAAATACAGATACGGCTGCTGAGCGATTCCTTTCTCATCTTTCCATCGCTTTAATGTGAAAAGAAAATATCAAAAGCTTAAAGGGGGTGTCTCTAGATGACTGATGAACAATAGAACTTATTCAGTTTCCCCCCATCAATCTTTGAAAGCATCTCCAGCTAGCTGAGTTACAGAAGGAACAATGTGGTGGTTCAGACAGGCAGATAACAGAGAGCCTCCTTCATGGGTTGTGTTTGGGTGTCTGAGGGTTCTCAAATGCCAAAGCTCTTTGTGACTTCAGTGTAATTGCTAATGTTTATTTTGTTGCACCGGTTTTTATTTTTAGCCTTCCTGCTGAAAAAGAAGAACATGAGCTGCTCAGAGTTCTTTCAGAATGGAAAGCCATATAAACTTCACTAAATAAATAAATAATGGAAAACTACAAAGAAGCAAGCGAGCGTGAAGAGAGGCATATACTTATTAACAGCAGTTTAGAAAGCAGCCCGACATATGGCTTTTGCCGCACGCGCTCAGAAAAATCCAGTTTTGAATTTTCAGTGTATTTTGAACTGGAAAAAGCCAGCTCTGAATGTTGTCTTTTGGCTGTGACATAATCAGCCCTTTGAGTAGTTTTGCAACTGTTCTTGAAAGGTTTGCAATTTTCAATTCACTGAAGCAAGAATAGATACAGATACATACATTTTTATCAGCTACTGCCAAGTATTGATTGTATTGCAAGGCTGGTGGCTAAACCACCATTTGAACCGTGTATTACTGGTCTCACTCTAGTTCTGGAAAATAAACATGTTTTAGCTTGCAACTAGCTGCAGTGGCTTGAGGATGGGGATGCAAATTAATGATCACAGGATGCACGGAGAGAGCGTGCATTTTCACTTACTTGGTCATGGGGTTTTGTTAAGGGACATTCCAGACTTCATGCATAGTGGGAAAATAATCAGTGGTCAAAGGAGACTAAATAGTCCATGCAGCCAATGCCTGCTATTGCATTCAGCAAAATGAAGCATTCTCACTTGTTTGTTTTAATCGCCCTCGCTTTTATATAGTTGCTTCATTTTAAGAGTAATCTGGTTTTGGTACTGCAGCGCTATGAGATGCTTACAGAGTTAGCTAAGAACTTACAACACACAGGAAGATAGGTGAGATACTTTAGAGTCTTTTAAGTTTATTTAACTTGAAATGAAGGCTGCGCCTATCATAAAACAAACAAGAACAACCTAAACATCCAGGAAAAAAGGGCTCATTTTCTCTCTCTTGAGAGAAGGGACTCCTGCAGGAATACACTGAGCTTCCAGGAAACCCAGGTCCAGATGGGGATTCTGTAAATATGCCCACAGTGGCCTGTGCATGTGTATCTCACTGGATTAGGAGCAGCACACATAACCGAATGTGGTGGGACCATGGTTCACCGCAGCAGATGCAACGTTCACAGGATGTAGGCGATCGTGCTGGAACTGAGATTTCGCTGCCTCCTGCTTTTACCAGCACATATGATAAAAAGATGATTTTTCAAACTGGCCTGTCTGTGAATAGCCCTGGCAACTGTCTGAGTCTTCACTGGATCAGGACCAGTCTGACAAATTCCTGGACTTCCAGAGAGATTTGCAAATACATGCAACAGGGTTTGGTTTCTATAGTTTGATATTGTCCTGCAAAGCTGAATAAGCAGGTATATTTGTAAAACTGAATGAATGCTTTCCTTGGAGGTCGTGTGGGGAATCCTCATAACAGTAAAGGAGTTTTAAGGCTAGGAAATGTGAGTTGTGCTAGTGGGGAACAGTCTACCATATCTGGGCTGAAAAAATTCAGAAGAACACAAGATGGCAACAAAGAGTCAGCTTTATGTATCACTTTGCTCCCCTCTACCATCTAGTGATTGTGTGGAGTTTTTCAGCCCAAATATAGTAGACCTACAGGGGAACTATTTACATTTCCTAAAATAGTATTTATAGCCAATCTTCTTTAATTCCTGAAACAATGCTGAAGGAGGGAGGGAGTAATTTTATACGATTTTTATTTTAATTTTATATCACAAGCATTTTAAGTTGAATGGAAGTAAAACAAGGTCAGCTGCAGGCCTTCATGCTGATGGACCCTCCTAATTTTTTTTTTTAAGGAAGTGCTTATCTCAGTGCAGTAATGGGCTTCTCCCCCAGCTTTTAAATTTAATTTAATTTAATTTAATTTTTTTTTTAACTCATGAAAAGAGCATCAGGGTTCTTTTCTGGTAGCCAACACTATTTCTCCCTACCCCCAATGTGCCAGTTGCTGTGTCAATCTGAGACAACAGAGGAGAAAGAAAATGACAGCAATTACAAGAGCATGGGGTTCCCTCCTACGCACAACTATGCCGGATTAGTACAAGACCTGGGCCGATGACAGAGCACTCACCACCAGCAACGGATTGCTATGAAGCTCAATTTCCTAGCCAGGGAATAATGGGCCTTGCCAGGACCCAGGAATGCTGCAACTGCTTCCAGATACCTCTTACTGACATTGAGTCTGGTCTCGGACACTTAAGAACACATGGAAACTTGTCCATGGACAGGGAACAGAGGCTACATTTTTGGCTATGATCATATAATGTGCATTTGTGAACAAGAACCCACCCTAACTGTGAACAGAGCTTTTGAGTCACAATACATCTTTTCAACTTGTCTCTGATTCTGTGGGGCCCTAGAAAACATCCTGTCACTGGTCAGATGAAGTTGGAGGAAGGGGAAGAGACTCACAGAATGGATTGTGCTTAGAGATCACACAAAGATGTTTGGTTCAAAATCCTTTCTTCTTTCTTTATTGAGCAGAAACGGTCTTCTATTGCAATATGAATACTTAATATGCATTGTAATATTGCAGTTAAATCTCTCCAGAACTGAAACAGTTTCATTGAGTCAGTAGCTGGAGCAAGCCATGGCCTATGGTTTCCATTTTATTTAAACGTCTCAAAGTACTGACTTAGATTACCTCTCTGAATCATGAAATATGGTTCCTGAAGGCTCTGATTCAAATTCCCTTTCCCAAATTATGCGGGTAAGGAAGACTTTCTCCTCTCTATAGTCCTCCAGTCCCCATATCTTCCCTTTCAGATGAATCGAGACTTGAAAAGCAGGGAGCTGACAAAACCTAAATCGCTCTTGGTTTCTAACTGAGCTGAATGCTACTTTGTCTTGTACCACAAGTGCGTACTGGGGCTTTGTTAAGAAAATGACTCAAGTGGTTTGAGTCAAAGCAGACATGCGTAGACCTGTTTGTTTTCTTTGGTATCAGCCAGTTATTTTCGGTTCTCAGGTTTCAGTTTATACACTTGCGCTCTAGGGTATTTGTATAGGCATTTCAATTTCAGTACTTTATAGTTTCAGTGGTAAACCTTCAACAAGACCAGTGGGTATCGGTTTCATGTAGAAGGAGCTTAGCACCACTGCTAGTTAGTTTCAAATTTTTTCTCATTTCATGTTCATAGTGGCTACCCATTTACAATAAAATGTAACAATAAAAAAGGAATAAAAATGTTTCAAATTATGATTAGTGCCATTTAAAATACTTGGTCAAAGAGAACGTTTTCAACTGGAGCATCTGCAAGGTGATGGCTGGGACCAAATGATCGTAGCCCTGCTCCTTTTTCTGTGCATCGATGCATATAAAAAAAAAGTGGGGTTTTTATTGTGCAGTTGTGGCTGCCATCTTGACTTCTTTGACCTCACCCCCAGGCACTCCTGGTTTTAGCTCCTTTCCTGAAAGTGGAAAGAGACCTAAATGCAATTCCCAGGGAACTGTCACCCGTAGGAACGACACAGGAGAAGGGTGCCTGATGACAAGCCATGGAGAGTACTTATTATGAATGTTCCATGTGGGGTGCTTCTAGTTGAGGATCTGATCGCTGAATCTCACTGATTTATGGGGCTAGACATGTTTGCCTGCCATCTGTAATATTCCCATGTTTTCCTAACATTTCCTCATTTTTTTTAATGGAAAAACGGTTAAGGAGAAAAGGGCAGCAGACCTCTCCATCTGGAAGTAGCATCTGCCTACCTCTATCTCGCCCGGGGACAATACTTAGCTGGGTCTGCCTCCCGCCCCTGAATTACTTACAATCCCTTAAAGATAACCCTTGACTCAGCCTTTCCGATGTAGATTTCAGGGAGCAACACATTCCAAGAATGGTCTCTGCCACCTCCGATCCAAGATATTTTGCTGACTGAGGGAGATCAGTAACTTGCGGGTCGCATTTCATTTACCGCACTTTTAGTCACAACTTTTAGCATAAGCTGCAGATAGGGTTTTGCTTTGACGAATGCTTTGGGGTGATTTAAAAAAAAAAAACCCAATACAGCGTCAAACCAACCCCCCTATACCTTCCATGCTGTAAGTGGGAAGGCAAATCTCCTATTTTATAAACTAACAAACAAAACAGAATTGTTTTCCGTGTCAGTAACTAATTTGGAAAGGTAATAACTTTCTACCCTCTAGATCCACATGGGAAAGAATCTTGTTTGACTCCAGGGTCACTCTGAAAGGGGACTTCCACAAAAGCAGGCTTCTAAGACCATTTCCTGATAAGAATGCAACCCTGTGCCTGATCGCAGCCTATGTTCTATCTTAATTTTCCGCCTCCTCTGAGGGCAGCGTGCACTGAAAGCGCCTGGAGTACCCCTGCTGGACTCTAATTGTTGGTGGCAATCGGCACAGGATTTCATCTGTTTCATCACAGCAGTGCTCTTTTCTGCTCCTTTAATCTTTGACGGATGCCATGCTTGGGTACACTGATGGGGCTCGTACCACAGGCAGTGATTTTAGAGGCGTCTTTTGTCCACTGCTGAGGCACGGTGTCCGCAATGGGTTGGACAGTATTTCTGAACGGAATCCCTTCCCAGGGCCTTCAGCAGAGAACTGACTGGAAGAGAAATGTATTCGGATATGCCAAATGCTTCTGGCAACCGCTAGCTGAAGCATCTGGAGGCATCCCTGAATTGTCTGAGTTCCTGTTTAAAGGAGCATTTGTTTCAAACTCCCAAATGCCCAAACAGTGGCCTGGGCTGGTTTCCCTTCTCATGAAACCCGAGACCCATAATTCTGCGCAGAAGAACAAGGGGGTTCTCAAAGCGATGAGTCAAAGTACTTTCCCAAAGGATACTTCCCAAAACTTTTGTGGGGAAACAAGCCATGAAGCAGTAGATATGTTTGTATAGCTACCTCTTTCCCACAAAAGTGATTCTTGCTTAACTAGATGTGAAATTGACAGCTGATGCTCATGTTGCTATTATTAGCACTAATTTGATATACGTAACACTTTTCTGCCCAGAGCTACCACTACTACTACTGTTAAAATCTGATAAAAAAAAAAAAAAAGTAAAAATCATCATGAATTACCATTTCTCCCTTAAGTGGGGAGCTGAGTGCAGCTCCCAAGGGAATGCATTCCCTAGGCCAGTGTTCCTCAACCTTGGCAACTTTAAGATGCGTGGACTTCAGCTCCAAGAATTCCCCAGCTGGCAGCCATCCAACTCCAAGCAAGCAGCAGATTCTCTTGACTAGTGCCAAGTTAGGTACAAGACCAGATGAGAGTGAACAAGTTGCAATTAAACCCAGTTAAGATTAAGGTACTGTGGTCAGGAGAAAACTGGTCTTCTGTTCTAAGGCTTCACTTTCATCAGAGGCAGAGAGGCAATGTCTGTGCAAAAGGTGTCTGACTGTATGTACCATCCATGAGGAAAGAGCACTGAAGCGTGCTGTAGAGAAGGTCCAGCAATATGGGGAATAGGGTAACTTGTATAGGTATGGTGTGGGTTGTAGTTTCTTTTATTTGTTATTAAGTCAGTTTAGCCTTGGGCCAGCTGCAAGGTCATTCTATAGGGAAAATAGTTCCCTATTTTCTAGTCTTTCTTTGGTGGCCTCCTTTGTTTTATCAAATCTCATGGTTAAAAGGCAATCAGGAAGCATACCCCAGCTGAGCAGCTTGTTGGCCACAGCTCCACACCATCTGGACTGGAAGATGTTCTGCACTGAAAAAAGGCTGGGGTGGAGGTGGTCAAGAAGCACTCCCAGTCTCCAGACCTGCTGTTTCAGGGCCAGGGCGCAGAGAGGCTGAACCTTAATTGCAGAGAAGACCAGTTTTCTCCTGACCACAATACCTTAATCTTAACTGGGTTTAATTTCAACTTGTTCACTCTCATCTGATCTTGTACCTAACTTGGCACTAGTCAAGAGAATCTGTTGCTTGCTTGGAGTTAGATGGCAGTCACAGTAATGCAATAGCCACGGACTGCAGATTGCTGTTTGATAGCCACATGAAGATGGGGTTTGTATCTGCCTTGTGGAATGACCTCCCTTCCATTGTTCTCCAGGCTTCAGTGATGATGTGGTTTAGGTATTTTTTAAATATTCTCCTTCCTTTCTATCTTTACCTCTCCCTTGTGTTTGAGGATTTTTTGAATATCCATCCATCCATCCATCCATCCAATTTATGTACCATGTCAATCCACAGGGACTGCACATAGTTTAGTGATATTAAAATAGCAATGAAATAAAATTGCATTTTAAAGCTTAAATAACAAAATTATAATGGATAGTATCAAATAAGAAACACTGTATACAGAGGTGTGCTTGCGGTTCCACAATCACTTCCCGAAGACCTTCTGGAAAAGCCAGGTTTTAACAACTTCTGGAAAGCCTTGAGCATGGGGTCCATTTGTTTTAAGGGCAAACTATTTCAGATATAGGCATCTCTGGTTTTCATCCTGTTTTTCTCTTCTGCTTTTTTAATGACTATAAACTGCTTTGGGATTTTTAAGTAGTAAACTTAACAACAAGTAGTATAGAAATATTTTAGATAAATGCCATCAGCCTAACTAAATGTGTATATATCTGAAATACATGAACAATACCTGCTTGCTTCCATATACTAAGATAGCCCGTGCCAAATCTTGGAGTGTGTGAAGTTCTACACAAAATGTCTGGCTTTTGTTTTGACATCCTTGCTGCAACTTCCATTTCCTCGATGGTTTGGCTAGATCTTCTGAATAGAGAAAGAGTGTGCCTCTTCTTGTGCTGTACGTTTTTGGAAGATACAGCCCCCAGTACTCTTTCATCATCTGCCTGTGATCCAGCAGTCTGCTGACATGGCAAAGGGCGTCAGGAGACATCCAGTTCAGGTCATCCTAATATGATTAAAATGAGAAGGAGAAGATGCAATAATAGAATGGATCTTAAAAAAAAAATTCAATACAATTTTCTCTTTGCACATATCATACAGGGTAATCCTACAGTTGACAGCCAGTTTGGTGCGGTGGTTAAGGAATCAAGCTAGAAACTGGGGGAGTGTGAGTTCTAGCCCCGCCTTAGGCACGAAGCCAGCCCTGGGAAGGAGGCAATGGCAAGCCGCTTCTGAAATCTTGCCAAGAAAACTGCAGGGACTTGCCCAGGCAGTCACCAGGAGTCAAGACTGACTCAAAGGCACCAAAAAAAAAAAAAGTGTCTTATTAAGATCTGCCAGTTGAAGAGCCATCGGACTTATCAATCACATTAGTAAAATGTGAGATGGCACAGGAGATGCATGCACAAATCTTCCCATTATGCCAGTAGCATATTTGATGAGACTATTTTCTGTTATTTTGAAACATTTCATTTTATCTGAAGCTCCTTCTTCCTCCCAAAGGAGCACAGTAGAGTTGACAAACAAGAAAAAAAAACACCCTTCAGTTAAAACTATCTGATAAAAAGAGTAGACCATCAAACAAACTCCCATAAACAGGAGCAGAGATTGGCCACCTAATATCTTCCAGAAGTTTTTGATTCTCTGTTTCTAGCTGGGGTGAATGACTATTGTGATCCAAACATCTGAAGGATATCAAATCACCAATTTTACTGTTTTATTATTGCTTGTGAGCTGCCCAGGGTTATGCTGCATAAGATGGGCAGCTATACACATCTTTTAAATAAATAAATAAGGTGTATAATGTTATATAACCAATTAATTGCACAGTGGGAAAGGCCTAATCCAAGACAGCATGATATGCACTAGGCCTTGAAATAGGATTTGGGGAGCTATTCCCCATATATTAATTGGTGTGTTCAAGTCAAAACCTAAATTTTATTCCATTATATTTAATTATAGATTACTCTCCGGTCCTGCATTGTATCATTTTCCTTTCTGATTGCTTTAAAATTTACAATTTGAGAACAGCTCCTGGAGTCCTCTGTGGGTTTTAAGAAGCTGCAGGCAATTCTGGCGTCTGAACTTGAGCATCTCTGGATCACTGATGTAGGACCCCAGCAGCTTCTCAAGAGCATTGCACTGGTTGCACACAACAAGCCTATGAGAGAATGAAGGGGTAGTCATGTGGCTGCTTAGAATGGCCTAGGGGCTGCTGGAAGTTAGCAAAAGTCTGGCTTTTCCTGTAATTCCCACACAATGACAGTCATGAGATTGCAACCTCAGAAGGAAGGATTACAGCTCAGCATCCACAGGGGATCACCATGGTCTTTCAGTAGTGATTTACCCAGACTTAGCCATGGCTCATGACTTCCGCTGTCGACTGTGGAGTCCCGAGGCATAGCATTATGAAGCATTGCTATTCAAGTGGCAGCTTCTGACCTTTCCAAATAAGGTGTCTGTCTGTTAGAAACATGCCTTTGCTACATCATCTGATGTGAGACTAGAGTGTTAACCCAGTGGTACTTTGCGATACTTTCTCAGTGTCTAAACAGTAGGACTGTGGAAAGCTATTTGGAGAGGCGCTGCAAAACAGTTATTGAAGAACCGCATCCTCTTGAAGGCTTGGTACAACTGCTGCAAGGGTCTCCCCGCATCCTCTGAGTACGGGTGTGCATGTACACGTGGCCTTCTGCTGCAATTGCAGCCAAAGCAAAGCAGCTGAGATGAGCCTTTAGAAGGAAGCGTTGCTTTGATGATTCGAGCAATGGGTTTGGAGAGGGTGCTTCATAATGTCCCCCTCCCAATGGTTTTGCACACCATGGTAAATATGAGTCTATTCCTAAGAACATCCACTGTTATTGTAAGCACTGTGTAAAAATGCAGATCTGAACTACAGCCCCCCTGTCTTCATGTCTTTGATGGAGAATCAAAGGAAGCTCTCTAATGCATTCTGCAGAACTCTTGACTTTTCTGCTCCCTGGAAGGAACAGAAGTGGATTGGATAAATTCTTTCTAGAAGTACATAATATGCTCAGAGACATTGGACCAACTGTAATTTACGCTCCTCGACAGTCTTTCTCAGTTTCTGGTTCTGTTTTGACCCTCACCATGATGTGATAGGTTCTTTCATTTCCCATCTGATCCTGCCTGCATGAACCACTCCTGGATATTGTTTATAGCCCAGCGTGACGCCATCTCTGCACATGACTGATCTCTGGAATGGGGGCTTGTACTGTGTGAACTCCCCAGGATGTCAGAGATATACATGGACAATGGTGCTTGGGGGGCTTCCAGATTTACTTCAGCCACTTGTCCAGTAGATTTATGCTAGGTTTCCTCCTCTTCCTACATGAATGATTGCCTGAATAAATGAGCCGTGCAATCCAAGACTTTGAGAGTCAGAAGACAATAAGCCAGGGCATTAATAAAGTTGCAAGATTTCAGCATATGTGTGATCCATGGGGTAGGCTTGAGCCTAGAGTTTTCTTCTACATTTTTTGTTAAAAAAAAAAGAGAATTTTAAAATTGAAACCCAAAGCTTAATAAATCTTTTACTGCCATAAGAACATGAAGGAAAAAAATAAATAAAATTGCTGACTCAAAGGTAGCTTGGTCTATTGTAGCACTTGTCATTAAGGAAAATAGGTGTATAAATACTTAAAAATAGAAAATGAAATTATCAACATTGTAATAAGCAAAGGTTTTATTATACGGACTTAGAACAAAATGAAAATTTAAAAGAAAATGCTCAGAAAATTAATATCCATAGAGCCCAATTAAGGAGAAACAAAGAAAGATTATTAGTTAAACTGTGTAACTTCTCTGTTTCAGTAGTATATAATGATATATTATAAAGCTGCAAAATATCCACACTGAGAGTAAGTCCCACTAGATTTTATGAGATTTGTTTTCAAATAAATATCCACAGCATTTGGCAGGAAGCTTATTTGTATCCATGGCCATAGATAATACAACTTGAAAATAACACTGGGACAATTTAAATTTATTTTTCTTACTAAATCAGCGATTGAAAGATCTATAATATATCATTTTAAATATGTACTTTGATTATTACACATTATTTCTCTTCCAGAGTTCTTCGGTGCTGCTGTCAACACTATAAGTAGCTGAAATAGAATAAAATTTGGAATTTGATACATAGGATTGTATGACATTATCCAATAACAATCTGGATGACCAAGATCATCCTATGTTGTCTGCTTACAAAAGTTCCTTTAGGTATAATGTTAACTGAAAGCTTCCTGTTAGCAAATTCTGCCCATTGATTGCTTTACTGCTCAGAAGAACTGATCTGTTTTCCATTATTTCTCTTTTTCTCACGTTAGCTAAATAGATACTCCATATGAAAATAAACAGAAAAAAGAAGAAAAACATGGGCAGAAGTCTGATACCTCCATATACCAAAAAACAAGCATAACAAAACCCCCAAACTGGGAAACAAAGCAGGGAGTTTTGAAATAAAAGGAATTTGTGTTTATCCTGAAAATATAAATGCCACATTTCTTCTTGCATTACTTTAACACTTGCATTTTTAGGCCAAAATATATTCATAGATGAGGTCTGAGGAAACGGGGGATAACAACAACAGCAAAAACAAAATTCTAGAGTGTAATTATTTTATGTATTTTATGCTCTGTATGGATTTACCCTTTCTAGAGCAAAAGGCTAGTATGAAACCAGAAAATTCTGCAAATTAATTTTTAGCAAGAATTGCAAACTTTTTTGATATGTTAGCAGGTTCTTTGATCCTATGGTTCTCCCCCCCCCCCCCCCCCAAATATTCATCTATTTCATTGAGTACAGAAGGCAGGGCAATAGTGAGGAAACTACCTAACTTAATAGTAGCAGGTCAAGATATTATTACAGTTGTGACTACAATGAGCTAAATTAATATTAGCTATTCGGTTTGTAGAAGAAATACAACTGTCTGTCTTCCAAGACTCTGCAGCGTCGATACTATTTTGGCATCCTATTCTTATAATCTAATTGATCTACCAAACCTGCAGAATCAGTGTGGCCTCCCCATAGTTCTGATACAACATTATTACTATGCATCATTACCCCACTGATGCAGACGACGTATCTTAAAATACTTAATTGCTAAAATACGAAACCCTCTAACCAAGGCTTAAGCACCCCCAAAGTCAGTCAGTTTGGAATCACCGGAATACTGGCATGTGTTCTTCTTGCAGATAGATAAAACGTTACAGTCAGTTTTAAAATAGAAGAGGATGATTTCACAAGAATTCCTGTGCTGAAATGCTACCTAGGCAGAAGAAAAAGGCACCCTATCTCCCAAACAAAACCAAACCAAGAAAACATAGCCTTTCTTTCATTTTGGAATTATTTTCAAGAGTCAAGAATCCTATTCTTGTTTAGGCTTTATCCTAAGACTCTGCGCAAGATGATCTGAAGCTGTAAGAGACTCAACACACTGGTGGATGGGAAAGCACAGGCTGTCCTACATTAGCAGCTCACGTTTTGCATTAAAACCTCAACTCACCTGGGGATCAAAATGCACTTCCAGCTTCTCCTGTTTCTTTTTGATCACCTGCCCAGTGCCACGACTTAAGAGAGACAGACTCGACATTTTTAGATGAATGCAGTGCCACATCAGGGGTCTTCCCCTTTGCTTCTAAAAGCGGAGCTACATTTCATTATAGGACATCCTCATCTGATATAGAGCTTAACAATGCTATTAAGTATAGCTCAATTTAATAACAGCAACATTAATCCATGAGGTGGTTTTGTATTAAACTAGAATTAGAAAAATAGAGAAGGCTACTGGAAAGCGTAGCCTGGTATTATTCTCTCTCCTTGAGGTTACTTTTGTAATGTTGGTCCTGTTGTTGTTTTTAATCCCGTTCTGGCTGGTCCCAGGATTCGTGAAAGACTGCCATCCATTTCATTGTGCTCTGAGGTTGTTTCCATGTTGCTATGGCAGCAAAAGGAAATTGTTTAAACTACAGCAGAGGGAATGTTGGGAGGGAAGAAAGAAAATGAAAGATTTTTTAAAGGATCAGGATCAAATTTCAAGGCTCTGTTGCCCTGCAAAATCCCCCCTGCCATTCAGAAAGTAACCTTATCCTCCATCTCTTGCAACTCTTGACATCGCATTGTCTCTCCTCCTCTTCATTATTACTGTCGAAGCATTTTATATGACCTGCAGCCAGTGAATACTTCCCTTTGTGCTGCTCCAGAATTAACTCTGCTCCTCTGTTTTCACAGTATTATGTTTGCTGGGCAGCTAAGCTGATTGATTTCCCATTCAGCTGCAGGGTAACCCAGAGAAAAAAATGATATTTTCATTCGCATTGTTGAAACACGGCAAAGCTTCTAGAAAACTGGGGTTCCTACTGGTGAGAATTCTCACTTCAGCTGATGTTGCCTCCTGTCCTCAGTCCTTCAACGGGAGAGGCAGCACGATGACTTGAAGGACTACCTCAGAGCAAGAGGACTTGAGTTTTTTGGAGCAGATAAATGCTCATTACTCTTCTGATTCTGCCAGGAGTTATCTAGCCTGGTTTGTTTGTTTGTTTATTACATTTGGATGCTGTGGAATCCAGACTGAATACCTTGCAAGCTGTTGCCAAAGCGTCTCAGTCTGGACAGGATTCTTTAAAGCCAGTTTAGAGTAATGTTGGCATGAACATAGGACAGGGATGACTTAAGGGGCATTGTGGCTATGCCCATTGTCTGCAAGCCCTACACTACAAAACCATATCCACGGCCATGCATGATAGTGTTATGAGTGTCAGCATACAGCTAATAAAGGGGGGGAAAATAAGGTGAAAATATTCTGATAATAAATGAAAGTGGCAAAAAGTTTGGAGGTAACCACAGTCAGCTGATGCATCAAGAAAGGGAAAGAGATGGTCAGCCTGGATACTGTTTGCTTGTATGTCTGCTTCTTTAAATGAAGATGCTGTTCAAATGAATTCTTAAAAGTTGTCTGAATTTACTGCAAGTGTGATGCTTGTTCTAGCAGAGGACTGAACCTGAGCAGTTTATGATAACCCATGCAGAAACTGAGATCTAGTCCCTTAACCAACAGATCATGGATATGCTGGCTGGGGAATTCTAGGAGTTGAAGTCCATACATCTTAAAGTTCCCGAGGTTGAGAAACATTGTGCTAGAGGATGGTGAAGTTGGATTGTAATGGAAACTAAACAAGTAGCTCCTGTTGGAATTAGCCATCAGCCCTTTTGTACTCTGTAAGTTAGAGCATCTGTACGATAGAGATGTTGTATTGCTGTGATTCTGTTATTCTGTCCTGCTGTGATTCTGGTCTCCTTTTTTTTCTTCTTCACAAAAGCAACAGTGTTGATATCCTCATTTTAGGATTGGAGCAGATAAAATCCCTTCCTCCAAATCTGGCTTTTACAGCTAATTGTCAGGAGAACAAATATGAATCTTGCTCTGGGGGTGGGAAAATGCTCTCCTTTTCCTTATGCAAGTGCCTTCACTGCCAAAGCCAGTGTAGTCTGTCAAGCACACTTGAACGTCAGTCTTCCAAAACAGCTCCCCTGCTGCCGTGTACAAAGCAATAGAGCAGGCAACTTTCAGCTGGATTTTGTACAGGGCCTTTCAACGCAACAAAGTAAGTAAAACAGCACTAGAAAACGTACAAAAGAAACGAGCCCTCGAACAGGTGATCTGGTCCCTCAAGCAGGCAGCTTTTTAAGATGAGCGTTTGAAAAGAACCAGAGCTCCCAAGTTTTGATGTATTGAAACATTTAATTTCTTATAAGTAGAGATCGAAGAGCGATGAATCAGGGCGTGGATCAGCAAAATCTGACCCGATCCAGAGATGGTTCTCCTTGTGTGTTTTCCCTAGACCTATCTCCCGCCACCACTTTTACACTTTTCTAAATCATATATATGGTGAAGGAATAGGATGACTATGTATCCTAGGTTAGAGTGAACATTGCTTTATTTGAAAAAACAGCCCTGTTGAAAGATTGTCCTGACCAAATCCAGTTCAAAACAAAGAATGATGAGAATGGTCTTTATCTTTTTTTTTTAATGTTTATCTTTATGCTGGATTCTAATCTACCAGTTGCTTTAATAAACTGCATGATTTCATTAAGTTGTATTTTTATATTGTACTTTGGGAACCACTTTGAAAGCCATTATTAATTTGTAAGTTGATTTGGGAGCCTCTGTGATTAAGGGCAGTAAAAATGGAAAACTTCCATTATATCAGACTCATTGGCACAATCATGTGGTGTCCCTGGAAAAATACAAAGTGGTATGCCATTTCCTTCTGAGTGTGATTTTAACTTCCTAGTCTATCAGTACGAAAATGTTAACTTTAATAATAACCATGAAATGCCTTTCAGGCCCTCTTTCTTCCCATTGCTATGGTTTGTGCTTATTCCCATTTGAATTTTTTTTAATGTGCCTTTGAGTCAGTGTTGACTCCTGGAGACTGCCTGGACAAGTCCCTGCAGTTTTGCCGGTAAGATTTCAGAAGTGGTTTGCTATTGCCTGCTTCCTAGGGCTGAGAGAGAGTGGCTGGCCCAAGGTCACCCAGCTGGCAGGACTAGAACTCACCATCTTCCAGTTTCTAGCCTGGTGCCTTAACCACTACACCAAACTGGGTCTTCATTTGAGTTTATCTCACTTGAAACACAGATGATAAAATGTGAATATTATTCTGAGACTTCAGTGGCACCTCACTTGGGTATTAATGTTTCACTACTTTACTTCAAAAAAACCCCCCCACAAAAACACATTTGCACCATATATAAATAATAAGAACATAATAATTCTGAGAATACACTTAACAGCTGCTTTATTCTGGTCATTGTGATAATAGCTAATAAAGGGGACCTGACTGGCACTACCCCGGGTGACAGCAGAGTAAATATTGCAAATGTTCCTTTGCATTCCACCTCTGAACTTTTTCATTGGTGCCTGAAGACATTGCACCATAAATTGCTTCTCCTTTAAATGAATATTTGTTCTTTTGAAAGTTTCTGAATGTTCTTGAATGTTGAAGGCAAGTGTTTCAGCTCAGTGCCCAAATTAGGTTCAAGAAAACAGAGTCCCAATTTAGCCTTTCCAGCTGACATGTCTGAATCCTGATCTTGTCAAGAGGGCAAAGAGAAGGCAGATGGCTCACTTGGCAATGTCCAATGCTCCTTGTGAGGTTGTCAAAGGGAATCCAGTTAGCACCAGTTATGGCAGCATGGGGTTCTTGATGTTTTAATGCTGTGGATATACAGCATATGATATGCATTGACCGCCACCAGGTTAAGCAAGCATGATTGGAGGCTTTAGATTGTAAGCAGGAGTATCGGTAGAGGGAAGTCAAAAAAGTCAAGGTAATGGCTGCAAGTGCACAACCGAAGTGCATCTACCTTTTCACGTGCATCATGCATGCCACCATCTTGGCTTTTTTGACCCCTCAATAGATGCCCCAACTGTAGGTCTTCCCCCTGCAAAATAGAAAATATGCATTTTGAATGGGACTAAATACAGGTAGTCCTCATTTAGCAACTGCCTCAGATAGTGACAGTTTGCAAATGTAACAGTAATAAAAAATTCATTTTCCAACCAATGCCTGCATTTAGGACAAAAAAAGCCTTCAGTATGAAACTGATTAAGGTCTGATCAGTTTCAGGCAGCAGCTGCAGCAGGCCGGAGGGTTCTAATCAATTAAGATCACAGAACTGAGCTTGTTAACTAGCCATTAGCACCTTTTTAGGAAGCCCTGCACTGGGGGAAAAACAGCTCAGGAAGAGATCATGATCTCCTCCTGCAAGGAGGGGGAAAAAAGGGGAAAAAACAGGTCAGGCACAGGACACAGTAGGAGAGAACTTTATCTGAATAGACAACAGCAACCAGTGATCTTCACAGCATCTCTCTCTCTGTCACATGTTCACTTAGCAACCATTACACTTAACCAAGTTGTCAGAACCAATTGCAGTCACTAAACAAGGACAACCTGTATTCATATCTATGCTGTGACTCAAAACTAGTTCTCTGTCAGTTTAACTATTTGTGATTTCTGCAGGGAAGAAAATCTGGGAGTTATCTCTAGAGCTAACTACAGAACTATAAACAAACAGAACTATAATAAAAAAATTCAGGATCCTGCAACAGGTATTTCTACTAGAAATGTGGACATTACTAATATATACCGTATTTTTCCAACTATAAGACGATACTTTTTTCTAAAATCCTTACCCTAAAAACTGAAGGGAGGCAAAACTGCCCATACTTTGTCTCTGCAGGCAGCTTCCTCCTATTGCTAGCCTCCAATCAGGAGTGAAATAGCTTGTCTCCCAAACAGAGGTCCTCCAATCACGAGCCTTATGTAACTGATGTCAGCTGATGCTGAACAAACCAATTAGAGGAAGTCTGCAGAGACGAGCTATTGGCAGTAGCTACAGTATTTTGCAGTTTCACTCGTGCTTGAATGTAATCAGTTATGCAAAAGAGCCTGGAAATAGAGCTGCAGAGAGACGGTTTGGACCTCCTCCCACCGAGTGTATCAGGTCAATGTTAACTAATTACTAAATAAAAATGTGTTTTGCACTATCTTTAAAATGTTGATTTCTTAATTTGGGGTTGGAAAAATGGGGGTCGGCTTGTACATGGGGGCATCTTATTGTCGGAAAAATACGGTAATTCAAAGATTCTGTATCAGTTTTGACTCTCATATTTATTAAATTGTGAGAAAGTTGTATAGCAGAGTGTTAAATTTTGCTTGCAAGGTGGGGGGTGCTGGTAATACTGCTCCTTCAATGCATTTGTCTCTGTTACCTAAGTGTTCAGCATTTATAGGTCTTATCTTGGAGATACTTACAAAAATCCAAGCCACTTTATAATGCAGATGAATGTTACATCATTCCATACAAAGAGATCTGATTGGTAAAAGGCAAAATGAGCTTTCATTTGATCAAATGAACTCAGCAACATTAACACGATATTAAATCTGGGCTCTGTTTGTTTGAAAGTTCATCATAATTAAATATAAACTTGAATTCAGTATTAAAGATTGTGTTGTCTGTATTAAAATTTCAGAGGCTCAAAGTACTTGGGCTGTAATCCTTTGTTCAATTAGGCTTTTAAACAAGGATGTGCAGGATTTTTGAATAAAAAGTGACGAATGCATATGTTTCCTTGTGGAAATTGTCCACAATTGTCCCCCATTTTGGGGAGATAAATAAAATAAATTCCCAACTAAATTCTGGAAATGCTACCTTTGGAATTAAATTGAGGTGAGTTGAGCTAATTTGATAAATCTCAATTTCAGCTTCCCCTGGCATTCTAAGAAGTTGTTGCTTCTGTTTTTTGTTGGAGGAGACAGGTCACCTGTGAGAGTCAGGACCAGAGGAGTTAAGAATTTACTCTCGTCGCCAGAGCAACGAGGAACAGATAAGAGGATGAGACTGAACCCTCCCTAAAGAATGCAAGGGAGGTTGGGAGGGTGACCCTGGAATTTGCTCTCACTCTGAGAAGATTTCTGTAACGGGAGAAAGGCCATTAAACCTAGCTGGATTAAATCTGTACTGTCTCCTGGAGTTTCCTGGGCTAATCCTGACATCACCTTTGGTACGACACAACTGATGAACATGAGACCAACATTCCAAACATTCTTCTTAGTTGATAAAAGAATTGAGTCGCATAATCTGATAACCTTAATTGTTTAGGAAACTATTGGACATAGACAAAAATCAATTAAGAAAATATTCACAAAGGAATTATATACGAACAGATTTGTGAAAATATGATTACATGTATTTGATCAATAGGAAAGCTAACAAAATAATTCTTGGACTATTTTAATGACTATCTGGATTATTGTGTGATCAGAATTTGATTTCTGAAATCTAGACAATATGCATAGAAATGCTCCTTTCCCATTTACACATTCAGAAATTGGGGTAACGAAGGAAGGGCCTGCATCAAATCTTTATAGCTATTCTACTGGAGTACACTAGGACAACAGACCAAGAAAAAAATTAAACCATGCAAATGTATTTTCATATAACATTATATACTTTCTGTGCATTTATGTAGGGCATTCTTGTTTCACTGCAACTGGCATCTCTTTTTATGAGTGTTAGCTGTATACCATAAAACGCACACCATCCAGGGCCTGCTTTCTGTCCACATTTTTAGTTCATGTGCTCATTTCTCTGGCAATCTTAAAAAAAATCTGAGGGGTTGCTATGTCAGTGATTTTGAAAATCAGTACGTGAAGTTGAAAACTCCTCAAGGCACCATCCCACTTTATAAAGAGCTGATAACGGGCATCTGCAAGGGTAGCCATTAAAGTCAAGGTAGCGACCTCAATAATGAAGTCATGACAGCCATCTTGACTTTTTTACCACCCCCACCATGGATGTCCTAACTGGTGAAATGCTGGTGCCAAGCTATGGCAGCCTAACTGCTCTACAAGTTTGGGGGAGCTCAGGTGGGCTGAGGCAAGAATTCTCATCAATGGAAAAATGACCAGAGAGATCCAACACTAATAGAAAAATCAGATTCACTGCCACTTTGGGAAGCACCACAGCTGAGTGGGAAACAAGTGAACTCACCTGCTGAACACAGATGACGATCTGGCATCATACAGATGCAGTGCCAAACTGGGAGCAGCCCAAACACCAGCTGTGGAACTGAGATCTTCACTGTAGCACTCTGCTTGAAGGCTGAGATTTCCTATATCAAATCCATGTGCTCTGTCTTTGCGCCATCTCTCTTCTGGCTCCAGTGAGATCTTTGCCCTTAATACGTATCATAATGTTGCTATCTCTTTCTGTGGCTGAGTTTACACATTGTCATAAGCCATAATATAATGGGCTTGGCTTTAGCATAGCACGTTAAACCTAGTGATTGTGGCTTACTGCTACAGGTAAACCCAACCAGTGGCTAAAAAGATCCTTGGATTTATGGCAGGAATGGTCACCTAAGGATGCTTGCCTTAAACATCTTTTCCAGATTTCCATGTCCATTAACGTGCTTGTTCAGCCTCTCTACAGCAACTATTTCATTTTTTTTAAAACTGCAAACATAAAAAAACCCCAACACATTTCACATCTAATGTATTTTGACCCTAAAACTCAGTTCTGTGGAATATAAAGTGGGATGTTTAGACATTCTTATCCTTATTACGCTTAACTGGCTTTCAGAAAAGCAAACCAGTTTTACTAAAAGCATGATTTTATTAGTTTGGAATTGGGTAAGGCTCATAAAACATTTTGAAAAGATTACAGCTTTAGACTATATGGCTAAACACAATTCATTGCAACCCTGTGTCATTTCAAAATTTCATTTGGAATTTCTTATGGCTGGGTGTATTCATGATTTCTGTTTTTATGTGACAGTGCAGAAGATACAGAACCTTATGAAATTCCAGTAAAAATACTTTCAAGAAAGGCAAAGGTTTCTTGTCTTTAAAAAAGGGCTAATTAGCTGATGATGCTCCGCTCTACATCTCTACCCCTGGCTGGCCAGGTGATGCTATTCAGGTCTTGCCTGAACGGGGACTACCTGTACACAAACTGACAGATGATCTCAAGGGTCACCTGGTCCAACTTCTGCTAATGCAGGAAATATGGAACTGATAAAATTGTCTTAGTTCACATCAGTTTTAAAAGAAACTTTCTTCCAATAAGATTAAAAATTGATCTTTTTCTCAATGATGGTTTAGAAGGGAAAGTGAAATGAGGGCAAAGAAGTTTTCAGTCACAAGGACGGCAGTGTTTCAGCTGAGAGTTAAAAACGAGAAAATAAAGAAATGGACTCAGTGGAAATGCCATGGTTACAAATGATTATTCTTACTTACCTTGAATATTTTTTTGGTCACAATTACTTTTTTTTAAGCAAGTTAAACTGTCTAATCCTAAACATGTCTGTGTGAACAATGTCTTGGGAAAAGGGTGCTCGTTAGTAAGAGACTCAAAGGGCAGATTCTAGCTCACTGCAAGAGTGAAGGTTGCAGAGGTGAACTGAACTTTCAACAGACAACCCCACCCAGAATGGCCAATGATAAGAAATGCTAGGTGCTGGAGGTGAATGACATCTGGGGGTATGCCCTAGGGCAAGGGTCTCAAGCTCATGGCCTACGGGCTGAATGATGTTCTGGATAGGGCAGGCTGAGAGACCACGGTGGAGCCATGCTTATGTTACTAAAGCTGTAGCAGGACTGTGGCAGTACAACAGGAACAGGCCCTAGCTCTGATGGCACCTTGAAGCAAGGCTAGGCACACAGCCACCATTCAGCCTGCCTGCTGCACTTCATATTCTAAAGCTGCAGCAAGGAGGAACCGCACAAGGTGGGGAGGGGAGACCAACTCTCAGCCTCAGCCCTAGCTTTCCTAGGAGAAACCTTGCATTGGGAGTGGGAGTGGGAGTGGGGGTGGGGGTGGGGAACAATGACAGGATCTGTGAACCTAATGCAGAGTGAAAACTTGGCAGAGACTCTAGTAGGATCAAGCCACCCACTACAAGCCCAGTTCCATCATACGCTCTAAAAGCATTTTGGGATCCCTCCAGACTCCATTTTGGCTAAACTGCAGCAGATCTGAGGTGGTGTAGCAGGAATCTGGAGTGCAGTAGTTTACTTGAAATCCAAACGGAAAACCAAGTTCCATTCTGGGCATCCCTAGAAAACCCCTCTTTGTGGCCATCTGCATTTTTCCAGCCAGATCTGATAGCCCTAATTTGTCCAGGTATGTGCTAAGTTTCAAGGGTTAGAAGCAAGAGGGCAGGAGTGCAGTTGAAAGCACTACTACTGCAAGGGAGACAACCTGAGTAAAGCACCTGAGTAAAGCACTAGACAACCTGAGTAAAGCACTCTGCACTTTCCCGCGCAATCCTATCCAGGCCGCCTTAAGAAGGCGGCTCCACTGAGCCCAAAAGGCCTGATTCCCGGGTTACAGGGCAAAGGCTAGCGGTGCCCGCGCTCTGCTTAAACCCTCATTAGGCTAGCCCCTTCCCGGAGCATCTGAGGTACGGGGAAGCCCCTCGGGAGCTGCGAGAGCTAATCTTCCGAGGCTGAGGCTGCTCCCCGCACGCGCGGAACGCTCGGCCCGGGCTTTCGGGTTTGCCTTCTTAGCTCCCGGAGTGGCGCGTTCGCAGGCCCTGGTTTCCTGGCAACCGCTGCCAGGGCGCCTTCCGAGCCTTTTCTTCTCGGAACGCCCCGCTGCGACCACTAATCACCCCCGTAACTGAGCGTTTAGGAGGCAGCTGGGAGGAAAAGGCGCCCGGGAGCCGGGGAGGCGCTGGGCTCGGGCTGGCGCTCGCGCTCCTCTCCGCTGGCTGGGAGAGGCGGCGGGAGAAAGGCGACTCCCCTCGGAAACGATCGTTTGCGGGGCACATGCCTGGAAGCCTTGATCTCCTGAAGAGCAATTTCCTGTACTTGCAGTAGGGTGGCGAGGAGGCGTCCTCGGCTCCGGCGAGGGGCGCCGCGGGGGGCGACATGGAAATCCATATTGCCCAAGCCTTGTCTGCCAGGCAGGAGGGGCTCCCTCCACGCCTGCACTGGAGAAAAGTGGGAGGGGAGCGCGGCGTTTCTGGGAAGTCCCCTCCGGGCCGTTCTCACAAAAGAAGCAACTTGGGCCTCCTTTGCAGGTTGCACGGAGGCTGGAGGAAAACAAAGCTGCGGTCTAGCTCGGGCTTGAAGACCGATCGTTCCCCCCCCCCCCCGAAAACTCTTTGCGCCGCTGCCTTGGGAATAATGCTTTTATCTGCCGCGACTTCTTAGACGGACGTTCCTGATTCCAGGCTTTTTATCTTCGCCGGGGGGGCCCTGACGACGAGAATCCCGCTTGATAGTCCGAAGCGTGTGCATTCCTGGAGAGTGAGGCCATCGGGACGGGGCCCAGCTCGGTGGGGGCAGGAGAGGAGCGAGGCGCCCGAAAGAGGAGAGGTGGGCGTAGATGCCGCCAACGCTTTGCGATAAAGAAACAGCAAAGAGCTGATACTCCCAAGATAGTGCCCATATGTGAGTGGGTACTTTTCACAAGTAACCTTCTAAAGGAAGGGAAATTCACCGTTCTCCTAAAGTGAAGAAAAGGGCTATGTATCTAAAGCTGCATGGGATTTCCATGGATTGCATAGCCAACGGAAAGGATCGCGAAGTTGCAATAACTTTACACATTGTTCATGTATTCTTTGCTGCCGTGTATCTACCTCTTACGCCTGCCTACTGATGAGAAGAAAAAAACCTTTCCCCGATTTAGTCTCTAGATACTAACCCATAGGATTAAGTCTGTTGAACTCAGTGGAACTTATTTTGAGTAAAGAAGTGTAAGTTTGATTATGGTGCAGTCTGAACACACTTACTAGAGGATGAGCTTCGTTGAACATGATAGAACATACCTTTCAGTGAAGGATTATATTTCAATAAACTGTTCCCAAAATATGTAAGTTATTTGGGAGATTGAATTGTCAAAGAATGTAAAGTTGAATAAATAGAAAGCTGCTATCTTAGATGCTATAAGTAAGAACTTGTTGCTCACCAGTACATCTGATACTACATAGTCCAAGCAGTTTTTGACAGGCAGTGCCCCCCAATTTTGAGATAAAACTTACTTTTGGAATCTACTGCAAGTATGGCGTGTGTGTGTGTATGTATTGAGGGGCGTGGGGGCCAAAGCAGCCCCAATCCATGTAAAGAGTTTTAAACTAGAGCTACCAGATCTGGGCTGCAACAATATATGCAACTGCTAACAGTTTTCTACTGCCCAGATCTAGTGGCTTTGTTTTAAATTCTGTCTCGCCTGCATCAAATGTGGGTGCCGCCAATGGACTTCAAGAGGATTATTGTGTTGAAATAATTTGAACATTTATCTTCAAAAATATGCACAACATGCATATAATTTGCATGGAATAAATTTTATGATTCAGGTTTTAGTTAAACAATAGTTTGAATATTATATACCAAGAATAAGATGCCTATTGTCAACACACCCCTCTGCTCAAGCAGAGAAAGAAAAGGGCTAACCTCGATAAATAACTCATCTGGATCATGGAGAAAAGTAGAATGTTAAACAGATGATGAGGAAGTGGGTACAGGTAGTCTTCACTTACTGACTGCCTTGTTTAGTGACTGTTTGAAGTTATAACAGTTGAAAAAACAGTTTTGTGACCCAATCCTCACATTTATGGCCATTGCAGTGTCCTGTGGTCACATGATCGCCATTTAGGTGTTTTGCAACCAGTGCACATTTACAACCATCTCAGCATCCCACGATCATAACTGCTTTACAAGAAGCAAAATTATTGGAAATGCAGAAGTGAAATTGCAAGTCGCAGTCCTGTGATGTCTTGCTTAATGACCGTGGTGATTCACTTAATGATGGAAGCAGAAGTGATGTCATAAGTCCAGCACAGCCATATGACTTTTCGCTTAGTGACTGCAGCACTTAGTGATGGAGTTGCCAGTCCCAATTGTGGTTGGAGGTGAGGACTACCTGTATGTATGTAAGTGAATCTTGACCTTAACCATCCCCAGACTGTGCCTGGTTCCTCCCCCTGCATCATGTTGTATTCAGATAAAACAGTTGCCCACCCCTGATATACCTCATTAGAAATTATACAATTTATGTAACTAAGCTGTCAAAAGTTGTAAAAATTGGTGCCCATTAGGAATATAACTGCTAGGATGCTCCACTGCTTGCTGCTTTCAGGTAATATTAACCTTGCTGCTATATGTGTTCCAGCTGGAGAAGTAAAGCATGGATGTTTCAGAGTAATTGTTTTAGGGATAAAGAAAAAGCTGTATTTTTTATAGAAAAATTACCATAATGTCCTTATTTGGTAGCAATGAAGGAATCTGAATTCAGGAGTTTATCTCAGAGTAGCTTCAGGTATTAACAGGAAGCTGAATGACTGGCATCAGCTTTTTGGAATTTAGCTTAACACCTTAAGAAGAAACTTGTTGAGAGATGTGAGGTGTCTCTGTGCAAGGCGCCAGTCCGTCTCACTGCAGGAAAGTCGTGTGAATTCCCTCTTTAGACATCACACTCTAGATGCACAAATCACACCTCTGCTCCTCATTACTTCCTCTTGCGTGCAAAGCCATATGTGTTTTCTCAGTTTTGATGTTAGTGAAAGCACTCTTATTCACCATTCCCTGATGTTTAGAAGTGAAATCGTTCAGGCTTTTTTAGTGGAAGAGCATTTGTAATGGCAGGCATGCAGCGCAGATACTGAAATCCTGTTCCTTACTTCCAGAAAGACCGTCTCCATTCCAACCCCCCCCCCCCAAGATTTTCTTTGGTCTTTTATACTTAGGTTGAAGCATTAAGCATTTTCCCAAGTAAATTCCAAGCAGCTTATATAGCCATGTTTGCAAATACCACAAGTTGGGCATTGTCAAATATGTAATTTTTTTCAATACTGAGACAAGATACTATTTTCTGTTACACAATCACTGCCCCTTCCTTCCTTCCTTCCTTCCTTCCATCCATCCATCCATTAAATATTAGCACTACTAACTTTGGAATACTGGAAAGGTATGCTCTGTATTCTGATTTCTTAGTAAATAGATGTTTCCCTCCCATGCCACCCTCAATCAGCATTCCTTTTCTTCCACGAAAGAATGGTTATAGATGGAACATAACTGAGAAATATTAAACGTGCTTTGAATATACTGTTTTTGGCTGACCTTTCTGCTGGTTGATGACATGGTACTGAAATTCCAGATCAGGGTTCAGGCTCTTTCATTTCTCTTGTTGTTCAGTCATTAAGTCGTATCCAACTCTTCGTGACCCCATGAACCATATCGTGCCAGGCCTTCCTGTCCTTTACTGCCTCCCTGAGTTTGCTCAGTTTCATGCTCATTGCTTCAGTGATACTATCTAACCATCTCATCCTCTGCCGTCGTCTTTTCCTTTTGCCTTCCATCTTTCCCAGCATCAGGGTCTTTTCCAAAGAGTCCTCTCTTCGCATTAGGTGACCAAAGTATCTGAGCTTGAGCTTCATTATCAATCCTTCCAATGAGCAGTCAGGGTTGATTTCCTTTAGGATTGACAGGTTTGACCTTCTAGCAGTCCAAGGAACTCCTAAGAGTCTTCTCCAGCACCACAATTCCAATTCATAACTAAATAAATAAATAATTCCAATTCATAACTAAAAGAGTCCCCCGTTACGGGGAGATGGGCAGAGATAAATTCAATAAATAAATAAATAAATAAATTCATTCATTCATTCATTCATTCATTCAAAGGCATCAATTCTTCGGCATTCAGCCTTCCTTATGGTCCAGCTCTCAGAGCCATACATTGCTACTGGAAAAAACACAGCTTTGATTATGCGGATCTTTGTCAGCAAGGTGATGTCTCTGCTTTTTAATATGTTGTCTAGGTTTGCCATAGCTTTCCTCCCAAGGAGCAAGCGTCTTTCTCTAGATAGTGCTAGATTTAAATTCCCGATAGTGCTAATTTAAATTTATTAGATTTAATAAATAAATAAAATCAATAATTAATAATTTATTTTAATTTTAATTAATAACTAATTGATTAGATAGTGCTAATTTAAAATCCTGGGTTAAATGGTATTAGGGGAGGGGGTGTTCAGTAATGATATGTATTTTTCATTTCAGATGGTAGCCTAATCTTATGATGGATGCAAGGTTCCTGGCCATTCTGATGATCTTTGCCTCCAGATCTTACCCTCACAGAATCCCTGATTTTAGCACTTTGACCTTTGCTTCTGAAAGAGGCAAATGGTCCCTTGCACATGTGAAAGAAAGAAATAAAAGGAAAGACAAACAGTCAGTGGTGATTCTACATACACTTTCCCATGTGTGTTGTTTGCCCTCCATATCACCAAAACTGATGTAAACAAGCATCCAATTCTGTTTTGTACAAAAGTTCAGCAGTATAGCTTCCTTCATTCATTGTCTTTTAATAGGTTTATTAATTCCCACTTTCTGCATATTGCATCTTGGTTTTGCTAAACAAATTTAGTAGGGATTCAGCTATTGCACAAATTAGTAATAAGCAGGAGCAGGAGCCTGACTACACTCAGTTTTGGTATGATCCATATGGAAAAAGAAATTTAATTTCCATACCTCTCCTAGGGCAACACAGAAAATGATTTCTAGTACCGTATGTTAACTTGGCTCCTTCAAATGTTTTGAAAATGCTGTTTCTCTATCTCTAGGGAACTTGTCGTAAAGTCTGATTTGTTTGGTCTCCCTTATGATGTGTGTGTGCGTGTTAAAATCTAGCCAGCTTAATTTATGAGAATATCAGTAATTATGCATTGGCATACTTAATAAACCCTCTGGCACTGAGAAATGACTGGGTTCTTGTGCAGCATACTCACCTATGCACACACACACACCCATATGGGAACACAGCCTGTCCTTGACAATGACGTGAAATTGGTTTTGCACCACAAAGGCAAACTGCCATATCAGATTAACTTCAGACTTATTAGCTGTATGATTGCTGGAACTTGGTCATCCTTCTTAGAAAACAGCAGGAATCACGACTCTCTCTCTCTAGGAGTCAGTCACAGAAATTCAAATGATTACCATTTAAATAAACAGTCGTTTCTCTGCTTCCCTTCACAGAAGGTCATTATTCATAACTAAAAGCTAGAACTAATTAAGCAATCTGATAATGTAAATCCTATTAGGAATATTCCTTATGCAATTCAATTAATTCTCTCCTGTAATCACAGCTACTTTTAGTAAATGCTAACTGGCTTTATATATTTATTTTAAAATCCTTTGGTGTACTGTATGCTTCTCCCTTGCCACCCCAAGTCTGCAAAGATTTTCATTCTTTCAACAGATGTATGAATTTTTACAGCAGGAAACAAGGAACCTGTAACCCTCCAGGTGTTGTTGGCCTCTAATCCCATCAGCCTTAACCAGACTGAATCATGGGAGTGGTAGTCCAACAACACTGAAAGGATCACACCTGCTTTACAGACCTCCTTTCATGTTGTTCCTATCCAAGTAGCCCTTCGTCTGTAATGCCTGGAGGAGCAAATACATCAAATGTCAAAGCAAATAAATTGTACATTCAGATCATCACTTTGAGCTCAGAATTGGGACTTAAAGAACCTGTGCACTAATGAGTTTTATGCTGGTGCACTCAGCTTATTTTCTTCCATGTTTCTTTTTGCCAAGCTGAGAAAACAAAACAGAATACGTTAGAACAAATAGCGTGCATAATGAACCCAGGATAGTGATAAATGGATTGGATGTGTGCTTTCGAGTCAGGGTTGACTCCTGGCGACTGCCTGGATGAGTCCCTGCGATTTTCTTGGCAAGGTTTTTCAGAAGTGGTTTGCCCTTGCCTGCTTCTTCCCAGGGCTGGGAGAGAGTGACTGGCCCAAGGTCACCCAGTTGGCTTCGTGCCCAAGGTGGGACTAGGTCTCCTGGTTTCTAGCCTGCTACCTTAACCACTACACCAAACTGGCTAAATGCATTGTATTATGGTAGAATTGGGCTTATATTGGTTTACAGGTTTTTATTGTATTTTTATGTTTTTTATTATGTAAACCACCAGAAATTGTTTTCTGAGTCTGGACATATATTAAACACAGTAAGTAAATTACACAAATAGATAAGCCTGTGATGAACTCCCATGTTATGATGTGGGTCAACAGTACCCCCTAGCACATTTGGAAATGTGAAATCCTGCCAAGAAACTTGAATGAGAACTTGAATGAGAAGATATCCTGGTTTTTGTCTCTGAAGACAGATCCAAACAATATTTTCCTTTTTTATAATAATGGTTTTAACCCTCTTTTTTGAGATCTGAATTAAAGACCATTAAGAAGCGGAGTTCAACCACTCTGTTTTGATGACTCAGTCTTATATAAATCTGCTTAGAAGTGAGCGTCATTAAGTTTGATAGGACTTGCTCCCAAATAGAGGGTAATAGCAGTATAGCTTAATTTAACTATGAACAAGTGGAAAGGAAATCTTACTGTTGTAACCTTTATTGAATAAAGCACAACTGGCTGTGTTCATAGAACACACTAAGCCATAAGCCATGAATAAACCCCCATAACTACAGTTATTGAGGGTTATTCATTGCATAAAGCCAAATCCAAACAGATTAGGTTAACGCTGGGGCTGTGCAAAGCATCCAAATGAAGTCTTGAAATATGCAGGAGGGTGTATGAGGCATTTCTCTTCAAATCATTAAAAGCAGCCATGTCTTTTGCAAGGTTCATGCAGCTACTTCAAAAGCTGTTCCTGACTCCAGATGCACACACGTACAAAAACAGCTGGCAGCAAAATTGACTTGTTTGATTAGAGAAAAGACAATAATTACATTTATGAGTGACTGGAAACCTTTTATGGACTTTTTGCTGAAAATGGAAAAAAATGAAATTGTGACTTACGGGTTTGATGGGAATATGGGAAGAAGTGAGCTACGATATACAGTAACTGTATAGAGAGAGGATAAAATATAAATGTATTTGTAACTGCTGTAAAGAAGATTGGAAGCAGCTTCTTTCTATCTTTTCCTTTTCTTTTCTTTCCTTTCTATCTCCTTTTTTATTTCTTACTAACTTATCACTTTTTCTTACTTTGCTTTTTCCTTTTTCTGTGTGTATTGCTTTTAATCTGTAAAAAATTTATCCAACAAAAATTAGTAATATTATTTCTTCTCTTTTCTAACAGCTCTCTGAAATTCTTTGTTAAACTCCTTGAAACCTTTACTTTTTTTGGCTTTGGCTTCTCTTCTCTTCTTGGCAATTTCACTGTTTCTTCTGACATCCAGTTTGCTTTCTTCTGTTTCTTCATCTCTGGCAGTCTTTTTTCACATTCATCCTTAACAACCTCTTTAAGGTTCCTCTTGTTCCCAGTCAATGAGGTTCAGGAATGTAAAATAATTCCTGATGTTCTCCTTGAAATTGGTGGATTTCATGGTTTTCATCCATGGATTTCAAGGTCATGTTGTGGAAATTGGTTGGTTTTCTTCTTCCATTTTAGCTGACTTGCAACTTGCACACGAGCAGTTTGTGATCTGTTCCACAATCACATCTTGGCTGTGTCTTTGCTGCTACAACTGAGCACTTCCACTCCTTGTACCAATAATGTAGTCAATTTGATTTCTGTACAGTATATTCCATCTGGTGAGGTCCAGATACAGAGATGTTGTTTTGGTTGTTTGAAGGCTGTGTCAATAATGAAGAAGAAATTGGATTGGAAGAAACTGATAAGTTGTTCTCCTGCTTCATTTCTGTTTCCTAAGCCATACATTCAAACTATGTTTTCTTTGGTACTCTTTCCAACTTTGATATTCCATTTTCCAACCACAGGCAGCACAACTTGCTTGCATGTTCTGCCAATTTCAGACTGACCTTGACCATAAAACTCATTAACCACCTCTTCTGCATCAGTGACTGGAGCATAAATTTGAATAATCATTGCATTAAAGGATTGCCTGGAAAGTGTAATCAATAATACTCGGTCCCTGACTGCATTGTACCCAAGCACATTGCTATATCCTTCCTGATTATAAAATCAACACTGTTCCTTCTTTATTTTTTGTGTCCTGAGTATTAGCCAATATAATCTTTTGACTCAAAGTGCCCAATTCCTGTCCATTTCAATTTGCAGATGTCTAAGATGTCAATCTGTAGTCCATTCATTTAATCTTTACGGTGTTGAGCTTTCCCATGCTTGTGCTTCTTATGTTCCACGTTCCCACTGTAACTCTATCTTTGCAGCTTCAAATATTCTTTTCCTGCATGGCAACATAAGCAACTAAACATTCCAAAGGCTTTACACCAGTGTTGTCCAAACTTGGCCACTTTAAGATGAGTGGACTTCAACTCCCAGAATTCCCCAGCCAGCCATGGGGAATTCTGGGAGTTGAAGTCCACTCATCTTAAAGTGGCCAAGTTTGGACAACACTGCTTTACACTAATCGCTTCATAAACACCATTAGTACTCCAAAGATTCTTAGCTCTTCCTCAGTAGCATGTTGAGTACCATCTGACCTGAGGGGCCCATCATCCAGCACTATATTGTCAATCACTTTATCTTATCTATCCATGTGGTTTGCTTGGTAAAATACAGGAGTGTTTTACCATTGCCTTCTCCCGCATGGTATGAATTGATGCCTTTGCCATTGTTACCAAAATGATCATCAGCCTTCAGCATCTTGCGATGTTGCTGCTACCCAATATTAGAGGCCTGCTTGCTTTACCTTGGCAACTGTAATGACCTTCATGTCTTGGGTGATCCTGCTGGGAATACACACTCTTGTGTTACATTCCCGGTGTTCTTCGCTCATCCTTCCCAAGAACACCCTGCCTTCCGTGATGGCATAGCAGGGCTTGAGGAAAGGGCAGGATAGTATACTTTTGTCAGTATATTGAATTTTTAAAATAAACTTATTTTTCCTTCTTCTCAGTGTCTGTTATATATGGCAAGACAACCCTGTAAGAGTCACCACGAAGGCATGAAAGTCTCTCAGTAAGTGATAACATTGACATGGCAGGGAAAACAAACTTTCAGAAGAGGCCACTTGGCAGGACTGTTGTTTTGGAGTACCTCCCATAGGCTTAGGGGATTCCCTGTTTTTCTAGAGTAGATATACAATTCCCCTACTCTTAAGCTGTTTCAGTTCATTTGAGTAGATCGTGCAAGAGTTTATAACGGCAACAACACTTCCTATTCTGTATGTTTCTGTTTGTTCTAGAAATATAAAATACTGTAAACATTTAGGACATGGAAATCAACACTCCCTAAAGATAAATAAGCAACAGTAGTAAAAGTGTATACTAAATTCAGCGATGGCTTATCTTATGTTTAATCAATGATGCCACCAGGTTGTGCTGGAAGTAACGTCATCAGGTTGTGCGGGATATGACCTGCATAACCCTCCTCCCCACGTGATGTAGCACTCACAAGGTCATAACCCTAACCAGCCATGATGTGTTGAACCTAACCCCATCATCAAGAAAGGTGTGACAGTCAGCCCTTGGGTGTCTGATTAGCTTAACCCCAAACCTAATTCTATGGGCATTCAAATCAAAATTAAGTAAAGTGAATAATTAACAGAATGCTAACCTGCGCTGTATTTGGGAAGCAAACTCTATTTGGGCATTGTGAAATAAATAATAGCCTAATGATGCTTTTGATTTTAATTTTGTGGAGTTTTAAAATCAGCGCCTTGAATGCAGGAAAAGGTGATCCTAAAATGCAGCCACAGACTGCATTTGCCCCCCTTTCCTAAAAAGTTTGTGTCCACAAACTCACATGAGGAAACTTCATAATAGGGCACAAAAAAATCTTTGAATCATTCCTCAGGGTTTGTCACCACAAATGTGTTTGTGTAATTGGTGCTCTGCCCAAACTTACCCCACAGTGAGTTTAAAAAGAGCTTGGCAATCTGCCTTTTAGCAGGGTTTACTTCAATATGCTCACGTCGTAAGCGGACACCTTCCATCTTTTCATAATCTTGAATATACTGATCTTTATCCAGTTCTGTTTTGCACTAGTCAGGGTAACCACTGGCCGCCTGCTTTTGCCTGAGATGCGTATCAGTGTAACCTGAAAATAACATGTCTGTCTGTCTTTCAGAATGCCAGATCTCATAGATTTCTGCAATTCTGTAACCTTTTTCTAAAGCCACGTTCAGTCCAACAGTATACCATGTCCCAGTCAGGGGTCTTTCTTCATTGCTGTGTTTACATAGAGTGACCTGCTGCTTTTCTGTGCAGGTTGCACACAGACTAAACATTAATTTACCCCCAGATTTATGGGGTAGGACTGGGATATAGAGGTTCTTTGGTGGGTACACTTCAACTTTAGCAAGTCCAAAATACTGTTTTATGTCCCCAAAGCTTTGATAGATGATTTGTGGATGGCCAATGGGGTACTCCTTGTTCTTGTTCACGAAGGGGTACAAACTGGTGAAATCGTAATTTGTTCCCCAGGTTTTGATTTGTAGTACAGGCATGTAGCATTTGTTTTACCACCAAAAAATGCATCTCGTGGATTCAAAGGAGTTGGCAGCTTATTCTCAACTAGAAAGTGCTTCAAAAATGTGTCAGTCTCCTGCTAGGCAACCTATTCGTGTTCCCAGATGCTGCGCACAGCATAACCCAGATCCCTGAGGTACCCTTCTTTAACCCTAGTATGGTAGTGCAGAACCCCATAGGTCAAATCAAGTAAACTGTTGAAGGCATTTGCTGAGTAGCAGACAGGGCAGCCATGAAAGAAACAACCATTAAATTCAAAGGTTGTGAGGGTCCCATTTATGATAGTAAAAAATAATTACCTACCTGTTTTTCACCTCCTTGCAGAGCATACTGAATACTGAGTATACATCAGCCATTGTATGGCTGGTGCAGAATACCTTTTCTGGGTCTGCTGGTAACTGTCCAAAGGAGCTAATGCGATGGTGTTATTCTCCAAATACATGAAGCGATAGTGGGCCATGCAGACTGAGGGTAGTGCTGCATACTGGAAGGGGTCAATGCACCAAGTCTCAATCTTCTCAGCAACATCTCCCCTACACCCCATGAGAAACTCACGCTCTGTCATTTTCATCACTTGCCCCCTAAACTGGTTACAAGCCTCCCTCAATATCTCCACATCCTGTCTGCAGTAGCAAGCCAGGGCCTTTTTTAGTTTAAACACAGTACCTGTATTAGCAGCATGCCATTTCAGAAATTCTTCTCTCTCCCCAGGCATCATGGTTTGAGGACTGTAATACTTGGCATCGGGGAGCATCCCTACATAATCTTGATTGTCCATTGTATTGAACAAAGGGGGGAAATACCCCTTGTTCCCCTGAAATCCCATAGCTTTGGGTGGTTTGCTTAATTTAAGGGGTAAGAAGAAGAGACTGTCTATAAGCCAAGTCTTAAAGTTCAGCAGGGTAATACATAGCAATTTATCACCCTGACTTAAAAGTTCAACCTTGGACCTCAGCTGTCCCAGGACTAGATAACCGTCATAAGCTTTGGAATTGTGAGCAATAAAAGTACAGCCTGTAAACTCCTGATTTATAAATTTCTTCACAAATTGATCCAGGCACCTATCGCCATAACATTCCCACCTCATCACATCCTCTTCCTCCAGCGTGTCCATGGCATAGACATAATTTGGTATGTGTACCCGTTTCTTAACAACATTCAAAATCATAAATGATGTATCTCGTGCCTGTTTCTGGTCGGGGCGGCGGTTTCAGAAAACATAAATGCCCTTCCATGCTCTCTACTTTCTCATAGCATTGCCCGCACTTGCTTTTCTTACATTTTTTGCGAGGCGTAAAGACATAAACACCACATGTGTCACAAAACCCCTTATTCTTACAAACAATTTTTCCTTCCTTTGCCAGTTGTACGTGTCTTTCAAGGCATGCCTTAGAGCAACAAGACAGTTTGTACTTACAGCATCTTGTCTTCTCCACATCCACCTCGTGACATGTATGCTTCACACATGCATGACAGAAATATTGATAATCATGGGTAAATGTGTGGTGGTATCCTGTGTAGCGGAATTCACAGAAATAACGTTCACCCAGGAAGCCCTTGATGGTTAGGTTCAACATGTCATGTCCTGTGAGTGTGTATTTTTAGATTAAAATTTGCAAGCAATATTTCTTTAGCTTTTACAAAAGGTAAAGCTGTCTGTGATTTTCACTTCACTTAGGGTATGGATTGGGGATTAGGGTTAGGTTAATCGCTCTGGGGCTGCTGCGGTTTAAAAAGTTCTTTTTCCAGCATTCAAGGGGGTGATTTTAAAACTGCATAGAAATAAAGCCATTTTAGGAAAGTTGGGGGCAAATGCGGCCTGTGGCTGCATCCTGAAATGGATCTCCTTTTCCTGCATTCAAGGCGCTGATTTTAAAACTCCACAAAATTAAAATCAAAAGCATCATTAGGCTATTATTTATTTCGCAATGCCCAAAAAGAGTTTGCTTCCCAAATACAGTGCAGCCTAGCGTTCTGTTAATTATTCACTTTACTTAATTTTGATTTGAATGCCCATAGAATTAGGTTTGGGTTAAGCTAATCAGACACCCAAGGGTTGACTGTCACACCTTTCTTGATGATGGGGTTAGGTTCAACACATCATGTCCGGTTAGGGTTATGACCTTGTGAGTGCTGCATCACATGGGGAGGAGGGTTATGCAGGTCGTATCCGGCGCAACCTGATGGTGTCACTTCTGGAGCGATCTGATGGCGTCACTGATTAAACAAACAGATAAGCCACCATTGAATTTAGTATACACTATTACTACTAGCAACTAATATAGTGCTGTCATCCAAATTTTGGAGGAGGAGCCTTTATTTGAAGGCATCTTCTGCTTACAAAGGTAAGGACTGTAAGCTTCATTCTGGAGACTGATTCTATACTGTTGTCTCAATAATGTAGAAATGGTTTGCCACTGTGGCTGTCGATTTTTTTTTTAAATTTTCCCAATCTATTTCACAGCTCTGGGATATCCTGTTGTTCTCCCAGCTAGTTATTAACCAGGTCCAACTATGCTTAGGTTGCAAGATCAACTAAGGCCAGCTAGTTGCTATCATCTCCTGAGGTTTTTGTGAGTAGAAGCTCTTCTGTCTGAAAAGGGACAGCAGAAAGATCCTTGAATTTTTCAACAACAGCAAACAGGTAATTTGCTTACAGTCTTTCCAGCTGGGGCAAGGTGCATTACTGGATTTATGATTGTTTCCAAACCTATAAAAATATTTTACATTAATCTGCCTCTTCCTTCTCTTTGTAAAGGATTCTTTCCTGACAAGGTGACTCCCAAGTGATCCCATAGACCAGTGACCACTATAATCAACTCCCAGATGGAGTAGGAGCCAAGTGGCCTGGCATCAATACAGATTGACAAGGATATACTGGTAGGCCCCAGTATGTCCTTGTCAATGTACTAATAGCCTTTGCTGCTACTCCATCACCTGGGATAGTAGCAAAATGGTTGTTGTATTGTGTTTAGGAGCAGCTGACTGGTCATTATATAATTGAACATGCACATTTTATTATTTTTAATGTAAAATATTTTCTGCAAGGGAAGAGTGCTGTCTAAAGCTGTACATATGTCTGAGTGAAGTGATGGTCTCATACCAAATCTAAGATCTAAAATTACCTACCTGTTATTTCTGTTCAGCAGTACAGCAACAGTGTGGCCAGTATAAGTCCATGCAAAACCTGCCATGATCACAAGTTTCTTTCTTAAGCAATGTGGACAATATTCTAAGGTAATATGTGGATGTGTCAAACGTCTATTAGAGAGCCAGTTTGGTGTAGTGGTTAAGGTAGCAGGCTAGGAACCAGGAGATGGTGAGTTCTAGTCCCACCTGAGGCTCAAAGCCAGCTGGGTGACCTTGGGCCAGTCACTCTCCTTCAGCCCTAGGAAGCAGGCAATGGCAAACTGTTCCCAAAAATCTTGCCAAGAAAACTGCAGAGACTTCTCCAGGCAGTCACCAGGAGTCACAAGGCACAAAACAAAAACAAACAAAAAGACAAACATGGATTTGTGCTTGCAGTTACAATCAGGATATACAAAGAATTCATTGGTGAGTGCATAATTTATGGGAGGCTTTGCTAGAAACTTCCCGATCTTTCAAAAAACGGGGCAGCCCTGAGTCTAAATTTTGTAGGGAGCTCATCTTGTTGGCAGCCAGAAATTCCTTGTAGATCAGTTTGGTGGTGCCAGTTATGGTTGTCAGTACCTACACTTGATGTGCATATGCCAAAGCAAAAAGATACGATGAGGAATAAAATCCCAGAGAAGTATATGTGAAGCTACAGGGCATGAGAGAATCCCTGTTAGAGAAACCGGAGTGCAGTAGAAGATGATCATAATTCTGGGTTTGGGCATCCCAACTGAAGCACATAATTTTGGACATTTGGTACAGGCTGCCCACCATTTCCCAACTCACATCCTACCCTGCCTGAGGGTCCCAGCCAGCATGGCCAAAGCCTCATGGAGTTGAATTCAGCACATCTGTTGGGCAGCAGTTTTTCCAGACCATAGTTAGGGTATAGGGATTTTCTGGGTGTATATAAATTGACCTGTGCAACAGGTACCTTGAAGATGGTAGAGAGATAGCAGCAAGAGTAGTCAAATACATACAGACACACACACACAAACCATACATTACATACATTTGTAACCAGAATGAACAACTGGATGAAGTAACAAGAGCCTCTAGAAAATTTGGAGAACATGGTTAGATTTAGATTTTTTTTTTAATCCCACCTTTATTATTTTTATAAATAACTCAAGATGGTGAACACAACTAATACTCCTTTCTCCTCCCTTTTTCCCCACAACAATAACCCTGTGAGGTGAGCTGGGCTGAGAGAGTGGGACTGGCCCAAAGTCACCCAACTGGCTTTCCTGCCTCAGACAGGACTAAAACTCACCATCTCCTGGTTTCTAGCCTGGTGCCTTAACCACCAGACCAAACTGGCTCTACTAATTACTAATTATTAATTAATTAGTAATTACTAATCTCACTATGTCTGGGTGGATGAACAAAAGAAAGATCAGCTGAACAGAGGACAAGGTTTCCCTGCCTTACTTCTGCTGTTGCCTCATCTAGGACCAGGTTGCAGTAAAAAGAAAAATGGACTTGCATGTATCTTTCCACTCACTCCATGCCTGAAACAGTGCTCTTAGGATGTGGCAAGAACTTTCTCCCTTTTCTTTTCAAGTTAAATTATAGGCATATTGGGGGAAGGATCTGAGTTGGAAAGGTTTTGCAAAAGGAGCAGAGCAATTATAAGGGCGCAGGCAAGAGCAGAGCTGTGTGCCATTTTGAAATCCATGAGGTGTGAGGGGCAGCTGATGCATCTGGGGGTTGCTGGTGTGGGGAACTCACAAGAGAAAATGCCAACTCCCTTGTCCCAGCAGCTTCCTGAGGTGACATAACAAATGGGCTGCTGTGAAAGAAAGAGGAGGAAGAGGAGAGGTAACAAAAGAAATCAGTAGAGTTGCTTCTACCCTTAGAAAGGTCTGAGCAAAACCTGAGCATATGGAAACTCTGGGACCAGCCTTCCAGGAATTTAGTTAAATCTGGCTTTCTTACAGCTGTTTAGATTTCTTTCGGTACATTTAAAACCAACAATTTTTATTTTCTTTTTTAATTCTATAGGTTAGTCTTTATTACTGCAATGCTAGGATAAGGAGAATCATGGAATCATTGAATTGGAAGGGACCTCAGAGGGATCAAGTCCAACCCTGCAGGATTCACTGCACCACCCCTGATAGATGACTATCCAGGCTCCGTTTGAAAACCTCCAGCGAAGGAGAGGAAACCACTCCATGCAGTAATCTATTCTAGTGACTGACAGCTCTTGCTGTCAAGAAATTTTCCTAATGTCTAATCTGTATCTACATCCTTGAAGTTTCATGCCATTAGTTCTAGTCTACCCTCTGGAGCAAGTGAGAACAAGTCCGAACCCTCTACAGTGTGACAGCCCTTCAGGTATTTGAAGACAGCTATCGTGTCCCCTCTCAACCATCTCTTCTGCAAGCTAAATATGTACCTAGGTCTTTTAACTGTTCCTTGTAGGACTTGCTTTGCTCCAGTTTATCAACGTCCTTTTTAAACTGGAGGAAAAAAACCCAACAGGCAAAGCGTCGTGGTGAAAAGCATGCTGGGGGTCTTCCAAAATCCCAGGCAGGGCATCTACCCTAACCCTGACCAGGTACTAAGAAACTCTACATCCATTTCTTAATTTTGCCTGGGCAGGTCCTTCTAAAAGGCATTTTAGAAGACATTTCACTGAAAGGGGAAGGCACCCAACAGGGAAAAAAGCCCCTCTTATAAATAAATGAAAGATAAATAAGTGAAAGATCAAATTAAGGGAGTGAAGTGTGTTCCAAGCAAAAGCTCCCCAAAGCTGAATTCTGCAAGTGTTCAAGTCATTTACTGCTATTATTTCTTTGTATATTTATTTAATGATTGACCTCTTTACCATCTCTTCCGCTAAAAATGCATATAAATAAACCATTCAGTAGACACTCTTACATCAGTTGGGGAAAGTGACATAGCCTTTGGGGCTGCAGGAAAGGGATGTTCCCATTAATACTGAAGGAGGACCACAAAGACAGCAAAGGCAGCCGTTCTTTGATGCAGCCCTTCAAGTGAGCAGCAGCGCTTTGATGGCCCTCAGTTCAGGCTGACATCAGATTGGTTGCTTGGTTTTACGGCGCAGACATTTCTGAGGCTCTCTGGACCTACTTGCATGGACTGGAGTTGTGAATGCTCCAGTACATGTTGCAATTGTGGCTCGTGGTATCTTGAGACAACAGTGGCCGATGCCCTGAGAGCTGGGAAGGGGTGAGTCACAACCTTGAGGAAGAGGGGGAGAAGATCTCTCTCTGGTTTTAGAAAGCTTAGCAAAAGATCTTTCAGCGGTGCCCAGGAAGGCTCAAACACTAATTTCTTAATGGGGAGGCCCAAGAAAATGACTTCCAAGCATTCCTACTCCTCAGAATCTCACCAGTGGGACAGTTAAGGGTGGGCAATGGGGAACAAATAATCGGTCAGTGACCCAGAAGCCCACTAGCCTTGTTCAGGGTTCTTTTGCCCAAGAGGCCAGTGGGGAGGAAGCTCTGATGCAATATTATGAATGTCACATGCATTCTCTCCCTGCTGTCCTCGTGATCATATGCAGAAAGTGGCCTTTGGCCTTTGCATGCGTAGAACGTATCAGCCGGTATCCCTAAAGCACAAGACTCTGGCTTGTATTTTACAATCCATGTAGCCTGGTATCTCCAGAACCTGCAAGTTCGAGTTGCAGATTCAGAGGATAGATAGTTCATCTAAATCAGACTTGAGGCTTTCCGCAACCCACATTTGCACATTGCACATTTTGTGCAACCCACACACAGGCAACCAAAGGGGAATGGTGAAAAGTAGCTCTGTTTCACAGTCAAGTGACTTCATTTAATGTGAATACTCTTCATTATCTTCAGTTTTGACTCACTGGAGTTAATTGTGTCGATGTAGGAAAAGACTTCAGTGTTGCTGCCTCTAGCTAGTGGATCTCCCATGGCATTCATGATGACCTGTGTTTGAGTTCACCAACCTAACTCCTGTCAAGAGCATCAGAACAGGGCCCCCGGCCACAGGGCGGGATACCAACAACATCATGGAAACTGCTTTGTGTAGGTGTGGAGGGGGATGATTCTGAACATGAGCAGCCCAGCACCTTTGCACTACAAACCCTAAGAGCCACAGCAGGCCTGGTCAGGATTTGGGGAAGTTGTAGCCCCAAACATTTAGAGTACCCCAGAAGTTTACCCTTGATGCAGGCATTTGAATAGTGCTAATTGTTTTCAGGGTGCCGAATTATAACATCACTTTCTTCTTCGTGCTTACAGTGTGGATGAAAGATACGTGTATATGCACATCCAACATGCTAGTGAAAAAAGCATGGAAAAGGAGGGACCAGGCTTTATTCCGTCATGTTATGCTCCAGCTAGATTGGCTCAGGTAGTTTAAGAGTGGGGCTAGATCTATAGCGTTGGTAGAATGTTCTGCCAGTATCTCCCATTTGGCAGAACAGCTTTGCCAGCAGAGGAGATGATTAAAAGATTGAAGGAGGCTGTCAGAGAAGAATGGGCTTTGCCCAAAATCTTATCGCCTCCAGCTCTCCCTCTTGGCACCTCTGCAGGCACAGAAGGGCAGCCTTTTGCTTAAAGAGGCTGGCCAGCAAATGCTGAGGCTGATGCTCCTCTTCTGATCCTGATGAGTGCACTACTTCAGGACTCTTCTGCAGCTCAACTCAGCTCTGCTCTTCCAACTGGGAATGCAGAGACTACCCACCTAATACAGGTGGAAATCATTGGAGTTGCAGGTGCAGGGCAGCAGGTTGCAGAAGCCTGACTAGCGATGCAAAGGGGATCCTGAGATCTGAGAGCAGAAAAGTCCCAGGAGCTCCTCCCACTCAAAGTTGTATCCTGGACCCTGCTGTGGTAAGTAAGACGCAGGTCCATGAATCATGGGGAAGGAGAAGCAGTGGTACCATTCATGATGGGGATCCCTTTCCTTGTCTCCCATCCAGGATTTGTCCTTGTGAAAACACTGTTGTGGCCTCGTTTTCCATCTCTGCCAAAATACCCCTACACACGTCTGCTGCCAGCAAATCTGGGAAGCTCCTGATTGCCTAGCAGTTGTGTCCCCTGCGTACATGTGGGTTAGTCAAAAGAGTGCTTATTTGTTGTCTGGATGGAGTGGAACTGTGTGTATTATGGAACTTTCCAGTTTCTGTGTTGTTACTCCTGGGCTAAAGAAACTCCTGTTGCTGACAGGGCTGTGTTGTTTTTATTGTGCCCGCAGGGTGATATTCTGTGTCTAGTAGGGCAGGATGATGTTGTGGGAGCAGTGTTGTGGGGATATGTCCTCAGCACATGGTGTGATTTGCTCTTTTGGACCATGGCATAATTAGTCTAGTCTTCCACAATAGGTGTTTGTATGTGCCATTACAATGGATATTGGAAGGATGGGATGACTGTTGAGTTCTTGCCTTTCTGATGTGTTTCTTGCTTCCCTTCCTGCCTCTGCTGGACCTGCATCAAGACCTGACCGAGCTATACCTATATCACCTGACTGAGTGATACCTATATCTGGCTGGGCAGATCAACTGGATTGCTTTGTCTGCCACTTAAGGCAAGATATGAGATCCTTTGTAGCTGAAGGATCACCAAAGATGAATGGCACACTTCCAAATAATCCCAACACCCATCAGTTCTGAAAAGCAGACCTGGCAAATGTAGCATGGACTTTAGAGGCCAAGGATTTATGCTTATTCAAGCTTGGTTTTTCCTGAAATATATTCGCAGTTCCTTACTCCATCTTTGTGCTGGCAAGGTCTGTACTTCTTCTTGTTACCTTTAAATACATTCATGTTAGGGAGGAACATATTTTTTCCCACAAATCTTAGGGCATATACTGGGTGTCTGCTTAACAAGAGAAAAAACATGATGAGCAACAATTAGCCCCAAAGTAGTTTTTCCATCCACCCACATAATCCTGCTCTGTTCCAAGCAGTTCTGTGTATGCGTTCAAGGGTGTCAGATGACATTAGTCTTACTGGCTGCCAGTCCCAGTGGAATGCTGTTCATAAACAAGGACAGGAAATGCTGGTTAAAACTTCTGGGTCTTTTAAAAGTAATGAATATAGCATTACCAAGACTTTACAAAAATCAAAATTAAAAAAATCCCTTTTCATCATAAATTACATTAAAAGATCCCATCTTCATGAGTTCTGACTGTTGCTTAAAAAAATCAAAGCTAGCTTTGAACTTCTGGTGTGCTTGCATGCATACGCATATTTTTCCTTTTAAAAATAGTCCTTTACACTCTTGCACACACATACACACACCTTACTGCCTTTCTTCTTTTTTTTTTTCAGGGTTTATTTTTTGTGAAAATGGGAAAATGAGCTGAGGCAGCAATATACTTATACATTTATCTCAAAACATAGCAGGATGTAGACAAACAATGGCCATTAGCACCAATGTTTAATTGGCAACCAGCTGCAGTGACTAAGGGGAATTTTAATCCTGCATCTTTGCTGTAAATTGTTGATTTTTACCTGTGTTGGAACACTGGGAAATGCTGTGTTTATAGGTGGAAAAAAAAGGGTGTGCAAGATATTCTTGGATCAGGGCCATGGAAGACACCCAGTCTGGTTCATGGTTTAGATAAATATTTGGGAAGCTGTTCAATTTGACTGTCTCCAGTACAGACTCTCTATTAAAGACAAAAATATGATTTTGGGCAGGAGTATGCTTCGAGGTATATAGAAAAAGAAAAGAAAAAAATACTGAGAATAAGAAGTCTAAAGAAGTGTGGGTGGCATAAACTTCAAAAAATGTGCACATTTTACCATGGACAGCTTCATCATATTTATTTTATTATTGTGATGTGTCATAAGCTTCAGGTTTTCTGACCTCATTTGAACAGATCTGAATATAAGCAGAGGATAACTTCAGAGCAAAAATATGTGTTAAGTCTGCACTCTCATGGTAAATCCTTTCTAAGTAAAAGAGAAATCTTTGGACTCTGCAGAGACACTGAAAATGGTGGCTTAGCTTTCACACCCATTTTTTTGTACACGCATGAGTTAGTAGTAGAGTTGATTAGCAATTGGATCTGGAGGTCCAATCTATGGTATATGGACTGATGTATTGCTTTGGACCAGACACACTAAACCCCCAGTTGTTTTACCCATGGCTTGTTGTACAAGTCACAATGGCTGGATCCACATATAATACTGAACTATAAAGCATGGTTTATATAAAGACTAGATTCACGCAATCTGCTAAACCAAAATCAGCCAAACCACATTATGAATATATGGACCCAGCCACTATATGCCTGTATGTAATCAGGAGTTGGCAACCTTCTTTTGCATAGGGGCCAGAGGCCATCCTGCCACCACTGCCATTCTTCTTCTTTCTCTACCTCATGGCTCACTCTTGCTTTCTCCAGCACTGGATGGGGGACTTGTTACACTGTACGTGCAGAGGCAGCTAATGAATGTGTTTCCAACATGGCTGCCTGAGGAGGCAGTGAGCACTCACAAAAGGAGCTGTATGCTGTCCTTTGTTCACACAGGCCAGGTGGATATATTTCTTTTGGAGTGATTTCCAGTGGTGGGCCACATCCAGCCCATGGGCCTTAACATTGCCAACACCTGATCTAAGTGAAGGTTATTGGAGACAAAAGGGTAGATCTGGGCTGAACTGGACTTAGAGCAGATCTACTGAAATTGGTGCTACTGGATTTTGTTACAGCTAGCTTAGGGCCTATTGATGTCAGTGGATCTGCACTAAGGAATCTGGATCCAAACTTGGAATGCTGGATTTGGTGGAATGTTTTTCTGAATGTATTTGTTTTGCTTCTTAAAAGTGCTCCCCTAAACCCATTCTCAGCCCGATAGAAGCAACTGAGAATGGGCATCTGAGAATGGCTGCTAGGATTTCCTCAGAGCATGACATGCTTGTCAAAGCCCTGTATCAAGCTGGAAAGAGGAATCCTGGGATTGGGCAAAGGAAGATTTTAAAAAATGGCCCTGCATTCTGAGGGTGGAAATCTTACCTCATATTAGTACTGTCCTGGACTTTAGGTGCAACCCCCTTTGCTGTGAAACTTAGCAAGTCTTTCTTTCTGAAGATCCTCCACATGTTGGTCCTTCCCTTCCCTGCACTCTTCTTCGACATTCTTCCACATTTATAGGCCCCTTGGAAAACCCTCCATTTGTATCTCTAAGAGTTCCCTCACCCAAGTGGCTTCTGAAACTGATTCTGTTGCTTGATAAACAGGCACCTCTCTTGGTGGGAATGATTCACAACTTTCTGCCTGTCTGAAGGGAAACCTTGTGGGCATGAGCTCCACCCATAGCACCACACTGTCAGGATGGTGCCATTGTCTGCATTCAGCATCCCTTCCAGGAAGAGCCATATAAATCATATAAGAGAGAGTGGGAGAGAGAGTGTGTGTCAGCCTCAAAATGTTTATCGCTAGGTGTGGGTGCTTCAGGCATTATGAGGGACAGAACACTGTGAGGGTGCCTTATATAAACACATGCCTTAATAACAGTTGTTAGCTAGAAAAGGTGCTACCAGACTCTTTCTGATTTACTGCAAAAGAAATGTCATTCCATTAGGGCCTTATAAAGCTGACATATTTATGATTGCACAAGTCTTTGTGGACCCGAGTCCATTTTGTTTGATGCAAGCTTATGCTGTGGTACATTTGTCAAATGCTCCAACACTCCCCATTGGGTTTGCAAAACATAGTAACATAGCTACCCTACCTGCTAGAAATGTGCCTTGTGATGGTTATCCTGCATATAGAATTTCAGGATACCTGTAGAAGATTAATCTAGTATCTAAATTTTTGTTTGTTTTGAGGTTTTGTTTTTGTGCCTTCAAGTCAGTGTTGACTCCCGGCGGTGTTCTTTATTGTCACTCCTGGCAACATTTTTCCTAGGAGAAAACCACACCCCAGCAACACTGGCAGGGCAAGCTCCTGTATATTAAACAGGGAGCAAACCCCACACTCACTAGCACTGATGATGTTACCTAGTCAGGTAATGAAATGCCTGCAAGCAAACAGCCAAGCTCAGAGAGCACCAAAGACTCCACAGTTCAACCCTGAGCTATATATTCTCTTGTATTGGGACAAATGAGGAATAACCATGGAGCCAATACATTTCAGAAAAGAAATCTGTCATCTGGCTGTGAAGCCCCTTGGATTGATTACAAGTGCAATATTTTTTTTTATTGTGCAATATTGTCAGGAAAATCCCAGTAACAGTGAGGAAACTGTGCTGTGTATTCCACACATACACAGAATGGCAGAGTGCAAAAAAAAAAAAAAATTTGCAGGTGCAAAGTAAGTTTTTTTCAAGTCTTCTGCTATCCCCCACTGTAAGCTGAAACACAACCTCTCTGAATTAACAGGGGCCACCTGTTTTGTGTTTTAAAAGGCTATGAAGCACTTCTATACCTTTTTCCTTAGAATGGAAAACAAGTTTTGACATACCAGCAACTTCCTTAAAGACAAGGGGACAAAGCATGGAAGAAGTGATGAAAGACAGATAGTGAAGAGGTGATGCTTCCTTTTCCAGGAGCTCAGCAACCTTCCCTGAAAGCTGATTGTTGCCTAGAAGGGATAGGAGACTTCTAGCTGTGCTGTTAAGCATCTAAGGTGACTGGAAGGACTAACCAAGCAATGCCCAAAGAAAACCCTGGGTCTTCCCAAATCCTAGACATAACAACAGCTGCCTTTTCTGTCCTGGTCCCCTTAGGAGGTGTTTGGCTTACAGTCCTCCTTATCTTCAACAGTGAAGCTTACTTTCTATCTACTACTCTCTGTGCCAGGCCTGTTTTGAGGAAGGTGGGCTCAGATAGAACATCTTGAGTTTCTTGAGATCAGAAATGCTTTGAATAATGGCTACTAATCATGATGGCTCTACATTATCCCCAATGTAGGAGGCTGGAGTGCTTTTCACTATCAGTTGCTGGGAAGAAACCACAAGGAAGAAGAGGCTTTTGTGCTCCTAACTTGCCTGTGGGCTTTCGAGAGGCATCCAGTTGACTGCTGTGGGAACAGGAGGCTGGATCAGACAGGGCTCTGGGCTCTTCTTAGGGAGGAGAGCAAAGGGACTAAATAAATGCCCAAAATAGAAGAGACACTATGAAATCCAGAAAATGTCCGCTTTGGAGGCAATCCATACTGATTTCATAAGAGCTATTTCTACTCTACAGTAAGAGTTATTGCCTAAGACAAATATATTTTAATCCAGCCGTTTAGGACTTGGCATCCTCCAGATGTGTTAGACTAAGTTCCCATAATCTTCTGTCAGTGGACAAGGCCGCTTAACCATGCGGATCACAGCAGGAGGCCCTCTCGGAAATCAGTTGGAATCCCTTCAAGCAGACACTTGCAATCAAGTCTGAACATGCTGTGTTGTACTGCCCAGTTCTAGCAGTATTCATTTAAAAGACCCATTCAGTCCAACAATACTTATTTAAAATAAATATGCTTAGGAACTGCTCTTTAAACCTACAAAAATTGTTTTCTTCAAGCTGATCTAGATTTAACGAATGTTTAACTAGGCACAGGGGAAAAATATCAAGTTAAAATACAACTGTTCACAAATTACTTTATATTAAAAATCCATTTATTTTTGTATCTTGTACATTACACAAGAAATGAGTCTTACACAGAACTTTTGAAAACAAAAAAGTTAAGTAAAAACATAAATACATATATATTTTCTTACAAAACATCAGATTTACAAAATATACATACTGCATTTCCAGCTTGTCTAATGCTCATTTTAAAAATTCCCAAACAAACCAAAATCTCAGAACCAGGAAGATCAGATATTACTACAGAATCAATGGAAAATTTTTCTTGCTGTTTCATCCCCAAATACTATACCCAACATGCTTTTTCCTCTTACCAATTCTACACTTCTGAATAGTGGCAATCTTTTGTAACGATATCCCTTCATTAAAAAAGAGATATCAATGCACCCTGGAGAAGGAAGGGGAAATCCAAGTATGGCTTGTTAAAGCCTCCAGGCCTCCAATTATTCTTCTACGTAAAAATAAATAGAACCCCCTTATTATTTCCAGAAAGCTAGCTTGAGAAATGTAGCATTTCAGAAATGCTTCTGAAATTAATTTATTTCCAACAGTGGACTCTTTGAGGAAATGTTATATATCATCATGTAAAACTTTTACTTCAGACATATTTAATAGGCTGATCATTCAAGAAAGGAATGCAGGGAGTTTTGAAAAGAAAACACAACAGTTTAGGAACAAGACACATCAATTCCAGCATGTCCTTAAGCTGCAAAGGCCTATCCTTATCAAAAAGTAGATTCCACTGAATTCCACAGGACTTTTTCTAGATATACATTCCTAAGACTGTATAGCACGTTCAAAAGAGTTATTGTGTGCCACAGTGGGGCCTAAATGGGTGATGAGTCTCAATCCTTGAATCTGAACTGGACACAGGATATAGTGAGTGGGATCTTTTCCCAGGCACACCTGCACAGGGCTGCAGCCTTAATCAAGATACTCTTTTGTTGTATAATTAAGGCTGCATTCCTAAATGCCCTCACTAATGAATAAACTCCCTGAAGTGGTAGCACTTAAGGTCCATGTAAACATCTGCCGAGGAACTGGTTTCCAATGGAATGAAGGCCACAATTAAGAACCTACTGGTTTCAAGGGAATCTAAGCACATTACGGGGAGCACTGAGCACTGATTCAAGCAGGAACGCAAAATATCCTTTTCTCCTGCTTCTCAGCTACCAGGTCCTTCCCTTGGCCCCAGTTCCAAATGAAAGGGGGATACAGATGATCAGCCAGGGAAACCAACTGCAACCTTGTGGAAATAAAACATGATAGATGCTTTAAAAGGCTTGTTTTCATTACTGGCTGCTTTGTCAGTTGTTCTAAACAAAAAAAAAAAGGTTGAGGGAGAGGGACAGCCTCGGCTTTTCTCCAGTTACACAGGAGACTTTCCTGAAAACCCTTCCCCTTGTTTTCATAAAAAGAAAATAAAGAGCTGCATGACTCGCAGCTCTAACTTAACCTCAACAAATTCTTTGTTAGTTTCCCCATAAAAACCAAACCCCTGCTTATGCTTTGCTGCAGAGAAACCCACTTTTGTTTCCCTTTTGTCTCCTCTAACAAAAGACAAGAGAGTTAAAGCCATTCCACCAAAAATCAACATGTCACTTCTTTTTCAGACCCATTTCTTTCCTCCTTCCCCTTTGCTCCTCCCTAAAACCCCAGCAAGACTCTTGCCAAAGCCCAAATCAGCCAGGAACAAAACTTTGAAACTGGAATGGAGAGTTTTCCCTGCAGCCTGGCCAAGCCAAGCCCATGCACCGCGGATCCAGAAATTAAGTTCCACAGAGGCAAGTGTGCATAGGCTGGAAACCATTATGCCTTTACTCGGAGTAAGTCGCACTGAATCCAGTGGAGCTTTAACTTCCAAGTAGCCTTGCAATGGACTGCACTGCTACAATATGTAGGTAGACTCACTTGGCAGTTTCCTTTTTTAAAAGGAACTCCCTCCCTCCCTTTTCATTGCCTTCCTGGGTAAGTTTAGACAGACTGTAAATTAAGAGTGATCTGGGGGAGGGGGGTCTGATTTGGCACCTTATCATGCGGTAATGTGATCACTTTTTGTAAGAAAAAAGATAGCTCGCTATCTTTTCTTCTCCCAAACCTCCATCCTTGGCACCATTCCAGCATCCTTTAAACAGCTACTGCAGTACCATTTAAAAGGTGAGGAGGCCAGGATGGGGGAATAAGCAAATTCTCAGAGGGTAAGATATTTACTGCCCCGAAGAACAGTCTTGCGAAGGATGCTCGTTCTGTGCTCCTCAAGTTAACCAGCAAGGAGAACGGAGCCAGAACCTTGGGCTAGAGATGGGGGTCTCTTGGCGAGAAGCAAAAGCAGTCTGGAGGAACACACGCCCAAGCCCTTGTTCCTTGCCCTACAAGGGGAGAGGAAGCCAAGGGACCCTTATACGGCAGTTTCCCCTTTGCTTCCTGTGCTGAGTCTATGGTAAAAGCGCCGCCAAGACTGGAGAGTTTTGCCAGTCCAAATCCAGAAGCCAGTCGTGATGCCCACAATCATGGTCATGAGGTACTTGATCAAAAAGACAGTGTAGTCAGGGCTCATTGGGGCAAAATTGGTGGGGCAAGCAATGGCGTAGCTTTTGCAGCTCTGCAGGAGCCAGGTTTTCTCCCATGTGTCTCGGAAGGCCTGCTCATAGAAGTAGCAAGCCAGCACAATAGTGGCAGGCACCGTGTAGAGGACACTGAAAATGCCAATCCTCACCATGAGCTTCTCCAGCTTTTCGGTTTTGGTGCCATCGTGTTTCATGATGGTCCGTATGCGGAAGAGGGACACAAAGCCGGCCAGGAGGAAGGAGGTGCCAATGAAGAGGTAGACAAAGAGTGGGGCCAAGACGAAGCCCCGCAGTGCATCTACGCTGTAGATGCCCACGTAGCAGACTCCACTGAGCACGTCCCCATCCACCTGTCCCATGGCCAAGATGGTGATGGTCTTGATGGCAGGCACGGCCCAGGCAGCCAGGTGAAAGTACTGGGAATTGGCCTCAATGGCCTCATGGCCCCACTTCATGCCAGCTGCAAGGAACCAGGTGAGGGAGAGGATGACCCACCAGATGGAACTGGCCATGCCAAAGAAGTACAGGATCATGAAAAGGATAGTGCACCCTTCTTTCTTGGTGCCCTGTACCACAGTGCGGTAGCCATCTTCTGAGAAGCGTTCCACACAAACCACTTTGTCCTCCAGCAGGAAGCCAGCCACGTAGGCCACTGCCACCATAAAATAGCAGCCAGAGAGGAAGATGATGGGCCGCTCAGGGTAGCTGAAACGTCTCATGTCCACCAGGTAGGTTAGGACAGTGAAGAGGGTGGAGGCGCAGCACAAGACTGACCAGATGCCCACCAGTAGACGGGCAAAGCGAACCTCGGCCTCCTTGAAGTACATCAGTCCATTGGGGAGCTCTGGCTCACAAGGGGCACCACAGTCCCTCTCACCCAAGAAGCGGTAGCCCAGGTATGGGGGTACTTTCAGCTGCCGTGGGCAGGAGAAGCCAGAGCTGGTGGGGGGCAGAGGATGAGAGGGGGGATCGGGCAGATACGGGGTGGGATCGATGGTAGCACTTCCGGCGCCCGCTCCGCCCGCTCCCCCTCCCGAGGTGTCCGAGGTATTCTGCCCCACGCAGATCTCACCTGCGCCGTGGACGGGGAAGTTTTCGCAGCGGAGCCGTTCGGGCCACTGGAAGCCAAACTTGTTCATCAGGGCCTCGCAGCCCTGGCGGGCCCGCTCGCACAGGGACCGGCAGGGCGGGATGGCCTGTTCCAAGACGGTGCAAACGGGCGCGTACATGGAGCAAAGGAAGAAGCGCAGCTCCGGCGAGCACTGCACTTTCACCAGCGGGTAGAACTGGTGGACCTCCAGCCCGGCGTCCTCCTGGTTGGTGTGCCCCAGCAGGTTGGGCAGGATGGTCTGGTTGTAGGCGATGTCCGTGCAGAGGGGGATCGAAATGGGCTGACAGAAGCCGTGATCCGGCACGGAAATCCCCTTCTCCCCATGGTAAGGCTGGGCGCCAGAGCCCCAGGGGGCCCCGCACAGGATGCCCAGGAAGACGGCCAGGCCCAAGGAAGCAGGGGCCGTCCTCGCCGCTCTCGCTCCCCGGCCCATGACCCGAGGCAGCAGCGAACGGCAGGAACGAGCGCGGCCGGCGAGAGCAAGCGGCAGGCGGCGGGTCTTCACAGCCCAGAGGCGCTTGGGACCCGAAGCATCGGCGGCGTCCAGCCCAGCCCCGCGAGAGGGCCAGCAGCCGAGGGGGCTACGCGGGGGCGGCGGCGGCAGCAAGGCTGGCTTCTCTTTCCCAGCCGCCTGCTCTCGGGGGGAGGAGGTGAAAGAGGCGGATCGCTCGCCAAACCGGCTCTCTCGCTGATCGCTCGCCAAGGACCGGATGATAATTCTTCGCAGGAGTTGCGAGCCAAAATGCTGCCCCGATGTTTTTTCTTCCTCCAAAGAACGATCTTGCCCGAGCCGAAAAGCGTTGCGTTTTCCCCCTCGGTCGGCCACGAAACAGTCCCGGGAGGGAAGGGGGATCGTTCACAAGTTCGTCCGCAGTAACTGGCTCCAATCCCCAGCTGGCTGCTCAGCCCCGCAAAGTTTGGGAATTCAAGAATTTGGCTTACTGTTACTTCTCTGTTTTAGCTGCGCTTTAATCGAGGAGTTAGGTATTTGAAAAAAAAATCCAATCACTCCGTCATCTCCTTTACCAGCAATGGTGCTAATCCTTCAGAGACACACACGGGTTAAGAGGTAGTCCAATATCCCGCCGGCGCCCCCATACTTGGCAGATGAAATCTCTCTCTCCAGCAGCAACAGGAAAGACTAGCTGCCGGTCGAACAAGCATCATCCGCTCTAAAAGCAAAAAAATAAAGAACGAGGAAAAAAGACATCTATGCGCATATATATATATGTGTGTGCGTGTGTGTGTCTGTCTGAGTATTCCATGGAGCTCCACCCCTTCGCCCCATTCACAAACCAACAGTGGGCGGGCCGTAGAACCCCAGCTCCTACCAATTGCATAATCTGTTGCTTCCGTACCTCTGTTGAGGATTGGACAGAAAGATGAAAGTCTCTAAGGGGAGGGGCGGAACGGAGGCGGATTCTGTAATGGTGGGATTCTTTTGCTGAAAAGTTGAAAGAAACTTTCAGGCTCTTGAATGGAAGACAGGCGACGGTACACGCGCGGAAGAAGTGGAGGAGGAGAGCCGTGTTAATCCGTGATAGGCAAAAATCAGAAGGAATCTGGTAAAAGAAAAGGCGCCGAGAGAGTGAGAGCGAGAGAGAGCAGGATATGTCTAGATCCGGATGCCCTGGATCGCATACAACTGTGCTCGAAATTAACTCTTTTCTTCTTATAAAGAGATTTTCCGCATATACCACTGCTACGTCCCTCCTCAAATAATGTTCTGAAAGCCCGAAATTCACATTCATGGTGGCCTGAAATAATGTCTTTATTCTCTGAGTTTTATTTAGTTCTTATGCTCTCAACTAACTGAATAAGACTCCCCTCCACCATAAATATTTAAGGGACAATAGCACATACTTCGAAGGTGTAAAGCAGTAATTGGGGTTGTGGAATATAAATGTGAAGGCCATACAAGACTTGAGGCTTATCTTTTAAAATGTTTTTTAATAGGAGGCACAGTCCAGTGCTTTAATCTCACAGTTGCTTACTTTTGAGAATATATCCTTTTTGAAGTGGTGCAAAATTCATGAGGTTGGCAGTGCTCTACATGTTTAATCATGAAAACCTCATCTCCCAAATATGTGTACAAGAATTTGATTAAGCACCTTCCATATAGCAGAGAATATTTAAATCCAAATTCACAAACCAAACTGGTTTGTGGCTTAGTCTCAATATCTTTAGTAGGGCACCAAAAACTTGAGGAAATAGTTTGAGGAATGCAGCTTGAATGAGAAATATCTATTAAAACTCATGTTATGCTGAAAGCATTTCCTTTGCTCATAAATTCCCCTTTAGCAAATAGTATAGAATATTGAAGAACACTTTTTTTGCCATAATCTAAACCTGCTGGGGGTCTGGAGGTGGAAATTACTTGAAAGATAGACTTGATTAAGAACTAGCCCCATGGAGCTCAGTCAAATACACTGTGTAAATATAAGCATATTGCCTCATAAATATATCCTAGGGATTTATCACCCAGCACAAGGATTTAGGTTTGCAGCTTTAGCTTGCCAATCCTATGCGCACTTCCCTGGGAGTAAACTTCACTGAATTCAGTAGGAAGGTCTAAATTCAGAGATATGCCATTCATCTCAGGCAATTCTGGCCCAACCCAAAACTAACCAGTCGAACAATGGATTAGGGTGGCAGAATTCCAGTGACTCCAACACCTTTTTCCTTGTTTCATACCATCTGCGGAGGAAAAGTGTATTCACTTCTTACAACTTTGCATTATATGAGATGCAGGGAATAAAATCCCCAAGTGGAGAAGACACAGTCGCCTGAGTCAATTCTACAAACATAGGTGCAGGTCTGGGTTTGTTTTAAAGGTACAGTCCTAACCTTATTTCTTAGGGCAAAACCTTTTACATTCAACAGAGCATGCAAGCAGGCAGTGTAATATCAGGCAGCTGGGCACTCTGATCATTTTGGTCCTCTTCTAGCATACCCCCATCCACTTTGCTAAAGGTACTCTGGTTCTGGAATATGGAAGTAAGGAAGAAGAGAGGGCTATTTATTGCAGCAGCTCTGGAACTGGAAGGGGCCTGCAGGTTACCACTTCTACATTAAATTCTGTTATGAGAATTAGAATGTGTGTATGAAACTTCCAGGAAGAACTTACTTGTGAGTAAAAAAGACAGCCTTTTCTGCTGAAGCCTCCACACTTGGAATTCCCTTCCATGGAAAACACAGGAAGCTCCAACTCTTGGTATTCTTTAACAGCTTTATTAAGAGAGAGGTTTTATTTTCAGTATTTTAATCTGAAAATGTTGTCAGTCTTACACCTACACAATTCTATTTTTTGCATGTAATCAGCTGTCATGTTGCAATATATTTTTAATGGCAGGATTTGACTTGCTTTTGGTTGATTCTGGAGAGAAAGCAGTCTTACCTTTTATTTGTAATTGCAAAACAGTGAGGCTAAAGCTTTGTCTGTGGTTAAAAACATTTCTTCTTGTAGCCACGTGTAGCTTAGTCATGCGAAACTATTTTAGAAGTGTTACCACTAGTGACATATCAGCAGTAAGGTCTTCAGCAGGAACCATTGTGTTTATTAAATCCACGCTAATATTTATTTTAGCTTAAATAGGATTGAGTTTAACCCAGAACATTTGTCATCCATGTTCAATTGCCTGTATAGAATGCTTATCTATCACAGATTTGAATTTCTCCTAAAACATTTAAATACTTCCCTAATACTGTAATATTTGCTTTTAAATGAAGCCTTGATCCCTTTTGTTTTCTTGAAAGTTCAGTAATTTCACAATCATATAAAGTTTTCATTTAGCTTGATAATTGTTAGAAAATGTCTGGTTTGATTAGAACATTTTGCATAAGAATAGCCATATTAATCTGTTGCAGCAAAAACAGCAGAATCTTAAGGATTAAGAAATACTAACCAAATTAATTATAGCATGTGCTTTTGTTGATAAACCTCTAATGAAGTGGACTGTAATCCATGATAGTTTATGTCATAAAAAAAATAATTGGCAGTCTTTAAGGTGCCACAGAACTGTTGCTTTGGAACATTTTTCTTACTTTAGGTAGCTGCAATCCAATAAGTGCTCATTAAATTCACATGACATTTACACTGTATATTTATTTATTATATCTATACCCCATCTTGGCTCCAGGAATGCAAGGCAGCTTACATGGGGATCTTCCTTCACTTTATTCCCCACAGCGGTAAAACTATGTGGGTAGATTGGGATGAGACATGACAGATGACCCACTGCATTTTCAAGACCAAGGGTGGATTTGAATCTTATCACCCCAGTCGCAGTCCAGCTCCTTCATCAGGAGATGGAATGTTCTCCCCCGGAAGATGTGTGTGGTCTCCACTCTCCCAGTATTTAGGAAAATAAAAAAATAAAGTCACATCTCTTTTGCCACCCTTTTAAATTGGAACTGATTTTAATGATACTCGTTTTAATTTTAATATCAACTGGGTTGGTTTGACTACCTTGTTTTAAATACTGGATTTTGCTTTATTGTTTTAAAGTACCTTGAATGTATAAATAGAAAGTTGGGGACAATATTTAATAATAAAATAAAATAAAAATGAAATGATAATGAGATGTACTGTATAATTTATTGTGTACTGCTTTTATAAGCCACTTAGATTGCTTAAAAACACTTGAAATTAATAAATAAAACCAGTACACACACACTACAACAACTCTGTTTACTTCAAAAAAACATGCAGGTTTTACTTTTTTGAAGTAAAAACCCCATGTTCAGATGGGAAGCTGAGAGACAGACTTGATGGAAGTCATCTGGTGAGGCCATGGCTGCAGTGAGACTTGAATTTAAAACTCCCTATATTCAACCAATCTGTCATGAAAAAAAAACACCTCATTCAAATTTGTTAATAAATGTGTTGTATTTGTAAGATAATGTATATGATTGTGTATAAAAACAGTACATAATAAACCATACATAGATACAATATCTATTTAGAACATTTAATTGTACTATAAAAATATGATCAGGAGGCTAGAACAGTTTGATTAGGGAAACAGAATGGTCTTCATTTGTTTTTATTACTAGAGTTTGTAAGAAATGGTAATCTTGTGGCAATTAGGAGCCTCAGAAGACTAATTTAAATTCAGAACTAGAGAATTAAAACCTTGAAAGGAGGATTTACAGCTTTGTTTTCTTAAGAGTGTAAAAGGGTCTTCCTCAAACTGGGTGCTTGCAAGAATTGGCAGGGAGCATTGAGTTGTAGTCTGACACATCTAGTGGGCACCAAGCCTCTTGCAATTCACTTTTTCATTTTGTTAATATTTTTGTAGCCTCTTTGTACTTGTCTTTTGTGCTTTCTATTTTGTGGAATGTGGATGGGTAACCATTACAACGGAATAGTGAGAATGGTTTAGCTTGGCTGGTCTTCACCTTCGGCATCAGTTTCTACCAGTTTGTCTCCTTTGCCTTCTACAGCCTGAATATCTACATCCTTTGCAACTTTCTACCATTTTTTGTCCAGCTGCTTTTACTTTTACTTTTTATTTCTTCAGTAATTCGTTCTTTCTATTCCCCCCCCCAAAAAAAATCTGGGAATGTTTCAAATGTGCTCCTTCATAGCTGCATGACTATGCAGCAACATATAGCAGTCTGATTTTATTTTTCTTCAGCAGCACACACTTCAGCTGCACCAAGTTGTTCTTTTTATTTCCTATTTAAGTCTGGTAAAAGAGTTATATGAGAGCCAGTGTGGTATAGTGGTGAGGGCACCAGGCTAGAAACCTGGAGACCAGGAGCTCTTGTCCCGCCTGAGGCACGAAGCCAGCTGGGTGACCTTGGGCCAGTCCCCCTCTCTTAGCCCTAGGAAGAAGCAGGCAAGGGCAAACCACTTCTGAAAAAACTTGCCAAGAAAACTGCAGGGATTAGTCCAGGCAGTCCCCAGGAGCCAACAATGACTTGGGCACCAAAATAATAGATGAAAAGAGTTGTATAGGCCGCAGAGTGGGAGATGCGTGGGGGAAGCAGTACGTGGGGGAGTTAGTTTACTTCCTCTAAAATGGATATTTCCTTTTTTTTTTTTTACTGGACCACCTACAATTTGCTTGAATACAACATTCTGACTTTACGCAGACTGTTAGATGAAATCTACTTTTAAGGAAAACAAAATAGTGACTTTGCCAACTTAGTGTTGTCCCCAGTGCTTTGTAGTCCATTCATAGTGTTCCAAAATGCAGTGTACAGCGATCCAGTGTTGGAGGTGATGCAGCTCCAGATGGGACCATCTGAGTAGCAGAAAATGGCAGATGTGTCTGGATGAGATATGTGAACTCTCGGATACCAACTAACTTGCCAACATTGCCAGGTGGACTTTAGTCTCTGGGGGAATATGCCACAGTACTTATCTGCATATAGAAAAAGTGTGATAATTTAATGCAGCTTTTAAGAAACAGTAGGAAACTAAGTTATACCTTGTAGAGATGGCTCACAAGTGCACATTCAAAACTTAACTAAGAACATTTTTCCACCCTAGTAACTACAGTTTCCATAATTTCCTAACTAGCATGACCTTGTATTCAGAGTCTATCATTGGGAGAAAGTTAGGCCGGAGTTGCAAAACAGAGGTCAAGATACCCCAGGACTGAATGTGGCTCGTTGGCAGATCTGACCCATTCTCTGGCTCTTAGCTTAACCTCACTTGCTGGGTTGTGAAGCTAAAACTGGAGAGGAGAACCATGTCTGCTGCCTTGAACAATCTAAAAAGAAAGATGAGATATACTTCTAAAAATGTTTAAGTCGTGTTTTAGCATTCTACAATCCTGAACAGTACTAAACATGTATCAGGCTTTGATCTTGTAAACTGAAATACTTGTTTCTCCTACATATAAAACTAAAATTATAGGTTTCTGTATTGGTAGTTCTTAATCCTATTTAAATCAAATATATTTCAGTAAGGAAAGAAAGCCATGATCCAACAGAAACTCTAAAGGCCCTTAGGTGGTGATTTTGGATTATCTTATTCAGGATTTCCAGTCATGAGTGGCTTTTAAAATAACAAAGACTTTTATTTCCATGTTTCCCTTCCATGCAAAGTCTTGCAGACAATTGCTGTATTCAGTATGTATTAATCTTTATTAGCGGTACTTAAGCCAGAAACCTTTCTTCCTCCCCAGATTTATCTGACATTTCTCTGCAGTTGGTTTACATTTAGCTAAACCTCACCTCTGATATGGTGACCGCCCACATTTCATAGAGTCACGTCCTTCAGGCAAGGTGACATAAAAAAGTCAAAGCAAACACTCTGTGACTCTCTTGATGTCCCCTAGGTTGCTGGAAATGTGTCAGCTTTTGGCTCGCCTATCAGGGTCCAAGAGCACAGGAGTCAAATGTTTGAGATCACACCCTGATTGTCCTTTGAGGAAGGAGTAAACACTCTTCATTGTCTGAATGCTAAGGCAAATGGGAGCGTGGCTGCTTCACGGGCAGCAAAGAGCTAAGCTGCCCTGCTCCCTCCAAAGAGCAGGCAGGATAAATAAAAGGAAAGCAAGGCTGCTCTTTGGAGGGATTCACGGTCACACAGGGAGAGGGCTCAGTGGAAATAGGCTCTGTAAGCAATAGGACAACAAGAATCCACAAGAATGATTCTCCCGTTGGCAGGAAGATAGATGGCCTAAGTAACATCTCATGTCTGTTTCAGAACACTAGAAATAAAGCAACTGGAAACTGGATCATCAGCAGAAAGAATGTGCCATGAGAATAATAGGTTAGCTGAACCCAAGATATTTTGCTATCAGAGGTTATAGAGACATCATGTAACTCCCCTTTCTTCCCTCTTACTCCTGTTCCAACCTGAATGGCAACTCAATCCTACTTCAGCACAAGGGACAACATCCTCCACTGCATATGTGGACAGCAGAATAATTTAGGTGACAGCAGGGTAGGCCACATGGGACACTAATTCTCAGCCAGTACCTTTCCATCAAGTATCTATTGTTTGTTATGGTCACCTAAGCCTGTCTTCTGGTACAGCCAGCTCCAGGAACATGCTTGTTTTTGAGCATGATACATTCCAGGTAGGCCTGCTTAAAATGGGAAAGTTAATTAGCCCTAGATAAAGGGACTTTGCATTGCTCAGTACATACAAGAATTTAATCAGAGTTAATCATTAAATATGGACATCATTTCTACTGGGATAGAACTGGCATACATTCCCCTAAGAGTTTTTTTTTTTTCTTAAAGCTTTAAAGTATAAATAGCAAGAATGCATAAGCCATTGTCTTTCTATATCTATATTCTTCATTCACATAGCCTAGGAACCATGTGCACCTAAGAAGTTTGTTTGTTTGCTTGCTTGTTTATTTATTTAGTCGTCATATTTATATGGCCGCCCTTCTCACAAAAAGTGACTCTGGGCAGCATACAATAAAAACTATAAAGCGATAATATAAAAAACAATTAACAAATCTAGAAAATTTAAAACATTGTGATTTAAAAGCAAAGAGGGGTAGCAGATATTAACTACAATGGAGCCTGGTCCCTTGGGGCCCCCAGGCCTGATGGCATAATCAAGTGTTCAGGGACTTCTGGAAAATTAACAGGGATGGAGCCAACCTCACTTCAACGGGGATGATGCTCCATAAGACGGGCACCATGGCAAAAAGGCCCACCTCCTGGATCCTACCAAGTGTAGCTCCCTGGCAGATGGGACCTGCAGCATACCTCTTCTGCCAGATCTGATGGGTTGGGCAGATGTAATCAGGAAGAGACAGTCCCTCAGATAACCCAGTCTCATGCCATGAAGGGCTTTAAAGGTCAAAACCAGCATCCTGAATTGGACCTGGAAGCAAATTGGCAACCAATGCAGCTCATGGAGCAGAGATGTAATGTGTGCTGTTCTAGAGGCACATATAACTGCCTGTGCCGCTGTACTTTGCACCAGATGAAATTTCTGGATACTCTTCAAGGGCAGCCCCGTGTAGAGTGCATTACAGTAGTCCAATCGGGAGGTTACCAGGGCATGAGTGACCGTTAGCAGAGCCTCCCGATCTAGGAACAGGCGCAACTGGCACACGACACAAAGCTGCACATAGGCTTTTCTAGCCATGACTGACACCTACTCTTTGAGCAAGAATCATGAGTCTAGAAGGACCCTAAGTTGCATACCAGGTCTGTTTGGGGCAGTGCAACCCTATCCAGCACCAAAGATGGCATTGTCCCAGAACTGGCAGTCCCCAAAACTCAGAGCCACTCAGTCTTGCCAGGGTTCAGTTTAAGCAAGTTGTTCCCCATTCAGACCCTCACAGCCTCCAGACACCCAGGTAAGACATCAACATCATTGCTAAATTTGCCAGGGCCAGAAATGTATAATTGGCTGTCATCAGCGTACTGACGATACCTCGCCCCATGGTGGCAGATAAGCTCATCCAGCAGCTCCATGAAGATGTTGAATAGGAGCAGAGAGAGCACCAAACCTTGTGGCACCCCACCCAGTAGGTGCTGAGGGCAGGATCTCTCCCCCTCAATCACCACCCCGATATTGATGCCAGAGAAAGGAGACAAACCAGCACAACACAGTGCCATCCATCCCCAGTCCTCAGAGCCAGTCCAGGAGGAATCCACGTTTGATGATATCAAAAGCCACTGAGAGGTCAAGCAGAGCAAGGATGGATGCATGACCCCCATCTCGCCCTTGCGAGATCATCCAAAAGTTTGCTTTTTGGTTGTTTTGCACATAGTCAAATTTTTGCCTTCATTGTGTATCAAGCCTATCCAGAACATCTTTCCTCTTTCTATTGCTAGAAAATTATACAGGGAACCTGTATAGAAAGTTTCCAATTGCATAACTTCACCTGCAATGTGCAGAGAGTGGTGAGGAGAGGGGTGGAGTTTCTGGGTATGCTCACTTTTCCTTTGCAGATCATAAGGAGAACTCCTGAATAGTCACCAAACATGTAGAGCACTTCAAGTGAACACAGCATGTTCCAGAAGTCTTGAACTACAGCTTCCACAATCCCTAGTCAACGTGGCCTTTGGCCATGTTAGTTACAGAATACGGGAGGTGTAAGGTTAGGAAAACAGCCTTCCAATAATTCCTAGAACTCTGATTCACTGTGTAAGAGAGTGGAGACTCCAGCTTTATGGGGCAGGGCTCTGTGAATGTGTGTTCCTGGGAAAGGTGAGATAGGTCTGAGAAATATTTCTGCTCAGTGAGTCTAACATAAATCAGCGTAGAAAGTGTTGCAAATATTAAATGCTAACTTTATTGTTGGGTCGATAGGATGTTTTGCTGTATAATATCGTGGTTAATTACTGATACTTACAACTTCTCCAATATCTGTAGAGGTTGGGTCGGTTTGCATATATTTCACAGAGTGTCTCCCAGTCTGGACAGAACCAACCTTTCTAATTTCATTCTGTGTTTTCAAACCCATCCATAAGCCGTTTTCGAGAATATGATTCCCAATCAAAACGTTTGGTGGTCACATTTGGCAGTTTCAGAAAGTATCGTGGGTGGGCTCTCTTATTGAATGGCTGCCTTGGAGATTGTCCAATTGCAAAATGGCTGCTACAAAACGCACAGTTCCCACGAGTCAAGCTGGTAGATTGGTTTGCATAAAGGAAAAGTGACAACACACAGGGGTAGAGGGACCATACACAACAGTCAGCTATAGTTTGGGCTGCTTTTGAATATGGGTTTAGCACTCTTCTGGAATTGTTCTAAACACTTGCACAAAACCAGAGCAAGTTTTGAAAGATGGCTAAATTAATCAATCTAGTCATCTGTCAAAACTTACCTCCTCCCTCAGCCCCAGTCTCATCTCACTGAGGAGAACTGGCTGTAGTGTGATACAACTTGGGACATCTGTTAGCTGAAATTATTATCTCTCTCTGCCTAATGGAGGAACTGGATCTGCAAGAAGGCTATAGGTTGATCCAAATCTGGAAGTTTCTTCTTATTACTGCATTTTTCTCATGAAGAACAACCTCCTCGGTTCTTCTGGCACTCACTTTACATTTTTTCTCAAGGCTTCCATAGATTGCGTGTGCGCACATGTGTGTGCATTTAAGGTGCTTATCCCCAGTTGAACACTATAATATGTATTTTAGGTGACTCTGATTTCACCGTCAAGGATAAGTCAGAATCATGCCCATAGTGAATTTTCTCCCAGTAGCCATGAGGTTCTAACACAGCTAAGAGCCTCCTCCATAAAGTTATAAGGAATTTTGAAGGATCAAAACAGGGAGCAAAGCATCCATCTCTTTTACACTAGAAAAGTCCAGGTCACTATTATACCACCATGGTGGGGAAACAGCTGAGGTTTGTAGCCCAGGCAGCTGAGAGAGAGAGGGTTGAATGCTATGTCCTTATTCAAAATAACTTGGTAATATTTTGGCAGCATACAACTTGCTCATATTATAATCAGATGGCAGTTGGCCACAGGGACAGAGAATCTGAGATTGTTATTACTTCCCTTTGGAGATTGTTTTCTCACTTAACAGATCCTAGTCTGGAAGTTTTCTCTGGCACTCAAAGAAATAGTTTATCAATGCTTGATTAAAATTCATGGGCAATTCAAGGAGGGACATATAATTTTAGCTCTGAAAGGAAAAGAGCTGTATTCACCATGGCATTTTCCAGGTGCCTTTGAAAGTGTTTAAAGAAATTCCTGAGCTATGTTTACAAAATCTCCCCCCAACCCTCCTCCTCTCCCCCCCTCCCCCAGTGCTCAAGAATTGCTTACATTTTCATGGATAGCTATAGTTTCAGTGTATGGGGGAAGGGGAGGGAAGGAAAAGAAATAAACTTTTTAAGAAGGCCAGATTTCAAACTCTTACCATAAAGAAAAACTGATGGCTTTAAACTGCTTGTATTTCCAGTTTCTGAGAGAACTGCTGGAAAGTGCTATACAAAACGACGTTTCTTTTGGAACTAAGCAGGTTAGTTTCATTACTGAACTTCACCGTTGATGTAAAATAAACTCGATCTCTTGTTAAAGGTTGAGGCTGTCCTGAAAATATGGAGATTGATTGATTGAGCCCTGTAAACCAGCTTTCCCCAATCTGGTCCTTGCCAGATATGTTGGACTACAAACCCCATCATCCCAGTCATAATCCAACTCATTTATTCCCACCTCTGCTACTCCTACTGACAACGTGTTCACAGTGTGGGAGGAGAGCCGCATTAGTCTATGGTGGCAAAAAATCAGGAGGGGTCTTTCCTGACTCCCACATTTTATGATATGTTATGAATTTTATGAAAAGGCATAAAGCCATCACTTCAGGATGAAGTGAGCTTCAGCTCATGAAAGTTGATGCCCCCTCATAAAATCTGTGAGTCGGAAAAGCTGCTACCAGACTCCTGACTTTTTTGACAACCTGTTCACGTCTGTGTGAAAAGACCAAGCCCCCATACCATTTGGAGGGAAGGAGGGACAAAAGGGGTCCGAAATATCAGCATTTCATCATCTGGGCTTTTTCAGTGCACTCACGGTCCCCAACTGTTGTTTCAGTGGGCACTATTTACATCCTCATAAAAAACGTGGTGGACCAGCATAGACAAGCAGGTCATCTTATTTATTTATTTATTTTAACATTTTACATGACCCTCCCTCCCATTAGGTTTCTAGATGGTTTACAGCTCTTCATATAATTTTTTTTAAGGAAAGTTAAAACAATTCCTAAAGATCTCTTTAAATGAAAAGAAAAAACTCCAAAAGGATTGGGTGAAACAAAATGGTTTAAGCCCTCTCTTAAATGATGAGCAGCCAATTTTAATGGGAGTTCAGTGTATATTTCAAAGGGGTGTTAAAAATGCAAGTAATTTATTATGCTCACTTATAACCATAATATGCTTCTCATGGTATATTTACCTACAGCACCCATCCCAGAGGGATTGTTGTTGTTGCTGTTGTTATTTCACAGGATGATATTCTATAGATTGCAAATTGAGAAGTGCTGGTTCAGGCAATTGCTTTAGGTTCACAAAAGGCAAGTTATCTGACAAAGGGATTGCCATGAGTCTGCTCAAAACTGAGAGTGACTAATGTTCCCTCCTAAAGAAGTTCCTCCTAGAATATTAATAGCACTGGTAAGGGTGAATTTAGCTCTACCCAGAAGAATGCAAAGGAAAGACGAGGGCACTGGGAATGAGAATTTCACTTCCTGTCATCTCCAGAATGCAGGCTCAGTCTTCTTCCATAAGAAAGCTTTACAAAAACACAATTTTGGGCTCCTGGAGAGTCCTGCTCTCTACCTGCCCATAAGGGGTTCCACAGTGTGGCTGGAATAGCTTAGTTTATTTCCCTTGTGGGCAGCTGGCAAGTAAACCCTGCCAGCTTCCTTTCCCCCAGACTAATAATTTGGTGGGAATTAGGCTCTACTTGTATAATGACATGCCTTACACCTCACATTCTCCTCCTTATTCCCACCTCCCCAAACGCCTGGCAGTAGGTTATTTCTGAGGTTACTTGTGAAAGTGCAGAGGTTTGTTCTGGTGGCAGGTAGATGCCACGGTTCTCTGTCAGTAGCTTGCGCACTGTATAGTTGGGAATTTCTACTCCTGAACGCCTTTTAAAAATACTGTCTACTCTGGGTTGCTTCCCTAAGGAGAAAAGAGACTTAGGAAAAAGTTCCAGAATTTTTTTTTTTTTTTTTGGCCCAGAACAATAATTGGAAGCATATGTGAAAATGTGTGTTGCTTCAGAAAAAAAATGTACAAAGACAGCCAGTGATACCGCTGTGAAAATGTTTTTCTGTATCTCAAATATATTTCAAGTGTAATTAAAATTCCTTAATACCAACTAAAATAGAAATTGCCTTCTATTCTTTGACAAACCTGCTAAAAACAAACACACTAAAAACTAAGGTTGGAATTCAATTTTTGACTTTCCTTTCATTGTACCTCTCCACTAGGAACAGCTCAGACTCCAAATCCCTTGCGAGGTTGTGTTGATCACAGCCAAAGAGCCTTTGCCAACGTGGCCCCTTCCAGCGTATTGAACAACAAGTATAATGTTGAGCTGAGTTTGTCAAATAGTTTAAGAACACAAACTTCAAATGATTTACGCAGAATCATGGCCAAAGGGTATCTGATGATATATGAACGGCCTGCCTGCCTTCCCTCTTCTTTTTTGTTACAAAGCTGAATCTGTCCATTAGTATTTTTTTAACCTGAGGAACAGAGGCCTGTACTTTGACTAGGAACATCAGGGTTCAGATCCCTGCTTACCTATGAATTCCAGGGCAAGTCAGTCCTGGGCCATTTGCTATAGCTTACATTGCTCAGATTTTAAAATGTACCAGCTGGCGCACAAATATAATACTCATTCATATATTCAATTAAACGCATGGACTTTAAGAATTAACTTGGACTTCAGTAATAAAATGTTCAGCTGCAATGTGTTTTTATTTTCTATTATGTATTTTATTTGTTTTTATCTATTTCATTTTAAGCCACCCAGAGTCATGTATATGAGATGGGCGGCTATATAAATCAAATAAATAAATAAAGACCACATCAGGATATGTGATAATGTTCTAACTAATGCCAAGATACATTGAGTCAAGCTGCGCTTTTGAAGCCTGCCAGACTAATATGGAATCACACAAAGGCCTTCAAGTACCACAGCTTTAGAAAATGGTGCACACGAGGCACTCCCAATCTCTTTTTAGGGATTCAGAAAGTTGTCCTGCAGAAATGCAAAACACCAGGGGTATCCACAGGGTGTAGTCAAAAAGTCAAGATGGCAGCCACAAGGGTGTGACTAGCTCCGCCCCTTTCAATTTACATCGCACATGTAAAAAAACAACGGAACTTCAGTTGCACCCTCGTGGCTGCCATCTTGACTGAAAATTGGTGGTGCAGTTTCCAAGGGTGAAAGTTAAGTGATAGGCAAAAACTGTAGGTGTGTTAAAAGTGCAATTGTTTTACTTTTTGAAAAGCTATAAAATGTAGGAAAAAGGTCAACCATTTCAGCCCCAGCGTCACCAGTAGGCTGTGGGAGGAGGAGATTCAAGCCAGGCTGAAAAAGATTGCTGCAGCTTCTCTCGTAGGATACCAGGAATTATGCTCTGGTCATAATTCCAGAATAACATTCTGGGCACCCTAAGAACAAGTAAATAAAATGGATACACTGTGAGGTGGGATAAGAGCTACCATGCTTACCTGCATCCTACCCAGTATCATGGCAGAGGAAAGAAGACCCCATGGAATGCTGCTTCTTATAATCTTTCCTGGATAGTAATATCATGGATGGGAGTACCACATTGCACACCAACATTTGTGCTTTGCTGCCACAGTGAGTAGGATACCAGGAACCATGGAGGAAAAATAGACTTACAATGCCTTATCCTCTCCCTCTTGGACATGGTATGGATTCACTTAGAGGAACTAGTAGGTGCAACAGTAATCTTGAGCAGTGATGTGGATTCACTGCAGTGGGGGTTGAGAACAGCAAAGCCAAGGGCCCTCCAAAACTCAGAACCAGCACTACGCAATTGTTTTTGTCTGTATGCCCTGCCACATGTCCCAGCTGCTCTGATGCCATAAACCTTTAACCTTTATATAGTTCTCCTCCACTTAGGGATATAGCTCTAGTTTGGTGTGATTTGGATGTGTGCTGAGCTTCACCATCCCCAGTTGCACGGCACCAAATTCAGTGATGCTGTTTGAGAGACTTGGCAGAGGTAGGTGGGATCAGAGACTTACAGAAGAGGGACTCTAAGAATGCATCTGAACCAGATCTGTAAAAGCGTGCCTACAATTGCTCCAAAGAACAGATTTATTAGACTTAAAATCATTCAGCAAATGTGTCTTTGTATTTTCTTTTTCAGACAAATTCTTCCTTTTATTCAGAATTACCCCCATTCACCCTTTTGGCAATATTAGCAGAATTATTTAATTAATTTGTTGAATCACTTTTCACATGTTTGCATGTATCTGCATGTGTGCATACTGAACAGTGTGTGAGGATCAGAATGGTCATGGGCAGACCCACTGGGAATTGTATTTTGTTTTCTTCCCCTGAATATATCAAGCTGTTTGCTTTCAGGAGCTGCTTTTGAAAAGCCCCCCAGTTTCAAAAGCTATGTATCAGGTATTCCTCCTAAGTTATTTCCACAGCCCCTTCCCTTGGTTGGAAGCACCGTGACTATCACACAGCCTAATCTAAGGACTATAAAGTCACTGTCTAGCTTGATCCACAATGGAGTAGAAAGTTGACCCATTCCCCGCATTATCAGTCAGCTAAAATAGTGGGAGGCCCACCAGATCCCTGAAGGAAGAGTAGAAGAAACTTTATTGGAAGACAATGCCCCCAGATGAGGATCTCTTTAACAGGGGAGAGAACTAAATGAATGTTTAGATGAATTTAAGGAAAGTCTCCAAAGAATAAAGCATGACTTGATGGAGTTGAATAATTAGTTTATTTTACATTTCTTGAAATCCATCTCTAGCTGAGTTGCTGAGGACCTGTAGAATTTTGATAGTTATAAAATAACTCTTTGTGGCCCCTAGAGCAAATTCTGGCCATTATTACTGAACATCGTTAGTATAGTTTTCTGCTGTTTCAAAGGCATGCAAATACTTCAGTGTAAGCTGTACAAGAGGCTTCTCCTTAACAGCCTTCTCCAAAGTCAAGGAAAACAAAAACCTGGCTCTGCCCCTCTTCATCTTCATACAGTCCACTATGGCCCTTGGGCTCCTCCCAAATGTTAAGTATGGCTCTCAGCCACCAAAAGCTTGCCTACACCTCTTGCAGAGTGACCCGTTGGATGGTGGAATGAATACTCTGTGTGCGTGTGTACACACACACACACACACAAACGCACATACATAGGCTCCATTTTCAGATTTAAAATAGCCCATCTGTAAAATGGAACATATACACAACATGATAGGGATCAAGAGCTTCCAGTGTCTCCATTTATAATAGCCTAAGAGCTGATATTTTCCTTGTATCTCACCCCCTCTTTTTTTAAACTTCTGGCCCATGTATTATTTTCATGCTGTTTTGATAGCTTTTCTGTCTTTAGTTCTATTTTATATTTATTTGTTCTCTTTTTTTCTAGTAGGGAGGAGAAGAGAAATAAAGCTGAAATGACAGAGACGTATCTATGTCAAATCGGACAAGAATGTAATTGGGAAAGAATTTCTTGATAGGAAATGTGAAACGATGCCCCTTCCTTCCTTCCTGACTTGCAAGCTGTGACTGATAGGTGAGCTCTGAGGAGCCATATGGTCAGAAATTTTGAAAGGACAGATCTAAAAGGAGACCAGGACTAAACAGAAGGGAAGGGGAAATAGGCTAGTAATCTGAACCAAGATCTGGGAGATGAAAACTGGTCAGGGTGAGATAAATTGCTACAACCAACTCTTCTTTCACTCACAGTGTTGTTTTATGTACTTCTTTTTCAAGTGTGCTGGAAAGAAGTCTCAGTTTCTCCCAGATGTTTGAAATAGTTCTCATAGAATTGTAATCAAAAACTTGCTGGGCTGTGACTGAGTTGGAAGTATAGGAGTTCAGTAGTATCAATCACAATGCGGAAGATGGACTGATATTTTAATTGATGGGATTGCTGGAGTGTATTTATTTCACACCAGCTGTCTCCTCACTGTTCAAATGTGGCCAACTTCAGTCCTATTCAGGGACAGGCAATGGGTGTCCTTCTAATGGTGACCTCCAGTCCCATCAGGCCTACTGTTCATGGCTAATACTGAGGCATGGTGGGAATGGAACCCAACAAAATCTGGAGGGCTGTAGATTGTCCCAAAATAGTAGCTAATATTCTACACAGCAGAAACACAACCCTCCCAGAAAAAAAATACTGGCACGGAAAGTGGGTAAATCATGAATATTAGGAATGATAAAATAAACAGGATGGCAAAGCTTCTTACTTCTGCAGTTGTGTGGAATGACGTTTTTGGTTGTACAGAAGTGCTGCTATGAAAGGAGTTCTATTGTCATTTCAAGGTCACGGTTCCTGTTCATGTGATATTTGATCTATGGACATCCAGCTCATTGCTCACGTTCTTAACTGTTCCACTGCTCCAACATTCTAGAATATCTGAAGGATCAGCTGATATATGAAGAAGGAAACTGGCTCTGATTGGTTATTTTACAAAAAATAGACTAGCTTAAGTGGACATTGGATCACCCTGTGGTACCTTGGCTGTTGTTGCATATTTCAGCATTGGCAGAATTGTACTCAAAACAGAGCTAGTAAGAAACCAAAATATTGTGTCAACATGCTCGGGAAACTCCAAAATTTGCACAAGGAAAACAATATCCTTAAAAATGCAGGTACAATATATACTGTATATTATAAGCCCTAGTGAATGTTATAGATTTGATACTTTCAACAATTCTATAGCTCTAAGCAGATTTGGACCTGATCTGTATTGTGCCTGACACTATTGGGAAAATTATTGAAGAACAAGATACAGTATAAATCACAAAATGCATTCTAATAGGGGTGAATATGTGTAGCTCAGGGTTGAACTGTGGAGTCCTTGGGGTTCTCTGAGCTTGGTTCTTTTCTTGCAAACGTTTCATTACCTGGCTAGGTAACATCTTCAGTGCTAGAATAGAATGGGGTTTGCTTTCTGTTTATATACTGTGGCATACCCTGCCAGTGTTGGTGGGGTGGGGGTTTTGTTTTGTCTGAATACCAAGCTTCCAAGAATTCTCTTGCATTTTAGACCAAGCTAAATCCAAAAATGCAAGAGAATTCTTGGAAGCTTGGTATTCAGACAAGGCAGCAATCAACAGACACATAGAGATAAACAGCATCTACACGCTATTCAAAAGAGACAATAGAAAAGAAAACAAAAGACCAGAACATCTCCTCACCAGCAGTCATCACCAAGTACCCTAATCAAGGAACTACCAGAGGAACAAAACAACCCCCCCCCCCCCAACACTGGCAGGGCATGCCACAGCACATAAATAGAGAGCAAACCCCATCCCATTCTAGCACTGAAGATGTTACCTACCTGGGTAATGAAATGTTTGCAAGAAAAGGACCACGCTCAGAGAACCCCAAGGACTCCACGAAATGCATTCTAGTCCCAACCCCATGTGTTATCTTGATCAATCTTTTCCAAAGAAAATTCCTATTCTTGAGCTGGTAATTGCCAATGGCACCAATGGAGCAATTTCTTCCCATGTAAGTAGCACCTGTAAGTTTCACCTCTTGCCTGCAATCCTATATCCACTTACTTGGGAAGAGGTGCATCTATGAAAGGGGGCCTCAGAAACTTCTGGATGATGTTATGTGATTGGATGGTCATGGTTGCTATCTTGACTTTTTTTTACCTCCCCTGTGAACACCTCTGCCTCAGAATAAGCTCACTGAATCTACTGGCAGTTACTTCTGAGTAAATAATCAGAGAATTGTGCTCTTGGTCTTCTCTACTCTTAAGAAGATCTGGTGCCTTCTATGTGTGTTGAAGTTCAGCTCCCATAATCCCCAGCCAAATGGCATTGGCCTGCATCGCTCTATGGAACAATTTAAGGACTTCTTATTTAGGAAGGTCTTTCATTTTTCACCATGAACAATAACAGTTTTAGGTAAATGTGACATTGACTGCTCAGTATTTCTTTTGAAAGCTTTAAGTGGGAAGAGAATTTGTATCTATAATGATGCATACAGATGAATTTGTTTATACATTGTAGGAGGAAAGGTGTTACTTGGCTGAACTGTAGGCTTTTAGTATTCTCTTACTGTAAGGAATAGAAGGGAGAAGGAACTAAACACATTCTGAATAGATATTTCTAAGTTTCACTGTCAGTCAAGGATGAAATTAGCAAATGTAGGAGAGAAAGTGAGGAGGAGGAATGGAAATACTGGAAAAGGAGGAGAGAGAAACTACAAGAAGGACAGAGCAAACTAATAAATAAAACAAAAGTTTGGTTGAAAAAATATGTTTTGTCAGAAGAAAACATTTATCTTCCCTTTTTATCTTTATAAAAGGGAGCTGAGCTTATTAAAAGGAAAACTCCATCCCTGGAGTTCATCCCCATATACATTCTGGGAGCTGACTCCAAAACTCTTGCTCAGCACAGCCAGTGTGCCATGCACTGATCACATTTTCTCTCCTGGAAGCAAGTCTGAGGACTGGACAAGAAAAGAGGAAAAGGGAAAGCTGCCGTGTGGCCATCTGCATTTCTTCCCTTGATGGAGTTGGTGCCACATGAGGAGGACATCATCACAGAACCCTTGGCTCTGATTAAGTCAGAACTGCCATGGAAGCAACTGTCAGAGTATCTTTTATATTTTTTGTTGTGGCAAGATCATCCCTGGTGAGGACAACGCTTGGATAGATGGATGGCTGCATATGCAACATTGGATTAAAGGACTTGAGAGCCTGGAGCTGAATCACCTTCTACACCACATCACTCCAATCCATGCATTGTATCAGCCTTGAAAATAAGACTCCAGAAAGTCCTAGCTTGGGAAACAAATACTAGTCTGCCAACCGATGAGAAATGGGAAGTTCTGCACCTTCTCCTTTGTCCGCTGCTTTTCAATACCTCCTTCCTTTCTGTCCATTGGCCATCTTTAGTGTTTTAATATTGGGTTCAGAGGAAAGACCTCCCACAACCATTTGCACACCCAGCTGCATGCCACACCTTGGTACTGACACTGACCAGGCAAACATTTCCCTGGACTATCTGTTGGAAGCAATGCTTCATTTAGCACTAAGTAGATCTAGGATTCAGCACAGTTTAGAAATCACACTTTCTCTCTGAGACGTTCTTTCCTTGAGGTACCACATACGTGGGGTGCTATTGTAGTTGCTCTTTCACTGACAAAGTTAATCTGCACATGATGCTCTTCATGTATTATAGGCAACAAGCAATGCACTCTCTACTTTATACACAGTAGGCCGGCTGGTAGCTCTGCAGGTGATCACACAGAAGGAGACATGGCTTTACAAGTAGAATTCTTACTTTGTCCATAGGTATAGCAATGGGACAGTTCAGTTGTTGAATTTCTATTCATCACAAATTTCAAGAGCATAGGAGCAGAAAACAGTCCAGTGAATTCCAGTCAGTATTTAGGGTGAAATGAAAACATGGAGTGCCGTCTTAGACCAGTCACTTGCTTTATATATATAATTGCTAAATATGTTGAGCTTCAGTCAACAAGAGTTAATTAAATTAGCTCCTATGCATAACGTAAGTAGCATAATATTATAATATTAATCCATGTTTTACTTCTGAATGTTATTTAAGAAAACAAAGCGAACAAAGAGAAAAAGAATAAAACAACAAAAAGAGAACAGAAAAAAGAGAAAGCAATGCAGCAACAGCAAAAACCATGTACAGGTGAAACTCGAAAAATCAGAATATCGTGCAAATGTTCATTTATGTCAGTATGGCAACTCAAAAGGTGAAACCAATATATGAGATAGACGCATTACATGCAGAGCGAGATATGTCAAGCCTTACTTTGGTATAATTGTGGTGATTATGGTGTACAGCTTATGAAAACCCCAAATTCACAATCTCAGAATATTAGAATAGTGTGAAAAGGTTCAATATTCTAGGCTCAAAGTGTCCCCCTCCAATCAGCTAATGAATCCATAACACCTGCAAAGGGTTCCTGAGCCTTTCAATGGTCTCTCAGGCTGGTTCAGTAGGAATCACAAGCATGGGAAAGACTGCTGACCTGACAGTTGTGCAGAAAACCATCATTGACACCCTCCATAAGGAGGGAAAGCCCCAAAAGGTAATTGCAAAAGAAGTTGGATGTTCCCAAAGTGCTGAATCAAAGCACATCAATAGAAGGTTATGTGGAAGGGAAAAGTGTGGTAGAAAAAGGTGCACAAGCAGCAGGGATGACCGCAGCCTGGAGAGGATTGTCAGGAAAAGGCCGTTCAAAAGTGTTGGGGACTTTCACAAGGAGTGGACTGAGGCTGGAGTTAGCGCATCAACAGCCACCACACACAGACGGATCCTGGACATGGGCTTCAAATGTCGTAGTCCTCTTGTCAAGCCGCTCCTGAACAACAAACAACATCAGAAGCGTCTTACCTGGGCTACAGAAAAAAAGAACTGGTCTGTTGCCCAGTGGTCCAAAGTCCTCTTTTCTGATGAGAGCAACTTTTGCATCTCATTTGGGAACCAAGGACCCAGAGTCTGGAGGAAGAATGGAGAGGCACACAATGCACGATGCTTGAAGTCCAGTGTGAAGTTTCCACAGTCTGTGTTGATTTGGGGAGCCATGTCATCTGCCGGTGTTGGTCCGCTGTGCTTCATTAAGTCCAGGGTCAACGCAGCCGTCTACCAGGAGATTTTGGAGCACTTCATGCTTCCTTCCGCAGATGAGCTTTATGGGGATGCTGACTTCATTTTCCAGCAGGACTTGGCACCTGCCCACACTGCCAAAAGTACCAAAACCTGGTTCATTGACCATGGGATTACTGTGCTTGATTGGCCAGCAAACTCGCCTGACCTGAACCCCATAGAGAATCTATGGGCATTGCCAAGAGAAAGATGAGGGACATGAGACTGAACAATGCAGCGGAGCTGAAGGCCGCTATTGAAGCATCCTGGTCTTCCATAACACCTCAGCAGTGCCACAGGCTGATAGCATCCATGCCACGCCGCATTGCGGCAGGCATTGCTGCAAAAGGGGCCCAAACCAAGTACTGAGTACATATGCATGCTTATACTTTGCAGAGGTCCGATATTGTTCTATTTCCAATCCTTGTGTTATTGATGTCATGTAATATTCTAATTTTCTGAGATTGTGAATTTGGGGTTTTCATAAGCTGTACGCCATAGTCATCACAATTATACCAAAGTAAGGCTTGACATATCTCGCTTTGCATGTAATGCGTCTATCTCATATATTGGTTTCACCTTTTGAGTTGCCATACTGACATAAATGAACATTTGCACGATATTCTAATTTTTCGAGTTTCACCTGTATACTGTAATAGAATCATTATAATATTAATTCATGATAATTCATATTACATAAGATTTGAAAGATCTAGCAGTGGTAGAAAGGTTATTAAAGCGGTGCCAGTTGACAGAGGAATCCTTCGAGAGGAAAACAAAAGCCACAATATTTTGAAAAAAACTGAAATGGCACAATACTGTTGTGGAAGAAGAGTTAACAGTGCTTCAAAACAGCACATTTTTTTCAAACTGTAAATGCATACAAGTAATATTCCTATCCTAAGTATGATCGGTATGTACATAAGCTATAGGGAAGAAATCGTAAAAGAACTTAGCTAGTTCCTTCTAATTCCCCAGAAGTTATGTGTGGTCTCTCTTGCATTCATCATAATTAAAAAGTCTCCTCCTCCTCCTTCAAATATTTATTTCAATTTTTTCCAGCTTGTACCAAGAAACTGCTGTTAGACATAATGGTTATGAAACTAGATGCTTTTTGCCTCCTGTGCAAGTGGATGGCAGTGTCAGCAGAGCAAAGAGCATTTATCTATCAAACAGAAAGCCAAAGAATACAACAGAAATTACCATCAGTTATTTGTCTGTCTCAAGATAATATGTTTTTGACTGAACTTGTCAAAGCCAAATGTCTATTTTTGCTCATTTGATGTATAATAGGTTACAAATAATTATCACAATTATATTTGGGCTGAATAAGAAAGCTATGAAATGTTTTGGATTTGGTGTGGAAATTACTTGAGAACACGCAGGAGCACAAATGAAGAATCACTTGGTAACTCATTAGAATAGTCTTGTGGCTTTCCAGAATCACATGTGCTGCTGCGGGAACTAACAGTTCCACCTAAAAGTCATGTGGCCAAGTATACATTAAATTAATTTGCTAATCAAAATGTCATGCGGTGCTTTACTGTATGCTCTGATGAAAACAAGGTATATTTATGGCCACAGCATTCCCACAATCTACTAAGGAAATTTCCATAAAAAAATTTAGATGAGGTTAGTCTGGCATTGTTCTTGACAAATCTACACTGACTTCTAGTAGTAACTGCTTTCAGATTGATTACAGATTGTTCCTTTTTTCATCTGCTCACAATCTTCCCAGATAGCAGCCTCAGAAATAACTGTTCTAGAGTTATCAGATTCTCCTTTTTCTCTTTTTTGAAGATAAGGGACAACATTCGTTCTCCAAATATCTGATACATCACCTACTCTCCACAGTTTCTAAAAAGTAAAACACAGAGGTTGGCCCAGACGCCAAGCAGTAATTGTAGTAGTTTTGGATGCAATTCATCTGGCCCTGGGGATTTCAGTTCAGGAGTAAATAGGTTTTCTTTGAGGATGTTTCTGTCCACCTCAAATGACAATCCAATTTTTCCAATCTGAAACTCGTAATCTTCTGGTAGAATACTTACTTTCTTGGTAGTGGTTGAGTTTGTTTTGTTAGCTTTACTTTTGTTCCACCAGGCTGAGTCATACTGCCTTCTTGCATTAAGAACTCCAGCTCATATTGTTTATTTCCTGTACTTTGAGCATTAGTATATAGGCAATAACATTCATGAATTTAAGAACCAATGTTCTTCCTGGTTCTTTTTTTTAATAAATGAATGACAGGATATATTATACCTATAGTCTCCATTCCTGCTTCAATCACAAATTGTTAACTGAATCCCTTTAGTCAGTCTTGCAGCCAGACTGCTATCTTTCCCCCCATGGAATCTCCTGATGAGGAACAACCCATTTTGTGTCTGCATCTGCCACTGAAAAAATGCACCCTACGGTCCCAGAAACCAAATACTACATACCCACCCAACTTCCATTGTCAGGGGTTTACATGCATTATCCTTTCCCCACTTTCCCTTACACAGAATGGAAGGATGGATAAGAATGCCACGGGAACATGTCACAAACCCTTAATCGAATTGTAACACAGCACACTGTTTTAATATTTGCAACACACAAAAACAACCACAGTCATGCAAAAAATACTGTCTTCTGCTAGGGATAATGGGAGCAGTAGTTCAGCAGATCTGGAGGGTGCCAGCATGATCAAGTACTAGTGCAATATAGTATCCTTTCTCTTACTTTGAGCTTGAAATGTTTTCATCAAAGTCAGGAATAGGTAGGTAACTGTTGCAGCCAGTGGTTACACTTTTAAAATGGGACGGGGGAGAGTCCTATGGGTATTTGGTTTCCAAAAGCTGTGGGGGACCTAACTGGTGATGTCATAATGTTGCTGGGGGAGCAGGGATTACATTTTCAGCCTAATTTAGGAGGTAAGAGTTGGAAAGATTTTGAAATAAAATGGGTGCCTTTAGCATTATTAAGGCATCAGCCCTCAATCTGCCCCTTTATATCCCAAAGACTTAGAAAAGTTGGTGCCGCTTTTTAGGGGTGCAGATTTCAAAAGACTAAATCAGTGCTTTAACCTTCTGCATGGGCTTAAGCAATTCACCCTTTAACCCCCTACCCCAAGCAATAATGTCCAAAAATATTGGCACTGTGGGGTTAAGAAGCTCTTGGGGGGACACAAAAGTTAATATTAAAGGGTTAACAAACTGGGCCTCACATTTACCACTAAGAACAGGCAACTCTACCGGTAAGATACACATATTGAACCAAACGATGAAGATGATTTTAAAGTTTAGATATAGATATAACAGCATATCAATTAAAAAGTTGAGAATGTTCCCACCTTTATTTTTCCAAAGGAGGATATCTTTGCTTCCTCTAAAAAACAATAGGCCCTTTTTGTAAGTCTGGAGCTATTTCTGACAGATGCCATTACACAAAGAGAAGTACCTCTTGTTCTTCCCCAACAGCTGGCTGGCTGTTGCACCTGAAGAAGTAATTAGAAAGAGAGGTCAGAACACTAATTTGCTAAATGCAAGCCTTCTGTGAGAAGGTATCACCATCACAAAGGGAAAGAATGGAACTCTTAATCCAAGCAAAGGGGAACTGTCCAGAATTTTTCACTCCATTTGCTGGCAGCTCGAGGGTGACCTTTAACCTGTTCCCACCAGCCTCTTAAAAGAAGAAACAAGATTCAGATGAGGAAAAGAGAACACTGTCAGTATACAAAATGTTGAACATGTTCATACAAAAGTGGTAATTATTCCAATGCCCAAGCTTTACATTTCTTTCAGTAGCTTTAAAGGAAGCAACAAATTGTGTTGCCATTTAATCTCTCAATATATTTGGGCTTGAAAAAATTCACTAAGGGACTGGAATGGGAAAGGAAAGCACCCGAGGATCTAAAAAAATGATACGCAGAGCATAATATCTGAGTTTATCATTAATGTCTACAGTTGATAATATGAATGTTAGGATGCCTGTTCAGTCCCAATTAATAAGTCAGGATTTCTTTATTGGCACTGACTGCAAACATTTCAAATTTGTAGAGAATTGCTTGGAATAGTGCGAAGTCTCCATGCCCAGACAAATTACATCCTCACAGACACAGAATGAGTAACCCGCTTGCTCTGAAGAGCTCAGAGATCCTCTCCAAAGGTCTCCATTTGTAGCTTTGACCAAACTCTTAGAAGATAAAGCCCCAAGCTATCACTGTAATATGTGTGAGCCAGGGTATAAGTTATTGGGCTTTGATTGGTCAGAAAAAGGTCATTCAAATTAGTGCATTTTTTTTTACATTCTTCCCCATATGTGCAGCACACTGAGTGAACCTGGAGTAACAGGAAATATGTCTTCATGATTCCTAATCATTGTGGAAACATCCTGAATAAGGCAGCATTCAGAGTTGTGGGAATCCTACAGTGAATATAGCATTATCAGACACCTCTCCTCCTTTTTCAAGGGCTGAAAAAGTCTAGCACGGACAATCTCATCCAATATTTAAATACACACACACATATATACACACACACACATACATTTGTCTCTAAAGCATTGTGAAGTGGTTTTACAATCAAGTTTGCTAAAATAGTTGATATAAAACATTCCTTTGTATATGAATATCTGGAAAATAAATGCACTTACATGGGATTAAAAAATCTGGGTTGTCTCTGTATTCTTAATTTGCTTCTATGTCATTAGTACAATGACTTGGTCTCTAACTGTAGCTGGTTACTGTCTTGTACTACACCTTATGAAATGCCAACCATACCAAAGAGTAAACATGGCACTTTCTTAGAAAGTATCTACAAACAGGCTTCAGCACTCTAAGAGTCAATACTACTTACTTAATGAGTACTAATGCTAACAGCTAAGTAATAAACCATTTCTATTGTAATCATCAGACCACAGACAGGGAGATGCAAGTTCACTGGAGACCTTGGAGCACTCTTATTACTTCTCAGTCTAATTTACCAGGATTGGAGACACTCAGTAAGATAAAATGTGTTCTGGGAGAATCATATTTAACATACTCAATTTCTTGGAAGAAGCATAAAAATGATAACAATGAAAACCGCCACAACAGCAACATCTCAACTACTGTTTTCTGAACCAAATTAAGCTGGTGTAATACTCTCCTATCTTTCATCCAGTAATATGTTGACGGAAGATCCTTTGTCTTTGTTCTTTTTTCAAATGTTTTTGTGTTTAGACATAAGCATGGGATGCACTTAGACACAGGAGAAACCTAAGACAGTAGGAGTCTTGAATTAATAGTTCTCAGGATGTCTTTATTTTGAGTTGAATTTTCATTAGGTTAAATGGATATATGCAGAGAGACAGGTAGTCCTTGACTTATGACCATTCATTTAATGACCATTCAAAGTTATGACAGCACTGAAAAAAGTGACTTGCAACCGGTCCTCACACTTACAACCATTGCAACATCCCTACAGTCATGTGATCAAAATTCAGGCACTTGGCAATCAGCATGTATTTACAACAGTTGCAGCATCCCAGGATCATGTAATCACCATATGTGACCTTACCAGAGGGCTTCCAACAAGCAAAGTCAATGAGGGAAATGATTCACTTAATGACTGTGTGACTCACTTAATGACTGCAGCAAAAAAGGTCATAAAATTGGGTGCAACGCACTTAACAACCACATCGCTTAGTGATAGAAATTCACAACCCAATTGTGGTCATAAGTTGAGAACTATCTATACATACTCATGCACATACATATAGACATTCATATGTACTGGGGACTTGATCTGATTTTGATGTATTTTAGTTACTTTTTAATTAAGCTGAAACATTTAGGAAAAGGTTGTGCTAGAAATTAAAATATATTTCTTCAGTTTTTGGGATTGAGGGTTACCAAGCAAGAATAGAACAACAATGATAATAAAATATTAAAAGGGAGCCCCAGAATAATGGTGTTATAAAAAACATGCACACACAAACTCTGATAGACTGATTTATTATTAAGTTTTGGAGGACACATTCAGATACCTTGAACTCCCAAAGAGCTGATCTAGCTTTTACTGTACACTGAATTTAGGATAAAAGTCACCCTCAAATATGCTTAGAAAATATACGTTTTTGTAAAAGGATTAATGGAACAGGACTCAGGAGAAGGACATAATTGCATGTATTCAATTCTGGCCACCTCATTTTTTTTACTGTAAATAGTTATTTCTAAGTTTAAAAGTTTCAAGGAGAATGAACTAATTATTGGAGGATATTTAAACTTAATTGGACATCCTAAACTAGACCAGATGAAATAAACAATAATTAAACTAATCAAGTAACATCAAATTAATGCAATTTTATGTGATCTTGATTAAAAGACTCATGGAGAATATAAAGCCCTATATTAAAATGTTTATTCTTTTTAATTTGGTCAGAAGTGAGTTTTATATATCAACAGTGCTTAAATGTTCTACTGCAGTTTTAGATCATGCCTTACAGGACAAGATGGAGAACTGTAAGAGTGTTATGTCTACAACTATTATGCAATAAGAAGTTTTAAATTACAATTTACTCTGTGTGAAGAACCTACTAAGAACAAACACAACTGTTGTTCAATGGCTGATGCCATTGTCAGTGCACTACAAGACAGTTTTGATCATTTTCAGTATCCTTATGCAATGGTTACAGATAATGCCCAGCAGTTTGTGTGTAACTTTGCTTCAATGTTTTTCCAATCTTGTGGCAGATATATTTTGTATCTCCTTATTATCTCAGGAGTAAAGGGAAGATAGAATGCTTTTATCACAATTTGAAAAACTCTGCAGACTACACACTGTAAAGGGAGGAAGTGGAAAAAGGAATTACCTAAAATTATAACGGCATATTGTTCTGTTGCACACCCGGCGTCAAAGGAGAAACCTACCAACTTGTATCTTTTCTTGGGATGTTCAGATTAAGCTTCCTAGCCTCTGTCTTGATGTGAAGGTGGATGACTGGCCATTAGAGACCATCACCAGCAAATAAATCATTATGCTTATGCCATACATACAGTTAAACAATGCAGTTTTAAAGTTGGATATTTGCTAATAATCTGGTTGGTGATAAACTTCAGTTCAAATATAAAAATATTCAATATGTTATCATCTGGAGCTTTTTTGAGTCTTCCTCTAAACTAGTTTAACACCAAAGATGGTAGTATTTGGATTAGAAATGTCAAGCATCTGAGAAAGATTCCATCTCATCTGGAATGCAGTGATGTAATAGTTCCTTCTACTTCTGAGATGATGGGTGCTGCATCTCAGGATGCTGAGCTGCCTGCATCACAAGAGCCATTGGAACACATTGGAACCAGCAAATGGAAAATGCTGGAAGAACTGAGCTGAACTTTCACCCAAGGGATAACATCTAAAAGTGGCAGACTTCTTAGAAGACCATCTACATTTTGTGATATTTTTATGTATTTATGGGTGAGTCTTCTGAATGTGTTTGTGAATGTATTTCACTATTAAAACAGTGATATTGTCTAATGCTAGAAGAGTTGGTTTATCATGGTTGTTGTTTCTATCTAACAAAGGGAGGGATATGGTGTAGTACTATAAATTTCAGAAGACAGACCAGCAGACAGGAAAAAGAGGGACCTAGGTGAGGGAAGGAGAACCAAATGGAAAACCATGTCTAAAACTTTTATGTAATAAAGAGTTGGAAGTTACAACTGTTAAGAATAGTTTAACAGTCTCTTAAGGACCCTTTAAGAAAAATCATAACACTGAGGATCAAACAACATGGTCATTCTAAAAGGTTTTCTTTAAAACTTGTTTGCCTTTGATAAACAAAGCAAAACAAGATAGATCACTGGGACAAGACTGAACTGTATCAGGGCTCTAGAAGAAATGGATTATCTGGATCCTTTTCAGTCAGAGTTCAGGCCTGGGCAGGGAATGGAAATGGCAGCAGTCACTCTTGAGGATGATCTATGGCAAGGCTTAGATATGGGGAGTACAATCCTACTGGTCCTGCTGGATCTTTCATGGTATCCTTCTGGACTACCCATGAAGGTTGGGAACTGGGGACACTGTTCTTCATGGTTCAGTTCTTTCCCAAGTAAGTGGTTCCAGTCAGTGTCTAGGAGGAAAGACAAACTGAGTCCTTGGGCACTCCAGTTTGAAGTCCATCAGGGCTCAAACCTTTTTCTCATCTTATATAAGATATACATGAAGCTGGTGGAAAAGTCATCCAACAGTTTGGGGTTCTGTATCATTAATATGCATCTCTATCACGGAGATGTGGTAATCCAAAAGGCTGGAGGGAATGGATGGGGAGAAACAGGTTGTGACTCAACTCTAGCAAGACAGAGTGGCTGTGTTTTTGGACTGACTCTGGGACAATGCCAACTTTAGCTCTAGATGGATTGTGCTACTGGACTGTCAGCTTCTGCTGGAACAGCAGGTAGAAGCTTTGTCCAGGAGGAGTTGTGCCCAGCTTTGGCTGGTGCACCAGATGCGACAATTCCTGCAGGCACTCATGGCCTTGTCACATCATGACTAGACTGCTGTAATGTGCTCCCATGGGACTGCCCTTGAGGACCACCCAGAAACTGCAACTAGTACAAAATGTTAAGCCTGACGACTTGGTATTTTCTCATAACACCAATCTTGTGGAAGCTGCAGTTGGTTGTTGATTTATTGTCAGGTAAAATTCATGGTGCTGGTGATCCCTTTTAAAGTTGTACATGGCTTGGGGCCTAGTTATCTTGAAGACCACCTGCCCGTTCAGGGCTTGCCTGTAGAGGGCGTCCATTGAGAGTTGAGAGTCCTGTGTGATGAGCGAGGAGAAGGTGAGTCTTCTGTGTAGGAGGTCCCCTCCTGTTGAACAACCTCCACCAGACACAAGAACCATACCTTCACTCCTGGTATTCAGGAAGCTTTTAAAAACATGGCCTTTTAAATATGCATTTGGAGACTGAGGCAAGGCTCTGATTGCTTGGTGCTCTCATTTTATGATGTTATTATCATAATGACTATGTTGAATTTATGTGATACTATTAATTATTGTTATTGTTCTATAATTTGATAAATGTTGGTTTATTATTATTTATTTATGGACTTTATGCTACACTGTAAGCTGCTTAGAGTCATTATAGATGAAGTGGCATAGAAATATTTGTAATGATAACTACATATTACCAGAAAATTAGGACTTTAAAGAACTGACACATACCCATTCATAAGTTACCCTCTGGGGGAGATGGGCAGCATATAAATTAAATAAATAAATAAATAAATAAATAAATAGGAAACACATGGCACAGTGCTGACCTCTTCTTTGTAGTTCTGTGCTTGTTTCTTTGTTAATAAAAATTTGTTCTTCTTTTTTTGAAAAAGCTTGTTACATCACTAGTGTTGCCTAGTCACAGACGTTGGGAAGAGCCAAAGGGGCCTCATTCTTTGTTGAGAATTCAGATCCATGCAGATACTGAACATGTATTATTCTTTCTCCATCTCAATGCCAATCAATGGGGCCAGTTAGAGGAGAGGTCTCCCATGGAAAGGCCCCAGCTGAGAATCTCAGGCCTAAGAGGCCAACAAACACTCTAGAGCACATTTGCCCAGAATCCTCTGCTTATGCCCACAAGACCTCATAAATCATGAAACAGGTCTGTCTGCAGGAACTCATCCATCAACCAGATTTCTTCAATCAAATAGCAGCATTTCTAGACACTACCTTGTGAGCTGATGTTTTCCATGTTAAATGTTACCTTGACCACAGTTCAAAAGAGATTTTAGTTGGGCTGCAGATTTTATTGTTACGCATTTTTAAAGATGTGTTTTATTGTCAGTTTTAATTGTTTGAGATTTTGGTGTGATTTTAATCCGCTTTGAAAAAGCTGGCTTTGAAGAACTCCAGTTTTGGAAGTGGAACCAATGGCTGCATGGAAACTCCCATAAAAATCATATCATGGGTTGTACGAAATATTAAACATTTGAAATTAGTTCAGTTGTCCACCCCAAGATTGTGGAGAAGTGGTTTCTCCTGTCTGAAAAGAACCCACTGAATTCATGAGTAGTTTGGCATTTTGTTACAAACCTAATACTGAATTTGGGATAATTTCAATCACTTGTCAGGAATTATCACAAAATGAGGAATCACATCTAGCAGAAGAACAGTGAAAAATATACCAGAGACAGTAAGGCTTCAGTATTTGCTTTTTTGTTTTTCTGGGTTTAGTGATATCATCCCTTGTTTTTAAAAACCATTTAAGCCTATTATAAGGCTTATTCTAAAATTGTAATGTGTATCCTGCTTCAGAATTAGCAATAATAACTTTAGGAGGCTGCATGGACCACAAGGAAGAACTTCAGGGCCACAGGCAGGCCTGGTGAAATAACCAGCACAATCAAACTCCTAGAATAAGAAGTAAAAGTGCCTGTGCAACAACTTACACAAATGGAAAGAATGTTTTGTATTTGACACTTCAGAAAGGTTGAAGGTTAGTTTTCCCAAGTGTAGAAACTTTATGTTATCAGCATGTCACCACTAGATACAAGACGCATTGATTTTCTTCTACCTTAATGTAGGATATTCTCCAGAATGTTAGGTAGGGTTGATCAGTATGCAGTTCTGTTGGCCTTTCCCCGTTTGGACAAATTTGGACAAATTTCCATGGCACAAACTTCCTCTAGTAGCATGTTTTGGGGCTGTTGGCTCAAAGCTTTGCCATTATTTTGTACCCAACCCACAAGTCAGGTTCAAGCCCAGGCTAAAGCCATGCTTAGCTATTTGGGTGTTAAAGTAGCATTTTCCCCCTTAAGCAGGCAACAGGCCATGACAGTTTTATCATAAGTACAATCTAACATACTTCACCAACCATTTTGTCACTGTCACTGTCACTGTCACTGTCAGGGACTTCTACGGGGTGGCATCAGCCTACTTCCCCTTGGCCACTTTGGAACGGTGTGGGCATTTGGTCCCTAGCCATTGCCCTCTAGAGCCATTCTGGTCTGAGCAGTGGGAGAAGCCGTCTCTTTCCAATCAGATTCCCCCCCTATTCTTGGTTCAGAGATCAGGCTTTGAAAGGGATCTGACTGGCTAAGACAGTGTTTCTCAATCTTGGGAACTGTAAGATGTATGGACTTCAACTCCCAGAATTCCCCAGCCAGCATGCTGGCTGAGGAATGCTGGGAGTTGAAGTCCACACATCTTAAAGTTCCCAAGGTTGAGAAACACTGGACTAAGATCTTAAAAGAGCTGGGGTAGGACTGTAGAGGTAAGCAATCTTTCTCCCATTTCATCAAGCAGCACTCTTGCCACCAGGCCTTGTCAGCTATGAGACTATTTTTTAACACCAGCTTAGCAAGCGCTACCATGTTCAAAAGAAGTCCAACTAACAACTGACAGACGGGGTGGCTGTGCAGTGAAATGGTCTCTCTCCTGCCCCATACAGGGTTGATGGTGCTAGCCTTCATACGGGCTGCACTGTGGAATGGGAGAGGCTTTCTCACTTCACTGCACACATCTCCCCCACACCATTCAGGTGTTAGTCAACCCAGGTTTAGTGGTCAGGAACTCTAAACTTTGCTCAAAAGAAGCCAGCCTAACAGTTGACCAGTGCTGTAGGGAGAAGCACAATGCAGCAGGAAAGTCAGCTCTCCCTCCTGCTTCACCACGTAACTCCCCCCTTCCAGCATAACCCAGCTGTTAGCCAAGCTCCTTGGGAATGCATGCCTGCAAAATGCTTGCCTAAAGCCAGGAACAAGTTTTGACCAATGGTTAAATCTGCTGGTCTAGCCATCACTCAAAACCCTTCCTGCCCCAGTTAAGAAGAATGATAGTGGGGATGTGTGCTTTGATGTGAGCGGAGGCAACAAGACGGAGGTATTCCTTAATTCCTTTCCTTAATGTGTTGCACACTGTAAATGAAGATACCACCATTTGGCAGCAACCTAGAAGAATGGCTACAGAGGCAGGAGAGGGTTTACCAGTTCAGGCATGCATATTGGATGCCAGTATATTTCTCCGGCTTCTCAAGAATGGATGGACTGCATTTTTAGCTCAGCAGTGGGGATGACCTTAGAGTCAGCCTTTCTCCTTAAGCCAACAACATCCAACAGCAACTCTAAAATTTACTGTCTATAAAATCTGTTAGGGCTTGTCACCCATTACCTGGAAGGAAGTCAGGTAACTGCAGTCCTGGAGACCAAGGCCACAGAAATAGGGCTGGGTCCGGTAATAGGAGCAGCACATTTTAAGCCAGTAACGTTTTCTGCTGACTTGATGATGGGGAACACCTCAACTCTTTGACGGTGGGGAAAGGTGCTAAGTGATTAAACTAGCAGTAAGCAATACCCGCTCAGCTTGTGATGGGTAATAAGGTTCTGGGGTTGGAATAACTGAACCTGCTTTGAGCTGTGAATCATGGTAAAATCCTACTTCATACCCTTCCAATAACAAAGGAGCTTGATCATAAAGGTTTCTGTTTTAGCTTTGCTCCTTGCCTTTTGAGACACTCATTATATAAGGATCATGTTCCCCCAACTGTGCCAGTTAAGAGGGCTGCTGGCGATCTACATGGCGATTGGATGCATCAAACACCAAAACATCAAATGTTTCCCACCACTCAGAAAAAAGAAAATCAGAGAAGCCTATGTTAGAATGCTCACCATACGTGCTACCTTTATATTGCATGCCAGTGAATGCATTTAGATATTATTCACCTATATGGATGCTTCTCCCATATGGGCAAGTCGGTCAGTACTCAACTACATCCACCCAGCTTCAGTGATTAAAAGTGATGGTCTTCATGGTTTTCTTAACAGTGTTGTTTTGAAATCTGATCTGAAATCCCCACTGCTTACTTCACTGAGTTAAGATTGCAGTACTGTAACCAGCTAAGTTGGAACAAAATAGGTAAGCTTTGGACAACTCTGAAAACCTGACACAAGAAGTCTTTGCATCCATGTGTATCCAAAGTTCTTGGTTCTGGCCATCTTTGCTTTTCTTTAGTCACTCATATTTTGTATTGATTTTACCCTGTTGCTGATAAGGGCAGAAACTTCAGGTTTATACTATGGTTAGAGATCAGAGACCAAGTTTTGCCCCTAGACAAACTGAGGTCTTCTGTTCCCTAGCTACACCAGAGAATGTTCACACATACACACCCCCTCCAACAAAAGCACAATCATTTGTATAACTCACTGAAAAGAGGGGGGGGTGTGCGTGCATGCACGCATGCACACATTTTTCCTCCTTAAAACAGAGCTTCCGTGACCCTGGGTATTTTGGAAACCCCGTCCCTTTAAAAATCAAGTATTGTGATGCATATATGCAATGAGATAGCGACAAGGGAAGGCTAGTTTAAAAAAAACCCAAATCTTTCACTGTTATTAAACATTTGCCCTTTGTGTCTTGCTTAGGCCCTTGCCTCTGGGTAATTCTAGCCTTAGTCCCTGCGATAGGAGGCTGTGTGTGCATGTGCGTGTCTGTGTGTCTCTTAATGTATTCCTCCCTCTAAACCCACCTTGCATGGGAAAAGGCCATAGCAACAAAAAGCAGACTGTTCCTTCTGCATGAATATTAATCAGTAAACTCCCCCTGGTTTTTGAAAAGGGAGGCTCAGACCGTCCCTTCCCCGCGCCCCAATTGTGCAGGGCCAGAGAAGAAAACCTAAAAGTCCTGGGAAAACCGACACAGAGGCTGCCCTGCCTAGAGGCCCTCCCAGCAGGGGCGGAGAAAACCCCGAGGTCAGGGGCCAGAGAAAGAGGCGGAATCGGCTATTGTTTCTGCTGTGTGTCGCTGAAGGCTAAAGCTTTATGGAACCTTCTGAGCTGCATTTTTTGGCTATTTAACCTTGAAAACAAAAGGCTTATTTATTCTCTCTCTCTCTCTCTCTCTCACACACACACACACACAGTCCCCTACATCGAGGGCTTCTTTTCCCTCACCCCAAGTTGACAGCAGTGACATATGAAGGCAACCTCTTCCATAAGGCTAAGGCCTGTTAGACTTCATGAGCGTCTGAAGGAACAGAGAGCGCTTTTCAAGATCTTCTCTGATTCAGATCTATTAGATCCCATTCGTTGGGCAATGTAATTTTGCTCCCTGTGAAAGTGTGTGCCTCCAAAGCTTGCTTTAAGGTCTCTTGGCTCAGTTCTGGTATGGAAATGAAATTGCTCAGAAGCCTTCAGAGATGTCCTCTTCCTTAATTCTGTACCCCTTTCTTTTTATTCAGCCCTGACTTTGATTCTAGAATTTTGGGGGAAAGCCAAATAGAGCACTCATTTGGGAAGTCCACCTCAACCAGGTGATAGTGTCAGACTAAAGATCATAGGTTTTGGGGGGGGGGGGGGGTTGGTGCCTTTGAGTCAGGGTTGACTCCTGGCGACTGCCCGGACTACTCCCTGCAGTTTTCTTGGCAAGGTTTTTCAGAAGTGGTTTGCCCTTGCCTGCTTCTTCCCAGGGCTGAGGGAGAGGGCCTGGCCCAAGGTCTCCCAGCTGGCTTCATGTCTCAGGCAGGGCTAGGACTCACGGTCTCCTGGTTTCTAGCCTGGGGCCTTAACCATTAGACCACACTGGCTCTCAAAGATCATACAAAAGTAAGGTAAATTCACATGAAAAAGACCCCTTAACAGTTTCTCTGTTTCAAAAAGCTAGAATAACAGTAACATGTAAATGTAAGCCTTTTGCACCTGGCTCCTGTGGATGAGTCTTAAAAAGAAAGAGAAATGGAGATCCAAGGCTTGAATCTGCCTACCCCTGATACTTACAATGAACAACTATGCTGAGAAATCAAGTTATCCGGAAAGGTTAATGTAGCTTTTCACACTTAGGAGAACTGCAGACAAGCAAATGGGATTTGTTCCCAAATAAGGAGTAATATAAATAAAAAAGACTCTTATTTTCTGCAAGGTTCTTTGAACTTTCCAGCAAGTTTGGCTTCAGTTCATATTGAATTGAATAGGTTAACAGAGCTAGAAAAAGGGCAGAAGACAGCATTCAAAATGATCAGGTCTTTCTGGCTTGGAAAAAAGGCAACGCAGGAGGGACATGTATGTTTTCTTCCTCTCTCAAAAAAGTGGGACTAGAATCCTCCAGTCACCCTGAGTGGAAGGAGATTTAAAATAAACAGAGCAAAGCCCTCCTTCACACAGGGTGTAATTAACAGGTGGAATGATGGCCAGTAACCTGGATGGCTTTGATTGGATAAATGCAGGGTGGATGGGCCTACTGAGGGCGATTGGCCTTGAAGACTCAAGGCTGTCTCTGGGTTGGGGGCAGAAAGCCTCCCAGAGCAGTTCCAGAGGGACCGTGGGGGAGGGGCACATCTACGCCCTCTGCTTGCAGGTTCCCCGAAGGCATCTGGTGGATGCTAGGAGAAACACCATGCTGGTCTAAGATGGGCCTTGGCCTCACCAGCAGGGCTGTTCATACGTTCTCATCATTTTTCAATATGTGAAATAGCTCTCCCATGCTATTCTTCAGGCAGGCTTTGCCTTAGGGAAAAAAATAATCCTTTCCTTTAACAGCACACCTTGTTTAAAAGACAAATCTATTACTCATTCCTGAATTTCCACAGTGGTGCCCACTGGCATGTTCTCAGACACCCACCAAGCCCTCTGCCCTACTTAATTTTGTTCCTATTAGAGTATTTCATTTTTTAAAAGAATGAATGGGAAGTTAGTTACTGCAAAGCAAAGCACTCCCTTCTAGTATACCTTGTATTTCTAATAATGAACTGGGTGACAGAGAAGCCTCAGAGATACCTTTAGTCAGGAGCTGCAACCTAGGGCTTCATTAGCCTGTTAGTCAATGGGACCTACCATTGCAACCATAACATGGTCTGAAAATTCCCCATGTGCTCCTTGGCCCAAAATGTTGGGGACTCTTGCCCTGATATATGACATTCCAGTTCTACCGGCACAGAAATGCTCAGCTCTGCCTGCCACATGCCAGGGACCAGATGAAACAAGTTGAGCAAATCCATGATTATCACAGAGGATGTGAAATCTGAGCCACACCTAACTGAGACATTGAAATCCTCAGGACAAGGAGTCTAGGGCAATATGACTCCACACCCAAGATACCCCAGGGAACTCAGGAACAGAGACGGTTAGGCAGAGGGAGTTGTGTGTTAACAGAATCTTTGCACTGTCCTGGTGTCCCAAATCCAGCAGAAGGTTTTCAGAACTGGCAGCTCAAATGGAATATCTGGTCAGAAGGATGGGATTCCAAACCCTCATGTACTGTATTCTTAGCTAATCTAAAAATGTCCCTCCCATTTTTGAGCTATTTTTTTTTTAAGTCTTTATTTTAGGTACATACAGTGTTGTCTTTCCCCAGTTTCTTTCGCCAGGGCCTCTGCACTGGGATTTCCAAGGAAAACAAGCCAGCAAAGATTTGTTACCTCTGGCAAACTTTCTGGAGCAAATGGTGTTTCTTCTCCCAAGCCCCCCATGGGGAGCTTTAGAGAATGCCAATTTGCTGAGAAGGGAGGGAACAGCCATCTTTCTCTTCTCTTTCCATGAACATCATCTATTGGGGAATTTCTGTTTCTATAGACTGGGGGAGGCATGTGCATTAGGGCTAACGAACAGGCAGGACTTGAATGGGAAAAGATTGCTCGGAGCAGCACATATGGCCACAGGTGATGCACCAGGCAGCACTCCTGAAATAGAACATGTCTTTTCCTGGGATTGTGCCACAGGTTCAACGTGCCCACCCATACACGCCTCAGATCACCTTTTCCCCTTCAGATCCAGATCACTGTCCAGCCCTCATATGCATTAGTTTCCTTTCTTTGTCTTTCCTAGTACTGGTGGATTGGGATAATATTGGCCTGTACATGCATTTATTTCCTCCATTATATCCAGTCTAGCAAGAGGGGCTTGGGAATGCCTCTGATTCTTGGAAACTGGGTTAGGGGAAGGCACTTCAAGCAAATGGAAGTAGGAGACAGATTCCCATCTCTCAGCTGTTTTTATCATAGAGGTAAGAGTAGAGTAAAGGTGCTGAGGCTAGTGGAACCATTGGGAGTGCACCCTGCAAGTATTATTCACATCTCCTTAAATATTTGCTGTTCCTGAGACAGCCTGAAGTGCTGTTCTAACAATCCCTGAATTTTATGAAGGTGGGTAGGAAACAAAACAAAACAAATTGCACCTTGTCTTTTTGCTTTCAAGGATGCATCCAGGGAAGAGCTTTTACTGTGCAAATCCCCAGCCTCATTTGTAGAGTTTTTAGAGGTGATCTTTCCACAAAAATCTATTAAGGAGGAAAAGAAGCATACTAAACTAGAGGATTCCAAAGCAGAAAAAAGAAAGTACTGTAATGGCCCAATCTGGTCTGTTCACATTTTAATTCCACTGAAGTGGGGATAGGATTACTGCTTAAGGGGGAAATTCAACTTTGCACAAATTGGCTTCTGTTCTGTAATGGGACCTTTATCTCCTATTATACTCCTGCAACTCCCACATTATTTCTGGAGAATCCCCTGGGTCTCTCCAACAGACTTCTTGATGGAAGCCTTTCCACAAGAAGAGGTCCTTACATATAACATCACATGCAGAGTTCTGCTAAAGGGTGCAATAAAACTAACAGTGGTCCTTCAGCTTACATGCCAGTTGCAATATTCCAGGGCATACGTTGTTCCCGAGTGGGCAAGTAAAGCTAGGAAGCTTTTTCTTCAAGTAGCAAAGGAGCTGTTTTTGGCTTGCCTGCATCTAGTTTCTTCTGCAGCTCTGTTTGGCTTCCCTGTTTTGATATGTCCCCTTGCTAACACTTTGCTACTGCATCTCATTTTCTTGATTCTTCCTTAGCATGACATAAGATGTCTCTGGCTAGGATTAGCCCCAAAGGAATCATTTGTAAGTCAATGAGATGCCATTCTTAATGCAAAAGCAAGTTTTTAAAGCCTGTTACTTTATCTGATTAGCCAAAATCTTTGCAAAATGATTCTGAATGGAAACATTCTCTGTGAGATCTTGTTCTAAATGGGATAAATTGGATATAAAGTGTTGAATGGGACTCATTCTGAAAAACATGAGAAGGGGCTCCTTGGGGGACAGCTACAGATGGCAGTCTTGGAGCCAGGATGCCTGAAAGGCAGCTCCCTGGATTGCCATGGGTGATCAGCAATGGGCGCGGGACAACCCAAAAATCCAAAGCCTCAGTCAAGCTAAAGTTAAATCACCTAACATCACACATTTATCATCACCCATAGAAGTCACTGGGATTAAGACTGGGTCTGAGTCCTATCCTACTGAGTTCAGCATCTGTAGACTTGCACTCAGAAGTTCGTAATTTTGTGTGCATTGTGTACCTGTAATCCATAAGGTGTTTTCCAGTTCTACTTCTGTTTAGCTTGAGTGGCAAATATTAAGATAACTCTGAATTTACTATGAGCTTCATGAATAAAAGACAACGATACTTTTCATTTTGTTTCTGAAAAAATATAGCAGATGGAAACAAAGGACAACTCTACTCAACCATTAGGCAAGCAAAGGAGGCCCTCGCGCCTAGTTCAGGCAACTGGAAATGCTTGTTTGCTGCACTTTATCACCCAAATGAAGCTGCAGCCTTTGGTTTTTAGGTGGAAAACCGGCTTCTAATTCAGTAAAAACTTGCAAAAATGTGTCTGGCTGGAAACACATTTCTTCCCTACCTGTGCTGTGGCTATGCAGATTAAAGGCACGCTTTTTAAAATGCAAAATTCTCTGATATATTGTTGTGCCCTTTGTCTGAACTTCAGTAAAGCTGATATTGTCTCTTCAGCTGTATGGAGAACAATAACTGCTTGGCCGTGCAGCCTCTAGAACAAATTCCATGGGAAGAGAGCAGACAGGCAAGCACTGAGATTCTTTTAAGGTGTCAATAATCTCCTTTACTAATGGTGAGGAGTGAAATGGAGCTTGTGCTAGACTGTGTCTGAGCTTGGCTTCTTGTCGTGCTTGAAGGGAGAACTTCATTGTGTAAGACAGAATTCTCTTCTCCAAATCCTTTTTGCAGTAGTCTTCATATGACTATAGCTTTACTTATCTGGTCACATGCTAGCAAAATAATGTTCAGGATCATCCAACACTGATCAGAGCTTAAATAAGGCAGTATGTGTTTGATTGATTATAGAAAGGCCTTCAATTGGGTCGATCACATCAAGCTGTGGAATGTGCTCAGATAAATCCCAGAACATCTCATTGTCCTCACGAGAACGCTATATACAGGTCAGGAAGGCACAGTACAGACAGAATATGGTGAGACAGAGTGGCTCCAGATTGGCAAAAGAGTGCGATAAAGCTGTATCCTCTCTCCTTATTTATTTAACCTATATGCTGAATATGTATTAAGGAAAGCTGGATTGGAAAAAGATGAGTATACAGGTAGTCTTTGGGTTACGACCACTCATTTAGCACCAGTTCAGAGTTATAACAGTGCTGAACGAGGAGAACTTAAGACCAGTCCTCGAAGTTGTGGCTGTCACAGCATCCCTGCGATCATATGATTACAATTCAGGCACTTGACAACCAGCTTGCAATTACAATGGTTGCAGTGTCTCGTGGTCACATGATTGCCATTTGTGACCTTTCCTGCCAGCTTCCCACAGTAAAGTCAACGGCCGGAGGTCACAAGTCACTCCCGCAAGTTGGTATTGCTCCTGCTGCTTTTTCTCCCAAGCAGCCCCCAGGCAGCATGGGAATCTTGTACTCTGTAGCATCCACCTGTCCGTATTCCATTGTGTCCGCCTGTGGCACCCCCCTACCTGCACTCCATACTGCCTGCCCGTGGCACCCGCCCACCTGCCTGTACTCCATTGCACCTGCCTGTAGTTCTCATCTGCCCATCCATAGTTCTTGCCCACCAGCCTGCTTGCCTGGGATGTGATTTCAGCTCCTCTTCCCGTGTCATTGCCACGTGAGGTCGTCACTTAACAACCCGTGGTCCTTGCTTAATGATGGCAACAGGGACTGTCAGGACTGCTGTTGCTAAGCGATGCGGTCACATGACATCGTGCTTTATGACTGCATCACTTAACGATAGAAATTCTGATCCCAATTGCTGTCATAACCCGAGGACTACCTCTACTTTTAAAATTGAAAGAAGAAATATCAATAACCTGAACTATGCTGATGACTCTATGCTGACAGCTGCAAGTGCAAAGAATCTGCATGCTCTAGTAATAAAAGTTAAGGCGCAAAGCAAAAAAATGGGACTAAAATTAAACATGACAAAGATTAAACTAATGACAACAGGTAGAACAATCAGCCTTAGAATTGGCAATGAAGGTATCAAAATGGTGGATAGATTTCTGCCTTTTAAGATCAACCATCAACAGTATAGGAACAAGCAGTTGAGAAATATGCTGAAGACTAGCACTTGGTACAACAACCAGGAAGGCCTTGGAAAAGATATTCAAATACTGTGATGTTTCTATGCCTACAAATATCAGAATCGTGGAAGCCATTGTATTCCCTGTGACACTCTATGGAAGTGAAAGTTGGACTCTGAAGAAGCAGGATAGGAAGAGTATTGACGCTTTTCAACTTTGCCATTGGAGCACACTTCTGAGAATACCATGGACAACCAAGAAAACAAACAAATGGATCATCAAACAAATTAACCCAGAATTCTCATTTGAATCACAAATAAACAGGCTCAAGTTACCCTACTTCGGACACATTATGTGAAGACCCAGCTCTCTGGAAAAGGCTCTGCTGCTGGGAATGGTGAAAGGAAGTAGAAGAAGAGGATGACCAGCAGCAAGGTGGATGAACTCAATTACAGTGGGGATGAGTGCACAGTTAAAAGACCTGAATGACCAGGTTAGGGACAGATCTTCATGGAGAAAATCTATCTATGTGATTGCTAGGAGTCGAAAATGACTTGGTACATAATCAATCAATCAATCAATCAATCAATCAATCAATTACTTATCTGGTCTAGAGCAATTGCAGAAGTTGTCATACCTCTTTTGGCCCATGTAAAAATCAGCCAAAGAATTCCCAGTCAGATGACCTGGGTCAATCTACCCCAACCTTTGTGCCCTCCAGATACATGGATTTCAACTTCCAGGTTTCTTAACATGGCCATCTGGAGGGCATCCAGGTTGGAAAAGCTTGGCCTCAGTACTACATTTGCTAGAGGCAAAAAAAGGGTGTCCTACTCTTGTTGTAGGATTTGTTGTCTTCAGCATCCTTTGCCCCTCATGAATGAGAATGTGGCACAGGCAGGTGACAGGGGCATTGAATGAATAGCTGTGATTGTCTGGATGTAAAAAGGATGAGCTCGCAAGCAGAAGCAGGGATTAAAAGGGAAATGGTAGCAATGCCAAAAGAGGAGAAAGCCCTTACTTTACAATATCCTTGATGTTTAGCAGTGGAAAGAAATTGTTGCTACAGAAGTCTAGCTGTATCGCCAGAATGCTTTCCCAATGCTGGATGTCTGAGGTTCTTTTGAGATGCAAATCTGGTTGTTTGCATTTTAAAGGGAGACACATTGTTCACCTTAAATGGGTACATTTATTTTAGAATCAGGACTTCTTCAACATATGAAAGAAGTCAAAGGCTCTTACGAAAATTAAAAAGCAAAATATGCCCACAGTGTACAAATTAAAATCTGAAGCTTCTGCATATTCCCTGGGGTTGGATCAAGGTGTCAACAGAACAGTTTTTAAAAGTTATTTTGAGAATCAGCACAAATCTGCAGCTGTTCAGATGCCGGGGGTTACTCGATAACTCCTAGAACTCAAATTGCAATCTCAAGGATCTGGGAGAGCTCCAGGTTTGTAAACAAAGCACAGACCCTAGTTTGCAATCCTGGTTTATTATGGACACAATAAACTATGAGTCCCAGTTCAGATAAGTATTAAGCTTTCAGTTCCTAGAGAGTGGTTAGCAATTTGTACTACCCAGTCAAGCCAAATTAGTGCACATTAGCTTCATATATTATCACACAGTTCATTTGTCCCAATGTAGTTGTCCTTTCTCACTAGACCACGGTCAAGGAAATGTGCACTTATTTTCACCATATTTGGCTAAATCTACTGGCTTCTTTAGAGGGAACTCTTTTCTCAAGGTACATTGGCAGCGTGGGAACCTGTAGCACAGCTACCACAGAAAAAGCCATCTAGAAAGACTCAGAAAAATTGGTTGCATTGATGTTCTTCCAAATGTTCCTCATCTCTCTGGAACATCTGGGAAATTCATATGGACAGACCCAGGAATAATGGTTCCTCCCTCCCCAATCTGAGCTTCTTATGTTATCTAATGGTTTAGGAAGGCTCTGTACTATGATAGCTGCTTTCCTCTTCCGCCTCCGCCCCTCCCCTTCCCCCTCCCCCTCCCCCTTTTTCCTCCTCCTCCTCCTCCTCCTCCTCCTCCTCCTCCTCCTCCTCCTCCTCCTCCTCCTCCTCCTCCTCCTCCTCCTCTTCTTCTTCTTCTTCTTCTTCTTCTTCTTCTTCTTCTTCTTCTTCTTCTTCTTCTTCTTCTTCTTCTTCCTCTTCTTCTTCCTCTTCCTCTTCCTCTTCCTCTTCCTCTTCCTCTTCCAGGAGGGTGCCTTTGAGTCAGCCTTGACAGCTGGTGACTGCCTGGACTAGTCCCTGCAGTTTTCTTGGCAAGATTTTGGAAGTGATTTGCCTTTGCCTGCTTCCCAGGACTGAGAGAGAGGGACTGGCCCAAGGTCATCCCATCTGGCTTCGTGCCTATGGTGGAACTAGAATTCCAGTTCTCCCAATTTGTAGCTCAGTACCTTTATCCAGTATACCAAACTGACTTTTTGATAGCTCCGACACCAAAATAATTGAGAAGTTAACAGCAACACAATGGCCTAGAGATAAACTGAGGCAACCCAAGACAATTTAGCACCTAACCTCATAGAAAGGAATAGAATAATAAGGGATGCCCTCTTGTAGGAACACAAGCATGAATTCAGTGGCATTATTTGGAACCCTTTAGTGGCAAGTAAAATTAGTCAAAAACAATAGGAGTGAGCTATTGTATAACAGGCATATTTCTATTATTTGAAAAAGAAAGCTGTAGATGGGCTTTAGTGAATTCTAACTGGTAAGCACTGCAGATGTTAATACTTACTAATCTTTGTGAGGCTGTCATCTATTATGTCCCTTTGAGTTTAGAAACGTTCAGTTGAAGGTAATAGATGTATTGTCTTTATTTCTACACAGAGTAGGTAGCCTTTTCTAAGCTTTAGATTTATTTTTTCATAAAGATTTGTGAGACTACAGAGTTATTTTTAGGACTTCTGAGGGAAGCTGAATTGTGCAATCTTTGATGGTAATATCATTCTGTGTGTGGTGCTGGAGTCAAATCCTGCGAGGAATATCATGTGAGTATTTCCAAAAGTTTTATAAAGCTCCATTAGCACATCCAAATTGACCTAATTTTGTGAAGGAAAATTCCACAGTTCAGTTTTTGTCATGCAACATTCCGTGACCTCACAGAAAGTTGAGTTGCTCTTTTCTTTTCGGAAAACGTCATATTGATTCCCTGATAAAACTCTTTATTTCCAGGGTGCTAAGTGCTTTACTAAAGATGTTCTAATTGTTTTGTCCTATGTTAACTTTTTTTAAAGTTGCTTTAAAGCTTTTAAAATTATGGAGATATTTTAATGCCTCGTTTTAAAGTTTTAATACTGGAAAACAGTCAGCTTTGGCTGCCTGGTGTTGGTATCTCTTTGCTCTCTTTTCTTATGGTCCTTTATATTTCTACTAGGTTTGGACTATCCTTCAGACAGACCCCTTCAGTTGAGGACTATCCTCTTAAAGCAAAAGGGATGGATACATCAGATAAAATTGGAGATAAGTGAAGCTTTCTGGACATTTATTGGTCATTGGTCTCCCTAATGTTTGCTTTCTTTTTGGTCTAAGATGTTGCCTGCAGCACTTGCTTAATCTGAGTTACATAATTCAGGGAAGGTATCTTGAAAGTGGATTTATTAATTGGTAGGGTGCTTTCTGCCGAAGAGATCGTGAGTTTATTCCTGTGCATCAGCCATAAGTAGACAGTGAGTGACAGATTATGCATTAATCCCCCCAAATTGGCCATCTTATGATGAAAAAAGCATATTAATATTTCCTCTTCAAAAGTGAATTGACACAAAACTAAGAATCTTGAAAAAATGCTGAGACCATCATTTGCAGTGACTGGAAGAGAAAGGATTCATTTCACTTAGTTGCAGTTTCTCCCCATGGAAGCTGCTGCTATTTGCCACCCTACTGTGGATCCTTGCCAGCACTGTTTGGGCAAGTATGTTGAGCAGCTGACACATTGCATCTGAGCTATGCTTGGTTGAGAAAGATCCAGAAAGGAGGAAAACCTTGTCTTATTGAGAACTTTATAGAGAATCCTAAGTTCAGAACTGAGATAGACCCACTGGGTGTCTGGGGAATAGAGTTCACAAGAGGGGACTGTGTGTTGTTCTTGTATGCTAGTCTTGTTCACATTGTCCTTTCCTTTTCCTAGAGAGAAAGGGAGACCAAGCATACTTTGAGTCTTGTGATGAACAAACATATGCTTGTTTATCCCTTTGAGTGCTGGGTGGGAAACTATCTACCCTGAAGCAGAACCAGGGAAGGTCACAAGATTCAGCAAGCTCCAAGCTGCTCCCATTTACACTCCCAAGGCCCAATGGATGAAATGTTACCAATGGGGAGATTCTCCCCTAAAGCAAAAACCAGCTTCATGGGCTGGAAGAAAAAATTATGTCTTTTATGACCCTATTCATCATCAGTCCTAATTGGCATGAAGATGGGTGAAGTCTGGTCTTCAATTTTTTGATCCAGGTGGGTTTTTCCACTAGATGCAATTACTTGTCTATCTTGAAATTTTTCTGTTTCAGATCTAGCCTAAATGAGAGCAACCTCCTTTGTTTCTTATATTTCCTCCATTCTCTTCTAAATTGGTGAAAAATAGTTTGAATCCTCCTCAGTTTCCTTCTCTTTCTAAACAGTGTCTTCCTACCCTAGTCCCAATAGGGAAATTAACACATATGGCAAACAGTTCACTTCCCATTACATTGTTCCCTTTTAGGGTAAGGAATATTATATAAAAATAAAGTAAGAAAGAGTAAGCCAAAGAAATAAGGGCATGATGTAAATCAAAGAAATATAGCTAAATCTAGTTTACAGTAAAGACACTCACAATAACTTTCTGTACCTCGCTATTCTGGCAAATTACCCTTGTTTCCATTGCATCCATACATGTGTTGTATATTGTCTTCTGCTCTTTAAACTTATCATCTCTCTTGTTGAGGATCTCACCAACTCCACCTACCCACAACTGTCTCAATCTCCTTCTTCACAATCCATTCCCTCTGTCTTCAAATATCTGTGGTGTAATTCGATCCTCATTTACTCCCTCTATATGACCAAACTATTTCAACGTAGTAGTTCCAAATCCTCACAATCCATATTCATTCAGCACTTGTTAATTCTTGACCTATCTGTTCTTGTTTTACTACATAACTTTTTAAATACTTCGTTCCCACTGCGTTTACCATCCTCTTATGTTTGTCCTGGTCTATCCAACTCTCACTTCCATGGAATGAAGCAGGCAGAAGCACATTCTTACACGCAGCCATTTTCACTTCTATCAACGAGCATTTATTCCTGGAATCACCGGTTTTCTAACTAGAAATCATGCTCTCCTGATATTGCCATGAAAATAACCAATCATGATAAATGCTTATGCTTTTCCTTAAGAGAAACTGTAAATCCTATGCAGTGTATGGATATTCTGATTTAATAAATAAAACAAACTGACAAGATGAACAGTAAAAAACAACAACAATAAGCATTTATTCCTTGCAGCAGACCACAAACTACTCACAACCTTTCTGCTAGCATTCTACCAGCAACTTTTTTCATGCATCACATCTACCTCCTAATTGGTGGTACATGGGAAACTGTGTGTTGGTTTATAACAGAGAGATCCCAGCTTGTACGTAGAACAGCACGCACATGCTTGAGGTAAGTAGGCTTTGTCACACTTGAAGTACATACTGACTAAAATGTTCCAGAATGATTCCTGTCTTTACTATTAGCAGGGAAGGGCATGGCTATAACTACCCTGATATTCTAGTCTAAACTTTTTCTGCACTAGTATCAGCAAATTAAATAATAATTAAAAAAAAAACTAGCAAAACTTGTTTTCCCAGAATTCAGCCCTGCAGACGATGAGATACATGATGTGACAAGAACGCAAATGTGTCTCCTGAGTGCAGTGACTTCTCCTTTTATGTACTTCTCTAGTCAGCCTTAAATGCCAAGTTACCATATTTTTCCATCAATAAGACACCCCCATGTACAAGATGACCCCCATTTTTCCAACCCAAAATTAAGAAATCAATATTTTAAAGATAGTGCAGAACACATTTTTATTTAGTAATTAGTTAACATTGACCTGATACACTCGGTGGGAGGAGGCCCAAACCGTCTCTCTGCAGCTCTATTTCCAGGCTCTTTTGCATAACTGATTACATTCAAGCACGAGTGAAACTGCCGATAGCTTGTCTCTGCAGACAGACTTCCTCTAATTGGTTTGTTCAGCATCAGCTGACGTCAGTTACATCAGGCTCGTGATTGGAGGAAGTCTGTTTGGGAGACAAGCTATTTCACTCGTGACTGGAGGCTAGCAATAGGAGGAAGCCTGCCTGCAGAGACAAAGTATGGGCAGTTTTGCAACAGCGAGGTTCTCTCTTCGGCTGACTTCCTTGAATAAGATGCCCTTCAATTTTTAGGGTAAGGATTTTAGAAAAAAGTATCGTCTTAAAGTCGGAAAAATACGGTAATCTTGTTCTGCGATAGCCTACAGGAGGGTTAAAGAAAACAGAGATCTCTAGCAAATTCCCAACCAAATAAATAATTGGATAGAGCCTTAAAGCATTCAAACAATAAAATAAAGGCAGTTATTTATATCCCTCCTAATCCTGACAAAATGTTTTGCTGTTTCAATAAAAATCAATCTTAAGATAACCTATGCTTCCATCATTTAAACAGGAAATAACAAACTTTATCATTTTTTTAAGCAAGCCGAGCAGAAGCGGGTGTCACATCATAGGCAACGTGTTCTTCCTTCAGAAATCAGTATTATCCCTTCCTTAAGGAACTGACAAGAAGCACTTCATGATATGCCTTTTATAAGCATGGTTGGCGTTAACTATGGGGAAGTGGGAGCATGGTAATAGGCCTCATGGATCTTAATGTGTTTTGATATTTCCCCCTCAAACTATGTGCAGTGCTATTAAAAACCAGCCTTGGAAAGCCTTAGAAAGACATTTGCTTACCAAGCAACTTGGAAATAGTTTTCTTTGTGCCGGAGTGTGTGTTGGATGCCCTTCTAGACATGCTGGTTAGTTAATCAGGACTCCAGAATGGCTCTTTTGACACCATCAAAGCCTTCCTTTTCTAATCCAATGTTTCTTCAGCCTTCCTTCTCCACATTTTCTACAAAACTTTTGTTTTTTCACTTAAAATTGAACAGTGAGCTATCTGAAACTTCAGAACATACACACATCTCCACATCTCTGAAAATCAGGATAGAAAAGTAAAAGACAACCTCTAAGTACAGTGGTACCTCGGGTTACGAACGCCCCTCCTTACGAATTTTTCGAGATACAACCAGCTCCGGCCCCAAAAATTTACCTCGACATGCGAACTCTGCCTCGAGCTACGAACCAGATCTGCGGCCATTTGCCCTGCTGCCACGTGGTCGCAGCTTCCTGTGGGCGAGATCGCGGTAGCAAGGAGACGTTCGGTGAGGCTTGTGGTGTGTTTTGTGGCGTTTGGAAGGTTTTTGGTGTGCTTGTCAGCGTGGCTCCAAAGAAAATGCAGAGCAGGCTTGGCAAGAATAAGGCTTTGAAGAAAACCGTATGTATTTACATTGAACCTTATGGGGAAATTTGCCTCGAGTTGCAACCAACTCGAGTTGCAATCAGAGTCACGGAACGGATTAAGTTCGTAACTTGAGGTACCACTGTATTTTGTTTTGATTTAAATGCGCAGTCTAAAACCTGGCTGACAAATGGGCTGGTAGTCTGGAGGGCCTTTTGGACATTGCTGGGTAGGCACCAAATTGTCTTCAACTGATTGACTAGAGATCATTATTTCAAGGATGAGCAGCACCCTGGGCTTATTTGATGATTGGGACTCCCGACTCTCTTTTCACACACCCTCTGCTCCTTCTCCTCAACTCTTCCTGGTGCTGTTACTGCTAAACTGCCGGGCAGTAACGTGGCTATCGATCTGGCAAGAACTGTAAGAGGATGCTCTTGTCACGCAAGAGAAAGAGAAAGTGGCTGTTTCTCCACTGTTATTAGCAAATTGTGCTCCTGATTCCAGGAGTAGGGAATGGGAAGCTGAATGATGTGATAAGGAATACGAAGAGTGAATACTGGGTGTCTGTGTATTTGAAAGCAATGGTTGAGGTATCTGAGTATGCACACCTGGTGCAGCCTGATTCCTTCTTAGACCTCCACTGCCAACTTGTGTCAGTTGGACAATAAAGTGAGGAGGCTGCTGTTCCTTTCTTCTTCACTCAATTAACCCAAAAGAGGGGTGTGACATGGACCAATTTGAGGAAGACACAAGGGGTTGACATCATGTATCTTGTTGAGATACATGAAAGAGATTTGGCAGTAGACCTTCATATTCCTCATAGTCCCTCATCAAGGGACCTCAGTTAGGGGAACAAATCTACTAGTGACTGAATTAGCTTCCTATTCACACCCAAACCACTGAAATCTAAAATTCCATCTCAATCATCTGGTGACTAAAAAATGGAGCTGGATGAAGAGATCCAAGTCTGAATAGTATAATGTAGGGTAATGTGGGGCAATGTAGGGTAGGGGAATCTCTCTCCAACACTCCTGTCTTACATGGAAGAACTGGAGAGGTGAACAGTCAAAGGAACTTTCCAAGCCCACCTTTCATTCCTCCTTTCAAAATAGTTTAAACCAGGCTTCTCCAACCTGGTGCCTTCTAAAAATGTTGCATTTCAGTTCCTCTCATTTTCATGGGATTGTGGTTAGGGAGTTAACTATCCAGGATTCTTCCCCTTTAGTGTTTCAAATAATTTTGAACATGATGATGAATTAGGACATGAGAAAGAGCATTTTTCTCTTCTAATAAGTGGCCTATGTTGACTTCAGGTTTGACAGGGGACTTAAAAGTTTACAGATTCCTGAATTTGAGGTGGATGGACTTAGGGCAGCCTTTCCCAATCAGTGGGAAAATTCCAGGTGGGTTGAACTACAATTCCCATACATCTAGCCAATACAGCCAAAATCTATGCTGGTCAGGAATGGAGTTGTAGTCCAGCCTATGTGGAAGGTCCCAATTAGAGGAAGTTGAGTTAATGCAGAATAATGAAGAACATTCTGTGGCACAGCAATTCACTATTTATTTGTTTGTTAGATTTATGCCATACCTTTCCTTCAGGAGCTCAGGGAGGGATACATAACATTCCCTCCTCCAGTTATTCCCTGACAACAATAACCCTGCAAACAGGTGTCCACTACAAATGCAGTGATGTGAAAAATGATAAAACTTGTATCATGACCCAAACTCCTGCCTTTCATATTTGCATCCTGATGTCAGATCCATGGATGTTAGTCACATGGCTTGTGCTGCAGTGCTGCAACGTGTGTTTTGTCATTTGCTATCCTTTGCATTCCCTGCAGGTACCTATGCCCAAAAGAAGGTTGGTCTGAAAGAGAATGACTGTTGCCAAACCATCCAAGAAACTCCATGGCTGATGGTGGACTTGAATCCAAGTCTTTTCAGTCCTAGTCTAACCCCTTGCTGGCAATGAATATCAAAAGGCCACATTCCTTGGGGTTACCTGCTCATGGTGGATGAAGCCAAAGCCTGTGATGGTTTGAGACAGAATCAAAAATTGGTATAGACACTACTTTTTCCTTTCCTTTCCTTTCCTTTCCTTTCCTTTCCTTTCCTTTCCTTTCCTTTCCTTTCCTTTCCTTTCCTTTCCTTTCCTTTCCTTTCCCCTCCCCTCCCCTCCCCTCCCCTCCCCCTTATTTCTTTTTTCCTATCATGTGTGAGGCAGATTGACTGGCTGATGGCTTTGGAAATTAGCCTGCACATTACCAATTCCTTTTTCATAGGAAGCCCAAAGAGGCAGGCTGATAGGATTTCAGAAATAACAGCTGGCTTTTCACAGCACTATAGCTTTTCTGGAGACTGAGTAAATAAACAGAGATGGAAAGAAAAAGGAAGAGAAGGAGATTTTTCACCAGGCAGGAGGCAGATCCACTTCCGTATGGAATTTCAAATAGTATTACAGCAGACCAGGGCCTGGCACTATCCATCCACTGTTCTTTCTGTCTACAGGCTGCTCAGAAAAATATCTAACATCACACAAGAAGCTATAGGAGGTCTCTTTGGAGAAATGGCCAGATGGACTTGGAGGGCCTTGTTTCCACAGCCTACCCCTCCCTCAACTAAAATATGTTTTGTAAAAATCCATCTTTCCCATTCTTGGCATCACCATTAGAATATCAGCATCCATCCTTTATTCCCATGATGTACGCAGCTCATCCTTTCTGGGCTCTCTTTGAAGTTCTATTACAGGGCCAGAGCTCTGGAATTATTACCACAATCAACAGTATTATGGGCCTGTTCTTGAACAGGAGAACAAGGGAGTGAGCACCATCCCAAGCAAACAGCAAGCTAATTATATATGTTATGCATCCCCATGCATTGACTCTTATTCACCCTTTTTACATATGCAACAGTGGTATAGTTTCAGAAGGGAGTATTTCTGTCCAACCTGAACTAAAAGTCAGTTTTAGCCCAGCTTCCCTATACCTGTGTTCCTTCCAGATGTATGACCCAACACCCAGAATTCCCTAGCCAGGGTGGCTGTTGCTAAGAATTCTGGGAGTTGAAGCTTACCCAACTGGAGGGCAGTAGCCCAACCGGTTAAGGGAGGTTGCTTCAGCAGTTTAGTGGGGCCCAAATGAACCTTAGAAAGCATCTTTATCAGCTTATCAGGGATGGGAGAAGCCTGCTGGGGGCACTGATGCAAACCTCTTTCTCACCTCCTGGGGATTTCAGATTTCCAAATTGCTTAAGGTCTATCTGCATGACTGCATTATAGCAAAGCAGCAGGCAGAAGTTAGAGCATGTCACTGAAGCCTTGCAAGTAAGGGCAGGCAAGGAACCAATAAAATAAAAGAATATTAGTTGAGAAGTAAGGCTTATTATCACATAATCAGAAGTAATCTTGGTTAAGGATCACATCAGTTCTTATCTTCTTTAAGGCACCTGTGGACAATCAGCCTTTCCATTTCCCATCCCTTCTTAGTCTAGAATGCACTGCTGTAAGGAGAGATCCAGGCTCTTTGGCAGACCTGCTGTATTCTCTGTCCACTCTTCCTTGCAACTCTTCCTGTCATACTGTAGCCCAGACAAAGCGAGTAGGAGTGAGATTGTTTGGAATAAATTAGCACTAGACGAGCTACAGTATTCACAAAGTAGGAAGCCGCTGTGGGTTTGTCACTTGGAGAAACCTCAGAACAAGGATATAATAGTGAGATTTTGCACAACTGCACATCAGGACCTCATTTGATCACTGAGTGCTCATCTGATGCAAAACCAGGTCTGTACTTTCATTTCATCACCTCCTTACTTAACTAGTTAACCAGTTAGCAGATACATGTTAAGTAACCTGTGCACTAGGAAGGTTTGTTCCAGCATCTATCAGGCCAGAGATGGGCTGCCAATCTCTTCTTCCTCCTCACCTTTGGTGGGAGGGGACCTGAGTGGGAGGGGAGGAAACCAAACCAGGGGAATCTACCCATTCCTGTCCATCAAAAATAAGAACAGCATCAGTGCCTGGCCTCATGCCTAGAGCAAGATAGGGATTGCTACTGGGAAAGAAAACGTTATGCCAGGATAGTTTTCTGCCAGCTCCAAGACTGGGGGAAACTTGGAGCTGGCAGAAAACACTGAGGAAGAACCCTCCATCTGATGAATGTCTATGCCCAGAATGCAAGGAGGTGTGTGCTCCATTTTGCCTTTTCTCTCAGACAAATAATATTGGGGCACTCTGACACATTGTTTGCTAGATGGTCTCTGAACCAGTTGGAAATAACTTGTTTTCTTCTAGGGTTTTTGGTTTTTGTGTGTATGTGGGTTTTTTTGCCAGCTTTGGCTGGCCTTCCTTCCACTGGACAATTATTCAGGGTGCTTACAGAAGAGCATAGATAGAGGCAGGCAAAAAAAAAAAAAAGCATTCTCTTCCTCTAAAGAAGGATCAGCCGATACTAGGAGCAAGCACTCCCTCTTCTCCCGGGGCTATCCTGCTTTCCTTTAATTCTATTTGTATCCATTAGCATGGTAGATAATTTTGGAACAAATTTAGCCTCAGTGGGATTTCTGTCTCTTTCCCTTGAGTCATTTCCAAAAAGGAGATTAAAATTGTTCCAAAGTTTGCCTGGATCATTGTGATTCTAGTGGCAATAAGCGACTGTTGCAAATCCGAGGATATTTATTCCTGGACTAGACTGAAAAGCTGGAGGCACAGAAATGCCCAATTGCCTTAATTAAGAAAAGAACAATCCTTCCCATTTTAAGGTAGAAAATTATATAGCACCAACTGCTGTTTGACACTCTGCTAATCTGATTACAGATGTGTAAACATTTAAGCAGACGATGGAAGAGGAGGTAATACTGTAACCAATGCAAACATCTATGATTTTTGTGTTTTTTGACTGGAAAGCTATTTGGGGTAAAACATGGCCTTGTAAATGATCTGCAAGGACCCCTTCCCTGGTCAATCAGTCCTATCCTATTTGCATTTAGTAAGAAGTAAGCCTTCACTGCAAGGTGGATGGACTCAGTTACAGTGGCTATGACCTGAAAGACCTGGTTAGGGACAGATCATCATGGAGAAAATCTATCCATGTGGCCACTAAGAATTGACACTGACTTAATAGCATACAATCAATCAACCACTCACTCAATCAAGCCTTCATACTGCAGCGAGACTTTCCTCCAACTATAGGTGTATGAGTTTGCAGATACAATTCAACTGTTATTTCCATTTTTTAATTTCAGCTGAAATTAGCATACTTTGGAAGAGTCTGGCATTAGGTCCTAATCCAACTAAAGGTAATAAGGATGCAGTCCTAAGCCATTTTATTAAAGGGGGGAGGAAAGATAAAGAGGTCTGCTAGCCAAATTCAACTCCTGGCGATTCCATGGACATATTCATTGCAGATTTCTTGGCAACAGTACAAAAGTGGCTTGCCACTGTTCTCTTCCAATATTTTTTTCCCACTTCCCAGGCTACTTTACAGCCCTGGTTTTTCCTGATAATCTCCCATTCAAAGAACAAGCCAGGTCTGTTCCTATGTAGCTTCTGAATCCAGATAAAGCCCTCCCCGCCCCCACTTTATACAATATGGCTTATTAGTTAATCTCGGTGGGACTTTCAGTGTAGTCCTATGACTTATTATTTTAAATAATCAAACATATGTCTCTTATTTTCATTGTTGATATAATGCCAAAGTCATATATGAATTTAGAAAGAAGTAAGTTCTCTTATGTTAAGTAACAGCTATACCCAGGAAAGTGTATTACAATCTGCAGTCCTTTTCGCCTATCTATCTATCTATCTATCTATCTATCTATCTATCTATCTATCTATTCATTCATTCCCAGAGAATAAAGTTAACACAGAAAACAGCACATCAATAAAAGCTACATAGAAAGTATATATGACCCACAACAAAACACACCAATAAAGCACGTCACATAAAGCTAGAGAGGGGAACATTTGCTTCTAGGGAATGATCTAAGCCTGAAGATCACCACTGAAAAGATCTTTTCTCTGATTACCAGCTGCAACTCAGACGGGAAGGGAATATGGAAAAAGACTTCTTGATGTACAGATAAACTCCTGCAGAGGCAGATGATTTTGCCTAGATAGTCAGCTAGAAATATAGTCTCCTTTGCTCCCCTGTAGAGATTGCTCAACCAGATTTGAAGTTGGCATCAAGTGGGAGTTGCATCACACCAGTTATATCTGCCAATTTTCCATAAGCTGCATTTGCACAAATACTCAACTCTATGTATCAAAGATTTCTAATTTTCCTGCCTATGGCTCTTTAACCAAAGTTTTAGGTTTACTGTATTGTGGGAACTCTCCAAAATCATTGGTGAAAATCCTTTTAATCCACATGTGTATCTTCTTCATTAGAGCATCCAGCCTGAAGGAATCCAAGATGACAACTGTTGAGGCCTTGAAAAAATGATATCTTAAAATGTTGGATAAATAGTAGTGCCTGGGGGGAGGAGGGTAAAAGTGGCGCTGCATGTATGCACACTAAATAAGGTTTATAGCCTAATATTTTGCATGAACACTGACACAGAGATCCCTGAAGAAAATGAATGCCACGCGAAAGCTAGTGAATAATTCTGTAAATCCTTGGAAACAAGTTGGAACCTCAGTGGCTACATGTGAAACCGTGATATTCTTTTCCACCCACTCCTTTTCCATTTCTCCACAGTGGAAAGTATGGCAGATGACTGTCAGGTGAACCCGGATCTCAAATCATTTAATGCCCTAAGAAAACCTTATGTCTGGAAGCATAAACATTTTGGCTACCTGAGGGACCGCCTCTCCCCCACGAGTTCATCCCATCCCACCCGATCACACAGAGAGGGCATGCTCCAGGCCCCCTCTGCAAAAGAACTCCGACTAGCGGGGTCCAGAAGGCAGGCCTTCTCTGCTGAAGCCCCCGCCCTTTGGAATATCTTGCCCCTGGAGGTGAGATTGGCCCCCTCACTCCTGGCCTTTTGGAGGGATCTGAAGACCTGGCTCTGCCATCTGGCCTGGGGCAAGGAGGGGGATCATCAAATGTGGGATTGGCTAGTCCCTTAGTGGCCTGGTGTCGCTGTCTTGAACCATCAGCCTCCTGGATTTTTTCCCTTTTATTTTTGTGAATGTGAATTGTTATAGGTTTTAATTGTATATGTATTTATTGTTTTAACGTGTTGTAAGCCGCCCAGAGTCCACCATTGGGGGAGATGGGTGGGGGACAAATTTAATAAATAAATAAATAAATGTACTTGGGCTCATAATTGATCAGTTTGCTGGACTTCAATCTTAAAGCATTATTATTATTTATGATAAAAACAGCCCCAGTTCAGCCTGGATAGAGAGTTATCTGCTTTGACTTTCTCAAACAGCAAGCTTTCAGAATTATAATAATTAATGACTTGATAAATTCCATTCCTTGTTCCAGATGTGCATCTTAGCCCTTCCCACTCCAGAAAACAAAGGGAGATTTTGAACAGCAATTATGGATTCTGTAAAAAAAAATAAAATTAAATTAAACAATCACAGAGCCAACAAAATAAGCACATGTCTTTCTGTTAAGGACAGACTCCCCCTCTTCCAGCCCTCACCCTTTCTTTCAAGGAAGCTTAGATTTGGCAAAGTCCTTGTTTCGCCAACAATCCTGCCCCTTCCCCTTCTTTGCTCTTCTATAGCTGAGGTCTTGCTGGTTTCAAATTCTTTCAGTAATTAGAAGGAACAGCTTAAATCCTGACTTCAAACATGCAGCCCCAGATCTGCTGGGTAAACAGAGGACTTGAATAAGATCCCCAGAGGATCATTAAAATATGTTCTCCTGACCTGGGGGAGGGGAGAAGAGCCCAAATGTGGAATGAATCAACTGACTCTTTCCTGATGTTATTGCTAGCAAGGGATCGGGTCTTTATGCGAGATTTCGAAAAGAACCTGCCATGATGCACTGCAGAGGATTCCAGCACTGTGTCAAAAAGCTTCTCCCACACATGTGAAGCTTGAATTATGTGGCTATATCCCAGTAGCGTAAGGAGGAGGGGCAGAGGAGAATCACAACAGGCTTCAAACGTCAAACCTAACCTGTGCAGTGGTTCAAATAATATTAGTGGTCCTTTGTTTCTTACGGAAAGCTAGATAGGACCCGAGGCCAGAACGCCAGGCAGTGTGACTTGTTTTTTGGTTTCTCATTGGATCGAGACAATGCATAACTAAAGGGAGCTGGGCTGGAGCCTGGAGAAGGGAGGCTGGAGTTCTCGGCCACCAAGCCAAGGTCCATGAGAAGCCCACAGACACGAGTGCAATGGCACTCCCCTTCACGTTCTCTAGTAATTGGCCCTTGTAGGTCTATTGACCAGGATATTGAATATACCAGTAGAAGGGAACATATTCTATTGAATATAATAATATAATGCCATCAATTCTTGTAGCTACTTGGTAGTCTTATCCTCCTTACATCTGGCTCATTCCATTTTTAAGCCACTTTCAGCTAAAACATACTCCAATAATGAATGGGGGAGGAAAGCTTTGGAAGACCTGTGATCGGCCAGTTTATTGCCAATTGGAGAGAGCAGACGGCAGAGGCACCCACGTGGGATGGGGGTCAAGATGGAGGCCACAACTGCAGGATTGGAGCCCTGCCCCCTTTTATATTTGTTGCAGCACTTAAAACAGGGTGGGGCTTTGATCACATAGTCATAGTTGCCATCTTGAGTTTTTAAACCCCACCACAGATGCCCCTGGCAGACAGGGGTTCAATTCACATGTTCACATGTTTTCCCAGCTTTCACCAATTTTGTAAAGCGGCCCAGGGCTAAAGAAACGATTTTGTATATATTTCTGTCCTATACTTTTAATGATCTGCCTATTACCTTTTACTTTTTTTAAAAAAAGTTTTAATGCATTTTCCAGTTTAGCATCAACATTTTCTAGTTTATAAAACAATTATAATACCCCCAGTTCCTGTGGAATGTTGGTTTGCCATCCTGTTTCTTCACCATATGAATTTTATCTGATATTTTTTTGAGTAGAGCTACTGATCAAATTTTATTCTGCCACTTTTCAATTGAAAAATTATCATTATATTTCCAACGCTGAGCAATTAACAATTTAGGTACCAATAGTAAAAATGTAATTTTTTTTTTTTTGGCTGTATAACCCTATATTCTCTCCATCACATATATGTAATAATCCTAATTTTGGTGAACAATATTTGTTATAACATTCAATTTGTCAAAAAAAACATTCCAAAACTCTGATACTTTTTCACATGTCATGGATAATCGCAACATGTCAACAAAGGTGGAAGCTTTTTGTTGGATAATTGCAAGATACTTGTGCAAATCTTATGGGCATTAAATGCCATTTGTGCAAAAACTTCAAATCTAATTTCTGCATAGAAACTGACAGAAATGCTCCAGATCGCTACAATGCTTGCCACATGTTAACATCCATCTGTTTTCCCAGATCAATCTCCCAAGTTTCTTTCAAACCTGGGGAAGGATTTTCTGCATCTGTCTCCAATAGCAACATGTACAGTATATTTTGGAAGTCATGCCTTTAGGTTGAGAGGGATAATTTAGCATGAGTTTCTCAAAATCAGTTAATGGGCAATTTGTAAATTCCATTACCAGTCCAGTACATAAGAATGGGTTTATTTGAATCAATACAAACCGAAGTATTTTATATCTTAATTGCTGTTTTTCTCTTCTTTGTTTTAAGGTAAGGAATTTTATAAACATCTCTTATTCTTTATAATCCCCTGTCTTTCCACATTTTTATTTGGCCAAGTCTACATTGATTGCAAAACTAGATATGTCAAAAGAGGTAATAAAGGGGATATATTCTGTGTAAGTGTTGCATACTTGTGTTTTCGTTAGTTGTGTAAATTGATTAGTTATTCTGACTTTTAGATAGATCTTTTGGAAGAAAAAAAATGGTGTCAGTATTTTATTTATTATTTATAAATATTTATAATATAAATATTATGAATTATTTATTTTTTTATTCTTGTATATATTCAATTTCTACCCACTGTTTGGACTGACCTTCCAAAAATGTTGAACTTTTTTGTTTGTTTGTTTGTTTGAAGCAATTCAACAGTTAAATTTTAATCATGGGTTTATAGATCTAATCTATCACATCTAAAACAATTTTGCCAAATTAAAATCTTTGTACATTCTTTTCATAACTAATCCTTCCACACAATCCAAAGCTTTCATTATGCAATGAACGTATTGATAAAGGGAGTAAATTGGTTTTACAAAAAGGATATAGTATTTATAATGCTAAAACTTTAGCTTTCATTAAGATTGCCACATCTCTTTGATTTATTTATTCCCCCAGCAAAGTTTTGCTTTCCAAAATACTTGCCTTTAATGCCTTTCATTATGTTTCCTGTAGCACTTTTATAGATGACCTAAAAAATCTTAAATATTCTAATCCTTTTGATGGTAATCTCCTAAACCTCTAACATTAAAAAAAACCTATTTTACATTGGTCATTCACCATGATTATCTTTTTTTGTTAATATTAACTTAACTCTTCATGTAATTTAGATTGTCATTTTCTCGTTGGATTTGTGAAATTGATGCCTGTAGCAATCTTATTTAGCAGGAGACTTTTCACATATTTTCCCCTCTGTGTGTCCTCCTCCTCCTCCTCCTCCTCCCCCCACCCCGTCCCTCCCCAGTTCCAACCCTCCCACTTGTTTATCTGAATTTTGGGGGGAAAAATATTCACAGAGGCTCCCTGTGAGCCCTGCTTGGGCTAAGGAAATAGTGTTGTGCTATAGTCCTCCCTCTTCCTTCCCAGCTAATCATTTTTTAATATTCAGCCTTTCCCCCATTTTCTCTAAAGTTATATTAAAATAATAAAAGCCAGAGAGTTAATTCTGCTATCTTTTCCATCTTCTCCTTCTTGCAGCTCCAGGTGTCCTTCAGAAGCTCCAAGGCCATATTTCACACTGACAGTGCAGGTGGTCATCCAAAGCTGTTTATTTCTTGAAGAGTAAAAATTATTTCCCTTCCTTGAGGCTTGAATATAATTAGCCTGAATGGAAACCCCCCACTTTTTCCTCTTTTAGTCAGTGGCTCAGTAAGGGGTTTTCATATTCTCCTTTTCTGCAAAGTAGCTTGGCTGATATCCTGAAATAACATGACTATCCCCTTCCTGATTTTTTTCTTCTAGTTCAGGGCCTTTTAAATAATTTTGTCTCTTGAGCCTCGAGTAATAAAATGCTTTTTGGTCTTTGTGTGCCTAGAAGTAAATTCTAAGAGCATGTTCAATACCCAATAATTTTAGATCAGGAAACGATTTGTTAATACTTATCATAACAAAACCAATTACATCAGCATTCTCAACATTTTCTCCAAGATCTCTGACCCTTGGATTATTTCTTCTAATCCGATCTTGTAAATCTGCCAAATACCTAATGATATCTAAAATATGTTTTTGAACTTTTTCAGTGTTAGCTGCTTTCAGTACGCTAGAATCATATGTCTGGCTGGCTGTTTGAGCTATACCAGACATTTGCTTTGACATTTCCTCCAATTGCTTCTTAATTTATTTGGACATTCCTGCTAAGTCCTCTCTTATTAATGTTACAGATTATTCCTATTCCAGTTAAAATTCTTGTTTGAGTTGCTTAATCAAGATCGGATCTGAGTCAGAATGTTCCTTAGTGCAGTGACTTATTTTAGGGTGTCTCACACTGGAAATCTTCATTGTGGATTCCTTCCTGCTCGAGGAGTACTAAGATTCACATACCTCTGATTCTTTCAGATAGGGTTAATGCCATTGCCTTTGCAGAACTCTTCTTCTTGAAATTTTGCTTTTCTTTGGAAAAGAGTTAGTTGAACCAGAGCTTGCCTAGAAAGGGACCAAAGAACATCTTCTTTCCTTTCTTCCAACCCCTTCTGAATTCCTCTTCCTGTGGTCGCTCTTCCCTAAGTTAGAAGGCTGAAATTTGTCAAATAAGCAACAGACTCAGTATGCTATCTTCTCCAGGAGCTGATCATTCCCACCCACCCCCCAATCCTCACAATCATCTATCTATTAAAGAGATTTAAGAAATCTATAGTCAAAACTAGAGCTGGATAGTCAAATGTTGTCCTGTGATGATTATTGCTATGTCCCAAAGCTTTGGGGATTGCAAAATCCAGGCCTTCTAGACTATTTTGTAAGGATGAAGACCAACTGAGATTCCTAGGTCTAGAAATCAACCAGCACTGAGCAATTATTAAACTTCCCTACTTTTACAGAATCTCTGTGACAGATAAAAAGATGGAAGCAGCACTTGGAAAGTACAGGAAAGGTACAAATGGAATATGATGACTTCTGGAGCCCAAGTATATATTTATAAACAAAAGCCTTGGCTGGAAATATTTTCCATCTCAAGGATGGTAAACACAGTTTGAACACCCATTAGCTGCACTCTGAGCCATTTGTTTTAGAAGCGGAAATGGCTTCTGTCACACTTAGAACGGGTTATGGATTGTACTAAATCATAGGTGATTTGTTTGGTTTTGGCCTAATAAGTAGAATGAACTCAGCCACTGTGGCATGTAAACTATGGTTTATTATTAAGCATGTTGTGCATACCTTGCCAATTTAAATTTAGTCAATAAGCCAAATGGACCACAATTTCACATGATGCGTGAATCCATCCCTGCAAATGTCTGAATGTTTTCATTTGTACAAATATGAGAAACTTCTCATGGTCATGGCTAAGGCCACCAGATCTGGGCTGCAAACCTCCAGATGATCACCAGAGGGCAGCAAATAAATACAGAAAACAAACACTTTGTTTCCATCTACTGGTTGTTCAGATCTTTGCAGCTTCCATTCCTAAACTCTTTTTCCCACAGCTCTGACCTTGCTGGACCTTGTCATCTCAGGTCTTCTTGATACCATTACTTCCTGAGGCCTATCCTTGAGAGCCTTGTATCTTCCGTCACCAGAGCTTGCCTTTCTAGTGGGACGAAAGAACATCTTCTTTCCTTTCCTCCAACCCCTCCTGAATTCCTCTTCCTTTGGTCACTCTTCCCTAACTCTTTGTATCTCCTATTTACCCACGTTTCTCTTTTACCTCCTTCACAGGTATTTTCTTTCTCAACCTGATAGGTACTTTATTCCCTTATCTCAGCTCCTTTGCATCTTGGGGTCTCTTCTTTCTGCAGTTTAGTCCTCAGCTTTCCTAACCAGCTCCTTTTGTCCCACTTGGCTGTTATATGAATATTTCCTAATAGCTGGCAAGTAGCTTTCTCAATTCTGTTTTAAACTGGATCTATTTCATTTGGAGCAGCCTGACAATCCCATTACTGTTACACCACTGTGACCTGTTTGGGAGATTAGGTAGTTGGAATAACAGTCAGACATTATTTGGGCCCACCATGGGAATCCATGTGAAAAACGGATGTGGGATACAGTACATTTGCTGCTCAGCTATGCAGGAATTACTAACAATATTATTCTTTCTGTTGTTGTGGGAAAGTCAGTAAATTCTTGCCTTAATTGTTAATAATTTATTGGTAGGTTCTATTTCCCACCCCCTCTTAGTTTTAAACAAGTAATATTCCTCCACTATTTGCTAATGAAAAGCAGGAGTGATTTACATTTCAACCTTCTTTTTATACACTGAGAGCTCCATGTCTTCCATTGTGAACCCTCCAAATGGAAAACTGTTTCTCTCCTGTTGTTTTAAGGCCAGGGTTTTTCTAATTATGTATTAGGTTGCAATCTGTGAATTTTTCCATAGAAAAACGGGCAAGATTTCTTTGCTGCACTTAAATCCCACTCTTCCTCTGATAAATTTGATTCAACATGCTTATGGGATCTTTTTTTTTTTAGATTTTTTTTATCCCACTGTTATTATTTTTATAAATAATTCATGGTGGCGAACATACCTAATACTCTTTCCTCCTCCTATTTTCCCCACAACAACATCCCTGTGAGGTGAGTTGGGCTGAGAGAGAGGGACTGGCCCAAAGTCACCCAGCTGGCTTTCATGCCTAAGGTGAGACTAGAACTCCCAGTCACCTGCTTTCTAGCCTGGAGCCTTAACCACTAGACATTCTCTCCCCAGTCATTTTATTTTCAGAACAATTATGAAACCGAAGAATTGGAATGGGCCCACTGAGGTTAATAACCAAGCAGAAATAGGAATCGTATTTGATACTTGATGACCACAATTGCTCCTTTGTCCGCCTTCCATCCCCCTCCCCACTGATGGCTGGGTTCACACATCATGCTGAGTGATAGTTTATTTAACCATTGTTTCTCGAATAAAGCTGAATTGCCTGGGTTCCAATAATTTCAAAAGCCAAACTTCATAGTATAATGCAAGTGGTGAACCCCAACAAAATGTGACCCACCATGAGCCTTGTTCTCCACAGCTAGTGAGATATGGATCAACAAAGGCGCTGTGGGGTTGGGGGAGAAAGCCCCGGCTGCCCCACCTCCTGTTACCAAGGTATTTCAAAATATAGCTCAGTTACCACTTTTGCTGTCCTGTGCAGTACTGGACCATGCAGGCAGACTAGGGACTTACTGAGAGCTAGAGATTGACCCAGGATGACAGCTATAGGAACCAACTATCTATTTGCCACTTTTCCCCCATTCTTTCAAAGGCCACTCCCTGATTGCCAGCCTTCCATCTCCCAATCCTTCTGAACCCCACTTAAAGCACACCCCAAATGGATCCAGGTTGTTTTCATGATTTTCGTACAGAAGGGTAAGAGGGAGAGATGCAGGCAGCACCAGCCAAGCCAAAGGTGGCAGAAGAGTATCTTGAAGAGTCCTCACCATTACTTGCATGTCTCTAAAAAAGGGCCAGTTCAAGCATCCAACAGGACCTATAAGCAAAGTACACACCCTTGCGGTGTACCAGGAGGCAAATGAAAACTGAGTGGTGTGGGCACAACTGCTGCGGCTACTGCCACTGCCTATAAGGAGATCAAGGTTTCCATAGTCCATGGTCACCAGCACCAGAGAGAATTTGTGGTGTTTTTTTTTAAAAGAACTTTATTAAGTTATAAAAAGCATGAAGATAAAAGCAAACAAGAACTAATAATCAAAGAGAGAAATAGAGAGCAAGAGAGTTAGAAATAAAGAAAGAATACAAAAGTAATGAGAAGGAAGGAAAAAGAAAGGAAAAATTACAAAAAGAATGACTTCCGACTTCCTATACAGCAGATATAGATAAATCATAGAGTGACCTCTTACTCTAAAACTACATCTTAACATACATATTTTGTAGAACTTACTCTTTTAACTAATCATCAAATCCATAAATCATAATTTCATTTTTTTTCCTGTTTCCTGCAAAAAGTCCAAAAGGGGCTTCCAATTGGTATTAAAGTTAGTCAATGTTTTTTCTCTAAGCAAAGCTGTCAATGTTGCCATCTCAGCTAACTCCATCATCTTCACAGTCCATTCGTCCATTGTGGGTAATGTTGAGTCTTTCACCTTTGAGCATATAAGTCTAGCTGCAGTTATCACATAAAAACAAAAGTCCATGAGATTTTTCCAATTGTTTGTCCATCAGTCCCAAAAGGAAAGTCTCTGGTTTTAACTGTATATTAACCTTCAAGTTCTTCTGAATTAATATATGAATTTGGGTCCAAAATTTTTTAGCCTTATTATATGTCCACCAAAGATGATAAAAGGTCCCTTCATGTTGTTCACGTTTCCAACATATATTTGAAACCCCTTTGTACATTTTGGATAGTGACAGATACCATCTATACATCATTTTATAGAAATTCTCCTTCAGATTATAACAGTATAAATTTTAACCCTTTCATCCACATATTTTCCCATTGTTCCATTTGGATGTTATGTCCAAACTTTTTAGCCCATTTTATCATACAGTCTTTAACTTGTTCATCTTCTGTTTCAAATCTCAACAAAAGCTTATACATTTTAGCAATAAGGGGTTCATCATTGGTCCAAAATTCTATTAAAAAAAAACAACTTTGTTTTGTTCATATATCTTTTTATCAGCTCTAAATCTTTCTCCAAGTTGTACATATGAAAGCCAGTGGCATGAATGTTCTTGAGATGTCAGATCCTCTCTTGATTTTAATTTCTTCTTGATGAATATCAAGGATATTGCCATAAGTTAACCTTTTCTGCTTAGTTACCATTTCTTTCCTATAAAATGTTTCTTGTGGGGATAACTATAGGGGTATTCTTAGACACAACCAGCACCAGAGAGAATTTGCTGGGAATTTGCTCACCAGTGTGGAAAGTTCAAAGAACATCCTCTGTGAGTAGAGGATGGGATCCAAGACAATTAATCCTTGAAATGCTCTTATCTCTACAGTGGCATTTGTTGCTTGAACTGGGATGTTTTCATCAGCTGATATCTCTCACTGGCACAAGACTCTTCCGGGTAAAAGTAAGCACCTGATTACAGCATCATTTGATCAGCAGACTTATCCAGTTCTACTACTGGAACTGGTCTCCCACTGGAAAGAGCCCAAGGAAGCTTGGGGGCATACTTATCAAACTGACTTGGCCGCATACGGCTGGTGGAATAAGACACCGGTCGCCCACAGCCCTATTCACCTCAGGGAGGGCTTTGCCTGGTCTTTTACCTTTCCAGCCAAGCTTCTGTGGCTTTCAAGAGGTCAGGCCATTTCAGAAGGTGCTCCTTTTTTTATCCCTGTATAACAAGCAATTCACTCTACTCCAGTTAATGAGGAGAAACTCTGATGGATCATTATTATTATTATTATTATTATTATTTCCCCTTGGAAAAAAGCAGACCTGCAGATTAAAAACACAAAATGACCATGTGTTATTTTCTTCACAATTTTTTAATAAATAGACAATTCCTATTTTATAAGGAAAAATAAATTAGGTGAACTTTTCTTTCTACTCCTCTGCTCCCTCTCTTTTCTATCCCTGTTTTTTGCCTTCCTACTCACCCCAAAACTCAACCCAAAGGGAAACTGCTGAGAAACAACTTCCACAATTAATGATGAGGTCACCTTTAGTTCAGCAACATTGCCTAGTTAATTGGCTGGTTCTATTGCAGCCCTCCTTATCTGCTTGTCGACACATCATCTAACAAGCCGCTTTTGGGGTAATTAATCCAATCCAAAACTTTGGATTCCTGAAGCTGGGGCTGCTTTCAGGGTATGCTCCTTTATTTGGTGTTTTCTCTGTGAAGCTTGGAAGTGAAAGGCTGCTTCAACCCAAGGTCCTTGAAGATTCTGGAACAGTTCCAAATGGCTTCAGTTGAAATATTTGTATACAAATATTGCTTCGTGCAAGAAAATCAGGACACAGTTTTGTGGAAAAGGTACCCAGAACCCCAAAATCCAGTTATTCCCAGCCCTTGTTGCTTTTTGGTACCAAACTATTGGTAATCTTGCAGATTGTCAACAAAATCCCCAAAACTCTGCATACGCACACGGATTATTATAATAATGAGAATCTTAATGAAAGTTAATGAATCTGGGCTAGAAAATGGGAAATAATGAGATGAGAACAAAATTGCACAGCAGAGAAAGCATGTCATCTACAGAGGAGCCAGAAAAAGGAGTGGATCTGGAAAAGCCATTTGTTCCTGGAGTTTCTGTTTAGATAAAAAACTTAAAGGGGGGCGGGGGGTGGGTGGGGGGAAGCACAGGTGCCTTGAATACAAGGGCGGTGCAATGCTCTGGATTTGATTTGGAATGCATTTGCTTCAGAATGCACAGAAGTTGCATTTTTGGCTCATTAAAGCAGCTGTGCCATTTTCCAGGGTAGCACTGCTGCTGCAGGGAGACTTTTGCTGAGGGGCAGAAAGGCACTACACTCATGTTCCCACACTTCCCAAAGTTCCTTTTCCAAACTGAAGCTAAAGCACTGCACAACTTTACAAATTAACATCTGCTGGGACCCCAGAATTTGCAGGTGGTTGTCATGAATTACCAAAGTGATTACAACCTCTCTCTCTTTCCATCTGATGCTGAAGAATCAATCAGTGGAGAGCATAACCAATTGGATGCGGATGTAGAAGCTGAGACTCTGTCCAGACAGAGACACTGTGGGTCAGTAGAATGGACAAGGTGAAGTGGCATTGTGGCTTCTTTGGATGGAGAAGTCTTCCCTTTGAAAGATTAGGTACATGGCCTCAGATTGCTTCAGGTCTAGGCTTTGCTTGAAAATGCTTAAATGGCATCTGTAATCAGATGGAGTTTTGCACCAGTTCCATGAATATCTCAGCTTCCCTAGATAATGCACATTTGGTCACTTGACCCATGCCTACATCACATTTGGATTTGATTACTGTAACATATTCTGCATGGGTCTTCATCTGCATCATGTGGCAGCCAGCTTAGTTTCAGGAGCTTGATCGGATCACATCCATGTTACATTTTTGGAACTAGTTTCCAGGTCTGATTCTCATAAAGCATTACATACTTTAGCACCAACATTTCAGAAGAAAGCCTGCTCCCAAACTTTTTGTCAACAGACTTAACATTGGAATGTCAATCTATTGTCCTACCAATTTCAGAGTCAGAGTTGATAGCGCCTTTTCTACTGCAGCTGCTACATTAAGGGACTTCTTTCCTAGCAAGTATGTTCAGCTTCCTCATTTTAACTTTCAGATGCTCTGCTACCTTCCTTCTCCCTGCTTTTACCTCCTCTTTTATTATTTGTGTGTTTATTTTTAGACCATTGCAATCATGTGAATTTTAGCAGTTTACAGTTGTTTTTGTTACATTTATTTATGCATTTTAGTAATTTAAGTAACATTATTTCAGGTGACAAAAGTTGTCCTTTGGTAAAAACCTGCTGCAAATATTAAAAAGTATCAGCTCTTTCGGTTTGATCATTCTTTGTGCATTAAAATAAAGCAGTACTGTAATACAAGTGAAACCTGAATTGCACAGTGGTTTTGTCTTCATGTTCCCCCTAACCACAAGCAGGAACATGCCCTAGTAACCACTTTTTTCTGTCATGTCCTCATGATGTTGCCTTTATCCACCCCCATTGCCCCAGCCCATACCTGAGGAAGCTGAAAGTCATATTTAGCTGTTCCAGCTTTAAAGTAGTCTTTTCATTTATCTCCCAACAGAATTTTTGCCATGGATACGATCTGGCACACTTCACCAACAATGTGGTTGCAGCTGTGGTCAAGGACTGGGATCTGCCCAGTTCCCTATTGGCCGCCTTAGATGGCTGTGGGTACACACACATCCCTCCAATCAATGGGTGTTGCCCTCCATAGGTATTTTGGCTTGGACTGCAGGAAAGACTAGACACCTGGCTTCCGCAGAGACTTCTGCCCACATAATGTCTGATCAGGACTTTCCATAGTACTTGTGAGGTCTCAGGCAGGCCCTTTATAAACATGGATTTAGGCCAGTTCTTTCAACACAGCACTACAGCTATGTTTCTGCATGCTGAACAGAAGATCAATTCAAACAAAAAAGAGATCCAGGTTCGGCCAAACATATGTTGCCAGTTCTGCTACCATTATTGGTTTTCGGCTGCTTTTACCAACAAGGGGTTTCCTTTGGCCATATTTTTTTACTGCGTTCATTACTTTTTTTTAAGAACTCTCATACAAGTGCTGCAATTGTTGCCTGTTGTCCATGCTCTCAGAATCAGTATCATACAGCTGCAGTTTCTGTGGCTGCTTATGCAGGACACCATATGGCTGCACATATCAAACTTGGACAGCACCATTTTGCCTTCTCCATTCAAGCGTTGATGGAACTAGGGATCATGGGGAGAGCTGTTGTAATTACATGTAAGCCAACCAAAACTGTGTGTTCTGTATGGCAGCCCACTGGCTACACCCGGATGCTGCTAGCCTCTAGGCCAGAACTGAACTCTGGTTACTCACAACTAGCACTGACATTCTTTTTCAGCAGTAGCATGAGAACACAGTTAGCTTCTGGTCAATGTCTCCCTCCTGCTTCGTCCCATAACCCACTACCTGCGTGTCAGTCTATCAGTTGAGCTATTTTAAATATGTGTTTGGGGCTCTTTCAGAAGAGCACTAGACGTATGCAGAAACAGTGCAGCTGACAGGTCACAGGCACAGGGAGAGGCTGCGCTGAGCAAGGGCATGGGGAGAGCTTCTCCCTGCTTCATCCTGCGCCCCCTCCCCCATGAGCAGCTGCTAGTTGACCAAGTTGACAAGCGGCCAAACCCCCAATTTCAAGCACCTGCCAACAATCATCCAATCCCACCTCACCAGACACCAAGGAGAGTGATTGGTAGTTGTTTTTCCCAATGGCAGGTGATGTTTCGGGGGCAGAAAAATGAAGCCATGACACCCCCCAGTCATCTTCCTTAACGTGGCCCACAATAATGAAAGAAAACTCCGTGCAGAATGAGGAACAATTATGCCAACATCATTTTCTAATTGATTACTGTAAAGGACTGGTGGATATGACTTTGTGGCCATCTGGAAAAGCCCATTGTTTTTCCTGACTACAATACATTATTCAAATGTGAAATTTCCACATTTCAAATGTGTCCATTTTTGCATTTGGTCTCTGATTTTAGAAAACGGAGCGTTTCATCCTTTAATTGGTCTAACAATGGGGGCATTTCCACATGCCATTGTTTCCATTCCATAATCCCTCCAAAGCACTTTGAAATGAATTTGTCAATTGTTTTTACTTCTGCCAATCTTGGAACACTGAAAACATGCCAAGAACCCAGTGAATCAATCAGTGATCTCCTTCCAGCTGATCAATAGGAATCTGTAAAAAGCATAATTGAATATCCCATTGAGAGCTGTATATTATAAATCCTATTGACAGTTATGAAGATTGCATGACACCATGCTACCAAGAATTTTTTCAATGAGCCTAACCATAGTTGTAGGCTACAGAGACACCTAATAGGGAGAGAAGAGGCTATCAATTTTGGGGGGAAATGCAACTTCTTAGGCTGAAGGAACTAGAACTCACAGTAAGAGCCACACTATCACCATTTGCACTCCACTGGAGTAACCAAAATCCCTTCACCACTGCCACCACATGCTATATAAAAGGAGAAAACATGAAATTAAAAAACCAAGCTATTAGTTTTTGCATGAGAATAGTGATCTTAACATAGGTATATTAATCTTCCAAAAGATTGATATTCTCATTCTCTCTCTCTCTCTCTCTCTATTTATTTCAGCTTGTGGGACACAGGAGGAAGTAGGGTAATACATGAGGAAGCTCTATCAGTGTGCCCGCAAGGTCTCTCCCACTCTCCCCTTCTGTACTCCACTGATTTGTCAGCCAGGGTATTTTTATGGACAGCGGAATGACTGCCTTCCAGAAGACCAGCAGTTCTAGGTTATCCTGGGCAACTGAAAAGGTAGCAAAGCCCTCCACATCAGACATCTGCTTAGGGTCCCCTAACCTGCCCTGAACGTTTTGGAGAGTGAATGGTGGTGGTGTTTCCTACCAGTAGCTGCCACAGGCTGGGAGGGGAAAGGAAGCCTGGGAATCCACCAATGGCTGTGCTGAAACCATCCTACCTTGAACCCATAAGGACAGCACCTCTCCCTGGCTTCATTGCAAGCCATTGAGGTAATTTTCTCCTGACTCCAGGATGAGAAGAATACATATTAACAGAGCCACAGGGAAGTGCCAAGTGCCATACATCATGATTCACTGTCTTGACTTTTGCAAAGAAACAAACTTCACATGGCTAAGCAGTTCTTCCATTGCTGGGAAGGGTAAAGCTACGTAGCCTCTCATATCTATTTTTCATTAAAAAGAAAAAACAGCAAATAACAAAAAATAGAAGAAAATGAAGTGCTCAGCATGTCTTCATTGGTCATAAGTGAGATTGCATCAAAATGTTGAATTAAGATATCCTAATGTTCAGCATTTGCCAATCTGTTCCTCCTGCTCACTTCACTCATGCCTCACTGAATACACTCAGTTTTCACTGGGCAGTTTTTAGGAGACTTTTCTTTTCACCACCATAAATGAACTTCTACAATTAAGTCTGTTAATATGTCAGCCTTGTGTGTGGAAGGTGTCTTTTTGATGGTGTAGGGAGTCAGCTTTTGAAGAATTGAGATTTATTTTACTATGGGATGTTGTGGAAGAGCAGGCTGCTTGGCAAAATTGCAGGCCCCTGTGCTGCCTTCTTTCCCTCCCGTCTGAGCCTTTCTCCCCAGCATCAGCAGGGCAGAGTTGCCAATAACGCTGCCACCTTGACATTGGGGCGGTTGGGGGGAGGAGACGGGAAGAGACAGGAGGAGATGCATGTTTGGGAGCCCTGCAGCCACCAGCAGACTGACTCGAGCAGCTAAGCCGAAGGAGGGGTTTTTCCTTCACAGAGACTGAAGGGTCCAGAGGAAAAAGAAGAGGCACAGCCAAGCCAAGCCAAGCCAAGCCAAGCCAAGCCAAGCCAAGCCAAGCCAAGCCAAGCCAAGCCAAGCCAAGCCAAGCCCAACGTTGGGAATGGGCAAGTGCTTTACCTGCTGCCCATTAATAAAGAAGATTAAAAAAAAAATAGAAGAAATCCCAGAGAGAGAGATTTAAAGACAGACCAGGGTCTGTAAAAGGAAAACACTGTTGTATACTAGTAATAGCAGTAGCATAATTGCAATAGTGATAGTATACTAATAATACTATAATATAGCATTGAAGTAATAGTATAGAGTGTAGTATAGTAATAGTAGTAGAATATTTATTTATTTATTTATTTATTTTTCAGGCTTGTATGCCGCCCATCTCCCCCAACGGGTGACTCTGGGCGGCTCACAATAATAAAAAAGAAGAAGAAATACAGAAAACACAAATCTCTCCAAACATGGCTACAATCTGTAAATAATTAAAAAACATATATTAAAAATGCCGTACAACCTCCTCTGATTTTAGCCCTAAAAAACCTGTAAGATGCTGGGGGGGGGGACAACCCATCATCCCACCAGCCATCTCCACAGGTGCGGGTCCCCCTCTGGCCCCCAGGCCTTCTGGCAGAGCCAGGATTTGAGCCCTTTCCTGAAGGCCATGAGGGAGGGGGCACACCGCACCTCAGGAGACAGGATGTTCCATAGGGCGGGCGCTGCAGCAGAAAAGGCTCTCTGCCTAGACCCCACCAATTGAAGTTCCTTGACTGGTGGGGTCTGCAACCTGCCCCTTCTGCTGGACCGAGTGGGACGGGCTGAAATGACCGGGGCGAGGCGGTTCCTCAGATAACCTGGTCCCATGCCATGAAGGGCTTTAAAGGTAATGACCAACACCTTGAACTGGACCCGGAAACAAACTGGCAACCAATGCAGCTCACGCAACAGCGGTGTTATACGTGCCCTCCTAGGGGCATTAAGAACTGTCCGCGCCGCAGCATTCTGTACCAGCTGTAGCTTCCGGATACTCTTCAACGGTAGCCCCATGTACAGCGCATTACAGTAGTCCAACCCGGAGGTAACCAGGGCATGAGTGACTGTGCGGAGGTCCTCCTGATCCAGGAAGGGGCATAACTGCCGCACAACACGAAGTCGTGCAAAGGCCCTCCTGGCCACAACTGCCACCTGCTCTTTGAGCAGGAGTCGTGAGTCCAGGAGAACCCCCAGATTACGCACCAGGTCTGTCTGGGGTAGTGTGACCCCGTCAAGAACCAAAGATGACAAAGTCCTAGATCTTGAGGCTCCCCGTATCCACAGCCACTCTGTCTTACCAGGGTTCAGCTGAAGCCTGTTGTCCCCCATCCAGGCCCCCACAGCCTCCAGGCACCATGAGAGGGCAGTCACAGCGTCACTTAAGGCACCTGGGATGGAGATGTATAGTTGGGTATCATCAGCATACTGATGATACCTCACCTCATGGTGCCGGATGATCTCACCCAGCGGTTTCATGTAGATGTTAAATAGGAGCGGTGAAAGCACCGACCCCTGCGGCACCCCACAAAGTAGGGGCTGGGGGCCGGACCTCTCGCTCCCTATCAACACCGATTGGGTTTGGCCTTGGAGAAAGGAGCTGAACCAGCACAACACTGTGCCACCCAGCCCCAACTCCTGCAGCTGACCCAAAAGGATACCATGGTCGATGGTATCGAAAGCCGCCGAGAGGTCAAGAAGAGCAAGGATGGATGCACTCCCCCCATCCCGCTCTCGCCAGAGATCATCTAAAAGTGCGACCAATGCTGTTTCTGTCCCATAACCGGGCCTGAATCCTGACTGATAGGGGTCCAGATAATCCGTTTCCTCCAGGATCCTCTGAAGCTGCCGCGCGACCACCTTTTCTACCACCTTCCCTAAAAAGAGGTGAGAAACTGGACGAAAGTTGTCCAGGAGGGTGGGGCCTAGCGACGGCTTCTTGAGGAGTGGGCGGACCAAAGCCTCTTTGAAAGGCTTCGGGAACACCCCCTCCTGTATACTATACTATAATATAGTATAGAGAAAATTGTATAGTATCATTAATAATAGAAATAGTGTGTAGGCTAAGATAATAGCCATAGAAAGAACTTGCACATGTGTGTTTGTATATTTCACTTTTGTATCTTGGATAGTTTTTTTTTTTCAAAATAAAACATCTCCCCAATCCTTATAGGGAGATATAAAAATCCAAGTGTCTAGGATCCAGTGGTTTTGGTGGATCTTTTGAGTCTGAGTCAATCAAATTGGGTATAGTTTAAAAAGAACCTGTGACAGATGCATACGTGTGTTTATTAAGATACTTATTCTTGATTGTCCCCCTGTTTGGTATGGACTCCCTTCTTAAGATAGCTATGAAGCCAACAGTTCCGCAGGTCAATTGACATGGGAGGGCATTTCCCTACTTTTCAAGAAAGCTAGAGAAAGGGCCATATGCATCTACAGAATATTGACCAAGCAAACCCCAAAAGGCAGTGCAGCAGAGAAGTTTTGTAATTATAATAAATCTGATTTTCAACAAGTGTAGAACATTCTCTCAACATGAATTTATCGGTTAACATCAAGCGTATTTCAGATTAGCAAAGGGGATTGCTGTTCTTTTCCTTCATTCACAATTTATAACGAAAGCAAACTAGCTTGTTCTCATTTTGCACAGGCATTGTGACAAATTAGCATGTGTTCTCAGATTACTCTGAGGAACAATACCACTGATGTATAGCAGGAAGGATGATCAGACCAGTGGTCCCTGTACACATGTTTCCGCAGCCCCTGGCATGACCCTTGCAATTGAGCCATCAAAACTGAGTGCCATATTGCCAATTTGTTAAAGACATGATTTGTGGCTATTTTTTAAAATAAACGCAAAGATACATCAGCCTTCAGACTGGCATAAAGTAGTTGAAATTAAATAAATAACCCAGCTAACCTCCCAAATTACAAAAATGTATGAAAATCTTAGCGCTGCCCCCTCACTGTGACATTCTTGTGTCTCAGTATCAATCACTGCAGATTTTGTTAATCAGGGAAAGCCTGAGACTCAGTTACTGAAAAACAGCCAGTACCAATTTATAGGATGCTGTTACTGATTTTTAATTAGCATCATGTTATTAATTTTCAACAGCTGCTTGCTTCACAGATGGTATACCTGAATTTCATTGAGTTTTGGGGTGGTCAGCTTAAAGTATTTACTGCTGTCATTATTCTTTTGTCAACACTTATATTTCTGAGAAAAAAAGATCCTGCAGGAGAGCAAAAGGGCTGCCCCCAAGGTGCCTAATGATGCGTTTTAAGATGCTGTTTGCCAGGAGCCAAAGCCATCCGTTTCCTTTTCCTTTATAATTTCAAAAGTGTTGAGAACAAAATATCATCAGATTCTTCTCCCCTCCAGTCACCTTTCCCTTAATTTTCTAAAATCATACAATACCCATTTTTCAAAGTAAGAATGACCTACCAGGTTCATTCATTCCTTAAATGTTCTGGCTGATACCCCTATTTCATAGCTGCATGTCCAGTTTTTAATTGGGCCTGTTGCTGCAGAATACAGAACTTACTAGTTTCTGTACTAGTCTCCCCTTCTGTACTAGTTTCCCCTCCTCCTTTCTTTTTCCTGACAAAATCCAAATGATAGTTTATCTCAGAATAATTTGTATTGCTCTATTGAACAAACCAAGCCCAGGGAAACAGCAAATATCAAAAAGAAAAGTCATGAAAATTAGAGGTTCCAGATCTGAGTTGCAAAACTGTGATGACCACTAGAGGAACCAAAGAGATGGTGTATACCTTTCCCACCATCTTATGGTCATCCAGCTTATTTCTACCCAGATCTGGTAGCCTGAATGAAAAGACTCTACTTGCTGTAATCCAGTAGGTGAAAATGGGGATCACCTCCCAGTATTTCAAGCGTCTGTGCTCACCTGTTGACATTTGTTCTGCAGGTGATCCCAATCCAGGAAGAGGAGGAGCCAAATCTTGACCCATGACAAGGAAGAATCCAGAAACAACAGAAGCAGGAGTTAGCTGGGGAGGGAGGGTTTCTGCTGGGAATAGCAGATTAAGGATTGTAAACTCATTTATTTATTTAGAAATTCTATATGGCTGCCCATCTTACATAAAGAACTCTTAGCATCTTAACAACCCCAAAACAAACAAACAAAAACCCAATGTAATAAAACCTCCCCAAACAAAGGATACAATTAAAATAATCATCACACAATAACTGAGGCCCCGCATAACAACTCCCAGCACAAAACATACCTCTACTGGGCTCATCTAACATCCTGGCCCAGTGCCCGAAGGCAAAGCCAGGTCCTCACCGCCTTCCGGGTGGCCAAAAGGGAGTTAGTTCTCTTGCTGTAAGTAAATTAAAGTGGTGTTTAAGTGAAAGTCTTGCACTGCTTCAGAAGAATAAACAATATGGGGTTCACCAAGCACGGATGATATTTATTTTTTCACCAGTTATATTCCTAAATGGATCTTTGGCAGGCCTCTCAGAATTGCAATGTCCTGTGGAGCTGAACATGGCTTTTCCCCAAGGCACGGCAAAGATGCAGCCACAATCAGCGCTGCAAAAACAAGGGGATAAAACAAACCAATCAAATAAGATTTGAAAGTAAAATGGTTCAGTTTTCAGTTAAGTTTTGGAATGTTAAGTATCCCCTTTTTACCACAGTGGTAATGCTTGCATTTACTGCTGTAATTCCTTTATCTTGTGCTAGTTAGGGTTTTTTCCCTGTTGTTACTGTTTTAAGAGCTTTATATATGGCTGCACATCTTACATAAAGGTAAGGGTTGGCCCCCAAAGTTGAGGTTGTTGGAATTAAAAACAAAATGAACGATAGTAAAATAAAAGGCCATCAGGAAACCTGAGCACTACACACTTAAGCTTATGATTTACATTTATTAGAACATTATAAGTAATAACCCAACATTAAACTGTGGTTGTATAAAGGTTATTGTAACTATAGTACACACTTGGTTCACTAATCAAATTGTTTCAATTAATTTATTATAATTATAGCACAATTACAATCATGTCAAATTAAAGATTTGCTGAACTTGACTTGTTTCCATATAAGAGTAGGTAGGTAGGTAGATAAATATATCATGTGCCATCAAGTCAGTGTCAACTCTTAGCAACCACATAGATAAATTTTCTCTATGATGATCTAACCTGATCCTTCAGGTCTTCCAATTGTGCACCCATTGCCACTATAATTTAGTCTGTCCACTTTGCTGCTAGTTGTCTTCTTCTCGTTCCTTCCACCTTTACCAGCATTATAGACTTCTCTAGACAGCTAGATCTTTACATAATATGTCCAAAGTAGGATAATTTAAGCTTGGTCATTTGTGCTTTGAGTGAAAATTCTAGGTTGATTTGTTCAAAGATCCATTTGTTTGTTTTCTTGGCTGTCCAGAATATTCTCAGGAATCTTCTCCAACACCAATGTTCAAAAGCATCAATACTCTTTTTATCCTGCTTCTTCAAAGTCCAACTTTTGCTTCCATCGAATATCACAGGGAATATCATGGCATGCACTATTCTGATCTTTGTAGACAGAGACACATCATGGCATCTGAATACCTTTTCCAAGGTCTTCATGCTGCTCTACCAAGTTTCTTGATTCCATTACTGTTGATGGTTGATCCTAAAAGGTAGAAGCTATCCACCACTTCAGTATCTTCACTGTCAGTTCTAAGGCTGGTTGTTGTACTTGTTGTCATTACTATGTTCTTCTTTATATTTAATTTTAGTCCCATTTTTTCACTGTGCTCCTTGACTTTTATTACTACTTTTGCATTTTTGAATATCAAAAATAAATAGATAGATATAAACACACACAGTTTTAATTTTATCATTTGGCAGTTCTGCTTTCTATAGAAAGACTCATTACCAATGACTGCATTTCAAAAGACTCTTCTGTTAAAATCTTGAAATATGCGGATGATACAACTGTCATTGGTCTAATTCGAAATGGAAATGAGTTAGCATATAGACGGGAGGTTCAACAACTGGTCTTGTGGTATGGTTGTAATAACTTGGAATTGAATACACTTAAAACCATGGAGATGATTGTGGACTTTAGGAAGAATCCTTCTAATACTCCTCCCCTTACCATACTCGACAGCCCGGTATCAGTGGTAGAGTCCTTCAAGTTCCTGGGTTCTATACTTTCCCAAGACCTGAAATGGAGGTTTAACATTACAGCCATTATTAAAAAGGCACAGCAAAGGATGTTCTTCCTGCGGCAACTTAGGAAGTTTAAATTATCCCAGGAGCTCTTGGTACAGTTTTACAGGGGAATCATTGAGTCTGTTATCTGTTCCTCTATAACTGTCTGGTTTGATTCCCCAACCAAACAGGACAGACTCAGACTCCAAAGGATAGTTAAGTCTGCAGAAAGGATAATTGCAACCCGCCTGCCTTCTATAGAAGAACTATATACTGTGAGGGTCAAAAGGAGGGCAGAGAGGATCTGCAGACTCTTCTCATCCTGGATATAATCTGTTCCAACTTCTTCCTTCAGCACAGCGCTACAGAGCATCATATGTTAAAACATCTAGACATCGGAACAGTTTTTTCCCTTGTGCCATTACTCTGTTAAATACCATATGACTTGATATGTACTGGACAGTGGCTTCTCCCTTTGGAAACGTTATTTTACTGGGGCAGTGTTATTGTTATTGTTACTATTTATTAATTTCTTGTTGCTATCCAAACACACCGTTGATCTTGCTGTTCGTCACCGAAGACAAATTCCTTGTATATATTTTATACTTGGTCATTAAAGTATTTTGTATTGTATTGTATTTGTATTAGTAAATAGCATATGCAGAAATAGCAAAATAACAAGGTAAAGTCTCATTTGAGTTATGCTCAATCATTTTCTTGATAATATGCTACTGCTTTCATCTGGATATTGTTTCTTTTACTTTTTCCTTTGCTTCCAAGGGGAATCTACAGCTGTGGGATTTCCTGGTGCTTTCCTGTCCTAATACTAATGAGATCTGACCCTGCTCTTTTGGAGACCAGCCAGGATCAGCTAGATGCTACAGCTGTTGAAAGGAGGTTGAATGTTATTGGCAGAGGAAATCTAGTATCAAAGTATTATAGCAGCAAATGCATCCTCTATGAGTGTGTAGCTGCATAAAATGCATAGTTATTCACTGGAGATTTAATTTTTGAGCTTGGATCCCAAGACGGCAAGAAATATGGAGAAATTCCAGCTACAGTATTGCAAATGTTCTATGCATTATGAGCAGAATTCTTAAAACATGAAGCAATCAATAAAAAACTACAAATATGTGGGAGCTCTAGCTTTGCATGGACTGATTAAATTATTGGGCATTCTTTTTGGGGAAGGGAAATTGTATTTTTCCAAGTTCAGAAGAAGGACAGTACTATATGGATGCCACATGTTATACAAGAAGGCAAGCTGATAAATATAGGATCAAAATGACCAGTGCCTTTACATTAGATTATATCTCACTTGCCTGGTAGTGTAGTGAATGCAGTAGTCCTGAAACTATCTGCAATGATGGTACAGTTTTTGAAAAAGGTGTTACTAATGAGAAAGGTCAACTGAACTCAGATTTAGTTCTGAGTAAATGTGCATAGAGTTGCCTTGTAAAGCTTGGCTTGAATTTTCAGTTCTTCCTTCTAGCTCTTTCAGGCATCATAGATGTTCTCTGCTTTAAACATTTGGAAACCAGGTAGGATGGCACCAGTCCATTTCCCAAAGCAAAGAGATGAGGCGACCATTTTATGGGGGACCTCCGAAGTTGTAAGAGAGGCAACAATATTTCCACAACTCTTGTGATTAAGAAGGTAAGGAGCAAAGCTCATCTCCATCTAAAAAGAGCTAACTAGTCCATCTCCCCCCATCCCCAATGCCACATTTAAATACCATGAATATTCACTACCTGGCACCCAGCTGGCAGCTGAGCTGTTTTGATTCAGAAACCTTCAAACTCAAAAGAGTTTTTAATCAGCTGCAAGAAAAAGAAGAAAGTAAAAGAAAGAAATGGGAGGGGAGGGGGAGAAAACCCAAATCAATGAGTTCAAGAGAAAAGATAGGCAGAATCCAGTTAACCCTTTCAGGGTCTTCCAGGGCAGGCACACACCACATTTTTGCTGTCCTGCTGCCATTTTTCTACACTGGGTAGAGAGCTGAAAGGGTAGATCCTGCCATCATTTTTGCACTGATGCATCAAATCCCTGCTTTGTTGCCAAAGTTCAAGGTCATTTGCGTGCAACTTTTTTCTCTCTCTGGCTGCCTGAGACTGGCAAATGCACCATCGCTTTGCAAAGTTTGAGAGAAGGACAGGGCACCTTTTGGGATTCCCAGGCCTGTGCAATAGGAGTGAATTCTGCTGGCACAGAATATTAATGCCTAAAATGCTCCGCTGTCATTTTAAAAACTTGTGTGTCTTGGTGTTACATGGACAACAGCTTCCCTAATTTAATGCTGTCAAGATGTGCTGGATCTGAATTACGAGAATTGTAATCCAGCACATCTGGAGGGCATCACATATGGAGAGGACCAGGTTGAAAAAATCTTATCAAAATGGAAATTCTGTTGGCAAGCAGGTTTCAAATTCTACCCATGAAAAGGGGCTCTGTTGCTCTGCTGTCTACTCTCTGTGCTTTTTTTTAAGGAGAGTGACAGGAATACACAAATGGAAGATAAAGATGTCTCCATCTCTGAGCAAAAATTTGTGGGTGAAGCAGAGTGACTGCATAATAAAGCTTTCTCTGTTATTTCCCTCTCTTTCAGTATTCCTGCTATGATCTCAGCTCATACAACCTATTCACTTGCTTATAAGCATTTGTCTGCCACCTACTTACCCCACCCTAAGTGGCTCATGGTTATGAAAGCATAAATCATCATTCCAAAAATTGGTAACACCCATGAAAACTCTTATCATCACTATTGTCTCATTCATTTTCTCCAACAGCCCTGCAGAAGAGCACCATTTTTCCAGCTTTCCACAAGACCAATAGGATGGGGGCCATTCTGACCTGGGTGGCAGTACCCGTGTAATTTACTATTTTACATATGTATCCATTAAAACTGTTCCCTTTCAGGATAAGCAGTGTTATCCAGAGCACAGAAAAAGAGTACGGAATAGTAATGAAGGCAAAATACAAAGCAAGAAAACAAAACACAACCATATCTAGTTAACACCATTCCCTGCACCCTTGTATTCTTGCAGGTCCACTGGAGTTGGGCAGCCAATAAATTGGAAGGCAGGCAGGCAGGCAGGCAGGCAGGCAGGCAGGCAGGAAGTCATCCTTGCTTCCACCATGTCTATACATTGCCTCATATGCAGCCTTTTGTTCCATTTACCTGTATTTCTCATGGCTCTGTTTTTGAGGATTTCATCCCTTTCATCCAACAGCTTTCTCAGTTTTCCCCTCCCTCTGGATCCAGTGACTCTTCCTTCATTGTTGGTTTGGGGATTTGATCCTCATTTTTTTCCCTCTGTATGAACAAATCTCCTCAACATACTTTTTTTCATTTGGGCTGCTCTCTTTCTACCATGTCCACAGTCGCAGAGCACCCGTTCATTCTTGGCCCTGTTCAGAGCACTTCAGAGCTGAGCGTACAGCCATGGCCATGATGCTTTAACCAGAGTCAGTCTTTCTTGATTGTCACAATAATGATGATATGGGGGCCTGAAGACAGGTCTGAACCTGAGTTTTTCAGACCTCTCCTCAAAAGTCTTTGTCAGGACCTGGTGCTAAACCTGCAAACAGGTTAGGACAGTGAAAGAAGATCACCTGTTGAAATGCCTACCTGAACATCAGGACATTGGAAGCTGCATGAACAAAATGCTAAACCTTGTGGGGAGGGGAAGGAAGGGGCTGCTTGATCTGCCCTACTTTAAGCTGAATAAAGAAAGCAGGTAGCAGCCATTCAGTGTGTCATCCCTCCCGACTGTCCTCAAGGGTTGCAGAAGCACAACTGAGGTCTTGATGTATACTGTTGCAAGTTTCCAAGGAAAAGACAGCTCCTTTGCATAAGGAAAAATGAGGAAGGAGGCACAGACATAATAAGAGAGATGGAAACAGCTTCCATCTGGAGAATTGGAAAACAGTCTGGATATGGACACCACCTACTTTCCATTTGCAATTCTATCACCATAGTCTTGCCAGTGTTTTGGATAGATCTCATTTCCTAAACTAAATGGATTGATAATAACAGAATCCTCAGGATTAGAAACTTAAGTAGCCATAAGGGGATTTTGAGACAGTCTTTCCATCTCCCAGTCTTTCTGAATACACTTTAAAACATATCTACAAATAGATCTGGGCTGTTTTGATTATTTTGAGATCTATTCAGAATGAGAACACTGTGGATAGGGGGCATTGTATGTCCTTGCAAGTTGACAGCTCAGAGAACACCACCAGCCAATAATCATGTTGCTTTCTGACCAAGGATCACAGAGAACTGTCCACCAAGCTGTGTTTGGCAACCAGGAACTGAGTGACTTCTCCTGCTCCTTCTGGTCTAGGCCTAAACACACATCCTTTTGTCCTCTTTACAAAAATTTAGGAAAAACAATTGTTAGCATTTTCCACATTTTCCTGCTCACAGTGGAAAATGTTCATTGGCCATGTCATTTGCACAGATATATATTAAAATGGTTCAGTTGTAAGATGTTCACTTCCCTGCAATGTGATCAACAAGAATTTGTAATTGTACTGTAATCAATTCCAGTTTTGCTCTCTTTGGAAGACTTCCCTATGCTTGCTATATCAATAATATCTATGTTCCTCTTTTGGACCATTTTGTTCTCTCTCTTTCTCCCCTCTTTGGGTGTGTTTTATCTGCTTGTCTTCAGTCGCTAAAGACTCCAGCTTCACAAAAACTGTCTAGAACTTTTGGGGCATGTGGTCAGCGGTGAATTAGCTTTGAAATCTGTTCTTAGGAACATCCATAGTTGTACTTTTCTCCACTACCATAAATTAGTACTTAGACTGTTCAAGAAAATAATTACTTTGAACAGATATTCCCTGTGAAGCCTTCCTGGAACAGAATCAAACTCCACGTGCCATACTGTCAAAATGCATATTGGAGGACGCTCACAGCTGGATTCCTCATCATGCCTCCACGCTACAAAACTAAAAAGGTATACATCTCACCTCCTCTTTCCTTTTGCTTAACTTTGCCTGTCATTCCACTACATTTTCTATGTCATTTTGGAAAGAATGATTTCTCCTAACTAGAAATCAAATCTCAAGCTATCTATCGGACTTACACAGACTTGACTCCTCCTATGAGACTTCTCTAAACACAGAAGGCAGCCTTGGAGCGGATTTGTTAGTGGGGAGCCTGAAGGGAGCCTGCTTCATTAAGATGCTATGAGCTCACCTGCTTCAAATTGGCATTAGCTACTTTGGATTCATTAGAGGACATCCTCATTCTACTGAACGGAGCCCCAGAAGTGTGCCCCTACACCACTGCAAAGATGAACAATGGCAAACTGCAAAATGCCTCAGCCATTGCCTGATACATAAGAAGGCACGGGTTCTGGGTCTTTTAATTGATTGACAGCGTGGAAGTTATCCTGAAAGTCTTTTAAAAAAAAAAAAAAACCAGACAAGGACAGCTGAAAATAATGAGACCGTTATGAATTATAACAACCAAGAATCTTGGATGTATTGTTTGTTGCTGTTTATTTCAAACCAATGCCCTGGATGTTTTGTTTTGTTTTGTTTTGTTTGTGGAGCGTCCTAAAGACAGTTTGGGACTGGCATTGGCAATGCATCCACTCGTGGTCCATCTTTACTTGCTCCCACTTCAACCAATCTGTTTGCCGTTCATTAAAGAAATAATGGACTTCCATCATAAATCCTATCTAGAAGTGATTGCATTTCCAGCATATCTATGGCAGCAAAAAGCATACCTTTTGTAAGATACGATATGTTCAAGGAGCTCGTACCTTTCATTTTTTTAACTGTTAAAATTGCTTGCGCGCTGGGTAGCATGTTCAGTTTAGGAACTGAATTGCAGCAGCAGCAACCACTGAACAAAGAGCCCTGCACCACAATGACTACACAAGACACTTCCATTTATTTAAAGAAAATAAATGTTGTTTTTTTTTTTAATTGTAACCCCAGATCTCCAAGGAATCAGGCAGATAAATGGAGTTTACACCTTTCTGCTAATTTCATTTGGAAGTAAGTACCATCTTGTACATATCTGGACATTCATTTCCTGGTTCCTTCTGGAAGCAGTTGCTTAAGTTCATGGAAGTGATGTTCTTGTGCCTATTGCAGACTTGCTATGGCCAGGATGAGGATATAGGTGGCATCGTGCTGCCTCTGAGATCCTTGATGGGATCATATAGCCTTGGCAAAAGCCCACCAGCAAATTTGGACCTCAGAGAGATACAAGGAGATATCTTATTGTTAACTGCTGAGAGAGTCAGCAGTAGGAAAAGCCAAATAAATCAATCTGGATAGGTAGTGCCCTTTTTATCTGAAAATCATGTTTCCTTCTGAATTGCTGTTGCCATTGCTGCCACCAATCCTATGAACTGGAATTTGATATCTTGTACATCCAACGTTCTCAGTTTCAGGGAGCCTTGAAAAAGCTATGTAGCTCTCCCAGATTTTATCACGCTTATGTTACAGAATTGGGAAACATGGGAAAAATATTTCTGCTTAAGGATGGAAAACCCTTAGGCAGGGCTGACATGTGCAACCTTCAGCTCCTGACCCTGTGCAGCCCTGATCAAGCATGGTCTGGTGAAGTCAGCAACAAGCATACCAATTTCCAATTTTAAAATTAAAACAATTTATTTAAAATTGTTCCTTGGTGGATATCAGGAGAGATACTTGGAAGTACGTTGATTGGCAGAGATGATGTTGAGAACTCTAGCTATAAACTCTCTGGACTAGGAATACAACTGAAAAGCACTTTTGTGCCTTTCTCATGCTATTTGTGTCATGCCCAAGTGCTTTTAATGTGCAAGAGAATGCAAAATATTAAATGTGCTATTCTAGCTTGATATTTGCGTTACTGATCCACTGCAGCATGAACTGACAGATGTTTCCTGTATGAAAATGTGAAAAAAGATGTGAAAGATGAGGCAATTCCTACTACAGATGTTCTTCCAGCATCCAAATTAAGCATTCATAATTAGCATGAGATTATGGGATAGTCTCTGATCTGAAAATGGTGATAATATCCTGGCTTGAGTTTAACTCCCCAGCTGGGCCTCTCTTTGGGCATCAGAAAGGAAGCATGCAAGATAATACAGTTTCTTGTCTCTCCCACAGAAGGGATTGCCCGCTTCTTTCCACATCATGCTGAGCACCATCCTGGCCAGGATCTGCACTTGGCCCTTTCTGTTCACCTACATGATCCATATCAAAGGCAGGATCTCACAGTATTCATCAGTAGGCATGTATAATACCTGCATCTTTTTGGAAAATAGATAGCTTTGTGTGGAATCCAAAGAAGCTGGGCTTCATTTCCATTCTCTTGCCACATTTTTGCAGCCCTTTAAAAATTCTGCTCATAATTTTCTTCTACATTAATTATTTATCCTCTCACAGGTCAACATCCCTTGACTTGTATGCTGTGTCCAGAGTGGACAACCATTTTTGCAAACAGGCCATGAATATCTTTCATTAAGAAAGGAAATAGAGACACACACCACCATAAAGGCACTACTCAGATTTACCACAGTGGTAAATGTGCCTATCATCTTTGCTGACCTCCTGTACAAGCAGCTATAGCTAAGGAGCCATCTGTGATGAGGTCAGCAAAGCTTAGCTTGACCTATACTCTCATTTTCTCACCTGGAAGATGCCAAAGGACAAAATCATTAACAAACTAAAAGCAAATCAGGGCTTCACTCTGTTGTCAGAGGAGAAAGTCAGAATACTGCTGTGGGTGACTTTGTTTGTGAAGTAAATGAAACAAGCACAAAATGTGGATATCATTTGTTCACTCAGACTCCCTTTAGGTATCAGCAGAATCTACATGAAGCTCTGATAACATTCAGTAGCAAAGATATGCAGAAATTCAGAGAATCAGAAAGGGAGCAGAGATTTTCTCACAGAACTGTGTGTGTGAAATCTGTAGGCTGGAAATGAGGGTCAATTATATTTAGTCCAGGGTTGCATACAGGAACGGTATCGCTCCCAGGCCTGTTGCCGAGCGTATGTTGCCAATGTCCAACTTCTGGCATTCCCCCGGCCACAGCAAGCTCTCCCAATGGGGCAGAGGAGTGGAGCTTTTAGATCTTGAGCCAAGGTGGCACTCTACCCATGGGCCACGTGCAACATTTGGGGTGAACCAATATGGCAAAAGGCAGTGTGAAATAGGGTGGAGTTCCAGCTCACCTTCTGTCCAGAATTACTTCCACCCATCTGGCTTGTCAGCTGTTGTGCCAACTCTTTGTGTGGGCCTGACTTTAAAGAAAAAGACAGCTTGTTTTTAAGTTGTTATTCATTCAGCAGGTTTTATATACAAAAAAACTTCCCATTGTTTTTTGTTTTTTTCCCATGTTCAGAAGCTCACCCCAAGGGATGTGCTGATAGGAGGACTTGATCCATGCTGCAATGCCAGACATCACAGCCACTTGCAACCAGAGGCCTTTTCTTCCAGCCCAATTATTATCCCCACCCCACCCCCGCCAAATCAAGCAACTACTTGGATATGTCTCCATCACTCCCAGCACTCACTGCACCAAACAAACAAGAAAATTATTTCCACTGGCAAATATGCCACTTACTTTCCTTGAGGGAGGTGGGGAACGAATCACTTTTCAGACTGACAGCTGATCAAGGGTGCCCCTGCTGCTGTCAGCAGGAAGAAGTATTTAAACACTGGGATGGGAATTTAAACATTTTCTCATTATCAGCGCATACTAAACAAGCAAATAAATAAATAAAGCAAGCTGGCATGGACAGCCACAGCCCACCCATTGTGAGAGTAATGAAGTTGTGGCTCATGAGCCCAGGGAGGGCCTCTATCTGGGTCCCTGGAAGCATTATCAAAGTGATACCTTCACGAGATCCAAGCCAAGCCTTTTTATCTTGGGTTCCAATGTGCAGACCCAAATGGGAGGAAGGAATGGGCGGGGGGGCGGGGGGTGTTTTCTGTGAACTGAAACTCCCTTAATTCCTAGCCAGCCTGGCCTCATTTAATTTTAGCCAAACATCTCTGGAGGGCACAAGGTTGGTGAGGTCAGAGATATGCTACTGAATTAGCTATAAAAAGTTTGCCTCCTTTTAGGGCAAGAGTGGGTGGCTTCCGGTGGTTTGAGACTTTGCTTGATATGTTGTGGATTAAGCCAGGGTTCATTTTAGGAAGGAGCTTTAGGAATTTTAAAGGGTAAAATGAGGGTCTTGAGTATCTGCAAAGCCAAAAGTGCCCATTTTGTTCCTGAAGGCACCCTCAACCTCCAAACATGCAAAAGATGCCCATATATTTGTTCACACCTACTCTGGGGGCTGTTAAGGCACAAAAGAGGTCTGGAGGACTTGATGTAGCCTGAGGCTTGTTTTTTATACCCTGTCTTAGGACAGGAAGGACATATGTATGTAGTGGTAGCTGGCCGAATAACCTTTGTTATTTATTACAATAATAATGACTAATTACAAATGACTTGTGAGATCGTTATTTATTTCCCTTTCCTATAGTCTTCATTATTTGGAGAAAGGAAGTCTGCTTTGGCGGGATGAATGAAACCAGTTGAGACAGCCAGCATGAGTGAATTTTTTCCTGTTCTCAGGAGATGAATTACTATAGATACTGTAAGAACGTGATGTCTAGGCAAGAACACAGATTCACCCACCAGCCCCTCCCACTATATCTTAGAAGTCACTGGAGAGTTGCTTTCCTATTGATGTTCTGTCAAGAATGCAGAGTTCAAAGAGAGAAAGCCCACTTCTGACTCACTGCTGACCCACACTGGCAACTTCTACCACCCGAAACCCTTAGCAGGATCCTTACATGCTCCCTTGCTAGCTGTTTCTTTTTAAAGCATACATCTTGGGGGTGGAAGAGAAAACGTCATCTGAATGTACCTAAATCACCTGTCTGCTTTGCGCATTTCTAATGTTCCACTGGGGTGGAACCAGTATACCAATAATCCTGTTAGTTATAGCAGAAGGTCCTTTTAGGAAAGTATAACAAATATTAAACAAATCCTTTTGTTGACTTTATCCAAGGAAGCCATCTTCCCTGGGGGCCTTGCTCAACTTTTGATTAATCTCCTCCTTCTCCCCTGAGTCCTTTTGTTGGGAAAGATTGAAAACAAACCTCTGGAATGACTATCTAAACTGTGGCTCGGTTATTATAGTCTTAAAATTATCAGCCCTTCATCCCCATTCTGTTTGTCCACCCACATTCTGTTCCAAGAATCCCTCCACAAAGAAATGTTTGGATTATCCTGAAGGTCCAGTAATCAGATTGCTGTGTTAACTTCTGGATTTCCAAGTCAAATTTTCTGACAAGGCTTTCTAAACAGAAAAACAATACAATGCAAGACATCCATATTATTTTTTGTATCACTGCTGAGATATGCTGTTGAGGAAGAATAACGTGTCCCTTCACCAGGTACTCTACTGCTATTATCTCTGCTGATATATATTTCATCAGTTCATTTAACCATTCTAACATAGCCAGATTCAGTTACTTTTGTGATAATTAAGAATAGATTTCCTTTAGTTCTCTAGATTAATTTGGAGCCCAACCTCCTTCTGCTGTAGTTGTTGCTGTGCAGTTTAGTTAGTCCCACAACTTTTGCTGCAGCTTCTACCAGCAAAGCTCTAGTCCATTTGCTGCTTAAAGATGAAAAGGAAATGTCCACTGAACATTGGTAACTGACATGAAGTCCAGCCATTTTTAGAAGATATGAAAGGGAAATGCAGAGGTTTACTGTTAGTTTACCACCCAAGTCCCAGCACACCATTGTCATAAATATCTATAAATTGTAAGCATAGAGTGGCACTGCAAGTCACAAGAAGTACTTAAAAGCAATGATGTGAGTGGCTCCTATCACTAATGTAGACTGTGAAGGGGAAATTTCAAAGCTTCCTTGTAATGAGATATGCAAGATTAATAGTGAGTGATCATAGTTCCCTCATGAGCCTTGGAAGCATAATTTTAAAAGGAATCCATCATTTCTTATAGTCTAGAGTGAGAAGATGGCTAGGCTGGAGAAAACTTTGCTGCTTGGAAAAATCAAAGGCAATTGAAAAAGAGGCCAGTATAAGACAAGGCAGCTGACCCAAGCAGGAGCTTGCAAGAACTTAAAGAAATAGTTACTGACAGACAACCCTGGCAAAATAATATCCACCAGCTCAGGAAGAATCGGAAGAGACTGACTCACTGAACAACAAGAAGATGTTATTGAATCATTATCTTTGGCTCCGATAGCCAAATGCTTATCCCACTGTGATGAGGGGTTTGTTTTTCCTGAGACTTCACTCTGGTAACTTCTGTTCATGGTGCTTCTGATGGAACATTAACAACAATTCTAGGGCTAAAAAGAAAAACAACTCCTGAGCAACCATCTACCCTGACAGGGCACTTAAACTCAGCTTCTATTTCCATCTACTTGTCTCCACCTTAAACTGCTTTTAGCTCCTACCCAATCATTTTTCCTCTGGATGATTGCTAGTCGATGAGCCTGACTGCAGTTTGTCTTGATGCATGACATTTTAACTAACCTGCATTTCTGGTTCCTAACTAACCCTTTTTTAAAAAATTATTATTATTTGCTAGGCTAGAAAGTAGGGGAAAAAAAACATCTCGGAAGATGGATGCAACAAAGTACTTCCATAATGCTGCCTAGGAAACTCAATGGTTGCAGTCGCCAAAGTAACCTAAGAGAGAACTTACTAGGGAATGGATAGAGATTGCAAGGCTATCTCTATCCAAATAGCTGTAGCTGGTACACCAGATAGGTTGCCATAGAAGCCGATTGTGCCCCCAATGATAAGGTTGCGTTTGATTCTTTGGAGAGGGCAGCAGCCCCATCCCGAATATGTCCAACTTCATTCTTCTCTTATCTGGATTGACCCACAGTTGGTTGGCCCTCTTTTCCATCACCATAGCAGGTGCTAGTTCAGCAATTTCATTGCCTCAGCTGGACCAAAAAAGGAGAGAGAGAGAGCATACTGATAGCATTTAATTCTAAAACTCCAAATGATCTAACTCAGCAGTTGCATGTAGATGTTGATCCACATTGTGGATAAAACATAAACTTGTGGAACCCCACATTGCAAATGCCAGAGGGTCAAGCAGAAGTCCTCCAACCCTGCTTTCTAGAGTTGGCCATCTAGACCTGAGCAGAACTGCTTTGTGGGTCTTCTTTTCACACTTAGCTGGGGCAAACTCCCCTGAAGGATCCTGCAATCCATGGAGAAATCTAGGAGGTTGAAAAAGATGGCACTCCCCCCCCCCCCCGGGTAAAATTCATTCAACAAAGCAGTCTAGTCAGTTTCCGTGCCAAAATGGATGCAGCAGATCTGTTTCAACCAATGGGTGCAATTTGTGGATATTTGCATTTCAGTAGCACTGATCTTCTGAAGACATAAAAAACAATCACAATCGTTTTGCTCTATGACAAAAATCTAAAATCCATAATAGGGTAATTTTTTTTCTCAAAACCAATCAGAATTACACAAAACGTGTGCAATGTTTCAAATTCTCCAGAACTCTTAATGTACTAAGAGATTACAAAAAGTTGAAGATGGGGAAGAAAAAGAATGTGTTTTTTTAAAAAAAAAAAACTAGACCACAAATTTCAGCATGAGTTTTGCTACAAAGTGATTTCAAACTGGAGATTACAGACTGCTGGTGGTAGGTTTCACTGGTGTCAGATTACCCCTAGTATTCAGGGACAAAGTAAATGGCTGGCCCCAACCCCCAGCTTTTAAAACATGAAGGAAATTAGGTTCCATTCTGTCTTTTAGGCATTAAGAAATTTACATTCATTTTTAAAGCAACAAAAAATCTTGGTGCACCTTAAAGACAAACAGTATTGTGTGATATCTAGGATCAGGAAGACCCAAGTACAGATCAACCTTCAGCCATGGAAGTTCACTAGGAAGGTTTGGTTCAGCCACTCTCTTTCATGCCATCCTTCCCTATTGTAGAAAAAAAATTGCAGGAGAGACTGCTATGTACATTGCTTTTAGCTCCTGGGGAAAAGGCAGGATATAACTTAAGTAAACGTTTTTTGGTGTATGGAGTGTGGTTGTCCAGATACAGGATTTTCTCTTTTTTGTTTTTTGATAATAAGTTGCCCAGAGTTATTCTGGAGTGAGGCAGCCTCTAGATCTAAATACTACTACTACTACTACTACTACTACTACTAACAACAACAACAACAACATTCATATACTACAATCCACCATTATATAATTAAAAGGTACAATTATTTTTCAAATATCATGACATGAAATAGTTGAAAAGCATTTCCCAATTCCCTTTCCCATACGTAGAGGACCAACATTTGGAGAGTCTAACCTAGCCTTTGTCTGTAGTCCTGATAGAATTCCTATCTGAAAATTCTCTGTTTAAAAACCAGGAGTTCTAGGGGAGGGGAGGGGAGGGGAAGGGAAGGGAAGGGAAGGGAAGGGAAGGAAAGGAAAGGAAAAACAAAACAAAACTGGCATAGCAGTAGTGGGGCTGCATTCCTCTAATCAAAAGGATTCAAATCTTTCTATGTGCTGCCAAGCTTTCTTCTTCCCACTCAGTGGAGGGGGGGGGGGGCTGGGAGAGAGAGAGAGAGAGAGAGAGAGAGAGAGAGAGAGAGAGAAAAGACAGGCTGAAGGCTGAAAGCACCAAGCTTCTCTCCTTCACAAATGCAAACGTTTCCACTCCACTGACTCCTCATTAAGTTCCCGAATCTGACAGTCTAATTATTGCGGTTGCTTTGCCCTTGGAATAAATAAATGTGAAAATGGATGTTTAAAGAAAATGAGAAAGGAAATGCTGTCATCCAGGCAGTCGGCAGAGATAGTGGGTTTTAAATGTGGATATCTACATCAGTTTAGACCGTTTGGGGGACAAGATAATGAGATAGTTGTCTGCGGGCTAATTGAGTTCCTCATTCTGTGGGCATTTGCTTGTCTCCATCTCCATTTTCACCTTTTAAACTTTTGCTCCTCAGGAAACCTCTTTATGCATCTCCATTTCACTCCTCTCATCTGATTCAGAGGGCAAGAGAGAGAGAGAGAGAGAGAGATGACAGATAATAGATAGATGATAGATAGATAGATAGATAGATAGATAGATAGATAGATAGGATATAGATAGATAATTGATAGAATTTTGATTGATAGTTGATAGATAGGTAGATAATTGATGGAAAGATGATAGATAATGATAGATTTTTTATTGATAGAAGATAATTGAGAGAGAGAGAGATAGTAGATAGTAGATGATAAATTATTGATTGATAGATGGATAATTGATAGATTATTGATTGATAGATAGATGATAGATAATGATGATTATTGATAGATGATAGATGGATGGATGGATAGATAGATAGATAGATCCTAGCAGTAGTAGCATGGCTAAAACTAGTTTGTGGCCAGTCAGGACACATCTTAAGGTGCAGCTCCACAACCTAGGCCATTCAGTTACTGTTTTCAGGAGGTGCTTTGGGGGCTTATAAAATACAGCTGCTGCTCCAGGACTGCCTTTGAAAGAAGATGGACTTCGAGGAAAGGGGGTTCTAAACAACCTGTCTTTCTGATCAATATCACCTCATAGATGTGTTCACCCTTTTGGAGAAAATGGATAGTGGAGTCCTTGGGGTTCTCTGAGCTTGGCTCTTTTCTTTCCAACATTTCATTACCCGGCTAGGTAACATCTTCACTGAAGATGTTACCTAGCTGGGTAATGAAACATTTGCAAGAAAAGAGCCAAGCTCAGAGAACCCCAAGGACTCCACAGTTCAACCCTGAGCTACACATATTTGCCTCTATTGGTAAAATGGATAGTACAAGCAACCTGGCTGGCACCGTTACAGAGAGAAAAGAAGAAGGAGAAGTCATTTCGATCCCTCTGCACTTATTTACTGTGTTGACTGCACTTAAAAGATAGGGATCAGAGGATTTCTCCTGCTTTGTCTTCCTCCTCTCCCACCAAAAGTCTCCAGCCAACAGGAAAATACCCACCAATTATTCCTTTTTTCATGGAATGGGGATATGGAAGCAGGAGGATTAGCCTTCTGTCAAAACTAGTTCTGGTTTTCTGATTTGGGTAGGTGGTGTTCAATAGGATTCTATACGCTGATATCAGCTAAAAGTCATGCTCCTTTTCAACATGGGTTTAGCTTAGAGACTTGGAAGGAGAGAGCCTGGCCTGATTGAAAGTACCAATCTCTCCCCAAAGCAGAATGGCCTTGAAAAACAATGCCCAGGGACCAGAAGGGAGGGGCCATGCCCATACAAGTTATATGCAAGTGTTCTTCACCAAGAAAAAAGAGGATTGGACTGGAAAACAAATATATGAAGGAACAGTGAATAGGTTGAGAGGAAGTAAAAGACCAAGACAGTTATGACTGAATGGCGTTCATGAGATCCTCAAAAGGAGAAAGATGAGAAGTTTAAAGAACAAAAAGGAATGTAAGAAGTTGGATATGGACACAGTAGAAAGTAGGATGGTTTGCAAGGGTAGAAAAGTATGAAAAGGTATGGTGTTAAATAGATTTATATGCATTTATTTTCATGTTCTTCTCTCATAATTCTTCATTTCTTTGGATAATTATTTCATACTCCCTTTCTGCAGTCTGCAAAAGTTGCTCTTGTAAATGTCACAAATGAAATCAGATTAGCCCTGTCCCTTCATCCACTGAATAGATAGAAGTTTTTGCCACTTAAAAACATGATAGATGTCAGTGGGGAGAGGCTGAGAAAAGGATGGAGCTTCCATCATCTGCAAGAGCCTTTGCTGAACATTGGGAATTTCCAAAAAGCCAGAGAAGTTTGGGTAACTGAAGCCAAGGAACATTTGCTTCAGGAAGCTATGTCTATAGAAGTAGGTAATACATAAACCCAAGAATTTGCACTAGGTGTTTGATTTCTGGTTTACCGTGCTCATTTTCTGTATCTCACTAGACAAGTTATGGAACTGGGTATCCAGCCTTCCATTTCAAGCTATGTTCAAAAGATTTCTTTTCTTTAGAATTTTCTTGTGATCTCTAATAATATGAACCCCTCTATAGTCTTTCTGGAGATTTTGGCAGAGCTTCCTTCATTTGTAGCAGTTAGCACCACCCTGAAGTCTATCTGGAATATCGCATGCTTCATGGTTTTTTTCTTTCTTTCTTAACTAATTTGCAGGCTGCTGTTGTGGGGCAGGTCCTCATTTTCTGCTTGGCTCATTCCCAATATGGGCCACTCCCTGGTTCCTGAATGCAAGAACAGATGACATAATCCTCCTCCCACTCCCAGCCCGCTGCAAACGCACTTCCCACCTGTGTTTCCCAGCTTCAGTTCAGACTACTTTTTTCTGACCCAAGCCTTCTTGAGCCCATCAGAATGGAGAGTCTCCAGTGCTTCTTTCTGATTTAGTTACAGGCGCAGATGCAATTGGCTGTATTCTGTTAGTATAGCCTTACAATAAGGTAGATTTAGCTCATCTGGCCATGTGTCCTGTCTGGTCTACCTGGTAAGGCTGACATCAATCTTGCAAGTATGAAAGTACAATTGTCTCCCCATCTCCTTTACAACCCAAGAAATGAAGGAGGGTCTCCTCTGAGCCTCTTGCCCCACCCACTATCCAGCTGCAGGCTACGCTGTCTCTTATCTGACCATTCCCTAGGCAGTATGTGGGAATAACCATCTCCCAAGGTTATTCCCACATACCATTACACTGCCCTTTTGGCCGTACTCTGCCACTGCCACCTACCCCTGCCGCCCCCTACCAGCCCCAGCTGACCTTCACTGTCTTCTTCCTCCCACTGCTGATGAGGAGCGCCTGGCTGAAGCAGCTGCTGGCCCTTCCTGAGGCCACCACGATGCCACGTGAGGCCTCCCCAAGGCCTTGTGCAGCCTTTGTGGGACCTCTCACAGCATTGGGGAGGCCTCGTGGAGGCTTCACACAGCCTTGTGAAGGGCCAGCAAAAGTGCCTCAGCAACAGCAGGAGGAAGAAGACAGCGCAGGTCAGCTGGAGGCAGGAGGGGGTGGCAGGGATAGGCGGTGGTGGTGGAGTGCAGCGCGGCCAAAAGGGCAGAGATGGGGGAGATAAGCAGAAGGGTTATGATTGTAAATGTGGGCGGGCTGCCAAGTGCTTGAATTTTGATCATGTGACCACAAAGGCACTGCAACAGCCATAACTTTGAGGACCAGCTGTAACTACTATTCATTCTTACATCTTACATCTCCCAGTAGACACCCTTTTGGTTTCAGCCTAGGCTGAGTGCAGCACACTCCCCTTGCTTTCCTACCTGCTGCCGTCAGTATTGTAAAGTTTCCTTTCTCTTTTTAAAATTGTTTTAGTATCTTTAAGTTGCAATGTAGAAATGTTGCCGCTTTGTTTCTATGAAGCTGAACTACCAGTTCTTCATTGCTACAAGGTTTCCATGGACTGATAGAGAAACATAGAATCAAAAGAACAACCTCTTCCCTGTAGCTTTCATTATTGTAGAATCAGATCTAACAGACAAGAAAAAAAGAAAGAAAGAAAGAAGTAGAAAGGGTTTGCTTTAATGTCAAAGGTGATATTGTAGGAAGGGGGTGTAAAGGTATTCATCTCTGTAAACAGGGGCGACTTCTGGGGAAGCAATGGTGGGCTGTGCGGAGCCAACAACCTCAGCAGAAAGAGGAGCTGGTGAATGGATCAGCTCCTCGGAATTCCTCTCTGGAGTAAGGAGAGGACCAGGATCTCCCACAAGTGCTCCATACAGAGGCTCCCCATGAGGAGATTGTAAGACAGTGTTCTCCAGTGGGGTTTCAGAGCTCTGGGAGCCAGGGAAAAGTCATCTCATCTAAGCCGTGGTTCAGCACCTTCAAAAGGACACTGGGTTTGCATACTTCCTTTCTTAACCACTTTAGGAAATTGCTTGTTAATGGCTTTTTGGAATGTTAAGAACCTTCAGAAGGGAAAGTCTCATTACACCAGGTGAGTTTCCTTCTATCCTTGATGAAAGAAGTCTCATGCAAGTTTAAGGACTTTAATTTAAAAAAAAATTTTTTTTGAATAAACAGCAAAAGGCTGACTAGAACATTGATTTTGGAAAGTTATAAATGGATTAAGGGGCCAGATGGACTTGAAATAAGTTTTTGAAATTAATTATAAGGATACTTCCTGTGGGTTGTTTAAAATGTTACAAAAAATACAGTATATATGAAGATTTTGAAACTAACTGTAAGAAATCTTCCCATGGGAAAGTGTTGTTGATTGGGGGAAAAATGATAAGAGGGGGCTTTGAAGGTTGACTAGAGGGAACCAGAGAGAACTAAGATTATAATTAAAGGAGAAGAGACCCATTAATACAGAATGGAGCAATATTATTCGACTGGAAGAATTCAAGGATATTTGGGAACAATGTAATCAGAAATTACTCTTAAGAATGTTTGCTATTATAAAAATTTATTCAAAAGAAGTTATAGAAGAGGAACAGGTTTTACTGGATAAAACAAACTGAGGCTGATTTGATTGTGGATCTGAAAATGGATTTTAAAACGTCAGGCTACAAGAATGGTATGGAAAACGATGTTACACTGGATTTACAAATGAAAATCTCTGATGTCTTAATAATTAAAGGGGACATACAAATAAATCAGAAGAGTGACTTGGATAGCTTTCTTATCTTGGATTTACAAAAGAGATGTGAAGGAGTTTCTGAGAGGAGACAAAGGTAAAATGATAAAGTAATCAACTTGTGGAACACTATTTGAAGGGATTAAAGATTAAGATTCTTAAAAATAAATGGAAGGAATACAAAGTGGGTTTATTTGATCAAGGTTAAAATATATATGTTGTTTTTTCTGGTAACTCAATGGGGTTTTTTTTTTTTACTAGAACTGAATGGCAAGGCTTTAAAGATTTGTTTATAGGTAAGAGATAAGATATGGGAAGAAGAGATTTTTTTGCTATATTTTTAGAGAAAATGATAAGTTACTGTGTTAAAAGGCAAGGAAAGGAATATAAAAGTGAATTATTTGCTGGAAGTTAAAATATGTATGTTATTATTTCTGGTAACCCTTTATGGACTTTTGCTGATTAGGATGAAATGATGAGGCTTTATAATGTGTTTATTGATAAGAGATGAGATATGGGAAGAAAATACCTTTTGCTGAAATACCAGAGATGGTGATAAGTTACTGAAGTTGCTTGTACTTGTCTTGATGGAGGGGGAAGTCATTTCTTTATATATCTTTTTTATTTATTTTTATTTATTTTCTTTTTTTCCCGCACTTTGTATTTTTTCTTTTTTCTTTTTTATATTCTTCTTAGTTTGTATTTGTTTTTTATCTTTGTATTGTAAACGTCAATAAAAATATTATTTAAAAAATATATGCAAACAGGGGCAAGTGAGGAGGGAACAATCCCTAAAAAGAAAAGGCAGGCACTGATAGATCTGTCCAGTGAGGTTTGTCTTCCCTGAATAAATAAGAAGGACAAGAAGTGGAGGAATAACCAATCATATTCTGTAGTAGCCATAATCTGGATGAAGTACCAGCCCAGTCCCATTGCCAACCCACAGACCGAGACTGGAATTTCTGAGACTGCTTAAGAAACGGCCAGGAGCAGCACGGGAGACAAGCAACTTACGCTGCGGTGTGGAATTATCCTCACTGTGCTCTGTGCACAGTTATCTTCTTCCACATTAAAATGATCATATTCCTATAACTTATTTTTAGTTTTATTTTTTAAACTAAAGTTTGATTTTGTTTTTATCTTCTGTGACTTTTTTTTTAAATTTGCAAGTAGTGGTGAAGAGAGGCTGAATCCTCTAGTCACCATACCTCTACACCACATAGCCAGGGAACAGCAGTATAGAATTGATTTCAACTTTTGCTTTTTAATTGCCAGAAAGTCAGTGCAGGGTGTGAGAGCTCTTTCTCTTTTACATGAAGGGTTGGACATCAGGTGAGATGCCTCCTGGAAGATCAGTAGTGGCAATAGGAACTACAAAGCTGCTACCTCAAAGCAGGAGGCAGAACCAGGGTGTGCTTACCCTGAAAGAAAATAGCTTCATGTATGTTACTTATATCATGGAATATTTGCAGGCCTCCTTGGTTATAAACACATTGGCAATTCCCAAGAAAGTATAACCAATGCTTTTAATTATTTCACAAGATGAATGTGGAGAAAGCTATGTAGACATGCTTTTTACATTTTTCTCACACTCTCTTCACAACCTGATGATCCTCTTTAGATGAAGATAATAGGATAATTCTGTCACCCTCTCCCCCTTCCTCCTTCAAAATTGTTTTTTTAGTATACAGAGTTTTATTGCCAGTATCCCATTAGAAACAGAGAGTGCATTTTTTTTCCTTCTCAGCAGTTCAAAACTGATATGATTAAATTTGCTCCAGGCACTCTGGAACTCCAATGACTTCCATGACTGTAAAAACATGGATGGAAATAATCTAGAAACGTTTTTATTGTTGCTGCTGCTGCTGTTGCTGTTATTGCTGTTGCAACCCTAGTGAATCACCCATGAATATAAGCTCACTGAATTGGGACGTAGAGCCCCATTTCTGTCTCAGTGATTTTGATTTACTCCTCAACACGTTGGCTGCCATGATAAGGTCATCTAGCTTCCTGTCCAAGGAGGCCCCACTGGCTGCAATAGAAGTGAAATATCAGCCATTGGAAAGGCCTGCTAACATACCAACATGGGCAGGACTGGGAATACTTTCCTCATATGGAAGCGATCAATCTTGTCCAGGAGACCAATGTGTTGTGGGCCAGTCTGTTCCCTCCAGCCCTTCCCCACCTTTCCCCTTCTGCCTTTCTGTCTCTCTACCTCTTTTTTCCCACCCTCTTTTGCTCCTTCCTTTCCTCTCCTTTGGCAGGAGCACTTTCATCTCCTCCTTCAGGGATTTCAGATGTCACTGCAGGAAATGCTTGTCTGCCTCTCAGGCAGCAACAGAGCCCTGTGGCTTTGACAAACCTCATTTAATTGGGAGGAAGCCAGGAGGTTTGGGAAGAACTGAAACAGCCACGAAACTCCTTTTATCAGGCATAATTTAAACTCTGCATGGAAAAAAACCTGTATGTATAAAGAAAAGTCAACTTCTCCCCTGCTGTGAGTCCTCCCCTCCGCCTCCGCCTTAGCCTCCCCATCCACCGGCAAAGGCAGGCACCGGTAGATTCCTTTGCTTCAGTTTTCTAAAAGTGGGAAAGTACCTTTGTACGCCATAGGAAGCAGGTCTCTCCTGTCCTTCATACCTTTTTACTCTCTCTCTCTCTCTCTCTCACACACACACACACACACACTATGTGTGCACCCTGAAGACAAAACCAGATAGTGGGCACTGGCATAAGTATGGGATTAAAAACTCAGATCATGTCCTCTGAGAGGGGCTTGGCGGTCTCTTGCATAGAAAATGGGACTTGGGGAGGGAAAGTGCACCAGAACCTCTTCTGCTGTTTCTGACGTGCCTCCCAGAGTCAAAGCTGGCCAGGAGGATAAGCGTGCCTGGGGAACAAACGGTGAAGAATGGTAACTATATGTAGGGCCTAGTTTATCACATTGTTCCCGTATGCCTTTTTGCTTTTCACACTGGGCCCTTAGCTTCCTTTTTATGTGTTTGCTCTACCATTTATACGCAGAGAGCTGCAACTGCCAGCCATAGTTTGACAGAGAGCTAACGCTCACAGTCAAGAGGCCTGGAACAGCTGCTATGCGGTCTTTCCTCCTTAACAGATGTATGGTGACTTGCACATGACCAGCCTTTGTTCCACAGCGTTTTTGCCTCCATTTTAACATATTCTTGAGATTGTGCCTGATACAGGGTGTGGTGGGGGGAGGGGAAAGCGGAGCGGGGAACCAGGGGAACAGGCCTGTTTTGATGTTTGTAAATTTGTTGCTTGCAGAAAACCAGCAACGACCAATATTTGCTGCCCTTTCTGACCAGTACTTGACCCCAGTCAATTAATTTGAATTTATTGTACAGTAATTGAGTGCACTGTCCTGCCCTCAGGCTTAAGCTGAAACACACATCCCTTCCCCTTCTTCACAAAATACAAAAGAATATGGTAATGTTTTCACAAAATAAAAAAGAATATAGATAATGTTTTCCTGTGCTTCTCTGCTTGATATAGTGCCAAACTTGCCTTGTCTCTTTAACTCGGTGTTTCTCAACCTTGGCAGCTTGAAGACGTGTGGATTTCAACTGACATGCTGGCTGGGGAATTCTGGGAATTGAGGTCCACATGTTTTCAAGCTGCCAAGGCTGAGAAACACTGCTTTAATTTATCATGCTCATGAGTGAAGAACCCTCTCCTGTTAGAGCACAAGGGCCTCTTTCACCACAAGGCAGGGAATGGCAAGACCCCTGTTGCAACAGCATGGGATCAATAGATAAAGTCTATCCTGCCTCACTCCCTGGACTGGGCTTTCACCTGGACAGCTAAAAAGACTGAAGAAGTGATGAGCAGAGCTTGTAAGTAGAAGGCAACATCACCTGAATTTACCTTTTTGATAAAATTCCATGTTGCAGGCAGAGCAATTGCACAATAGAAGTCTTGTTTGGAAGCATGCTTAATTGAGGAAGATTTTCACCTACTGTCCCCTCACCACCTGGGATCTGGTAGCAAAAACTTCTGAACTTCAGAAAGAATCTGATTTCCTGTGTAAGAATATTGTACCTCTGTTTGAAGTGCTGGGCTTCAATTTATCTTAAAATATGTGTTCATTTTATTTGTTAGATCCGTATCTCACCTTTCATTCAGGAGTTCAAGGTAACACCTGTATTGCTCCTTCCACCTATTTTTCTCCAGAACAAGAGCCCTGTAACTCTAGAACAAAGTCACCAGTGAACTTCTATGGCTGAGGGGGGACTTGAACCTGATGTCTTCATCCAACATCCTACAGTGGATGGTGCCACACTCAGTCTAATGGTTTCTAATGTTTCTAATTCTCACAATTAAGGATTATTTTAAAATATAGGGGTGTCTAATCTAGCCATAGAAGCTTGTCACCTTTTTCCTAACAAATAGGCTCCCATTTTTACAATTATTCTGAGACTAAGTAAGACATAATTGGAAAATCTTATTTTCATTATAATAACTGCTACAAGAGTTAAAGAAGTGGCTGGAAATTACCTGAATGTCAACATTTAATGGCTGAAATACGTAACTTACAGAAGCTTGTATAGATTTTCCCCCAAGAATTGTTTAGCCAATCTAGTTAGAAGCCTGTGTTATTGTGTCTTAATCACAAATAACTTGAAATTAATTCATTTGCTTCTTCTGATATGCTTGTGGTGGACATTGGAAGAAGAGAGATGGTATAGTTAAGAGAGTAAAAGGGTAGAGAGTGATGAACAAATACCTCTTGTGCAGAAATTTGGTTTTGCAATCTTTCAACTTTTTTCTCTAATTGTTCTGAAAAGAAATGTTGAAGCAAATGGTGTTGTCGCATTGCTTTGAGAAGGAGCATAACATTGCTTCTGTAACATATATCTCTTTGTCAAGGTGACTGTTTGGACAACTAGAATTTCCCTTCAGTGAGGTCCTGAAAAACAGATCTTAAGACCTAAGAGATTTGGGAACCCAGACAATGCATCAAAACAGAGTCCTGAGTTGTGTCCTGACTTGCCAGGTCTTCATCAGGAAAGTGATTAATGAGATACACACCCCCTGAGATGACTGAGTTGATGTTGTCTTGGTGGTTACAGATTTTGGACCACATCCTTAGAAATCATTAGCGGAATATCAGAATATTAGCCCACTACATTGCAGGACAGCCTGGATTTTCCAAGTTCCTGTTGAAATTGCCAGCTAATGAAGAGGTTAGATAGAGATAAAGAGAATTCAAATTCTCTCACAAGAGTATCAGCTTGCAACAAAACCTAGAAAGACAGATCTCTCAGGCTAGGTTTGAGTGAAATACTTTAGGTATCAGTACCTGTGGAATACCTCAAGCAGGAAACACCAAAATACATTTCTGCTAAAACAGCAGAAGGTACCAGGTCCCTTCCTTGGAGACCTTTTGCTACAGTTTAAGAAACTATCAAATCTTAAAATGATAATTATATTACATACTTGAGAACTCTTTCCAGGGGAGGCACCAGAGAAACAGTCTAAATGCTAAGTGGGAAAAAATGTCCAATGATAAGAACATTCAATAGTGGAACCAGAGATCAAGGCTGGCAGCCTGCTTCCCCTTACTGGATGTGGATGAATAGCCACCCATCATGATTTTTTTAAGTGTGGAGTCCTCCCACGAGAAAGGTGTCCAATTTGATGGAGTAAATGGCCATCCACCCCTATGATTTTATATGGGAGAGTATGACAAATGGCTTTGGGCTTGAATGGCTAAGCAGGAAGTTCATCTTATGGTTGGTAACAAGGGCCAAGCAACAAAGCCTGAAAAAACAGAGGGAGACCAGTTTCCTTGGTCAGCCCCACAATTTCTGCTCATTTATCCATCAGGAATTGCCAGTGTCAAAGGCTTGCAATGATAATGACGAGTCCGTACACCTTAAATCCAGTCACATCTAAATCATGACATAGTGGATATTATTTATTTTTAGTGCGTCTGCTCAGGACTTCTACTATGAAATGTACGTTTAGTAAGCTAGAACAAGCTAGCAAACATGCTGAACAATTACTCTATAGCATAAAACCCAACCAGCTGAGGGACATCTTGCCTGGTATTGATCACTTGTGAAATGATTAATCTGTAGTTGTTCAAACTGTTGATAAGCATTGTCCCAAAGGTAATGATAAACTTGTAAGTGTAAAATGCCTTTCTTGGAATCTGCTACTTAAATTTTTGTTTTAATCCGTTTAAAAACTGCTAATACTTTTGCTACAGCTACCACCAGTCTGGAGTTGTCTTATTTAGACTAAGCACAAAGAAACCTAGTTTTGAAAAAGTGTGTGCCTAAAAGCAAACAAAGTTTTAAGAGTGTTTGATAATGGTCTTATAAGCAGTTTACCTGGCACAGATCATTTAGAGCTGCCAAAGCTGAACAGCAAAGAATCGGCCAGAAAATTCATCTGTAATCACCTGATCAAAGATAAACCAAGAAATCACCCTAAGACACATACTTGGAATGTCCATTCCTTCTACTGGATCTGACACTGCTTTTCAAAGACACCTGTAAGACCTCTGTAAGCTTTAAAACTAGTGACTCCAAGGTGATTTTGCAAAGCTTTTTAGCCATTTGCAGCACAAGAGCAGCAATCAAAGTTCAGCAGTGAGGGATATTTCCAGATACATGGCTTCTAGCACTACCAGTCAAAAGGTATTATGTGGATATTTTTATTCCTAATGTTTTTTTTTTTTTTGTGGAAAGAAAAAAAAGGAAGAAATCAGAAGAGCAAGAGGGTGATAGATGGTTAGAATGCCATGAATGAAGCAGGTCAGTCGCACAATAAACCACCCCAAACCCCCAAATTCTGTATCTGAAATAAATTATGCAGTCTTTGTGCCTTTGGTGTGTGTGTGTGTGTGCGCGTGCATGTCATGCATGTATGCATATGTCTGTGTGAGTTACTAGAAAAACAAAGATTGCAGCTTATAAAATAGTGCAGGTCAGACAGGAAGACCTACTAGGAGCCATGAAGACTAGCTGATTCCACACACACATACATTACAAGCACCACCATCCACTGTGCTAAGATCGCTCATCACATGAGGCAATCTGTCCCTTTAGGATGTCTTCAAGAGCTGATGAAAGATGTACAACTTCTACCTTTGGTCTGAATGGACGGACTTAAATGACTCCATTTCTCAGCCTTTGTTCTTTCCTTCTTGCCAATATCTAGATCCTCTTCTTCATCCTTCTTTTAGTGTTGTATCTATAAACCTACTGATTCCATTATTCTGATGCTTGAGGGAGACCAGATGACATCACTCTATGAGGGAAGTGAATTAGATTTACACCTGAATGTTTCAACTTTGGAGATGGTTGGAGGGCAGCTTATGGGCTGCATCTTAGGAACACAGCTTGGCCTGTCTTCCAATACTTCACATTTCCCACAAACACAGGCACACGCACAGAATGCACCCCTCCACCTTAGGTAATTACCTACTCAATGGTACAACTGGCCTTGAAGCCCAATATTCTTCCCACTCTGGCAAAGAAGTCCACGGAATCCAATGATTTGTTCAAATGAGAGCAGCATCAGCCCCTGGCAAGCCCATGGCAAGCCCCTCCACCTCTTACATCTATGCGCATGTACAAAAGGGGCAGAGCTTGCATCACTAGTTTTGTCATCTCCCCACCGCCCCACCCCCTGTGGATGCACCTGCACTCTAATTTTTCACTGGAAATTATATTCATAATTATTGTAATTTTAGTTCAAACCAAATATTGGATGTAAGTATGGATAATGCAAACATATGGGATGAAAAGTCTCATCTCCCAATGATTTCACCGCCACTTCCATGTTGTCTTCTTGGGAACAGCATGGGACTGGTCTGCCATTGTCTTCTTCTGGGAAGTATTTTCCTACTTTCCAGACTAACCTCCCATAGAGGCTTCCATCCAGACCGACTGTGCTTCTGAGCCCAGATGAGGTTGGCTGGATGCTGATACATGCTGATCTACACAGAAACACATATGCCCTGTCCATGAGAAAAAGATATGGCAGTTCTCCAGCTGCTGTTTTGATTCTAATGACTGCAAGTTTCCCTGGGAGATCTCTCCAGTGACTGGAGTCACTCTTTCCCAACCACCAGAATGCAAGACACTCTGGCTGCTGATTTGAGATAAGGCTAGAGAAAGGAGTGCCCAGACTGGGTGGATGAGCTGAATTAATTGTGTACATTTAAAATTCTTTGTGTGAAAAGCACATTACACCTCTGGCATTTGTAAATAATAACTGAAATAAGGTGGAGTCTGGAGTCCGTGTGTGTGTGCATTTGTGTGTGTGCGTGGGAGGGAGGGAGGGAGAGGGCACAGCAGGGCAGACCTACAGGCAGAAGTCTGTAGGATACAGATCCAGTCATTATTACCTGTGATCTGGTTCAGTTCTTGTCCTTTATAAGCAACAAACTGTAAAAGAAAGAGGTAGGACAAGAGAAGCTTAAACATTTTGCCGCATTTTTAAATATAAAGTGTTTTCCATCTATTAAAATGCTTTTGATTTGGATTCTAACAAGCTAATGGAGCTGTCCTGTTCTGTTCTAAAAATAAACTGGTAAAGGAAAAAACCTGTACCTAACTTTAATTACATTAGCACTGTGTCTGAGTGGTTAATCACAGGTGTACTCCAATATGGTGTCTGTAGGTACCAGTATACTCATGGATATTTCCATTGGTACCTTGCCAGACTCCTTGGCCCATCTCTATTTTTTTTTTTTTTTGTTAAACTAGTTTAATTAAAAACAATTATAACAATTGTAGAAGAGGCTGGCACGTTGCCAAGCAAAGGGTTAGCCTCTAGCATCATCTTTATTTATAAGAATAAGAAAGACATATTTGGGCTCCTATAGACAGTCTTCAAAAATAAAATTGATAGGCAATTGCAGTTCAGGTTTTTGCTTAGAAATGTGCCAACTTTGCCAGCAAGCGAACATAATTTGGGGTGGTAGAGAACATCCCTTGTAGGTGGGTGTTTTGCTATTGGTTCTACCCATCATAGAAGCTACAGATGCTTGCCATTTTGTGACAGCATCCCTGACAGCCTTAAAATTCCACGTACACTGATTAACCCCAACCCCAAAGCTTGCTTACCCCTTGCATAATCAGTATCGGGGCCTGCAGTCCAGTATGGCCGTAATCCTCAAGTATCAAGGAAGGCAACCGGGCAGCTGCCTCTGTGCAATTGAGCAGCCCAAGTTTCGAGTGATCACAGAGACCGGTGACCAGTCAATGGAGGGGAGAGGACATACTTGTACTAGCCTTACAGTGACTAAAAGGATCTGGGAGATCCCAGCCCCTGACTGTATCAGCCACCACAACCTTGAAGAAGCATGCTAGGTTGGGCCCATGGGGGCAGGGGAGAAATGGGTAGGGAAAGCACTCCCTTAGAACTGGAACAGCCAAAGACAGCTTTAACTTCTTCAGGTGTAGGCTGAGGATGAGATAAGGCAATGCCACGAGGGCATAGCAGAAGGAAGCAGTTAGTGGAGCATGTTCATGCTAGGGTTGGAGGGAGCATGAAGAAAAGTCCAGAGACTCTACTTAACATGAAGCATCAAAATTGGAAGGGAAAAAAACCCAAAATGCATCCCATTCAAAAACTTTACTAAGTTTATTGAGTATATAGTATAAAATCTTACTTATTATTTCTTGCTTCCATCTGCTGGTAAAACGTGAAACAACAAGGGATTCTTTAAAAAGAGGTTTAGCGTCGAGAGGAAGGGAAAATTTTATCAAAAAATAGGGACACAAAATAAAAAGCAGCTGATTTTGTTTGGGCTAAGGGAGAGTTTGGGGATTAAAAAACAAGGCTCTTTTATCACCACTAGTGTGTCAGAATGGTGCCATCTGGTGGCCAGGAGTTTTCTGCACAGAACTCTCCTAGGAAATAATGTTCTATTTCTAGGAGGCATTTGGGGAGACCAGAAGAAGCTTCTCCCAACCAGGCCACTGTTTCCTCTTAGTCTGCCGTCTAGAAACAAAACTTCCTTCCTGAGATTTTTGACTTTCGTGGCTTTGGCTTCTCTTCTCTTCTTGGCAATTTCGATTGCTTCTTCTGACGTCCAGTTTGCTTTCTTCTGTTTCTTTATCCTTAGCAGTCTTTTTTCACATTCATCCTTAATTACTTCTTAACAAGGTTCATTCCAGAGTTCCTCTGGTGCTCTACCAATGAAGTTGAGCACTTTAAGTGTTTCTTGATGTTCTCCTTGAAAATGATGGGTATATGTTCGAGATTGTATTGTGGAATCTGGTTGGCTTTCTTTGTCGTCTTTAGCTTAACTTGAAAGTTTTTGACCTGTTCCAGTCAGCACCTCGTCATGTCTTTGATGCTATAACTGATGTTTCTTTTAGCAATAATATAGTCAGTTTAATTCCTGTATATTCCATCTGGTGATGTCCATGTATAGAGGCATGATTTTGGTTGTTTGAAGACAGTGTTAGCAATGAAGAAATAATTGGAGTGGTGGAAATAGATAAGTCATTCTCCTGCTTCATTTCAATTTCCAAAGCTATATAATCCAACTACATTTTCTACCTTAATATTTCCAACTTTGGCATTCCAGTCTCCAATCACAAGCAGGACATCTTGCTTGCATGTTCTGTCAATTTTAAACTGAACTTGATTGTAAAACTCATCAACTTCCTCTTCTACTCTACATCAGTGGTTGGAGCATAATCATCATATTAAAGGGTTGTCCATGAAGTCTAACTGATATTATTCAGTCATTGTTTGCATTGTAGCCAAATACTGTTCTTGCTTTACCCTTCCTAACTATAAAAATGTCGTTCTTGCTTTGTTTTTCTTGACCTGAGTAATAAACATTGTGATCTTCTGACTGAAAGTGTCAGTCCATTTCAATTTGCTGATGTCTAATATGTCAAATTGTAGTCATTTCATTTCATCTTTCACCAATGGACATTGATTAATATTAATTATGTTGAATTGTAAAACAGTTGGAGACAGGCGTTGAGTGTCATCATAGGTCTCCATTCTTAAGCATGTTAACGCTGAAGTGATGAAATGTGCATTGTGGTATCACAGCATAAGCTCCACATTTTTGCACTTGCATCATTACATTGCACACAAGTTCAAAAGGGGCAAAGTGTGTATTGCAATGCATGTTGTCATTTGACATACATACACATAATACCGACACTCATGAATACCATATTCTTGATCTCCATGCAATTTGCCCAATCCTACCTTCTATCAGTTATTATTCCTTGTTTCTTGTTATGTGCTAGCAGCAGTGAGATGATTACAGAAATTCCCCCAGAGATGCACATAAAACATTTTACTGCATTTTTAGACAATGAGTCCAGACATAGTCACAGACTTAAGACTTTTCTACATTGCAGCCTTCAGTTGCTTGCTTCCTGTGGGTAAACTGGCTGAAAATGAAACCAGCTTCAGATATCTGGCCTATCCTTGTATTGGCACAAGCAAGAAATGCAGATTACCCCCTAGCTAATCTTTGAACAGCAGAAGCTGACCAGATGAAATCCAGATAATAAAATGTGAACAGCTGAAAAGCCCTGCTTTTTGTAACATACTTATCCAAATATTTGAAGAGAATTAAGATAGAAAGGATTTATCAAAAGTGGAAGACCTAATGCAGAAGTAAATACCCTGATAGAAAACTAGGTAAATCACTGTGCCCGCAGACACTTCCCTGAGGCTCCATTTCCCATCTGAGTTTTTTTGTTTTGTTCCCATGGCAGGCATTTTGTGAATGTACAAGTTCTCCCTCACAGCCATTATGGTGTCTAGAAATTCCAGATGTTTTCATGGCCAAAAATGTCAGGAAGCTTATATAAAATAATGATAATTAGGACAATCACAAGAACAACAGTAAGTACAGCTGCTATATTATCCAAAAGTAAAATAGCGTAAGATGTTTTCATGAAACCTTTAGCAGGACAACATCTTAATAAATCTGTAATTAAATTGGTAGATGAACCTACACCTACCCATGCCTCCTGAGAAGGATTTGAAACAAGCAATACACATGGGTCAATATTAATAGGTTGAATAGTGCAGAAATTAACAAACAGATCAAATGTTGGAATATTCCAGGTCTATCAGATATGGGCTGCAGAAACCTGGATGATCATCAGTTGCTACATCAGGACAAGCAGGATGGGTCACAAACTCTAGTCTGCAGAGGAAGCCGGCACATTCCCAATTCACACCAGGGTGATTAATGAGTCCTGGCTAATGGTGTGAAAGTTTCCCCACCTTTACAAAACCAGCCTGAATTACTGTTTGGCCATCACGGCCGGCATGTGAAAATGAGGGATGTTTGGTTTTCAAGCGGGGGAGCCAAACCAGGGCCTCTGGAGCTTGTCTGAGCAACACCCTCCTCTTTGAAGGGATGTTCCTATGCTCTGCTAGACCTGAAAACCTTGGGCTGAAAGCATTCCCCCACTGGCCCTCCTGGCTTTCAAGCAGACCATGCCCCTTCTCCCAGTACGAGCGGGATGCAGAGGAGGGAATTCGTGTCTCAGGGTTTTAATATTTCACTTTTCTTTCATTTCCCCCTGCACTGGTGTTGATCATTGCGTCCGTGTACCCATGACGCTTGGGTGTGCTGTTCTGAAAGACATCTCATGAGAAAACATTAAACAAAAAGAAGAGAAAGGGAAAAGGAGGGTCCTTTTCAAAAAACATTGCCCACATCCCACTAAGAGACAACTGGTCCTTTGAAGTTCGGGACACAAAGTTCTCACCCATGATGGATGGAAACAAAAGACCGATACCCCTCTGCTCCCCTTCTCCCCTCTGATTCTGAGCAGAATTGCAGGAAGGGAATGGGGAAGTAAGAAGACTCCGTTCCCCCACAGCCCCAGCAACCTGTTTGCAGAGTATTGCATTCCTCATGGAGGAAGACAGCAATTGTAAGCAGGATCATTGCGCAGGGGAGTGGAGAGACTGGTCAAAGGCACGGTGATCTTTCGCAGCAGCAGCAGCAGCAGCAACAGCAACACACGCCTGTCTCAGACAAAGGGCTGAAGGTGTGTTGCTGGCAAGAAGGGGAACGCCACAATGCTTTTTCCTCCGAGTAAATCACCAGTTGCTTTGTGCTGCCAGCTGATCAGATCCATACACCTTAGCTGATCAGCTGGCTCAGGGAACGGCAGTGCATGCTTTTATCACCAATGGCCACCATAAGAAATACAGGAAGAGGCCAGCCAGAATAGCCCAAGGGTGGCAGATTTGACCAGGATGAGAAAAAAAGTCTTAATTCAAATGCTCTTAAAACCAGGATACAACATGAATCGATGTTCTCCACACAAAAAGCAGTCTCACGTCACCCTCTTAAGCAACCAGTGAGATCATACCTGGCTTATAGTGGCAAAGTTTGGAAACTCCTGGCCACGTTTCTTCACTTGGGATCCCCAGGACCTTTCAAATGAGAAACAAAACTTCAGGTATTTTCTAAAAACCTCTGCGCAGTCTTGATCCTAGTTTCCAGAGACCCATCTGAAAAGGCACCCAGCAAGCTTCGCCTGCCAGCAAAGAGGGAAATCAACATTATACAAAGCTTTCATATTTGTCATGGGCTGCAGCTGTCAGGATGGTCACCCCAAATGCTCTTTCCGAAACCAAGATTGTGTCTCTACAAGAGGAGCCTCCGCAGATGACAGGCGTTCAGAAGCTGCAGACTGTCAGGATGAGAGAGACCCCACTGCTTTGAGATGAAAGGGAAAAGGCAGGAAGCAGATCTTCTGACAGGTGTTCAAAAACTTTTAAACATTGTAGCCAATGTAGAACTGTTTTTTAGAAAAATGTTAATAAAACAGAATACAATGAATTTAATTATGATGTATTCAAACCTCTTATTTTGACTTTTGCACATTTCTAAATTGAAAGCATATAAATAGATACATAGATTTTGGCGGGGGGGGGGCTTCTGTTGAATTTATTGTGCAAACATTTAACAAATTCATAAAGCAAAGCATGAAGATCTGCCCAGTTGAAATGGATTCAAAAATCAAGATTCAAACCAGCTGTGAGATGCTATTCAATATATGCAAATTCCAGTTGACAATGAGGATGGGGCAGGGCATTCTCTGAAATGGATAGAAACATATTGTATGCTCGCTAACCAGCTATTATCAGTTTGCAGATCATGTTATATAAAGGATATTAATATATCATATCGTGTATAATTTTCCAGTTTTTAGCTACAACGAATTCACAGTAGGTGCCAATCCAGCAGAGGCAGGTAGAAGTTCATATTAATGGAGTAGATTGTAGCTAAAATTATTTTAATTAAATTTTTAGTCCTTAAATTGAAACAGCAGCAGAAAATGTTCCAATTATATGTCTATATCAGGGTACTGTCCACCTGAGTACTTTTTAAAGTGAACCATACTATCTCTTTATCCCATGAAATACTGAGTACAGTGGAACCTCGGTTCACGAATTTAATTCGTTCTGCGACTCTGGTCGCGACCCGAAATGGTCGCGACCGGAATCAAATTTTCCCATAAGGTTCAATGTAAATACAGTTAATCCGTTCCGACCCCAAATTTGGTCGCCAACCGATTTCTGGTCACGACCCGAGTCAAATTTCCCCATAAGGTTCAATGTAAATACGGTTAATCCGTTCTGAACCATGTTTTTTTTTTTAAAAACCACAAAAATATGACACAAAGTACAGTATGAAGAGAGAGAAAGCTAACCTTGCTCGGGAGGGAAAATGGCTGCGCTTTCTGCTCGGAGGGACAGTCCCCTCCCTACAGGAAGTCGCGACCACGTGACACGGGAGGGGAAATGGCCACGCTTCCTGCTTGGAGGGAAAGTCCCCTCCCTACAGGAAGTCACAACCATGTGACACGGTAGGGAAAATGGCCACGGATCCTGTTCGTCACCCGATCCGGCGTTTGCGACCGGAGGTAAATTTTTGCGGCCTGAGCTGGTCGTGACCCGAATTGTTCGTGAACAGATGCGTTCGTGAACCGAGGTACCACTTATAAGCCCTGTGCTGTGGAGTCCTTGGGGTTCTCTGAGCTTGGTTCTTTTCTTGCAAACATTTCATTACCCGGCTAGGTAACATCTTTAGTGCTAAAATGGGATGGGGTTTGCTCTCTATTTATATACTGTGGCCTGCCTTGCCAGTGCTGGTGGGAGTGGGGATTTTGTTTTGCTCCTCTGGTAGTTCCTTGATTAGCATATGTTTGCTGCTTGATTATGTGCCTGGTGGTGACCTTTGCTTATCTGGGTGATGATTGCTGGTGAGGCGATCTTCTGATCTTTTGTCTCTTTTGAATAGTATGTAGATGCTGTTTATGTGTCTGTTAATTGCTGCCTTGTCTGAATACCAGGCTTCCAAGAATTCTCTTGCATTTTTGGATTTAGCTTGGTCTAAAATGCTGACAGTTTCCCAGTTTGACTAGCAAAGCTCATCCATGAGCACCAACTAGCAGTCAGAAGACATGATGAAAACTCCTTAATCTCACAACACATGGACAGACTTAACCATAGTTTTAACTGGAGGAGGAGAACATGTTTCTTAAAATGCTTTCTACAAGGGATCACCTTTTGAATGTTTTATTGGTGTTAGATGCAGCTTGATCGTTTTCAACATTTATAATTTTGGTCAAATAATTGTATGTTTATTAATATTTGAACGGTGATTTATAACATTATGCTGCAAGCTGCTTTGAGGGATGTTTGTCTTAACAGCAGAAACTGTATGGAGAGAACAGTTGGAACAGGAAGGTCAAAGTATGACAGAATGCAATGGAGGGAACAGCAGCATTTTTCATCTTCTATGCATTTTTTTTTCTTTTGACAATTCCTCCACCCCCATTCCTCCATTGGAACTCAGGCTTTTCCCCAGTGGGAGGATTCAAAACCTCCATGATCCTCTCTTCTGGATATGTACACTTGGTATCTGTACTGTCCCTGGAGCTCTGACTTTATCAGCTGGAGTTGGGAAAGGACATCAAATATCCTTCATGTGCCTTTCCCCATTTGTACCAAACCATGCCACAAACACATGCCTGGCAATGTCTGTCATTCCCCATGACGTTGCCTTCATCTTTTCATTATCCCATGGTTGAGACAGGCTTAATTTGTCCTTGGTATTAAACTAGTATTTCCTCCTTATTCCCATATCTTCCAAGGACAGCCTCAAAGTGTGTAAAATCTACAGTTTTAGACCTTGCCACCCATTATCCTGGAGTGACTGGCAGTGATTTGAAACAGGCAATTAGGACAGGATAGGGACTGGCAACAGGGAGAACAAATTTCATATCTCTCTAGTTATCTACCTATTCAGGGGTGAATGAGGAATACTTACTCAGCAGCGGGAGAGTGGACCTCTGATTCTTTAGAATGGAAGAATTGATTTCTTCGTGGTCCTCTGATAGATCACTGGACTGCAACTTAATTAAAAAGAAAGAATTGAACATGATAGTAAGTAAAATCAAAGATTAAAAAAAAAAAAAGAATCAGACTTGTGGACTTCTTTCTACCTGCTATCAGTTTAATTGGTTTAAAAGTTTTGATGAAACAAGCCAAGCATCAAAGGGAATTCCTGCTGATTTTACTTTAGCGTTTGTTGGTATAATTATCAGCTATATATTAATGTACTGAATATAATTTTAAATTTAACACACTGAATTCAGTATTAAAGTATTTCTTTCAAACAGAAATACTCTATTTTTGCTGGACTCAGGAGAGGGGGGGAGATAATTATTTTTCTACATATTTTCTCAGATGAAGCTTTATACTTATCACTCAAAACCTCTCCAAAAATTCAAAGGTCTTACAAAAAATTTGAAAACTTGGTGACCTGAAGCATCTCAGACAGGCTCAATTGCCATCCAAACATATGTTCATTGGTTAGCTCTCAGAGAATGAGAGATTTTTACAAAGTTCTGTTTACTTGCAAATATTAATACTTTTATGTAGCATCAGATGAAAGCATATACAGCATTGATATTGCTACCAAGCTGTTAATTTATAGTGTTCCTATGGCCAAAAGGAATTTCTTAATCCAGCACCATGTATATAATACTGTGATGGGGGCTGGGGAATAGTAGCAAATCATCCTAGGATCAGACCACCTCCTTAAAAGAATATTTAAATTTTCTGCTAAAAATAGGCATTGTAATACCTTACAACGTTCACAGAGAATTCAGATGCATGTAGAAATAAAACTTGCTATACAAGAATAATACCACCTCATATATTTTATATGCCATGCCAGGAAGGGCCACTCCCTGGTTCCTGAGTGCAGGAGCAGATGATCTCCTCTTCCTCCTATTCCCGGCCCATTGCAAAAGCACCCCATGACCAGGTTTTCCAGCTTTGATTCGAAACTGCTGTGTTGACCCAAGCCGTCTTCAGTCTTTCAGAGCAGATGGTCTCCAGCACGTCATTCCAATCGAGTAGCAGCCACAATGTAGTGCCTCGCACGCCCCCTTCCCTCCAGCAGCTGGTCACTACCCTGGGCATTTTTCCTGGGCTGCTGGTTTGGTCTGCACTCCGTTGGTTAACAGTTGCTGCGGGTTTTTTAAATGTAATGTTGCAGTTGATCCAACAATGGCTCACTAAATCAATGAACTGACCTCAATCCTAGAAGCTCATGCTCCTTGCAGCCCTGACATCTCCTGTGGGCACCCTTTCAATTTCTGCCCAGGCTGAATGAAGCAATCTTTCCTTGCTTGCCTGATCCCTGCAAAACTTCCCTTCTTTCATCATCATCATCATCATCATCATCATCATCATCTTGTTTTTACAAAGCTGAACCATTAGTTGTTCCTCATTACAAGTTTCTGTGGACCTACAGAGGAATGCAGGAATGAAAGAACAGCCTGTTCCCTTTTGCTTTGACTAACGTAGCATCAGAGCAGCAAAGATACCATAAAGGGAAAGTAGAAAAAGAAACGGTCTGCTTTAGTGTCCGTGGGAAGATGGTGGGGGAGTGAAGGCATCCATGTATGCACACATTCAGGAAAGCAAAGGAAAGACATGGAGACTAATGAGAAGGGAACAATTCTCATTAGGTCTATGCACTGCTAGACTGGTCCAAACAGAAGCCAGCCAGTGAGATTTACCTTCATGTATGTATTGTGATGGGGTCTGAATTTGATAGTGGACCTGAGTATATGGAAGTTATACCTGCATATGAAGATATGGGTGGGAGGCTAGCATATGAGAGTGGGTGCATCTGTGAAAGGAACTGTGTTCAGTGTTCTTGTCAAGAATGACATATTTCTTCCCAATGACATTCTTGTCAAGAGTGATATATCTCTTCCCAATAACATGCCTATACAATTTCTAAAGATAGTTATGTGCCTTATGACTTCCTTGTAACCCCCTTGCTTGTTTTTGTAGTCTTTTAGCTTTAAATATAGCTATACTATTTTAATGCTTTCACTGTATCCTTGAAGATAAGAATGGTTGTATGATTTGTGATTTCCTTGACCCTATAGCAGAGATGGGAGAGACCAGTTGTGGTCAGTCTGATAAGGGGCCAGGGCTGGGCCAACTGACAGGACATGCAAGATCAATATGCCTATAATATTATTATCCTGATAGGGTAAGGGGAAGAGAGATGGGGTTAAGATAAGTTTAAGAGGGATAATGAGTAATAATTAATGTATAGCTGGAAGGATGTCCATCTTTGGTTGAAGTCACAGTGACCTGATGTTTGTAAGAAGTTAACCGGTTTCTTTGTTTAAACTGTCACGTAGATCCTGTGAAGAAAACGTATATAAGCTATGTAAAATCTGTAATCGAGACTCCCTCCTTTTGCTGGGAGTCTCCAACTTATTTAGAGCTCTGAAATAAAGTGGATAAAAAGTCTGATTTTCGTCTTGATGTTTTGTTCACCTTGCACAAAGTCCCGAACCTGGTAATTAGGGTTGATTGGCTGGACCCAACATATGTATGTATGTATGTATGTATGTATGTATGTATATAATTAAAATTCCCAGGGCTGAGAGAGAGTGACTGGCCCAAGGTCACCCAGCTGGTTTTGTGCCTAAGGCAGGACTAGAACTCACCATCTAGCCTGGTACCTTAAACCACTGCTCCAAACTGGCTCTATTAGAAGATAAAATAACTTCAAACTGATAAGCATGGCATTTTTTAAAAAGCGGGGGGGGGGGGGGGAGCAAAGGCCTGGAAATTCAGTACTGTGTAAACAGAACAACTCCAAAAACATTGGCCATATTGCTTGAAAGTTTTCTCCTTCCAGGTTTGTACGTTCATTCTTTTAGCAAGGCCCCGTGCCCCAAGCCCTGCAATCCCTGATAGATTCCAAATACTGGGATATTGCCAAGAGGAAAACCTGTGCCTTTAACATGTAATGATTGACCCAGAGACATATTAACAGTCCTGCTACTGTCAGCCCCAAATGCCAGCATTTTACTACACTGGATGTCCAGTGTGTAAGGCAGTGAGTCATTTATTCTAATAATCTCCAAAAGGCCCCATAGCTCAGTATTAGGGCCATGTTTCTATAATTATATTGCTTTTGCAATGGTATTTCTGATGGCTCACTCATAGTTGCAATCAGCACAATAAAAACACAAAATTAATGATGTCCCTTGAATGGTTCACATTTCCAAACGTATCATTCTCTTGCACGTCCTTCCACCGCTGCACTGCATACAAAGGCTGCTGCCTTATGATAGTCTTTCCTGGAGGAGAGGTGCATCTTTGGGAATACCAAGAGAGAGACGGGGACAGGTACCAGTGCTTGCAATCAGCAGTGAACAACTAAATAGAAAATGAGATATTGTACAAGGAAGCTGGCATTGTAATAAGCCCATGCCATTTATCTCATCTACCCTCAAGACTGCTGGCTGGGAAATTCTGGGAGTTGAAGTCCACACATCTTAAAGTTGCCACGGTTGAGAGACACTGCTCTAGTCTCTGTTTCTGGATACCTATATTTTTAAATAGATAAGGTTTCCTTTGGGCTCGAAATTGTATCCCAGACAATTAAATCAATCCCGAGTATGCTATTATTCTTCAACAGCTCTCATATTTTGAAAGAGATGGGGAAACTTTGGGAGACCTTTGACACATAGCAAAAGTCAGTGAACAGTAGGAACCAACCATGGATGGAGCCAGACCTTAAAATTGATCCCCCCAGGATAAAAGATGGGCTGAGTCAGAGACAAAAGTGGAAAAGTGTGACGTATCAGAGGGCTGCATCTCTTTAACTGTATCCCATTCTATTTCTCTAGCATCCAAAAGCACTATAGATAAATAATACATTTTAAAGATCAATAGCAATTTGTTAGTTAAAACTAACAGTCTATGAAATAGAATATGTAACTACAGTTATGAGCAAAGCCTTCTTTTTGCTTTTTCTCTTTGAATTCATATAACATCTTAAATGTTGGCACATAAATCCAGAGCAGACTACAACTGTTTATATTGTCTTCCTCTATTTGTGGAGTGTCAAAATACAAGCATTTCTTATGGATGAATCGTAAATTCTTGGGGGAAACAATATTTCTGCAAATGAAAACTGTTGTGGATCTTGGAATAGGATGGAAAGCCTCTTGCTAGAAGACCTGGATGTAGATGATGTTAATCCTTTTAGTCCTGTGTCAACAAATCTTCTGTGAACAAAAGAGAAAATACATCAACCAGTTTCATTTGAGTTAGGAAGTGGTTGGGAAGAAAAGCCATAGAAGCTGCTGCTATTGTCATCATCACTGTCCTTTTTATTTCAAAGAGGTCAGGGTGTTATTTGTGTTTTCCAATTATCCATTTTATCTGCTGGGTGCCCTGGTGAGATGTAAGGACCAGTCCAGCAGCACCCACTCAACTTCGTGATTTTGAACCTTTGTGATTTTCCTTGGTCCTAGTTCAACCTTAGGATTTCGTTATGGGTTGGTGTGAACATCAAAGCCCACAAAGTTAAAAAAAAAAAAAGTGATTATTTGCTAATCTGCAGTTTAATTTAGAGTCAGTTCTGTAATCCATTAAGGATTTTCACACCTATCTCCCTCTTGGGGTATGAATGACATAGTTTTGGCTATTGAAGTAATGACAATCTCTCCAGAAGATTGAAATTAAAGATCAAAGAAAAATCTTCCTCCTTCTTTTCTGGCTAACTAGAAGATGAATGGAAGCCTTCCTTCATGCCACTATGCATTGGGCTTGGAGGTCTAAATATCCTATGGAAGCATCTAAACCATTCCTGAGCATACATTTTTACAGATAAATGTTCAGTACTGGGGAGGAAGAAGGCCCCAGGCCTGCATTTGATAATGAAGAGCTGTGGAGAAATCTTAACTTGCTTTTTTAAATATCTCTTCCTTTCACAAAAATAGCAGCAATAAAATAAAATATCAGCTTTAGAAGTCAAGTTGAGCCGAGATCCTGATGACTTCATGGCCTCATCCATGTTAAGTTTCTTAGCAAAAATATAGAAGTGCTTTGCCATTGTTTTCTTCCAGGATATTTTTTCAGTTTCCCATTCTAGCCCACAGCAAAAAATAGACATGATGAACAAAAAGTTCTTGGACATTTTTGTCCATCAGGTATGAGTGCTGAGGGCATCTGCTACCATGATATTTACAGTTTTTCAGATGTGAGCTCCATTATGCTTTAGTGGTCCAATTCCTAGCATGGCTTTTTGCCCTTATTAAGTTTCTCTAAAGGGTTCATTTCTTTTCTCTATTGTTAGTGGGAATTGTGATGAATGCATTGCAATATTTTCCATAGTGCAAACAGATAAAGTGCACTTTTTCTTTCTTCTCTTTTTTTAAAAATCCTTGGGAACATTAAAAGCAGTGAGATAAATCATATGTAGACACAAAGTAAAGTGAAAACACACACAGTGGACAGATGAAAGCAGCATCCCATTGGCCATTCACAGAACTGATGGGATACCTAAACTCCACACACACATCCCCTTTCAAACTACTATACAGTATCCATGTTTTGGCACAGACTAGTAAGTAAATAATATTCATGGTTCAAATGCACTTTTCCCCTGTAATTTTTCACTCTTATTGTATTTTATAGATGTCTATGGATACACGAGACCCCTTTATTTAACTGAAAAATGTCATCCTTCAGTTCTTTGTCTAATCAAATGACTTGCAAGTAAATGTCAAACTATAAAGACCAAGCTACAAATCTCCACTTGCTATTCCAGCTGTCTAGATGACCTTGAATTGCTTGCAACTGACTCCAATCTTTAGGATATGTTGACCTGAAGACACCTTCTCCTGTTTTTTATATTTATGATTAGATTTTCCTCTGCACAGCAATACATTCCCCATAATAGTGTGCCATTATACAACAATTTACTTAAACCAAGTAGAGCTGATATTTTCCTAGTTAAGTATTAAAAGCTTCTATTTTACAAAAGTCAAGTAGGACAGAGAATCTGGTGAGCACCACGGGAGATAGATACCTAGGGGTACTGTGGTCCCCGTAAGTACTACCCTGCCTACTTCCAGTATTTGCAATACAAACATGTAATGTATATTTTTAATTATTGTATATTAACATTAGGCAATTCTAAGAGCTTGAATTTTTTTTAACTATGATTTCTCTTTATTTACATTTTCAGAGTTTTTCATTTGGGGATCCCTTATAAACAGTGCATTGAATCTCACTGCGAGTTTGCCAGAAGTGACAGAAACCAGATTCTTTTAGTGTGATAAAAGTATAAGTGATTTTTAAAAGAAATTTGTGGTGCTACTCATAGTAAGTACATGTGTCCAACTTAGCCTAAATCATAAATATTAAGAAAGGTTAACGGTATACCAATAACGGTGTCTTTCATAGTCAGAGGCTACAAAGCTGATTGTTATTACTATTGCTTTATTTATGGTCATAGAGGTCAAAGAAAGGAAATTAAATATTGTACCCAAACAATACATAATTCTTTTAAAGGCCCCCCCCCCCAAAAAAAGGAGATGCATAAAAGAAACAGAAGAAACGCCAAATTCAAATAAATATTTTCCTGAGAAATACTGCAACTGAACAGAATTTGACTACTTTGATGGCGATATCAATGGGCTGATCCTCTAACTGCTGATTATGACCTCATGCCTTCCATTGTGACAAATATTCCAGCAACTGGAAACTTCCATCACTATTTTTTTTTTAGAAGGAAAGACAAAGGGGAACATGTAAGCAAAATTTCTCAGTTTATTTTTTTATTTAATATAGGATGCAATCCTCATTGTTATCTCTCCAAAAATACTTTCAATCAGCATAAATATTTCAGCAGGAATCTTTGGAACTCCAGACAGTTTTGTAATAGCAAAGGAAGAATCTACAATTTCCTTTCATTTTCTAGTCCCCCCCCCCCCCCCAATGTTTCATTACGCAGGAGGAAGAAATTTAACTTTGCCTTCTATATGTAACAAAGATTTCACTACGCCGTTTTCCAACCAGCTGGTGGATGTCCAGAAGGTTTTCCAGTTCTGATCAGACTGACAATGGGGCAAGAGGATTACAGTAAAGATAAGGGAATACAATTTTATTTCCCTCTTATTCTGTTTTCCTCATTTAAATTATAATTATTTACGTTACACAAAGTATTTGCTTTACATAAACAATAAACAATATCATAAAATATCTTTAGGTCTGCAGCACATAGATGAGGAGGAGACTGAAAGCTGCATTTAATCTTCTCCCACGCATTTCTGTAGGCTGTCGAACCTGCGAAAATTCTTTTTGAAGAGGCATTTCAAGGTGGGCCCATGGGAAGAAAGAACCAGCAAGCAAAAGAGAGATTCTACATCCTATCCAAAGATTTGGCAATTTGCAATCTTTGGCAAGAAGACTAACATCTGCCCACTGTGTCTTCCTATCTGCATTGGGAAGAATGCTATCTTAGTACTGGATGAGCCTATCCATCCAAAGAGCAAATATTGCAAATAATTGGGTAGGTGTCACACAGTAGTTGAGAGCAATACACAGAGCTATTGAAGGAATGACTTAGAGAAGGGAGGGAGATCTCTCTTCATACTAGTCTTTGCGGGGGAAATGCCATTGCTTTTGTAGTCAAAACTGCATCACCCACAATCCAGTTGGGAGGCAAGAAAAGACTCAGAGACACCTGAAACCAGATTAATGTTAAGATCCTTCAGAGGAATAAACCCTAAAGTGGGAGTACCAAATCATTAAAGTATTGAAGAACAATGGAAACCTGGATGGATGAAGAGCGAGAATTGAACAGAACAGATGGACTTCTAAATGTCATAGTGCAATACATGGTGAAAGATCTATTTACCACCTTTGAACGCAAAGTCCGGAGACAAACGTCTACAAGTTTAGAAGAAAAACCATAATATTAACTGCTACTAATCTCAGAGACAAGGTGTAACCCTGGAAATGAAATACGGCATCCCACAAATTAGGTAACTGTTTTTACTTGTTGGGAAATTCCTTACAAATGTACAACTTTGCAAATTAAAAGAAAAAAATAAAAGAAGAAACAGGCCAGCTCAGACTGAGTATGTTCTATATCCACAGAACAGAGGCAGAGTGGAATATTAGTTTCAGTTGGAAAATAAAGGGAATTAAAATTATTCAAGAGTAGGGATAGCCAGTGCAACTTGCATTTAATATTACTTAAACTTTACACTTTCAGACCAAGTCACAAACCAAAACTCAAGTATTGTTTGACTTAAGCATTTTTTAAAAATCTTCCAATTCTCCAGTTAAACGTGCACAAACATTTATACTAGGGAAGGGTGTATAAAAATGCTTATACTAGTGAAAATAAAGTATAAAAACACATACCCTGTGTGAAAAACTTATTGCAAAAATGCATGTATGACAAAATTGTAAACTTGTAATATAACAAAATTATTATATTAAGAGAAATGTGTATACATAAAGCATTCACACAAGTTTTTGTATGATTTTTTTAAACTTATCAAAATAATGTGAAAACATGGCAAATCAAACTTAACACTGGACAAATAGGAAACTGAAATGTCTGAACTCCCCAATTTCTGTCCAAAAGGCCTACATGTTATTACTGCAATGTGTGTGAATTACACCATTCTAATACAGTCTTTTTTTCTGGCCCACAAAAATGATGCAGGTTTATGCCTCAGGGTTTTTTTAAAAACAACAACAACATACCATGCACTTTTGAAATACACCAAGAGAATCTGGGAGTCAAGAGGTTCAGTTACATGGCTTCCACAAGCAATGGGTCTAGTCTGAAATTGGGTAACATCCTATAGCACAAGGTCTTTGGACCTTAGATATTACAGTAATCTTGAACCTTCAAATACTACTGAATCAAGACACCTCAGCAACTCTCTCCTTGCTTTCCAAGAACTGGTGAATACTATCTTGGAAATCTAATAAAGTGTGTGAGAGACATTTTTGGGTGCCTTGAAAAGCATTTCCCTCTTCAAAGATAAAACAGCACTTGCATAAGGCTAGGTTACAATTGAATCTTCTGCTACTGATGCTATGGGATGGTAGGATGGGAACTGTGGGACTAAACTGTAGATGGAAGATTCATGAATGAGACAGTTTAAGAGCAAAGAATTCAGCTGAATGTTGTTAAATCACCTGCCCACAATGCACATTTTTAATGTTCCATTAATGTGGAACCTGAAAAACAATAACCCTATTAATGATGGCAGAGGGCCCATGTAGGATAGTAGTTCCAGACAATTAAGAGTCAAAGTGGTGAATTAAAACAAAGGTGGTAATCCATTCTGTTTTACTCCCCATGTTTGGAAAGTTTGGTATTACTAGGAGTTGCATTTCAACCTAGAACTGCAGAAATAAATGTTCTTTGTACTTATGTCCATCTCTCTCCCCCCAGCCCCCCATCCAATCGTTGGCTCATGAGTTGAAATCCAGGATCCTTAAAATATGTAGTTTATCCCCATTTGTCTTAGCTAGTGATGATAAACAGTATGGATGTCTTTCTTTGCCTCCTTTCTCTCTTGAAAAAAATTCCTTTCTTTCACCAAAACTTGCTTGAGCTATTTTCCTGATGGCCCTTCTGAGATGAAGAAAAGAGGTCACACATTTCTTGTCTGAGCATCACTCCGGGTACTGTGAAGATGGACTGGGCTATGAAGAAAGCAAAAGGCAAAGGGTAAGGGTACATTGAGGCAAATTCATCTGCTGCCTTGGAAGACAAATGCTCCTGTACAATACTCTTCCTTTTGGCAGTGAATCTCTAAGTTGAGTGCCTTGCCCAAGTGCCTTGGGCAATCTCCAGTAAGTGACACCAGAGTGGACACTTAGAGGACCATCATTTCTTCAAGATCTACTGGCCCAATAGCTTCTCAGGTAATATCACAAGAGGTGATCCAGTCATTTCAATAGATTCTGTCCATCTATCTTCCAACTCAATGCAAACGTGAGTGATTTTAAACATAAAATCCTTGGTCAGATGAGTGTGACTTAAATTGGTTCTTCTGCTCCTAAAAGGGCCAGGGAAACGAAATAATGCAGCTGGTTGACATTCAGCAGATGCAGTAAGGGCAAGAAGTAATTTTGCTTTGCTGCTGCTATCACCTCAGAGTAGATTTGAACTTGAGCTTTACCCATGTCTGGTCATACTTCTTGTTTTCTGGCAGTGTCACTCCAGCATCCCTTCACCTTTGTTTTCTGGAGCTCCTCAGAAAACCACATACCTGGTCAGGAGCAGCTTGCAGGGAGAGGCCTCTCAGGATCAATCCTGTCAAACACCCCGGTCACTTCTATGTTCCAGAGGGTAACAAGGTACCCCACAGAATTGGCCTCTAAATCACTGAGAAAATCTCCAAGTACCATCTGGAAATTTGGATTCATCAGGCATTTGGGGCAGGTTATCTTAATCAGATCCTCCTCTCTATGGAGGTTGGTAGCTTCAGTTAACTCAGTTGTGATGATAATGAGGTTTTTTCTCAGTGACTTGGATTTGTTTCCCAACACACAGCTTGCTATGATAATGTCATATAACTTCCATGGAAGTCCCACTAGCAGCAACACAGCTGAAATACCAGCCATTGTAAAAACATGCTAACATACCAACATTGGTATATTGGGAATACCTCCCTTTGAACCCACACATTCCAATGCCCAATCTGACTTAAACAAACTTTTAATTAAAAAAAAAAGTTAGAAAACAAAATATCAGTCCTTAGCAATACCTTTATTTCCAGACTGCCTCTGAGCCCTACATACGGTAGTACCTCGGTTCACGAACTTAATTTGTTCCGTGACTCTGGTTGCGACCCGAATTGGTTGCGTCCCAAATCAAATTTTCCCATAAGGTTCAATGTAAATACGGTTAATCCGTTCTGAACCATATGTGGTTTTTTTTTTAAACCACAAAAATATGACACAAAGTACAGTATGAAGAGAGAGAACACTAACCTTGCTCAAGGCGACTTCTGGCGTGGAGGACAGGAAGGCGGGTGGGGAGGTGGTTATTGCTTGGAGGGAGACTCCCCCTCCCTACAGGAAGCCCCAACCATGTGTCACGGCAGGGAAAATGGCCACGGATCCTGTTCGTCACCCGATCCGGCGTTCGTGAACAGAAGTAAAATTTTGCGAACGGTGCTGTTCATGACCCGAATTGGTCGTGAACAGAAGCGTTCGTGACCCGAGGTACCACTGTATTTATTTATTTAATCAATTTATATGGCTGCCTATCTCACATATGTGACTCCGGGTGGCTTACAATAAAATAGATAAAATACATTTCATGTTCTATATGCATCCTTGGAAAATAAAAATGGTGACTGGCTGTGACCAATACTCTGTTTTGAAGAGAGCATTGAGGGAGATTACTGTAGAGGCTGTATCAGGGAATGGTCTTATCCATTTGCCTTCTGGGAAGTGAATGCCTTATATCTGACTGCAAAATGCTCTCCATTTGCCTTCTGGGAAGTGAATGCCTTATATCTGACTGCAAAATGCTCTAAAAATTCGAGAAGTGCCTAGGCCCTCAAAATATTGTCTATTCCTGATTTAATGGCTGAAGAATGTAGCTTTTTTGGCCTTTCATGGCTTCTTTCACTGGAGTTTTCTAGCATATGTTCTTAGTAAACTATGCATGCATAAGCTGCATTCACTTGTTTGTGTTTATCTATTTTGATCTGTTTTATTTGCTGACTACAGGCCATAGTAAAATTGACCTGATCTATGCATGACTGTGTTTACCTCCCACCAAAAGATATTGAAATAAATTAATACAGTCATTCTGAGATCCTTAGAGTGGACATGAAACAGGGAATGATGTACCATTGGAAAGCTGGCCCAGTTGAGATGGCAGGGGAGAGAAGAAGTGATGACAAAGTGCCTCTTGTGCAGAGATCCTGTTTTGTGGACAGACTTTTAACATTCTTGCTGCCAAGTCTTCAGCCTCAGGCACCTTGCTCAGCCTAGAAGACAATCATCAAAAAGAGGAGAACTAAATTCCAGGAATACAAACACTCCTATTAGCTTTGGAAAAAATATTAATTTAATATATAAGCTAGAATCAGAAGAATCCATAGAAAAAGGTAGGATGGGGAAGGCAGGCAGGCAGGCAGGCAGGCAGGCCAGCCAGCCTTACATTTGGTATCCGCATTCAATCAATTAAATATATACAGATAGATCAAGAAAGTTCTATTTTTCCGAATTCTTTTAAATTCAGAAGTAGTTATATTTAAGTGGTAGAGACATCTTTGGACTTTCTCTCAATGGAATTTATTTTCAAAATTATCAGTTCTGAAACAAAATTATTTGTAGAACAAGACCAAAAGCAAAGTAATGCAATCCACATTACTGTGCTTATAATCATAGCTGCATCTGAAATTTGTATGATTAAACTTGAGATCAGTGTTATGTATCTGTTTTTTTTTAACTTGAGAAGAAATGTATGCATGTGATTAAACAGCTTTGGATAAAACTGAATTGGTGATTTTGGGATTTATTGATTAAAAAGGTTTGCTTATGGGAAGAAGGGAACCAAGCTATGTAATTTAGGAGAGTGGAGATGGTAATTGCTATGTTTGTAACTGCTGCAAAGAAGATCAGAGGTTGCTTCCTTGGATATCTGTCTTTTTTTCTTTTTTTCTGTTTTGTTATCTTTCATTTTTTCTTTTATTTTTTCACATCTCCTTTTTTCTACTTTTCCTTTTATGTTTCTGTAGTTTTTTAATCTTATGTAAAATCTGCTTTTAATAAAAATTATATTAAAAAAAAACAGCTTTGGCACACACCTCTAAATTCATCACAAAAGTTAAATCATGGCACCTTCATTGTGTCATTAACATAAATAAAATCAGTTGGAAGATATTTATTATTTATACAGGAAGTCTTGCGGTAATGTATTTTAATTAATATTTATTCTATTTTAATTAAATTTTTTTCTACTGTAAACCGCCCAGAGTTGCTCTGCAGTGAGATGGGCGGTGACAAATTTGAAATATAAATAAAATATAAATAAATAAATAAATGTAAAGTTTTTAAGTCAGTGTACCAATGATTATTAATTAATCATGAAGGAATTTCTCCAGAAGTTTCACTGACCAGAAATTACAATGTCCCATTCTGTAAGCATAAGTATATTATACACACACAGAATCTGTTGTCCTTTTCATAGCCACTAGGAAAGGTTGTAGTTATGTATTAATTTAAAACAGTTCCTGGGTGCCTTTAAGACTGAAGATTTTTAAGGATGTAAACAGATACGCAAATAGGTATGTGCATTTATATCTGGCAAAGCCTAATGCCAAACAACCTGGAATCCAGGAAGTGAACTAGAAGAAGGCGGGGAGGAAGCAAGGAAACAAAACCAATTGTCTTTTACAACTTTAATTGGCTTCTTTCTTCAAAATGTCAGGGGGCTCCTGGGAGCTCAGCCTGCCGGGTTTCTCCTCAACCCATCCCAGCAGGCTTTTCACTTCCAAACAACATCACACTGCCTGGACCTGCCCCCTCTTGTTCTCTCACTCCAGTCCCAACAAAAACCTATGTATGACTCTAACTGGGTATGCAGTCTAAGTGATTTGTGATTTTTTTTTCATAAGAGAGGAAGTAATCAAAGGAAGGAGCTGCATGTATAGAACTGAGAGCAGAATTCTAACTGTAGCTCAACTGCAATTGAAGAGTTAGGAATATAAGTGGCCACCAGATACACCAGATACCAGATAGCTCAACTGAGAGGGAAATGAGGCAACTGCAGTGACTGAGAAGAGAGGCAGGATAGAAATTGAAAGAGGGATAGCACATCTCATACCAGTATATTTTTCTGCCAACTAAGGATAGATGGAGAGCTTTATGGCCCTTTCCCCACACCTTGAGATTGTTGTTTCTTGGTGTTGGAATAATGGGGAAAACATTACTCTAACACTGAAAGAACCAGGAGCAACTTAAGCTGGTATGAAGAATGAAGGAAGTGCCATGGGATTACATTGGGAAAAAAGATGTTGCCAGGGCAGGCTTGTGCTGTGGTTAAGTGCAAGTTGGGACACAGCCTAAACTTCTGCTATGGAAAAAGGCCCCCAAACTATAGGGGATATTTTGAGGGAAAGGTATTTGGGATCTCTGTCTTAGCTAGTTCTGCCCCACAATATTTATCTTTATTCATCTAGTGCTAAGTCTTAACAGAAGAAAATATATGTAGCTCAGGGTTGAACTGTGGAGTCCTTGGGGTTCTCTGAGCTTGGTTGTTTTCTTGCAAACATTTCGTTACACACCTAGGTAACATCTTTAGCGCTAGAATGGAGTGGGGTTTGCTCTCTGTTTATATACAGTAGCTTGCCCTGCCAGTGTTGGCGGGGGATGGGTGGGTTTTGAAACAAACCTCTTCAGAACCTGAATCCTAGAAGCATTTGTGGGGAATTGGTGCACAAGTGTGTATTTTAATGGCAGTGCCCTGAACTGACAGTATGAAGTGTATAGTCAAAGCATTAAGGCATCAACAGTCTAACAGGAGGCTCTTCGTTTTTAGCTGCCTTCTGCCTAGCAGAGGTCCCTTAAAGGCTCTAAACACAGCCACTGTCTTCTCAGAGGACAGGTAGGGAGGTGAGATTTAGGAAGAGAGGAAGTCCCTTTCTGGTTTAGGGAGTCTTAGCTGGAAGCCCCTGTAGGAAGCAAGCACCCCAGAAAAACAGAGTTCATAGGACTTCCCAGAAAACTATACAAAGCCTAAAACGCCCTGAAAGAACTGGAACCAGGAGGTAAATTTGGCAGGGAACATTTGTTTAGTAGTGAGAGGGATCCTTTTTTATTTTCAAGTGCCACATTTGTTTAGATCAGTGTTTCTCAACATTGGCGACCTTAAGATGCATGGACTTCAATGCCCAGAATTCCCCAGCCAGCATGCTGGCTGGGGAATTCTGGGAGTTGAAGTCCACACATCTTAAAGTTGCTAAGATTGAGAAACACTGGTTTAGATTCTTGAATATGCTCCAATTCTGTATCTTTACCTCTTCGTTTGCTCACTGTTTACAGATTACTGTGCTAGCTTTGGTCTGCAATTTCCAGCCTCATGTAACATGTTGCAGTTAAATTAGTCTCTCAAATCCTTCGTTGCTTTCATTAAAATAACATCCCTTTTAAGCAACCCATAAGTGTAACCCAATGATAATGGTAAGTACCAATGCCTTTCTTGGAAATTGTCACTTCTAATTTTTTTTTTTTGGCTAGGCTTGAAGGCTACTACTATTATTCTGGATTTGTCTTATTCAGACTAAGCACAAAGAACAGATTAAGAGAGTGTTTGATGATTGTCGGTAGCTTACCTGTCACAGATCATCTGGAGTCCCCGAGGCCAACTGCCAAGGAATCTATCTGGAAAATTAATATGCAAGCACCGGATGAAACACAAACCAATTCAAGTCATACTATATATACTTGGAATTTCTATTCTTGTCCTTTTATCTGTCACTGCTATTTTTAATCAATATATGTTATTTCTGTAAGTTTGAATATTGACCTTTATATCAAAAGGATACTATGGACCTGTTAGCCTACTTGGTAGGGAATGCGGGCACAAATGCTTGAATCTGATTTTAACAGAGCAAACATACTGCAGCCAGATAGACAAGCGCCTCCAGACAGAGGACTCCTAGCACAGTTAATCACCAGACATTATGCAGTCTGTTTCTTCAATAACAAAGGTTTCTGTCTAAATGGTGGGAAAACACAGGAGGGTTACAAGTGAAGAATGAGGATGTTTGGAAACTAATCCCCCATAAATTTCCATGAACAAGGCAGGGCAGTTGCCTAATAAAAAGTCTGGTTTGAAAGACTCCCAAATTGTACAACGCAAATAGAAGGAGCACCGTCTTTGCACAAGGAGTCTCCCTCCTACCTTCCCATGGCCTTCAAGGGAAGAATTTCCAAGGTCAAGAAGTCCAGATCTTGGAACGCTCCCCAAAGGGTGCAGGCAGCAGAGGCTGGAGGCAGCGTGTGAAAGACAGTGCTCTTTTCTATGCCCACAACCTTCCTCGTAGACCGGACATTTTTAAAAATGCAAAAAATTACTCTCCCTTCCTCCCAAGAATCCTCAAAAGGGCAGCAAAAATGCAATTCCGATCCATTTCACCCTGCTAGTCTGTGGCTAGCAGGAAGTTTGAGATTTGGGCGCGCTGACTAAATGATGGAACTGTTTGGCACTGCTGATCATTTCGGTTGATAAAAGTGAAACTAAGTTTCTTCTATGATTTCAAAACCTATGTATTTATAACTCTGTGGAGAATCCAAGCAAATGAATACATAAATAAATTTAGTATTAATTAGAGGAAATTCTCTGGATTCCTGGGCCCCTTCCACACTTCTAAAGCCCTTGTGTGTCCTCAAAGGTAAAGGAATTTCTGGCCCTACTGAGGTGGCAGGATACAAATGGAAAATTATTTGTAACTTCATTCTGATCTTTATCCTACATTTTTGGGTTATGTAGTCCTATTCTACATTACATTTTTGGGTTATGTAGTCCTAACTAGTAACCAAGTAGTGAACCTCTTCTCTGGAAGTGTTTTTTTAGCTAGAGGCTTTGCAGTGATAAGTCTCGGAAGCAAATATGAGAAGAAGTCTTTGTTATATCCTATATTTTGTATGAAACTGGTATTTTGTGAAGTTTTACATTTTAAATGTAACTCTCTGTAACTTTCCTTTCTGCTGATGCTGAGTGCTCTTATCTCCCTCCCTCCTCAGATAGCAATGCTCTAGACAGCAAGGCCGAAATGTACCCAAAACAAGGTACGACCGGTGAAGACAAGGACTTGTGGTTTAGCTACCAGCAATTGACCAAATTTGGAGTACGGAAGGCATGGGGAGGGCACTGAGGGGGGAATTGGGGAGAAACGGCTCTTGTAATGATAAAAAGCCTTGCTGAACTCCTTTTCGGGGTTCAGTTCTTTGCAGGGACCTGCGAGTCCTAACTGAACCTTTGCGCAAATAAAGCTTCTCCCTGAATGACCCAGTGAGAGTCTCGTCATCAATAAATGTTGCGTTGCTCCCACCCGTAACACTACTAGAAAACTGAGATGGATTTTATATAGCTTGATCTACTCCTGGAATAAGAGGGGAAATGCTACTTTAACAGCAATAAAGCTAAAAATGACTTAACTGGAGATTTTATTTGTTTATTTGATTTGTGTGGCTACCGATCTCACCTAAGTGACTCTGGGTAGCTCACAACAGTTAAAAACAACAATACAATAAAAACAAGTTAAAAACCAATTTACAAACATACTAAAGCATCAAGAATCACTTTAAAAGAAAAATAACCATGGTCTGCAGCAAAATCTATCAACACAGCCATGGAGAGATAAGATAAACATCACGTCACAGAAAGCAATATTGCAGGGCATGTTTGTACCCCAGTTAGGTGCAAAGGAGGAAGGTCTTTTAGCCAAATCTTCTCTTATTTTGCTTTGTCACTTCTGAAGACCTACAAGAACTGTTCTATTTTGTGGCAAGTGACATCGGAAGTCAGTGGAATAGTCTACCAATAGAGACTGTAAGTTCTCAGTCTCTGGAGGTTTTTCACAAGAGGCTAGAGCACCACCGTCTCATGGATGGTTAATTTGTTTTTCCTGTGCATTTCAGAGAGTTGGATTTGATGATCCTTGGGCTCTCCAATTCTACCATTCTATGATTCTGTAATTCAATCTGAGGCCATTTTCTTTTTTTATCCAATTGTTGTTTCAATGTTATTTTTCCTTCTGTTTCATTCCTCCAACCAAGGATTATATGCTCAACATTATATTAATTACTCAGATATCAATATGCTGATATTTTAAAGAGGAAATTATAATCAATGCTCTCAATATTTGTCACAAAGACAGTTCTAATCAGGCAATTAGTCTTTCTACAGAGCTCTGTGTATATACATATGTAAACATGCGATTTCTTGTTGCAAGCTACTACATTCATCTCTGTGAGGGCAAAGATGAATTTGTTGTATTGTCACATCCAGTCAAATAAAAGAAATAATTCTTACAGTTAGGGAGATCATGTAGCTACAATAAACTGTTTGGCTATAGCATCTGTTTCAATGTGTCACAAATTTTAAAGCAAACAAACTGAAAACCCTCATCACAGCAAGAATCTATTTTACTTTGTCTGCAGCAACAACCACTTCTATGTTCTGTTATTGCTAATCTCTTCCTGTCTCTGACCACGGGTATCTGGATTCCAACTTATCTAATGTTAACATGTCTAGTAAAAGATCAAGTCACTGATCTTTATGAGAATATAAGGAATTGTCTGAATATGTCCTGCTTTGCACATTGAAAAAACTAAGGTAGCCATAGATTAATGCTAAAAAGGAAATAGTTTTAACTGATGTGAGATGCTTTAGGAGACAATTGTCTAAAAAGTTAAATAGAAATACAATAAATAAATAACTTCCCATGTGACTTCGCAGGAATTCCTAGTAGGGTGATTTATTATTTATTCCTTTGTTGTATTTTTATTCTGTTTTCAAACAGGTTAGCTCCAATTATCACCCTGAGCTCAGTTTCTTTTCTCCTCCCTCCAATGATTGACTGAATAATGAACTATAAAGCCTTGATTTTTAGGAGATGCACAGTGTGGGTATGTAAGAGGGACAGACAAATCATCGCACAGAGGACAAGCAGAGTCCTGAAGGAGCAGCAGCAAGGCCAAAAGCGAAAAACAACTGCCTTGACAAGACCAAGTGGCACACTCGCAAAGCAAGACAACACCTCTTGAAAAGGTGCAATTGAGGAATTCACAATACAGACAGCAAATGTTATGCTGGCACTGTTTTGTGGTGACTCAAGGATGGGTAGATAGCACTTTAACTGAGTAATGGAGAAAAGGCCCTGTGATTAATATTCTTCTAGATCAATCTGACCATAATCGTAAAAGAGAGCAACAGGATCTTCTAGAAATCCACTTTAAAAATGGATTGCCAGTCTTGTGCTATGTGTGATCCAGAGATCTTCCATCAGACTTGTGTTACTGCCTTTCCATAATGATCCAAATCATATTTTATCTCTGGGATGATAATATTTTAGGTTGGTTTGTTTTATTGTTGTCTCAGTGCTAACAAGTACAATCTTACTCCCAACACTGTGAAAAATACGTTTCAAATAATGGGTATCTATCTACTGACTAGTACCTGTGATTACAATAAATTCCAGATGAGGCACTTTTTCCATTCCTCAGTAAGAATTCACAAAATGTTTTCTGTGCTTTGGGAGTCCAACCAATGTCTTTCATTTATAATACTACTGTGGTTTTCTCTTTGATTTTCTTCATTGTTTAATCAGAAGCAACATTAAGGAGGAAAGGACAGAATAGTTAACAATAGCCTTGAACTGGTAGCATTGGGAGCTCCATTTAAAAGCACCCAGAATTAGCAAATTGTAACTAAATTGCATTGCAAACCCACAATATTTTGTTATGTTTTAAAAACCAGATCTTAATTAAAAACTAATATTTCCTATAGAGTCATACTTAAAAAAAATTAAAAAGCATATGAGGAGGCTTTCTACCAGCATGTCACTGCCTCACTACCGTCCTTCCCACAGCAAGAATTTCTCCAGGGTTGTGATGTTTTTCCTTACAAAAACAGCAGGGAATTGCTGAGTGGTTTGAGGCTTTTACCCCCCGCCCCGGCCCTTCTCCCACTCCCCAGGGAATCTCTCGCTCCTCCTGCTTTCCTTCAAAGCAGTGGACCTAATTTCCCAACCCCCAATTGCTACATTGGGACGGGCAGGACGGGGCACAAACTCTAGTCTGCAGAGGAAGCCGGCACATTCCCATTTCACACCAGGGTGATTAATGAGTCCTGGCTAATGGTGTGAAAGTTTCCCCACCTTTACAAAACCAGCCTGAATTACTGTTTGGCCATCACGGCCGGCATGTGAAAATGAGGGATGTTTGGTTTTCAAGCGGGGGAGCCAAACCAGGGCCTCTGGAGCTTGTCTGAGCAACACCCTCCTCTTTGAAGGGATGTTCCTATGCTCTGCTAGACCTGAAAACCTTGGGCTGAAAGCATTCCCCCACTGGCCCTCCTGGCTTTCAAGCAGACCATGCCCCTTCTCCCAGTACGAGCGGGATGCAGAGGAGGGAATTCGTGTCTCAGGGTTTTAATATTTCACTTTTCTTTCATTTCCCCCTGCACTGGTGTTGATCATTGCGTCTGCGTACCCATGACGCTTGGGTGTGCTGTTCTGAAAGACATCTCATGAGAAAACATTAAACAAAAAGAAGAGAAAGGGAAAAGGAGGGTCCTTTTCAAAAAACATTGCCCACATCCCACTAAGAGACAACTGGTCCTTTGAATTTCGGGACACAAAGTTCTCACCCATGATGGATGGAAACAAAAGACCGATACCCCTCTGCTCCCCTTCTCCCCTCTGATTCTGAGCAGAATTGCAGGAAGGGAATGGGGAAGTAAGAAGACTCCGTTCCCCCACAGCCCCAGCAACCTGTTTGCAGAGTATTGCATTCCTCATGGAGGAAGACAGCAATTGTAAGCAGGATCATTGCGCAGGGGAGTGGAGAGACTGGTCAAAGGCACGGTGATCTTTCGCAGCAGCAGCAGCAGCAGCAGCAACACACGCCTGTCTCAGACAAAGGGCTGAAGGTGTGTTGCTGGCAAGAAGGGGAACGCCACAATGCTTTTTCCTCCGAGTAAATCACCAGTTGCTTTGTGCTGCCAGCTGATCAGATCCATACACCTTAGCTGATCAGCTGGCTCAGGGAACGGCAGTGCATGCTTTTATCACCAATGGCCACCATAAGAAATACAGGAAGAGGCCAGCCAGAATAGCCCAAAGGTGGCAGATTTGACCAGGATGAGAAAAAAAGTCTTAATTCAAATGCTCTTAAAACCAGGATACAACATGAATCGATGTTCTCCACGCAAAAAGCAGTCTCACGTCACCCTCTTAAGCAACCAGTGAGATCATACCTGGCTTATAGTGGCAAAGTTTGGAAACTCCTGGCCACGTTTCTTCACTTGGGATCCCCAGGACCTTTCAAATGAGAAACAAAACTTCAGGTATTTTCTAAAAACCTCTGCGCAGTCTTGATCCTAGTTTCCAGAGACCCATCTGAAAAGGCACCCAGCAAGCTTCGCCTACCAGCAAAGAGGGAAATCAACATTATACAAAGCTTTCATATTTGTCATGGGCTGCAGCTGTCAGGATGGTCACCCCAAATGCTCTTTCCGAAACCAAGATTGTGTCTCTACAAGAGGAGCCTCCGCAGATGACAGGCGTTCAGAAGCTGCAGACTGTCAGGATGAGAGAGACCCCACTGCTTTGAGATGAAAGGGAAAAGGCAGGAAGCAGATCTTCTGACAGGTGTTCAAAAACTTCATTTCACAGCATTATTTGAGGACATCCTAGGCCTTAGTACCACTAAAACCTGATTTGAAGGATGGAGTCCACCTTAGGACTGATTCCTCAAGCAAACAAATCCATGCCAATTAAGATACCTCAAAGCAAGCATTTTGCTATGGACTGAATTCAGAAACCAAACTGAGTTCTCCCTTGTACTGATGGCTTTTAAAACTGCAGCCAATGTATATCTGGGTTTTTTTTTACATGCTCAGAAAACTGAATGCAATGAGTTTATCTATTATGTATCAAAGCATCTCCTTTTAGCTTTTTGTATTTTGAAGATCAAACACACAAATGGTGAGATCCTTTTTTTCTCTCTCTTGTTGAATTTCCTACATTCATTTTATAACAAATTCACAAGGCAAAGAGAGAAAGAAAACGATGTTTCTGAAGCATTTAACAATGCTACACATACAGACCTATACTGATAAACTAACACTTTGCTGATGATTCTAGTATGGGTTTCTCAGATATACCATTGTACTCACTACCCAGATTTTCTCTAACTGGTCAAAGATACTGCAAACGTCTGGAAACAGTGGCTGACCATGAAGCATCTCCACAAATATGCAGCCTGCGCTCCTGGAGAAAAATAATATTAAGTCACTCAGCCACCCAGTGCTGTTTTTATACAAATATGTCTAATCTAAATCAAAACAAAAGAATATAAAATGTACATTTTTATCAAGCTTTCTAGCAGCAACATATTTCTGAAAACACTTTTTATCAACACAAAAATGCTATAAGAAGGCATGTAAAAATCTGACTTTAATTTCAGTGGGAACAAAATGGCTTCTGTTACAGCAATGGATAGGCAGCAATGTGGTGGGTTCACTAACAGCAATCATTCTCCACTACAAAATTTACGTAAGGTAGTAGATACTTGAAATACTGATTCCAAAAAGAACAAATATTGGGGAATTTCTGTAAGAGACAATGTAAACTAGGATCAATCATATTTTAAAGTGTAAACTAAGGCAGTTGTATTAAAAATATATACCGGGGAAGCTATATACAAAATTCTGCATATTATGTTAAACTGCAAACATATGTGGACTGTCTAGCAGGTTCTTCTTTCTAGAAAGAAAGAAAGAAAGAAAGAAAGAAAGAAAGAAAGAAAGAAAGAAAGAAAGAAAGAAAGAAAGAAAGAAAGAAAGAAAGAAAGAAAGAAAGAAAGAAAGAAAGGAAGGAAACCATGAGGATCTACCATACTGAAACTGGTTCAGATTTACACTGAACCTCACATTCTTCGCTAAATGGGCACCACCTAATGTAAATACATATGCTCATATACTCAAAAATGTATAAGGCTAATCTAGCATGCTGGAGGCTGCATATATGATAAATAACTAATATCTGCAGCAGGAATTAAGTGGAATGGAGCTACTGCAATCCCTCAGATTGCTTCCTTAGATCCTTCAATAATGTGGTGGCTCTTAAGCTCAGCTTGCAACCCACCCCTAGGCTCCATTCTCTACATAACACACAACAACCCTGGTAGTATTGTCACAACAAATCTCTTTACTACTACAATATGAGAAACACTAAAATCTGAACTGCATATCATACTGCCTACTTATCAAGACCTCTGATAAAAGAGAAGGAGAAACCAAATTTAGGAGGAAAAAGGAAATAAAACTTGCAGTCTTACCTTATATTAGGAATAAGCAACATGGTATCTTTCAGATATTTTGCACTCTTGTTATTAATATAATGACTGGGGCTGACTGGCACTGAAGTTCCTTACACCATAAATTCCTCCAGGCCATAATGAATTGGTCTGCTAAAACAATCAGTTTTAATTCCTCCCACATACTTACTTTCTTAAACACATCAGAAGACTGGATCACAACTTAAGGCCTGTCATATACCACTCCCTCCCCTCCCTCCTTGGCATAGCAACCCTGGACTATTTTCTGGGGATAGCATAGTTCATAATCTCTCAATGCAGTCCTGCTTTTTGTAATGTTTATATTAATTACAGGCTTTACCTGTATACTTTGTCAGGGTTTTTTTTAATGCTAGAAACTCACTATCAACGTTTAATTGATAGGCTAATGCCCAATCATACCTGCACTAAAATGCTAGATTTCTGAATTGTTTCTGTGGGTAGTAACTGCTTTCCATCAACATTAAAACACACATGTGCGCACACACACACACACACACAAATTGGGAACACCTCTGCATGCCAGTCATGATCATGACTTAGCTAGAAACAATTTTTTTTGGTACAAAATAGGTGGAATAGTAATCAGAAAGGCTACAGACTAGGGTGTTTTTTTAAAAAAATTAATGCTAGGAATCTGGGATTCTACGGGGGGTAGTCACTTGCTCCCTTGTCTCAATCCATCTATAGTTTACAAACAATGATTTTCACCCCCATCAAATAAGATACATTTTTCAGGAAAGCTATAACTTTATGAGATGAAAGCTATAACTTTATGAAATTTGACGTTATCACTTCATAGAGATCTAGCTCTCTGGCAATTCAAAAAGTTTCTAGGAATTATGTAGCAATTAGGAGAACAGAAGAGATAACCATGGTCAAACAGTATAAAGTAGGAATTATAGCATTGCTTGTGGAAAAGGTTGGGTAAACAGAATAAAATCTTTTGGATTTAGTTTCATTTTTCTCCTACAGTGCTCTAGACACCACATGGCAAGCAGTCTACTCTATTATGGACCTCAAAGTTGAACAGGTCATTTTATTTGGAGGTACAACTGATATTAAATACTCAAATCTTTAAACAACTGGGGGTATCAGGAGAAAAAAAAAGAAAATAAATTTAGTTTCCACCTCAAACCCATGTACTTTTGATAATCAGAGGATGCTATTCCTCACAGCATTATTCCAAATTTAAAAATGGTCTTATTGTGTCTTCCACCTTTTCCTAAGAAAGGAAAGGAAGAAGGTGATGAGCTTCATTTGCTTCCCCTTAAGGGTTCAAACCTGCTCTCACCAAATATCCACATCTGATGAATAGGCAGTGGCTCCAAGCAGAACATCAGGAGGACGATACCCAAGTGCCACCACCTCAGCAGAGCATGTTTGGTTGGGGAGGGATTTAGCACGAGCAAGACCTGTCAAGACAGGAAAAAAACAAGATTTTTCAATCACAGTCAGAATTATTTCAACCCATTGTCTGTACAATAAATAGGAGGGCACAAATCACAGGGACAGTCTATTACAATTATTTTGCATCTTTTTGTTGTAAATGATCTAAAGTAGTATCCAACATAATTATATAATGCAGTTGAGTTTTCCTATGCTTTTCAGTTTCTAACATTAATTATCCCAAATATCTAAATTTACATCTATTTAGCCTGAGATGGATATTGTTACTTATCTCATCTCAATACAACTGCAGTTTAATTGGATTTAAGATCACCAGTGTTCTAGTTCTCTGTAACAAAGAAGAGAGGGATAAATGTTTCTGGTATGTGAGAAGGAGAAGGAGCAGCTTTAAAGGCAGAAAAGTTTGTCCTTTACAGCTTAGCAAATGGAAATGCCATGGCTCTGAATTTATAGGCCCAGGAAATTCATCTGCTAAATCTCTGTCTGGTGGGGCCAGGTTATGATGACTCACCAAAATCAGCTAACTTAAGCTCTCCGTAGCAATTTAGGAGCAAATTCTGAGGTTTCAGGTCTCGATGAAGGATATGGCACTTGTGAATGTGAGCCAAGCCTCTCAGAAGCTGGAACATGAAAAGCTGGAAGCAAAAGGGAAAACAGAGAGCCAGAGTAGTGTAAGGTAGTGCCTTGAACTCCCAGGGGAAAGAGAGGGAGGGAGGGAGGAAATCAGATTCTCCCTTATAAGTTGGTTATGTGTTTAAAACCCACAACATACATTCCTAGCAACTCTTCTGTTAGACAACAACTCTCTTGCTGGTGCTAGTTGTCCTGAATGAAGGGATTTCTTTGCTTCTCTTTTTATTTTCTGCCATAGTCAAAAGGGTCTCGTTCCAGAAGATGAGGCAGCCCCACTCCTAGGTGAATAAGCAAGGTCAGTTTCTCCATCCAACTATGCAGCCTAACTCTGAAAGCACTTCTACTAGAAAAAGCTGTTGTATTGTATGATTGAAACATGCTTTACTTGGTGATATCCAGAAGTCAGAATTATCAAAAAGAAGAGTCATAAAAGCAATCTAGGGGTGGGGTGGAGGGAATGACACAATACTGAGAGAACACAGAATCAAGAATAGGATGGGGAACATGGATAAGTGTCAGAGTGTCAGGATAAAGCTTTTTAAAAATGTTCAAACTTTAAAATGTTCTGAAAATTTTGAAAATTTAAGATGCAAAAAATGTAAAATTTATTAGCCCAGTCTTAGGAAAAAGACAATTATGGACCGTTTTCTTTTGTCTGTTTATTAGATTTATATCCCATCTTTCACTCAAGAGTGATATAAATTAGAACAAATCAACAGAACATCTGAATTTCAGGGTGTTTGGGGGGACTGATTAGAAGTGGCAATAGTTTGCCTAGCAAAGGCCTCTCACTCCTATTTTTACCCTTATACCCCCAATGCCGCAAATGAACAAAAACAATTCAGATACATAATTTCTGATGATTGCAAGCATCAGTGGATGCCTCAGAATTTGTCTGGGGGCTCCAAGGCCCACAAAAGGGATGCTAGAGTTACATGAGGCTTGCTGAAATCACAGAAAGAATTTGGAAGGTTGGATATGGTAGTGGGGAACCACCTCATCATGTTTTTTTTTAATTAATTAGTTAATTTATTAAATTTGTATGCTGCCCATCTCCCCCAATGGATGACTCTGGATGGCTCACAATTAAAACATTTCCTCCTGGTTAAGGGGTTTGATTGTGGCCATGTCTACTCTGGGAGTTGTTTCATGATGTAGGACTCTTATATGCAAAATACAGCCATTACATTACATGCTTTCAAAATTCCATACTGGCTCAAAATGTTTGGCTCTGTTCTTTTGCCTCTCTCTAGTAACTGAAAGTTAGTTTCTTTTATTCGATTTGGCACCACCCAACTCCAGAACAACTCTGGGCTGCTAATTATTTGACAGCCACAGAATAAAACAAACAGTGCTTTCCTGATATTAATTCAAATTTAGCAAAATTCAACAAGGCTGAAATATATAGTTCTAAAAAAATTAAGTGGGGGATGGAAGTGAAATGTAAAGAGGATTCTATTGGATGTCAGATGCTAAAGCATTCAGCCAAACTACAGATTATACTACATGAGTGAAATATGTCACATATACTGTAACTGTTATTAAATAGGAATTGTGGGGATCTGATAACAAGGAGGAAAGAGTTTTTTAAAAAACCTCTCCTTATGATTTGCATTCTGATCCTGATTGGATCCCATGTGGGTTCTATTTAAGAACAACTAAAGAAGCATGTTAAGAGTGACCTAAAGGGCTTATGATGGTTTGTTTCATAAGTATATTAGGAAACCTGGGGATTCTCCTAAATAAATACAATGGGAAAAAAGGCTGAGGAACCTGGTACAAAAGGAAAAGCAGTGAGAATAGTTGTGCAGCATTCATATGGGAGCATCAGGATAGGCAGTTTCTACTTAGGAAATTCTCCCATCTGCCATGAAACTTCACCACTATTTTGTCAGTTCACAGATACCAGCTGTGTTTTTACTTTCTAAGAAAGAAACATGGCAAAGTGGAAGGTGGGGAAGAGCCACAGATTATTTGCAAATGTTCGCGCTCCCCTGTTGGTCAACTGGAGGGGGTGCTGGTGGCTGATGAGGAATACTTGGAAGCAGTGGTGAGGACATTTGTTGAGTGTCCCCCAAATTGTTCCTGAGGGTTTGGGGGTAAAAATGATGGTTGATCAGAAGTGCTCTAATATCCAAATGACTTCATGTGATCCACTGTATGGGCCAAGGAGGACTTCAGATCCTCCCTTTCCAGTGCTGTCCCTGGGAGATCCTCCAAAGGATCTTTGTACATGACATGCAACAGCTAACATCACAAGGGAAAAAAATTCCACAGTTTCTTCACATACCCACTACAGGTACTTTATACAGCCTGAGCTCTTTATATACTGGGTAAAATGTGTTTTCTTTTGAAAACAGATATTGAAATAGTTTCTTAGTAAAACAACAACAACAAAATAAACCAGTTAAGCAGAGCTTCAGTTGTTCAATCCTGATTTAAATTTGGGGGTGCATTAGTGATCAAATAATGAATCAAAACCCATGAGAATATCACGGTGGGGATTAATTTTGCCAGTTTCTATGATGAAGGATCTTTATATTAAGAAGGGTTAGGGCCAATTATTTCTTGATTTTGGATTCTGGGGGTCATAAATGAACATTCAGCAATATGATGATGTAACTTTGTTTGGTGAAGGCTTGAGGAAGGATAAAAGTGCAATATAGGAGCATTAAACTTCACAAAGGTTTAATGCAATCATTTGACATCCTTTGGGGACAGAACGTTTAGCCCTGAGAATCAGTGGCTAGGGCCATAAAATGGAGGATGAAAGGCTGTGTGCATATGACAAGTTAATTATTCTTCATATTAGAGCACCTTATGGGGCAAGATTAATACAGTCTTTCCTGCTTGCATCTAATAACAGCACAAGCATGTCTTGGTAACAGGTTTGTTCTGCCATGTCCTCATCACGTTGCCTTAATCTTGTCTCAGCCCATAACAGAAGCAGACTGTATTGGTAATGAAGCAGTATTTCCCCCCTTCTCCCCACACCATCCAAGAGCAGCCCCAAGGTGTAAAAAATCTGTTAGGCTTTGTCATCCATTACTTTGGAGTGAAGTCGGGTGAGGCAAGATAGGGATCGACTGTGGAGAAAGTTGTAGTTTTCTGCTGACTCAAGGATGGACAAAGAGCATTTCAACTCACTAATGGGAAAAGACAGCAAATCTTGTTTTCTATTTCATATTTGTCAATATGATGTAATTGTACAGTTGAAACTAGTTGCAAGAAGGAGAACATTTATTTTTTAAATAAATAGGTGAATCCTAGTATGCTAAGTTCAGGCCTGCCATCTATCTGTTAATCATGCTTGTCCATGGCACATGCCTTTTACATACACATTTCTTCAAAAACATACCATAACATTATGAGGATGAAGGCCCCCAGGATGCTGAGACATGTACTGTGACAGGTCTGTGTGCTAAATAGATGCAGAGGTTAAAGAAATAGAGTTAATTATCAAGTCCAGAGGTTTTCTGCAGGTTCTTTATCAAAGTGTACCTCAACTACATTTGAAAAAAATCACTGAATGGAAAGTGATCTTCTTCTCTTGGTCAACTCCATGAAAACCTCTCCTGGGAAAACAGGTGAAGAAAACCTCTATCTGCCCCCTTTATTGCTCATCTCTGGATGGAATCTTTGCATAATACTCTTCCAAATCACTTACAAGCCCAGCACCATATGGGCTACATGTAATAGGTAGGGGACGAGAAATATTTGAATTGTACAAAAGCAAAAATTAGGGGTGTCCACAGGGAGGGGTCAAAAAAAGTCAAGATAGTGGCATGTTAAAAAGTAAAAATGAATGGTAAAATGTGAAATGGAATGTGGGAAAGACCTTGGGAGAATGGACGAAGAGACGCTGCCAAAGGAAACGGTCAGATAAGAGACAGCATAGCCCACAGATGGATAGTGGCAGGGCAAGAGGCTCTGAAGGGACCCTCCTTAATTTCTTGGGCTGTAAAGGAGATGAGGGAAGAACTGTACTTTCAGACTTGCAAGATTCTGTCAATGTAGTTTTACAATAAAGTGGAATTAGTTCATCTGGTCATGATTTCTATCTAGTTTACCTGGTGAGGCTGACATCAATCTTTCAAGTCTGAAAGTACAATTCTCCTTCCATCTCCTTTACAGCCCGAGAAACTAGGGAGGGTCCCTTCTGAGCCTTTTGCCCCACCCACTATCTGTCTGCAGGCTATGCTGTCTCTTATCTGACCGTTCCCTTGGCAGTGCCTCTTCACCCGCTCTCCCAAGGTCTTTCCCACGTTCCATTACAAATGCTGAGAAGAGAGGGAGAGGCAGAAGTCATTTACACTGAACTTATGAAACAAATCTTTGAGAACAGCACCCTGAGTGCACTGAGAGGATAACTGCAAGAACAATGAGTTCCTGCTTGTTTCAGATTAGATAAAGCAGACCTTTAAATACAGCTGTGACTAAAGCTAAAAGGACCAGATAAATCTCAAGGGCGAGGGAAGAAAGCATGCAAAAAGCAACCGTCACTGTGATGGATACATTCCCTACACATTGTTGTAAAATGCTCTGAAGCATTGAAAAACTATGACAGCATGTTTACTTCCTTCAATAAGCAAATGAAACCGCCAGTCAGCAAACAAACAAATCTGATGAAAAGCCACTTACCATGTACTCAAACACTAAAGTCAGGCTCTCTTTGGTCTGGATGATGTCATGAAGGAGCACAATATTGGCGTGTTTCAAGCTCTTGAGGAGGGAAACTAAGACCACAGATATAGCAATCAGATTGATGCAGGGACAGAGAAAACAAATGAACAACTGAGATGACAGCAAAGCAGTCTTGGTCAATTGGCTGCCTGGGATGTTTCCATCCCTGGAATCTGGAGCAAGAGATTATCAAACTGGGTCTTCCTAAACAGAATTAATGCTTCAGAATTATGTAAATGATCATTTCCACCCTATAGCCTTGCTGATTTTTCTCATTAGCAGTACAAGGAGCACGACATGTCCCTTCAATGCTTGATCTGCGCCTCTGTATCAAACTTGCTCCCCCTTTCTCTATGGATGCTTACAAATGGATAAACCCACACTACCACCCGTTTGCAAGTCTGTATAACCATTTTTTAAAAAACATTTGTAAATTATTAGGGATGCCTAGGCTGAAACCTAGGAATAATTGGAATAATACTGGAATAATCCCAGTGAAATTAGGATGCATGGTTAGCTTATTTCTCAGGAGGTTTTCCTTCAGATCAGATGTCCCTAACTTTTATCCTAGACAATCCCGCACAAGCAGGAACAAACATCTTCCTCTATCTCCACCTCCTCCCCTGGTTTTGGCTTCCAGAATTAATCTACAGTTTCAGGGCCTATTTGCTAAGGTCTCTCCAGATAAACCTTTGCTTGAAGCATTTTGATGGTATCTGGTTGAAGCAGGAAGCTCCAGAATTCATCACAGAATGGCTTCTGCCTCTTCTTAGCCACCAGCTATGGTCTTCAGGGCCAAGAAAGCAGAATTACGTTGTGGCTAACTCTCCCTTCTGGCATTTGTAAACACAGAAGGGCAGAAAGTGTGATTGTAAAATAGAGGCTCTGTAGTTCCACACACACCCTCCGTAGGTACCTTTATTCACACAAGATGTGTAGTGACTGTGAGCAGGCAATCCCATTGTTTGTTTGCTTGCTTTTAATTTCAATGGTAAAATTAAAAAGGCAAGTATTTAGCTGGCCCATCCCTGTGTAAGTGGGTGGGACACTGGCCAAACCTTTGTTTATTCCCAAACAGGGGTTTGCCTCAGTTTGTAATGATGACTGGCATTGGATCAAATAGCTTACCTATGGTTAGCACAAAGCTTGGCTGAGTATATCACACAATCATGCTCTCAATTAGAAGCCTTCCTTTCAATACAGCAAAAACGAGCCTTTCTCCACCACTGAGTTACAGGGCTCTCTACCAATTCTTGATTTGGCAAAAAACCCAAGACTGGTATTTTCATTAACTGCAGTCATTTCACTGACTTCCCTCCAAGGAAGAGGTGGCAAAGCCTCGCGGATTTTACACACCTTGAGGCTGTCCTTGGATGGTGTCGGAATAAATGTGGGGGGTGGGGTGGCAGGGCCAAGGGGGAATACTACTTTAATCCCAACACAGCTAAGGACAGCTGAAAGCCGGTTCCCCTACTGGGCTGGAATGAGATGAAGGCAACATCATGGGGACATGCCAGAAAAAAGATGTTGCCCGGGCAGGTTTGTTAGGAGCATGTAGGGACATAAAGCCTGAAGCATCCACAGGTACTTTATGCAGCAATAGAGTTATGCTCTACCTGATAATAGTGTATCTTGCCTAGGGGTAATAAACACTATATAAATACTTCCCTCTCACATATAAACACACAGCCCTATTGGCATCTGATTGTAAGTCTGGGATGGGAAGAGCAAAATATTCAGAAACATAGAAAAATGATTCTGCATGTATCCTGATGTAGTTTTCTATCGCTTCTAATATTAATAAATTCAGCCTAATAATAAAAGAGAGCCAATGTGGTGCAGTGATTAAGGTACCAGGCTAGAAACCTGGAGACCATGAGTTCTAGTCCACCTCATGCACAAAACCAGCTGGGTGACCTTGGGCCTTCCTCTCAGCCCTAGGAAGAAGGCAAGGGCAAACCACTTCTGAAATCTTGCCATGAAAACTGCAGGGACTCATCCAGGCAGTCACCAGGAGTCAACACTGACTCAAAGGCACCAAAATAATAATACAGTAATAATAATACTTAGTTCAACCTAACTAGTGCAAATGTTCAGGGCGTGATTCCTCATACAGACTGAATGCTGTATTCAGATTTCTTACCTTCTCTTATGGCTGTAAAAGGGATTCCCTCCTCAGTCTTCAGGCTGATGACTTTCAACACTACCAGCTGGCTGTATATTCTATTGGGACAGAATGTAACAGTTGTCTCTTCACTACACCTAATAGTTGAACTCACAATTTACAGTACACTTAAACCAAATATCCTATAAATCTACCACAGTTAAAGTGATTCAGTGCCATGTAATGCACAAACTATACATTGCCTACTAATATATACAATAATAGCTTTGTTTATGCAATCAAACAGTCTACCAAACATGCGGAGAGAGGAGGCTTGTAGATGGATTATCACCACCATCACCCATAGAATATCCTCTCCCTAGTATTTACTGATTCCTAAGAAGAGCCCTTTCTTCTTTAGCAAGATTTATGTTTTTGCATATTTAATAACACTTTCCACCAATCTACCTGGAAATTTTCTGCAACTCATGGATGCCTTTTTAAACATTGATGTTATACGTTGGCCTTCACAAGAGTAGAATATGGCAATCTTTTTGTAAGAAGGTAAGAATTTCAAGTCCAAATTTAGAATGGCTGGGTAGATAGATTAGAGTCTGCACCTGGCGATTTATTAGTACAGGCAGTCCTTAGTTGAAGAACAAGTTCGGTTCCCAAGGTCTGTTCTTAAGTCGAATTTGTATGTAAGCCCAAACAGTATTATTGTGTAATACTGTACTGCATAAGTAGTACTGTGTAATGAACTCGAACCATTTGGTATTTAAGTCGAATCATTGAGTATTTAATTTGAATTTTGTTACAATAGGCTCCGTTCTTACCTATGGGTTGTCTGTAACCTGGACATTCTTAACCAGGGGACTACCTGTACTTAATTTGTTGGGAAGGCTTAGAAGTATCCCGTTACCATGATTTGCCTCAGTTTATTGGACTTTCTTCCTGAAAATATGAATAAAAATATTGCTTCCTTCTCTGTACTGTATTTTCTTCGTTTAAGACTATATCAGCATCTCTTCTATCTCCTTATCTTTCGCCAGCATGCATTTATTCATCCAACAAATTAAATATTTCTGTTTTCTGCTTCTTACACTGTATGTGCTTTCCGTTTAATTGGTGGTCTTAAATGATTTTAGCCATAAGATCAGATACTTTTTTATATCCCATATTTTCTGCTTGCATTTATTTTCTCAAAGTTTGTTTTCGTTTTGTTCTTCTAATTTGGATGGAAGTTACCATTTTCTGAAGAAAGCCTCTTGTTTCTAACACTTCCTTGCCTCCCTTTATTAATTATACTATTGTCCTTTGCTCCTGGTGAGATTTTTCCTGTTGTGTGATATGCTTCTGCGTGGATCACTATTCCAGTGATTATATATAACTTCAACTACTCTGGAGAAATTGGAGAGAGAAATCAACTCATCCTTGATTCGATATTCATTTTTCCTTCTGGGCATTTTCTCTGTTTTAAGTTAGTTCTCTACTATATCTAGCATGTCTCTGTATATGCCCTATGCATACTTCTCTGTACATTTTCTTTAATATTACTGTACCTGCTGAGTGTAGTGGCATGCACTAACAGTTTCTTTTTTCTTATGCCTCTATCATGACTACTTTCCTCTACAGGACTTTCGATTGTCTGCTACAAGGGTAGGCAAGTTGGCACTCTTCAGATATTATAAACTATAATTCCATAATCCCTGTCCATACAAAATGACTAGAGTTTATGATAACCTATGTTACTTTACATTAATTTCTTCTGTTTGTTCTATTGAATGGTGCCTTGGACCTCTGCCTCCAAACTCTGCCTTCTGTCAGGTCTAGCCCAAAGAACTCCAAAAGACGATGCAAATTCAGTTCTACTGTGTTTATTAGCTACAACCTCTAGACAGAAAATCTCCCCAGACTGAAACCTAGCTCCCAAGCCAGCCAGCCACAACACCGTGAATTCCTCAGGGAGGTGCCAGCCCTATCCTCTTGAACTTCCCACGCTCCTCCAGCGAACTAAGAACACACTTATCTCCCTGAGCCTGGCCTTCATAATTCCATTCCATCACACCTTCAAGGATGAAACACGATAATATTTTCTTTCTTCAAACTAAAAAAAAGTCTTACTTCCCTCTTCTGCAGTGGAACACAGCTTCTAAGCCGGAGACCCACTTCAACTGAAGCAGATTAAATTGTAATTTCTGCAATCTTGCAGATAGAGAGTCAAAGCTTCTGAGAGGCACTTGTATGCAGATCTGCTTGAATTAAACAGACTGCTGGATGCGTGGTCCATCACACCATGGAAACTGTATTTTTCTTAATAGTATAGCAAATTTTCAGATAATATTCATGGATTTACAATAAGTGCAAAGAATACTCTAATTTTAATAAAGTTACTTTTTATAGCTGAGAAGATCTGATTGTCCCTTAATAATTTGCTTCTCAAATGTTTTAATTCCAGAATATTTCCTATGAAGCTTTTTATTCATCCTATTTTTTTAGATTAATTGTATTGAGTTCATTTCTGATGAATTGAATTATGATAGATTTAACTAATAATGCAAGGGTGACAGAAGTTTCTTCTGTAAGACACTCACCTGCTGATCCCTTTGCACACCACTGAGTGAGGACCTTCGCTCAGTGTCTCAAGATGCAAGTAGGACGAGACATTCCCAAATGGGAGACTTTTTCTTGGCTTAGATATCAGAGAGAGAGAGAGAGAGAGAGAGAGAGAGAGAGAGAGAGTACACATGCATTTAGTTCTAAGGTTTCTTAAAAGTTATTTTGACCCAGCAGTACACAGGTTTATTATCTGTGAATCAGAAAACGCGGGAATGTTATACTTTATGATGATTGCAAGACGTGTCCCCTTTACTTAGTTTCCAAGTCTGAACCCAAACTCAAAACCTCAGCTGACTTTTCCAGTCTCATTTGAACTTGCAACTGCAGGTTCCAATTGCCTGCTTACAAACACTGTCACTGTCACTTCTGAGTCACGTCTGCACTGAATATGCTTCTCTAAGAGTGGAATATGGAGTATGTTTAATATGCCAAAACAAGTATCCTCCCTGGTGGGCTCAGCAGGATTACTCAGCAGAAAAATTAATTAGGTTTAAATAGGTGTTTCATGAGGTTAGGAAGTTAAAAGCTGGAATCCAAAGGTGATAGGTAGGTAGGTAGGTAGGTAGGTAGGTAGGTAGATAGATAGATAGATAGATAGATAGATAGATAGATAGATAGATAGGTAGGTAGGTAGGTAGGTAGGTAGGTAGGTAGGTAGGTAGATAGATAGATAGATAGATAGATAGATAGATAGATAGATAGATAGATAGATAGATAATCTTTCTGAGCACATAGTTGTGCTTCAGATTGTTTTTTGTTCTATCTGGTAAAGAATAATTCTTCATATTCTAATAAAGAAGATCAAACTTTTGTCTTTGTTTTCTAACTCCAAGACCAAAAAATATAAATGTGTATCTTCTGTTGTTTTGTGATTGAGAGTAACTGAAAATTACAATTGGCATTATCCCTTATTCCAAATGAATGTAACCCTCATTGAGCCTTTAGAATAGGTTAGGATTCATATTCAAATACAGACTTTATAAAAAAAATGCCTTCTACAGTTCCTTTCATGTAATGCACACTTACCCCCAAGAATTCATCACCAAAATCATGGTCTGGAAGAGGATTGCTGAAACAGCATTGGTAGGTTCTTCCAGATTTTGGTTTCTGCAAACTAGGGAACTATGGTGGATGCAATGCATTCCTTGACTGTTGCATTCTACTTGGATCTCTAAATTAGCAGGTACATTGGTAAACATTTCAAGAACAAAAATGTGCTTATTGATCATATCTTCCCATATTTTTGTACTATGAGTTCTCTGATTTTTTTTAGCTCTGATTCATGACAGAATTATATTATGAGAATATAGTCATCTATACTTCGAGACTGAAAAAATCCAGATGAATTAGTTTTCTGTACCTCTTGGCTGTCATCTTGTGGCCATCCAGAGTTATGCAGGCCTGTTCTGCTAGCCCTATAAATGGATAATTTTTAAGAACTCAGTATCGCATTCCAAAGAACCATGCACTATAAATGTGCATATACATCCTGGGTGTTATAAGGACAAGCATCTGGCTAACTTTATATATTAGTCAATCCAATAAGTTGTTATCGCCTTATTTTTTCTAATGTTTCTTATTTTGTGAAGCTAACATGGAGACTGATCAAGAGATTTCCTTTATTTCATTGAAATTCCAGTGAGATTTAGCCCATGCCTCTCCCAAAATGTCATATGTAAGAAACTGCTTACTTTCAGTATACAATCCTCTCCTTTCAGCTGAATATTGTTTTGCTGTGATGAGTCTTCTTTCTCTTCATAACGGCAGCATAGGCATCTGGAACTGGAAAAATTTCCACATAATATGCCACCCATTTTCTTCAACTGCTTGATCTTCTCTCTCTCATATTCTTCTCTGTTTGCCAAAGTTTGGAAATGTATGAATGTTCATATGACTTGCATAAGGTCTCTCATGACTCATAAGAACCCTTTTTCTTCTACAGTTTTAGGCCAATGTTTCAAATTTATTCTTTGTGTAACCGTTCCGGATTAACAAACATTATTTCTGATAGTGTGTATGTTTCCAAACATACAACTTAATCATCAACCTCAACACAAAATAAAAGATCTAGATCCAAGTCTATATAATGTTAATTTCCAGCACACACTATCAACAGGGAAAGTGTGACTATGTGTATAAGAGTGTATGTTTTGCAGTTCATGGGTTTCCTTTTCTCATCTGTGATACTTATGGAACAGATTAACTTTGCTGCTTGAGAACTTAGCCTGTATCCAGATGCAACCATTCTTTTGCCTTATTCCAACCTTTAAATGGGAGCTGCACTAACCATTTGCCTGATGGCCAGTGGGGGCAAAGGACAGGACAAACACAAAGTGAGGAGGTTCAAGATTTTCTGAGGGTTGTCTTGAGGGGAGTTGGTGGGAGGTGTTTAAAAACTATGTTCAACCTGTTTGGGGGTTTATGGTAAAATAACATGACCAGAAACTATGCCACCAGTTTTTAGCAAAAACAGCTCTGGTGGCCCCACACACAAGGAAAGGGATTCAAGGCTGCATGCAGACACGGAGCTTTATCGCCTACCCCTACATTATGTCATGGAGAGCCAGTTTGGTGTAGTGGTTTAAGGCACCAGGCTAGAAACCAGGAGACCGTGAGTTCTAGTCCTGCCTTAGGCACAAAGCCAGCTGGGTGACCTTGGGCCAGGCCCTCTCCCTCAGCCCTAGGAAGCAGGCAAGGGCAAACCACTTCCAAAAAACCTTGCCAAGAAAACTGCAGGGACTAGTCCAGGTAGTTGTCAGGAGTCAACACTGACTTGCAAACACATTATATTACGGTATTATTTTCCCATGTTTTTATTCTTGCTTAAAGTGTTACAGCATGCTGTCCACACAACTACTCTCTGTGTTTTATTTCAAGAAAATCTGGGGTATCCCATCCCCTCTAGTTGGTAAATCATGATTAGATGCAGACTGGTTCATGCATGTTGGCCTCATTTTACTGTTTACTTCCCCTAACACAGCAATAGTTATAATTATGTGCACATAAGATTTACACAGCTAATAGCACAGCTTGAGGGAAGTATGTTTTCTGTACATCTGAATCCCAAAATTCCATCAGCACAAAATATCTGTGTTTTGAAGATGGGAAAATATGTTGGACAAAGGTTTGAAATTTACATTGAATTATAACTTAAAAGAGAATTTTTATAAAATGATGTACCGCTAGTATTTAACTCCTGATAAGTTATCAAAAATGTATACTGGTGTAACAAATGTTTGTTGGAAATGTTCACAGGGTGAAGGAACTTCTTATCATCTTTGGTGGACTTGTGAAAAGGCTAAAAAAAATTGGGACCAGATATGCAATGTTATTCAAAAAATTCTCAAAGTGAATATTCAAAAAAACCCCAGAACTGTTCTTACTGGGTTTGATGGAGAAAGGATTGGAGAAACAATATGGACCTTTACTTCTATATATGATCATAGCTGCAAGACTGTTATATGCACAACGATGGAAAGACTCACAAATACCTACAGTGGAAGAGTGGACTATTAAATTAATGGAAGCTGACAGCCTTAATAAGAGATAATACTGTTTCTAAATTTGTCTCCTCATGACAACCCTTCCTAGATTACATGCTTGGGTTGGGAAAAAATGAAGCTTTGATTGTGGGATTTAATGATTAGATGGTTTGTGTTGATAGAAATAATGTGAATTAGAATTAAATTGTGGTAAGAGATTAACTTTTTTTTAATTTGAACTTATATCTGTATTGGAGATAGAAGTCACTTCTTGTTTAATCTTTCTATTTGATCCTACTTTTTTAGTTTTTATCTTTTTCTTTTAGTTCTATCTTCTCTCTTTTCTATATTTTCTGATTTGTATTTTAATTGTACTTTTTATATACCTTAATAAAAGTTTTGATCAAAAAAAATCTGTGTTTTGCCAATTTTAAAACATAAAGATGTATATCTTTTTAGTTTTAGAGGGATCTTTTAGAGGATAATGGGGATGCAGGAACCAAGTTTAAATTAATATTTTTAAGTCCTCTTCTGTTTTCTTTTTTAGATATATACTTGCTGACATGAAGCTGTTAAAATTCTTCAAACGTATTTCTTGTTTTTGTAGCTGTGGACAAGAAAGCTGACCTTATCACAATTTCAGCATTTGAACACTTAATTCAGTTTATTAATTATCCCAAAGTGGCATAAGATCTCATCTGAAAGTAATCTCGTTAAGTGGGTCTGGGTTTGGTCAGACCTAACAAAGGAGATCTCGAAGTATCCTATGCCGTATGCTCCCACATTCTTCTCAGAGGAAAAGTAGAATATGAATCTCTCATAGAATAAGCAGCCAAAGGCCAATCCACATTAATATTTGATTTTTCTACTGTAATGTCTGCTTCACGTGCACATCACATACCCAAACTCATTTTCCCAACAGAACTGTTCTTTTTATTCAGTTTTACTCTATTTTTATGGTGACTTTTTGAATTTCTGAGATTTCCCACCATTAGGAAAGGATGCTGCTGCTATATAGTCAATGGGAGTAGTTTTAAAGATGTTAGAGAAGCAGTTTTCCGTTATCTCCTCCTTAGACTTCAAGGGGTCTGGGAAGGGACTTGCAGATAGGAAAAAAAAATCCTAAAGAAATTATTTTTCATTGCACCTCTATATGCTTATAGAACAATAATTATTTTAAAACCCATGTCCCTATGCTGTTACCCATGGAGTTACTGCATTATATGCATACACATTCCTAAAAAAAAACAACCCTAACATGCCAGTATTGGACATGTGAATCCAATAGCACTTCAGCACCTCAACAGGGGCAGTGGATGTAGATAGAGAATTAAGGATTTACTGTGTCCCCTCTTTGTCTATTACAGTCCTGCTTTGTTTTATAAAACTGTTTTCTTCCCTGGTTCACATGCATTGACTCTCTGAATCTCCTTCTGATAGGATGTACTTAGCTAGGTGCTAGGCTTTGCCCACCCCTATAATGCATTTCCGGTAACTAAATCTCTTTTCCGTTAATTTACACATCCTGCTTCACCAGTGATTACTCACATCAAATTCCTGCTCTTAGGAAGGGTCACAGTACTTACAGAATGCTCCATTTCCCAATAGTATGAATGCAAAGAAAACTAAAACTGCTAATTCATTGGGAAATGAACGCATTAGATTGCACTGGCATTCCTGGATAGCACAAAGCTGAATTTACATTTTTTTAAAGCCCCCTATATTTTAGGTAACGTTTATTGTGCTGCACACAGCTTGTTGTACATGCCCAGGCTTTAAGCACAAATTAACACCATGGGACCTTTCCAACTTCCTGCCTATTTCTACTGCAATTATAATGTTGGGCGTTAATGACAGTACTAGGCCAAGCACAACGGGGTGTATTCATTAAGTCTTGCCTACGGGGCAATTATGGTATTTTGAAAACAAACACAGGTTTCCAAAACAAAAGAGGCATCAGTATCGAGTAGAGCTTACTAGATCCGATCGGCTAAAAAGCCACGTTACCGCTAGAGGACAGAAGCCGGGTAGAATTGTCTGTATTCTCTTTGCTGACCACTAGATGTCGCATGGAGTTTTCCAAGCCAGATCTGGTCGCTCTACTGTAGATTCTGCTCATGATCTCCTCCGAAGAGGAACAAAAAGCAAGCGTATGCAGTTCTAACAAAGTGCCAATAACTGCTTCTTGAAATTTTACGAGAATTGTTCTTTTGTTCGTTTCTTCCTTCAACAGTTCTCCTTTTCTTTTCAACCTCTGGCCGCTGTTAGTCGTGTTATTACCCCTATCTGTAGCAGAAGTTGTTTAGCTCACGCCCTCGGCACTAGTTTGTCCCATCCAAGATCCCGTCGTCGTCGTCGTCCTCCTCCCCCCCTTTCCTGCTTCTTTCCCACCTTTCTCGCCAGGCCAGCTCCGCCCCTTCGGCCCAGCAAAGCCCGCCTCTTTCCCTTTACGTGAATCAGCTGGTTCCAGCGTGCCTAGAAGCCGCCGGGCAATTAAAGCGCGGTCGCGAGACTTCAGGTGAGAGGGAAGGGAGCTCTTGTGTGGGAGGAGAGTGGGGAAGCTGTGGGTCGCGCGCGCGGGAGTCCGGATCCTGGGGGCCCCTTCCTTCTCCCTCTCCCGGAGCCCTGAGAGAGCGAGCGGGAGGCGGCGCGCGGGGCAGAGCTTGCGCCTGGCTGGGGTGTAAAACTTCAGTCACGTGTTAGGAGCGAGCGGGCGGGCGGGCACATCCCGAGACCCTCGTAAATAGCGCAGCTTCCTTCGTCTGCCTGTCGCTCGCGCCAGCCCCCTGCTTTCTGCTCCTGCGCCTTGGCATTCTCTCTCCGTTCTGCAGAAAATAGTCTCCTCGTTGTCTGTGTCTTGGGCTGAACCTGCACCGTGAAACGCATGAGTTTGACCCTCCTGAGATTCGGGCCCTTCCCCACCCCCAAGGGAAACATTCCCATGAATTCTTTGGAAGATAAAAGAGCAGGGTGAAACCTGTTGGATATCGCCCTCTGTTCCTTCCCTATACATGCTAAAAATCAATATGCTGCCCTTGACACGGTCTGGAGAGTGCTTGTCAGGCCCTGGGTTCGTGGAAAAACAAGTTGTATTCTAAATGCCACGGGTAAATTGGGGAGGGGGTTGTAAGTGTGATGACATGGGCCCAGTAGTGTATGTGTGAAAGAGAGAGATCGTTAGTTTTATCCTGCCTTTTTTATATATAACTCAAGGTGGTGAACATATCTAATACTCCTGCCTCCTATTTTCGTCACAACAACAACCCTGTGAGGTGGGTAGGGCTGAGAGAAGCGACTAGCCCAAAGTCACCCAGTCGGCTTATTTTCTCCTGAATATGGCTTCTTATGTAGCCAAAATGGCACCATCCACCCACATGAGAGCTGCTGTCTGAGTTGGGGAATTTCAGGTTCTACAGAGGTTCAGAACTCTTTAAGGAAAGGAATGCTAAGAAGTCCCAAACTCTTTGAAACAGTCCAGAGAGGATTCAGCTTGATCAATACCTATGGAAAACTGGCTGACCAGGTTTTCCAAGGTGCTTGAATCCATGGATGTATTCTGAATCCAGATGCAGCTGTTTGGAAGCACAAAGAGGAGTGATCTGCACTGCAACACTTATTGCAGGTTCCATATATTAAGTGGTAATAGCCAGCTACTTTAAGAATCTTCTGTTGTCTGATTAGCAAATTAAATGCTGACAGGATGATGTGGCAATTAAGTTGGATAAATAACTGGCTGAAGAGCCATGTTCAAAGAATGCTCATCAAGCTGAGGGGTAGCATCACATGAGATGAGATAAGGTTCAGTCCTAGGCACTAAATTAACATCTGTATTTACTTTAAAAATTGGTATTTACTAAAAAAGATTCAAATAAATGAACAGGTTCTGAGAAAGACAGGATAATCAGGAGATTAGAAATTAAGTCCTGTGAAAGAGAGATTGAAGGAATGTTTTAGTATTCTAGGAGGAAAATATGATAAAATCAGTCTAAACTAGGTAGATAGAACTGTCATTCTCTGCATATGTGTAGGATATGTGCCATTTGAAAAGTAGGTTGCTATGAAATGAGGTTAGGCCAGTATAATCGCTGGATTTTTAAAGAAAGGCATATTTCCTCTGGCATTTTCTATTAATGCTTTGGTTTCATGTAGAAAATTGTATTTTTGGATTTCAGTAAATGGGAGAAGCCAAAGTTATAATTTGAATGTTTTTTCTTGAAGTTGTTAGTTATTGCCATGATATAGTCTTGGCATAAGATGAGTCTTATCTTCGTAAACTGTAGACAGTGCCTGCATTCAAACATTGCATTATGCTAAGATTTGAGATAGAGGAACAGTAATTACTGTATTTTATAAATATAGGTAGAAAATCAAGTATAGTTTGTGTAACTATAGCTTGTATAAGCAATAACTTGGCTTTTAGATCCTTGCAAACTATAGCTTGCTAGCTGCAATTCATTTGTACATAAAACCATAGTTTACTTTGATTATGTGGCTATCTGCTTAGATTATCTAGCAGAGTCTCTGGGATAAAATATAGTATAATTAGATATGGTGCAAAGTATGTGGTGTGTTTGGAATCAATGTATGAGTATAGCAATAAATGACTTAAGATGTAGCAATTCTTTATTAAGTATGTTTATGTTACAAATGCTAATTATAATATTACAAGCATTTCAGCCACCTGCCGTTTGTGTTGTCATTGCTTTTATGATGTGATACTGGATTTTTTAAATAAGGTTTTAGAGGAATGTGGAATAATTAATTGAATGATTGGATTCTTATTTGGCATTCCTTGTTCTCCTTGCAGTCTATCTTTACCAAGATAAGATTCATCTTATACCAAGACCATGGTAATAACTAGGTCTAAGCTAGTGAGAAATTGTCAGCTATCTTCTCTCTCTGTTCTTATAGCTAAATATTTGTTGTGTCCCTACAGGGAAAATTGAAATTATTGTTATTCAGTTTGAGTATTAAATCTCATGACCTTAATAACTAAATAATGAAACAGGGAGGATCTCCCTGCTCCAGCAGTGCCAAACTTATTTAGAGTTGCTGGAGCAATAGCACTGTGAGTGAAGCAGCATGCACTATAAAAGGTCTGCCTCAGACTTCCTGGGAGAATGCTAGCAAGATGGCTCATAGCAGGGCATACATTCCTGGTGCTAACCTCCAACACACCAAGGAATTGCTAGGTTGGATCCAGCTGCTTTTCTGCCAGCGGGAGAATTCCCTCTGTGACATTTAGCTCAGCACTGCAGCCCATGGAAAGTGGGATGAATGCTAATGTACACTACACAGATCTTTACAGTTCCTAGTAGCACCTCCCTCACTGTTCCTGGGCAGATTTAAAGGCGGGGGGGAGGTTGTCTTGGAAACTAGTAACGGAGAAATGGACAAATATCATATTGTCTTCTGCTCTTCCTGTGGAATTCTTCATGGAATCAGAAGCACTTCAGACTCAGTAGGCTGATCCATCCTATTGAGTGCTTGGGTAGGGAGTGGGGCTGAAGCTTGAATGGACCTTGGGGAATTGAAAAACCATAAACATGGCATCATGGTAGGTATTCTATGCGTACTAAAAGTGAGTCTGTACTTAATTGTTAGAATATATGTTTAATGTGTCACTGATTGGCGCTATAGTAGCAAACACTTAAAGGAATTATATGCACAGTATAGGGATCCTTCTAGCTGAAGAGTAGAGTTTTTTTAAACCTAGCCATTACTGTTACTTCTTGCATAATATCTGTAACCATTAGATTAAGCAACAAAACCTGCATCCTGAATTGTAGGGAAGTCATGTTATTTTCTGACATGATAGGCTTCTATCATCATCATAACAGAGCTTCTAATATAGTGGGGAATGTCAATATATGCATTAATGGGGATGAAATATGACATTTTCATACTTTTATAAATACCATGATGTAAAGTTGATTCTCTAAAGGCTTCCTTCATTTCACCTGTTTTAAAATTTTATTCCACGGAAATAGAAATAAGTTTCTTTTGTATTTGTGACTGAGGAAACTGATAAAATAAATTAACATACTGTATATTAAAGACAATAGCACTGTTCTCTAGAAAATATTGAATAATCACTTTTTTTTTTTGCAGTTGCATTACACTATTGGCTCACATGATCCATCAGTCCTATACTCCTGCTTTTGATTTTTCCTACCCATATGTAGGACTTTGCATTTGTCTCTGCTGATATTCAGCTTGTTGATTTCTGCCCATTGTTAGAGCTTGTCAGGATCCTCTCACTCTTGATATTGTCTTCTGAGGTGTTTGCTATCGCCACATTTTTGTGCCATCAGAAATTTGATATTCATATTCTATAACTCCTCATCCAAGTTATGTATAAATATATTGAATGGCGTAGAATGGAGCTCTGCAGTACTCAACATTTCCTTCCAGCCTGATACAGAGCCATTAATGTACACTTCTGAGGTATGATTGTTCAATCCGTTGTTGAACAATTGTTCAATTATTCATAGCCCAACCACATTTTGGCAACTTCTGTACTAGGATTTCATGGAAAACTGTCAGGTGCTTTGCTGAAGTCAAGGGACACCATGTCATTATATTTCCATGGTCAGCTAAACATCCTTGCCAGCAAAGGAGATCAGATTGGTCTGGCATGATTTGTTCTTGATTAACCCATGCTGCCTCCTGCCAAGCAATGCATTATTTTCTAAATGCTCACAAATTTACTGCTTAATAATCTGTTGCAGCAGGCCAGGTATGACCTTTAACACCTAGCAGTACTAGCAGGGCTGGCTGAAGGGGTTACCTGTCTTGAAGACACAAGCTTTTAACCAATTATTCTCTAAAAGTGGTTGGGATGAATATAATGAATCCTTACTTATAAATGGCCTTTTTTAATAGGATAACATAAAGTAGATTTTTTTTATCATTACAGCTTTGTGTAGTTCTTTGCTGACTTTATCATTCTTAGACTTTGTAGTATTTCCATTCTGCATGGATTTCACCTCCTAAGATTGTTTTGTTTTCAATGGTTTACCACACAGGCCCATTATTATTTCAAAGAGGAATAACTTGGTGATGGAGCATTTTCAATGACTGATGGACTCAAAAGAAGAAAGGTAATTCTATACTTTGCACACAAAAAAATCAAACTAACATTGGAATGTTGAGTTCCATCTTGTAAATATCCAGTTATCTGGAGTGCAAAGCTATGGGATTTTTTGTTGGTCCTTCTCAGTTTATATATGTATATGTCTGCCCAGATGAGTACAATAATAGTATTTTGCTGACTAATAAATTTACATTTTTCTTGCCTAATAATACTAATATGTTAATATGTGTGCTTCAAAGTTATGCAGTATTTTAGATCAGAGGATTCGGGGGATATTTGTTAGAACTGGAGTCAGATTGCATATGACATTCAAACCAAATGGGAAGAAGAACAGTGGGATTGTTCTGGTTCAGAGGATTTTTTTTTTTCAAATAGAAAACTTTGTTTTTCACTTGTGCTTTGCTCTATCAAATTTATTTTCAAAATAACCTTGTGTTAGCTTATAGGTTAGAGATAGGTTAAGGAAAATGACTTGGGCTCATAGGGACCTTTAGGGCTGAGTAGCAATTTAAACCTGGAATTCCTCACCTACATCCCATTAACCTGCCATATGGGAGAGCTACCCACAAAAGCTTTCATATCATATTTGTACAAGTGGCAGAGACATTTGGGAACAAGCATTCCAGATATTTTAAATTGATGCTAAGGTTTTATAAATGTGTCCTTAGATTTTCTTGAACTGCTTTCCAGTATCAGAAAATTGAGAACCCAATTACTTTTTGGGTTAGATCTGCATCTGAATAATGAAATTCAAATCACTTATGATATATGTAGTGCATTTTTTATATCAGTTCTGACGTGCCCAGATTTTATATGTGTCACTGTGTCATATTTATGCTAGCTTAGCAGCCCAAGAAGGAGCAATAGAAAGAGGCCTGGTCTATGTGTGGCAGGCTGGTTCCTGTTGTCCTACCCCAGAAAGACTTCCTGGTTGGATCGGAAAAAGAGTGTTGCAGGCAGCACTTGGAGAAAACCATGGTGTACTGTTATCTGATGGTATGTAACTTGAATCATTTGCTTTAAAACAAAATAGCCAATTTTTAAATACTGTCAGGATAAATTTTCAACCAGTTATATTTAAAAGAGTTTTAATATGGTGTTTGATATTTAAAAAGTTAATAGCTCATTTACACAAAGTTCTAATACCTGCACTTTTATCTCTATTCTTAATTAATTGGAAAGAGTAAGTCAGAAATACATTAATACTTTCTTTTTGTAAATACAGTTTAATTAATTTTTATACTGCCATACTCCCATGAACTCCTGATGGTATGAAGTGTACAATATAGTGTTGAAATGTGGCAAAACATAGCTTCAGTTCTGTGTTTATTTTGTTTACCTGTAGGATTTTGATTTGTGGGCAGTTTTATTCCTATCAGTTTGTCTTCTCAAATTATGATAACTAACTCATTATCTAATTATGAAGCCGTTGCATCTTCTGTTCAGTGTGTTTTACCACACTTTATTCTTTCCCCTCCCCCCCCCACTCAGGCTATATGTAATGACATTTGAAGTTAATTTGAATAACTTTCTTTTCTTTCAGATGGCGAAGTTTACAGTTTTGGAAAACTTCCTTGGCGACTTGGGCTAGAAGAGGCTTTTATTAATTGTCCCATACTGGAAAAAGCTTTGAGTGGACAACATGTTGTTACAGTGGCAGCTGGCAGCTTTCACAGTGGAGCAGTGACTGAAGGAGGGGTGGTGTACATGTGGGGGGAGAATTCTGCTGGTCAGTGTGCTGTGGCCAATCAAGCTACTGTGCCAGAACCCAGCCCCCTCAGCATTTCTGATGGTGAAGCTGGACCTTTCTTGCCAATTCGGATTTTGCAGTTGACATGCGGAGAGAAGCACACCTTGGCACTTTCGCAGAGTAGAGAGATATGGGCATGGGGAAGTGGCTGTCAACTAGGCCTTGTAACCAATACTTTTCCAGTGACCAAGCCGCAAAAAGTTGAGTACCTGGCAGGGCGTGTGGTGCTTCAGGTTGCTTGTGGGACCCATCATAGCTTGGCACTGGTTCAGTGCCTCCCCACTCAAGACTTAAAAGCTCTCCCAGAGAGATGCAACCATTGCAGCCAGCTCCTCATTACCATGACTGATAAAGAAGACCATGTCATCATCTCTGATAGCCACTGTTGTCCACTGGGTGTTGTTCTGACTGAGTCCCAGACTGAGAATCATACCTCTTGCTCCTCCTTAGAAACTCTGGAAAGAAAGAGTATAACAAACAGCCAAGGTGAGGATTGTCAGAAAACCCTTTCAGAAGATCAGGTGCTGTCTGGGGCAGAGTATGATGTAGCAAGTATATTTTCAAACAATGATGGACAGGAAAACAGTGACATTTCTAGTCCAGGAAACCCTTTGAGCACTGACAAAACAGCAGTAAAGCAACACTTGACGGGCCTTTCAGATCATTCATTAAATGCAAGCAGGGAGAAGCAAATCAGCTCTCAACCTGAACAGGTATCCATCTATATTCATTTGGCCATAATTTTCTTCCTTTCTGTGTTGTGTTATGTGCATGCAAAATTCTTAAACTTCTCATAAAAGCTGAAGATCAAAATGGCCTTAACAAAAGAATTTCACATGGCCCCTTAAAAACACATATGCCAAGTGAGCTGTGCTAGATAGGATGTTGTATAGTCACCATGTTTATCCAACTTTGGGTAAGTCCTTGTCAGAAAGATCCTAACTATTAGCCAAGTTTAATTAGGTTATTGGAATAATCTCAACATTTTCTTTATGAAGGCCTTTATGCTTTAGTGCAGTCTAAGTACAATGAACAAGAAATAGGCGTTTTGTGGGTTTATATTAGATGTCTATAGTTTTGTTGTAAATCATGGACCAGGCTGTTAATAGCTTACTTTGAGCTTTCTAGGTTATAAGTAGAGCCTGTTATCAGTGCTGTAGATGGACTCTTCTCTCTCCACACTAGAGTGATAGCTTTATCTTGGAAATTAATATATAATGGGACATTATAAATTTTATGCTTCAGATTTTGAAAACTGCTGAACACTAATCAATGCCAAGCAATGCATACAACTGCTCTGTGGTCTCAGCTTACTAGGAGATGACAGATTGTTGAATGCGTGCTTTTCAATATTGGCCAAGTTCTCTTCAGGTCGATGGTTTGTGCAGAGACACATTTGTTGCAGATATTTCACTTTTCTCTTAAAATTACCAAAACTACATAGCAGTGCAATAGAAGAATGAGTAAAGTATGACAGATTTTTTCAGTTTTGTAATGTTTATGGAATTCCTGATGAACATTGTAATTCTCTATTCCTGAAGCATTATGATAGAACTCATTTGGGGGCAGTGGGGTATGGAGTGGATTATATATCTGAAATGGTCCATATCATGTACAGCGGTACCTCGGGTTACGAACGCCCCTCCTTACGAATTTTTCACAATAAGATCGGCTCCGGACCCAAAAATTTACCTCGCCGTGCGACCTCCGCCCCGCGCTACGAACCGGATCCGCGGCCATTTGCCCTGCTGCCACGTGGTCGCGGCTTCTTGTGGGCGAGATCGCGGTAGCAAGGAGACGTTCGGTGAGGCTTGTGGTGTGTTTTGTGGCGTTTGGAAGGTTTTTGGTGTGCTTGTCAGCATGGCTCCAAAGAAAATGCAGAGCCGTATGTATTTACATTGAACCTTATGGGGAAATTTGCCTCGCGGCGCGACCAAATTCGGAGGGCGGAACAGATTAACCGTATTTACATTGAACCTTATGGGAAAATTTGCCTCGCAGTGCGACCAAATCGAGTTGCGATCAGAGTCACAGAATGGATTAAATTCGTAACGCGAGGTACCACTGTACTTGCTCATCTGAATTGTCCTTCTTGTAAAATTGGTGCTCCTTGATGACTATATTTGGTTGTCAGGGTAAGTCAGAATTATTTAGACTTCTGACATTGGAATGAGTAGTGTACTTGATATGTGTGCGCTCAACTTCTCTTCAATTCTTTTATAGCAGATATAAGTAAAACATACATTAAACTCTTGCTCTAAGATTACTAATCATCAAATCCATATATCATAATTTCATTTTTTTTCTGTTTCCCACAAAAAGTCCAAAAGGGGCTTCCAATTAGCATTAAAATTAGTATCTTTTCTCTAATCAGGCTTTGGCTTAGTTATTGTCTGAATACCAGTGTCTGGTAAACCATTGTATAAATGTTAAGCCAGTTGTGGCATCACCAACTGAGAATGGTTAATCAAACCTTTGTTCAATATAATGTGGGCACCTGTTATTGAGTTAATATAATTACAATTTTTAAAAAGTCCACTCATTCATGTCATCATTATAAATTGTAAAAAGCAGTATCAAATTTCATCTCATTTAAAGTGATCCTTATTTTTTAAGAATTGGCTTAGGAAAACACTTAAATAAAAGGATGCAGAACCAGCATTTAAAAGAGTAGTTTCATTTGCATATACTTGTGCATCATATATGTAGTATGGTTTAGTGTTTGGGGAAAGAAAGGTGCAGTCTTTTGATGGAATGCAGCATGTGTTGGTTACCTCGTTAGTGAACATTTTGTTATTGAAACAAACAGTAAGAAGCAGAAAGCAGTAAATCTGGTGGATGGCCACTTTTGGCTACTTATCCAGACTTAGTTCTTTGTTCAAGTCTAGCATGTAGAGTCAGAGTGGGGTAGTTATGGAAACAGTAGCAAGGTTTTCATATAGAAGGCAACAGTGCCCTTGGTCCAGTTTTTTTAAATATGAATGAGCAGAATTTTATGCTGTCTCTTAAAAAATCCTGCTGTAGAACTTACGTCACTTTTCTCAAATGTGTGATGCAGCCAAGAAACTTAGATAACTCATCTTCAGTATAAGTTGTATGTGTGTGTAATAAAACAAGGTGTCTTGAACTACCTAATGTTAGCATATATGCTGTAATAGATTTCTTGGGTTTGTTTACTGTATTTCTAGCAGTCTCAAGAAGAGGATCATCTTGTTTGCCTCCCCGGTCCACCCCTACCAGGTACATCTGCCCTTAATAGCCTAGTGGTTTCTTGTGCATCTGCAGTTGGTGTAAGAGTAGCTGCTACTTATGAAGCCGGAGCCTTGTCTCTGAAGAAGGTAATGAACTTCTATGGCACAGTTCCAGGTTGCACAGCCTCCCCATCTAGTGGAAGCTCTCCAGCCCTGGATGGAGTGAAGGACAGCCGAGAAGAGCAGGTCAAGTTGGAGTCAATGCAGGGGAAAAAAAGTTCCAGCTTGGTGGATATTCGAGAAGAAGAATCTGAAGGAATCTGTCGAAGACTTTCCTTGCCTGGTTTGCTCTCCCAAGGTGAGATGCTCAGTTAATCTCCAGGATTTTCATTCCATGTTAATCATCTAATTTCACAAACATGTAAGGAATGTACGTGCTTCTAATGGCAGATTTTATTATATGCCAGCCCTTCAGTATAGCACCTTTTAAAGCAAACTGTTTACAGCAGTTAGAATGGCAAGTCCTATAAATATTTTATTCCTTCTTTTCCCACTCTCAGTTAACTTTCATAGTTGCCATTTATGTAACACTAGTATGTCACCTAGGCAATTTGTTATAAGCATGAGTTATCTTTTCAGTATAATCTAATTTGGAATAAAAGAGGAATCTTTCACCATACACTACGTTCATGACGTTAACTAATCCCCCCCTTCTTAAAAATTCTTAAAATCCCTTCTTCAGCATAATACCTAGCAACTAGACCTGCTAAAAAGAATGTGTGAATCTACCTTTTAAGGATTAGCAAATAATATATTTAGTTGAACAAGTGATATAGTTAATTGCTCTAATTATTTATTCCTGCTTCCCATATTGAAGTTTCTCCAAGGCTTTTGAGGAAAGTAGGACGAGCCAAAATGAGGACAGTTGCTCTGACACCTACCTACAGTGGTGAAGCTGATGCACTTCTTCCGTCTCTGCGCACTGAGGTGTGGAGCTGGGGGAAAGGAAAAGATGGGCAGCTGGGACACGGTGATGTCTTGCCAAGGTAAGAGTTTAGAGAGGAAAGCTGTCCTTTGCCTAGGAAACAGTAATTCTCTCTTATAATCCTCTGTGTCCATCTGTGACGGGATGTTATCTGCCATCAGAACAAATTTGTGGGGCTTATTGGAGGTGCAATAGGGAGAAAACCAAGAGAAATCCCTTCATTCAAGCTTATGTTTCCTCACATAGCACTAAGTATAACCCAGCTGGAGTTGTCTGTGTATGTTTTCACTGTGTAATGACTGGTTCAATGTGTGTGGGCCATCTCGACCTTAACAAAACAATTTGTCTTCCATATTGGCATTGCATTTTGGTTAAAATTGATCATTGTATTCCTATGAAATGTACTCTGTGCAGATTTCTTCTGTAAGTTGAGGATCTTGATTTCATTTTGTGGGTTTGCAGGCTCCAGCCATTGTGTGTAAAAAGTCTTGATGGTAAGGAAGTAATTCATTTGTCTGCTGGTGGCCATCATTCCTTGGCACTCACTGCTAAATCGCAGGTAGGAGAATAAATGCTGCTTGCTTGTCTCACATCTGGAGCTTAGTTTGAATATATTGTTTCACTCACTAGATCAAACTCTGTGTTCCCTGTGTCTCAATCTAGCTTCAGATTCCCTTTCAGTGTTGTATGTTTTCAGTGTTGATACCTTTTGCATAGATATACATATAAATGTTTGTACGAACTTAGACTGAAAGCATGCATATTGATGAATTATGGGCAGAATCTGAATGAACAGATGATTTTCATTCTGTTTTGCCCTTTCCAGCAGTAGTTGTTCTTTAGCTGCCTGGGCTGGATGGGGTTTAATTCTTCTTCTCTGGATGACTAAGCATTGATAGGGACTAGAAAAGGAGTGAAAGATTTTATTTATTTCTGTATCTATATTCTACCTTTTATTCAGGAGCATAAGGTGCCATGCATAGGACAGTCCTTTTATTTTTCCCCACAACAATAAACCTGTGAGGGAAGTTTGAGCTGAGAGAGAGAGGGACTATTCCAAAGTCCCAAAGTGAGCTTCTGTTATGTTAGAACCTGGGTCTCCATGTTCCTAGTCTAACACCTTGACCCATTACATCGTGCCAGCTCTTGTTTGTAAAGTGTTGAACAACACTGTAAAACAAGATAAGGACAATTAGTAGCATTAGCTAAAGCAAATGTAGAGGATGATGTTTCAGGCAAATATGTAAGGCTAATAAGGAACAAGCTATAGATTTTTGTTTATTTATTGTGCATGACATGAAACCATATGACTTATCCCCATTACACTTGCAATGAAAGGATAAAATTAATAAATAAACTGAGCTGATAAAACATTATAGTGATAACCCCCAAGAGGTTAATACCAGAAGCTCAGCAAAAGAGAATCATTTTAAGTTAGGGATCATCTCTGCCTTGGGAAGCAGACTATTCCATAAAACCAGGACAGCAACAGAAAAGGCACCTTTTCCTGTCCCCACCCATTTAGTTTCATGAGGGATGGGAACATGCAGCATACCTTGCCAGCTCAGTTTTTCAGGAAGGGCAGATTCTACCTGGAGCAGACAGTTCCACAAGTAACCAAAACCCAAGCCACAAAGGGTGTTATAGGTGATAACCATCACCTTGAATTGTACTCCAAAATCAGATGAGGACATATATTGCACCTCCTGTTCAGCCCAGGATTTAGATGTACAGCTGAGTTTCATCAGCGTATTGATGATAATTCATCCTGGACTGGCAGATAATCTCTTTCAGTGGCTCTGTATAGACATTGAATATGATGGCACAGAGGATCAAGCCCTGAAGGACTTCATATTGGACTGCCAGGGCTTTTATCTCTCAGCCCCATTTTTTTTACTGGAACTAGTGGCTTTTTTAACTATCGTTGTCCTGGGCATCTCTTCTGCCATTTCTCTCCCAGAGTAAATCGAGGAGCGTTTCTGGATCATTGAGCAGAGAGAGGCTACTCTGGGACAATCATATCTAGCAACTTTGCTACTCAGGATTTCAATATTCAACAAGGAATCATCAGATTGTTGGGTAATTCCCCAAACTTATCAGATTTGTAAGTTGCCTGGTCCTGCCACCTTGAGTAGATTAGAGGTGCTGATGCCTCAATGACCAGAAAATGATCAGACTTTGACAAAGGACTGACAGAAATGTTCTCCATCTTCAGATAAGGAACAACATGTTATGAGGTTAATGTAGATCCAGTTTACGGCCACCACTTTATGAGTTGGACTAATTATGGCATGGGAAAAGCCCATGGTGACCCTGAATTGGTGGGCTATTTCCAGCCACACTACCAGGGCATGGTTGAAATCCTCCAGTGCAGAAACCACAAGGAATCAACCGTAATCCCAGATACAAGATTGAGAAGCCCAGAGAGGGATATTGTAGTACAACACATCTGAAAGGTGCTGGCTGTGGAAGGCTATTTCAGATGCACTTTTTCATAGTTTGCTACACATTTATTTTATTTTACTTTGATTTTGGTTATATTAAAGTGGCTATCCTCTCTACTTTTCCCTAATTTTCTGCAGGTATATTCATGGGGCAGTAATAACTTTGGACAGCTAGGTCATTTAAATTCTCCAACCACAATCCCTCGCCTTGCAAAGGTAATTCTGATTGTCACAAACTTCTTTCCAGAATAATTTTCTGTAATTTAGACTTGTATCACCATATTTGCTTTTTAAAAAGCTTGCCAATATCTTGATATAAAAGAAGACAATTGTGGAGACTTTTCACCTGGGCTTCCCATGGTTTCCAGGATCCTGCTGCTCTCTCAAATATAGGAATCTTGACCTAAGAGAATCTTCCTGTCTCTTTAGAACATGGTGCAAGGTCAGGAACAATCCCTAGCTATACTTCCCATCTGCAGCTGTTGAATGGTGATGTGTGATTTACCTTGGCATTTTTCCTTGTGAGTCTGTATGAAAAATGGCAGGAGAAGGGAACTAGAGTAGTCAGGAGCACAAACACTTTGTAGGGAGAAAAAGGTAAAATGTTTGGGATTCTGGCTTGAAGAAAAGATGACTGAAAGGGGCCATGATTGAGGTGCATAAAATCATGCATTTAAAACAGGTATCATTCAGTGAAACTGATTGGAAAGAGTTTTGGAGCAGATGAAAGCAGACACTTGTTCATTCTGAACATAATTACCCCATTGAGTTCATTACCACAATCTGTGGCAATGGACATTAACTTGAATGGCTTTAAAGGGAAAATTGGATAAATTCACGGAGGGTAAATTTATCAAGTACAATTGGACTTGAAAACTAAATGTTGCATTTGGGTTGAGAGTAGCATTCTTCCAAATACCAGTTTGTAGGGATGAAAATAACAGTTGCCATAGAACAAAGTGGGATAGGGGCATGTCTCCATCTCCAGTTTCCAAGCATTCAAAAGACATATTTGGACCTTGTGGTAGATTAAGAGGTGTCTTGGCCTGATTTAGCAGGGCTGTTCTTATATTCCAGCATTATGTTTTTATGTCTTGCTAGGTATGTGATGATAACAGAATTTGGAATATAGCAGCAGGTCCAGACTATTCCTTATTCCTAGTAGATGGAGAAGATTTTCAGCCTTCATTATACTATAGTGGCCGAGAAGAAAAAGGAGAGGGTGATGTTTCATCTGAAAATAACTGCCTAAAGAGTCCAACACTGTTACTAAACTGTAGTAAGGTGAGTATTACTTTTCGGTTGATTTCCTATAAAGCTTTAGAACATAGGAATGTGATGCGTAGTCTCGCATTCCATTCCATGTCCAATGGAAAATCATTTCCAATAGAAACCCCCAGCAAAAATAAGACCTGTATTGTAATTGACTTACAAAATAACATTCCTCTACAGCTGCAGCCTTCTACTTCTTGTCCAAATTTTGCCTGCTAGAAGAAATATTATGTTTTCCATTATTTTTTTCAGCTGAGATGCTACAGTGTTGGGAATCTAATAGAGATACTATCACTGATAGAAAATGTTAATAGTAAAGTCACTGTTACTATGCACTGTTTTCTGTGACCTGTAGAAGATGACCTTGAAATGTGTCTTGTGAAATCAGTTGTGGCACGTGGCATTTTGTCTGTGCCTCCTGAATGTAGTCCTGATAATTTACTGGGGAGAGGGAAGAGAAAAGAAAAGTGGGATCAGTGAAAATGTAAGTACAACATAATTTCCTTAGATAGTAATCTTAAACAAAGCAGTAGTTAAATGCCACACAAACATTCTTGCATTTAATAGCTAAGGAATGTATGTAATAGGACAGGAAATTCTCTCTCTTTAGTTCTTGAGAAATAATGTTAAATCTCCTGATTAATTCTGAATCTTCTTAAAGTGGCTTCTTTGTGATTAATGACAGAATATCCTGGGAAGTTAAAAAGTTCCCCCATTGCTTCTTGGATATTACCATTTCTGATGTTAGGTTTGTGTCTGTTCTTTTAAATAGACATAGCTCAGTTGGTAAAATGTAAGGTTAATAAATGTCAGGGGATTGTAACTGAAAACATTTAGAGGGTTAACATCACTTCAAACTGCTATTAAAGAAATTTAATGATATCAGAACTGAACTCTTATTTTTCTGAGCCTAGTTTAAAAAAAAATAACATATTGTAACAAAAAAAGCCAGTATATATTCATGTTTTGTAAAGCATTTGTTTCAATTTACTGGCCTGGTCTTTATACAGTATTGTTGCTTTCCTTGAAACTACAGATAGTCCTCAGCTTACATCCATTCATTTAGTGACCATTCAAAGTTATGGCGGCACTGAAAAAATGGACATACAAGTCTCCAAAGTTCTGGTCATCGCGGCAATGATGTGTGGGCCTCCCTAGCCCTCCCACAGTCTCCCAGGACCTCCCGCAGTATCCTTGCGTTCCTTACCTGGGACTCCCACCACTTTCCGCTTAATGACCCATATTTCTTGGGGTTAGAACGGGATTGCTGTTGCTAAGCGATGCGGTCACATGATGTTGCACTTTACAACCACATCACTTAGCGACAGCAATCCCAGTCCCAATTGCTATCATAACCCAAGGACTACCTGTAAATCATAAACTAGTGAACATCCTCCTCCCCTTTTTTCTTTTCCTCCTATGCCTGAGTTTGGTGTAAATGTTCTGGCTTGTTAAACGTGGCTTTGTATGACATTCAGTCTGGGAACTTGTGCCCACCATTGTTTTACAGAGTACAAAGGTACTGCAAAACTTACTAACACTTGATGTAGGAAACAATAGAAAGGAGGCAAGATAGATGAAGAAAGAATATGTGACTGTTTTAGTTTCATATCCTTAACAGGCTTAGTTGTAGTATGGCATGGAAAGTAGGATGCTGAACCAAAAGCTTTCTGGAAAAGGATGGTTTTGGAGAGGGATGTAGAGAAAGTGAGTCTGAAAAATAGGTCCAAAAGCATCAGCAAGAAAGCAGAAGGGGTAAAATCTTCTGAAGGAGCTTAATTGATATCTTTGACCATCACTGGAATCTGATTTCACAAGCCAGACTATCTATGTCAAACCTGGGCATTTATGGATAGGATCAAAGAAGAAGCATACAAGTACAGTTTATGAGATCTGAGACTTTTATTGATGAATCTGGTCAATATAATAAATGCCTCAAGTATTATTGTTGTACATGATACACATACCATGATTTAGAAACAAGGGTATAATAAGTTATGTTAATGTTGTATGTGCACATTGTAGAGTTTATTTCACTACGTAAAGTGGTAAAGTGGAAGAAGCTGATATCTACCAGAATATAAAACAGGACTAACCTTGAGTCTTGTCTTGAGAGATTTTCAAAATAATGTATCTTCCCTCCAGCTAGGGTATATTAGCAGCGTGACAACAGGTGGAAATAAGTGTTTGGCTTTAGTGGACAAAAACATTATGGGGTACATCGCTAGTCTTCACGAGTTGGCTTCGACAGAGAGAGAGTTCTACTCTAAACTAAGTGCTATAAAATCTCAAGTTCTCCGACCGCTCTTGGGATTTGGTAAGAGGTGTTTTTACTGCGTTGTTTTCAGTCCCTGACTTCTAAAAATCACAAAACGTGATTTTTGGTTTCTTTTCTTGTACAAGAATGCCACTGTATTTTTATCTTCTGTTTTGCTCTGTATTCAGACCTCTCTAATAGTGCCCCCCTACTCAGTCATATATTGTGCTGGATGAAAGACTGTCAGCCCTCAAGGTGGGCCAAGTCAGGAAGCAAGGAGTACAAGAATGCTATATTATTGTTGTAGGGTATAATAACAGAGACTTAAAAGCTTGCCTTGGTTTCCCTTTATACCAAGCAGAATCAAGGCAGGGTTATTTTGAGTTTCTTTCTCACATTTTTCCCTTTCCCAGCTGAAGGAGAATTTTGGGGGTTCATGAAACAGTCCCATGTACTTCAACGTTCAGTATTTTTGAATGTTCAAGTCTCATAGTCCTCACGGTCTCTTCTTCCTCATTTTCCCTCATACAACCTGACCAAGTGTTTCCCATTTTCCAAATTAACACACTGAACCATGGGAAAGACACAGGTCTTGCCCTGTGAGCCAAGGGTGCATTCCCTCAGAGGCTCATCTTGCAGCTGTGGGACTCAGACTGGCATACCCACCAAACCACACAAATGGGCAAAGCAGCAATCTCCCTCAGAGGTATCTCTTGACCCCATTCCCTCAAGGGCAGTGAGGTGGCAATCTCCCCCAGAGGCATCTCTCAGCCACCCAGGCTCATAGTCAACAAAGGCAGCAGGGCTCTTCTAGGTACCCTCCTCCATATACTCACAGGGAGAGGAATGTCCTTGGATGTCCACTTATCATGTAGTGCCACTATGGTCCTCTAGGGCAGCATCCAGAGCATTTCCACAGACCCACGAGGAAGAGGCGACAATCTTGTCAGTTAAGCTCCTCAGTGTGAGGTGTTTGGTTCTTGCTGTGGAAGCTCAAATCTAGTTTCTCTGTATCTGGAGTATCTTGGTTCTGATGCCAATTTGTAGTAGAAAATATTTCCCTTGTTTGAACCAGAGACTAAAACATATTACATTGAAGCACACGTTGGTTTATTCACAGTACTAGAGACAAATAAGAATAAAAAATAATAATTTATTAAATTTATATGCTGCCCAATTCCCAGAGACCCAGTAAAGATAAATCTGAAGAAGAGTGGGGTTTCAGTCCTTCTTTATAGGTTTACGCAAATTAAAATATTATTTGATTGGATATAGCAGCCAGGAATTTCATTGACTATATTATGTGCCTAGTGAGGTCAGTGAGGCCGTTAGGATGTAACTATGAGGTAATGGGGCAGGACTACAAAGACAATGAGGTTTTGAAATAACAAAGGTGCAGTATTCTGTGAACATAATTTCCTTCCAGGGAGTTCCTTTCTGTTTTCTCTCCCAGAGCTCTGCTCACCTTCCAGGATCTTTTCTCAGCATATCGTGATGCCTTCACTTTCTAAATGTTCTTGTGGCTGAGCTGACATTTTTAGATTCCTTGAAACAGTGTTTTTGTAATAAGGGTAGGGGCTCATTTTGGTACCAAATAGCTGAACCAGTGCTTCTTCTCCCTTAGGAAGATGTATTGGGTTAGGGGCTTTTAACTTGATCCTCCCAAAATTCTCCTTCATAGGACAAAGTTGTCATTTCTCTTCCCTTAACAGCTCCTACACACCTTCATCAAAGTTATCTCTACATTCCTCTGCATAGACTCAGAAAAGGAAAACTGCCTTTATTTCCTGTGGCAGGAAATAAATCCTATTCTGTTAATTATTTAAAATGCTCAGTTCTTTCAGCTGAGCTTTGTTGTCCAGCTGGCATTCTTACTTTTCCCTCACTTACTCCATAACTAGCTTCAGTTCCCAGATCCTTGCTGCCACCTTCATGACCACCCTTCTTCCAAAATGCTCCTTTCAAATTTTTCCTCCTATCCAGCACATTATTTGTGTTCTGATTTGTGTGGAAGCTAAACTCTCATGCTGTTATTGTAAAGTGTCCTTGATGGTTAAGAGTTCATAATTGTAATTAAGTAAAGATGAATTGAAATTACTAATTAATGAGAGTCTTTGAAATCAGTTTTAAATGTATTGTTTTGAGAGCTTAGATAAAATCTTGTTTCTGATAAGTTGAATCCACAATGTCTCCACCATGCATGACAACTATATCAACTATGTACTCTTGTGTTACAGATAATTTAGGTACAGCATCTACCATCCAGTTGCTGCAGGAAATGGCAAGTACATTCAGTAAACTGTGCTACCTGATTGGTCAGCATGGAGCGTCTTTGACTAGCTTTCTTCAAGGATTAAAAGAGGCAAAGAATTTGGTGATCCTGAAGCATTCAAACCTGTTTTTGGAAAGTTATACTGAGTAAGGATCTCTTTATTTTAGTTTTAATTTGTAGATCTTTATTATACTGGGCAAAACTGCACCTGAAAACAGAATGCATTCTAAAGAAAAACAGACATACAAAAAGAGGTTTCAAACATTATGCTTATCATTTTCTGAATTACTGACTCGCACTGTAAGATTGAGTTGAAGAATGATGGGAAAAATCACTAGGCACTCCTTCATATTGGCAGGCAACAGGCAGAATTCTTGAACCTGTCCTCACTTGGCTACTTTCGTGACTGCATTAGCACTGAAATTGAAGTACTGGCCATTTTCAATGGTCAAATGTAAGATATGCCCTGCAGTAAATACAGGGGAATATTAAAGCTGTTAGTAATCTTTAAAAATACAATACATAGATTCATGCTGGGATATATCTGTTCATTTTAATGTGGCATACAAATGGTTGCTAGACATATCCTATTGGCATGTGCCTCAGTCAAAAGCACTACTAGGAAGAATACATCCTTATTAGCTATTCTGTTACTTTGGGTATTTTCATATAAATTTTGTATGGAAGGAACCAATGCAGCTTTGCTTCTTTCTGCACAGCACTTGTGATGTGGGATACTCTGGGCCAGATGGGAGAGGAAGAAGTAGTTTGAGTTTGAATAGTAATTTTGTACTACTGCGCTGGGGGGAGAGCAACATATAGAGGTATCAAAATTGGGACATCGAGTTCCTTTTTACAAAGCAAAGTGAGAGGGAACTCTACTACCGAAGGGTTGTGATACAACAGGACTGAAATGCTAAAGGTTGGTGTTTTTTTTGTTTGTTTGTTTTTTTAGGCAGAAAGAGTTTCACTTCTTACATCCTCCATTAGACAGATTCATGATGATACTTTAAATCCATAGGAATATTCACTTTTCTTCCACTGTTCTGCTTTAGGTATTGTGCTTCCTTGACAAATTTTTTGGTAATGGGAGGATTTACACTACTCTCCAAACCAGCAGTGTAAGTGTACACTTTCATGCAAAGTCGTTTGATTTATTGTTGCTCTAATGCCTGATGAATGACTAAAATAATAGTAAAGGTCAAGCTTGTGCACTTTCAATTTTGTTTCCTTGTGTAAATGAAAGTGAAGGCTGTAGAGCATTTCTTTGATTACTTCAGGTGATGTCTTACTTATGTATATTTTGTGCAAATAGGAAAATATGGTTACATATATTTTACTTTTCTGCTTAAAATATTCTTAAAGCAACTTAGAAATAAAGAAAATGTCATTTTAAACCATTAAGAAAACTAATCAGTGCATATTTAACCTTCACTTACTATTATTTATCGTCCTCAGAGGACAATCAGTGTGGAGGAATATGGAGATGTCCTTCAAGAAGGTATATGGCAGCCATTAGGAAAACATCAGCTTAGTCCAGAAAGATAGGAGGGGCTGAGGAAGAAACTCAGGATTGCCCCACCTTGACTCTCTTTGGTATAAAAGGGAGGGAGAGAAAATCTGTCAGGCTTCCAAGAGGGTCCCAATGGAACCCTATAACAATAGAATTCCAGTAGTTCTTAGGGTGTCTGTTTCCTGGCCTGGCCTACATTGAAGGGCTGACAATCAAGAAACAACTGACAGGCCTCGAAGAATACTTCATGCATGCATATATCCAAACAGCCTTTGCCATGAGTCTGCCACAGAATGGAAATACACGCATGTCCTTGAACAGAGAAACCAAACTTGCCTGGACCCTCTGCATATGCACATTTAGTCCAGTGGTGTAAATACACACAAGGGAGGGGTGGTAGCTGCCTTGGAGTCCACAGGTACAGTCTGACCATGATCGATTGCAGGGTTGGCATGTGCCCATAGGAAAACCTAGGCATTTGCATAAGGTTACCTGAAAGGTGGCAGTGGAGTGGCAGGCAAAGGCTGCAGGGAGCACAGTAGCTAACCTCAGCATGTATTGAGTTGGACATCCATTAGATGACAACAAAGAGATAACATAACATTCTTAACTCTTTGTGCCATCCATTGAATGTTTGCAACCCAGATCTGGTAGTTTTAGTACTAATAATGCTGCTTCATCCTCAAGAGATTGCCTTAAGCTGCCACTGCTCCCATTCCCCTCCAGCCCCAGAACAACCAAAAATGCTAAGAAAAACAAAAGTCCAAGATGGAAACGCAGCTAGACAGCTAGCTGACTGGTGCTGGGCAGGCAGTACTGATCTTCACAACAAGCTCATGCTGCAATACTGAAAAACAACTAGGAAGAGTGCTTACAGAGTCATTCTACAAGCTGTCCCTTGAGTTCATATTGTAGAGAAGTATAGATAATGTGTATAATTTTTATTTTTTTTCTGGGTACTCTGGAGAAATCTTAAAACCTACACAAATAATCTACTGTTTTCGAATTTCCCATCAGCCATTACTGGCATTTCTGCTGAGACTTGAGAGAGGCCAAAGCTGCTCCTGCAAGAGGAGTGAGTAGGCAAATGAAGCAGAATTTGCTTTATCTCCAGCTAGAAATAGCTTGTCATCTGTTCATCTATTTTCTAAGCCACTTTTCATTGATAATATTATCTCAAAGCAGAAATAAAGCAAATTAAAACCGTTTATAATTCCACCAGCTGTACAGACACATTACCAGACTAGGTCAGGTCACCCCCTTCTGGAATATGCAAATTGTCATAAGATTCTAAGAGGCATCCTCATACCTCCAGAACTGATTAGGAGGAATGTGAACTGGTAGGCATCATTCTTAATCATCCTTTTTTACCTACAAGAACACTTGCTTATTCCCATTGCCACTTCTGGACATTCAGATCAATGTTGTCCATGTAGCTGAAGAGGTACCCACCCACATGAGTTTTAAAAGGTCAGTTTTGTGTTCCTGAGGTGCTCATACTATAGAGATCTATGCTATGAAAGCTCCCAGATAGGCCTAGGGCATATTTAGGAAAGGTTCTGCTATAAAAGTTCTGTAACAGATGTCATATTATAAGAGAACAGAGATTGCGATTCCAAGTTAAAGCTTGTGCAATACATAACGTAAACAGTAATGGGGATAAAAGTGTCTTATCTTGAAGCATGAATGTGTACGCTATTTATGTAAATAGTGTGGACTTGTTTGCTTTCCTATTTATGGATCATCATCATAATGTAATATAAAATCTCCCTTGAAAAAATAGTAGAAGACATGAATTTTTATAGTAATTGGCAACGGAATTTAATAAACTGAAATTCTGCATTTGATTTCCAGTAAAACTGAGCTACTCTTCCAAATTTGTCTGAATTGTATGGAAATCATTTCTTTACTCTTCGTTGCTAAATGCAAGCTTTTCTTTTTCTATCTTTTAAAAAATTGTTTTGATGAAATACTACATTGTCATTAAATTTGTAGGTATCATATTTTTTCTATTAGTCACATATACAGGTGAAACTCGAAAAATTAGAATATCGTGCAAATGTTCATTTATGTCAGTATGGCAACTCAAAAGGTGAAACCAATATATGAGATAGACGCATTACATGCAAAGCGAGATATGTCAAGCCTTACTTTGGTATAATTGTGGTGATTATGGCGTACAGCTTATGAAAACCCCAAATTCACAATCTCAGAAAATTAGAATAGTGTGAAAAGGTTCAATATTCTAGGCTCAAAGTGTCCCCCTCTAATCAGCTAATGAATCCATAACACCTGCAAAGGGTTCCTGAGCCTTTCAATGGTCTCTCAGGCTGGTTCAGTAGGAATCACAAGCATGGGAAAGACTGCTGACCTGACAGTTGTGCAGAAAACCATCATTGACACCCTCCATAAGGAGGGAAAGCCCCAAAAGGTAATTGCAAAAGAAGTTGGATGTTCCCAAAGTGCTGTATCAAAGCACATCAATAGAAGGTTATGTGGAAGGGAAAAGTGTGGTAGAAAAAGGTGCACAAGCAGCAGGGATGACCACAGCCTGGAGAGGATTGTCAGGAAAAGGCCATTCCAAAGTGTTGGGGACTTTCACAAGGAGTGGACTGAGGCTGGAGTTAGTGCATCAAGAGCCACCACACACAGACGGATCCTGCACATGGGCTTCAAATGTCGTAGTCCTCTTGTCAAGCCGCTCCTGAACAACAAACAACGTCAGAAGCGTCTTACCTGGGCCACAGAAAAAAAGAACTGGCCTGTTGCCCAGTGGTCCAAAGTCCTCTTTTCTGATGAGAGCAACTTTTGCATCTCATTTGGGAACCAAGGACCCAGAGTCTGGAGGAAGAATGGAGAGGCACACAATGCACGATGCTTGAAGTCCAGTGTGAAGTTTCCACAGTCTGTGTTGATTTGGGGAGCCATGTCATGTGCCGGTGTTGGTCCACTGTGCTTCATTAAGTCCAGGGTCAACGCAGCCGTCTACCAGGAGATTTTGGAGCACTTCATGCTTCCTTCCGCAGACGAGCTTTATGGGGATGCTGACTTCTTTTTCCAGCAGGACTTGGCACCTGCCCACACTGCCAAAAGTACCAAAACCTGGTTCAATGACCATGGGATTACTGTGCTTGATTGGCCAGCAAACTCGCCTGACCTGAACCCCATAGAGAATCTATGGGGCATTGCCAAGAGAAAGATGAGGGACATGAGACCGAACAATGCAGCGGAACTGAAGGCCGCTATTGAAGCATCCTGGTCTTCCATAACACCTCAGCAGTGCCACAGGCTGATAGCATCCATGCCACACTGCATCGCGGCAGTCATTGCTGCAAAAGGGGCCCAAACCAAGTACTGAGTACATATGCATGCTTATACTTTGCTGATATTGTTCTATTTCCAATCCTTGTGTTATTGATGTCATGTAATATTCTAATTTTCTGAGATTGTGAATTTGGGGTTTTCATAAGCTGTACGCCATAATCATCACAATTATACCAAAGTAAGGCTTGACATATCTCGCTTTGCATGTAATGCGTCTATCTCATATATTGGTTTCACCTTTTGAGTTGCCATACTGACATAAATGAACATTTGCACGATATTCTAATTTTTCGAGTTTCACCTGTATTATAAAATGGTATTTCTATTTTTTTAAAAAAAGCTTATTATTTCCCTAAATAATCAATTTCTTTCCTTTCCTTTTAATATTGAGTACTGTTGAGACATAATATATGTCTATCTTTACCTGTAGGGATTTCTTAGGTAAAAACCAAGCATTACTTCAAGATCTGTCAGAGACAAATGAGGAGGTTTATCCATTAATGGAGATGCTAAATGCTCTGTTTTTCTTGCCAATCAGACGACTTCATAATTATGCTAAAGTTTTACTAAAGCTTGCTACCTGTTTTGAAGTGGTAAGTTGTTCAATGTGAAAGTTTTACTAAATAGGTTATAATTTACTATTTTTTAATTCTGTACTCTGCCTCATGATAGATAAAGCATGCATTTAAATATACCTTTTAAATTAAATTATTTATCTTTTACTGTGTGCTTTTGCATGTGCATAAAATCCTAATTAGAAGAAAAAAGTAGTAAAACTGCATCATTTTTAATGGTTAAATGTTACTTCTGCCTTTATAGTATTCTGTCAGAGAGTAAGAAAAGTTTTCTGATGTTAGAATATTTACACGAATTCTTGGGATTTAGGTGCTTTTTTGCATGGTTCTACATTATTTAGTTTAACCATGGTAAATAGGACAGTTAATCTGCATTAAACATATTCCTAACTATGGAATCAGCTATAAACTCAGAAAAGGCTTATTACTGAAACTTTCTGGGAATGTCTTTATTGTTGTGTAAGAATTCAGTATAAGATCGTAGCATACCCATCTACTAACTCTCTTGAAATAATTCTCAGCCCCATAACAGAATGGGACATTGCATTCCAAGAGCTGGTTTGCATGCTCGCTTTGGGATGGAAGCTGTCAGTGATACTGGCAGCTGTATGGCAGCTGTGTCCATAAAACTTATAATTGTTTGGTATCATAGAGTACTTCCATCAGCAAAATTAGGACTCTTAGCAAAAGTATAGAGAATCCAATTGAGGTCAAGTCCAGTAAAAAATTCAGTTTAACAGATCGCGGTTTAGTGGACTTTGATAAAGCAGACAAATTCTTATTCAGATAAATTCTGAATGAATGTACCTATTATTTGGGAAAGGGTCCAAACAGTGGTTGCTGCTTCCTCTAAAAAGTGGGTAAGCTTCTTCACATGCTTTGTGTTGAATTCTGGGTGAGGTGGGGATGGCATTAGGGCAATTGAATGGCCATTGGAATATGTGCACCCTTCATGTTTGAGTTCCTCGTAAGGGGAAGGGACAGGAAAACAAGGCACCAGGAAGATGAAGGCGAAAGGAAGATGTTGTGAAGATCGATTATGTTAGGTCTGCCCAATAGGTTACTGAGTCTTCCCTGCCTCTGATTAAGGAAAACTCAGGAGAAGGTTTAAAGTAAAAAGAAAAACAGCTCTTTATTTGGCCAAACAAAGCAACTGGGTGGACCACTCCTCAGAGACAACAGGTCTCGAGAATGCCACACCCAAAAAGGCAGCAACAGCAGTATTTATACTAGTAGCAGACCATAGCAACAACCGTTATGCAAATTGGATGTCAATCATTTTTGCCCACAAATCCCAGACATCCTGTATGTGTCTGTCATGCCTTAAGCTAATGGCGTTTCTAGCACAAGCGTGGTTTACAAAAGCAAAATGGCGATGGTTAGGCTAAAATGATCTGCATCCCTTTTAATCAGGCTAATGGGATAGGCACTGGTGCTGTAGCAGCAGTTCCTTTCCCCTACAAACTCTTTCCTGTTGACAGGGCAGTTCAGCATCCCCAACGCGGGTGCTGAGAAAAACGTCCCTGAGAGATTTGCCTTCCTGAGTGCATTTGTTTTCCAAAAGAAATGTTTTTCTTTGCAGTGGATTTCCTGGAGGAGGAGGAATCTTTGGAATTAACAGACCTTCAGGCTTCATGGACACCCTTTCCTCCCCAACAGCCTGTTAAACTGAGGTGTTACTCTAATGTAGCCCTTACATGAATTTGCCACATGGAATTTGAAACAAGGGCTGCAATGTATAAGTTGCCTTTAAGTCTCTCTCAAAAAATAGAGGTCATCTTCTTAGGTGGCAGCTTAAAAATTACTTTGCTGTAAATCATGCTGAAACCAGCAGGCTTTATGAGCCCCAAGACTGGTAATTATAAAATCTCCTTAAAGCTGAGGTCAACTCCTAGTGATTTCATGGACATGTTATGTGGTTTTCTTGGCAGCACTATAAAAATGGTTTGCCACCACCTACTTTCTTGTTTCCAAATTATAGTCTTGTCTACATCCCTAGGATTCCTGGAAATTTCCCTTCCAAGTACTAACTGTCCACTCTGCTGTTTTCCTTCTGATCCCAGACAAGGTGCTGCTGCCTGCTGGGGCAAAAATTGCTTATTAATTTTTTTCAATGTAAATACTGCCAACATTCTGGCTTTAGTAGATTGAAAGTCTTTCATTAAGATTCCTAATATGTCAGTATAGCCCCAGTACTAAGGAGAGCAAATTTATTTATCCAGCTGTTCTAACTTCACTGATATATTAAATGCAGTTTTTTCTAATATTGCAATATGATGTAATTATATTAAAATGTTGGGATGGCGCTGTGGAACACTAGTCAGTCACCAATCTTTCTCTTTCTCTGTAGACGTCTCCAGAATATCAAAGCCTTCAGGATTCCAGTTCTTCTTATGAAACCCTGGCTGTCTATCTCAGTAGGAAAAGAAAAGAAGCTGAATACACACTGGGTTTCTGGAAAACTTTTCCTGGGAAAATGACGGTATATTGATATGGTTGTTATATTAGGAGCTGACTGTATTCTTTAATAGCACAAGCAGAGTGTAAAGTGTTAATACTTTCTATTTCTATTTTCATGATGACAGTTCTTCCAGTTTTAGAAAATATCTCAAGTTAATTCGGATTTGTCCCTTTCAATATATATTATTTAAATGCAGATAAATTCAGACTCTACCAGCAGTACATTGCAAATTCCTATTGTGAATGACCTTAGCTGTTATTAAATTGTTTTGTGTTTCTTTCCAATTATAGGACTCCTTGAGGAAACCTGAACGGCGACTAATCTGTGAAAGCAGCAACCGAGGATTGTCCCTGCAACATGCTGGGAGATTTTCAGTGAATTGGTTTATCCTCTTCAATGATGCCTTGGTCCATGCTCAGGTCTGTTCTTGCTGGATGGGGCAATGACAGTCATCTGTTTATAGGACAAGGAAGCTTTCAAATTAAAAGCATGTTTATTTATTTATTACATTTATACAGTATAGCCACCCATCTCACATATGTGACTCTGGGCAGTGCACACAATTAAAATAACAAAAGCCAACAATCAGGACAATTAAAATAACAAAACCATTAGAACACAATTAAAACAGTTAAAACTATAATAAAACAAAAACATAGAGTGCATTCCAAAACTTACAAACAGTATAACCATTTTGCAAGCTCCATAATTCCATGGCATCCCCTGGCCCAATGACAAAACCAGGTTTTAAGGGTCTTCCAGAAGGTCAGTAAAGTCAGGGCCGATCTCACCTTGGGGTGGAACAGTGTTCCAAAGGGTGGGGGGCGCAGCAGAAAAGGCTCTCCTCCTACTCACTAGATGAAGCTCCTTAGCAGATGGGACCTGCAACATGCCCCTCCTGCCAGACCTGATGGGATGGGTAGATATATCCATATCCCCAACAGGGGAATATTCAATATCTTCAGAAGAACATATAGGAAAGCAGTTGAAGGTCCTCTGTGTTGTCACTAAGATTATTGTGCCTGGTACATGGTTAGATTTCTCTATTGTCTGGGATAATATAAAACTGAATATATGTTAGTATATCAGTTTTGAACATAGTTCAAAAATAGTTTTTTTTCCTTCCCTCCCTTTCTTCCCTCCGAATGCTTTTTATCATCCAGTCCAGTTTTTCAGACCTTCTAAATTGAGAGTAAGACAGTTACCACAAAAGAGAAGCCAAATACTACTTCTGCTTCTTCCAATCTTTGTCACTTCCTATTAATCAAGCATGTTGAGAGCAGAGTATATCGCTGAATTATGGATCATAGCACTCATCATTTTTCTTTGTAAAGATATGGTTACAGGTTGCAATGCAGCTTGAACAGAAGGATGTCACAGTCGGGTTGGAGTTTGTTTGTTTGTTTAATATGGCTGGCCCTCTTGCCCGAGTGATTCTGGGTGACAGACAAAATTTAAAATTGAAGCAACAATAAAAAATACTTCAGAAACAACATGCAATCCCCAGAATAAACTTTAAAAACGAAGTGGCAGCTGAGAATAAAGCCTCAGTACAATTGTTAACCACCTGGGCCTTAACAACTTTCTAACCCCCATGTCTGAGCAGCCAGCCAGGCCTTGGTTGCTTTCCAGTGGCGCAGGGGTAGTCTAATCTCAGGTGGGACAGTGTTCCAGGTGGGAAGGTACCACAACTGAAAAGACACACTTCTTGGGTCCCATTAGATGGCGTTCCTTAGCCAAAGGGACCCAGAGCATGCTTTCCTACCGGATGTAAGAAGAAGCGGTCCTTCAGGCATCCTGATTAAGTCCCATGCCATGAAGGGTTCTATAGGTAACAACCAGCACCTTGCGCTGCACCCAGAAACTTATTGAAAGCCAGTGCCCAAAGCAGAGGCCATGGACTGGACCTTATATAATGGACATAATCATAATATGAAGACTGACCTTTTCTCTATTTCTCTTTGGTTATAGTTCTCAACTCATCATATTTTTTCCTTGTCTACCCTGTGGGTAGAACCTGTTTCAGAAGAGTCTGGTAATACGTAAGTGTTTTTCAGCTGTCTCTCATATTCAGTTTGGACTGGTTAATAGATTATTGGTTCTTTTAAAACTTATTTCGTGGTCCATCCCTGTTTGCTCTTGAACCTGCTTTCAGGCTCATAATAAGATTTAAACTCCTACAGTTCTGGATTTGGCCCTTTTTAGGCTTGTGTCAATTGACACAACAATTCTTAATATGGGCCTTTATGTGTAAATGTGCTGAATCTATGAAACAGTCTAATGTATACTTCTGGTGTAAACATATTTAGTTTTATACAATCTATTTGCAGACTGCATACATTCCTCATTAACAGTTGCTCATGCAGTTGTTTAAGTAGAAAATTATTTATTTATTGCACCTTGCTTTTCAGGATGCAAATCCTGTCAGTCAAAATAAGCAATCATGAAGACAAAATCAATAATATTTTTTTTTAATGACAATAATAGAAATCTAAGATCATTCACACAAAACAAATGTTAGTAGTGCTGTGGAGCAGGCATGGGGTGGAGAGGAAGGAATCCTGCATCCTGCCTTCGTATAGGAATTCTGAAATGAAGTGGAATAGGTTGGCTGTGTAGTTCTTCACCGTTGCAGAATTATTCTCCATCTGGTGTCTTCCTGGAATAAAAATACTGTAGTTAAACCACAGAGTCCAAGTTGCTATATTTGATATTTGGTCAAAGGAGTACATTTTTACTTTAATTAGATGCTGGAAGAAAGATTATAATGTTGAATATGTGAGGCTAATAATGCGTCGCTTGGGTAATTTAGTATGCATTAATTACAGTGACCTGAAGAACAAGAGGGAGAACAAGTGAGTCTCGGGTTTTTAAATATGAAAACAATTTAGTGTAGCTCATTTCTCTGGATTAAAATTTACAAAACTCTTTGTTTATTTTCTCTGCACTAGGAATGGTTTGAGAATTACTACACCTGAAGAACAGTTTATTCTCATTTCATCAACTCCGCAAGAAAAGGTAGGGCCTTTCTTGCCCCTTCTTTCCATTCTGTTCTCCAGATGCATTAATGACTTTTCCATGGTCCAGCATGACTTGCTTTCTACAGCCATCCTATATTTTATCTGTTCCTTCCTTTGAAATTGGTATAAAGTATGTATTTATGATCTGTGTTTGTTTCATACCAACATAATAAAAATCATTGTATCATGTAGATTTCCTCTAGAATCCATGTACAGTCTAAACATCCAGCATCCCGTCTTTGGAAGATAGTTGATAAGATCAGGAGAGGCAACCTCTTAGCAAGCAGGGATCTTGCCTTTTTCAACATTTTTTGGGGAGAGGGATCTCCAATAGTGTGGTAGTGATGAAATTATGTCTTCAGACGGTCATCATAACTATTTTTTTAATCTTCTGGTGGTTAAAGGCAAAATATGTTTGTTGAACCTATCGAAGATTAAGCATGTCTATTTTATCCCTTAATTTTTAAAACAAGGGGACAGAAAGTATGCTATTGAAAATTTACAATTTCAGTGGCGTGAGCCTATGTACTTTCATAACTGCTAAGTTAGGTAACCATATGTTGCCTATCCCTCAGCATTTATTTTAGACTGGTAACTTGCAACTCACAACTGGGCTGAACCCATACTGTATAGGCCAGGAGCTTCACAAATTACATTACAATATGTTAGTGGCTATATTATTTGTTAAGGAAGAAATGTCTGTGATATTGTTGTATATTGGACCTGTGTAATTGGTAGATGTTAAAGTTCAATTCTGATTTTTAAAAGGAGTAAAAGTGCTGGAATGACCACATTCAACAGTCCACCATTGTTGTTATGTATTAATTCTATGACATCAGTAGATCTGTCATCCCAGTTCCAAGGAATTCCTGCAACAGATGAGGAATGATAGAAGGAAGAGGAACGCAGGGATCAGAAGGCCTCTGACTACTTTTCACTGTGTTTCAGACTAAATGGCTGAGATCTATAAGCCAAGCTGTGGATCAGGCCTTAAAAGGGACGTCTGATTTGCCTCCCTATGGAGGCAGCGGAAGCCTCCAGAGGCAAGAGCCCCCTATTTCAAGGAGCGCCAAATACACCTTCTACAAAGACCCTCGACTTAAAGATGCTACTTACAATGGTCGATGGCTTTCTGGGAAGCCACATGGCAGGTGAAGCTGAAATGTTGTCATTGTTAGACCCCAATATATAAGAAGACATTCTGTTTATCTACATATTTATCTTAGATCCCAAGTAAAGAGGTTGATGTGAAAAACAATGTTTAAGTTGAAATAGACACAGTTATATATACTGAAAGCCACTTAGCTTTTATCGTCATAACCCTGAGCTCTAAAAGTAACTTTTGGACGTTGTAAAAATCCTGCATAAACTGTATTATGATAATACAAATATATTAATTAGGACTAAACTGATTAAATGTTGCATATATTTCAGAGGAGTCTTGAAGTGGACGGATGGAAAGATGTATTCTGGCATGTTCCGAAACGGCATGGAAGATGGGTAGGTACAACAGGCTGAGCTGGGGAAGAGAAATCTGCTGTTCAGTAATAATCTTTTTAAAAAATTACTGTCAAACTAGGGTTAATAGGGCTGGGCAGGCTTAAAAATTATTTGGAGGCAGGGAGTTGAACCCTGTGTAAGCGTAGCACCGCTTTTCTATTTGGTGGAGAAGTTCAACTTTTCAGACTTTCACAAAAGCAGAAAGGCTTTATGAGAATACCTTAAAACAGTAGAGTCTTGTTTTAGGCTCATGAGAAAGCTTGATTGCTTAATGAATAGCAGAGAATGCTGTGCTTACATGAAATCCAAAGCATGCCTTCCAAATCATTTTTGAAGCATGCGTACACAGTTGTGCAAATTAGTATTTAGATATATTGTAAAACGCTATGATTTTTTATATTGGCAGATATGGTGAATATAAAGTACCAAATAAAACACTGAACAAGAGTGACCACTATATTGGATTTTGGAAGGAAGGCAAAATGTGTGGACATGGTATCTACAGGTGAGAGAGAGAGAGAATGAGAACGTATGGTGTTGTTACATTTTTGGACTAAGAGCAGGAAGATCCAGGTTCTAATCTACCACCTAACAATCTACCTGCCAGTTCCACATTGTTTTACACAGGGAACAGGGAGTACACAGACTTTCACACTGTTCTGATACAGAATTGCTACTCGTAACAAAACAGACCAGATTTCTGGTAAGTGCCATGATAGTGGGAATACCCATTGCCAAAAATATTTTCCTTAATCTCATAATCTAAGTTTCCACATTCCTGTCAAAATGGTACTGCCCACATTCATCTCTCTTTGTCAGTAAGAAAGAGAAAAACATTAAGATGGTGAAATATCTTTTGAGCAAAATCCTCAGCTTCTTTATAGTAAGGCAGACTTGTTCTTCTTCCAGGTATGCAACTGGGGAGGTTTATGAAGGAAGCTTCCAGGATAACGTGCGTCACGGCCATGGCCTTCTGCGCAGTGGGAAACTGACTTCTTCCTCACCTAGTATGTTCATTGGCCAGTGGGTGATGGATAAGAAGGTTGGATATGGAGTATTTGATGATATTACAAGGTAAATAGATCCTGAACATTTGAATTACTATATTAGTAATATAGTACCAGGACAAATAACTGCTAAGAAATGTTTATTCTTAGGCAGAGAATCTAAATAACCCTCTAAATGAGATACAGTGCTTGCATTTCTAGTTCATTTAAATAAAATATCAGTGACATGATGACATTTAGTGTGCATGAGACAACTAATCACCAGTCATGTATTTAAGAGTGAGAAGACATAGTTCACAGTATGCCTAACTTGTATGAACCAAAACTCTTCAGTATTTTCATTTTTTTCCTCAGATTTTGCAATATTATTCACAAGTATAGAAAAATATGCATTACAGGTAGTCCTCATTTAGCAACTGCCTCATACAACAACCATTCACAGGTCTATAAAGCAGGGTGCCACAAGATTACACACTCTCCTCACTCCGATTTAACATCTACATGAAGCCACTGGGTGAGGTCATCCAATAGCACAGGGTGAGATATCATCAATATGCCAGTGATACCCAGTTTTATATCTCCACCCCAAGCCAACCAAGTAATGCAGTGGAGGTTCTGTCTCGTCTGGAAGCTGTGGGGTTTTGGATGGGACAGAACGGGCTTCAACTCAACTGTAGCAAGACTGAGTAGCTTTGGGTTTTAGGGCACTCCAGTTCCAAGGATTTGCCATCTCTTGTTCTAGATGGGGTTGCACTGCACTGTCCTGAACAGAATTGGTGAGTGAATGGAGGCCCTTCTGGACTCACAGCTCCTGTTCAAGGAACAGGTGGCAGCTGTGGCCAGGAGGGCTTTTGTGCAGCTTTGGGTTGTATGTCGGTTGTGCCCTTTCTTGAATCAAGAGGCTCTGCTCATGGTCACTCATACCACAGACACCTCCTGGGTGGACTATTACAATGAGATCTAAATGGGTGCCCTTGAAGATCATTTGGAAGCTGTAGCCAGTACAAAATTCAGCAGTGCAGGCAATTATGGGTGCTTTTCAGTCTGTGCATGTTATACCTCTGGTCCATGAGCTGGATTGGTTGCTGATATGCTTCTGGGTTCAATTCAATATGCCAGTGGTCACTTATAAAACACTTCATGGCATGGAACCAGGTTATTTGTGAGACCACCTCTCCCATGAGATCTGGCAGGAGAGGCATGCTATGGGTCCCATCCATTAAAGATTGCCATCTTGTGGGACGAGGGACAGAGCCCTTTTTGTCGTAGCCCGTGCCCTGTGGAACATCACCCCCCCCCCGAAGATCAAATAGGTCCTGACCCTGTTGGACTTTTGCAAGGCCCTGAAGATATGGCTTTGTTTCCAGGTGTGGGGGTCAGCGTGTCAGTTTGAATCTATGAAGTACCGATAGTTGTCTTTATCTTGGCTATCAATTATGTATTTTTTTTGTGATTTTTGCTGGTTTTTAATTGTTGTTAGCCACCAAGAATCACTTGGTAGAGATAGGCTGCCATATAAATAAAATAAAAATAAAAAATTTAAACCATCTCCAAATTAGGAAAAACAAATGCATATTATAATGGTAAGGGTGTGTATATGTATATACATGCTTATTGACAGATGACAGTTTCACAAATTTTGGTGTGGTTTAGTGTAATGTGCAGATACAGTAGAGTCTACCAGATATATTTAATTTTCTGTCAATTTTCTGAAAAGATTTTTAAAATGTCATTCAGATGTACATTGTTTATGCTCTCCTGTTTCACGAGAAATTTCTGATGAGAGAACCATGTTAATCTATGCTCAGGAGTCAGATGGCACCTTTTCAGACTAGCACAGTTTGTTAAAAGGCATAAGCTTTTGTGAACTACAGCTTACTTCATCAGCTGCATAGAGTGGCTAGACTGATGTAGGATATAAATTTGGGTGAGGTGGAGGGGAGGGAAGAGAAGACAGGTTGGCTATGCAGATGCAGGTTACAAGTGAGACAAATTGTATCTGATTAAATGAGTTGTAGTTCACGAAAGCCTATGCTTTCTAATAAAGTTTTTTAGTCTGAAAAGATGGTAACAGATTCCTGATGTGATCCTAGTAATTGCTGAAGCAAACACTCAACTATAATGGGCTGTTACTTAAATTAGAATGTCACCTGATCCAATTAATCTGATTTCTCAAATACATTTCTCAGATTTTAGAAGCAGTAATGTCTTTCTGTATCTTCAGGGGAGAAAAATACATGGGGATGTGGCAAGATGATCTTTGCCAAGGCAATGGTGTTGTGGTCACACAGTTTGGGTTGTATTATGAAGGATCCTTTAACAACAATAAAATGATGGTGAGTTTCATATAAATAAGTGTTGTATAACGGGGGAACATTCTTACCTGTGCCCAATTTTGCTTTGCCCTTTAAAAGCAAATATATGTATATATGATAATACGACTGCACTTATTTTTTAAAGGTAGTATTTTTATATTAGATTGGAGTCATGCTTCCAATCAACAGAGTTCTGCTCCTGAACAGTTCTACTATAGAGTAAGATTATTTCCATATGCTGCGGTAAAACATTTGTCTTTCAAATACCCCAGAACATTTACAGGTTGAAGATTTTATTTGTTTATTTTTTTGAATTTATAAGATCTAGCAGGTAAGTTGGGAGCTACAGGTGTAAGGAAAAGTTGGCAGAAATTTTTTCTTTCCCCATCCTGCCCCACCCCAGTTGTTCTGCTAGAATTTTCAGAACTGTAAAGCGGCTCTTTTGTCTGCAGAAAGTTAATTGAATACATTGATTTGTTTCTGGAGCTTTATGAAATGCCGTCTGTAAAAAGAATAATTCATAGCCATTTTTTTCATTCGAGAATTTTAAGTGGAGTGTATTAAAGTGTGAAGAAAGCTGTTCACACTAACTTATAAATGAAATATAGTTATAACAAATAGCATACTCAAGTACTGTTTAACAGTTAAGATTTTTTTTTTAATGCTTTTATCTGAAATATCTGGAAAAATAAGCAAGACTTAATTCCATAATACCAGACAATGATAATATGACAATTATTCCAAACATGTCTTGCATTGATCATAGTATCATCTTCTCCTCAGGGGACTGGTGTATTGCTTTCTGAAGATGACACAGTATACGAAGGAGAATTTTCAGATAATTGGACCCTTAATGGAAAGGTAATGTGAAACACTTGCTTTCCTTAAGCAGAACAGCTTATTACAAGTAAGTTCATTATATTTTTTTTCTCTTTCCCTTTTTCTTCTAAGGGAACATTGACTTTGCCAAATGGAGACACTATTGAAGGCACTTTCAATGGTGAATGGGGATCTGGAATAAAGATTACAGGAACCTACTTCAAACCCACTTTATATGATCATGAGAAGGACCGATCTAAAACCCTGTGAGTAGATGGGAGCTAACTTCTCATCAGACTGTTCTATCACTGTATGTAACTAGTGTTGTAACTGAACACTGGAATTAACTTGAATGCCAAGGGCTTTTCCAGTCATGCACTGCATCGCTCTATTTACTTAAACTAGTCTACTTAACTGAGATGATTGGACAGAGAATGGGAGCTTACATTTGATCCATTGACAGTTTAGGTCAAGTTCTAGATCTAATAAGGCTTTTGGAAAAACAGGTCATGAATAGAACTGAAAGAGACTTTTAGTAGCTCTGTATGATCTGTTGCTTGAATTTCCTGTGTACTTGAAATTTCCAAGATTGTTTCCTGCAGGGGACTTTGAATGAAATAGTTCTTGAAAGATATTTGAGAGCTTTAGTCAGTACCCATCCCGTAGTAAATTTCCTGTAACTGTCATGTAGGGCCTAATGCTGGAGAAACTGCCAGATACGGTACTTGGTGGTTATTGTAATATAGCAGTAACTTAAAGCCATGAGTAGCCTGGGACCTTTACGTGTTTAGAGAACCCCTTTGTGTATATACGGCTGCCTACCTATTCGGTGATTCTGAGGAAGCTTCTACATCTGCAGCATCAGTTTGGTTGCAGCACCAGCAGAATCAAGACCACTGTCTCATCTCTGTGCAGGTTTTCAGAAAAAATATATGATGACTTTGTGGGAATGTTGTTATTTCAGTTAAATAAAAAATATGCAGCTGTCTGTAATACTCTTGACATCAGATGACTATTTGAAATATTTCATTTAGGAAGACTATTTGATATTTATGGCATGACATTCTAATTTTTGTCAATCAAGCATGCAAAATTAGTTGTTATTGCATAACCCCCAGTTATGTGATGGCTGGCAGGTTTTCAGTAATAATAGAAACTGCTGAAACAGATTCATGAAAACTTATATAACAAAAATTGTTTTTATTGCAATATGACTACTCATCTTGAAATGGTGAATTAATTTGTTATGGTTCTTGATATAAGCTGAATATAGAGGGAGCTTAAACATTTTCATTAGTACCATAGTACCCTAGTACTAGTCAAGGCTCAAAAGCTGGGATTGGGGAAGAAGGGATTGGAGTGAGCAAGAGTGAGCCTGGTGCAGGATTTCAGTGCAAACACAAAATAAGTTATATCATTTCATTCTATGGGTGTAAGTGTGTTTAAAGGGTTTTGGTGTAGATTGAGGGTTGCTTTCCTGATATCCAGAAGTCTGCTTTGAGGAACTCTTTTCTGGTTTTCAGGATGTGGACCTGTCCCTCAGACATCTGCTCATTTTGTTTGATTAAACCTGCAGTTACTGTTTTTTAAATGTTTCCAGGCGGAAGCTAGGAAACCTTGCTGTCCCAGCAGACGAGAAGTGGAAGGCAGTGTTTGAGGACTGCTGGCACCAGCTCGGCTGTGAACAGCCGGGCCAAGGGGATAGGTGGAAAGCTTGGGATAACATTGCTGTTGCCCTGACAACCAATCGGCGGCAACACAAAGACAGGTTAGTAGGTGGGGCAGATGCATTTTGTTCAATATGACAACAATTCTAATGCAAAATCCAGTTGCCATTTAATTTCTTGTTAAGATAAAAATATTCTGGGCTCTTAGGAAGTTAATCTGTATATATGTTGGAATATAGGCAATTTGATTTTAGGGATAGGTAACATGAAACTTTTTTTTAATCTCTTTTTTATACTTATAGAAAGTTCTGCCATCTACCATGTTCTACATTTATTGGGTATTGATAGAGTAAATAACATCAGTGAGAGGCTCTATAGTGAAGCTATTTGTCATATATCTGTTGTTTTGTGTTCATAATTATTTACCTATTAAAGAGGTTTTAGTAAAAACAATCTTACCAATGATACAGGAAACAGAAATTTAACTTGTGCACTTAAAATCTATAGTTCTGGAATTTAGAAAATAGTGATCAATTTGGGGATGTGAAACTGGATTGAATGTGATGAGTCTAATACAAGCTGTGAAATTGCAAGATGATAGAAGCAAAATGTTTAATATTAATAGTTGATCATGCTGATATGTTTCTTGTGTTTTTTCACATTCTTTAGCTTTAAAGGTACATAGTTCATGTGTGAAAAGTAATCTTCTGTTGTGAAAGAAAAACAGTTTTTACCCGCTACCAGATTTTACCACTTGCAAAATTGTTGTGTTTATTTTTGGCCTAAATAATTGGATCCCAGAGCTTTTCTGTGTAGGTTCTAACCATAGCCATCTATTCTTGCAGTCCAGAACTCTTGAGCAGGTCACATGCGCAAACCCTGGAAAGCTTGGAGTTCATTCCACAACATGTTGGTGCCTTCTCTTTGGAAAAATACGACAACATTAAGAAATACCTTGTGAAGGTATATGCAAGCCAGCATCTATGCAGTATGCATTTACAGATAGTAGAGTAAAATAATGGCTGCTCTCTGTAGATGCTTTGATATATAGATATTATCCTTTCTAATTAAGAAATCTGTAGAAAAAGACAGTAGTTCCCATGATTATTTAGGCTTCCTTGGAAGAAAAGTTTGGTTGTGTTTTGTAGACATAGCACAGGGATGGACAACATGTAGCTGGGGGCCAGATGGGTAGATGACAAGATAAAATGGATGGAATTAGGATTTACTTGGGATTTTAGAGTTTGAGTTTTATGTTATCATCATCATCAGTCGATTTAAAGCCACCATTTGTCAGTAATTCTGGTCAGAAGGATTCTAGTGGCTATAAAAAAGGGTATTAAGGACCCATCCTTAAGATAGGATACATACAAAATTGCAACTTGAGAACCATATACTTACTAAAAATGTGAATTTGTGCTAAATAATTTTCTAAGAAAACTGTTCCTATTCTTCCCTAACTCTGCAAGTATTTCATATAAATTTCAGATACTGCACAAACATTAATCTTGAACTTAGGATCTATTTGTGTGAGATACCACAGGTCATACATTTTAGATTTTAATGTATTTAAATAAAGTACCTTACATTTGAGCCCTTTAGTTCTGCTGTTTTACATAGCTTTCTGGTTCTTTCATCTCCATCCTTTTTAGGCATGTGATACTCCTCTGCACCCTTTGGGAAAACTTGTGGAAACCCTGGTAGCTGTCTACCGCATGACGTATGTGGGAGTGGGAGCCAATCGACGTCTATTGAAGGAGGCAGTAAGGGAGATTAAATCCTATTTGAAGCGCATCTTCCAGTTGGTCAGGTAAGAAAGTTGCTATCAGGCAACATTGGAATTGTTTGATTCGTTTTGCAGAAAGAGTAATAGAAGAAAATTTTGTTTCAACAATTATGGGTACTTTTCATTTAGACTACACATTTTGGTAAATTGATGGTAATGCTTTGTGTTGCTAAGATTCCTGTTCCCTGATCTTCCTGAAGAGGGCAGTGTAATTCCCTTGCTGATGGCTGAGATGAAAGGAACACGATCTTTCTGTACTGGAAAGAAGGACTCAAGACCTGAATCTCCAGAACCAGGGTAATTTCATCATAAGAAAGCCCTAAGATTTTTAAGAAAATAAATCTAGGAAGTAAGGGCTAGCGTTAAATCTGGTCAAAAGAGGCTTCATTTTTTTTTCTTTTTGACTGGAAAAAAGGTGGATGCTCATTCAGTATATCATACATTTTTTAATCCTTGAGTCTGATCCAGTAAAAAAGCTAAATACAAATACATAATGTTAAAACATTGTTATGGATTTAATCCTGTGAATTTAATGCGTGGGTTCTATTTCAAGAGGAGAAATTCTGATTCAGCAGATTATCCAAACAATGTTTTACCCTTTGGGACCACATGCCAGCTTACCTAACTAAATGAACAGACTGGGATTTATTTGCCTCTGTTACTCTTTCTTAGACTGCTTTAAGACAGGAGTACTAACCACCCATTCCACAGGGGTGTGGTCTCCTTCATTTCTGCCAAAGGAGCACTTTTGCTGTGCCATCAATTAATAATATGCATCTTTCTATCCATGGATAGAAAAGTTTGTCCTTTATACTTCTGGCTCCTTCTGTGTAGCTTAAATGTGAAAGAACTTCAGTGCTGTGATGTCTCGTAGTGTGTGCAAATATTCAAACTTCTCAGGAATAACTGAGAAAAAACACTGAAGGAGTAATTCTTGGTGGAAAGAGAGATGAAGTAGGTAGGGGATGTGAATTTCAGATCTTCCATTCCCTTTTGCCTCTTCAAGATGTTTCCTTGATTAAGAAAAGATGAGCTGGTCGGAATCAAATCAATTCTACTAATGTTCATAGACCACCAATTCCTTGGAATAATGCCTAAAATTGTTTTTTTTTCCTGCTCTTTATATTTTTAAGTTATGTGGTTACAAGCTCTGGCTTGTTACTTCCTGTGCTGCTCCCACGACTCTACCCTCCTCTATTTATGCTGTATGCCTTGGACAATGAACGAGAGGAAGATGTTTACTGGGAATGCGTTCTACGTTTGAACAAACAACCAGACAAAGCACTGTTGAGCTTTTTGGGAGTGCAAATGTAAGCATGCTTCCAGATGCTGAAAAAATGTTGAAAGCTAGTTTTTCTTGTGAATATGCATTCTTAACTTCATTTATTTTTGCTTTAAGCAGGAAAAAAAGATTTAATTCCCTTTTTGTCTCTTCCAAATAGATGAGGAGGTTTTACTTGACAAAAACCTTCAATCCCCCTAAGGATTTCTAGTAGGAAACAAATAATTATTGTGCTTAAAAATTATTTTTATAGGTAGGCTAAGGGAAGAATACTGCAGAAAGTAGGTCTGTTCCTGTGAATTGATTATGCCAATTGAGTCTTTACTGGCCTACGAGTTCTAGAATTTCCAAAGCGTAATGCAAATAAAGCAGGAATAAATTCACCATATAATTCTTCTCTTTCATTGGATTCTCTTCACATTGAGAAGAACATTTATGCACTCAGAAATTGGACCTCAGTGATGATTGTGGCTTTATTGATCTCAAAGATGTTTGGTCAAGAGGTATCTTGCATTTCTAAATAGTGCAGATGTCTCTGCTGCCTGTAAAATTCTAGGCCTGCATCATTGCACACTAGTGGTTTGGATCATCTTTCCACAGCTTATCTTTTTATCAATGAGTCATTCTATGTTAAGAACCTTTCTTCTGTGACATACTTATTTTATGGTGCTTCTTACAGGAAATTTTGGCCAACAACAGCATCTGTCCTTGGTGAAAATAAAAAGGTATGTTTTACTTACAGAATTTTTATATATGAAATGCATGTTTGTGTTCCTCTGGGTTTTTGTCCTGGATGAAAGAGAACTGAAGAACATATTGTCAGTTTTAATGGATTAATATTTTGGTTAATATTTAAAATATCAAATCATATATCAATCTTTTTTACACTACATGGTGATTCTATGACATTTAATTCTTCCAGGGACAATTCGTATTTCCTGCTGCAACAACATTGTAATGTTTACAGGAAACATTTCGCACTTTATGTAATTTCTATCATTATAAAATAATTGCTAGATTTTTGGTTTTTTAGAATATATATTTAATCACTTGGACAGAGGCGTTGCTCTTTTATATGTTCAGATTGTGTGTTGGTTGAAGGGTACTTTCTGTTAGAAACTGTATTTTGTGATTTTTATACAGTGGAAATATCCTATGAATACCGATGTGTTGTCTTTTTGGCATCATTATGCCTTGTAACAGTTACCTATCCTAGCAGCTAAATAATATGTAAGTCAGTCATCTGGTTTTTATTTATGAAACATATATGTTAAAAATGTAAGTCCCTTTTTATATTTTGAAGATAATTTTGCATTTAATAATAAAGGCTGTCACTCACTGTTAAAAAAAACACTAGGAAAAATATTTGCTTCCCTATTACACTAATAATTCAGAAATGACATAGCTTCAAAAGAAATTTAGTGCCCCAAAAGTTCTGACACTTACCTTTCTTTTAAAGCTATTTTGGTTAGATTCATTGCTGATTAATTAATTCATTTAATTAATCAAGATATTTATTTCAAGGTTGAAATCAACAGCATATTGAAAATCTCACTTTCCCTCTTTGAAATAACCTTTCTAAATCAAAAAGATTGGAAACATTGAACAATTATGCTGGTCCAGAAGACAAAAAATCAGAAATCTTAATGCAACACCTCTATTATGAAAATCAGTGTGTTAAATTATTCCAATCCAATTTAACCCTTAAGGATAAAGGTAGCCATAATAATTATTTTTTATTCTTATGCCTAGGTATTACCAAACACAAAAGATGCCTGTTTTGCTTCAGCAGTAGAATGCCTACAACAGATCAGGTAACTTCAAAATTCGCATACTTACCTTCCCACCTTTCAGTGGGAAATAGGACTACTTGTCTCAGTGATTTAAAGGTTAGGCTATTATATATTCAAGCTGACTCATTGAAGTCTTTCATGAATTTATTTTCTTAGCTTGTTTTATCACTTAGACATTTTAGTTTTGAAATCTGTATCACTTCTAAAGGATTTGAGGAACTTTTTTTTAATTGCTTAATATAGAATGAAGAAAATATAGGCTAAACAGAATTTGGCACATTATCTTTTTTAAAAAATAATTTTATTAACAATTATAATTGCAATAATAAAAACTAATACAAAATAATAAAAACAATACAAAAGAAAAGAAGGAAAAAGTAAAAAGTGCAAAGAAAAAGAAAAAACATAGAAGAAAGAATATAGAAAAAAAAATAAATATATAAAGAAGTGACTTCCAACCATTACCACAAGTATGAACAATTTTTGTAACTTTTCACCTTAATTTACAACCAATGATCTCTTTATCCCATGTCCCATCTTTTATCTATAAAGCATCGTCATTTCACTCCTGGTGTCAGCAAAAATCTATTAATGGTTGCCAGAAATAACAACATACCTATTTTAACCTTAATCAAATAAGCCAACTTTATATTCCTTCCTTTTACTTCTAACAATCTTGATCTTTAGTCCATTCAAGTAATGTCACAGAACTTGATTTCTTTTCTTTTCTTTTTTGTCCCTTCTCACAAGATTCATCCAAGCTTTAACAAACCTCTTTTGTAAATCCAATACTCTTGGTTTATTATTTGTAATTCCCTTTTGATTTTCAAAGCATCAACCAATTTCTTTTGTATGTCCAATGAGACATCTTTTTCCATGTCATTCTTGTAGCCTGTCATTTGTGGATCCACTTTCAGTGTCAACTCTGTCTCTGTCTTGTCAAATAAAACTTTTCTGCCATTTCTTCCAAAACATCTTTCAGACACAGTCTATCCATAGAAGTAAACATCACTATTGACATTGCTGATATTGACTTCAGATTCCATTTTTCAAAAGTGTTGTTCAGTATTTCCAATATTATAATATTTTGCATCATTCTGTAGCTGTTACTCAGGTTTATGCATTCTTCTCCTTTATTTAAAATCTTTCGTTCCCTGTAGTGTCCAATTTTTAAAGTTATTTATCTCTCTTGTGTCTTGGAAAAAATTCAAAACAAGTCCATTTTTCCGATGGGAAGAATTCTGTATAATTAATTCCAAAATCTTATTTTAAATTTGTCTGGTCCCAATCCATTTATAACTTTCTAAAATCAAAGTCTTAATTAGCTTTTTGCTGTTTATTACTAATTTTTTAAGTTCTTAAACTTGTAGTTAAAAATTTATTTCATTAAGGATTGAAGGCAGACTCACCCAGTGTTTTCAGACTTGTCAATCCAAAGGTCTCTAATAGCTGAAAGGTAGTTAACAAGCAATTTCCAAATATGATTAGAAATGGAAGTATACAGACTTAGTGTCCTTTTAAAGACGCCGACTGCAGTTTCAGCAAGATGGCTATTCCTCGCAAAGCAGCAATTGTCTGGACCACTTGTGGGCAATCTCCTGCCCTCTCTTTGTTTGCAGAGGTCTGAAGAGCCAGTCTACAAACCAGCTCTTCATTCTTCACCGTGGTCGTCAGCTACGCTTTACACGGAGCCATCTTCAGTCTGTCATTTCTTCCTCCGGAAATCCACGCATTATGTAGTGCGATCAAAGGTTCCTATTTAGTGAGAAATGGTTAGCATAAACTAATGCTAGGTGTAGTGGTATAAAATCAAATTGATAATTGTTGTGAAGGTTTCCTGGTACATATACTGTACACTGGAAATAAAGTGTGGACTGTAAAGCCCAGAAAAAAAGCCCTGAGGTGGCTTGAAAGATTAAAAAGATAAGGTGAAGTATAAGCATTATGAGGAACTAACTACTTAAAGAGGTAGCATGATGGGGGGACGGCATGGGAATTTCATTTGAAAAGTAGCCCTCCACTCCCTGTAGGGATTACATTGAAGGAACGCTGTTTGAGAATTTTAGAACAATGAAATTAGGAAATTACCTTCCAAAGTAAATATTAATAAGGTATAGTAGAATGCCAACTTTTTTTTTTTTTTTTGGTAATCTGAGCCCTCAGAATTGCTAACATAATCTCTACCATTAAGTAAAAGCAGTAATACTGAAAAAAAGCCTTCTGGAGAACCTCAATATAAAAATCCAAAAAGCCTTTTCTCCTCAATAAATCTAGAACTGTGCATCTGTTCTTGGATCTCATTGATGTATGTTCCTCATATATCTGAAATAATCAGAGGAAAGGGTCAATTTAATTTTCAGAGATAAAACAAAACTCTCTTTTGTTTATTTTGATAAATATCTTCCTAACAGTACAACTTTTACACCTACTGACAAGTTGAAGGTGATCCAGCAGACCTTTGAGGAGATCTCACAGAACGTGCTTGAGTCTCTTCATGAAGATTTCCTTTGGTCCATGGATGATTTGTTTCCTGTTTTTCTGTATGTGGTGCTACGAGCCAGGTAGGTAAAATTACGCACTAAATCCTGTAATTACAGCTATAATTATTCCATCGCTGGTCTAACTGATACAAGCCATGGGGCCCAATTGTATTTTATTTGTTACCTGGGATTGGGATCTGGTGCTGTTGGAATCCTAGCACAACACATCTTAACTGGCCCTATACAGAATGGGCTAGCTTGAAAATATGACTCCTGTTTAAATATGGTAGTTGTGTTTTCTAAAAAGTCATAGGGCTCTCTGACACTGAAAATGTACAGTGAAACTTAAAGCTGTGTATTTTCTCTTCAAAAAAAATGTTATTTTTTTCCCACATACAGAATAAAGCACAGTTGTTACTGAACACCTGTATTATCCAATTATCCAGTAGATAATTGGCTTCACTGAAAGGCTATAAAACAAAAAGCAGTTGTAAAATTTATTAGGAAGAAATGCAATCACAATAAATAATTATGATTATAATATTGATGTTTAGGTATTCATAGTTTGGGAGTAAATCCTGAGAAATTGCTATCTAGAGAGGCAAAAAGGAAGACTGTCTTTCTAGTCAGTTCCACAAGAGATGTACAATAATATATTTGCATAGAAAGAAGGAATGAAAGTAATGTGCAATGGTGTACAAATATTTTGAATTTGAAACGTTTTGGGTCAAAATGCCCCATTTCACATTCCAAGCATCCCATTTTGAGCTCAGAACTGTTCCAAACGTACTGGAAGTTCAAAACAGAATGTTCTGGAATGGGCAAAAAGTGTTGGAAAATTCTCCATAAAATCAGTACAACACATTTCAAACTCAAAATATCCGTTTTCAGCTCAAAACATTTTGCCACACTCTTACTAACACATTTGCTGATTGATAAATGCTTGTCAATATAAATATTTTTCCTTTTTGTGGCAGGATAAGGAATTTGGGATCTGAAGTGCACTTGATTGAGGACCTCATGGATCCCTATCTCCAACATGGGGAGCAAGGCATTATGTTCACAACTCTAAAGGCATGTCTTAATTGTGTTAATTACTTAAAGTGATGTTGTAATGCCCTGTTTAGTGTTGTGTATAGTGTTTGCATCAATGCTGCTTGAATTTCTCACTAGCTTTGATATTACATAAGATACATAGACTTGGTTCACTTGGTACTAAATTCACCTAACTTGACCTGGACCTAATATAGAGAGAATAATGTTTTTACTTGTCCAATTGTTGGACTAGTTGCCTATCTTGGCTCGTTACTACTAACGAGGAAAGAATAGCTGGTTAAATTTTTTTTTTTTTTTAAAGAGAGGCCTCTTTGAAGCAGCAGTAATTAGGCTATTCCTAACTAAATGTAACCTGGACAATTACAGTGATAAACATTTACAAACTGGCTAACAACATTCACTTCCTGATAAAGGTGCATCAGAAAGTATTTTGTATGCTTCTGGATAAAGTTTACTTTCTAAGTCCACTTCAGTCTGGCTTTAGGTCTGTTTGTTGGAAAGAAAGCTTTGCCTAAGAAGATAGCAGGAAGTGCGCCCAGATAATTTGCTTAAACCATCTGACAGCCTTACAGTAGACTGGTTAAACTGTAGATTATGCCTTACGCATTCCTTGACAGTCAGTTTTATCCTCTCTGTTAACAACTACATGAAACCACATCGAAGGTGAGGGCTGAGCCGCTATTATGCATCTTCACCTCTCCTTTACATTTAGCTCATGTGAAGCAGGTACATGTCCTGAATAAGTACTTGAGCAGTGTAATGGATTGGATGAAAGCCAACAAAGAATTCAGTGCAGATCAGGCATCTGTTATTCATGGGCAGGTCATCTATCCAGGTTACTGATGTTCAATCTCTTTTGGAGAGGGTTAGATTGTTAAAGAGCAGACACACAATTGGATGGTGCTCCTGGATTCAGTATTGTTAGTGGAGTCACAGGGGGCCTCAGTGGTTAGTGGTGACTTTTTATCAGTTTGGTTGCTGTTTCACTTGAAATCCATTGGACAGGAATAATTTTACATACATACATACACATACACACACACACACACACACACATACACACACACACACACATACATACATACATACATATACACATATACACATACATACATACACACACACATACATATATACATACACACACACACGTACGTACACACACACACACGCACATGCATGCATGCTGCTCTGGTGACGGTTAAATGGTTAATAATGATAATTGTTTTACTATTTATTAATTTAACTGTTTTTTAGCTTTGTTGTACACTGCCCAGAGTCATTTGTTTGTGAGATATGACAAATAAATAAATCACTGCAGTGTACTGGATGTGAGGTTATCTTTGAAGACTGTTTGGAAATGCCAGTTAATGTAAAATAGAATTGTTAGGTTATTAATTGGAAGTGGCTGGACAAACATATAATGCCAGTGCTTTGTCAACTACACTGAGTCTCACCTTAGACTATTTTTTAAGCTCTGGACAGCATAAGGCTTCGATATCTGAATTTTAGGGAGCCGGTCTTTTGATTTAAAAGAACAAATATATTCTGCTAGAGGCACTTTTTGAGTACTTTGTGTGATCTTTGGGAGTCTTTAGAGAGTAAATAAAAGGTACTTTAGAAAGTGAAGTAGTGTAACTTTAATTGTTGGACCCCTTCAGGTCCTTCCTGTACGGCATGTGTGACTGTCACTATGTACTCCTTTTAGCATCAGGTTAAGTTATTCCTTTCCCCCTAAGTAGTTTAGGGTTTGGCTTTGATTACTTGTAGTTCACTGGGATAGAGGTCTGAACATGTTTGGGGGAATCTGTTTTTATTTTCTTTGCTATTAGCCTTATTTAGCATTTTATTTTTGTTTGTTTGTTTTGCAATCCTCACATAGTTCTCTTACTATTCAGCAAATTAAATATATATTTAATGAATCAGATGTATTTGATTATTATTTTTCAAAAATTTATTTTTAGGCATGCTATTACCAGATTCAGCATGAAAAGCTTACCTAATTCATTTGCCTCATATGGAAGAGTCATCTGAATAGAAGTTTTATTCATCCTACCTGAAATACTTAAAATGAAAACAAAGTCATCATCCTGTGGATGTAATTTCTAAACTTTTAAAGTCAGAAAAAAAGCAAGACTTCAGATCAAAGAAAAAGAGAGAAGATTGAGAAAGCAATTATTTTGTGAGGAGCCTGTTAGAATCTCATGGATCTCAAAAAAAAAAAAGATAATCCAGGAATGTGCTGCTTTTGACATAGAAGAGGTTGAAAACATTGTGGATTTGAAGGACTGAAATGCACTATGGAACCACTCTATTGTTTTTAAATTAAGCTGCCTAGGTTTGTGTGTCACTGCAGAAAAAAACTGACATAAGTAGCCTTCTTACTAAAAAATAGTTTGTGAAAAAATCCTTTCTGTAAGTATTGTTACAGATAGGAGTACAGGTGCTTGTGTGAAATCAAGATCTGTTGGATTTACTAATTCCACAGTGTCAAGTATGTCAGAGCTGATATTTCTTTACTTTTGGGGGGGTGAGGGGAGCTTAGTATTTAACATCAAGGAGCGTTAGTCATTGTAAATGTCAGCACTGAATTTGATATTTACTATGTTTACAGAACTCTTATTTCTTGTAAGCCTTGATGAACAACGTTTATAAGCTACAGCCGGATGGTTTACTTGACATTGGTGAACCTCACGTTATAGAAGAAGGAAACTACGATCTTACTAAACATGTGCTCTCAGGATTGAAGTACTATCTTAGCATTATGAGATTTTGAACTGCTATATCTGCTATGCCTATTTGACAAAAGGAAATCTTTCTTGTTACCAGCAATTCTATGTCATTGTTGTTGTGACTTTTTCCTTGACTTATATGGATAGCTCTCATCCTGGATAAAATAGGTGCTGTTCTTTACTGTATCAGAAATAAATAGAATATAAGGAAAATACTCTCCTGGTTAAAGTCAATTAATAATAGTCAACACAAATAACTTCTGGACATCAGAATCATGCCTGTGTGTTAACTTCTTTTATGAAAAATACATTTTGGTGGGAGCTGTAACTGTAAATGAAGCAATTTTCATAATAAAAAATATTACTAATTCTGTGATTATTTTGTTATAACAAAATATAAATCCCGTTTTGAAAATGTTTTATAATTATTTCAAGGTGAGCTTTCTGCAAAAAAAAAAAAGCAGTCATTCTACTGTAATTAATATTTTTATGTTTCAGTTTATTTCCTTTCTCATTCTTGTTTTTTAAAATAATTTACTCTCAAATCAAGAGTCAGCACAGGGTGGCTGTGAATTCTAAGATATTCACTGAATGCCCTAAATATGCCACCCAATTAAATAACTTGTTAAATCACATAAATTTCACGTGCAGTTTCATTTATTTTATGGGTACCCAGCCATTATGCAATAGTTCATTCAGCAGAAAAGATCAAAAACCTTGCTTAGATAGATTTAAAAAGAGAATTCACACATTTTAATCTATTGGTCTGTTCTCGTATTTATATGCAAGAACTTTCTTCTAGATTCTTATCAGCCATTTCTCTGCCTTACGTTGGTAATTTATTTACTCTTTTATCATCACCTATTTGAAAATGTCATTTCTTTTAATCCAGCATTTTAAAGATTTTTAAAATCAGTTTATCTAAATCAGTTGAACTATTTTATAGAACACTCAAGAATGAAATATCTCATTTATCTGAAAGTCAATAGGCTAGATTAATTAACAGCATAGTTTGCTATCCAAGCACTAAAGTAAATAAAATCAGTCCTAAAGGATTATTTTCCTTTATGAGGCTTTTCAGGGGGGTACACAACCTGTGATCTCTCATCCCCATTATAGGATCTCCTAAAGCCTCAAAAAGGTGTCTGCAGACTTCCTGTTACATGACAGCACTACCAGAAACACCGTGACCTTTAAGAGTCACAAGAAATAATTAAAAAAAAAAAGATGTGTAGCCACTGACCGCAAAATTTTGAGCCATTCTTCCACTAGGGGCATGGGCTCACAGAAATGTAGCTGCAAAAAAAGATTAATCATATACAGTGAACCTAGTTCTTGTTTGTAGCATGTTTGGGTAATAAGAAAGCAAGCACATTGTCAAGGATTCTGACCTGAATGCTAATATTTGTGATTCGATATGCAGAAAAAAGCTAAGTAAGTTCTGACTCCTTCCTGGGCTCAGTGATTTTTATTCAATTAAAAATTTTGTTCAATGATTTTTATTAAAAACCTATAAATACTTGGAGTGAATTCTGTCAGAAGTAAAATTCATTTTTGAAAGTGCAGAATTCTGTAGTTGTATAAAAGAATATTTAATAATGTGTTATATTAACTATTATGTACATAAGAATTACTGTAGAATCCTATGCAGATTTTCAGCTTGAATACATGAGCAGGGAAGCGTTTGAATGATAACAGGATTTGTATGCAGAACGGGTGGCAATCTGGAGTCAGTAGGTCATCTGTGGACCCCCATATTGCAATCCCTCCCATCACCCCCAGATTGTGCCACCAATATTTGTTGGCACAAAAACCTCTAAATTTTTTACCAAACAAAAATGGCAAAATAGGTGTAATAGACTTCTCAGAGCCTGAGAAGGAAGATGGTAGTTTGAAAAACATACAACTTTGGAACCTTTGTCAGGAAATGGGGAACAACCTCCCCATTGATCAATAGGTGGTTAGTAAGCGGATCAAGAAATCCTCTCCCTAACAAATGTAGAGATAAAGTGGGAGCTAAAGTTAATGTGTTCAGCTGCTAAACTTTCTGTAACCTAACCCCCCTTATCCCTTGTAATGAGTCTTTTTTTAGTTGTGAGTGGCAGCTAGGGGCTTGACAATAGAACACTTAAGCCTCTGGACCTGGCCGTATCTTCCATGGCCCTAGAAGGCCACGTGGGCCTGATGGGCTGTTTGTGTATTGGGAGCTGTTTGTGTTTGTGGGGCCCCGACAGATTAGGAATTTCCTGTGTTGCTCCTGCTTGTTCTGGTTTGATTAGATACGTGACTAGCTAAAAGTTGAACTATAGTACCCTTTGCCTCATTATAATAATAACGCACCCCTAGGAGTAAACATGAGATGCTAATAAGCTCCCCCTCATGACTTCTTATGGGGTACATAGTTGTAGTATGCACATACATGATGTAATTTACCCATGGATTTGTTTTAGCCAATAAGAATTGTGATGAATGTTACCTGTTTAGTGAAATGTATAAAAACCTCTGGACAATGCCCCTTTGCGCGCTCAATTTGGATTTTGGTCCCAAGTGTGCCTCTTTGCTTCTATACAGAAATAAAGTGTGAAAGCCTTCTCTCTACTCTGGGCGTAATTTGGCCCTCTCTCGCACCCGGTAAAAATGTGTCCCTTTGAGGTGAGTTGGGCTGAGAGAGAGGGATTGGCCCAAAGTCACCCAGCCAGCTTTCGTGCCTCAGGTGGGACTAGAACTCACCGTCTCCTGGTTTCTAGCCTGGTGCTTTCACCACTAGACCAAAATGCCTTTGAAGATGACTTGAAAATTACAGTTAGTGGAGAATGCAGTGACCAGTTTATTATCTGGTATAGGTCACTATGAGACATTACAGCAATACCACAAGCCTTGCACTGGCTTCTAGGTGCAATTCAAAATGCTGACCCTAACCTATAAATATATCTTCAAGATCTCTTTTTCCAACCAGACATGACCTGCCTGATCAGTGTATCCCAGAGAAAATTGCTGTTGGTCCCCATTTCTGCAAGGTGAATGGACTGAGAAGAGTAGGTAAGGTTTCTCATAGGAACACCTCCTCTCGTAGAACAGATCTCCCTCCAGAAATCAGAAGCAGGTGCTTTGGATCTATTTGCAACTATATTCTGGGGAACATTCAAGCCAGAGGATCTTAAGGACAGCAACTCAAGAACAACTAATTTCTTTTCAGTGGAATGAAGCTTTGGTTATATATTAAACATTTACAGAGGTCTGGTGAATGGTAAATAATACTGATAGTATATTACTGCATTCAGGAACTGGAATACATATGTTTGTTGTGCTGAGACACAAATCTGTCTGCAGCCTCATTCAGATCGAGACCTCTTTCTGCGGCTAGTATTTGCATTGGGGCCTTCCCCATGCCAGCCAGGAAACAAAAAAGTTGGCCTGGCTCTTGCATGGATGGAGATGTCTATTCCCTTGGTTATACTGTTACTTACTGCTTGTTCTGGGGAGAAGAGAGGATGAATGAGCTGGTGACAAAGATGATCCAGAACTACCTCCAAGCTATGCACCCTCTTACTTCACTGAAAGGATCATCCAAGTCCAGAATAAGCTTATCTTCCCACTCCTCAAACCCAGAAAGTGTCCAGTGACAGCACCTCTGTTTGACAGCACTGACTGTGCTTCAGTTTCTTGATTGTTGTTCTAAGTACTGCTTCTAGGGATGGGTCAAACTCCTTCAGTATCTCATCAAATGCAGATGCGATGGAAAGGGAGAGCTGGGTATCTTTTGCATCCTGACAATACATTTGCTCCAATTTCTGAAAATCCCTCTGCTACAGAGAGCCTAAGAGAAACCTGCAGCATTCCACAGCTAAATATCAGGTGGACAAAGCAAATGTTGCTAGTGCCGCTCTCTAGAAATGACCTTGCTCAAGAAGCAAAAGTACCACCCTGCTAGGTTCCCAACTCCCACCTGACAAAGTTGCTCCAGGAGGACATTTGGGCTTTGATAGCAGAAACCCTGGGAAATCCACAGGAATGCACTCTTCTAGTACAGGGGAACCAGGGCAGTTTTGGTGATGAAACCAGGTATGGAGCTAGAATGAAATGATTCCAGAAAGCTGTTTCACCTATGTCTGAAATTTATTGGGTACTGTCTACTCTACCACTTTGACTAAACAGGGAATGTTAGCGATTGAGTAGCAATGTATGGGCCAGGGAAGGTCTCAAGGAAGGGATGTTGCACTAGCAACTTGAGGGTTGTGGTTCTAATGATTACAGCTACTTTAGGTTAGTCACATTGAGCCTTGTCTGGATTGAATAGCATATACACTGTAGTAAATAAATACATAGTTGACTGCATTGGTCTCATCGTTATGTACAGTATACAATATCGTTGAAATGAATTCAGACACCAGCCAATTTTGCTGATATCATCTTACAGGAAGGAATCATCTGAAGGTGCAGGTAGAAAACATTCTCCAGACTCCAGGCTTCATGCTTCTAGGGACAGATGAGAGTGTGTCTAACATCAGAAGTTCCACCTTTCCCACTCCAGCTTGTCCTTTAGACTATACTTAATGGATACATCTAAAAATTATGTCTTTCCCCCTTGGTAGGAAAAGATTCCTTCACTTGCAAGTTGCTGTCTCCTCCTCCTTCCTTGTTCTTCAGGGAACCAAGGTTAGGAGCTGAGTGGTAGTAATCTGAGTTACATAATTTCTATGCTTAAATCCTCGTGCTTCTTTTCAGCTTCAGGCATTATCAGACTGCTCCCCTGTCTCTGTCAGATGGTCCCCTTCACTGATCTCCTTTCTGCAGTGATTTGTCATCTTATGGTATTAGCTTTCAGACACTGGACAGCTAGTCTTAAGTAGGCACACTTCGTGCATTTCCCCCGCTCTGTTTTTCTCAGCTGCCTCTTCCATGATAGCATCCAATTCAGCAAGAAAAGAAAGGAAGGATATTCTAAAGAAAAGTTCAAAGACGGGCAGTAAAAAGGCATAATAATTCCTTCCTTTCTTGAAATGTTGAGTAATTTCTTGAATAATTTCTTGAGTAATTTCTTGAATAATTTCCTTCCTTCTTGAATTCTTGAATTCTTGAATAATTTCCTTCCTTCCTAAAGTTTTCCATCAGCAGAACAATCCAGGGAAAAGAGCTGCTACCTTGATTTGGAAAGTCTGAAGACAACAAGGGACAGCATATTTGTTCCAGGTTGGCATTATTTTTGCTGATTGGGTACTGTTTTCTGGGGTTTTTGGATATTTTCCTACTGTTGGCTGCTTAGTCAGAATTATATCTTGTTTACGTCACAATTCATTGATGCAGTAACAGTTTTGTGTTTTAAAGGGATGAAAGGATTTTACACCAAAAGGCTCATTTAATTGATGGCAGCTTCTAACTAGAAACAAAACCATTTTGGCAAACTCCAATAGCAAATCTGTTCACAGAGCACCAAAAAACTAGCTAAACTTTTCTCCAGAGACTATGAATCCCCCGCCCCCCCCGCTCTCCCCAAATATTAGTATTGGAACTACTGTATGATGAATGAGAGAATCCCATCAGAGTTTTCTTTTTTGTTCCTTTGTTTTATATGAGTCCTGACCTCAGGATTTCCACACTGAATTGCAATTGTTCTTTTACATCTTCCCATATTTAATATTTGCTTTAAGTAAAGAGATCTTACCTGTGTAACACAGATACATTTTCAAAGAGATATTGGGAATTGGAAAGGAAAGGAAAGGAAGGAAAGGAAAGGAAAGGAAAGGAAGAGAGTGTGGCTGAGATTTTCTTTGTGTAATAAAATGCTGCATGCAGTTTCCCCAAGCCAACATACCTTTTGAGATAATATTGATTTAGCTGTTGTTTGCTGCTCTTTATTTCCATATTCCATATTCCATATCTGGCCTGGGGCGGGGAGGGAGGATATCAGAAATGGGGTTGGCTGGCCCCTTAGGGGCCTGGTGGGGGCCTATTGGCCTCTTGGAGTTTTTAGCTTTTTATTCTATTCTAGTTTTGTAAATTTCTAGTTTTATAACTTTTATAATTTTTAAACTTTTTATAATTTAATTATGTATTGTGATTTTAGTGACTGTAAGCCGCCCAGAGTCCCCCATTGCAGGGGAGATGGGCGGGGACAAATCAAATAAATAAATAAAATAAATAAATAAATATTATACACACACAAACACGGGTTCATATATACACATTTTGTTCAGAAATGTAGAGGCACAGAAATTACTTTTTCTAAATATTTAGATAATGTAAGTTAGGTGCCTAAAACAGTAAATCCTCTTGTCTTCTTTTTTAATGCAATTGCTCAGCTATTGGTTTCTATGCTTGCAGAAGACTCCAGAAGGGAGCGCGTCTGTTCAAGAGATATCAACCTTATGCAGAATTGAAAATGTCTGCTTTTTTCCTTTTGAAAATGTAGTCCCTTCTCTTGGTGTACCTGTTGTAATTTCAGCTTGAAAATTAGGCTTCTATGGCATAATGTGTGAAACTTCACTATTGTAAATTGACACAATTCTCCATTTTGCTTGCTACATCTGTGCCATTTCCTGACGTAAAACAAAAAAGAAAGCTTTTTTCCAATGGCAGAGGCATGCAAGTTTGGTGTGAGAGAGACAGATTAGTACAAGTATAACACAAGAGAAATCAGGTTTCAGATGAACTCTCACTTCAAGATTTAAAAAATCTTTGTCTTTTTAAATGCAAATTGTTTAATGTAGAAAGGCATAACACCATCCTTTTCTAATTAATGTTATTAAAAATTAAATATAAAGAGGCATCTGTGAAAAGCTATATATGCATAACTATATACTTCAGTTAGAATAAAATTGCTTGTATTAATTGTAACATATGGAATAATCTCAATGTCATGCAACTCTGCTAAAAATTATAAATGTTTTTAATTAGATATGCCATGATTATTTCCCAGACTAGTATTCTGGCATGATCCATACTAAAGTGTTGGTGGTAGCAGAAGAAGAAACAGCTTCATTTATCCAGTTCTTGCATTTTTCCTATACAGCTGCTATTGGATTAACACGCAGACAGGTCATAGGAAATCATCTGTGGGATGTTTTGCTAGATCTAAACTTAATCTTCAGAACAATAAATTAAATGTTCACAAATCATAATCAGAAGAGAACTAAAGGTTATCCAGTCCAATAATTCTTAAACTTGTATACCTTAAGTACTAGCAATCCCTCTAGAAAAGAGCACGCATCCCACCAAGACACAAAAAGTCTACTTCTTCTTGAGTTTCACAGACATTCTAGTATTATGTTTATCAGTTATAGTATATTCTAAGGACCTAAAATTGCATTAATATTATTATATTAATAATATATTATATTATATTATATTATATTATATTTAATTAATATGTATAATTTTTACTGCTATGATAAAATGAGTGAGAGCGAAACACGATGAAGCAGGGTTTACTGCAACCAGAATAGTCTTTCCTTAAACCAAAACCAAAACTACACAAATTAACGAGAGAGGGTTAAGTAGCACAAATTTTTACTTTTATCTTTCTTGGGCTAAGAAGCCCAAAAGCTGCTCTAATCCACAGCTCCAGGAAACACAGATAAATTGATATAACAGCAGATATTCTTTTCCTTGTTTAGATTTACCTCTATCATCTATCTATCTATCTATCTATCTATCTATCTATCTATCTATCTATCTAATTTATATAGCCACCCATCTCATGAATGTGACTGTGGGTGGTGTACATTAAAACCAAAACAATAAAAACACATCTTAAAATAACCGTAAAAAACAAAATATGCATATAACAAGACCACGAGAGAGTGTTTAAAACTCATACATAATAAAGGCATCTCGCAAGCTCCCTGTTCCCAAGGGATCCCCGGGCCTGCCAGAAAAACTACATCTTGAGAGATCTCTGGAAAGCCAGTAGGGATGGGGCTAATCTCACTCCAAGGGGATGATGTTCCAGAGGGTGGGAACCACAGCAGAAAAGTTTCCTGGGTCCTGTCAGGTGGAACTCTTTAGCAGATGTGACCAATAAAATACCCCTCCTGCCAGATGTGATGGAATGGGTGGATGTAATCTGGAAGAGGTGATTCCTCACATAACCTGGTCCATGTCATGTAGGGCTTTGAAGGCCAAAACCAGCACCTTGAATTGGACCCAGAAGCAAACTGGCAGCCAATGCAGCTCATGGAGTAGAGGTATAATGTGCCACTCTAGGGGCACACATAACTGCCCACACTGCCTCATTTTGCACCCGTTGAAGCTTCTGAATACTCTTCAAGGGCAGCCCCATGTAGAGCACATTACAGTAGCTCATTCAGGAGGTGATCAGGGTGTGAGTAACTGTGAGCAGAGTCTCCCAATCCAGGAATGGGCATACTGGCACACAATTCAAAGGCCCTCCTAGCCATGACTGCCACCTGTACCATGTATGACAGTAGAATAAAGTGAACATTTGCATAACTGGGAAGTCAGCTATTTGTTGCACATTTATGTCTGTTTTAATTTTGGCTAGCTTTGTGACTAAGAGAAAAAAACAAAGGGATTACAAGATACTGTAGTCTCCCATTCTGGTTTTGGCCTGAACGATGTGCTTAATTTGCAGGCTTACTGCACAGACACCTTCAGATCCTGCCATTAGATTAGATTGTGTCTAATCTAAAATGAGAATAAGTTATAACAGATAACCATTTACAATCAGGAATGAGCAAGTCTCTGTCATCCTATAACTTTTCTTTTATCTTTTGTCCAAAAAGTAAAAGATATTTGTATAAATACTCTGTGCAACAATGAGTTGTATCACTGATTTTATTTATTTATTTATTTTGGTCAGGTTTATGACACATTCTATCTTTGGTCCTGCACGAAATGAACTTTTTTGACAAGCATGATGTCAGTGGAGTTGGTGTATTATATGAACTGCTCAGGTCTCCATGGCTGCAGGCTCTCCTAAAGGTGAAGTCTCTTCCAATAAGCAATGAGTCCCTTGGAAGTGCAAATGTTGTGCCTTCCCTTGGTTGTGCACAGAAATAGAGTTCTCTGCTTTGAAGAATTTCTAATTTTAACTATTTAATCGACAGATGGGGTGCAAAGACAACTGATAGGCTTATTCCATCCTCACCCTCAGTAACAATTATTACAATTCCCTCCTATGAACCCATTTTAATTTTTCCTAACTCAAGCTATAGATGCTGAACTACCTATGAATGTGATAGTAAGCCAGGCAGAAACCAATTTCTTTTGCATTTTTTAAACGCACGTGTTTCTATGGTTTTACATGGAAGACTATTAAAATAAGGCAACCTGTTTCTCTGGTTTTCACTTCCTTTCCAACCTTTTGTATTTATAAGTTTTAGTACCACAAATCTTTCTTAGTGACCATTGTTCCCATTATCTCATAATTTTAAAAACTTTCTATTTTGCTTTCCAAGTGATGCATGAAGCATACTATGATAACAGTTTAGGACAGAGAACTGAATTTGTTTAAGTCATTACAATGCTTGTAATAAGTCAAAGAAGCATACTGTCAGCCTTGCGAGGCAGTCCAGACAAGAAGCACACCCAGAAGTACTAGCTCTAACTTCATTGTAAGGTTACATTAACAGAATCTTGCAAGTCGGAAAGTACATCCCTCCCCCCACCCTCACCTTTACAGTCCAAGAAACTAGGGAGGGTCCCTTCTGAGACATTTGCCACGCCCCCATTTCTTCTGCGGGCTCGGCTGCCTCTTATCTGACCATTGTCTAGTCTGCAGCTCTTCCTCCTGTCTCCCAAGGTCGTTCTCACATACCATTACACATACCAACCTTGTAGAATCTGAACTGGGGAAAATCTGTCTTGATTATTCAAGATGCACGCTTTGTGTGAGGAGAGAGTCAGGCATTTGCACTATGTACCAAGTTTGTGATATTATGACATTGCATAGTGGCAGCAGCATCTTGACTTCATCTATTCCTAGGTATATGAATGCCTTCGTCAATATATCAAAAGAAGACCCGTTCCATTCATGCCCCAGGCACAAGCATTGATGCATGAGGTAAGATTGCTGGAGTAGAGCCTAAGTGCAATTTCCCTGATCTCTAGTTTTTTCTTTCAATACTACAGGTTCCACAGAAATAAAATTGCTTCGAGCCAATTTTGACTCCTGGCAACTGCTTGGAGTCCTCCCTGCAGTTTTCTTGGCAAAATTTTTTCAAAAGTGGTTTGCCATTGCCTGCTTCTTAGGGCTGAGAGAGTGACTGGCCCAAGGTCACCCAGCTGGCTTTGCGCCTAAGGCGGAATTAGAACTCACGGTCTCATGGTTTCTAGCCTGATACCTTCACCACTACACCACGCTGGCTCTCGTGTTTTATATGTTTTATATAATTGTATTTTATAAACATCAAGATGCTATTTAAACAATAGGTTAAGTTATACATTTTCAAAGCAAAGTATACTTCCCTTGTGCATTAGGTGGTGGAACTGCTTCATGGAGGCCAACAATCTCCAGAAATGAAAGAGCTAAGACAACTTCTACAAGGTCCACACTTAAAGGTGAGTATTGGCCCCTGAAATTCTTCAGTATGGAAGAGAAAGGTCTCCAATAGAAGATCCTTGATTATTAAGATGCATTGTTGAAAACTGATTTTTGGCACAGACCACTAATTATTTCATCAGTTTGAGAAACATTAAGCGGTACTGGGAGCCATGTCTTCCTCCATTCTTGAAGAACATCTTGGCAAGGTGGAGCCCAATCTGGCTCCTTTCATTGGTCAGAGAAGAAGCAGTTGCAGGAAGGTATATTTGCCCTTCCTTGGCAGAAGGAACCCTCAATCATCACTGACATTTCCCATGGGCTGGGAGAGCTAAACAGCAGCACACTCTGGTCACATCTGTCATCTATGGAACATCCATCAGCCAAAGGAAGCAGGGCCACAAACTGAGAGACTGATAAAAAGTCCAATAGCCATTTCCAAAACAAGTCAGGTGAAATCTGTCCCTCCCTCACAAAAAAAACCCAGCTGCCTCTCCTTTATATAGAAAGCATGCAAAAAAGAGAGGAAGAATCTTTCCATTCTAATTTGTCTAGACGTTGGTTTCTCATCTGAAAGTTAGACTACCTGCCAAAATTCTTGTGCTATTGCTTTAACCTTCCTCTAAATGAAACTTCTAATCAGCACTCCGCAAGCCTTGTTCTTGTGATTAATCCAGGCTGCTTCCAAAAACCTGAGACAAACTGCTATTAAAGCAAGAATTCCAGGAAGGAAGATCAGCCCATCGGAATGGCATATCAATGCTAGCTTATTGCTCAGCAGCTTCTTCTGACCTTGACAAAATAATCTCTGTTCTCTCCCCAACACTACTGCGTCTTTCTGTTTTAACTTAAGAACTCTGTCTCCCTTTTAAACTTTTAAAAAAACTAGATTAACCCATACAACATTAGAAGAATTCAAGGTGCAAGAAGGGAAAACATCTAGAATTTTTCATAGCATGTGTGGTATGTATTATCCTGCAGCTGCATTTATTCCCATTCTGCACATTCAAAGATATGGGTAAGGTCATCCACAAAGCCTTTGGAAAAGAGTTTGGCTTGCCTTCTCTTTGACAAGATTTTTTCTATGTAAGAAGTTTTTGAGAAAGGAGAAATCCGTAATTCCTCCATCTCCCTTTTAAAAGTGTACAGTTCTGTGCTTTCTACTGAATGTTTGAATAGACCTAAGTATGTCTTGAAAAAAGCTTTTTCAAGTTCCGAATTTTGCAGACAGGCCCATGGTATTGTAATAGTGCCACTTAACTTAAAAAAAAAAACAACTGGGACACAACAAGCTGAGTTTAGAAGTAGCTATGAAGATCCATCATTCCCTACTATGAAATGTCAAAATAAGAGTAATCTCTACAGTATCTCTACAAGAGTAATCTCTACAGTATCTCTACAAAATAAGAGTAATCTCTACAGTATTGAGGCTACTGAAATCTCCTAGCACAAGGAATTCCTTGGATGGAATACAATTCCATCGTATTAACACTTGAGAAAGGAAATAATATTTTATTTATTTATTTATTATTAAACTTGTATGCCACCCATCTCCCCCAACGGGTGACTCTGGGCAGCTCACAATAACAAAAAACAAACACACCAATCCCTCTAACAGTGGCTAAAATCCATAAATAATTAAAATACAAACATACATTAAAAATGTCCTAAACCCCCCCTGTATATTTTAGCTCTAACACCTTCAAGATGCTGGGGGGGGGGGGGCCAGAACCCATCACCCCACCAGCCATCTCCACAGATGCGAGCCCCCATCCGGCCCCCAGGCCTTCTGGCAGAGCCAGGATTTAACCCCTTTCCTGAAGGCCATGAGGGAGGGGGCACACCGGGCCGCGGGAGGCAGGATGTTCCATAGGGCGGGAGCCACAGCAGAAAAGGCCCTCTGCCTAGACCCCACCAGTCGGAATTCCTTGACCGGTGGGGTCTGCAACCTGCCCCTTCTGCTGGACCGAGTGGGGCGGGCTGAAACAACCACTTCAGTTATTAAAGCTGGGAGATCTGGTTTCATATCCCAAGCAGCCCATTCATCCATTACTGATGATTCTTGAATGTTGTGAGGTTTGTATGCTATATCAAAAAACAAACAAACAAAAAAACCCATGTTTTTTGCTGAATGGACACACACAGAAATAAAAACCAAAATTAACTATTAGGTTGAATTTATCTTGTAGATCTTACTTCCAAGCATCCACATTAAACATGACCTGACTTTTAATTACCCCATCTCTCTGTTCAATATTTCTCACAGGCCTTGTTATTAGCTCATGATACTGTGGCCCAGAAGGATTATGAGCCCTTGCTTCCACCCCTGTCAGAAAACATCCCTGAAAATGAAGAGGCCATGAGGATTGTCTGTCTGGTGAAAAACAAGCAACCCCTTGTAATGTTCAATTTCACTTCCATTTTAATTATATTCGTTCAGTTTGTTTACTGTATTTCCATTCATATCGTATCTTCCTGCTCCTTCAGGGCAGCTGGCCATCTTAGATAGACTATGACAAGCTTATCACTCCCCAGAGTCTCACTGGGCAGTTGATATTCCTTCCCCATTCCTCTTATGTTTGAATTTTTATTTTGCTCATTTATGTTTGCTTTAAAATATGAAAAATGTGTAGGACACAAGCATGGCACTGACACGTGTTGAGTTCATGAGAACAAAACAGGTAAAATGCAGCCTGCCCTATTTGGTGTTTAGTGTAATTCTTTTCTGAGGAAAAGATAATTATGGCTAGAATCTTGTACCGCTTATCTGAGAGTAAGGTTCACATGTCCAAACAGATCTATGCAGACATGCATAATGAACTACAGTTACTCGGATTATATCACTTGCTTATGTCACCTAAAGCAGTCCCATTGGTCCCATGGAACAGGAAAAAAGAAAATCTATGCCAAGCCAATCCCATATTGTTATCAATGTAGGAAATGACACTGACAGGTCTATTAAGTTCCCAGAGTCAAGCTCAACTGTATGGTGCATAAATGTAGAAAGGTGTGTGAAGTGGAGGCTATGATCTTAATATCTCTACAGGCTCTTTCTCAACAGCCACTTCCAGTATACCAACACTCACCAAGTGTGCACCTTCTTTCCATGTTATTCATTTGTTCAGTAGGAAGCAACTCTTCCTTTCCTCCCTCTTCCCCAGGGTGCCACCATTAAACGCCACGAGCTAACAGGAGATATTACGGTAGCAAGAGTAATCCATGGAGGTCTGGCAGATAAAAGTGGTAAGGTGAATTTAATGCATCTAAAAGTGAAGAAATCACTGGGGAGGGGCAGGAGATCATTTTTAATATGTCCTTGGAAAGTTCTGTGCGTGTTCTTAAATGTTCTAAATGTGCTTCTTACTAAATCTTAGTGAAGATACTCTAAATTGTTTTATTATGATTAACTTCCTTCTGCTTATCCCATATTTGCTTTTAGGAGGCAGGGGTTTGAGAGATAGTATAAAAGACTTGGAAGCACTTCTGTTGGGGGTCGTGTTCCCCAGATAGGGAGATGCATTAGGCCAAGTCAGTGTGTTGTGTTGTGTTGTGTTGTGTTCATCATATTCAGGAGCAACTGGGGATACTGGAGAGATTTCTGTATCTGTGGCTGGAACGTCTCTGCACCACTTGGACTCCTAATTGTCCAGGGTTCTAAACAGCGCATGGTCTCCTGCTCCCCTCAGCTGCCCTCTACACCTGGAGACCAAAGTGGAGGGGGCAAGCTATTGAGCTGAAATCTGCTCTTCCTCCTTAAAGACCACCTGCTTTAAGCCTGATTAAAATGGGGTTAGGATAGTCAGACACACAACTGTCTGTATTGAAACATTTAAAATTCGGGGGGGATAAACTCTAGGTGTTCCTTGGAAATCCAGAATATTTTTGTTCTCCAGTTCTCTGATGAGTGGTTTCATATCATTGCCATTTTTGTTGTAGGATTGTTATATGCTGGAGACAAACTTGTAGAGGTGAACGGAATCCCAGTGGAGGGCCTGGAACCAGCGCAAGTAATACACATTCTGGTAATCACAATCAGTCTTCTACTCTTTAAACACCACTTGATGAGAGTATGTAATCAATGCAGAAGTGCATGCTTGGAACATAAAGTACATCCTCCACAGTTACGATTTGAATGGCCTGAAGGAAAGAGCTATATAGCACTTTCTACCATTTTTCATAGACCTCTCACAGCCGTGCAATGTAGCGATTGCCACAGATTTGTCAGTCCCATTTTCCCTCCTGCAGACTTTTGTTTCGACTGTCCCAAGGAGCAAGGAGGCACATATTCATATTTCCGTTTCTGTAGGAAGCACTTTTTTTTCTTTCAAGGGGTGTGTGTGTGTGTGTGTGTGTTGTTCCCCCCCACACACACACCTTTCCCCGCCTGCTGCTTCTGTCTGCTGTTTGCATATTAATTTGGGGGAAAGGAGGACCCTTGTGGCAATTCATTCCAAGCCACCAGAAGAAGGGGCTGTGCAATCTCATTCCTTCCTCGGATGCAACTAATAGCTGCTGCTTTGTTTTTCAAACCCTTTTCCTTACTTTTGCAGTTTGATGGCTAACATTTACAGACAGACAGGAATATGCATATACAGTATATGGAAAAGAATATCATCTTGGATTTTATCCTTCCTGTCACAAGGACATTCTAGTCACAGAATGATAAATGTGTTGATGATCAAATTCAGTTGGCAACAAAAGTAGGCAAAGTGCCAGTAGATGCTGTTTTTCTGAATTCTTATAGGCTCTGTCCCAGAGCACCATCATGTTCAAGCTGATTCCAGGTTCTGCTCGAATCATCAGCAATCAAACAACAGTAAGATGCAATGCATGGATGTATTTACTTTGCTTCCCATGGTTAATACAGGAATCCCTCAGACTTAGCACTTAGTCAGCATGAAGTTTCTTGATGAGGAGAGGAAGTGTTGGCTTTAATCATTCTTACACCTGTTAGATCTAATCAAAGATCCACTTTATTTCCATAGTAATCAGCAAGATGCCACGAGCAAGATCTTCGGGCACCTATTCCACAACAGCTAGTAACAGTTCCCAAGTACCTTGAAGGACCAATGTGAACTACTCCACCAACTGTTGAGTTGTGTTAGACAGGAATAAGAACAGAAAAAAATAGTCTTCCATCACTGCTCAGCCAAAACAGTCCCCAGAAAAATTTGCCTTGCCTGCAGACGAATAGCTTTTCTATACTGTGCAAACAGCTTCTTGCTTAGCCAGCCCATTGACCTCCAAGATTATTTTATGTTCTCATTACTGTTTACGAGTTAATATCTATTGTCATGTTTTGTCTGCAGTTGTGTCTTGGCTTCTTAAAGCTGACCTTTGATTGTTTGCAATAGTGAAACTTTTGCCAATTTATTTCCTTGTATTCGTGCCAAGAGCTGCATGGCTTGCTAACGAAATGCAACTCCCCGTAATAAGAAGAAGCCTTCTGTGCTCTGTGTGCATCTTCTAGCTCTATGTGCGAGCAATGGGGGATTACTGCCCACTTCGGGACCCTGTCATTCCATGCGTTGATGCAGGATTGCCATATAAAAAGGGAGAGATTCTTCAGATTGTAGACCAAAAGGACGTCCTCTGGTGGCAGGCAAGGAAAGTCTCCAACCTCAAAGCCTGTGCTGGACTCATCCCTTCCAGTCACCTTCTGAAAAGGTATGGAAAATCAGGAGGTCTCTGTTTATGCTAAAGGGTAGCATGCTGTGATTCAACTTACATAAGAGGCCCCTATCAGCATGCAGGAAAGCGGTACGGGCATCTGAAGCAGTTAAAATGAACCAAAACGATAAGCAAGTTTCCTACATAAAATAATACATTGCTGAACAAAAATGGAAAGCATATCTATTTTCCCATGGCAGAAAAGGATGGAAATAGGCAATCTCGCTGAATTAACTAAATAACAGCGAATTCCCCTTACCTGGCTGTGGGCAAATTCTAAAACCCATTGGCAAATTTTCTTCCCATCTATAATTCACTCGCAGCCAGCCTTCCCTTCTTGCCATGCAAGAATGGCAGCAGCTCCGTAAGTGTGGTTCCCTTATCTCTGTGCTTTGGAATAACAGCCTATAGTGGTTGATAATGTATAAACGAAACCTGATGTGACATCACTACATGGACTCGGTTACCTGATCTTCAGGCAACCAGCACCTGTGCAGAGCATGCTTTATGACCTTGGCCCACTGGCAGGTTTCAATAGGCTGGACAGAATTAGACTCTGTACCACAAAGGTCAAATCCTCCTGTCTTCTGTCTTTGAGTGAGCGAGTAAGTGAATTATATATGATTTATATAGCTGCCCATCTCACACACATGACTCTGGGCAGCTTAAGGATTGAAACAGACAAACCCACCAAACATAATCCCCAGCACCCAAGGATAAACAGTTGACCCCTCTCATCATCAATAGTAGCACAGCGCACCTACCACCCGACCCACATACCTGGGGAAACAGCCACATCTTCAATGTCTTGTGAAAGGCTAACAGGGTTGAGACCATCCAAATCTCCAAGTGGATTTTGCTCTATGGGGCAGGTGCTGCCATTGAGAAGGTACCTGTTAGGATCAGGGCTAACTTTAGGCTAAGACCAAGAAGGCACAGGCTTAAGGTGGCAAAGCTTAGGGGGTGCCAATACCACCCCTCCTTCCAAATCATTGTAAAAATGCAAAATTTTACATCAGCAGGAGGTGGCACCATCAGTCAATGTGCTCTAGGGATGCCATATACTCTTGAGCTAGCACTAGTTAGGATGTAGAGGAATACAGAAGATCTCATGAAAAGAGAGCTTTGCTGAAAGAAGCACTGCAGTCCTTTCTTCATGAACTCTAGTAATCTTGGGATGATGATGATGATGATGATGATGATGATGATGATGAACGAGAAGGAGAAGGAGAAGAAGAAGGAGAAGGAGAAGGAGGAAGGTGGAATTATAATTTCTGGCTCTGCACTCAACCAGCCAACTGTTTTAGAAAAGGCAGTCTTCCTTTCTCCAGGAGAGAATTTCTCCTCCAAGGTTTGCACCCACCACTGGAGCCAGATGAGGATGTGACTCATGTAGCAACAGGTGAAAGTCATCCTGCTTAAGAGTGTACAAGTAAGACTTGGGGAAATTTGGTTTTGAATTCCTTTCCAGCCATGAAATTCACCATAAGATCATAGGAATCCCTTATCTAGCCAGAAGCTATTGAAATCTTTTTCTAATACTGTAATGTTAGAAAATGTTCCCTTCTTCTATCTAGAAAACAGCGAGAATTCTGGTGGTCTCAGCCCTTCCATCCCCACACTTGCCTCAAGTCAACAATCTGTGAGTATAATAAATTCCTGATGATGAGGTGTGCATGGGACTGTTTCTACAATTAATATGATGCCCTAACTCTATGATTTCTCTGCAGCACAAATTAGACAACTATAGATTTAGGACCAAAAATGCTATAGTTTGAATTCCAAACCTGTTAACAAACCTGTCAGTCTAGGAGCAGGATTACCTAAGACTATTTAGTCTTAATCACAAGGGAGAACTGTTGGGATATCATTTGCTATGCACTAGTTTAAAAAGATATACATTTTATCAGAATAATCTCTGTGTTTTTTACTTAGGCATAGAATTGTTCATTCATGTGCTTGATGGTGTATATTTTTTTTCTTTTTTTTATGAATTTGCCATGAATAGTGAATACTGTGGAAGAAGGTAAGTAATGCTAATTGGGTTCCATAAATTTCTCTCTATATATTTCTTTAGCTAAACTCTCCAGACTAGCCCTACGTAAGATTGTAAAACTCTCTCGAGATACACTATTCAGAGTGCTATGAGAAGGTAGGGATGGAATTTGTCTCATAATTGAATGGTTCTCTTCAAATATATCACTTGGAGGAATATTCTATATCAGAAGTTCCTTCCTTGCTGTCTAAATGGTGTAATATAGTGGCGACCAGATGATTTCAAAAGAATCAAGCATATACTAACACCAAAATGTTGATCTAATAATAATTTTATAGATATGCAGACACAATTTCATAGAAGTCCACAAGCACATATCCAGCATAGAATTAAATGTTTAATCAAGCAGCTTTAGAAATACTATTTGCAGAAAACAAAACGTATGACCATAATTGTTTCCTCTAGCCCCTGCAACAGCAAATGGACCTGTACTCCATATATAGGTAGTCCTTGCTTAACAACTGCCCTGTTTAGCAACCGTTCAGTTACGATGGCACTGAAAAAGTAACTTTATGACCGGTCCATGCATTTATGACCGTTGCAGCATCCCACGGTCATGTGGTCGCCATGTGCACACTTCACAGCTGACTTCCTACAAGCAGAGTCAATGGAGAAGCAGGCAGTAAAATCGCAAATTGTGGTCACGTGTCTCGCTTAACAACCACAGGTGACTCGCTTAACAACTGCAGCAGAAGTGAGGTCATATGCCTGTTGCAGTCATGTGATACCTCACTTAACAACCAAGTTGCTTAATGATGGAGTTGCTGGTCCCAATTGTGTCTCGTCTCGTCTCGTCTCATGTCAGAAATGCAGGAATTGGAAGGGAGATCATTATTAATCTAAATTTAAAAATTTTTAAAAACTTTAATAAAGATATAGATTTATATAATTCTTGCCCAATGCCAGGCCATGTTGATGGCAAAGGCCCAATTGTGTCATTAAGCCAGGACTGCGTGTGTGTATAAAACACACACACACACACACACACACACACACAGCATGAAAGTGTCTTTTCACCACCATCTTTGGCCAATATTGTCTATGAAATGAAGCAACCAAACAAGCTAAGCCATCTTCATGATGCTTCCCTCAGTGGCCTCTTTATTCACCCACAGGACTGCATTTAGCAATACCGAGTTGGAAATCTTCTTGGGCAACAAGATTTCCTCTTGCTCTCTTCCTCTTGCACCATTCTGTCCACCCATCTCTCTGACACTTCCACTGAAACAGATCAAGGGAATAGAGGGCAAGATAACTCACTTTTTCTAGAAATGGAAAAGTTGAGATTGGCTTATGATTGTACAGCTTGAAAGAGGTTTTATAACTACCTCAGAGGAAACACATCCCAACTGCAAGGAGGCACTGGCCATCTTCTTTAACCATGGGGCTAATCCCATCCTGGCTCATTTAATCAATAAGCTGTTCTGGTTCTTCCCTCAACAACTTGGTGAAAGTGCAGAAAAGCAATGGTGGCCTTTTCTGTGTGGATGCAACAAAGCAGAGGAGTCAGTATGTTTTGCTCCTTTCAATGTTGGAGACTTCAAAAGGGCATTCAAATGAGCCTCATTTTGTTCTTGATCTGTTCCATCCAAGTGTTCTTCCATTTATATTCCAGCTGATGGCCATCAGAATAATCTTTGCTTTAGTAAAAAGAAAGTCATTATACAATGTTGTACATCATGGTACTATATGAACTAGTAGAAATATGATAAAAATTGGTCATGGGGTAGATACATTATTGTTTCTATATTTGTATGAGATCTCTGAAAAGTCTGAGAGCCTGACATACGTTTCCTTTCCCTTGTCTGCAACCTACGAGAAGATGACATGCAGATTGATGAGAAGTGTGTAGAAACAGGTAATCGTTTCTAGTTTTGATGCACGGGAGCTGTGCCTTTCATTAGTGCAGTTTAAAGTGATCAAAATCCCAATACGGAGACCCAAAAGAAGATCCATTTATAAGTGAAGTTGAACAAAATGACCTCTAGTAGAAGTTTGTGTATGTTGAGAGACCTATAAGCAGAGCTATAACTCTAGTCACACCAACTGTTGCTTAAGCGAAAGAGAACCTTCAGTGTAGAAAGCTGCATTTGTGTAGCCCGACTGCTCAGGTCCTTCCGTAGATACTGTTGGTGCTGGATTTAGAGACCTCCCTACCTATTTGCCAGCTTTTGACTTAACTCATGCTGCCATGCCCTGCAGCTTTGCTTCTGGATTTTTTTGGGGTCATGATCCTGTTTTATGGTTTTAACTTTTGTAATTCTGAACAGTTTTATTGCTTTGTTTTAGGGGGTTTTTTTAATGGAAATGCTAAAATATGATATAAATAAAAAACTTAAAATCTGGCATTGTGCTTTTGAATCACTTTTGTAACAGTGGCACAAAGAATGCTTTTGAGCTAATAATAAAGGAGTTTTCGTAAACACAATCCTTCTATTTTTCATGTTGCAATAAAAAGCATTAGCCAAAGCCATCTCATACTGTTGACCCCAACAAGATCTATCACTGTCTGCAGAATGCAGTTCAAGCTGAGATAAGAAATGTGGGGGAATTAAGTCCTCCCTAATACCTCTGCCATTGTCCAGTTTGGAACTCATCCCACCACACAAGTGCTTTTAAGCAAACACCAGAACCCATCATGGAACTTCCCTAAGGATATGTAATTTAGTCTTACAAACAGAGATTAGAAGAGGATGTAAGCATCTCATTGCATCTTCCTATTGCTGCATTGATGGGAAATCCTTTCTGATGTGTTAGGTTGTAATTATTTTTGACAAACGTAGCACTGAAATGAAATTCATTTGCTATTTTTGTTCCCTGGGTGATTTTAAAAGATGAGGAGACCTTTGAGTCTGGTAAGTTCCTGCAATGTTCTTTGCTAATTGTAAGAATTTCAGAATTATGTAATATAGGGATTAAATAAATGCTCCATTTTTGTGCCTGTATGTCTATGTGTGTATTTATGATAGATCTTTTCTGAACCAGTCTGGGTATTTTTATAACCAAGTCTAGCAAATGTGAAACAAATTGGCTTCTTTTTCTCAAAGCAATCATTCGGACTTGAATTACAGTGAAAATTGTAGAGCTATGCGAGAGACAGGGAAGACAGCTGGAAGCTAATGAGATTACATTACATAAGCGTAATTGAATGGATAATCTACTTTATTATTCTTGATAACGAAGAAGGATCCATTTTGATGCTTCCCTATCAGAGTAAATATGCACGTTAAAATCAAAAATAGTACAGACCAGAGGCATATCTGTCTGCACAAGGAGAAATGAGATTTTTAAAAGTTGCGATGCAAGATTATGCTACCTTTTCTAAGAAATCCTTTAAAAAGCAGATGCTTTTTATTGTGAAGCATCTCTTGAGGTTGTTTTCCTTCAAACTGTTCAGGGAGATTGAAGTGATGCATTTCAGTCATTCTTGTGGATTTCCAGGGCTTGTATACAAAAGACCCCAGAGCACAATGGGGGAAGGCAAATCTAAATATCTTACAAAAGATGAAATCCTAGACGATTAAAACTGCTGTAGCTGGGCTGGGAACTGATTAGCCTGTTCAATCTTAAAGGACTCATGGGGAAAGCTAAGATGAAAAGACTGACAGTAATGGAGTTATTTTTAAAATGATCAGACCATGGACAAAGAATGAAGTGAAATCTGGAAACAAAAAAGGCACGTATCTTAACAGGATATAAGTTGAGAATGTCTGCCTTGGGCTGATGCTGAAGCTAAGTCTGAGAGTCAAGGTGGATGTATGTGCTAGTTTTGAAGGCACTCGTAAACATGTGTTGAAGGCACTACTGAAAATATTGCAAACTTTGAGTTTCAGAAACTTCATCAAACTGATTACAAAAAGAAATAGGGAAGGGTGGGTGGTTGATTGTAGAGCCATGTCTGCCCCAGACTGATGTGATTAGACAGAGAGCCCTTAAATCTATAAATAGGGGTTTTAGCAAGCACAGAGTCCCCAAGTTGCATGTCTGAAGATATTTCATTCTTACAAGTAACCATGTTAATATACGGTATAATAGACATGGCTGCGTGATCAGAGATTTCTCCTCTTGGGCTCTCCCTTCTTTTCTTCCGCTACTCATGTTTATCAGGCAAACTAAATTCTTGCAACTCAAAAACTGACACTGATTTTGTGCAATTCTCCCAATAAAGTTTTATCTGTATGGATTTTGCTTTCTCACAGCTAATGATGCTGCTAGTTTTTCGTTTTGTTTTTATTTTTTTGTAAAAGTTGCCAACTATGCTGGTCTGGTCATACTGAATAATCTATTTGTTTTTCTGTCTTGTATCATGAGTGGATTTGAACTCTTTTAATTTGAGCTTTCTTATCCTTCTGTTTTATGCAACATACCAGAGGAACTTAAAGAAGGTAATTTATTTCTTTATCTTCTAGACTTTAAATTACAGGTAACTGATCACTTTTTGAAAAAGTAGGCCACTAATCATTACACCCTGCTAAAAATATTGGGGGCTTCTGTATAATGAGCATGCTTCTCCTAGCAAGGACAGATGAATATATGCAGTTAACTTATTCTACAGGATGGACATTAAGACATGTTTGGCAATGAAATCTTATTTAATCGTTTATGAGCTAACCAACTATCCTGAATGTAGTGTTCTTCGTATAAGCTGAGATGCTACACTTACTTCTTTTAATTAATTAATTAATTAATTAATTAATTTATCAATCATATTTATATATGAACTCATGTTCATCAGGCAGACTAAATTCAAGAAGATTTCTTGCTATGTCCATTAATTATAGAGTGAAGATGTTAGGACGGACACACTTACAGTATGCTAATGTCCTTCCACTTTGGCATATTTGATATGAAGTTACAGCAGCCTTCCCAGCTAGTGTTGCTTGCTGTTTGTTGTGCAAAGAAATCAAATACAGGTTGCCCTCACTTAGCGACTGCCTCTACGGTGATCATTTGTAGGTACGACGGTGATGAAAATGTAACTTTGCAACCGATCCTCGTATTGATGACCTTCGCAGGTCTGTAAAGCAAAGGAAAGCTGAAGTTAGATCATAAGCACATCATGGTTTCACTTAACAACAGCTTTGTTTAATGACCGAGTGGCTAGTCCCAATTGTGGTCACTAAAAGAGGACTACCTGTAATGGATTAAATGTCTCCACTGCCCAGAAAAGGCAGGAATTGTGATTAATGAACTTGTGGGACATGCCTGCTTTCTTCCAGGTCATTTCTGGCTTTCATCCAGGGCAACTTACAGAGTTTGGGTCCCGTGGGGAAAGAATATTAATAAAGAAAGTTCTATGATAGCAAATTACACAAGTTGAATACAGGCTGTGTCATCCATTATGGAACTGGCATCTTTATGGCTTTGGAAGTCAGCTCAGAAAGGTCATACTTTAATGCCTTTTCTCCCCCTTCCTTTCCAAATTCAACTGCCACCTTTAGTCTTTGACCCCACATTCAGTAGACTAATTTATAGACGTGCTTACTGCAAATGGATCCTATATACTGCGTTTTATATAGGTTGATATCCTTTAGGAAACTATTATTCACCATGAATAACAAACCTAAACGAGAATCAAAAGAGAGTGGCGTCTGAATTTGACATCACAGAATAACCTGATAATATTTTAAAAATCAAATGCTTAACATTTATTGTTGAAAGACCTCTGCTGCTTATGCTTTTTTTTAAAGGCCTCTTTTGAATGCTGGGTTAGTAAATTGGTCTTTTCCTTTCAATGGAAATATTATGAATTAAAATTATATTTCTTGTATATGAAAGAATAAGGACATTGCTACAGTGCTTATTCTTTCTTTTGTATCTCTATCTCCCATTTCAGAAGAAGAAGAATTCATTGGGTCTGGTCAGCCGGTCTTCATTAGTACGTAGCTAGTTCTGAGATTGAAGAATCGGCGTTCGGGGTCACTGGGCTACTAAGTAGTTTGTGTGTGATGCGTGGTATCGGTGCTTTGTTCCTGAGTACCCCTTTACTTACTTCCGCTTTGCTATTGCTCTGCAGAATTCAAAGAAGCCAAATGTAGGTACTCTTTTGAAGTCCTGTATATCCTTTCCCTGACACTACCTCTAATTCTCACAACTCCTTCCTATGAATAAAAAGGATAAAATTTCCCCCAATTTTAGAAGCTTGCAACTAACTGTTTAGTTAGAAAGACATACGAGTTCATGTGGAGCCATTAATAACAGTCAAGAGAATTTTATTACAGGCTAGTTTCCAAAATACAATGGAGATATGAAAACTGTCAAGTTAGAATTGGTGAAAAATACATGAAGTTTATTGCTCGATCTTGCTAAGATAAATGTAATGGGGCCAGGCACTCCGAAAAACCACAGGAATTAGATCTGAACAAAATATACATCTCACTTTAGAACTGCAATCTTTCAGTAAGCATCGAATGATCCAAGGGTAAGGCATTCCTTGTGAAGTGAAGCAGTTGGTAATAGCCACAGACAGATGGATCAGAAGTCCCTTGTTTGTGTTGCATGGTTCTGTAGTTCCAAAACAAAAGGGAGAAAGGAAGAGCAGCAGGTTGATGCTGTAGCAGAAAAAAAAATCAGGCAATAGACAGAATGTCCAAATAAATGGTTGAGGATGGGGGTCAGAATCGCTGAACAAGGTAGTTTAGACAGACTTAAGGACAATTGTTTGATGTCCTTAAGTCTGGTAATTTATGGTAAACTTCTGCTGCCCTTCCCCCATAGGGACTGTCCTAATATTGAGTCACTTGGTGCTAACACAGAACTGAAACTAGGCTTTTGCACCCTAGTAAAGCCTCTTATCTGGATCATCTGGTGGTTACCAAAAGCCAACTTGTTAGCACTGATATGCAGTTTTTATGAGGTTGGGATTCTGTGCTTTCACAGAAGTTTAATTCCATTACATTTTGTTGAAATAAGCAACCAAATCCAGCAACTTACATGGCAAGTGGGAACTTCCATGATTGAATGATCATGTGTAAACCTTCCCCTGCAGAAAGGTTTATTAGTTCAGGAAGACCCAGTCAATGGCAAAATAGCAACTCCCAAGTATATCTGGCTTCTTCCCAACAATGGAAATATTTAATACCTAACATTTTTCAACCCCTTCATAGCACCAAAAATCTGCTACCTGAATCTGCAACCAACTTATCCTACTTAATACACCAAAGTAGCAGATACAGTATCCCTTATCTCTTCCAGAGAATCTGTTTCTTAGCTCTTTGGTTAAGAGTCATCAGCCTCCAAACTTTGGTGGCCTATGGAGGGGCTGAGGGTAATGGGATCTTAGGGAGGATTGGAAATTCAAAATCTTGGAACGCACATTGGAAGGGAACATCTGAAATGCCGCAAATATTGCAGGCTAGCCATAGGGTTCAGCGATCAGCTTTTAAGACCTGTATCTATCTACCTTTTTCAGCTGGGTTCCGGAGAAGTATGCGTCTGTGCCGTAGGAAATCCAACAACAGTCACCTGGCATGTTATACACATTGTCTCAACTGTTACTACAGTGCTGTTGCAGCACCTTATGAGGAGGTGGTGAGATATCAAAGGGACCTTGGTGATCCAAACAGATTAATTGTACTAATAGGTAAGGAGCAACGATTAAACTGTTCCTTGTTTTTTTAAAAAAAGTTATTATTGTGGCCAGAACAGAATGCATAAAAGAGAGAAAACTTGCATTAGTTCAAGGGAAAATAAACTTGTCATAGTACAGTAGTTAAAAAAACATGCAAGTAAATTGCATCTTTGGAGGACTGAGTCCTCATAATTCAGTGAGAAAACTTCAATTTGTATTCCTTATCTTAAGTTTCTTCTATGGAAAATGTCAAAGAAACATACTATCCTGTTGTATGTAATGCAATAACATATATTAAATGGTATAGAATTTCCACTCAGTGCTTAACTGGTTCTTTCATTAAATACTTAGGTCCTTCAGGTGTTGGAGTAAATGAACTACGGAGACAAATTATTGGTATAAATCCTCACCTGTTTCGAAATGCAGTGCCACGTATGTGATATTTTAAACCTTAAATCATACCAATAGAAGGAAAAGGAGCATCAGAATTTCACTAATTCTGATCTGCATATCAGCCTTCCATTATTCATAGTTACCACTGACTTTTCCCCAAACTAAGACAGGATTCAGAAGGGTATATCTCTCATTTTATGACAGATTTGGAGACCTAAGGACACTTTCTGATGGCATTGTTCTCAATATCTCCAACTATTTTAAATCAATATAAGATTTTTGTGTAAAAGAAGTTTCTTAATACATGCTGAAGTCAAAACCTTTCTCACTGTGGGATTAGATAATCACGATTGCTGCCTAAATAAAAAGGAAACTATCTGTCTTGTAGTTTTCCCCACTGGTACTTTCAATTCTTCAATAGGACCATGTAATTACTTCTCATTATGCATTCAGAACTGGAAGCAAATTCAATCAGTACGTCTTTCTTTTAAAAATTGTTCCTTTACATGCTCCACTTTGATTGTCCGAAAAAGCTAAGTACGTGTGCCCCATGTGAAAAAAGAGAAGACTCTGGAACATGTAGTTTTATTCAGAATCAGTTTGTGTGATCAGTTGAAATGATACAGTATTAATAATGGAATCAGTTACTGGCCCAACAACATGTTCAGTTTCTTGTATTTAACACAGGACAAATGTGATCACTGACCTGGCACCAAGTCATAATTTAAAACGTGAATGGGCCTTTCCACTCTTTTGCAATAGCGTAACAGGAGCAGAGCTCAAAAGAATGTTAGGCTTTCCCATTTTTTTCCTTTTTGGTCATACCTGGAGTCATTTCTGGAGATCCTCTGTTTGGGGGGGAGGGGCAGCTTTCCCAGTAATGCACATCAGGGTTAATGTATTTGGACTTTACAAAAAGAGGACCCTCTGGAAAGGAATTTGTTTTACCTATGTATATCCCAAGTAAGCAGCCCAATATAGTATTAAGTACTTAGCTTTACCCTAAAAGTCTCTTCCGGTCACTATTTAAATAGTCATAATTTGTCCTTCTCAAAAACAGATACGACCCGTGCTCAGAAGAGCTATGAAGAGAATGGTCGAGAATATCACTATGTACCAAAGGAAATATTTGAAAAAATGGTATACAATCATAGGTAATTTGTTTTTAGATTCACATTGTTTGTTCTTCTTTCATCAAGTTTCAAAATTCTGTGCCCAGACACCAATGTACACATTGTATGTGTTGCTGCAAAAAAGAAGGGAGGTAGGAAAAAAGTGACAGCATTGACTCCAAGTAAGAGCATGGGAGGGCTGAAGCAAAGAAGGAAGAAGGTATAGGTTGGAATAAGTAGGCAGGAAGCCACAGCTGGTTTGGGGACCTGAGATATTAGGGCGTGGTAGCATCTGAAACTCTGTAACTGAAGGCATGTAGAGGGCATAGTGAGCGGCCTTGAAGGAGGAGAGCTACTCCGAAGGCAACAGGCTTCAGCCCAGGGCAAGAAAATAACGTGAAAAAAACTAGTTCACACAGAGTAAAGGGAGGGAGGGGGAAGCACATTCCGACTTGAAAGATTCTGTTACAGTAAAAGTAGTCCTGACCTATATGACATTGGTTTCTTAGTCAGGTCTACTTTGTTGAGCTGACAAGGCAAGAGTGGAGAAGTGTTGTGAAGAAACGTGGCATGGTAGTGACCGTCAGAAGTAAGAGATAAGAAAGGCTATAAATATTCCAAGCTTTGGGAGGGATCTTTGGGAGATGCATCCTAGCTCTGAGGGGCCTTGTGCGGTGTGTAAATTATGTGCTCCTCGGTTATCAATAGAAACAGATTGCAATCCATCCTTTTTACCTTAAACCCGATTTTCAGTAGGTCTTGAGCGTAGAAATTAAAAATGCTATTTGTATTCAAATTTACAGAGTCCCCTTTGCTCAGCTCTTCTGTGTATTTAAGCACATAGAAAATATGGGGGAGGGTTTATTGCTTCCATTTTAAATGCAAATAATAAAATCCCACTTTATAAACAAACAAAACAAATGAAATTAATTTAAGCAATTTTCCCTCAGCCCAGCTCTTAACGCAGAGTGGGGCAGTCTGTGGCCATCAGGGTAATTTCAAAAGCCTTATTCAAGCCTTATTCAAGCAAATATGTCTCTTTTCTGGCAGTCCAGGTGAGACGCAGTTAGATAATGTAGCAGAGACAGTGAGAAGCCTCCCATCTCTGGCACTTGTCCCCCTCCACCCACTACATTCCCCCCCAAATAATGATGCTTTCAAAAGAAGAAGACTTCACAACCCCTAAGTAAAAATAAAGGAGTGCAGTAAAGAAAGTTTGGAAAAAAGAGAAGAGGTTGTCATCCTTTCCTGCATGTTTGAATAACAGTTCTTGCCTCCCTAAATATGTAAATGGGACTGCTGCCCCTTCGCATTCTGCTTGAACTGCAGTCCATGCTTTCTCGTGACATGATTAAAAAGTTCGTCAGTGCATGGCCTGTTTTACAGTCCGTGGTTTGAAATATTCTCTTCTCCCTCTCTACTCACCGCGTTTGCAGAATGTTGGAGTATGGAGAGTACAAGGGACACCTCTACGGGACAAGCATGGATGCAGTGCGTGTGGTGCTTGATGAAGGGAAGATCTGCATAGTGGATTTAGAGCCCCACGTGAGTTGTGGAGAACCCATAATGCCAGAGGTTCAGGGGACCAATCTTGAGTCTGGCCTTGAACACTTTTTGTTTTTTGGTGCCTTCAAGTCAACGTAGACTCCTGGCAATTGCCTGGATGAGTCCCTGCAGTTTTCTTGGCAACATTTTCAGAAGTGTCTCCTTTCTAGAGATGAGAGACAATGACTGGCCCAAAGTCATCCAGCTGGCTTTGTACCTAAGGCGGGACTAGAACTCACGGTCTCCTGGTACTTTAACCACTACATCAAACTGGCTCTCTCATGAACACTATAGGAAATAAATGAATACATTCAAATAACATTTATTCAGGGTTCTTCAATAAGTTAATTGGCACCAAGCAGTGCACTAACCATCCCCACAGATCATAGAAGATCAATAACTACCAAATTGAGCAGGTCAAAGCTTTCAAATATCTTAGCATCTATTTTCTGTCCATTTCTTCTTGTAAGCTTCACTCTTCAAACTCCGCTTTGCAAGCCCAAATGGCATCTACTGCATTCATTAGATATTCAGCCCATAACGATTACTATATGCCTGCAGCAATTAAACTTTTTAAAGCTAAAGTGCCAAGTGTTTTGTTGTATGGAGCACAATCTTGCATTTATAAGGTTATCTGTGCCTTAGAAGCTGTACAATCTACATTTCTAAGATTCTTACTCCAAATTCCTTATACAGTTGCTAACGTGTTTCTCTGGATAGAACTCAGCTTTATCTCAGCCAAAGCTCAGTCAAAGCTCCATTATGATTCTGCCAGTTGAAGTATTGGCTTAAACAAATTTGGGGAGGTGAATCACTAGCCCAAACAGTCTTCTTGGAAGAAACAAATAATAGATAGCTTGGCTCACTATGGGTTTACCTCCCCAGTCAGTTATCCATGCTAGGCTTGGATGAAGCCTAGAGAGAGCTCAAGCCAAGAATGTTAGGTCTTCATTTACAAAGAGGCAGAAGCAACACATCTCATCAGTGCTACAATGAACTCATCCACTCCCCTTTTACAATTCCCCAATACCGGTATCATTTATTAGTCCCATCTCACAGGAAGGCCTTCACATTGGCGCACTTGGATGCTCTCCCCTCAATTATACTGTTGGGCAGATACAGTGGTATCCCTTACCAATATCATTTGTGTATCTGCTCAGTCTTTGAAACTGAGACATTAGCACATGTGCTTCTGAAATGCCCTACTTCTGTATGTTTGGCCTATGACTGTATATTTTAGTAATCTAAAAACTCTGCAGTAAGGTGATTGGGGTAAATAAATACATACTATCAAATGTCAGGAATAGAAATAATAATATTCATTTAAAGGTTTTAATGTGTTCAAGAAAGATAATGATTTTAATATAATTATAATTAATCGTTTCTGAACAAAGTACAGACTAGGAATTATGAGTGACACCATTTTTGTCACAGATATTCTTGAATTATTATAAATTCTAAAACCAGTCCTATTAAGTTAACACATTAAACTATCTGTTTCTAAATTATAGCTGTTACCTTTTAATATTCAATTTTTTCTTTTTAATGCAAAAACTGGGCAGAATAAGTATAATTTGTATGCCTGCTTTTGTTTTTTATCTTGCAGAGTATTCACTTGGTTCGTACTCATGAACTGAAACCCTACATTATATTCATTAAACCATCAAGTGTGAACTGCATGAAGCAGACTCGGAAAAATGCTAGGAAAATCACAGACTATTATGTGAACATGAAATTTAAGGTGAGATTTGAGTGAGGAAATTAGCAATCAGGTTTGCATGGCTTTATGTTAACCATACCCACCACTTTGATTTCTTCATCATGCTTTCTGAGTGAAAATATTGTCATTTCAATGTTTTAAAAGGGAAGCAATTATAACGTTGACTTATCTGTTATTACATTAACAAATATGAATGAATTCAGGAGAATAATGCACTGATTTTAACAAGTTTTGACCTGATTTTGTTGTATAAGATATCAAAACTAGCATATGAGCCTTTCTCACTTGCATCTAATTGCAGCATAACTATGCCCCAGAATCCATTTTCTCTGCTATGTCCTCATGATGTTGCCTTCATATGATCTCCAGCCTATGTCTGAGAAAACCTAACTCATCTTTAGCTATACCCAAGTGAAATCATGTTTACCCTTACCTTGACAGTTTTGTATCAATCTGACATGCTTCACCAACCATTGGTCCAGTAAGGTGACCTTTAAGAAGTGAGATTACCCCAGTATCTACAGGTAGTCCTTACTTAACGATAGTAATTGGGATTGACAACGCCATCGCTAAGGGACATGGTCGTAAAGCACAACATCATGTGACTGTGCCAACTTATGATGACCGTTGTGGCAGTCCCAGGTGAATCCCACACGGTCGCAGCATCCCACAGTCACGTGATCACCATTTGCAACTGCTTGCCAGCGTCCCCATAGACTTTGCTTGTTGGAAGCCAGCAGTGAAAGTCATAAATGATGATCATGTCACTGTGGGACACTGTGACTGTGATAATAGTGAGCCAGTTGCCAAGCACCCAAATCACGATCTCATGACAACGGGGACACTGCAATGGCTGCAGCTATGAGGAGCCGTCATAAGTCCCCCTGATTCAGTGCCATTGTAACTTCAAACAATTGCTGAATAAGTGGCCATTCAACAAGGACTACCTGTATTGGCCACTTTAGGTTGGTGCAGCCATACTACCTTCCCTCCAGTCCCTGAGCACCATCATCCAGGGCATTCAGCTTCAGGCAGCAAAATAGTCCACTTCTTTTAAATGGGGCTCCCCCTTGCACATGCTAAGTCTCTGAGTCAGTCTCCAGCTTGGAGACCTGGATCAGCCTGAGCAGCATCTGACTAAGGGTTGTAGGATGGGGGCTACATGGAGTTAGCTCCTACCTCACTGCTTCACAGCTTAACTCTCCTTATACCCATCAGTTGTCCAGGCTGCTTTTGAACACAGGTTTAGTACTCCCCCATGATAGCATAAAAGCCATGCCCAAAACTATCAGTTGATAGTTAGGCTTTGAATACCCACACTTGCACAAAACCAGAGTGACTTTTAACATATGGCTAAGCCTGCCAGTAGAAGCATCTGTCAAAGCTTGCCTCCTGCCCCAGCCCCAGCCCACATTTAGGGGAGTGATTGGCAGATGTTTTCCACTAGCTGGTGACATTCAGTGGGAGGGGAGGGGAAAAAGCCATAGGATCCACCAATCCCTATCCTTAACATGACCTATATACTGCTTATGCATTCCAAAGAAATAAATGATAGCATCATTTGTCAGCATTGTGCCTATGGCAGGATTGGCATTACCAATGGGAATTACTGGGATATTTTTCTGTTTGCTCAAGGTCTTTCAAGTAGCCCTTTAACTACTAAGACCTTGAGCAAACCATGAGGAGGAGGCCTCTATCTCTTTGCCCCTCTTTGAGTATGAATTGAGAGTTCTTTGACTGTAGAGATGAACCACATATTTGGTCTGTTTTTAAATACAAAGATAAGCCTTTTCTTTATCCACTTGAGAGTACCTTGATTCCAATTCCATTGTTGGTTTTCAAGTCTTTTGTCTTCTCTTTTATGGGGGTCAAATCAGAAGTCAGCAGTTTTCTAGGTGGTGCTCAAGAATAAGTGAATCTATGATTTCTTTAGTAGGTACAGAACATGGCTTATGATTGTGGCTTATCAAGAAAGCAGCAAACTGGAGTTCTTTCGTAGTGTATAAACAAACTATGGCTCAAATTGTCTTCTTTTCTATATCCATGCCTGCTAGTAAGAGGAACCAAGCTGAAGCAATGAAGCAGCAGGTACAACCATGCCAGCTCATTATTTTACTGTGATCCCCCTCCAGGAAGAAGACCTGCAGGAAATGGAGGAGTCAGCTAAAAAAATTGAAACTCAGTTTGGACAATTCTTTGATCAAGTGATTGTGAACGACAATTTACAGGAAGCCTGTCTGCAGCTACTCTCTGCTGTGCACCAAGCCCAGGATGAGCCTCAGTGGGTTCCAGCCACATGGATGTGCTCAGGCTCTCAGGACTAGCCCATTTCATGGGATTATGGCTGGGTAATTGTGTGCAGAACCCAGCATTCTGGGGAAGATCCTGTTCTTCTTCCTAAAGGCACCAACCCAGCCACTGTAGGGGCGGTGCACCCGTTTTCTGGCAATAAATCTTTTGAAACTTTCATTGGATTTCTAAGACTGGGGTTGCTGAAAATATAAACATATTTTTAGTTCAAGGGAATCTGGAAAGGATTAACAAAAGCTATTACAAAGTGCAAGTATATTGGCTGCATTTGCCTGGCACATAAGCTAGGACAGAGGCCATATTCATTTAAAAAAAATAATTTTATTAAATATTATAATTGCAAGACATAGGCCATTTTCCTCAAGGATAATCAGGGGGCACCGATTCTGGGAGTAGGCCAGGTGTTAAGCAGAACTGATAGGACCATTTCCTTCATTTCCATCCAGGACACTCCAGGGAATGTTTAGAACATCCTCCACGCAGGCTTGTTCCAAATAGCTTGCCTGTAGAAAACTTTAAATTAAGCTAAGAATTGGGAGTTGCCTTCTCCTCCTTTAAGCTGTGAACAGTAGCTTAATAAACCACAGAGCACACGTCATTTATTTTAATTCCTTCTCAATTCATGCAAGCAGGCAAACAAAGCAGGAAAGGAAGAGAGATTTATTTAGTCTTAACCCAGGATTATGATTTGTTATGCCCCCAAGGAGCCAGGATTTATAAACCAGCATTAAATCTTGGTTTATATTGATTTGTTAAGTCATAATACATGGTTTACAGTGTCATAAATGCAGCCACCCTCATGTAGCATTTTTCAGCATTATATATTAAGCAATTCTGGATCAGAAAAAGACACTCTGATGGTATAATCAGAGATGATGTAATTGTTTAAAAATGTGGAATTTTGGACATTCCTTCCTTCTTAAGCATAGGAGATGTTGAGGGAATTGTGGCAGTTTTTGACCTGCTTTTTGACTAATAGCACAGTCCTCAAACAAGAATGAAATTTGGAGGAAATAGCGCTTTTTGGCTCTTTCACTGATTCTTCCAGTTAGCAAACAGCACACTTCTAGCAGCATTCACATCATAATTACTGTGTCATCATTTAATTTTTTTTCTCCAGAAGCCTGTATATTTGGTAGTAAAAGGCACCATGTTAAGAAGACGTGAGGTGCAATTATTGTACCTTGTCCTTTAAACATCAGGAGAAGTGTGTTAGTGCAAAATAATTAAGAGGGAAAGAAGTCTATATTATGAAGGATGAAGATTTTGGGGAAGATGTCACTTCTCAAATTCAATTTAATATCAGGGTTTCAAACTTGATTTATTACACCATAAGATATAAGAGTTTAGGATATGCAGTTGTCAGTAAGCTAAACAAAAACATAGCTATATTTCTTTAACAAAGCAGGGCAGCAAAAATCAATATTAAACAAAACTAAAAGTTCTTATTTCTCCAGATACATTTAGTGACCCTTAGTGACAAAACACTAAAGTATTAGCCATATTTGATTTCTTATAAATTGTTTAATGGACTGTTAATATTGCTTTGGTAATTTGTTTCATTCTGTTTTTGGGCTTTTGTTAGTTTTAAGTAAGCCACCAAACCTAAAAGCAATGCATAAATACAACTGACATAGAAAACATCAATCAGGAGGTTTAATCATCTTCTTGAAAGCTGTTAAAAGATGGCTGTTCAACAAGCCTTTGGGGATTATTAGTATCTACTTCTTTGCCTGCCATCTTAAATTTTATATGTTTTATAGTAAGTGTTATGAAGTGGTTTCATGGTTTTACTGCTTTTATTTTTGTAGGTTTGTGAACTGCCTAGAAAAGTCAATCCTGGTAATATACTAGTAATGGAAAATAAATAAAAAGCAAACAAGCATTTAAGCCTGCTCAGTTGTACTCCCTCTCTTCCACCCAGTCTGTAAGCTTCTTAGAACTTTTCTTTTCAGTAAAATTTACAGTACGCTACTTTAATTACAACTGTTTATATTGTCTGGAGGTTGAGTCATGGCAACTGGACTTCTTTTCTTTTTGGTAGAGACGTTTTGCTACTTGTCCAAGCAGCTTCTTCAGTCTGTAGCGAAGAAGTAGTGAAACGTCTCTACCAAAACGAAAAGAAGTCCAGTTGCCATGACTCAACCTCCAGACAATTCCACCTGGATGACTGAGAATCTTCATAAACAACTGTTTATATTGCTTGCTAGCCACCTTGGAAGGACTGTCATTCTGAAAGCCAGGTTATCAATTATTTTCATAAACATATGATGTTGTAAAATAGTCCTAACTCAAGTACCCTGTCATTTTATTGCATTACAAATTTCTCAATTCCTGGCCAGCAAAGCCATAAAATGGGGGGGGGGGGGGGGGGAGGGGGATTGGTAATTCGGTACAGCTGTAGTATTATATTGGGGGAGGCTGGTTTAAAACATAATACAGAACATTTCGGATGCCTCTTAAATTGGGATAATTTCTAGATCAATATTAGAACTTATAGTGCAATTCTATCCACATCTAAAAGGCAGTTTCGCTACATGCAGTGAGACTTATTCCCAGGTGCACAAAAAAATTGCATTCTCCATATTTAGAGGTGTCCTGAACTCACATGGAAATATATCTGCATTCATCACTGAAGGTGAAATTTTTTAGGTTTTAGTGCTTAACAATGGCCTTTTGTTTTTGAAAACAAACTGGTGCAGAAGCGAAAGGAACATAGGCAATAAGACTTATAAAGAGAATCCATATAAAACTGATAACTGATAAAATTCCATTTTAGTAGGCATGTGTAGAAGAATGCAGATACCGTACACGTAACATTTCTAAATTCTTTGTCCAGCACAAGCTCTGCCAGGAGAGTGATGCTGGACCAACTGGCCGTAAATAAAACCACTTGCTGTGAAATTGATCTTTCCTTGGGGACACCCCTAACCTGCAAATATTTCACCTAACGAAGTATTTGTAGTTCCCTTATAAAAGCCTACATGATGCTCTTCAAGTGGTTGACATACTAAATATAAGTCATCAGCAAATCCATGGTTCTGTAATATTAGCTAAACCCAACACTTTTTTAAAAAAGCTTATTACGGCCCAACTGGTTGAAGTTCGATATAATTATCATACTACTGCATTTATAGACAAGGCTAGCCGTGTTCACAGTTCCATAAAGAGGCCAGAAAGATGAAGGCACGCGAGGGACATACTGACAAGACCCTGCGATCTGTAACAGCCTCACTTTGTCAGAGGGGGCACTTGGCACACAGCCAGGTGATCTCCCAACATGCAAAGTAAGGACGGGGATCATCAGTTCGATATATAAATCCCAGGGAAAGGAGAGCAGCTTCTTCTCCTCGCAAGTAGCTACCCGGCCTACTCCGCAGCCCCTCCACCACCGCAGCGCTCTGAAGATCGGGGAGCTCACAGGGCGCAGCGGCGCGAGCGAGGAGCCGGGCGCAGCCTCCCCGCCCGGAAGTGGCGCCGCCGGCTCCCCTCCTCTTCCCTGGGCGTCTGCAGCAGGAGCGTCTGGGAGATCAGGCGCGATTTCGGTTGCTGTGAGGAGGTTGCTTCGGCGGCTCGGGCTGCGGGAGCAGGATGGAGGGGGTCCGCCCGGTGAGGGACGGAGGGGAACCTCTTCGCCGTCCGAGCCCCCTCCCTAGCGCGGTTAGGCTGTTCTCGGGGCGCTCGCGTGGTGGCTCCCGAGGATGCACCCCTGTTAAAATCGGGCTTGGCGGAAAGTGTAATTTTAGCATCTCTCAGATTTGTGGTTTCTTAAACTGGCAGTTTCATGGCTTTTTTCCCCCTTTAAAATGTTACGGGGGGGGGTTGTGCTCAAAACGGCCCCAGTTTAGCTCCTTTCCGAAGTAAACGCACGGCAGTATCTGCGTCGTGAATTCTTTGGTAGTATTTGGAAATGTTACCTTACGCTTCGTTTGCAAAACTGGCCGCTTGTTGTTATTCTCGACTGGGGGTTATTTTCCGCATTTAGGACTCGCTGTGTAACGTCCACTATTCGGCGAAGAAATCCACGATGGATAATCCGCGCATGGCCGTAAAGGTTCATATGTGATGCTTTAGTAATCCTCCGATAGCCCCTTTTACAGTGTTTTTAAAATGCTTCGGATTTGTTAAGACAGAGCCGGGAAAAACTTGCCCACACCTTGACGCGTCCTCAGTTCTCTTTCAGTTTGTTTAGTTGCCCTATCTTGAGCTTTTCCTTTGGGTCACTGGCAGTCCAATTCTGTGCCTATTTAATCAGAAGGGATACCCCTGAATTCAGGGTGCACCGGGCATTGCAGCAATTTCCTTCAGTGTAATATCATTGTGGAACAGCCTTTCTCAACTTTGGGAACTTTAAGACGTGTGGACTTCAACTCCCAGAATTCCCCAGCCAGCCATGCTGGCTGGGGAATTCTGGGAGTTGAAGTCCACACGTCTTATAGTTCCCAAGGTTGAGAAACACTGCTGTGGAAGGAAAAAGCCTCCATCAATTCTCCAGAAGCTGGAGAATTATCTTAGAATTGGGGTGTGATACATTTCCTCAAGTAATTTGGAATCCTGAGTTTTTAGGATTCTTCTAAATCTTACTGGAAGCCAATGGGAAAGCTGCTTGCTTCAGAAGGCATCCTTGCACTTGCTGTTCCAAAGAGCGATGCTGAGGACACTAAGAGTGGTAGTAGAGCTTGTTCTCCTTGTGCTTCCTCCTTTCTGGTTTACCTCGAAGAAAACTGCCTCAAAGGAGTTTTAATGTGTATACAATTTAAGCCTTAATTTCTCTCCCTGTCTGTTAGGAATTACTGCTTAGCTAGAGTTGCTAAGAAAGCAACAGAGGTGTAATGGAGTAGCAGTGATAAGGGCCATACAGTATTGTAAGTCCTGTTAGCTTCAAATGCCATATGCTATCAGATAATTCAACAGAGCATTTATAAATCGATAAATTTGTAAGTTCAGTGTAGTACAGAATTCCATTTCAGTATAAACCCCCCCCCCGTGAAACTTCATTTCAGAATTAACATTCTTTTTTTACTAAAAGAAATTGAAATAGAAAAGTTAAACTCAATTTTTACATACTTATTCCCTAACTTTCACTAAGATTAGCATAACAGAGCCTTACTTTTGAGAGACACAAGAGGTTTGAGTAGCAGGTGCCACTGAGAACCTACTTCTGTAGGGCAATCCATAATAAAATAATGGTCTTTAATAAGTGCAACCTCCAGCCCTAAACTAGGTGGGGCAAAAGTTCATGTCCAGCTAATCCTGTTTATTTTTAGTACAGAATTAACAGGAGTCATTGTAGGTATAGGGCCTGGTTGTTTTACTTCACATGTAGTCTCACTAAGGGATATGGGGAAGAAGCAAGTGGTGAGTCCTGTTTTGAATTGTCATACATTTGTTTTTCTAAAAGAAATTAAGATAAAGACTGTGCCTGAGTCTCCAGCTTCATTTTTTCTTGGGTTTCATTTATACCATGAAAGATCTGATTTCAAAATTGTCTCACTGTTTTCAGGTGTGGAGGATACAGTTCATTTAACAGTAAAAGGAATTTTTGACCGCTTTTTAAAATGTGTGCATCTTGTGAGGTACCTGGTTGGACATTGATTCAATTCCAGTGGAGCAAAGAAAATTATTGTTAGGCAGGCTTTTCTAGAAGACCACCTTTATTGTGAATAATGCTACTGCTCTAAAATTGATGTTTATGCTTTTTAAGCTGCTTGCTTGATTTTGATTATTGTGAATTATCTTATGTACTTTGCTAGAATAGAAGTTTAGAAGCAGAAATGTAAAAGTAATAGTTTTGATGTTCTTCCAGTAATACATTCAGAAATCTATGCATCTGTTTCGATAAATGTTTAATGGCCCACTTTATACAAGAATGTATACATTCTTATATACAACTGCTGAATATGTGCTAAAATAAGTTTTTGAAAAATATATATTGAGTTATATATTTTTATATACATTGCAGCGTCCGCCCCGGATTCTTCCTCCAGTACCAAGGTAAAATTACAATTTACTGCAAAAATAGAATGGACAGATTAAAAAATTTCAAGGAAACTATAATCCTTAACTTTTTTTTGTAGCTATAGCTATTATGTGGGTGAATTTTATTACGTTTTTCAAATTTAGTGTTATGTATTATATATTTCAATATTAACATGTTATATTTCTAATTTCATTTCACTTTGATTTGGAAAATATTAATCTGAAGTGGAAACCAAGGTGAGTACTATTCATTTTCCCCAAACCTTTTTCCATTCATTCATTAATTAGTTTGCTATTTTAACTTGTGAACTGCCCAGAATCACGTGAGTTGGGCTACTATATACATTTAAATAAATAAATAAATAAATAAATAAAATCATATTTTTAACTTAAATATGATTGGTTTTCATTGGCTAACAGTGGTATAGGTTTTCAGAAACAACAATGGTTGTCATTATTACAGCTTCATTGGATCTTTTAAATCAGAAAGGACTTTTAGACGTATGGATAAAATTGATTGTAATTTATTATTATTTATTATTGTATTATCTATACTGTGCTGACTACTATTCCTGTATTTATATTCTCTTTAGAGCTTTACAGCAATAAATAGTTTTTTAAAACAATGTAATACCCATTAATGATCAATTAATGAAATATTAAAAATAGTATGATACTTGTAAACCCCCTATCTGTGTACTCCATACTCCACTTTTTGTCCCCCTTTTCTCTTTTCTGTTTACTTATTTTCTCTTTAGAATATTTAATTAAATATATATTTTTAGAAAAGAAAGAATAACGGTTGTCATAGAGGAAAGTGAATTAGATTCTGTAAAAAGTTGAACAGGTTTTTAATTTGTGTCTTCAGGTATTCATAGTGAAGATAAAGAATTTCTTGTTAAAATATTCCTTAATATTGAAATAATACAGTTCTGTGCATAGCTATTCAAAATAAAAATAAACTTCATTATGTTAGTGATATTCCCAAGTAAGTGGAAGCTGCAACCTAAATTATAGTAGTTACAGTTAAAATAGTTGCATTTTAAGAACACTTTTTTTATATTGGACAGAGCAAAGAATAACGGATAGAATATTTTTTAGAAGATCAGATCGGCTCTCAAGTTGGCTTACAATAAACTCTGGTCGTCTTATGGAGTGGCAATTGGTTAGAGAAAATTCTTCCTGGCAAAGCATTTAACTAGTCATCACCTGCTTCAGTCATGGAATTTTATGCAGTACATAATATTGTCTCCAGTTTGTAACTTGTGTTTTCCTACTGCAGCTTTTTTTTTTTAATATAAGAAAAAAGGGAGTGATTGCACAGCGACTCTTGTGGTAGCATTAGGAACAATTTGGAAGCAGCATAGGTATAAAGGTAAGAGTACAAAGTAAGAGTAATGTACAGTGGTACCTCGCGTTACAAATTTAATCCCTTCCGTGACTCTGATCGCAACTCGATTTGGTTGCGCCGCGAGGCAAATTTCCCCATAAGGTTCAATGTAAATACGGCTAATCCGCCCTCCAAATTTGGTCGCGCCGTGAGGCAAATTTCCCCATAAGGTTCAATGTAAATACATACGGCTCTGCATTTTCTTTGGAGCCATGCTGACAAGCACACCAAAAACCTTCCAAACGCCACAAAACACACCACAAGCCTCACCAAATGTCTTCTTGCTACCGCAATCTCGCCCACAGGAAGCCGCGACCACGTGGCAGCAGGGCAAATGGCCGCGGATCCGGTTCGTAGCGCGGGGCGGAGGTCGCACGGCGAGGTAAAGTTTTGGGGCCGGAGCTGATCGTATCGCGAAAAATTCGTAAGGAGGGGCGTTCGTAACCCGAGGTACCACTGTAACTAGTAGCATTCCCCAAGGAACTGCATTGGAATCGATGCTTTTAACTTATTCATAAATAACCTGGAGTTTAGGATAGTGAGGTGGCCAAGATCCTAAAATATTTAGATGGTTGAAATGAAAAGGGACAGCATAGAGTTCCAAAATCATGTCTCCAAACTGGGGAATGAGCATTGAGATGATTGGACTGTTGTAAATATACAACTAGATAATGCACATGAAATAGGTTGAATACTGTACTTGAAAGCATCCGTATGTTAAGAATGTGTGTTTACTATTATGGGACCAGCTAGTTCTTGGCTTTTGGTTTTGCAGATGAAATTCCTCTCAGTCGCCCCAAAAGGAAAAAAGCCAAGAAGAGCTCATTAGGTAAGAGGATGATTTAGTTAATAACCATACAGGCAAGTTTAGATGAGAGTGTAGAGGATTTAAGGGTGCAATTCATGAATGGCATTATAACTGTTGGCTACTTAGTTTTGGATTATAATATCACTTGCCAAAAGCCTGAGCTCCAGAGACAGTATGTGAAGGGAAGAATGTATCTTCAAATACCATTTCATGGTTCCACGTTTCCTGAGACAGTTTATAATATAAACACAAGCAGCGAAAGGTAATAAAAAGGTAAATCCTAATGGCTCCTCATATTGTTTGTCTCTACTGGTGCATCCCAGGTCAAGGCTGGAGGAGTTTTGCCTTTCCAAAAGCTGCATTCCACTCAGAAGTAGAGCAGGCAGTGGGTAGGGTCAAAGCCAAAAGTTTATACCAGAATAACACATCATATCCCCTCTCTCTCTGTTTCACACACACACACATCCATACACACATCCATCCATCCATTCTTCCTCACTCATTCCCATTCATTAAGGCATATATCTATTCACACTCTTATCTCTATCTATCGCAATGTATTTCATTTCTGTTTTCTCCCTTCCTTCCTATCTTCCCTACAGCAAGGGTTTTTTCTGTATAAGCTTTATTCCTACCTTTCAATTTCAGAAAATTGTACCCTCCCAACAGTTGGCAGCAGCAGCCAATGGTATAAAGACAGAGTCTTTAAACTTCTGTTGCATGGTTATGAAGTACTTAATTTCTAATTTGCTGGCTTTTTGAAGTACATGTGGAAATTGGAAGGAGCTTAATATTATAGTTTCTGGCTGTGAGACACTGTTTCTTAGGTTGGGCGCCCGCGAACAGCTGGGAGTGCTGCTACTGTACCAGCCTCCCTGCTGCGTGGCAGCCTCCCTGCCTGAGCTGCTGGAGGCCGTCTCGGGGCTGGCGGTGGAGTTCCCCAGGCGTATGGTTCTGGGGGACTTCAACCTGCCATCCCTGGGACGGTCCTCGGAGGCAGCTCGGGAGTTCATGGCTACCATGGCAGCCATGGGCCTGTCTCAAATTGTGCGGGACCCAATCCGAGATAGTGGCCACATGCCGGATTTAGTTTTCTTGTCTGAGCAATGGCAAAGTGATCTGAGGGGAGATGTACAGCTTTCCCCGGTGTCATGGACAGATCACGTCCTGGTGACCCTGAGTTTCTCCTATGCCACCCCCCTCCGCAGGGAGGCTGGACCCATGCGATTGGTCCACCCCTGGCGCCTGATGGACCCGTCAGGGTTTCAGAGGGAGCTGGGGGATATTCCCGTGGACCTGCTGCACCATCCAGCGGAGGCCCTGGCTGCTGCCTGGAACAGAGAAGCGGCCAGGGCCTTGGACAGGATCGTGCCTTTGCGGCCTCTCTTGCCACGTCGGCCCCGACACTCCCCGTGGTTTACGGAGGAGCTGAGGGTGCTGAAGAGGGTTAAGAGACGCCTAGAGCACCGCTGGAGGAAGACACGGACCGAATCCGACCGAACACATGTTAGAGCCGCTATTAAGGCCTACATTGTGGCGATAAGGGCGGCGAAGCGGCAATACTTCTCCGCCCTTATTGCATCTGTAGAGTGCCGCCCGGCGGCCCTGTTTGGGATCACCAGGTCCCTCCTTGGTAAGGGGGATCTGGTGGTTCATTTGCAGGGCTGCACGGAGGAATTTGCAGAGCACCTGCAGGATAAAATCGCTCGGATTCATTCCAAGTTGGACTCCGAGCGTGGTGCAGGGTCTGGGGAGATACCAGGGGATCGTTCTTGCCTAGTTATCTGGGAACGGTTTGATCCTGTTGTTCCTGAGGAAGTGGACAGGATCCTCCGGACTGTGAGAGCCACCACTTGTCATCTGGACCCATGCCCCTCCTGGCTCGTGAAAGCAGCTTGGGAGGTGATATGTGGTTGGATCCAGGCGATGGTTAATGCATCCTTGCAGGAGGGAGTGTTTCCAGCACCCTTTAAAGAGGCGTTGGTGCACCCCCTCCTCAGGAAGCCCTCCCTGGATCCTACTGGGCTGGACAACTTTCGTCCAGTCTCCCACCTCCCCTTTTTGGGGAAGGTGGTTGAGAAAGTGGTGGCTTCGCAGCTCCAAAGGGTCCTGGAGGAAACGGATTATCTGGACCCCTATCAGTCAGGTTTCAGGCCCGGCTATGGAATGGAAACGGCATTGGTGGCACTTATGGATGATCTCTGGTGGGAGCGGGATGGTGGAAGTGCGACCATCCTTGCTCTCCTTGATCTCTCGGCGGCGTTCGATACCGTCGACCACGGTATCCTATTGGGACAGCTCAGGGATATGGGGGTGGGCGGCACAGTCTTGTGCTGGTTCACCTCCTTTCTCCAGGGCCGATCCCAATCGGTGGTGATAGGGAGCGAGAGGTCCCATCCTCGGCCCCTCTACTGTGGGGTTCCGCAGGGATCGGTTCTCTCTCCGCTCCTTTTCAACATCTATATGAAACCGCTGGGCGAGATCATCCGTCATCATGGGATGAGGTATCATCAGTATGCTGATGATACTCAACTATATATCTCCATCCCTGGTGAGGTAAGTGATGCCGTGGCCGCCCTCTCGCAGTGCCTGGAGGCTGTGAGGGTCTGGATGGGGAACAACGGGCTCCGGCTGAACCCTGGCAAGACGGAGTGGCTGTGGGTTAATGGCTCCTCTGTATCCGGGACGTTGTCATCGTTGGTTCTGGATGAGGTAGCACTGCCCCAGACAGACCCAGTGCGTAATTTGGGGGTGGTCCTGGACTCACAGCTCCTGCTCAAAGAGCAGGTGGCGGCTGTGGCCAGGCGGGCTTTTGCACAGCTTCAGGTTGTGCACCAGTTACGCCCTTTCCTGGATCGGGATGCCCTGCGAACAGTCACTCATGCCCTTATCTCCCAGATAGACTACTGCAATGCGCTCTACATGGGGCTACCCTTGAAGAGTATCCGGAAGCTTCAGCTGGTCCAGAATGCGGCTGTGCGAGCAATTTTTGGGGCCTGAAGAAGGACCCATATAACACCTTTGCTCCGTGAGCTGCATTGGGTACCGGTTTGCTTCCGGGTCCAATTCAAGGTGTTGGTTATCACCTTTAAAGCCCTACATGGCATGGGGCCAGGTTACCTGAAGGATCGCCTCGCCCCCACGATTTCAACCCGCCCCACCCGATCTCACAGAGAGGGCATGCTCCGGATCCCCGCAGTAAAAGAACTTTGACTAGCGGGGTCCAGAAGGCGGGCCTTCTCTGCTGTAGCCCCCGCCCTTTGGAACATCTTGCCCCCGGGGGTGAGACAGGCCCCCTCACTCCAGGCCTTTCGGAGGGATTTGAAGACCTGGCTCTGCCATCTGGCCTGGGGCGGGGAGGGAGGATACCAGAAATGGGGTTGGCTGGTCCCTTAGTGGCCTGCTGTGGCCTCTATTGGCCTCTTGGATCTTTTAGCCTCTTTATTTTTATCCTTATTTTTGTAAAGTCCGGTTTTTATAACTTTTATAACCTTTAAACCTTTTATAATTTTAATTATGTATTTGATTTTAGTTGTTGTAAGCCGCCCAGAGTCCCCCGTTGTGGGGAGATGGGCGGGGACAAGATAAATAAATAAATAAATAAATATTATTATCATTAAAGTTTTTTTTTAATTTGAAATTTGCCAGGTTTATTAGTGACAATCCTGATGAATCCAAAAATAGAAAAAGATCTTTCTGAAATTATTATATATTGACATCTTTGCAGAAACAATCGCCTTCTAATTTGTTTTTTCTGTACTGCACTTTAACTGCCCAAATTCCTAGATAGCATTGGAAGATTACCTTAGCAGTAACTAGGAATTACCACTTTCATTTCCAAAAAATGCAATATAAAGCATAATTATATGCACTTATTTTCTAATCACTTCAGCAATTTCTTCAGAAGCCTTGGACATCAGTTCCTCTTAATATATGGATCCCATACTCACACACACAATCCATATTTTTATAATAAAATAATCAGGCTGAGGCAGGGGAGGGGGAAGGACAAACATCAGTGAAGTGTTTGGCACAGTTAGGTGTTGGGTGCAACAATGTGGAGATACTTAAAGGTTGTGAGAGCAGGCCAAGGAAGTGTTAGGTGAAGGAATCCTTAGCAGGCAAGCAGACTTAGTGGCAACTGAGAAACATCAATGAGGGTAAACAGCATTGACCTCTACAGGTGGTCCTCAGGTTACAACCACTCATTCAGCGACCGTTCAAACTTGTGACGGCACTGAACAAGAAGGACTTACAACATTGCAGCATCCCTGCAGTCATGTGATCACGATCTGCGTGCTTGGCACCTGGATTGCAGTTACAATGTTGCAGCGAGCCACAGTCACGTGATTATGATTTCTGATGTTCCCCACCAGCTTCCCACAAGCAAAGTCAATGGGGAAGCCAGCAGGAGGTTGCAAGTCATGGTCACATGAGGTTCCTCGCCTAACCACCTGCATGGTCCTTGCTTAATGACTTAGTGACACAGTCACTTGATGTCACCCTTTACAACTCCGTCGCTTAGTGACAGCAGTTCCAGTCCCAATTGCCATCGTAACCCAAAGACTATCTGTAATTGACAACACTAACTTCAAATACAGTCCGTACCTGCTAATAAATACTGTGTGAAATATAAAATGTTCCCATAAACTGTTTAATTCAGCAAGAGTTAACTAGGATCAAAGGTTTTTTGTGCAGATCTTCAAAGTCATGGAAGCTTCTTGTAATACACTGAAGCTACTTTTCAAGAGTGCTTTTTAGATGGCATCTGTCTGTCTATGTCAGCGTTGTCCAAACTTGGCCACTTTAAGATGCTGGCTGGGGAATTCTGGGAGTTGAAGTCCACTCATCTTAAAGTGGCCAAGTTTGGACAACACTGGTCTATGTGGTTACTAACAGTCGACACGGACTTGATGGCACATAATCCATTTTAGATGGCGTTGGTCAAGTTGCTGTGCACCAGCCATCTGAAAGCTATGAGCCTCTGACCTCTGAAGTACAGGATGTTCCATCTCAGAAGAAGCGTAGAAAAAAGAAGGTACCTCCAGGTATGTAGAGAATTTTGGAAAACAATTCCAGCTGTGAATGCAAGCTAATGTAGTGCGTTAGTGTTATTTATTAGGCTGCATATACTGCCAATTTAAAATGTTTTAAATGGTTTATAATAAAGGAATGAAATTTCAAATTAAGAATATTAAAATGTGGTCTGTTCAAAGAGATGATTTTGGATTTAGAAGGCTAGAAATCATAGAAGGCTTGAAAAGTAATAACCAGCACTTTGTATCACATCTGGAAATGAAATGGCAGCCAATATAAAACCTTCAGCATAGATATTATATGATCTGAGTTTTTCCTGGTTGAGTTCTGTATTAACTGAAGTTTCCAGAGCTTGCTGATAGTTAAGGCTAAAGGTTATCAGTATCTGCAGCACTCTTCTTAGGTCATTTTTCTCTAAGTAAAATTAAAGTTGAAAGTATCAACGAAAGCTGATAAAATACGTTCTAGCTCCAGAAGCACTCCCAGACAAGAGACCGTCTCCTGGAAGTGTGACCCATTCATAGTGAGCAACTCCAGTCACCCAGTTTCAATTTATCATCCCATATGCAACCCTTTATGAACTGCAGGCAATGACTCAGGTGTGTCACACCCTTACCTGGATATGTTGCAAAGAATATTCAGCATACTGATAGCGACCAGCTCTAAAATGCCTAATGATCTCTTTGAGTTGTTTTGTGTAGACACTGAAAACACTGGAGACAGTATGGAACCCAAGGGACCCCATGAATTCCAGCTTCATGGAGCAACTGTGTCCAAGCAACACTATTTTAAGTCTATGCCAGAGAGACAGCAATGGAACCATATAAAAATGTTTCTGCAAACAGTGCCTTTAAAGCAATTTAGAAGGAGACCATGGCTGATGGTACTGAAATGTGGTGAGAAGTCAAGAAGAACCAAAGAAGTCACACTCCTTCTGTTCCTCAACCGAAGACCATCCATTCTGCCTACCAAGGCAGGCTTAAACCTACAGCTTGCTTTGAAACCAGAGTCAAAATAATTTGTTTCATCTAGGACTGCTTGCAGCAGTTGAGCAGCCATTGTCCTGTGGATCATCTTACAGAATCATAGGAGACACAAACCAGCCTGTAACTGATCATCTCCATTTCATTAAAGTGCAGTGACTAGAGGAACAGATTTGATGTGACGTTCTGTTCTCTGCTCAGTCATGATATAGTTTGGGACAAGTCAGTGTCTCATCCTCACTTGGCTTAAAGAGTTGTAAAGCTGAACTTCTGTTCTGACTATTAGAAGAAGAGCAGGTGCCCATACTTATATAACCAGTGTTGTTATTGTGTATATGAAACAGATTATTTTCTGATTGCAAATACATTAGTTTCTGTAGAATGTTAAAACTAAGAGGAAAGGCAACCAGCAAAATAGTCACAACTATATTGCTCCCTTACCATTTTTTGCATGACTTGATTATGGAAGTACTCACAATATTTCACAGTTTCTCATAGTGCCTTACAGTATCTCACAGTAAAAAAAAAAAAAAAAATCAGTGTTAGTGCATTTTTAGTTGCTTGGTCATTCTTGACAATATCTACAGTCTTATGATAAACTGTCTAATGAAAACAAAGATACAGGTTCATAGCAGAAATGTTTTATGATTTGTATTATGAAATGCACATCAGCTGCAATGTTTTGGAATTAATTTTTAAATTAATTTTAATATAAGAAAGAATATCATTGTGTTTTTCCAGTTGAAATATGACCAGGAAGATACGTGCTCCAATCCCAATTCACTCATAAAACATACCGTTTTGTACACATCTTTGTGTAAATCATTATCTCTCAGCACAATCTACCTTACAGAGTAATTTATTAGATTTATATCTCACCTTTCATTCTGGAGCTGAAGGTGATAAATGTGGAGTTCCTGCCTAATTTACTCACAAGAAAAACTTTGTGAGGAGGAGATGCATGTAGAGCTCCTTAACTGAAAGGTAGGAAATAAATATACTGAATATTTTTTCTGTGTGATTTCTGGAATTCCAGTCACATATTATTTAGTATATTTGTTTCCTGCCTTTCATCTAACGACTCTACATGTATCTCTTCCTCACAGGGTTAGTCTTATGAAGAAAAAAGGCAGGAGCTCCATGTATGCCACCTTATTGTCAAAGGAATATTGTCAAACTCTTACCCATCTCGTCTAGAACTATGGTTACACATCATTTTTTATGCAGCACAAATTCCCTGGTTTTCAATTTAAAATTTTCAGAATCTGAAACATCATTTACTGAACAGAATGGAAATGATATGGATCCTTCACCAGCAGAAGAAACAGTAACTCGTAAACAGTGGAAAAGAGTAAAGTGAGACTTTCCATTTTGACTTCTGTATTCTTTCTGAACTTAAAATTTCTGTTGTTTGACAGTGAGCTGATGATAATCTTTTATCTCAGTTATCTATATTTGTGTGTGTGTGTAATTTCAAAATGTTCAAGTTCTTCACGTGTTTTATCCCAATTTTTCTTACACAGTCCTTTACCATTAGGCTGATATACTCACATTGCAAACGAGAACTGAGGCTTAAGAAAGTATTTTACTTAAGCGTATGAAATGAATGTATAGCTGAGACTAGACTTGAATTTTTCTTTATTCACAACTTAGTTTCTTAATTGCTATGCTATCCTTCCCCATGTATGCCTGCCCAAAGGATTTAGTAAATGCTTAACTCTTTTCAGGGTAGAAATAAATAGTTCCGAGCCAAGAAACTCATTTAAGATAATTTTGTGCACATATATCTCATTGTACTGCAGGTAAAGACACTCCTTTTTAGTGTCATGCTTACCTGTCTGTCTTAAAATAATGTTGTTGCACAGAACATATTTCAAGAAAAAAATTATCCTATTGAAAAACTATGTCCTCATTCAGGGATGAGGGACTTGTCCATGTATGGTTTGGTTTCTACTAGTCTCCTAGATTAAATGCCTTGCGATTCTATGTATGCTAATGTCCCCCGATAGATCGTCATCATTACTCTGCTCATTCACAAACCATTCTGTGATGCCTGTAAAGTAGTAGGGTGTATACAGTACTTTGTTGAAACATGTTTCTACCATTTTAACTCTTGGAACAAAATTTGAACAGTTTATGATGACTCATGTCAATTTGTCATTTATAGCTGACAACGCACATTTCAATGGAATGTATATCCAAGTATGTTCAAGATTGCAGGAAGCCTGTTGGATTTGTTTATTCACATCACTTTAAAGAAAGAACTTCCTCCCATCTCAATAGTACTCCAGAAAATTTGGAAATAATAATAATTGATATTATTGTTATTTATTAAATTTATATGCAGCTTGACTCTCAATGACCCTGGGCAGCTCACAACAAAGAAATTACTATAAAATATATAAAAGATGGCAAACATGAGGAAGTGAGGGGTCTCACTCTCCCTCACCTTCATGGCTCTTTTAAACAGCAGAGTGGGGACCATCAGGGAGGACTTCCTTCCAGAGGGCAGGTGCTGCTCCAGAAAAGGCATGCTTCTAGGGTCCCAATAGATGACGCTGTTTAATCAAAGGAACCCGGAGCACACCAACCCTGCAAGTTGAAATTGGCCAGGCAGATGCTAAGACAGGCAGTCCCTCAAGTAACCAAGCCCTAGGCCACTATGCCATATCTCTTTTCAGCCAGAAACAAACTCCCCTCCCCTCCCCTCCCCTCCCCTCCACAATGACAGGGTGAAATACAACATTTGTCATACTTAACATTGCATATCATGTCTACATTGATTCCCATAAGTTTCTGATGAGGGAGCATGATCAGCTTCTAGTTCACTGCAGTGGAGCACTGCTTATCCTATGAGAAACACAATAGCTCTGGATTTGAAGGGGAAAAGATTTGGAAGATTCAGCAGTTCCTTAAAGATGCTGCAGTATGCAAATTTAGGAAAAGATGTACTTGATTTAAGCAGGTGCTGAATGATGTGATGTACATATCTCCACATACTCCACCTTTTTCTCTTTGAATGCAGATTGCTGCACAATCCTAGTGAATGTATGATGCAGGTATACCCTTAGTCACTAGTTTTAAAGAAGAGAATGACTGTCCTTTCTCTTTGCTGCTATAATGTTAGGAAAACCCGGCCTGCAGAGGGTTCCAGTGAATTGGTTGTGGAGGATGAAGATATAATTGAGGATGAGCAGCTAAAAGGCACAGAACAGCATCCTGTGTTTTCTGCTCCAACTGGGGTTAGCCAACCTATTAGCAAAGTGTTTGTTGAAAAAAATCGTAAGTAATTTGTTTTACAACAACAAATGTCAGCTTATTTCAAGAAACAGAAGATGATGATGATGACAATGACATGCACTTAACTGATCTTGCACCTTGTAGGAATTACTTTCTGCATCTCGCCTATGCCTATTTATTATTTAATCAATTTCAAGGCCACTTAGTGACTCTGGGAGGCTTACAATAAAAGAAACAATACATATGAAGGAGAGCATGGCCAACCAGAAGAATAAAACTTAGCAAAACCAAGGCCTGAGAGAATAATCAGATGTTTAGTAATTTCCAGAACATTATATTGAGGGACCCGGGGGGGGGGGGGGGGGCTGCATGAATCTCTTTAAATAGCTCTTAAGTTGTATTATATTTCAAAAGTTGCAAGCCAGGTCACATCCTTAGTTAAGTAGGACCATTTTGAAACTCACATAAAGCTTACATGAACTATCTGCACCATCAGACAACCCTCAGCATCCCCTTTAATTCAGAGATGTACAGGGACTCACTGTAAAAGTGATTCTTGAAAGAAAGTTTGAAAATCTGATTTAGAGGATTTGCCATTGTGCATCCATTTTTCATTTTCTTTTGTAGAAATTTGCAGAATTCTTGGGGCATATCCTTCTGTGACTAATGCATTATAATGTTTCTGCAGTCTCATCATGAAGTTGTAAGAAGATTTGAAGAATATAGTCATTTAGAGCAGCTAATTAAAAGCTTTGTAACATTTCTTGATAGTCTTTTGTATCTTAACCAAAGAGGTATTAGCAATCCTAACTTTCTCAGGTGGGGGAAAGGTGTCTAAACTTCTATTTGTCTCAAAAGTTGATTTAGTCATTTTAATATTTCATTTAGATGATATTTCATTTTTTTTCTTTTTTAATGCTGGCTGAGGTTAATCGAACAAGTGTTAAGAGTTTGACTATTAGGCTGAAAAAGGCTTCTGATGATTGCAGCAAATTAAGTACCACCAAATAGTCATCTTGTAAATATTCATGTTTCACTGAAGTCAGTGGGGTTTGCTTTCAGATGACATCCCTGATATACAGTAAGAGCAGCAATGGGTTTGTATAGAAAAGTGTGTAAATTCATGTAGTCTCAGTTTAGTCTCTCACCAAAAAACACTCCTGATGCTGTTATGAACAAGTAATAAGAAGCAATAACAGTACTTTTCTTATAAGTGCTTATGTTTTATTTTCTTTCCTAAGGGCGCTTTCAGGCAGCAGACCGCAAGGATTTGATTAAAACTACTGAAAATGTTGAAATGTTTATGGATATAAAAGCTTCCTGGACCACTAAGGATGTGGCACTTTCAGTTCACCGTGGTTTTAGGTATGAAATTATTCTCACTATAGACATAATTGAAAATGAATAAGTGATTAAAATGAATAAAATGTCCAGTGATGCCTCCTGACTTTGGAATTAGACTCTTACTCTCCACTGTCTCTTTGTCCCTGTCTTGCAAGCCAGGTCATCAAGCCAGCACACTTGAAATGTCATGGTTCATAAGATGCAATTGTTTAACAAAATCCCTAAGATTTCACTTCATAAATCAGATGACCATCTGTTTAGCAATCAATTGACCTTGCTTTAGAGCTGTGTGGAGAAAATATGTCCCCTGTAGGTTCTTGGTATCATTATAGCCCAAGCTAAGATGCTGCAGACAGTCTTTAGTTCAACTTTATAGTGTTGGCTTGGTAATATGAGTTCTGTTCTAAGGTTTAAAGTGCAGAGATGCAAGTGAAGTTTGGAACCCAGCCCTTCGTAGCCAAGCCTCTTATGCCTATATAGTCACTGTGTTTCAAACTACTATTGTGAATGTGTGTGCTGAGTCCTGGCTAGTATAGAGCTGGAGCAGCTTTGTATCTAATAAATTCAAGACTCTTTACAAGAAGTTCTATTTCAGGATATATTAACAGGTCAGAGTCCCACCATTAAAAGGACACTTCCACTGCATCTTAATTCCTCTCATTTGTCCATCTTAGAATGTTAGTCTGAAAGATCTAACATATGATGCATGCATACCACTGTAATATTCTGCACAATGAGTTCACTCATACCAAATAGTCTTCCAATAGTCTACCAAAACATGCTTGTAATTCCTTCAGAGAATGACAGTAGTGAGAAATGACTTGGCCTCCACTTGTACTTATTTCTTATCATTGTTATTTACTACCTGCAAAACATATTTGAATAGAGCTTATTAACTGAAAACTTTTGGTTTTGAGCCATTCCCCTCTGTGACTACTGTACAGAAATACTTGAAACTTGAATAAAAAAGTCCCTATTGCATAGTTGAATACTACTGACACGGCAAATTCAGAGGCTAGAATTTAGTGAATTCTGAGTTTCTGATTCACTAGAATCTGAATTTAAGATGGTGGTCATAAAGGTTCTTGTAAATCTGACATTCTAAACATTTAACTCTGTAAGATTTATACAAGCTTAAATTTTTATTACTATGTTTTCTTTTATTTAGGGTGATTGGACTTTTTACTCATGGCTTTCTTGCTGGCTATGCTGTGTGGAACATCATAGTGATTTATGTTCTGGCAGGAAATCAGTTTTCAACTCTTTCAAACTTGCTACAGCAGTACAAGACTTTGGCTTATCCTGCTCAATGCCTCCTTTACTTTCTACTTACAATTAGTACCGTTTCAGCTTTTGACAGGTACAAGCATTTGTGCATTCCTCTGTCTTGGTGACGATGCCTATGATTCCTTCTGGTCACAAGGACAGAAACAGCAGATAACAGTGTTGGAAGGGACCACGGGAATATATTTGAAGAGTTATCCTATTAATTGAAAATAAATGATTAAAAGTTTAAACTCTTGATCTTTATAATTGCAACAGTGCAGTATAAGTTGGCCCATCAGATGTTTTTCTGATGATGTTTAAGATGTTAAGTATGAAAACTATTCCCAAACCAGAAAGATTTGCATTGCGTTCTGTTATTTCCTTATGCTTCCTATTTTTGAAATACTTTATTACATAATAAAAGAATAAACATTTCTGAACTGGAGAGACATCTAGCTTAACCCATGATACCAACACAGATTAAGTAGTCTGATGAAGTAATCGTGCCACTTGTTTACTGGCATAACAGCCCTCTGGATCAAGGTTTTAGATGACATCTTATTTCCTTAATATCAGTGTATAATATCAGAACAGAACAAATCAGACCATTCAGTGACTACTTTTAATTAAGTCCATTTCATACCCATTGTTCAGAATCGATTTGGCTAAAGCAACAGTGGCAGTACGCAGTTTTCTTACATTGGACCCAGCAGCAATTGCCTCTTTCAGTGAGTAAGCAGCATTAGCTGACCATTAAGCATTAGCAAATTACTCAAGTTTGTGTCTTAATTATATTTTCATTCCTGACCTTAAGAAGGACCTTTGTTCTTTGTTTTTACATAACTGTTCTTATTGTGTGTTCTAAAAGGCAACCATTTCCACAAAGACTACCACTATACTTTATTAAATAAAAGTAATGCTAGGAAGTTCTAAGCTGGTTATACAGATATTTATCAAAGAATAATTTGATAACTGTAGTAAGCTTATTCTGCAGATTTGTATCTCAGTTCTCTTCTGTATCTCTGATCTGAATAGATTAAACAACAGCAAGCATATTTTCTGACTTAGGACAGAAAAGAGCAGATTTGAGTACTATCAAAATGTTTTGCTTTTTTGGAATGGCTGAAAAGGAAAATCTAGGCAGTGAACAAAGAATTTGCGAGGTGGGGACAGTACTGTAATCAATTTCACAGTTTTGAAAAACTTGGTTATTTCAGCAAAACTTTCTTTTGGGGATTTACTTTTCCACCCCCCTGAATAATTAAAGAAAGTTGGCTGACATCTTTGCTATGCTGGAATGTAATAAATGTGAAGGAAATTGATGCAAATTAATGACACATAATTAGCTGTTACTACTCTGGTGAATCAGGTTCATGGAAGAAACGTAAGGATCAGAGTTGTTAATGTGTTGTTAACTGTATTCCAAGCATCTGGAATATCTCAATAATAAACATTATTGGCTTCATTTCTCTCAGTGTACTTTGCTGCTCTTGTCTTGTCTCTGAGCCAACAAATGACAAGTGACAGAATCAACTTGTACACCCCACCTTTAGAAAATGGTAGCCTTTGGTAAGAATTATGGGCTTTTTTTCTTTTTAAAAGACAGTTGCTTTTGTAAAGATTATATTGAACAATAAGGGTATCTTTACTACATTATATATGACGACACAGATACAACTGAAGCTTTCATATCTAATAAATACATATGATTCTCCTCTCTCCCACTCCCCATCCCCCCCCAGGATTTCAGATGAAGAAAAAGAGATTCTTCAGCCTTGGATTGTGATTAATCTCGTGATAGCTCTTCTTGTTGGGATCTCCTGGTTCTTCTTGTCATATCGGCCCCAGTTGGATCACAGTGAAGGTATAGACCAGAGAAGATAGATTGTGATCCATTAGAATATGGGCATCTCCTTGATAGATTATCTCAGTGACAAATTGCTCATTCTTTCCTAAACAAGTTTAGATCAAGGGAGCTGCTAGGGGAAAGGGAGGAGAAGATTTGTCCGTAATTTCAGTGGTTGGTCACAAGGAAAGAAACAGCAGATAACAGTGTTAGAAGGGAATATGGGAATATATTTGAAGAGACAGTAGTATTCCAGAATGACTAGAGAAATTAAATTAAGATGAGGATTATCCAGAAATAAGTAGAATTCAATTCTATCTCAGTTTGACTACTCCTATAAATGTATTTAACAAGTGTTATTCCATTGTTAGCAATACTGGCAAATATATTGAGAGTAATGTGCTAATAATTTTAAGGAACCTTAGAATGCCAAGTGACATCTTTGTCAGCTTGCAGAAGAGAGTTTTATATCTGCAATAATCTGAAGAAGTCAGCATATCCAAATTGGGAATCCTTGTGGAAAGGTTTTCTTTCCTGCTTCCCCCAGGCTTGTAATTTATTCCCCAGCTGTAGCATTTTCAGAAGTCTGTGTTTCCTGATGGAAGGAGGTAGGGGGGAATTACCTTTACGGACCTCCTTTTTGGCAGTGCAACATGAGGTATTGCAAATATTTTTTTCATTATATTTTGGTATTCTATGATATTTTGCCTTTTCTTGCAGAGCTGATGTTTAATGGTGAAGTGGAAGAATATCCCCTTCCGGATAAAGAAGCTAAAGTGTCTTCTTAGTACAGACAACTTCTTCAATTTCTTAAGATGCCTTGGTGATTTATACTCGCATGTAATATTTTTTACACTTTTTTAACATTTAATTTGAATGAATTTTGTAATTATGCTATTTATATGGTAATGCAATACAAAATTATTTTTCTTAATCATCAAGTTATTTTCTATGGATTTTATGCAGCTATCAGTGAAGGAGATGAATAGAAAAGAAAAAAAATCCATTGTAGCATATTTATTTATCCCTGATTGTCTGTATTTTGATATTCAAAGGAAAGTGAATTCTGTGGATATTTGTATTTTTCAGAGGTGTTAGTGCTAATTTGTCTTTGAAGTATTAAATCGGTTTTTTTAAAAAAACGATTTAAACTGTTAGGAGTTTTTGTAGGAGAAGTAACTCCTAATAAAAACTTTGTAAAATTTAGCTCTGTAAATGTATCCATTTTTGCCGCTTCATTGTGTCATATTAAGGTTCATGTATTTATAAATTCATACAGTACATAAACTCATACAATATATATAATACATATAATACAGTGCACTTACATCCACTGTTACAAGAGTAGCAGTGCAGCAGGGATTTATCTTTCTTTTATCCCTCTTGTAACTTTCTCTTCCCTATCTGTGCAGAAATATCCTTGAATCCTTTGTGGTAGTGATGTGCAGGGAGACTACATCGAGGGATATTTTGATTCATGAGCTACGTGTGTTCTTTTCGTAGAAGGACAGTTTGGTGTACTGTGTAATATGTACTGGAAAGCTAGTATTCTAGATTTAAATGTTTGTTAGGTGGGTTTCTTGGGATACAGCGTATCTATATAAAACTTTTATTAAAAGTGAAAACTAGATTACAGCAGGAGCATAAAAACAAGGATTATGGACATTTTATAAAATTCTTATGCTTTCAATATTGTGCCATTCAGATTGTCAAATGATTTTTAAAATTCAAACTCATTGAAAAATAAGGGTTACTATGAATTTTAAAAAGCATAATTTAGGATTTTCAGGATTTTTAAGAAGTAGTTTTCCATAATTTCCCCATATTTGGAAGAATATGTTTGAACTGCATATATTAATATTAGGATTTTTGTCAAGCTGGATTGCACTCCCTCAGTTATGGAAAGACAATATTAACTTTAAATATTGAAACCAACTTTTCAGAGAACATGCTGAAAGACAGTTCACATTACATCCTAAAACAGGAGTAGACAACCTATTGGAAAAAACGGGGCAATCCTGTAATGCAAAACAGCCTGGATTGTGCCATGCACATGGGTGAGGCTAGAATTTTATGTTTTTGCTTGGACTTTGGGTTTTTTAAGCCATGTTAAGCAACTTTTAGGATTTACATTACAGTTTCCATTCAATTTCCATCTTGGAATAGTAGGAAACAGCTACTGATTTTTGATAGATGTAATTAGACAGCTTCAAGTGCCATAAAAAGGAAATTCAAGAGCCAGAGGTTGAAGATTTAAGTAATAAATCTTGCTTATTCCCCTAAGTCAAGGCATTTCATTCATTATACATGATCTCCATATTGAACCTTCTGAAAAATGCTTCCAAACATTGGTGTTCTAAATTATAAACATTTGTGCAGATATCCCAGAAAAATAGAATGACTTCTCCTAAGAGTCAGGTGCTGCTAGGATTAGTTGTGAAGTGAACCTATCAGATTTGGGTAATTCAAATGCATACTTGAAAGCACTCTGTAAATTATACAGGCCACTATAAATGTCAATGTTCAAAATGCTCATTTTTAAAAATCTTTAATGCTTTTATCTATACACTTTAGGGTTAAAAGCTAAGCTGGGTTCATACCTTTCCCTAACGTTTATAGATTGTTTATAGATTGTGAACCCAGCACTGTGGTTTACAATGTGTTGCTGCTGTACTTAAGGAAGAATGCAAAGTTTGGGGTTTTTTTCCTTCGAAGATGCAGTCTTGTTCATTTGGAAGCTGTACGTAAATATCTTGCCTTAATAAATGTTATCATATAGGGTCACTTTTATAAATTGTTTTGAAAAGACAATGTACTAGTACAGTGGTACCTCGGTTCACGAACTTAATTCGTTCCGCGACTGGTCGCGAACCGAATTGGTCGTGAACCAAATCAAATTTTCCCATAAGGTTCAATGTAAATACGGTTAATCCGTTCTGACCCCTACGAATTTGGTTGCCAACCAATTTTTGATCGCGTCCCGAATCAAATTTCCCTATAAGGTTCAATGTAATTACGGTTAATCTGTTCTGAACCATATGTTGTTGTTTTTTAAACCGCAAAAATATGACACACAGTACAGTACGAAGAGAGAGAAAGCTAACCTTGCTCGACGCGACTTCTGGCGTGGAGGACAGGAAGGCGGGTGGGGAGGCGCTTACTGCTTGGAGGGAGAGTCTCCCTCCCTACAGGAAGCCGTGACCATGTGTCACGGCAGGGAAAATGGCCGTGGATCCTGTTCGTAACCCGATGCCACTGTATTTAGCATGCAATGTGTTTAAACCTCATGAATTAATCTGAAGTAAATGATATGAAACTGTCCAGCAGGACCAATCTGTTCTACCTAAGAATGTTTTTTTGAGCAGTCGAGCCTTTTTTTATAAGCCAGCAAGATACCTAAATTACATAACTGTCTCCAGATTATGGAGGGCATTCACTCTAGCACGCTGTAATGCTCTTCCTACAGCAGTTTTGGAGGGCCCATACAAAAAAGTCCCATATGAGCTGAGACTGTGCCCCTGTAGACAAGGGGCTATTGAAACTATAGCACATGTCCTGCTATACTGTATTTTCTATCAGGACTCACGGACCCATTTAATAACTCCTCATCTGGTAAAATATCCAGGAAATTCTGATGTTTTTCTATGTGCAGTTGTTGCTATCTGATCAGAATGATTTAGTCTCCCTGAACGTAGCTAAATTTTGTTATACTGTTTGTAAAATTGGGCAGACTTTGACTGCCCATTGATGATTCCACCAATCTGTAAATATATTTTTATGTTTTGTTTCATTTCATTTTAATGTATTCTTAATGCATTTAATGCATCTTTAATGTACTTTTATTTGTAACTCTGGTCTGTGACCATAATAAAGAAATTTGATTTGATATGAAACCCTGTCAGAAGACCAGCTTGCATCTGAACCTTTTTTATTATGGAAGGAGGCACATGAATAACTGAATGAATCCGAGGTAACTAATGAGGAAGGCTTAGGACTAACTGACAAAGGGAAATATAAAAATATTTTTAATATACTGAATCGTACATAGAATAGGCCAGCTTGCATTGGAACCTTTTTTTATTATGGAAGGAGGCATATGAATAACCGAATGAATCTGAGGTAACAAATATAAACATATATTTAATATACTGAATTGTACATAGAATATATCAGGATCATAAACAATGCAATTCTTAAAATATATGTGGCAGTATATTTGACAGGTAAGAAAATGCTTCATGACAACATGCTTCACTGTGAGAAGCTGAACTCACCCCTTCTGCTTGAGCCTTAATGTGGTTAGTTTGGTTTTGGTTTGGTATGCTATGCGAACGAGGCCATCCCTACAGAATGATGGCATGAACGGAAAAAACCTTGAAAGGCATTCGACAGAATGATAGCAATATCAGTAAATACCTCGTTACCCATGAACTTCAAGGGAGTGGCGACTCTGCTCCTGAACAGTTCTACCATTTGAAAAAGGGCGACGTTAAGGAGGACTCCGGTTTCTGTGCCTTGACGGAGAGCTTCCTGGAGGATCTGGTTAGCCGCTGCGGCGCTCTTCTGAACGCAACACCAAATCCAATTTCACCTAAGACCGCCTCACCCAGTCGCGGCTGCGTTATTTTCCGCCTCCGTCGGGTGCCGGTCCCGCATGAGGAGAGGCGGAAGATCGGCCCGTCTTCAGACCGGGCAGGGTTTTAGTTTTAGTAACAACCCCGGCAGCGGCAGCGGCAGCAGCTCCGACAGCCAGGGAGCCAAATTGTGACGACGCCTGAGCGGGAAAGGGGAGGGCAAGAAAGCCGGGCGGGAGGAGCAGGCGGCTCGCCAGAAATTCTCCGCCTCGCGCAGGGAGGTTCCTGGTGCAGCGGGAGATGGGACAAGGACACCGCCGGCAGCCTCCCAGCAGCCGTCGCTTCAGCCCCGGTCGCAGCCGCAGCAGCCCTCGCCATGGCCCTGTCTGGGCGCCGCAAGGCGACCAATTCTTTGGCGCTGCCGCCGCGGCCCAGCACCCCGCGGCCCCAGCTGCTGGACTCGACGGACGAGACGGCCACCTCCACCTGTTCCTCGCACCTGCGCAGCGCCAGCACCACCAGCACGGCCACCGAGGGCTCGACGGAGGGAGAGTCGGACATCTCGCACTTTTCGGTGTCGACGATCCTCGGTCTGCGCGGCCTCGGCTCCTCCTCGAGCACCAGCGCCGGTGCCGCCGCCGCCGCCGCCGGCCCGGACAAGCTCAAAGGGGAGAAGGCTCGCTCCCTTCTCAAGGTACTCGGTGCGGGGCTTCCCACGGGCCGGGGCTGCGGGCGAGGCCGGGGACTTGTGTCTTTTAGGCGCTGGGGTTGACCCTCGCTTGCCCTCTGAACACAACCAGCTTTCCCTCTTTAAATATATATATATATTTAATTTTATTAAAAGTTTTAAAAAGGAAGATAGAAACTAATACAAACTAATATAAAGTAAAGAAGAAAAAGAAAAAAGGAAATCAGATAGAAAGCTAAAAGTGCAAGAAAGGAAAAAAAATAGAAAAGAAAGGAAAAAGATACAAAGAAGTGGCTTCTGATCTTTACAGCAGTTTTAAGTGCAATTATAAATTTACCTTTTTCTCAACATGTCTGTCTTCTTTCTATAATCTATCCTGTCTAATCATCAAAACCATAAATCATAAGTTCATTTTTTTCTGTTTTCTGCAAAAAGTCCATAAGGGGTTTCCAGTCAACAATAAAGGTAGATACTGTCTTTTCTCTAATCAAGTCAATTTGGCCATCTCATTGAGTTGTTTCATCTTCAGCAATCATTCCTCCATTGTGTGTAGTGCTGAATCTTTCCATCTTTGTGCATACAATAATCTCACTGTGGTTATCATATACAAAAACAAAGTTCCAACACTTTTTTTCAACTATTTGTCTATCAGTCCCAAGAGGAAGACTACTGGCCTCAGTTGTATATGAATCTTTAAAATCCTCTAAATCAGTGTATGTATTTGAATCCAAATTTTTCTAGCTTTTTTGCACATCGACCAAACTTGATAAAATGTCCCTTCTTGTTCATATTTCCATGACTTTGAAGTGCCTTTATACATTCTAGACAATTTCTCTGAAACACAACCAGGGTTTCCATAGCAGGGCTCGCCTCAGGAGCCGGGCACAGCAGAACGAACAAGCTTGAGTCAGATCATGGCACCTTACAGGCCAGCAAGCCCTAGGGTACCATGTACATGTGACTCTTCCACAAGAATCTGGTTGGTTTAAGTACACGTGCACCAGGGAATAGTCGAGCCTTCCCCGACTGGAGGGCCAGTGAATGGGTACGACTACAACTCCCAGCATTCTAGACCATGAGGACACTGGAATTCTGGGAGCTGTGGTCTTATTGAGCTGCAGGGCACCACATTGAGGAAGCCTGAGTTAGTGGAAAGGACAATTCTGTGTGATTTCTTAGTCATATCAGTTTCTTATATAAATAAAGTAAGCATTGTTTCACAGTTTTCCATGAGATGCTTGGCTAGGCATTTGCTCCCTCCTGCCTTTAGAGTAACTGTAGGTGCTGATTCAATAAGTGGGTGACAAAATGAATTTCTATTTATGATCGTCCCAAAATTTTAGATTTAGTTTAAAATGAGCTCCAGTAATTCTGTTCTGGATTACATTTTTTCTGGTAAGTGAAATGTACACCCTAGAAGCATAGAGGAATGCTCTTGAGAAAAGGAATGAGAATTCCCTTTTTCAAATCCTAATACAATTCAAATGTACGCCAAAATGCTTTTGCCTTCAATAGGTGAGTTCAGTGAATTCTAGGTTACTGCTCACTGTCCTCCTCATACCTTTTGTAAGATGGAATAAATAAAAAAGACCTTAAGCAGGTACAATGCTATGCATTTATATTCTAATTGCACCATCAGGACATACATATCAAAACAGAAACAGACTCCCTGTTCAGTGGGAGGGACTGCCAATGTATAGCGTCTCTATTGTACAATTGTCCATTCCCATAACACACTCCAGTTAAGGACTAACTGATGGGCACAAACCTGCTTTCTTCTTCTTCCATTCAGTCAGCATAGTTGAGAAGGTGAGAATAGGGCTGTGTTGAGCGGAAGCAGAATTTCCACAGTCCAGCATTCCATCTTAGCTGAGACTTGGTTATCCCTGAGCTAGAATGCTGGCTTCTATTATGAGGTAAACTTCACTCTCCAGGTTTTGACTGGTAGGCACAAAAATGTCCAATTCCCAGGCTTTTCTAATAATAACTGTACCTTGGATTACAAATGTGCCAAATTCCAAGCTTGGGGATGACCTAGAAGTATCTTTTTTATTCATTCATTCCTTCAATTAATATCCTTCCAGGAGCTCAAGGCAACACATGTAGTACTCATCACTCCAGTTATTCCCACCACAGCTCTATGAGGTAGGTTAAGTTAAGAGGTAGCATCTAACCCAAATTCACTCTGTGAGCTTCTGTGACTGCAGGTAGAGTTGAATCTGGATTTCCTAGTATCGCACCATGATGACTACACCCCATTGTGTCCCCTATTTCTAGGAAGAGATTTATAGATCTAACTTCCTTCACATTTTTAATCCAGTTCAGCCCCAACCTACATTGTGAAGTATTTATCTAACTCTATATGCCTAGTTAGTACAGGGTATTTTTCTGAGCCTACATTTAATGTTCTGCTGTTGTCAGCATAACCTGCATGTAAATGTCAGAGCTGATTCTGTTCTACTAAATGTGCATTTGCTTATTCATGGTCAGATCACCTTCTGCTCCTTTTATTTGTAAGTGACTTTGTTGGATAGACCTATTAATAGCCTTGGATGTGTTTATCTCTAGAATTAGGAGCTCCAATTCAATTTGACTTACTATTAAAACCACTTATTTCTATAGAGTTAGCCTAAAGGGTAAGAGCATTTGTGAAGAGAATTTATTCTTTTTTACTTGTTACTGTGATAGAATTGGTGGGGAGGAAGTTGTCTGTTATTCAGTTCCCTTATATTAATCTTTATTCATTCTCAGAGCACTTCCTGAAGTCATTTAATTCATCTGATTGACCAATGTAACCGATCTCTTTAGAACTATTATTAAATAGTTTTAAAATATATTGCAAGTACAAATTGCAAACAAAAGCCTGGCAAAGCATACAGGTTAAGCATTTTAATAACATATGCAAATTACTCAGCACAACTTATTACCAGTCATAACTTTGCTCCTATCAAGTAGTAGTTTTCTCCATTGACAGTATCCTATAGCCAAAGTGCAAGCATCTTGCACAAAGCTGCAGTTCTTCTTAAAATGGACATGGGTTTGGATGTTTGAGAAGTTATGATGAAAATGGTAAAATCAACTACTGCATATGGCCAGCTTACAATCTGAAAGCAAACCATGTTTCTTATGGCACCCATTTAAAACTCAGCTAAGTAAGACTATGGTAAGGATTATTTCTAGTTTTTCACCATCTCAGAAAGCATTAACATTGGGGTAGATATTTGAAAAATTATTAATCTTTCCCTCTCTAAATACATTAGAAGATGAGTCTCGTAAGGGAAACTAGTTTGTACAGGGAAACTGGATATATTACTCACTCATTCTAATAGATGTGATTCTATTGGTTATTGGGATATAGCCAAACATATATTGAACTGTGTCTTTTGAGGTATCATTGATATTTCTTCCTTTTGTGTGGTCTCATGCCTAAGTATAATGTAAGCATCTAGTTAGATGACCCAGCCTGAAGTACTTAATTTACTCATTCCTAGGACATTCAATTTAATACACTGCTTTTCTACTTTGACAATTTAAACTTTTCCTTGGTTCACACTTCTCACATTCCATGTTCTGGTTGCACATCCCTTTTTATCCTTTTTAGGGTGCAATAATTTTTTTAAAAGTCCAGTATTTCAACTGTGATTATTCCATAGCTACTTCCTTGTGCTCCCTAACATGAAACTGATCTTTTTTCTTTCCTGCTGTATGTTAGGTTGATATTTTTATTGAGCTATCTACCAGGCATATGTAAGATGACTTCTATTCACCTCAAACAAGCTGTGCACCATGGATCTCATCTGATTCTTTTTCTTGAAGCAAAGAAGCAATGTGATTGGCCTCCATGAAGCAATCTGTGTTGTTCAAAGCACCTCTGGATTTTGTGCTGGGAAGGCAATGAGGAATCTTTATGCCTCTGGGGAGTTATTAAGGAATCGCTTTGCAGTTCCGGCAACAGCACATGCTGTAGCTTTCACAGCTTGGTGGCAGGAAGGCCAGAGGCACTGCAAGGTGAGATGAAGTATCTCATCAAAGCAAATTGCATTGTCTCTTTCCTTCAAGAACGAGAATCACATTCAGCATGAAAGTTGAGGTGCATGCTGATGGAAGAGCTGCAAGGAGTGTCCTCACAAGTCATGGCTCTTCAGCCTGATTTTTAGCACTTTTTCATTTTCATTTTTTATTTTCAGGTTTCAGTAGCTATGATTTGTCCAAATTAGAGAGCCTAATTTATCCCTTTTTATAGATGTTGATGAGAAATCAGAAGATAAATGAAGATTCAACAACTCACGTGTCCACTGACATCCATAATTTAATTCCTTGTGGTGATGTGGTATGTAGATTAAGTATGTTTTTTCAATGTCACGCAATGCATTTTATTGCTAATCAGCTGCTTTAAGACTGCAAATATATTTTGATGACTAATGGTGAGAGATGTCATTATGAAACATCATATTTGTTGTATGAGCCTGTTCTCATCCTAAAACTTTTAAACCTAATTTGTGCTAGAGTTGATTACAAATATTAATGGCCTGTGCCTGCATACATTACATCTCAGCAGCTGGCAGCACTCAGCTAACCTTGTTTGGATTAAGAAGTTCTGCAGAGTCAGATCTCTCAGTATCTGAATGGGAGACCCCCTTGGGAATATCACAGTTGGAGGCTAAACTATGAAGCCTAAAACATATCCCAGAAGGTGGCAGTGGCAAACCACTTCTGTAAAGTTGCCAAGAAAACTACATAGATGTGTCCAGAGTCCCCAGGAGCCAAGGCCACCCCAAACAAGATTGTATTGTTCCGTATACTAAATTAGCATATCTGCCTATGATGGAGATATAAAGGTATTGCAGTCTTAGTATTCCGTTATGATCTGTGACATTCTGGTACAGCAAGTCTTGAAATTAGGAGGAATTTCCTGGCTCTGAGAACTATTAAGCAGTGAATTGGCTGCCTCCTGAAGATGTGAGTGCTCCATTGCTGGAGGTTTTCAGGAAAACATTGGGCAGCCATTTGTCTGGGATGGTGTGAGGATTCATACCCTGGTGGAGGGGTGAACTAGGAGACTTCCAACTCTATGATTCTAAGTCAGAATATTCTATCCTAAATAGGCTGTCATAGGCTCAAGGCTTATGCTGACTTTTTGGTTTTCCTGGATGATGTTAAAGTAGCAATGTCCTTTCTCAGAGTGCTTACAGCTAAATACGCTTTTCAGGCTTGCACGTGATTTTCGAATGAAGTGAATATAATTGTTATCAGACATTTCCTATTTTAACAGGCTGGCCTGCTGGCAGTTAATGTGAAACAGTGCAAAGATTTCACCTCCAAATGTATCTTTTTTCCCCCTAGTGTTTGTAGCTGACTGACAACTGCACTTTCTTAGAGTATACATAACTAGGCATAATGTAAGAAGTTCATGAATATGGTATCAATGTTGCTGTAGTTCTAGACACACATGTACAGTAGAAGCAGCAGGATATATGAGCCTGTAAGGTGACCAAGATTAGACTATAAATTATATATATCATGGTTGACAAGCTCACAACATTGTAGTGACTATAGAATACATTTGAGACATTGTGTTAAAAAACACCTTTGATAAACAGACATACAAATATTTTCCCCAGAGTTGAAATCTGTTTTTTCCTGTCTTCATAATATACTACTCAGGCTTATTATTTAATAGACTTAAATATAGTAATAGTCCTGTTACTTCATTTCAAACATAACTATTTTTAATTACTGAATATATATTAATAACTAATCGATGGTTTAATTGTAAATCACATTTGAAACAGTGGCTTGTTCATTTATCACAATTGTGGCTTATTCTGATTGTCAGTTTGTGGTTTCCTGGATTACTTAGCATCTTATCTAAACCTCTTGTTAATCCAAAATGTGCAGGGCAACAAACCAGGAATTTACTTCATTCAGCTTGCTTAGCTGACAAAACTGACAATGGTTTGATTAAGGCTACACTATCAGTGGAGATGATCATTAGATGGCAGCAAAGTACTAAAGTTTTCTGTTTCTCTTTTCTGCCGAGGTAGATTTTACAGCCCAGATACAGTATGGTAGTCCTAGGTTTCTGACTTGTTCAGTAAATCATGGCTTAGTGTGATATGTGAATACAGCTACTGTTCCAACCAAATTTCCATTCCTATAAATGAGAATTGAATATATAGAAACCTAACTACATTTCATAGCATGCTTTGAATTCTTGTAAGGCTGTTATGTGATCATCTTGCTGTATTGTAATTTTCTGACCAGAAAGACCCAGGCTTCCTTAACATAGGGCTCTCACAGTCAATGTTAAACATGACACCTACTTGCTGATTCGCATTAGTATCGATAAAATCATGAAATGCACAAACCCCCAAATGTACAGAACACACTTCAGGAACAAAAAGATGAATGCAATTTATTTCGGAGATGTGAGATATTTTTCTGTAAAGGTATGTCTGTTTATTCTTTTCTTGTATGTTTATTCTTTTCTTATACAATCTTTTAAGAAATAATCTGTTTATTGGCAATGATATATCTATAGGTAACATTCATAAGAAGGAAGTTTTTCCATCACAGCCGTATAATGCTTTACATGAAAACTGGCAACATGCCTTTTTTTCACAGCAAATGTAATCTAGTTCTAATTAGCCTACTAATCATTATTTGAACAGATTTTTTTCAATGGCTCCACTACAAATTTCTGTTCCTGCAAGTGGAAGGCATTTTTTCCTGTTTCCTTCTTTTCTTTTTTTAATGCTATCAGGAATAGGCAGCCTCATGCCTTCCACATGGGCATTACTAACTGCAACTATAAAAATATAATGGAAATTGCAGCATGATGCCAAGATGCCAAACCCGCTCTTTCATATTTGCATTCCAATGACCCACACAAGTTCCTCAGCCGTAGGGATTACTTTGTAGCATCATGACATGCATTTGTCACTTTTTCTTTCCCCCCACCCCTAGATACACTTAATGGATTTTAATTTTGATTAGCTACAGCCAGCCTGGCTAATAGCAAGAGACTGGGAACTGTTGCACAAGATATCTAGTGGATATGAGACTGCTCAGTGATGTGGTGATATTTCACTAGAGAAATAAAGGAGAAGAAATCAGATGGTGGGGCAACTGTGCATCTATTTGTGGTCCAGATAATAGCCCATTCATCTAATCCTCCTCCTATGAATCCATGCTTATCATGAATCAGTGAAATAGCCTGAATTGCAGGGAGGAAAGAATTAATGTTGTTAGGCACTTTACTAAATAGGCTTTCTAATGAATAAATACAGGAGGATCTTGGTGGATAGTATAGTGCTCTATTAAATGCTTATATGAAATAAGTTTTAATAAATTCTGCCTTTAGCTAATAGTAAAAAAGCAATATTTTAACAGGGCTATAGTGTGATAGAAAAATATACGACGGGCATATAACTTCGCAGTGGTATTGCCATTTTGACTGTGGGTACTTATTACAATTTAAGTCTTCCACAACTGAGCCCCCCATTCTTTCCTTTAGGCTTGGAGCCCCACTGGCCTTTGCAAGAATCATGATTTGCAGATTTCCATTCATTCTTCAGCTTTAAAGATGTACCTACAGCTGTGGATTTCAGAAGCTTAGCCCTACCCAGCTCTTTAACTCCAGCCTGGAGAAAGTTAAGCTGGCTACTTGAGCAATAGACAACAATAGTTCTCCACACTTATTCTGCCTATTGTGCAGATAAATCACAGGACTTTACTAGAATTGTGGGCAACGGAAATTCTCCAAGTGCTGCATATTCCCAAATGCTGCACACCCTTACTTCTTCCTCTTTTCACTAGGGAAAGATAGGTTCCCTGCAGTTCCACTGAACTATGTTGCTTTCCTAGTCCAAAACTAACTACCTATAACTAGAGAAAAGAGAGGATTGGACCTTAGATAATTTTTAAGCAGAAGCCCAATGAGAGCTCCAAGAACAGACAGTTGTCAATCAAATTAATTAACTGATATCTGTTGCATTTAACTGCTGCAAGTTGGCAATATTGATGTATGTTTTTTTTTCATAGTAAACATGTTTGCTCCATATTTTGATTTTCAGGTTCCAAAGCAGAAAAGTGATCCTAGAAATAAGATTGTTTTAGAGTTGGTGGGCTTTGAAGGTCCAAAAGACTTTCCAAGGCTGTTTGGGAATGTAACTATGCACCTTTATGAAATTATTCAGGTAGGTGTGATGAAAAAAGCTGTTCTTCTATATAATTATGCTGCAAGACGAAGGGTTATAAACACTAGTTGCCTTTGGAGAAATTTACTTGTAGTTGATGTTTTTTCATGACAGTTGATACATATATAGTGTTTTTAATTACATGTCATGATTACTTCATGATATTTTTTCAGCCAAGTTTTAAAGCACAAGATTATTATTGTTTTTTCCTCCAATTTGGTGCAAAAGTTCAGGCTCCTAAATCTTTGAATGCCTTTTGATTATGTCCATATGATCTAGCTGATGTAGAATCGATTGTGTTATTGTATTGCTAGTTTTATAGCGATATTAGAATCCATTTTATTTCCCCTTATTTGATAAAATACTGATTTATTTTACACACAGCATCTCTTATCTATTAGTCAGAGTCTATCCCTCTGGAGATTGCCAAATGTCTTTATGCTGCCAATAAAGTGATTGCTCCTCCAGCTTCATAAATATGGGAAATTTTAGATTTAAGTCTCTGGTTATATATCTTTAGTCTAACCACCAGTTTATAGGCATAAATATAGATTTAAAGGGAATTATAGTTATAATATCAGTACTAACAACAGTAGTTATTTTAGTCTTGATAGTATTGGCGGAAATAAACATTTTTTTCTTATTCTGTTATTTGACTGAACTCATACTACAGCCCAGTGTTTCTGGTTTTGACTGTTCTAATAAAAATATTAGGTTGATTGTGTAATGCTATGCTGGTCAATGATTGAAATAAAGATTTTTATTTGATTTGAATCTTTGATTTTTATTTGCTTATGTACCATGAAGTCAGTATCGACTCTTAGCAGCCACATAGACCTTTTCCAGGACAATCTGTCCCCAACCTGGCCTTTCAGGTCTTCCAGTGGTGTACCATCACCCACTTTAATTGTGTCGTCCTTGCTGCTGGTCGTCCTCTTCTTCTCTTTCCTTCTACCTTCCTTATAGATTTCTCAAAAGAGCAAGTCTTCATATAATATATCCAAAATATAATCATTTGAGCCTGGTCATTTGTGCCTCGAATGCAAACTCTGGATTGATTTCTACTATGGTCTATTTGTTTGTTTTCTTGGCTAGCCATCGTACTCTCAGGAATTTTCTCCCACATCAAAGTTCAAAAGTGTCGATTTTTTTTCTATCCTACTTCTTCAAAACCCAAACACTCTTTTCTGTCCAGGGTGATGCAGGCAACAGAGCATAATCTATTAACGAAGTCAGGTTCACAAAATTACAATTAAGCCAAGGCTACAGTCCAAAGATGCTATACAGTAAGTCCAAAGGAACACACATAGAGCAGAATCAAGTGACAGGTCAAAAGTCCAATAGCAAACAGTCCCAAAGGACATGACTGACTGTTTTTTCCAGCCCCCAAACATTACATAGTTTCATTTCCCATATAGAGAAATCCACATTCAAAACACCATCTTTTCCCAACAATTTGTCATGCAAAGGAGCTTGAAAATGGGAATTGCCATTGCCTAAAACTTTCTGATCAATTTTTATGGACTGTTAATGCCTAAAGGCATCTGCCAAGGTTCAGCTTTACTCGTATTAGTGAAGCATAAATACTAATCTTCTAGTATCAATTTGAATATATTATTGTTCTGAGTTCTAATTCCATTCAAATTCCTTATCTGTCTGTAAACTGAGTTACATACCCACAGAAATTTTCCACAAAATTGTCCTCAACTGTTTATTTTAGCCTTTCTACCAGTTCTCCTAATTACAACTTCCCAGCACTTATATTGCAGGAGAACATAACTTGCCAGTGTTTGCTTAAGTCCTGAAATGCAGCATTACACTCCCACATTGCTTTAGTAAATTCAGCAGTCTTTCATGGATCCAAAGTTCCTTTCTGTAGGTAAGGTTGATTGGCTGCAGTAACTCTATTATAGAACAAGCATTTAGAAAATTATTCTGGATCAGTCTATTCACTTGGAATAAACAGTATGTTTATTTATGTCTAATGAAATCTCAGTTTGCCTTTTTTAAGTTAGCCATGATGTTATCTTGGAGAAAATTTTACATGTAAGCATATCATTATTCAGGAAAACCAAGCAAACTCTTTTTTAAACTTTTTTAGTAATTTCCCATTACTATCCATGTTATACAGAACTCACTCCCTTATAGTGATGATAATATTGAAGTTTGTACATGTATACAAGTTTCCTTCATATCTGTGAAGGTGATTCAACCCATCTGTATCTAAAAGGATACAGAGATAGTAAATATTAAAGATCTGTAAGACCTGGTCTGTGTCTTTGAAAGGCTTGTGAAGCTGTAGGGTTCTGCTACTCCTTCCTTAGCTGTGGTAGCTTCCAAGTCTCGTTGCTCATTCCACCAGACTGTTTTAACTTCACCTCCTCTGTGCATGACTGGCTATCTTCCTCCACTATTCTACTGATTTTGGACTGAACTTCTGTAGTATGAGTAGCTGGAAGTCCCTCTCAAAGCCAGCCACTAATTGCTAAAGAAGCTTAGGCTGAGTCTCATATTTTTAAATTACTCTATTTGCTGTTCCTCAGTCAGTGGCAATGACACTCTTGCAGATTTGGAGGTTATATGACTGGAAGATAATTAGGAACCTGTGTTACAGGAGCTAGGATAGTGGAGGGGCTTCGCTATGTTCCCTTGAGTTGTTGTTGTTGTTGTTGTTATTTATTTTACTAGGCTGTTCCAATGCCAGCTGACTCTGGAAGCTTATGTACTCATTCAGTAATAACATTTTTTTAAATGATTCAATAACCATAAGAACAAAAAAGCCTTAGCACTGGAATAATGCTAAACCAAGCCAATATTCCATTACAGGAGGGATCCATTCCATCCTTGAGGCTCCAAAGCCTTTCTGTAACTAACACTAATTCATAATCAACAAAATGCTAAGGATCAAAATCAGATCTGGTGTTTACTTATACCAGATGGGTTAACACTTCACAGTAAACTGTAACATGATTTGATTTTGATTTAATATGGCAGGTGAATCCAGCTATTGTTGTAATTACATGCATTTTCTAACCCTATTGTCCTTGTTTAGAATCTTAATCAAATAGTTGGGTTAAAGTTTTTAATTACTTTTATGCAGTAAACAATATGTAAACACAGAAACGCTGTTTAATTTTTTTTCTGCCCCCATATTTAGAAGCAGTCCTTCATTGAAACATGTCCTATGAGGATTAGAAACATGGTAAGACTTTTGAAAAAACAATTTTAAAAGAATATTGAATTTATCTGTAAACAATACTTTTTGATTGTCATCACATATATCTAAGTTTTGTAAGCTCTATTTGTGTTGTAGACATAACAGAGGATAGTTTATGAAATATAGTGTATAAATCCACGTAAAAAATTCCAGTATATATCAACAGAAGATGGGAATTAGCATATTCTTGTCAAGAAATCTAGGTCATTTCAATCCTAAGGAAATATTCAGTTCTTGTTCTTTTTTCCTTTCTTTCTGAAAATGAAATTGATATAAAATAGCAGATTTAAAAGCTTACTAGTAATTAATTCTTATGCTTTCTTTAGTATGGATGTGTAAATAGCAACATAAGAACCCAGTAGAACAAGAAGAGATTTTTAAAAAAAGACTGGTATTACACCCATATATATTTAGAGGTATTTTCTTGTTCATATATAACGCTCAACCATATAGTGGTTTCCTAATTTCTGATTTAGAGCACTACCAAATGACCAACTTGCCACCTCACAAACCTTTTGATTCTAGTATAAAACATACCTAAGATTGATCAGTCTGTTTTATGTATTTATTTATTTAAAACATTTATATAGCCACCCATCTTAAAACAACTCTGGGCAGCTGACAACCAATTAAACAGTGTAAAACCAGCAGCAATAAAACTAAAAATAGAAAAACCTGGCACCACAGCCACACTTCTCTAACATTCTCATCCCAGCCTAACGTCACTCTATCCCAATGCCTGGGGGAAGACACAGGTTTTAAGTGCTTTCCAGTAGGATAGACAGATAGGGGCCTGTCGGATATCGGGGCCCTCTGTAGCTGACTGCCAACTATCCTCTCAACAACCTTCCCTAAGAAGGGAAGGTTGGAGACAGGACAAAAGTTGTCAAGAACTGTTGAGTCCAAGGATGGCCTCTTGAGAAGGGGGTGCTCCACTGCCTCCTTCAAGGCAGGCGATATCACCTCCTCCCACAAGAGGCATTAACCACAGCTTGGACTCAACCACATGCCACCTTCCAGGAGGCCTTAACCAACCAAAGAGGGGCATGGGTCCAGAACACAGGTGACCGAACTCACAGCCACAACGACCCTATCCACTTCCTTGGGACCAACCAACTCAGACCCCTCCCAGATAACAGGGCTCAGATGTGTCTCAGTCACTTCCAATGGATCTGCCCAGCCAGAGTCCAATTCTGAGTGAAGTCAAGTGACTTTGTCTACCAGATACTGAGAATATTCTTCACAGCGGCCCTGTAAGAGCTCCGCTGATTCCTCCTGGTCACCTGAAACAGGGCCACTGGGCAGCTCTCTGCAGACACAATAAGGTCAGAGAAGTAAGTGCACTTTGCCACCCTTATTTTCACAACATAAGTTCTAATAAAGGCTCTTACCTGTGCTTGGTCAACTTCACTGTTTGTCTTTCTCTAGCGGTGCTCAAGGTGTCTCTTGTGTCGTTTCATCTCTTGGAGCTGCTTGGTAAACCATAGTGCTCTATATGATCCACATGCACAGAGTCTGCATAGGCACAGTTCAGTCCAGTGCCCCGTCAACTGCTGATTGCAAGCTGCAATGAGGGCATTGGCCAAATCATGTACCAGAGCTTCAGGAAAAACACCAAGCTTCCTCTGAAACTGCACTGGATCCATCAGGCGCCTGTTCTTACCATGTTCAGATTTATTCAGATATTAGGACCTCAGTTCAATTCAAATTATTCCATTTAGGCATCACCTGGACTGTTCACAAAAAAACAAGACAAAGTAAAAAAAGATAATAAAGATAAAAAAGACAAGATGGTGAATTCAGCCTGCAACACTCACACATACAAACATATCCAACAGCTGCTCCCCCCCCCCCCCCCCGGCAACATCTTGAGAACAGATTTGTTTACATGGTAGCAAGTTTAAGAACTTGCAAAAAAAGATGCTAGCCAATAAGTACTTGTATTTTCTGGCTAATAGCTGTGTACAAAGGATTGTTACTCCATTAGGGTCTGGTTGCAGGCCAGCCTTGTCCTGCCTTTGGTAAGAAACATCATGAGTATGTTTTCTTCTCTCATGTAAATGTTTTCTTTGGAGCCAAGCTGTGGGATGCAAAAGGTTTTGTTGTTGTTCAGATAGTCTTCTTTTAGATTGATTTATACATACATACATACACACAGATCTGTGGGAAAACCAGAAAAAATGTTGCATAGTTGTAATGATTTCATTTGGGATATATAATATACACTGTAAACTAACAATTGGATGTTTATACTTTTCAGATTTTCTGCACAGTAGAGGTGCAATTTATGTTCTGCTATGGATGTCTTGGATATGGATATTCACATCAGGTTGCTATCTCCTTGTTAAGTAGATTATTTGAATTTGAATCAGATGTTGAAGGGAGAGATGATTCACACTTACCATGTAATAAATTGTTAAAGGAAGATGAGTGGGACAGACGAATTATGGAATATGTAGTTTGTGGCAGGGCTTTAACCTTATGCTAAATCAGTGTCACACACTATCATCCTTCTATTTCCCATTCAGATCTCCTATATAATAGAAGAGCCTTCCTCAACTCAAAGCAGGAAATAATTAAAGCAGTTTTTCCTACTAACTGGCCTTCAGCTGTGGCCTTTGGGCAAAGATAAGGCATACAGACTAAACGAACGATACAGATTACAGTTGATTAAAGCTATAAAACCTGGTCCTCAGCTCTCTGCAGCATAGTACTTAGTTTCCCCTGCTATGATAGGCAAAGACAGAAGAAATAAAGGCAACTTGCACTGAGACAAATCCGTCAGTCACAAGATCCAGACCAGAGAAAATGAACCTTTTCCAAGATGTGAATCTGGTTTCACCTCCTCTTGAATAATATCACAATTTCCTCCCAGAACCTTGCAAAATCTAAAACAACTTTGCAGGAAAAGCAGAAAAGGACAAAAGTCTCCCTTTCCTTTCTCCCTCTTCCCCAACAATATTCAGAGAGGGGACATCTGAAAACCACAGGTATCAACGGTAATTATTTACCTGTCAGGTGCAAGAAAGACTAAAAACAGGTGCAAATATGTATGATAAAGGACAAGAAGGATCTGGCACACTGATAGGTCAGGGAAGAGAAAAGTGAAAATATCATGAAGTCACTTAGTAAAGCCAAAAATCAAGCTCTGAACTACAGTGAAAAATTTTTATAATGGATTGTTCCAATCAAGACAAATGGGGATCTCCAAATGCATAGTCCATGATGGTTCTGTATATAGGTTTTTAAGTCAAATAGTTGTCTTGGGCTACAGTTCATATCTTCCACCTGGGCAGAGGATATTGTAGGTCTGGAAAGTGTTTTAGTAGAAGTAGCCAGATCATACCTAAACAGCTCTAGACTGGAAATAGAAATAGAATTACAAATAGTCTTTGGAGTAAGAAAAACTAATACAAAACAATTGCCATATCAATGCTCAGTTTGCTCTCCCATGAATGCTGTGGGTAAAAGGAACTAGCAAGAATGTAGCGCATAATCTCTAAAATTTCAGGCTATATTGTATATGCTATTATTCTTTATGCTCTTTATTTTAGAAAATTTATATTAATGAACCAAAATTATAGTTATTTATTTTATTATATGGTGATTTTTTTGCAGCTGAAATTGCCAGGATCAGATCCTGCCCAGGCTGTGGCATATTCCATGTTTCTACGGGTTCCACCACCAGAAGACAGAAAAGATCATGCAAGGCACTTATTCTTGACAATAGACATTAGATTTGTTCTTATTAACTTAATTAATAACATACATATAGTTTGTCATGTGATTTTAGAATTAAATCATATTTAAAAGAATTAGAACTGTAGAGATTAAGATGAAAACATTCATCTGAAAACATGAATTAACTCTCATCCATCACTGCCTCTTGCCTAGGAAATAAAAATCTATTCCAGATGATGGAATGCTAATATATTCTCTGCTTTTTCCTATTATTGGAAAAATATATATATGAAGTCTTGGAAGAGAATAATTTTTGAACCTCATTCCAGTATTAGATAGCCTGGTGTTAACGCATTCTGAGTCTTGTAGAATTCAAACTCTTTTTAAAAAATTAAAAATTACCAGAAATTGGTATTAAAACAGGTTTTGCCACTATCTTCTCTCAAAATTATTTAGGTCGGAGGTTCTCAAACTTTGCATTCAGTAACCCTCCTAAATGGTAAATGAATGATGAAATGATAAATGAAGAATAAATGAATAAAACTGATTTAATTGGGGTAAATTGGGCAAAAGAAATACATATTCCACTTATCTTTATAATTACATTGTAATCTGTATTTCAGTTAAAACAATGATAGAACATTACAACACACAATCGACTTTCAAACCATATTGTCCATTAGGAAGGATGAGTTTGCATACTTTGGCAAAATTCCTAAAAGCTGAGTTATATTTTGAGATAGCCATTCTCATTTTACATTCCACCTTTATTTTTAATCAATATTTGCCCGGACCCTTACAAAGAAATTTTGCAAGCAGTCAGTATGCTCATGGCCTTCTTACTAAATTCTTTGTACTCGCTTTACCCATTGATTCAAAATTCAGGGAGAAGCATTGTTGGTAATATTATTTTTAAAGAAGTGCCAAAAGAGACATCACAATGAATTGCTCCTTTTCAATAGTAAAGTCCTCAGTTAAGCTGCTACACACCATGTCAGCAGAGATGCTGGAGATCCAGGAATATTTTTGAGAGAAGGTGAAACCAACTCTTAGTGTCAGTGCATCACCATGATGTGATAATAGTTTGTCACATGATCAGCAGGTTATATTCTGTAATTATATTCTGCAGGTTAGAATTTTGTCCATTTTAATTTCATTAAAAACGATTACATGTTTTTGTAAGCCCCTCATCCCCAGTTGCTCACAGTCTCCTGGGAGATCTCAACTCATAGTTTGAGAACCCATGATTTAGGCACCTAGGTTCTTGCTTTTTACTAAGATACTACAAAACTTGTTTACCTACTTTACAGAAAGGCTTTTCTCCCAATTGGACTGTGGATATATAAATCCATACTTTGGGGGAAATTGTAACGTTTTTGTAGATGCATAACTAGTGATATGCATCAAAAATTGTCTAATATAAACTTCAATTATATGTTAGAACACACATAAACAAACATTTCCCCAAATTTGAGAAATATAGACCTAATTTTTGGCAGTATAAATTCTTCCCTAAAATCTGTTTTTATTTAAGTTATTAAATAGTCAGCAATGCATGATGGAAATTCAGAACTGTATTTTCTATTTAATATGGATGTTTGCCATCTCTCTCTCTGACTTTTGCTATTATTGATTTAATTAAATGAAACAAAGAAAAAAGAAAAAAAGAGACAGATACACATGGGCCCACACATATCGGTACATCCATGTAAGGCATGTCATGCATGTATATAAGTGCAAAGAATTTTACACAAAATTCAAGAAAGGATGACAATATTTCATTATAATTGTTCATATATATCTATGTCTGTAAGCAAGCAGCAAATAACATCAAATCTTCAGTCTGTTGAGTAACTGGGGCTATAAGTTTATCTTTCCAATATTTAAGACAGCAGAATTTGTGTGATCTTGCTGCATTCGTCAGAATGATGAAATCAGCATTGCACTGGAAGCTCTGCCCATTTCAGGTTGATGAATGTAGAAAAAGTCCAGAGCTTGAGTTATGAGGCCATGAGGCTGCTTTTGTCAGTTTGACCCTCCTTGTACCCCGCAAATGCCATTGGTTAAAGAACAGATTTCTTAGTGATAAGACAGGTGCAAAGAATCCATTTCTATTGTCTAGACTTCAATTTCCATGTAGTGGCTTTATAATTCAAAAGAATGTGGGCATCTCAAAGTCTTAAAACCTGTCTCAGAATCAGATTAATATATGTAATTATATCTTCCCAGAAAATAATGATTTTAGAATGTAGCATTCACATGAAGCATTATTCTCATATGGCCTCTCATATTTAACAAATCAGGTGCTTCAACTATTTGTTATTACCTATCCTACAAAAATACCAGTCCAGCTCTGATTCCATGTAAATAAGTTGTAAATATCCAGCCAGTTACAGAAGACCACAAACATTTATTTAACTGTAGATAAGTTGCTACTGTTCAAAGAATGCATTATGGATAGAGGATACCCTTGAATTCTGTTTGGACATATCTACATGAATGTCTGATTTATTTCTTAAATATCAAATTTAATGGTAGCCTGCATGGACATTGGATCTCCTAAACTAGATTAAGTCAAAAGAGTAAGTTTTCTGTTCTTCAAGGTGAATTTACTTGTTTGTATTTCCAGCTTACGCTCTTCTCTTTCATTAATGGTTCTTTGTGGTTTCTGTGCAGTCCCACGTATCAGTTCTGAGTGTATGCAAAACTATTTTAGGAAACTTCTTAGGCTAGATAGGTTCAAAATTATGAGACTATGATTTGATGGCCACAATGGCTAGAGAATTCCGGGAATAGTAGGTTAGGATTAGGGTTTCACATATCTAGAAGATACCAGATTACTGATGGCTGAGCTAGGATTCTGGTGTGAACTCCAACCTCCATATTGACATATTGATGGTCAAGGGGAAATGCTGCCTGTGTTCTTGTGCAGATTAACTTTGTAAAGAAGTAAAAAGCAGGGAGAAAGCATCACATGGCTAGTTTGAGATGTCAAATTTCACAACAGAATTCCACTTATTTCCAATGAAAACTCATCTGGAAATGAGCAGTGGGAAGGCAAATTTCAGTGTTGGGACTACTTAACATCACATTTTTTGAGAGTAAAGGCCTTGTTTTTACAAATATGTGAGAGGCCTTTATGATCTGACTGATGTACAATATAATACCACCCATCTGGAATGTCTAAACGTTGCTGAGTTTTTAGGCAAGCTCTTATAAACTTTGGCCTATAGCCATGGGTGCTAGAATATCAAGATATTTAGAGCTGCAAAACTCACCGTAACTTGTGTCTCTAGTTTCTCTGAACACGTAAATGTAAGTCTCTGTACATTTAAATGTAATCTTTGTAAAGTACTTAACTTTAGCTGAGAAAGCAGGAACACGTATGTTGGTTCATTGGTTGATTTTTTTTTAAGTGAAATGATGTGTTTTATGTATAAGTGAATCCTTGTGCTTAAATTAATTTCATTTTGAACCTTATTATTTATTTCTGAAAATATCTCTTCATTGAAGGTATATAAAGTACTTTTCCTTGAGGAAAAAAAAAAGGTATCGATAGAGAAGGGAAAGGAAAGGGCTCTTTTGTGATTACTTCTACTAGTAGCAAACTTTGAAGGCACTGTTTTTGTTTGTTTATCTTGCAGCAATGTCATCAAACCGCTGCACATGGATTACCCTGCTTTCTTATCACCCGATCTAAAGGTCACAGGCGGGAGCCCCAAGTTGGAGACTCCTAAAGAAAGTTCAGAGCACTACAAAACCCTTCAGAGAGCTTTGAAAGAGCCACCCCGAGCAAGGTAAGGAAACATGAACAAACATTTCTATTTGTTAGCTCCTCTTTCTGCTCTCTCAATTCCATCATGCACTGGGTATAGTCCACTTTTCTACTTTTATAAAAAAAAAGTCCAATTGACTGAGGAAATAGATTGAATCTGCAAGTGTCCTACTTTTTTTCTGTGGAACTAGCCTTGTGCTTTGAAAATCTTTATATGCCAAAATCTAATCAAGGTATCCATCTTTTTCTTCTCAAAATAAAAGATATCCCATCTGTCTGACATTTTTCTCTCCATCCATCCTTGAATCAGCACAAAACTGTAGTGGCACGAGGCTTCCTGTCCCATTGTTGCTCCCTAGCCTGCTTCTGTATCAAGACACTGTGATTGCCCACCTTCTCTCCAGGGTAATTAATGGGTGACAAAGCTTAACACTTTGAGGCTGCCCTTAGAGTTGCAGTAAGGGAGAAAATGCTACTTCAATACTGGTATAGCTTAGGATGACTTAAGCCTATCTTTTATGAGCTGGCAATGAGATAAAAGTAATGACATGGGAATATAGCAAGGAAACAGCTGTTGCCAGGACATCTGGTACCATGGTTAGGTGCAGATGATGAAGTGCCTGCAGAAGGGACTCCGGGGTAGATCCTGCTTGGTAAGTTTGAATTCCAAGTATTATTTGGTTAAAAAAAAAAGATCAGCCCTCAGCAAACCTAGCACAATATGGGAATATAGAATCTTTCCAAAGTTTTAACTTGTTCTCTAATATTAAAGTATGCCAAGTAATGTTAGACTGTATTATTTTCAACACCATTCATTCTCAAGTCTCTGTTCTTAACTTCTGTTTAGGCATCACAAGGATATTCTAGCAACCATAGCTATTTGATGTTTCTTGATCTCATTTATATACAAAAAAGAAAAAAGAGAACCTTATGCCAATCACATGCAAATTAAAATGTGCTATGAACTGTCCTATCTACTTCATTTAGACTAGATAGGTATTGTCCTAATGTACAACAAAATTCCTTCTTTCACTGCAGTCAACTCATGATCCACTTCTAGGAAGCAGGAGAGGACCTGCAGATGTAGACTGGCTTCCAAGAGGCACCCAGTATTAACATACATAACCTAGTATAAGTGAAGAGTTAGGCCCCTTCTCGAGCCTTAGAGATTGCTGCCTCAGTATAATATCAGTAGAATTTTCACAGTTAAGTTATATCTCTATACATATATGGGGTTTTTAGGTATTTTTATCTGATTGTTCAGCATATAAATGCCATGAGGACCACTTACAAAATTAAATGTTAAATATAATTTAAGCAAATCAGTAAATGAACAGAAAAAGTATAGAGGAACTAGATTTTTAAAAAATGCACACATATCCAACGCCAACTAGAGGTGTTAAGCTCTAACTTGAAGATTCCCAATGTGGTACACTTGGGTGGTTATTAATTCTCCTCACTTCAAAAGAACTGATTTAGCTAATATTGATTTCAGATTGGACTGATGGGATTTGGGATTGATTCCTGATATTGCAGTTAATATTATCCTCGACTGAATCAGAATGCAATCTTGTCCTTCTCTGCTTTGCTATCTGATAGCAAAAAATTTGGACATCTGAATATTTCAATCCTGTGTCTATGTTAAATATAATTTTATGTTATGTTATGTTATAATTTAATGTATGTATGTTGCTCCTTAGACTGGAGAAAATGAAAAAAGAATATCGGACCTTAAGAACATGGCGCGAAAAGGCTGAGTATTTGGACCAGCTGATTCTAAAAAGAGGACCAAAATCAAAACCTCAACCAAAGGTAATTTTATTTACCTTACAAATCAGGCAAATAGTGCACAATTGATTAGAGGCCGAAGTACTTGTGAATTACCTGTAATTCTTCTTCCCTCTCTGTTATTTATAAAAAGCAAAAACAGGCAGCCAAAAACTAAGCAGGCAGGATCAGTTACCCCTTTTCCTCCCATTGTTTGTCTTCTCAGAATCCAAGACTTTTTTACTCTTTCTCTTTCAAATACCCTGTGGAATAAAATAATTGTGGCTGTGTAAACCAAATTCCCCTTTAAAATGTAATTAAAAATAAGAATGATGGACAAGAAACAAAAAATATATGTTTGTGTTACAAATATTCAGGGGGAAGAAAACTCTTGCACTGTATTATTTTAGGCTTCCACACAAAGATTTTTAATTGCTTGCAAGTACTACCAAAAGTGGTCCCAGTGTCCTGAAATCCCCAGGAGACATTTGTACATACTACAACTCTTTGTTTTCATTAGAGTTTTGCATATTCTAAGTGTTGGTCTTTCTCCTTTGTCTGTCTTCGGTCATTTAGCCTTTCCCAGGAATCTGTTTGCCCATCATTATTTTCTTTTCTGTTTCCTGAGATGTTTTTTCCCATCTGGAAAGCTCTCCCTCTCCTAGTTATTCCCTATTTCTATTTCTGTTTCTCCTGCTAAAGTTCGCTACACTTTAACTTTCCTTCTGTATTTGTCATGCACATTATCCATTTGTTTTTCAAATCATCCCCAGTGTCCTTTGATGCCATCACACATTTCCCCCAGGTTGTCCTCATTGTATGTGACTCCTAGATGCATTTCAGTCTTCCCCCTGGGCTGTACTGCGAAATGTGATGTAGGAGGAACGTTGCATGGTTGGCAGTTTCCCAAAGAATATGCTTAGAAACACAGGAGCAATGCTGGCCCTAAGATGAAGAAAAAAAGAATTTTGTTTCTAGGGATGGCCATAGAGGATTAAACGTACTTAAATTCAAGGAGTAGTACCCAATGGTCTAGCCCCTACAGTGGTCAGAATCTGTTGGAAATTGAGGGTTTTTAAGTTAGAGCTCCTAGATCCAGTCAGATAGAAGCTGAAAATAATGCAGGACATTCAGAAGTCCTTGCATTAAGTAGAATCTACTTCTGAGTAAGCTACTAACTGGCAAGGGAATCTGTTTATATCTTGCACATGTTGATATTGAGCCTTAATCACCTGTGTTCCTTGGGTTGGGTGGTTTAGCCTTGTCCTTGTCCTGAATCAGACTAGGACCCTTGGCCTCATGATGATCCCACTCAGTGTCTTCCCAGGGTCCAGGATTCCCAATCTCATATTCAAGGCTTCTTGGACTTAGTTTTTGTTTCAGGATATTAGAGTCTAGACACCTGGGCTTGTCTTTCAATGAAAATTCCTCAGCAGAGATGTAACAGATTATAATAGTAGAAATCAAAAATAGGGTGGCAGTCAAGAGTTAGTACTCCTAGCTATGAATCCATCGTCATAAAACATGGGTTAAATGCAGAGAATGAAGTGTTAAAAATCAGGTGGCTGTCACTTTATCGTATCCAGTAAGCTTTCATCTGGCAGTCACTATATGATCCCTGCCCCATTCAACCCAGCCATGATTTGTTTACAGTATTGTAATGTGTTCTACAGACTAAAGCTATATAGAGATGGTTGATCTTCTTTCAGTATTAGAGAGATTATTTTTATAGGTTATTTAACTATTAAATATACAGGTAGTCCTCACTTACTGACGGTAATTGGGACCGGGAACTCTGTTGCTAAGCAATGCAGTCATAGGACGCGATGTCATGTGACCATATCGACTTACGGCAACAGTCCCAGTTGCCATTGTTAGGCAAATCCCATACAGTTTCAGCATCCTACGGTCACACGATCACCATTTGCAACCTCCTGCCGGCTTCTCCATTGACTTTGCTTGTCGGAAGCCGGTGGTGTAGGTTGCACATGGTGATCACATGACTGTGGGATGCTGTCATGTCATTGTGAGCCAGTTGCTGAGTGCCCAAATCGTGATCACATGACAATGTGATCTTCGAATAGTCACTGAGCGAGTGGACGTTAAACAAGGACTATACTGCTTTCCTAGGACATTTGGTACCCCATAAAGTACAAATGACCAACACAATGATCTTGAACAAAGATTTACAAATGTGCAAATAAATTTATAAAATTGGATATAAGGAAATAAACCAGGCTTGAGATTATTTGAAAATGGAATACACGTGCTGATTATCTATTCAGAAAAGTCGGTTTAAACAAATATGTTTCTAAATTGCAAAGCACTATCATAGAAGGGCCACCACTAAGAAAGACCTTATTTATATTTGTCATTGTTTTCCAGCTGCATAACTGCCTATGATTTTTAGACTTGTCATTTTCCAGTCCAGGGATTATGTGACAACTGCACTGTGCCTGTTGTATAACAAATCATTTTATTTTTTCTCTTTTGCTTCAATTGTGTAACATAAAATCCATTGGCTAGTACACAAATTGCTAGCTAGCAGAATATAATTATTAATTATTTAAATATAATTAAAATGAATTTAATCAACTTTATATTTGTGGAAGTAAAAGTAAAGATTGAGAAATTAGTAAATCTCGACCCTCCTTCTGCATACATGTAGCAACGCTTTCCGTCCTTCTGAGTTATATTTTCCTAGCTATCAGACATGAGATAGTATGAGATGATATCTTATCTAATAATTATGCAGTTCCAATACAAGTTATCAGTAGCAGAAGTGATTATATATTCTTGCAAATATTATACATCAAAATTAATTTTTAACTGCTTTTTCCTCCCAAGATGTCTCGCTTCAGAGAACTTGTTGAGAAGATTCATATCCCTGTTTCTCAAGAATCTACATTTTATGCTTCTTCAGGTTTAGTGAATAATTTTATTTTTGTATTAATTTCTTGAGTAGGTTAGAATCCACATTTATAGTATAGCAGTATAAACTAGCCTTTGCAGTACTACAGGTAGTCCTTGACTTACAAGCACAATTGGGACTGGAATTTCCGTCGCTAAGCAATGCAGTCATAAAGTGAGATGTCACTTGTGCATCGCTTAGCAACCACAATCCCAGCACTCCGTGTTGCCATCGTTAACTGAGAACCATGGGTCGTTAAGTGAATACCCACCCCAATCCAAACCATTCCGGGCCTGGTCCCTCTCAACCATGAGCCTCAGTAAGATAAGGGATTGCTTCCAACTCCCCCCACCTATCTCCCCCCCATCTCTGCCCTTCTGGCTGCTCTGCACCCTGCCTTGCGGGGTGACAAGCAGCCCCAGAACTGCACAGCTGTGGGGCTGCTTGCCACACCCCAGGAAGCTGCAGCTGCCCCAGACCAGTCCCAGCCAGAGTCGCTCTCACCAGCCTGCACTCCGAGACCCTTGCCCCCCTGCACTTCACCGCCCCAGCTGACCTTTGCTGTCTTCTTGCTCCCACTGCGGACAAGGCATGCCCAGCCTGACTACTCACTGGGCATTGTGCTGCAAAAAAAAAAAGCCAAAAGCAGCCCCTAAGCCGCAGCATGCCAAAAAGCCCTTTTACCTTTGCTGCTTTGGGTGCTTTTTGGTTCCTTTTGGAACGTGAAGCCCAGCTCCACCCAGGAGCTCTGTGCAAAGAATCTGCTTCTGGCTTTTTTAATTTTTTCACAGCATGAAACCCACCCCCAGCCTGACCCAACAGCCAGGGCGGGCACGCCTCATCAGCAGCGGACAGAAGAAGACAGCAAAGGTCACCTGGGGTGGCAGAGCACAGGGCGGCATGGGGGCAAAAGGGCATAGATGAGAGAGAGAGGCGTGTGGGGGAGCTTGAAGAGCCCCTGCAATCGTAAGTATGAGTGGGCTGCCAAGTGCCTGAATTTTGATCACATAACTATGGGGGCACTGCAACATCTGTAACTTTGGGCACAGGTCATAAGTCCCTTCATTCGGCACCGTTGTAGCTTTGAACAGTTGATGAACGAATGGTCTTAAGTCGAGGACTACCTGTAAAGTCAAATATTAACTTGAATGAAAACAAGAAGAAAAATTGGTCTATGTTAAATAGCAGTCTGTTTTGTTTCAAAGATTGGTCAGTTGGGAAGTTTGAAATTTAAACTATACAGTTAATTGACAGGAGATTAGCTAATTTTAACAAAGGTGGTGCTTGTTTCAAAGAATTTATGAAAAGAAAGGACATTATACCAATCTTTTTGGATCCACGGACATACACTGAAGTTGGAACAATTGTCTTAGGCACCATTGCAAAGTGTCTGTCATGCAGGCCTAACATAACACATTCCTTGTTAGCAATCTAAGTACAATCCAGCGATTGTGTCTTATCCTCAAGTGCCAAACCCAGTATTTCACTGGACGTAATGCAATAATATTCCTATTTCCCAGAAGGAAAGCTGAAGAAGCCAAGACAAACAGCCTTTTCAGAAACAGAGGAATTGCTACAAAGTGCCTCCATCCAGTGTTGCTTTGCCCTTACAACTATGGGGTTTTGTTCTAATATGTGCGTGATATGTAATTCCAGTCTTTGAAAATAGATAAATTAGGCACAGGTCTCTATAAAAACATAGCGACCCTTTAACAAAAACAGGCTTTTCAACTGACAGCTCTGACATTGCTATAGAGGATATACAGGTGAAACTCGAAAAATTAGAATATCGTGCAAATGTTCATTTATGTCAGTATGGCAACTCAAAAGGTGAAACCAATATATGAGATAGACGCATTACATGCAAAGCGAGATATGTCAAGCCTTACTTTGGTATAATTGTGATGATTATGGCGTACAGCTTATGAAAACCCCAAATTCACAATCTCAGAAAATTAGAATAGTGTGAAAAGGTTCAATATTCTAGGCTCAAAGTGTCCCCCTCTAATCAGCTAATGAATCCATAACACCTGCAAAGGGTTCCTGAGCCTTTAAATGGTCTCTCAGGCTGGTTCAGTAGGAATTACAAGCATGGGAAAGACTGCTGACCTGACAGTTGTGCAGAAAACCATCATTGACACCCTCCATAAGGAGGGAAAGCCCCAAAAGGTAATTGCAAAAGAAGTTGGATGTTCCCAAAGTGCTGTATCAAAGCACATCAATAGGAGGTTATGTGGAAGGGAAAAGTGTGGTAGAAAAAGGTGCACAAGCAGCAGGGATGACCGCAGCCTGGAGAGGATTGTCAGGAAAAGGCCATTCCAAAGTGTTGGGGACTTTCACAAGGAGTGGACTGAGGCTGGAGTTAGTGCATCAAGAGCCACCACACACAGACGGATCCTGCACATGGGCTTCAAATGTCGTATTCCTCTTGTCAAGCCGCTCCTGAACAACAAACAACGTCAGAAGCGTCTTACCTGGGCTACAGAAAAAAAGAACTGGTCTGTTGCCCAGTGGTCCAAAGTCCTCTTTTCTGATGAGAGCAACTTTTGCATCTCATTTGGGAACCAAGGACCCAGAGTCTGGAGGAAGAATGGAGAGGCACACAATGCACGATGCTTGAAGTCCAGTGTGAAGTTTCCACAGTCTGTGTTGCTTTGGGGAGCCATGTCATGTGCCGGTGTTGGTCCACTGTGCTTCATTAAGTCCAGGGTCAACGCAGCCGTCTACCAGGAGATTTTGGAGCACTTCATGCTTCCTTCCGCAGACGAGCTTTATGGGGATGCTGACTTCATTTTCCAGCAGGACTTGGCACCTGCCCACACTGCCCAAAGTACCAAAACCTGGTTCAATGACCATGGGATTACTGTGCTTGATTGGCCAGCAAACTCGCCTGACCTGAACTCCATAGAGAATCTATGGGGCATTGCCAAGAGAAAGATGAGGGACATGAGACCGAACAATGCAGCGGAGCTGAAGGCCGCTATTGAAGCATCCTGGTCTTCCATAACACCTCAGCAGTGCCACAGGCTGATAGCATCCATGCCACGCCGCATTGCGGCAGTCAATGCTGCAAAAAGGGCCCAAGCCAAGTACTGAGTACATATGCATGCTTATTCTTTGCAGAGGTCCGATATTGTTCTATTTCCAATCCTTGTGTTATTGATGTCATGTAATATTCTAATTTTCTGAGATTGTGAATTTGGGGTTTTCATAAGCTGTACGCCATAATCATCACAATTATACCAAAGTAAGGCTTGACATATCTCGCTTTGCATGTAATGCGTCTATCTCATATATTGGTTTCACCTTTTGAGTTGCCATACTGACATAAATGAACATTTGCACGATATTCTAATTTTTCGAGTTTCACCTGTATTTAGTTCTTCATTGGGGTCTCTGTTCACACAGGTGGGCTGTGCCCCTGGGTACAGCCCCATGTAGACCCTTTGAGAACCTAAAGGATGGTTGGCGGGATACATTCTCCATCCATCGCACCCATGACCACGTGCAACTCATGCTGAATTCCCTGTTTGTTTCTGCATAGTGCATCATTATTTTAACTCATTTCTCTATTTTCATTCTTTTGCTTTATTCTTTTCTCTTTCCTACCTGGCAAGTTGTGGAGAAATTCCTTCCTTCCTTCCTTCCTTCCTTCCTTCCTTCCTTCCTTCCTTCCTTCCTTCCTTCCTCCCTCCCTCCCTCCCTCCCTCCCTCCCTCCCTCCCTCCTCCTCCTCCTCCTCCTCCTCCTCCTCCTCCTCCTCCTTCTTCTTCTTCTTCTTCTTCTTCTTCTTTGCCCTTTCCCTCCTTGCCTTCCAGCCTTGGCCATAGGATTTAAAGGGGCCTTTCTGCAAGTGTCCCTATTGTAAAATCAGACTTTACAGTTTCACAGGTGATGGATACAGTTTTCAGATTCCAGGCATTTTGAACATTTTTTATGAATTCACAAGATTACAACCTCTCTAGTCATTTTTTTAATTTAACGCTGGGGTCTGCAAGTGCCATTTTAGGATGCAGCAGATAGGTGTACCAGTGGATGCCACGTTCCTGCCTCTCGATTGAGTTTTTAGAGTTGCATTATACTTCATCACCTATAAAAGTGCTATGCCTGTTATTCCACTCAGATGTTAAATGGAGTGTGTAGAATACTATAAAGTTAATTACAAATTCATTTATTTACTGTTTTTATCTTTTAAGATGATAACATGGAATGTTTAATATTTTAAAGAGTACGCCTCCAATCTTCAATGCACTGATTCACAATCGCAGTGCAAATTATCAAATGAGTTTTTCTGTAAAAATTCCATAATGCAATCAGCAGGAATGGTGATTTAAACTTATGTACCAGCAAAATCAGAAATAGAATTATATAGTGTTGTGAGTTTTGTGTCGTTTTTCCATGTATCAATATATAACATCCTTTTTCCCCCCTGTCTCTGTAGAAGCAGCAGTGAAGGAAGAAAAACAAATATCTGATATTCAGGTATGAGGTTCGTAGCTAAATCATGGTAAAATGAGGCCCCCAGAGACTGCAGCAGCAGCAGCAGCAGCAGCAATAATGATAATGATAATGATAATAATAATAATAGGCAGCTTTACTTGAAACAGCTTATATCCTGCAATGATACCTTTAACACCATCAGACAACAACATCTGCCTATCCCAGGTCCTTGGGAAGGACTCAATAGGTGGATAAAAATGCCAAATCCAGTCTAAACATCTGGCTGACTGTGCAACCAACCATGATAATAATCAGAGCCTCCCAGTTCAGGTTTGGCTAATAAGGGAAACCTCCACACACACGAAACTACGTTTTTCTAACCCAGGTTTGGAAGAGAAAAAACAGTTGCTGCCCTTAAAGTCACCCACATTACTTTCTATAAGGGCAGCTCAAGTGCAGCATCAGCCTCACTGCTGCGACTTGGTAAAAGATAGGCTGGGAGGAAAGTGGGCTTTCTATTGATATATTTTTCTCCCATGGAAAGAAAGCACATTAACCCAGCTGTGTAGACAAGCTTTTAGTGAGGAGCGAAGCAGGTTAACTCTTCTGACCCCTCTAAAACAGAAATTAAACTACAATCTCTCTCCATTGGAATCAACGGAGGTTTTTATTGTTGCCACAGTAGTGACTTTTTTTAAAGACACCGATTGCACAAATGTGCAGTATTTTCTAACTTGGGCCTCATTTGAAGCGAAATAAGCCTATGCAACAGCAGAGATAAATTCCCAAAAAGCTTCCCACCTCAGAGGGAAATAGGAGATTTCACTATTAATTTCCTCAACATTAATTTATTTCTGCATTTAGAAAATTAAGTTCAAGAGGAAGTTTCTACTGTATCCCATTCCCTGGTGTTATGCTTTTCTGCATGCAAGGAGGTGAACGTAAAATCCCCTAAAGAATTTTACCATGTAAATGTATTTGATAGGTAGATGAGCTCTGAGTTACTGCGAGCATTTTCAGGGCTTTGTCTTCCTAAAGATAAAATTACCGGGTTGATCATAAAATCAAAGAAAATGCATGCAAGGCTATTCATTTGCCAAGCAATGTATATATTTCATTAAAGAAATTGCAGTTCTTCCAGATTTAAACACTGATGATTATCATGATGATTTATTACAGAAATTATTTATTGCAGAAATTTTCAGGTATTCCACCTGACTTATCTAATATGTATTTACAAATTCCTGCACCGGTACCATCCCGTGTTGAAAGTGACTCAGAAGAACCAGCGAAAGGTGAAATTCTTGCCTCTGTTGAACAAATTGAACTTCCAGCACTGACTGTCATATCTAGCAGGCCCCAGTCACCAGAATCTTCATCTGACAAAGAGAAATTGGAACAGAAGATTACAAGAGAAAAAATTTCTCACGTGTCTGAAACTTCTCTATCTAGTTCTGGAGAAATCACAGCAGAGTTTTCAGAGACCGGCGACTCTGAACCCTCTCCTTTTCCTGGTCCTAGAAGCAAAACAGTACGTGAAGAAAAATCTGTAATAGAAGCACCTGCCTTAGACTATCTACCGGAACCAAAAGAGGTAGCTGCTGCTAGCATGTAATTATGCGTTACGCTCTCTCTTCTTCACCCACTTCTGCGCATAGGAGTTTTGCATTTCTGCCCTTGCTGTTTTGAAATTCATGTATTATTTGCGGAGCATGTCTGTACCAGGGACATAAACTGGTTCCCAGTCACCTCCCTGGAAACCTGCAAAGTGTCCTTCCATAAGGAATTAGCGATGAACTAAAAAACAAGAGCAGATTCATTTTTAAAATAGCTGTACCAGCATTGCTTTAAACCAGTTTCTGATCACCATTGGCAGCTAGTAATTTCATCCAGACAAGCGAGCTTGCTGCCTAGAAGAGAAGCAAAGTGGCTTTTCTGCTGGTAGCCCATCACATTTTTAAAGAGCGGGGAAGGAAAAGTATATAGGAGGACATTTTATCTCCTTCTCTTTCAACAGAATCAAGAAGGTTGGCCTTTTCTGTTAGCCAACTCTGGTTTACCAAATGGATGAGCTGAAAACCATACTTGTTCCGTTTTCAGCGCATCAGCCAAGACTGGTAAAAGCAACACTCCGTCCCTCCGCTGCCAGCTTGTTCAGCTTCAAAGCTAGATGTATAGCTGCTAGGGAAATTAGGGCAGAGGCTACTGAAGAAGAGACATCTGGATCATGCTTCCCCATCCACCTGCACCTTTGGTTTCCATATGGGACATGCAGGCAACAAAACGTCCTGCCAGAAATGCTGTGGACAGGCAGTAGAGGAATGGAGCAATCCGCCCCTCTGCTGCCAGCCCACTGGACTTCTATGCTAGATGTGCAGGCGAGGAAAATCAAGCTTCATGTGGCAAGTCCTACACCACCCCCATCACCACTACCCCACGTGCTGCTTGCTGTGGGCTGTGTCCTTCTGTTACTGGCACCCGCTTTCTCTTATTGCAGGGTAAGACCCTTAGAGCAAGGCCTGGGCTGGCTCTGGAGAGTTTCACTGGTTAGTCTTGCTGCAGCATATGTAGTGCCAGGAAATCAGCTCTCCAGGGTGGGCCCACTGAGGCCAGACCTCATCCTGAGGAATCCTCAGTATGTTTAATGCAGGATCTGGGAAAACGCAGCCTTCCCTTTGCAGGAAGTGAAAGTACTTGTCCTTGTATGTGACAACTGTAGTGTTACGTAGACAAATCACTTTGCAAGTTGGATCTTTGAAAAGAAAATCTTCATTAGATATTATTCTCCTGTCAGATCTTTGACTTTGCGTACTGATTTTCTTCTTGTATACATTTGTGCAGTATTTTTATTATTATTACAAACATGAAAGTGAGTAACTATTCCTTTCTTCTTGAAGAAGTTGCCTTCTAAGACTTCAAAGGAATCATTTTCTGTTTCTGAAATTCCTGTGAGAATCTCAGGTAAGGTTGTAGCACCTAAATTCTCAGTGAAACAAATATATGTATAACTATCATCTCTTTCCAAGCAAACCACAGTATGTTCAGTATTCCAAAACACTTGCTTACATAGAACTTTATCTACTTTTAATTTTTAACTGATTGTAGTGGTGCTTGAAATAAAAGAACAGAAAATATACAATCAGCATGATGCTGATTTTTTTCCTATCAGATTATTTGGGTAGAGTTAAAAAATAGGCCCCCAAATTTCAACTTGCCCCCTCTGATTACATCACAGTAAATGTGGCCTCCAGGCAGGGAATGAACGGGGTGGCAGCCCCAGGCTGAAAAAAAGTTGCCCACTCATTTTACTGGGGTAGCGATATTAATCATGTGGGAAAAAGTAGAAAAGGTATTGAAGCTCTCGGTGTAGGACTATATAGAAAGGTAGGATTGTTGTTTATTGATACCTTTGCAATAAGAAATTGTCTGAGAATGTAGCTTGGCCATCGTTTAGGGAACTTCACAGCCACTACAAGGTTGAAGTCCCTGCTTCCTAAGAGTAGTATGGAAAGGCTCATGCAGGGAGTGACTGAGGGGGTGGGGGTTGTTTCTCTCCTTGCCCAAAATGTATTCAACTGACAATTTTTTTTCAGCACACCCACAACATATTCCCAAAATTCCAAATATGTCCCCCCAGCCCAAAACTGGTATATGCTTTGTGTAGCCTTTTTTTTTTTTTGCACAAGACATTCACTGTGAACAACATTGTGGAGTATATATACTAGTATATCCATTTCCCCCATCTGGTTCACACAAACATGCCATTCACAAATGTGCTTATACATGCATACCATCTTCAAACTCATCTCAATGGAACAGCCGACTCAAGGTACTCTCAGAGCTTCCACAGTAAGCCAGTTTTTATGGCTTAAACCCGGGGAAGCCATGGTCTCAAATTGCTCTCACTTCTTGGGGGTAATAGTTTTCTGATAAGCCATCTTTGTGAACCATTTTCTTCCCAATGAATTTCAAACAGACATTGTGTAGTACTTCATAGTTATAAAAAGCATATTTAATTGCTCTTATATTTTAAATGTTCATGCTGATTAATTGTTTCCAGATTCAGTTGTTGAACCAGAACAGCAATGGCCATGGAAAGAGGTTACGGTAAGAAATAATTAGTTACATAGTATTAAAACTGCATAATACAGTGAAATACAACTGTAAAATTACATACTAAAGGGTAAATAAAATTCACTTAGAAGGTGTCTTGTGACTGCATTATATTAAACACTCTTGTGCCCATTGGAGAAATGATCAGCACTAAGGACTTCAGAGTTTTTCAGTTTTTCTGGACATCCTACATAGGACTGAGGCACCTGTATAGAGGCCTTCATGGACCTCTGAGCACTTGTATATGAAGGAGATTTTTGGGTGGAAAGTCTTTGGCTTGGTTTCCACCTTGTTCTTATCATTATGATTCTTCACATTTTATGAAGAATGAAAGAATGATTTTATGAAGTCTCAGAATAAGTTTGCATAAAAATATCTCTTCTTTCCAGAGTCAATCTAAAGAAGAGCAGTTTGGTTGCTGAGTTTGGACTATGTGCTCCTAGTAGGGCTTTGTGCCTATAGGTGTGCAAGCTTTATTTTCACAAACATTTGGGCTATAAAAGCAAGCTATTGCCAACAGATGGTCCCTGTCTGTATTTAATATGACTGGGTATGGGTCATCCTTTTGAATCTGCCTTCATTGCCAAAAGTTAACAAAATAGGCGCAGAGTCACTGTTTTTGATTCCAATCAAAAGGACAAATAAGATTATTTGAAAAGCACCAGCAGCCAAGAAGTGGAAGAAGAGTTCAAACACTCCTCCTCCTCCCCCAATTATCCCTTAGAAGGACCCAGAACCATTTACCGTCAGTCAGGATCCGCATCAACCATCTGCCCCAGGTCTTGATACCACCAATATTGTCAGTTCTGAGAGATGCTGATTTGGCTATTTAGCATTTAGCTTTTATGGATGAGAGCTGCAACTGTGTGTGTGTGTGTGTGCATGTGTGATGATAGATATAGATAGAGGTGGTGAGAGAGAGAGAGAGAGAGAGATACATACAATATGCCTTCCTGACACTTGATCCCAGCTGCTTAGCACCTGGCAAGCTCACTTCTCATCTCTGCTGTGGGGTGGGGTGGGGTGGGGTGGGAGGAATCTTTCCAAATTCTCTTCTACCACTCTCTTCCAATAAAACTTCTTGCTATTGTTGACCCTCAACATCTATCTTGGTATAAGGAATTCTTTATACTTGAGCACATATTCAAGTATCAAAACCTTTGCATTACCCATTCTGCATGATTAGGACCCTCTTGCATATTTCCAGGCTTATTAGCAGCTCACTTTTTTGACTACTGCTTTCCCACCTACTGTATGGCTCAAGATACTACCCTGAAGTACCGCAGATGTGCCTTCCGAATCAGCATCTCCTCATGCAGCACCATTAACTGCTATCTTGACTACAACAGTGTTCCCTTTTGCTTCACTTCCTGCAGTTCTTCCAACTTCTGTGGAAGTCTTAATGTCCTGGGATGCCACTCCTGGCAAGGCTATTTGAAATATGTTCTGGCATTGGTTCCTTGCTATTGGTAGTTCCAGGTCTCCAAAAGAATGAAGAATTTTACTTGGATTCAGTGTCATCACGCTCCAAACACCAATCCCTCTGCTGAGCTCCCCATTGTACCTTTCCTGATGCTTTGAATTAATATCACCCATTCCTGTAAATCACTTCCTGAAAATCACTGTTCTATGTAAGAGAATATATCCTCAAAAAATATAGCAAAATATTGTTCAACCATAATTGCTGTAAGGAAACTGGGTATAATTAAGTTTTCCTGTTTCCATGATAGAAGGCAATTAGCTAGTATATTTTTGTTGTTTAACATTTAGTGCAGAATCATGATCCATGAGCATAAATGAAATTTTAGTGTTGAGCAATTCCTCTCTCTCTAGACCCAGCACATACCACCCATATCAGAGAAATTAGATCATACGCTGAACAGCTCTTACAAATGTTCAGTGCCTTAGGCCTTGAAATTCACCAGACTTATCCTATGGATGGTGACTAGTTTTTCAGATTATTTGTTTTAATATAGTAACGCCTGATGTAATATTAGTTCCATCAACCATTTTGAATTCTGTGAGAATTATGCTTGGAAAGATTCACTGCCAGCTTTAGGCAATGTCAAAGAGCCTGACAATCTTGAGGAATAGGAAATTCATTCTCAGATTTCAAAACAACATAATAACACTGCAGGGAATGATTCCAGAGATCCAGCTGCCCACTTTTAGTTCAATACCATTCTGTTTCTCCCACTTAAGCTATTTGGCCCATTTCCAATCTACTCATTTCTGGATGACTACAGACATATGGTTATTTTCACTTATCGTGAAGGGCTGTCAACATTAAATGTTGGGCTAACCATCACTGAACAAACTATGGAACAACTATTCAGTGGAGGATATGTATGTAGCTTGATTAAAGAGCAACTGAACCCATTCCACCTCAGGATGTTTCTTAGGGAATCTATTGTAGACATTTTGCCATCTTGGAAAAGATGTTTATGACCCATACTAGACTTTGTGTTATATATATATTTTTTACATCTTTCTCAGTTTCATATAGCAAAACTTACTACTATTCAATCATTGTCAAACAAAGGGCTTTGGTTTGCTCAGCTGATTTATCTGACATCATATCTTCTTGAGAGTTCAACATCTGTTTTTCTGCTTCCAAGGGCAACACAGCAGGCTTGGAGTATCTTTATAATACTTCTCAAAATGGGCTGTGGCCACACTGTGCTATGATGTATTAAAGCAACAGTTTCTGTTCCCCATCCAAACATATTCTACCATGGTGATATCCACCCTCCACTGTTTTCTTTCGGCACATCCCATTGCCAAAACTTGGTACAGCAGCTACATGGTGACATCCTCCACCTTCATTCAACGTTATTTGTTGGACTTTCGTGCCCAGAGGGGTGTAGTGTTTGAGAGATCAGTTCTTTCTTCCACAGTGTGAGTGCCTTCCCCTTTTATGTGAATCACAAAAATCTTGATGAAGACAAGCTGATTACTTACCTGGACTTGTGGTTCTTCAAGTGGTCATTTATGAATACAGAAACCCATCCTCTTTTTCCACTTCAATATGGTGAGGTATCACTCAGTTTTGAAGGGCTGCTATGTAGGTTTCAGGGACTGAGATTGACACAGAATATAAGAGAAGGCAGGGTTTCTACCAAAAGCCTCTAAATTTGGAATGGTGTAGATGAAGCTCTGCTTAGGTGGAGAACCTACTAGCATGAATTCACAGATGACCACTTGAAGAACCAGAGTTACAAGTAAGTAGCAGTTTCTATAGCTCTTGCCCTACATAGCTGCATCAATGCAAAAATAGCTTATACCATGCCAGTGGTGTTAAGTGCTTGATACACAAGATGCTCTTGTTTTAGATATGATGCATATTGCAATCCCATCATAAAAGATTAGTAATATTAATTATTAGTAATTAGTAATACTATACATTAGGTATTTTAGGTATTATTTATCTCCACGGGGGCCAAGTTGTGCTCCATCATAAAATATTTGTCTGTCCCACTGAATTTATACATTTAGTTGTGAATAAACACACACACACACACACACACACACACATATTTGAATACAGTGGTACCTCGGGTTACGAACTTAATCCGTTCCGTGACTCTGATCGCAACTCGATTTGGTCGCAACGCAAGGTAAATTTTCCCATAAGGTTCAATGTAAATACAGTTAATCCGTTCCGCCCTCTGAATTTGGTCGCACCACGAGGCAAATTTCCCCATAAGGTTCAATGTAAATATGGCTAATCCGCCCTCCAAATTTGGTCACATCACGAGGCAAATTTCCCCACTTTTTTCTTCAAAGCCTTATTCTTGCCAAGCCTGCTCTGCATTTTCTTTGGAGCCATGCTGACAAGCACACCAAAAACCTTCCAAACGCCACAAAACACACCACAAGCCTCACCGAACGTCTCCTTGCTACCGCGATCTCGCCCACAGGAAGCCGCGACCACGTGGCAGCAGGGCAAATGGCCACGGATCTGGTTCATAGCTCGAGGTGGAGGTCGCACGGCGAGGTAAATTTTTGGGGCCGGAGCTGGTCGTATCCCGAAAAATTCGTAAGGAGGGGCGTTCGTAACCCGAGGTACCACTGTATATATATATTCAAAATTAACTTTTCTGGGCCCTCTGTAATCTTTATACTGCATTGTTCAGCCACCATATAGTTTACAGGCTGATTAAGGTTGATTCGTGAGATAGAAAAATATAATCTTAAATTGAAAACATTTTCATTTATTGATTTTACAACAAAAACATTTACATGGGTAGAATATATATATATTCTATTCATATTCATTGTATTGTATTGAAAATTTAATCAAGAAAATTTAATTATTTGTAAATGTATTTTAAATTCTGGTATAGAACACATATTTCATATGTCCAATCATTTACAATTAACACTTCAAAAGATCTTAGTTCTACCATCCTCTCTTTAAATTGCAGTTCCAAGATGCATTTTTTAGTGAAAACAAGTTTGAACCCTTCTTGAGACGTGTTTGTAAAGTACAGCCACCTACACTTAATAAAAGCCCAATAGACTATTCCATTCTTTTAGAAAAAACATACACACCTGTTGATGCCAAAGAACAAGAAGACCAGGATCCACCTCCAGATCTGCCTTTGACAAAATTAGACAGTGGCTTAGACCCTAAATTAATAAAAAGTGGTGAGCAACTTTCAATATTAAGACTCATTGAAAAAAAAATGGATTTAGAAGAGGAGGACAAAAAAATTGCACTGCAAGATGAAAAAGAAACAAAGCCATCAACTATAACTTCTGAATTGTATCCAAAGCCACAAGGAGATAAACTATTAGAAGCAGAGATAAAACAGGTTAATGTTTACTTCAGAAACTCCCTCGAATCTTTTCTTGTTGATAAAGTTGTAAAAGTGGTAGCACTTAAATCACTTTTGAGCAAAAACATTGAAAACCTAGTTGCAGAGAGACTTTCCGGAACAGAGTTACCCCAAGAATTAGAAGACAGCAGCTCATTAAATGACCGAGATAAATGTTCACTGAAAGAAATAACAACTAGTACTACAGATATGTTTCCAGAACCAGACATTAGTGAACTGAAAGATATTGTGAGTCAACATCTGCAGTCCCAACTTATACGGAAATTGTCTGAAAAAGGGATAATCCCAGACATGACGCTAGCAGAGAACACCCAGCAGGTTTCTCTCCAGAGTTCTAGTGATTTGCTTAAAAAAGTAAGTTTATCAAAAGAGCTAACTCCACAAACTGAAATAATAACAATAAAAGCATTAAGTGAAAGTGAAATAAAAGAACTTTCCAAATCTGAATCTATGTATGGTAAAGAAAGGAGTCACAAAATCAAGCCAGTATTTACAGAGGCAGATTTATCTGAAGACAGAAAAGATGATCACAAAGAGACTATTTTACTTCCTCTTAAAAGCCAAACTAGTTCAGTCGAAGAACTGAAAGTGGATTTAAGAAATACACCCTCAAAAAAGTCATTAGAAATCATTAAAGTAAAGTTACCGTTCAGCACTGAAACAGAAAATATAAAAAAACACAGTTCCTTCCATGATACCCTCCTTCAAAAGATTTTAAAAGCAGAAATCAAAAGTTTAAAATCATTTTTAAGTAAAGGGATTCAGGACCATCTCAAGGATAAACTTTCAGAAACTGGATTAAGTGAAGAAGACTTGGAAAAAGTATGCCAGAAGTTGTCCTTGAATGTGAAGGAGAAATCTAATGAGGGCTTTAATGACAGTGTGTTAAGCAAAAGTATTCAAGACCTTTTAGAGGCACTTTCAGAGAGTGAAATTGCCAATTTAAAGTCTGCATTGAACAGGAAGATCCAAGACCATCTCTCAGAGAGAATTTCAGAAATTGGACTGATCACACAGGAAGAGTTAAGAAAAATACTGGAAACTGTGTTTCCAGTTGTAGCCAAAGAAACAGCACTCAGGGCAGCTAAAGGACCAGATTTAGTGAAAGAAGGGCAAAGTGTGCAGCAAACATCCCACGTAACTCAGAGTCTGCAAGACCGGTTCTCTGAAGAAGAACTGCAAAACCTAAAGTCTCTCTGTGGCAGACTTTTGAAAGAAGGCCAGGGAGGCAAACTTTCAGAATTAGAAGTACAAAGTTTAGCTTCTGTTTTGCAAAAAAGCCGCGAGGAGCTTCCTCCACCAAGTATTTCTGAAACTGGGATAAGCAAAGAAGTGGAAATAAAGGATGTGGATCATGAAGTATCTCTATCAAGTATTGAAAGCATTTCAAAAGTTAGTGACGTAGATTTATCTGACAAAGCAAAACATCCTTCATATGAAAACCTTCCTAATACTATAACTGCAGGTGAAAAATATAAAAAGGAAAGTCTAGATCTCCCTATGAGCAGTATTTTCGAAGTACAAACAAAGAACCAAGAAACCCAGACTTCTCTTTCCAGAAAAGTAAAACAGACTTCTAAAAAAGAACGTTACAGATTGCCAGGCTACCCTGATAATGTAGAGGTGTCAAATTTGAAGAGAAGGTCCTTTGAAGAAGTACCACAAAGTAAGCCTCAGAAGGAACCATCGAAGAAAACATCTGAACCATTTGCCTTTTCCTCTTTTCTGAGTGCACATGACATTGGAGCCCAAACTGAAATTAAAAATTATCTTTCCAAGTCTCCAAATTATCCTCCCAAGCCTCCCTTTCCAGTGAACCCTCAGACTTTTTTCTTTTTACACCCAGATTCTGAGGAAGAAGCAAAGCCAGCCTGCAAGCACCATCAAAAGGCCAAAATCAAGAAGTCTGAGAGAAAGAAGGATGCTGCGCTGCACCACTCGCAGCAAGGAGGGTCGAATCCTTCAGCCAAAAAGGAAAAGGCAAATAGCAAAACACTACCTAAGGACGTTTTAAAAGAAAAAGGCAAAAAACATGGTGAGCTGACTTCTAAAAAATCAAGCACAACAGAAAACAGGAAGGATTCAAAAACAATGTTACCTATGAGTGGTGTAAAAAAGGAAAGCATGAAACAGAAGCCTGAGAAGAAACATGATAATGAAGTCAAACCAAAAAAATCATTTAGCAAGACGGCTACCCTGTCCGATTCACAACTATCAAAAAATGTTCAAGAAAAATCTTCTACAATTAAATTTCCTGCTACTGGGCACACAAAAGCAAATACATTGGTAAGAACATAATCAACTTTGTTCTTAAAGATGATTAATTCTATTCTTTGATGCATTGTACAAACTCATAGTAAGTTGGTGCCACAGGCCACCGCTGTAAAAAAAAAATTTTTTTTTTGAATGGAACATTTGGCCTCCAAGATCAGAATTCTTTTTCTCAAAAAATAAGAACTGGCCAATTCTACAGCTCCAGAATACTCTCCATAGCACTGGAGTCTTAAATTTTAAAAACCACATTTGGTTCTTCCAGATGTGTTAGAACTACAAGTTCCAGAATTTAAGGATGCCTGATAGGAATTCTGGGAATTGTTGTTCCGATATATCTGGGCTACCACGTTGGGAAACACTAGTATGAGGTTTCCTCAGGCAAATTAACAGTGTTTTCTTACAGAATGTGCAATATTTGCATATTGTTGTTCCAGCCAAAACAATTCCATTTATAGTAAAGTTGTCAGAAAACTGTACTGCTACGGATATGCTTTTCCTAGCTAATCTAAGGTAAATAATTAGAGTGTGAAGAATTTGATAGATGAGATAAAGGTATACCAAAAGGCAAAAATAGTGCAAATTTGGTGATACAATAAGGATACTTCTTAGTCTTGGTTTACGTGAAATCCTTTGACTTATCATCATTATGATATACGCATACATTTTTTATTTCAATGTTTAGAATTCTATAGGCATAGAAGATTTAGATTTGGAAGCTTATAAACATCTTGAAAAAGCAATAGAAAGAGCACTTCTTGATTTACAAGGCGTTGAGGAAGGGAGCTGCAGCCAGGGAAAATCAATTTCTGCTCCAAATGTTGCTGGTCTCATGTCTAAAGATGCACTTCGATCATTTCCTTCTGCACTGGAGACCCCAAGAAATCAAGCAGGCACGATATCTGACATGCTCAACAACCAGGATCAAATCTTCAAAATGACACCTGAGCAGTTGGAGGTTGTTCTTAAGGTTCTCCACAAAATATTGAGGCAGAACTCCAGACCCCCAAATAATGGATGAATCTTAGCCTTCTGATCCTCAATCAGCTAGGAGTGTACTTTTGTGTTACTATTTTCCCCTGGCCATAATGAAAAATAAAACACTCTTAGTACATTTTAGTTTGGAAAGCTTGAAAACTTATTTGAATTATTACTAAGGTAAACTTATATTTCATTTTTTTTTAAATAAAAAGGTCATTCCTCTTTTTGCCCCAGCCTGATAACTTTGAAACATATTGGACCACAATAGTCATCATACTAATCAACAAAGTGGCTGGACTGAAACATGATTTCTTCCCAGAGACTGTTTGCTCTACAATTGCAGTTGATTTAAATAGTCCAGAGTTTAATGAAAGTGTAAATGTTATGAATCATTTCATTGATCCAGGATGCCAAGAAGTTTTTTTTTTTTTTTAAAGATTCCAACATGGAACTCCTGTATTATGACTCAAATCTAATTTGGCCAGTTATTCTTTGAATCAAGATAATAGGTTTTTATGCTACTCCAATTGTTGTTGATGCTGAGCAGATTATATAACCGTCATCCATGAACAGGATTAAAGCAATAGAAGTAATAAACCATTATGGTGAAGCACTATAAAAATAGTTACATCCCAGTGATAGTAACATGATCACTGTAGTATCTGCCCCAGGGAACCCTGAAATTCAAACCAGCATTCCCACTGCAGAAAGGGCTGGGCTCACACTGTATCAGCCCCCAAGATTTGAAACTGGCAGGTTTTATAGTGGCTTTTCTATATCCCAACAGGGTAGGAGCTAATAAAATCTCAGGACAAATGCTATTCCAAAAAGATGGAGCAGAGATGGAAAAGGCCTGACTCTGCAGTCCCTGAGAGAAAGGACCAGAAGGGGCAGGCAGATTCCACTGGGAATAAGTAGCCCAAGTCCTGAGCCACGAAGGACTTTATAGATAACAAACAGCACCTTGTATTGTACTCAGATCCCTAATAGTAACCTTGAAGTAGAGGTGTTATATGAGGAAACTGAGAAATGCCCACAAGTATTTAAGGCAGTGTTTCTCAGCCTTGGCAACTTTAAGATGTGTGGACTTCAACTCCCAGAATTCCCCAGCCAGAATTGTACTCAGAATCCTAATAGTAACCTTGAAATAGAGGTGTTACATGAGCAAACCGAGAAACCCTACCCCTATGGAATATGGGTAAAGGTGCTGTCAGCTTCAACCATCTACTTTTATTTTACACTGTCTGGATATGTGCAGAATGCAGTTCTTAACTTTTATCTCCAGCAGCTAAAGTTGCTCTTGTCCTCTAAGTCTGATATGCAGAAACTATTAAAACATTAGCTGCTTATTTACTTATTTGCTGGGGCATATATGCTACTCTAGAGAATCAATTTGATATAATGGTTAAAGGCATTGGGATAGAAACTGGGAGACTGAGTTCTCTGAGTTCACTGAAATGACTTTTCCTCTATGCTTCTATATAATTGACAGAGTTTCTTTATTGTGTATACTTTCTCTCTGACTCCACTTTCCTCTATTTTCTCTTCCCTCACCTTGGCTAAATTGTATGTATATTCTTTAATGATCCAATGAAATGGACTTTAATCCATGAAAGTGTATGCCATAAAAAAGACTTTAAAGTACCATAAAATAATTAAACTGACCTATAAATCAATGGTCATGAATACTAAATGTCACAAGAAAGGAAACTATTGGGAAAGAAAAGAGTTTTATACTCTTTCGGTACACTGTTATGTACCAAACCTAAACACCAAATTTGTGTTCTGCTCTGCAAAGGGATCATCAAAGAAGCATCAATTTTGTTACTCATGTTAAAACAGCTACTGGTGGTTGAAATCTGCTTAGATTTTTTTTTAAAAAATGAGGTTTTCAGTTATTATCACTTCAAGGAGGAGTTTGTGTATGTATCAACATGACTCCTATATTTACAAACTGACAGGATAGTGTGCCTTTAGGACCAAACTTTTCTTTTTCACAAAAAATATTTTCATACAAAGTATTGATACACCTATAAAAAATTGTTAAAAGTGCTAATCAATCTAGATTGATCACAAATGAAAAAATGAGAAAACAGATAAAAGATCTAATTCCAATACAAACAAGTTTGAAACACATTTTTGTTAGATGTCACTTAACAAATTCGTAACATTAAGCTTTTTGCTGCAGTTTTCAGCAATCACATCTTAGGGCAAAAGTTCTATAAAACAAATGATTTAGCATAAAGTTTAAACTTTTCATAGTGTCTTTCAAATTATCATGGTTTATTCCTCACAAAGATAGACATTTATTGACAGAACAAAACAACACTGGTAAACTTTTTTCACTATTTTCTTATGTATTTTTTGCTTCAGGACCCACTGAGAAATACTGTGCAGTTTCCCCTAGGTTAAATTGCCTGTACTATTTGGCTATGGACTACCATTGGGTAGTGGTCTCAAAGTAGTTCTAGGCTATTAACCTAGTCATGCTTACTCAACAGTATGTCTATCTAAAACAATAGGGCTTCTAAGTTAAAAGCCAATACTGTATGTTAATTCTCTTACTGATAAGCATGAAATAAGGTGCCATTCACTCAAATGATTTTTGTTAAATAATATTTTATTACAGTTAAATTTGTTAGAATTAGGTTGACAATACATAATTTTTCTTCAGTAGTTTCCTAGTTAAAAGGACACTTGCAATGCTAATTACAGTTATATACTTAAAACTAATTTCTATTTTTACATGAGCAAATAGAATGTACATTAATGAAAAATTGTTAATAAAATATTAAAACCATCTCCAAACGTATGTGGTACAGATAATAAGAATTTAGGTTTACTTTATTCAATTATTCACAGTACTATTCACAGAAAGCAGCCTTTTTTCCTGTCGATCTGATCCTTTATATTTCCTGTTTATAATTTGAACTCATCTTTCTCTTCTCAAAGAAAAGCAAAGCTACAAGATCAAAGATGCTAAGTTAGAAGTCACCTTTTTTTTCAAATGTATGAGTCCATAACGAATATTAACCAGATTTCTCTTTGCTCTTCCACTGCCCCTGGAGCTATGGAGTGGAAAAGAGATGAACCATGAATCACTTTCCATTGGTAGATGCTTGTATTTCAGAGGAATGACACCACTGAATACAGCTCAATGCCTTCTACCATATAGTTGGCAGCAGTGGGCTAATAGCAATGTATTGTTGCAATCATTATATTCATGGAGTTCAGGAGAACTTTATGGCCAACAGTTCTAATGCTTTGCCTAAATAATACAGTTCTCTTTTATATTAGTCCTACAAATTTTGGTTCAAATTCTGGCTACCTATTCAAAGGTTGAGAATGTATAATCCCTGAACAGCAAATCACAATTAAAGCTATGAAAATTAAGTAATATTCTTACGTATATAGTCAAGTAATTTCAAACTATTTGGCAAATGATTTTTTCTTTGATTAGATTTTGCAAAGACACATGTTCCATTAAAAAAAATCACAGCTGTTTCTTTCAAGTTACAGTGATGGCTACTTCAACAACCACTGAAGGTTCATGTAGTAGATTTCCAGCGCTCTCAGAGGTTTGCACATTGATATTTTTTGCAAGTAGGAAAAGACACTATATTTTAAAGAAGTCTATATATCTGATATAAACTTGATGATAAGGAGATGATTAACAGTGTATTAATAGAGAATGGACACAATATTTCAGATTAATACTGGAAAGGCAGTCATAGCACATAAGTACTATAATAGCACATTCCATTCCAAGCAAAGTTTTACTATACAAATGGATACCATTACAGTTCAGATGTAACAAAGAAAAGATGTTCAGAAGTGTACAGATATTTCTGAAATTCAATTAGTAAAGGTTAATAAATTCTCATAGTACCACTTTGAAAGAATTTCTCTATGTATAGCATCATCTGTAAAGCATTTAGCATTTTCAAGTATACCAAAACAAAAACTTTAAACAAAAGCAGCAAGTAAATCACATTATTTTCCAAAGATGTCAGAAGTATGGTTTTAGTATTCCTAAAATTCCCAATACATCTCTTTCTCATTTGACAACCTACATTCAGATTTATTCCAGAGGGCAGCTGAATGCACCGTTGGTATTTGTGACTGACTATGTTGGATGGCAGGAGGCAAGAGTGAAAGTAATGAACCCTTTGTTTGTTCTTTCACCTGAAAAGGGAGAAGGCAGCGATTGGAATAATGACCTTATATCACACATTTATTAAAACAGTTATGAATACCTTCTGAGAGGTTTATGGAAAGATAACACAGATTCTCAAGTTCTGGTTGCCTAAATGTTAATTACTGTTACTAACTAAAGCTCACAGAATCAGTGAATGCTAATGAAAGGCTATGAGTATCAAGAGCTGCTTCCAGACAGGCCCTTTAACATTGCCATCCTTTAGTCCAGTGGTTCTTAAACTGCAGGATAATTTGGGCATATCCTCAGGATAATGGGGCAATTTGTAACTGCTTGTTTATGAATCAAGAATCTAGTTTGGGACTACTGCTGCCAAGATACTTGTGCAAAGCAACAGACTCTGGTGGTTTTTTGTGTGGGTAATGACATGATTTGAGACATGGAAAAGGGGTAATTGGGTCAAAGAGTTTAAGAATCACCGCTTTAGTCAATAGCCTATGTTTGTCTCCCTTCCCCTGAATGCGAATAATTACACTTAATAAAAAATAGAGGTGAGAGTGCTATGTAGGCTGTCTTGAGCCCCAGAGTGAAAGACAGAAAATTAATTAATTAAATGTAATTCATTAATGGAGAAAGACACAAATCAGAAATGCATACTGCAAAAGATAGGGATGTTCTATTATCCTTCTTTGCTAAGAAAAGTGTTTTTTGTTCAGATGGGGAGATAACAAGGAAACTCCTATGTTTCAAAAAATGTATGGAGTAGCAACTGCCTATCCTAACGGCAGGTATCTGAAAGCCCTCAAGATCTCTTATTTTCAGAAAGGAATTTGAAAGCATACATAGAATGGGGATGGGGTGGGGACTGGGACTCTATGGAAGAAGAGAGAATTTAAGTCAGTGTTGTCCAAACATGGCCACTTTAAGATGAGTGGACTTCAACTCCCAGAATTCCCCAGCCAGCCATGCTGGCTAGGGAATTCTGGGAGTTGAAGTCCACTTATCTTAAAGTGGCCATGTTTGGACAACACTGATTTAAGTACTCTGTTACCCAAACGCAGTGGAACTCCTGTGATGCTGGATATTGTCCATGGTGCTTGTGATTTTATAACCAGCAATATAATGGTATTTTGTATTTCCAGACTTAGGCTATAACCCCACTCCTCCCCCCCCCCCCGAATGATAGTGAATTTGCGATGAAGAATCATTTTATAGTACTGGAATTCCAATGTAAACACACTTTATAAAAATATGCTTACTTGTAATTATTATTATTTTGTATATCCCCCACTATGTGTTTAAAAAGAAAAAAAAAAGTATTGCTGGCTCTATAAAATAGCTGTGTGTGTGTCAACAGATACCTCATGCTCCGGGTGGGACAAGGCAAGCAAATATTAAGCTCAAGTACTGCCTACCACGGACATGATGCCCTGGGTTCTTTGAAATAAAACAGAACAGGAACAACTTTTAAGAGCTCTAAATTGCAGTTCTGTAAGCAATCGAAAACAGAAACATGACACCTTAATCTCAAACAGAGCTTGTCCCAGGACACCGCCTATTATACACAAGTCATGCTTGTAGAAATGGCATAGTACATTATTACATCAGTGCACAATTTATATATTAAACTCAAACTGCTCCAAACAGAATCTTCCCTCTTCAAGTCAAAGCCGTTGATGCTTCTAGCATATGATCTGTTCACTAGATTCAAAGCCTTAGTGATTTTATGCTGCTAGAATATCTAACAAAATGTATAACAAACTCACCTGCTTGAAAAAAGCATGTGACAGAAGACCTCTGGCTGATGGCCTATATCCCAGAAGGAAAACACAAAGCTTAGATTTTTAACTTTTGCAAACTTGGTGGTTATTTCCCCTCCTCTTGCAGCCTTTTAGCAGAATCAGTTGATTGAAAGAAGAATCTATTTTTTCCCATTTTAATTATCCTATCCACATATCCTTATTACAACAGATTAATAGTTTAAAAATAAAATTAACTCTGCAAAAATGTATTTTTCAAACTCTTCAAATATGAAGTTTCAAATTTACAACAGTCAATTAAAAATGAAATTTCATCAGCTGCCTTTTAACTGACTGACATAGCAGTGCATGCTAAAAACATAAATATTACTGTCTTAATAAAGATACAATTTAATATACATAAGATGCTACATATGTCATGAATAGAAAAAAAACGTTGCCCTCCAAATATTTTCCTCCAGCTCTCATCCCCTGTCAGCATGGTCAATGACATAATGCCATGAAAGATGCAGGTTAAGTCATCTGCTTAGTCTTATGAAATATTTTTGCACATATTACTCCTTAAGGCATCAGCAATCTTATCATGGAATAAAACCAATCTGAGATTACATGAAAACTAAATTTTAAAAATGCCTGGAATACTATTATTTCACATAGTCTCATATTAAAATTTTTCAAAATTTGGTGATTTCATGAGATTTCAGATATTTTAAAAATTTGTTTTAAAAATTTATTTTAATTTTGTAGTTGCCATCTGGGGATATTACGGGTCTTCTGATAATTATGAGTAATCATGGATGTCCTGCTGACAATTACAACTTGGTAATTACAATTTGGTAATAGTGTATGAAACTCTACTGCAATACTGTATATAAACCAGGCTTTCAAAACCTAACTCTAATTTCAATTTATAATAACTAAACTGTAATTTGCACATTATTTTAAAGCATTACCTTTGTTCTGGGTCCTGATGCAAACACAATTCTATCAAATTATGGAAAGCGGGAGAGAAGGTTTTAGGTGGAGTCTGTAGTCTCTCACTTGTCATTGTACGTGTAATGCTTTCCCCAATTCCAGAATCAATTCCCGACTGGGAATTTTTTATCCTAGACTCACCACGTGAAAAAGTATTTATAGCCCAAGGACAGTAAGTCGGACCTTTAAGCTTTTGCAGCAGCATCTGGTAGAAAGATACAGACAATGCTGGAGCCATTTTGGAACAGAGTGGCAGAGAAACACTATGACTAAATGAATGCAAAATGTCCAATGTCTGTCTTAGCTGAGATAAGAATAGTATATTATGGCTACATTAAATAATAGAGTTTTGCAAAACATTTATTGGAAAAAATTATAAAGCATGTAAGTTTCCTTCCTGTCTTCTGTAGTTTCAGTATTCTCTGGGAATTAAATCCTAGTGACATACTGTTATGCTTCCAAGGAAGGGCAAATTAAGTCAAACGATCAAGAGCAGTGCTTCCTGGACTGGTCCTTGCATGAGCCAAGCAAATAGGGAACTTAGTGACAAATCACTACATCCAAATCAAACTTACACAAAACAATATTTCTTAGAGAACACTGAACATTCTAAGTACATAAAAATCTCAAAATTAAGAGTAGTCTTATGCTCTTGACCATGTCAGTTTTTCAATTAGTTAAGAACCAAAATCTAGGGATTTTATGCTTTACCTGTGTGCGAGGCATATCCTGAAAAGGTACATGCCCATTAGCTAGTTCACAAGCTGTAATGCCCACACTATAGATGTCAGATTTCACATTATATCCATGCATATCCTATAGAAGAAAAGACTTATCAGACAAATTCAATTGCTCATAGCTTGTCAACGCACATGAAGAAATGGATGCCTACGCAGGTGAGGAATATTTAAACATGCTATGTGCAATTCTATTATTTGTACATTTGGAATAACTTAGTCTACTACTTAAATAAAAATCACCTCTTTAGTATACAATTAGGCTATACAGTATTCAGCTATTTTAAATATCAGTGACATGCAATTTCATAAAAGTTATCTCTGCTGCATTCAAGACATTCATATGGGTTCATATGTAAAATATAGTATCTGTGCTATCATAATACAAATGATCTTTAAAGCCATTTTAATTAAAAATATGCACAAATATTAATGTACTTGTGCTTGTATTTCCACCAAAATATTTGATATCAATAAAGGAGATGGAAAAACTTTTTTAATACTTTGCATTCTAGCTATAAAGAAATAAACAATTAGTCTATACTAATATAGTTCTCAAGATGAATCAATTAAAAAAAAAAAACCCTAACACCAAATCAACAAAATGTGGTATTGTATACATGGTCTTTCCCCTCCTTGATGCTTTAACATACATCCAATTATATTCTATTCTTCTCCCTAAATCTGAAGCAAATGTTTACAATGTGTGATAGTAAGTAAATACACAAATAAGAGAGGAATGCTCCTCTCCCCATTAAAATGAAATATTTCCATGAATGGGAAGATTTTTAAAAATATCCCTAAATAATACAAATACATCCGCCATCAAACAAAAGGAGAGAGAGATGTAAAAGGCCCCCAGCAGTTGAAGCTTTTGAAGTTTAAACTAGTCCCTTGAATTGGCAACCAGAACAACTTGCCATAGTAGAAATGCACACGAGTTCTGCATCATTTAAGATATGTGGATTCAACTCCCAACATCTGGGAGTTGAAGTCCACACATCTTAAAGTTGCCTAGGTGGAGAAACATTGTTCTAAATCATCTTCAACAGCTGCCTCATGTAATTAACATTGCAATAGTCACGTCTGGAAGTTACAGAAACAAAGTTCAATGCCATAAGATTTCATTAGCTTTAAAAGAAAAAAACCCCCCTCATATTAGTAACAATTTTAAAAAAGCAGGCTAGCTCCAGAATTATCTCCAGGGTTTTTATCTGATTATACAGAAACCCCATCAGCCTCAATCAAGCTAACCCTTTCCAAATCTCTGCTGTTTTTTTTTAAGGCAGCATTATAAAGAGAAGAGTACTATTAGATTATTAACTTATTGTAATTCAACAATTATGAATTTGAAATTGAAGAGTTTCTAAAACTAAAACCACCCTTTTTTAAAATACGTAATACATGATACAGATAGGGACAAATTACACGATTAATATTAATTCTGAGCTAATACGTATCTGCTGGAAAACAGAAAACATTTCAAAGGATGTATGCACATACACAGAGACATATACATGAGAGCTAGTGACATGTGGTTATTAAGGAGCTGGATCAGAGAGATCCAGATTCTGTTCCACCCTTAGGCATGGAAGCTGACTGGGTGACTTTGGTGTGGTCACTCACTCACTCTCTCTCAGTCCTACGTGGAGAAGTGAAGAACGTCTATTTACCAATCCATCAGTGGACCAGCATATTAGATTACAATCTATAACTTTCAGTGAAGAGGACTTCACCCAGGAGTGGATTGATTCAGGCAGACCGTTTTATTTATATATGTATGTCTGTGTACATGTGTGTGCACATGCATGTGTGTATGGCATCTTATATTAGAAATATATTTGAAATGTATAAAGGGATACACACAGATCCTATGGAAAGCATCTATTTCAAATTGAAACTTCTTCCATATGGGATATGATGAAATGATTAACCTAAGAAATAACGGAAATACGTTTTAAGACATTGGGTAGAAGAATATTGATCTGATGATGATATTGCTTCACTATTTACACAAAGTTCTTTCAAAGAAAGCTGGAGGGGTTTTATGAACATCTTAACTACTACAGCAAATATATTTTTGCCCGAATATTGGAAATTAAATTCTGCCAGGAAGAAATGATAAAAATATGGTTGTCAACAGAAATAAGTAAATTAAAAATAACTATTTTACATATAAGAACAGGCTTCCAAATTTTCAGTGATAACTTGGCAAGAGCAATTGTACATGGGACTATACTGATGCAGAGATACCATTTTGTAAATAATGTGAAATATACATCTTGGAATTACAGCATAATTGTAGTGCATCACAGAATCACAGTGCATAATAGTTTTAGATAAAACCTTAAATACCAATGTTTATAAAATAGTAAAGAAAGAATGCAAATATAACATGATAAAGATTAATTTCTAGGGTGCAGAATTTAAATACTTAATGAATTTCTGAGGCAGATTATACAGCAGGAACACATAGCCACAGGGAAATCTAATATATACTGACCTGCCTCAGAAGTTCAGGACTCAGCCAAGGAAGCATAGATGTACTGAACTGGGGGAAGTCATACACAGCTTTTAACTGTTGTCCGCTGCTGACTAAACTATAGAGGTGGTTTAAGCCTGACAGATAAACTAGACCATCCCCTGAAATCAGTATGTGGCTAGCTTTAACACTTCTGAAATACAAACAAACAAATTAATTAATTAAAACCCCAATTGTCTTGTTAGAAAATGTATTCCATTGAAGATTCTGACACATCTATAAGTTTGTTTCTTTTCTATAGCTTAAAGATTTTACTATTCTTTATAGTATCAGAAAGAGAGTAAGCATTTGAGATATACCACTTATGTTAACCTTGATGCTGTTCTTGATTGGGTTACTCTTGATTTTAGTTAAGAATTACTTTTGACTAATAAACAGCAGATCTCAGTCTGCAAAGATACATCTAGAAGATATGCTCACCACAATGTAAAAGATGCCTTGGCCTGATGTGACAATTTCAAATGATGCATTAAATAGGCCTTAGCCCAAGAAGGCACCAACTCTTTCCCACTCTACTTCTCTGCAAGACTGGGATGATAAACTTCTGGCTTGCAGGCTGGGTTCATCCTACAAAACCTCCCCATCCAACCTTCCAAAGGTTGAGCCCATATCTACATGCACAGAGAGAAAATGGGAGATTGGGTAGCTTCCTCTGTGGCTAGAGTGAAACAGAGAAGGTTTGTGAGCTTGTGGAGACAGAAGCTAGCCATTACCAGCTTATAGCCCCCAATATGCTTCTAGGGCTGAGGAAGATTTTAAAAAAGGCCGACTATGTGAAATGTGTATGAGTAATCCCTTGGCCAGTGCAACAAAAGACAACTGTTCTAGGTTTATGTGGCCCATTTTTTCACATTTATTTTTTTCTAATTCTCTTCCCCCCTCAACTAGATTTTGAGTCTAAATATTTGAGAACAAAATATCTTGGTGATTTTTTTCCTTTTTTTCAAAATGTCAGTTTAAGCAATATTTCAGGATTTCTAAAATTTTAGTAAGGCTGTGACTATCTTATTAATATGTTTTTATTTGTACTTTCGTTTTCCACAAAATTATATATAGGGATCTTACTGGCTCAACATACTTATTTTATACCTGAGAGTACAGTACCTACCAGAAGAGCTCTATAATGTAACTTAGGCCTTTATAAAGTAGAAGTCACCACATACAGAACACATGTCCAAATTACTTTACTGTAAACAGTTGTGGCAACAATTCAAAGAGATCATTTAGCTATACACAAGAGCTCATATAGATGCCTCAGGTTTTCCTTTGTGTCCTGCTTCCTGTTGTACCAATTCTTCACAATGTATTTAGAAACTTCAAAGGTTTCTTAAAATTTAAGAGCTAGCAATTAGAAGCCAGGGGAACAAAGCCTTGATGAGCTCACACATCTCATCAGAAAATGCCTTGGACCAGGAATTAAAGATTCACATTATAACACACTCATATATTCAAATAACTTGAATATTTGTGGGGTTTTAATGTATTATAAAGCATTTTGGAATCCACTCTGAGAATGTTGATTGAAAGATGAGAACATAAATTGTTATAATTGATAAGGATATCCATCATGATCAGAGAATGCTACTGAAAGAAAATACATAAAACAAAATAATCATGGAACTTTTCAAACTCCAGCTGAAATCATTGAAAGGTTCCAATAAAGTTCTCCCATCGTACCTGTGAATATAACCATGCTGATGCATATAGTTCAATCCGCTAATTGCACCAAAGAGGATATTTCCTATTAAAGCTTCACTCATGCCTTCAGGGAAATAAGTCCTCAAGAGACAACTGGCTGAATCTAGAAAAAAGCCCAAGGTTTAGTAGTCACTCACCATAATACCCTTATAAATATAGGGAGGCCAGGGCTGGCCCAGACATTTTCTACAATAATTAACATGATTACATTCCTTGATCTCTTGCCACATTTCAGAGGAAGCTCAGGAAGAGCTCCTGGGTAGGATACAGATGCACATGATCAAAGAAGGACTCGGCACATTACAGAGGAGCCAGGAGGGCCACTCCAGGACAACAGTGTTTCACCACTGGCCTCTAAAGCCTGCAACTGACACAATTCTCTATTTCAAAAAGTAGTCTTGCTCTTTCCTCTTTAAGTAATTATCCCACTTAGAAGTATGAAAAATTCCACAAACCAGATACTAATAAGCTAAATTACTCTGCATGTGCAGAAGACATTTAATAAATAAGAATATATTTTTGTAAACAGAGTACTTACTGTATGCCATGAAAGGAGAAATAACCCAAAGCCAACTTCCAGCAGTAAACACTGCCCAAAAAGTCAAGATGTTTGGATGTCGGAAAGAGTGGGATAATATCACCTCATTCTAGAGAAAGAAAGAAAGGTTTTCATAATCTAAAAAACAGGAAATACTCCAATTTTAGCCACAGGACACTGTGGGTGTGCCTTCAAGTCAGTTTTTGACTCTTGAAGACTGCCTAGACTAGCCTCTGCAGTTTTCTTGGCAAGGTTTTTCGGAAGTGGTTTGCCCTTGCCTGCTTCTTCCCAGGGCTGAGAGAGAGGGACTGGCCCAAGGTCTCCCAGCTGGCTTTGTGCCTCAGGCAGGACTACAACTCACGGCCTCTTGTTTCCTAGCCTGATGCCTTAACCACTACACCAAACTGCCTCATCGTAGGGCACTAGTGATCTAAAAACAATCCCTGAATCAGAAAAAGGGATAGATGGCTCATTATAATGTCAAAAATGTAAAGCTGAAATTACTTGAGAAAGCTGTAACACATCTAATCATAGAGTTCTGAATTTCTTTGCATACATAGAATTACTAAGAATATGGGGATATAGGTAAGACTCTCAACTTACAGAATTTTTACTGTCAAGCATTATATATAAAGTTTAAAATTGCGTTTACCTGTAAAGCTTTTAAGAATTCTTCAGAACATCTTTCCAGATCTGTAATTCTTACAGCCACCAATGTTCCTGTAGGGATATGACGGGCGAGGTAGATTGAAGTTAAGTTGTTGCATCCCTTTCCTATAAAGAAACAGGAATATATCACTTAACTTTCTTATTAATTAATTAAGAATCTTTGGGAATGGGTAATATGCAAATAACATAAATAAATAAATAAAATTGGTGTCTTATTATTCTATCAACTAGCCTTCAAAAATCTTAACACCTTTCAAAGCAAGCATAATGAAATAGCTGACTTGAATCAGAAGACAACAAATTTTATTATTCTGAAAGCTATTTTGTTCATCTAGCTGAAAGAATCTAACACAGTCTTAAAAAGATTACAGATAGTCCTCACTTAGCAACCACAATTGGGACAGGCAACTCCATCGCTAAGCAACGTAGTTGTAAAGCGAAACATCACATGGCCATGCCCAACTTACTATGTCAGCTTCGCTGCGGTTAAGCAAATCAACTGCAGTCGCAACTTGTGACTTCCTGCCAGCTTCCCCATTGACTTTGCTTGTCAGAAGCCAGCTGTGAAGGTCACAGATAGTGATCATGTGACCATGGGATATTGCAACAATTGTAAATACGCACTGGTTGTAAAGACCCAAATTGTGATCACATGACTGTAGGAATGCTGGAAGTTTGAGGACCAATCATAAATCTACTTTTTCAGCACTGTCGTAAGTTTGAATGGTTGCTGAACAAGGCAGTCATTAACCAAGGACTACCTGTATTATGCTCAGGTCACTATCAAATGATAGTCCCCAGAGTGCAATTTACAAATTTACAAAGTATTCAGAACTGACCAGTGAACATTGCTACAGTATATTAAGTATCTTTAAGACAATAATGTATGAAAAAATGAAATAAGAATTGAAATTGGTGATTTAATAGGGACACCAATTGAAGTTCATTTGAAATACATCTTAAGCAGCTCATTAGCATAACAGATATCTTCATACCAATTACTAGCATTGTGTGCCAATAACATACAAAGATGCTTCTATAACACCATCATGAAGGGGCAGTATTCCCATCTTCTTATACTTCATGTAGGATCTGAGGCAATGAAGAAGAATGCAAACATACACTTTCTTCTGGTTAAGAAAAGAGGTGATGGATTTTGCAACTGAAAAACAACTAGACATGCACATTGCCATAAAGTAAGTTATCCTTTAAAGCACTGAAGCTACCATGGATAAAAAAAAATGTCTCACCAATACCACAATTAAAGGCAAGACAAGAAGTTAAATGGGAATAGATTGTAAAATACAAGCAAGCATTAATAAAGATAAACTAATGTATACATCTGACCTATTGGCAGGGGGTGGCAAAGGGTAAAATTTCTAGTCCATCACTTCAGATATATACTAAAGATCTTTCACTTAAACAAAATAGGAATATCTTTCAGGTCACAAAACAATCACCTATCTCCACCTGGAGATCATAGTGTGATACATCAGAGGACCACAGTATCTGTTCATCTCCTCTTTGAGTTGATTGGCCCCAACATACAGCAAGTTCATCTGTCTAAATAGCAAAAATATTTATTAACTTTTATTGTATAATATGGTGTAATTTCACATAAACTTTGAAGATCTGCCAACATTCCAGTCTATGTATCATTTCAAAAGCACCACTTGGTTTTTCATTTTGCCTTGCTTTTGAAGGCAAGAGCTTCTTTAATCGGGATGTGATTTTTTTTTCTCAAGTTCAGTGTATTTAATTTCTAAAGATTTAAATCATCTACCCTATATAGTTGATCAGGTAAGGTACACCTTTCAGTCCATCAATCAATCCATGAAAAAGCCAGGCATTCATTTTCACTCAAGATATTATATAACATAAGTACATTAAAACCAAAATACTGAAAAACATATCCTATTAAAAAATGCTAACATGTAATTCACTATGTAATTCCAATTCTCTAATGGCATACAGGTAGTCCTTGCTTACTGACCATTCATTCAGTGACTGTTTGAAGTTGCAACAGTGCTGCATGAATGGTACTTATGACTGGTCCTCAAAGTTCTGGCCGTTGCACCAACCCCGCAGTTGCAATCTGGGCACTTGACAACCAGCTCACACTTACGATGGTTGCAGCGACCAGCGGTCACCTGATCATCATTTGCAACCTTCTCTGCCAGCTTCCCACAAGTAAAGTCAATGGGGAAGCTGGGAGGGTAGGTCACAAGTCACTTAAGTCTCCCCCACCCAGCAGCAGCCACCCCTAGGCCCAAAATTGCTCTCACGTGCAGATACAACCACCCACGCACCCTCCCCCACCCAGCAATAGCCACCCTTGGGCCTGAAATCGCTCACATGCACCACTGCAGCCACCCTCCCACCTGGCAGCAGCCACTTACCTGCCTGCTGGCCTGCTTGTGAGCTGCCTGGGACTTACATCTTCCTGCCAGCTTCCCTACTGACTTAGGTTTTTGGAAGCAGGCAGGAAGTTGTGAGGAGGTCCTCTCTTAACGACCTGCAATTCTCGCTTGATGATGGCAATGGGAACTGCCGGGATTGCCATCGCTAAGCGATGCAGTCACATGACATTGCGCTTTATGACCACATTACTTAGCAATGGAAATTCTAGTCCCAATTACTATTGTTAAGCAAGGACTAGCTGTAATCCCTATTCAGCAAAAGGGATGAGAGCAAGGTCCTCTGAATTAATTTATACAGCTGCACTGGATAGATCTTTAATGGCCTAACAGATTCTTGAAGGAACTGGCCCTTATTATTTCTTGCAATAAAAGGCAATTCCTTCAAGAATGAAGACAATAGGCATTTTAATTTGACATATATCAAAGTCAACATTATAACTTTATAATTATACATTTTATCAAGGATGTAGATTTGATTGCGATAGGACACATGATACTGGTTCAGTTAAGGTAAGATAAATTTTCTCTTACCAAGTCTTGACTACTGATGCTTTCTGATTGCTTTTCTACTCTAATGGATTCAACTCGTGTCCGTAGAATACAGGAACAGTCCTAGAAAGAAATATGAAAGTAGAGAAATAAAGGCTTTAAAATGTAACTCACTAATCTCCATTCATCTGTTGTGATTTGAAACTGCAACCTGTGCATAGTAATAATGAATTAACTTCAATACACAATAACAAATGAACCCTTTCCAAACAACGTGGCCAAATGAGTGGATTTGGGGACTTCTAAAGGTCCATTTTAAAAAATCATGATTAAGTCTGTTTTTTCAAAACTAAGTATAGTTCTCCTAGGAAGAAATGTGCATATAGAGCTACATAAATGAGATAGATGTTGGACTTGGTCATCTAAGTGGCGTTTCTAATTCTTAATTTTATCACTATAATTTTTAGTTTGGGATACTGTTCTACCTGCTAGATTTCAAAGATTAAAACAAATATGTGCTTACCAAACAAGACATGGAACTGCCTTAGTTCATGGAAAATATCATGCAAACCCATTTACCCTGAAATAAAACATTAAGATATTAAAGATTACAGTACATTCAAAATCCAGATATCAACCAACCAAAGATGTCTCTTTTCCTCTTTGGCCACAAACGTCTATAGAAATCCTCCAACATACAGTATTCTGGATGGAATTCATGATCCCTAGCACAGCTCATCAAAAATATTTGAAATCATATTCAAGCGTTATCAGAGTTATATCAGAAACCCTTTCAGGGCATTGTAATAAACAAAAGAATCAGAAGCAAAAATTGGGCTTTATTCTCTTGTATGTGACCTGTACTAAGATTGATCCATGACATGTCTGAACCCAGTGCATGTGACCATGGCACAATGACTTAACCACATTTTGACCCATAGTTTATAAAAGGTTTACAAAACTTAATTATGGCACCACATGTCTGAACTAGATGGGAGAAGGGACTTTAACTTAAGGGTACTTCTTCTCCTTTTAAATCTGTACATAGAAACTGGAGGTAGGTACATTTAGGTAGTAAGGAAATAATAACATTGAGAGGCAGTCAGCCCCCATCCCATCTAACACTGGTGCTGATAATGATCTGGCATTACATTTCTTTTTGCTAAAATGTAACACTCCCCCTCCCAAAAAAGTGTCAACTGGCAGCTACCTTAACAAATGAAGCACCGTTGGTTGTGATTTGCCATGTTGATTGGATAATTATATTCATGATTACAGGTCAACTTAAATTAGCATGTCATGCAAACAAACTTTTTGTTTGAGCAATCAATTTGTCTTTAAAATGCATTATTTCCTTCTACGCACATATTTTATAAAACAACATGTCCAGGAATGAACTCCGGGAAAATCATTTCCAAAATTCTTTGCATCAACTGACTTGTGTTTTCATCACACAGACAACACGGTAATACTCTCTTCAAAGAGGCCTGTAGCTCTTTTAATGGGTTTCCTTTTAAATAAAGATAAAAGAATACACTAGACTTTAAGAATAAGGCTTTAAAACTCAAGAGTTTGCATGTATATCCCCAGGTCATCTTCTCCCAAAATTCTGCCTCCTCTAGTGCCAAAAATTTTCTGTAAGTTATTGTTTTAATACTAGCTAAGATGGGAGTGAATGAATAGGTAGAAAACATCAATTTATAAGAGAATTGGAGGGTTTTATAGAAAACATGATTTTTATTCTGGACATGCATACTTTCTATTTTGACTACAACCTACCCATATTGTCCCCAACACATTTTGCAAGATCACAGATTCTTCCATTAAAAAAAGGATTGTGTATCTATGCCTTGATGACTAACATTTAAAATTATTATAAAAACTTTTCTCAATCTGTACTAAACCTCCTGTACTAAAGCAATAGCCAGGAATTATAGCCATCACTGGATTCCCTTTTGTGCTAGCTTTAACAAACTAGAATAGTGACCTGCCCCACTCCCCCAGAAATCCGTTTTTTTTTTTTCCAAAGGGAGGCAGCCTACCAGAAAATGGGGATGAAGGAAGGCAGGAAGAATAAGTCAGATCCTTAGGGTCTGTATTCAAATCACTGAAATGTATTGGGAAGATGCAGGGGATAATTCAGTCCATAACAGAAAGATCTACATGCTCGAACTAGTTTTTTTTTTCTATTTTTTATCCCACCTTTATTATTTTTATAAATCACTCAAGCTGATGAACATACCTAATACTCCTTCCTCCTCCTCCTATTTTCCCCACAACAACAACTCTGTGAGGTGAATTGGACTGAGAGAGTGACTGGTCCAAAATCACCAGCTGGCTTCATGCCTAAAGTGAGACTAGAACTCACACATTGGGCTAAATGCAGCCAGGTGAATTATAATAAAAATGTACACAATCAAGCTGCACGTGGGATCAAGGATATCTCATGACCTAGGCATCTCAACGTTAACAAATACTACTGCTAACTTTTCACTAAAGAGTCTATGAAGGTAGAGCCTTCAAAAATCTAATCAAAGCCTTCTGAGTATCTGATTTCTGCATAGCCCAGCGTATCTCCGCTTTCACCTAGAGGAGTATCATCAACACTGACAGACTCCATCTCCGAAGTTTTGTCAGATCGCACGATATAAACTACTACGAGAGGCAACAGTTTTAATCACCCAAACGGGTCACAACTAATTCAGCCGGAATAAGCAACTAGGAATGCTTCGTGCGCATAAGCAAGGTTTTCATCTTTCCTCTTTTACAGGAACCGAGTGGGGAGGTGACACTGGACGTCCTGCCTTCCCATTCCACACGTACATTCGTTTCTCCCCACGTTGCACGGACACTTTTCCTTTACACCCGGTCCCGAAATGAACTTGCTTGTGTTACCTTCTGCAAATTTACCGGGAAGTCCACCCCATCGCGCCTCGTGGGACTTCCTCCTGGGCAGAATCTCCCCCGAGGGGATTAAGCTGACCCGGGCCGCGCTTGCCTTGCCTTCCCGCCTCTCGGTGAGCAGCGGCAAGAACTGTCGGGAGGGGCAAACGCCCCCCAGTACCGTGGGGCAGACCGAGAGCCGTCTGAGGCTGACCCAAGAACTGCCCTCCCTCCGCCAGCTCTTTTTCAGAGCTACAGCGACCGACGACGGCCCCGAGGCCCCTCAAACTTCAGGCCCCGCCCCATAAAGCAACTGCTAGAGAGTCCAAACCGGCGGAGGAGACCAGCACGAGCGCCTCCCACCAAAGGACTACGAGCCCCATAGTGCTTTGCGATACAGAGTCTCATGAGGAGAGTTTCCAAGTGGGAGGAGGAATGGAAGGAGCTGTTCCCGCCCCACTGTTGCACGATGGGAACCGTAGTTTCAAAACCAACGGATGAAAGAAGCAGCCTGCTGGGCTCCTTACGGGATAGCTATCTCGTAAAGCGGGAGTAGGCGGGGCGGCTCGACCTCCTTTCGGGGCCGCCATCTTGTACCCCAGCGTGACTGCCTCCTCTTTCCCCACCCCTCCCACGTTGCCTCACTCCGTCCGGTGCTCCGAAAGAGGGAGTCGGGGAGGCTCTTGCGGTAACAGCGGTGGACGCAGCGCGTTGCTTGAATGGAGGCAGCTGGAAGCGCCCAGGTGGAAAAGAGCCAAATCCAGGACTGGGTAAGCAGCAAGTGAGGGGAGCCGGGATAATGGCTCCGCATTTTCCCTGGTTTTATGCATCCGCCCACTGCTGTCTTCTGTCCTTCTCTTTCTCTGCCTCCATTTCTGCAGTCACTTCCCTCGTCCCTTCTCCCAGTTCCATGTTAGATTAATGTTATCTTAAGAAGAAGCACCGGATCAAAAATTTAGTCCTGTAGTAGATCTTTCAATATTAGATCTGGGCTCCAAAAAGCTGGACGACCGCGAAATGCTGTACTTCCAAGAGATTAGAAAATCTGACCTGTATCCCTCCAGACAGCAGGGCTTCTCCTAGCCAAGCGTGACAACGATTGCATTCTTACACTCTTCCCTCCTTCAGTATTGCCAGCTCCTCACGTCCCTTTGGAAAAGGTCTCTGTCCCCTGATTTTCACCCCTGCCTCCCAGTCTTGCAATTTCACCTGCAACTTTCATCTCCTGAACAGAATCTTCTTCTCTTTCCTCTTCTAGTCGTACGAGAAATGTCCAAAGGCGAAGGGTGGGGGGGATGTTTTTAAAAAAGAAACAGAAGCAAAGTTGGAAAAAGAGATGACTGTTCCGTGTGCAGCTGCGGTTTGCACATCTTGTAAGAGTGCCTCTGTAAACAAGAAGCACGAAGCAACTGCTGATGGTGTTGATACTCTTGCCATTGACGTCTTGCCTAGGACAGTCACAGATTAGCTGGGGCCCATTTCTCCCTCCCACCATTATTTAAGGAAATTATAACAATAGGTTCTTTCTCTTTTTTGGAGTGACATCACTGGAATCTGTAGTCAAGGGATGAAGAGAAATCATTATGAGCTCAGGACCTGGTGCTGTTGCCTGTCGGGGTGGGCAGTCAGGGAGGGCACCCATCTCTGTGGATAACAATAATTAGATTGATTTTAAGTACCAGAGATGCACTTATTAAAACATATGAATTGAGTTATTTTATAATCACCACAGTCTCTACATATGGCGATCCACAATGCAATGAAATTACAATACAAATGCATATAACTTCCATAATATAAAATTAAAACTATAGAATAAAAGCAAACAACAAGAACAAGTGAGTTGTATCAATTCATCTTCCAAAGACTCTCCAAAAATGAAAGCTAAAAGTACAGGGGCCAATCTGATTTCCAGTGGGAGCCTGTTTCATGGATCATAAGCCTTCACTTCTCTAAGACTAATATAAAAGTTGGGCTCTGAAACCTGATGTAAAGTTAATTGATTGTGTAACTTCAGCAAAAAGAATAAAGGGCCTTGTTACATCTTAAAGTCTGTCAGTTTAATGTGGAAAAAGGATGGAAATAATCTAAATTACAAGTATATAGTAGGTCAGGGAATTGTAAACAGTTAATCTAAATATATTTGATCTGTAAATTAGAGTGTATAGTCATGGCAGACATGTCTCTTTATTTTTTAATGCATCCTGCTATAATACAAGTTTGTATTATATACTGTAGTACAAATTCCTGGTAAAGTTTGATCTTTAGATCAGAAGGCAAGTATTAGAGGCTATGACAGGGCCTGTGCTATATGTTGACCTGAACATCTACATTTGCTTTGCAGCATAGTTTATTTATGAATGCACTGTTCTTGGCTGTAAAGTTTATTTGCTACATGCTATACAGTAAAACCCCAAACACAGGATATGATAGTACCCACACTTTTGATTTCATAAGGAAGGATTGTACTATAATTCATAAAATAAAATACTTAAGTAATGCTTTATTTTTAAAGCAGAACTGAAAAAGATACCAGAAGCATCAAAATGCCAATCAAGCATCGAGCCATCCTTCATCTAAGCAGATTTTTGTTGTGTAATCTTGAGTGTACAAGGAGCAATTATTCAGACTACTGCGTACCTTAAAAAAGGCAAAGATGCACTCAAGTTGAGCTTGACTCCTAGTGATTACACAGACACATCTATGCAGTTTTTTAACAGTAGTATGGAAATGTTTTGCTACTGCTTTTTTCTGTGAAGTTTTTCAACTTCCCAGTCTAGCCTATAACCTGGATACTTTTCCTGGTGACTTCCATTCCAAGTACCTATTAAAATAGGTTCAAACATACTTAACTCCCAAGCTCAAACAAAATTACCAAATGGTTATCACATTCTGAGGCATTTGCTTTCCTTTAAATTTCTTACATAGGTCTAAAACTAGTGTATGTGTGTATAGTGGTTAAGGTGTTTATGTAATACTAGGGACACCCATGTTCAAATCCACTTCCAGCTATGGAACTGTCTAAAGCTTTTTGTTATATAAAAGCATCAGAGAGAAAATACTCTGAATGTGGTCTTAATCTCCTGGATGAAATGGGGGGCAGAAATCTATGTAACAACAACAACAACAATAATAACAACAAATCTACAGTGATTGTCTTTGGCCTGGTTTTTACATAATGCTACTCGATAATGTGGTTTATTTGTTTTTGAGTTAGTATGATATGCAAATCCATCCCAAGAAAGAATCTATAGGTTACAAATTATAGAGGATAATTCACATATTATGCTAGACCAAAACCAAACCACTCTATGGCCTAATATTGTATGCAAATCAAACAATTTTTAATGTGAACTATTCATTACTAACTTCATAACAAGGAGATAAATTGTTCATTTGAAGATCAGCATGTCTTTTTCAAGTGAACAGAAGATTAGACAGAAGATGGACTATCTGGAAAGTCAGCTAATGCAGAAAGATGGCATATGTTACTCAAAGTCATTCAGTTGGACCAGCCTTCTTGCATTGAAAAATTGGCATCAGAAAGCAAATATGGGTGCCCATCTGTAAAAAGAGTAAGGCTGGTAAGGAGTAAGGGCCCTTTTGATACTAAGTTCCACTAGGGAGACAAAAATCTGGATGACCACTAAATGGAAGCAGAGAGATACAGAAAGCTCTTAACTCCTTGCTGCCATTTAGTGGCCATCCCACGTTTTGCAATTAAAATTAGATGGCCTTTGGAGCACTACCTGGAGTGATGGATGTCAGGCCCACCACTGCTGTAAAAGTGCCACTGGTTTATCGCCACTGGAAGAAACTGTTGGTAGAAAGCATTTGTTTTATAATCTAACATGTATTGCTGTAGTGTTTACACCTTATCCTGCTGTTTAATCTTGGCTGTTCAAAGCCAGTCCTAAAAAGGATTATGAATATTCATAGAGTTTATAGACAGTTGTTCTCTCTCTTTCTGCTCTCTTTCTCTCTCAGCACACACATAACACACACATATACACACACACTCAAATTCAAGCCCCTGTTATGCTCTGAAGCAATTATTGTATTGAAGTAGTACATAGAATTGGACTGTTTGAGACAAAAAGCTTTGTGCTTAGTATCTCACATATCCTCTGAAGAATCCTATGATGTTAAATAAAGTCCATTGTATGTCTTGTTCTCAAAAATATTAAATGTATGGCTTGGAAAAAAAGATTCTAGATTAAGGTCAAGATGCAAGCCTGATCAAGCTGCCTAATATATTGCTGCACATATTATTGATAATGCAACATTTAAATAATGTATGATGCACTCAGACCAGTTACAACAGAGCTATTTTATATAGGTTGCTTGGAGTAACCTAAGTGCAAGGGGTACACCATTGTTTCTTTTGGACAAAATAATTAATCTATAAAGATACAATATTTGAAGTGGAAGGCAGAGGTTTATGGCACTATTAACAAAATAGTAGTAGTCAATAAACCCATATCATGTTGATGCTATAGAAGGGTACTTAAAGAAATTCAGCTAGTCATAGTAGATTCTAAAGGGTATATTTAAGAATGTTTCAAATACAGTTATAAGGTGCCAAATATCAAAGAAAACAAATATTTCCTGCAAATGTTTAATTTTAATAAGAATGGTAAATGCTTTATCTTTAGGGGAAAAGTTTTTCATAGAACATGTATTCCCTCAAATATTATTTGTCTAAGATGATTAGGGCCTTAAATTTTGAGTAGAAAGTGATAAATACATTCTGGCATGTGCTTTTGAATTTAAGCAATGCTTTTCTTTAAAAATGTAGTACAATATATAGCATCTTTTCTGCAGTCCCAGGTATACCCACAATTGTACAACCAAACTGCCAGAATTGGGCTGTCACATTTTTTTTCAATTAAAACACTTGCATTAATCCTCCAGTTGGCTTAGCACATCTTTGTTACTTCAGATAAAAACCCTCAGAAACTTCCCCAAATACAATAAAAGATTGCCTTTCCCTTCTATTTGCTTTGTCCGTACCATGTCTTTGCATGGACAATCAGTATGTTCTGTTATCAAAGTCTGAGTAGAAAAACAATATGGAATCATATGCACTAACAAATTTACTCCAAAATAAGTCATTGACTTCTATACTATTTATTAATCTATAAAATGCTACAAGATCCTTCCGTAAAACATAGTGTTATACAAGTTTTTAAATTATAGTACTAAATGGTTTCTTTGCCTCCTTAGGCTGGCACATGCTGAGGAACTTGGGAGTGACTAAAAATAGGCTTTGTATAATAGAGATAGCTTTAAAATAACAGTGGTGCATAATATTCAGCAAGTACTTTGTGTGGTACAGTGAAGCATTAGTAAATGCTTCATTGGTACCAATATGGTATTTGTCAATTTGTTTGTTACTTGCCCTTGGTTTACCAAATGTTGAGAAAAGCTTGTCCATATTTTCTATAATATAAGTCAAACTAGGTAAGTTCAAAGTAGAACTTACTTCCTTGTGAGCTAGTTTAAGACTGTAAATATTGCAGTTCAGACTGATTGGATTCACCCATTGTGGTAAGACCTAATGTGGTTTGTTTGATATAGTGTGTTGTGTGAACCAACCAATTGTGTTTTATTCAGTAAAGGTGCTTGAGCAGGCCATTGCTTAGTGTGAATATATATTGATTTTAAAGCAGGATTTCTTTGGGGATTTTAAAGCAGGATTTCTTTGGGCTGATATTTTGCCAGATTAGATTATTTTGAACAATGTCATACAGCATGGCTGTGAAACACTTGGGATTAGATCTCTAAAAGGTGCTACTGTACAGTCATACTCCCATGTGCTCCAATGGAACTTTTGGAGGTCACATCCAAAGTGCTGTACAGTCCTAGAATTCCATATATTACTTTTATTTTAAAATGATATTGGAACAGTTTGTTGTGCCTATTTCTTTGTTAATGTATTTTCAGGCATGCATTCTTTAACAGAACTAGTTTGGTCTAGAGATTAAGGCATCAGGCTAGAAAGCAGGAGACCAGGAGTTCTAGCCCTGCCTTAGGCACGAAGTCAGCTGGGTGACCATGGGCCAGTCCTTCTCTCTCTCAACTCTAGGAAGAAGACAAGGGCAAACCACTTCCAAGATCTTGCCAAGAAAACTGCAGGGAGTAGTCCAGGCAGTTGCCAGGAGCCAAGAGTGACTTGACTTGATTGAGAGGCAAAGCAATCATGTGCAACAAATTTAGAAATATCTGTTCATTTGTTACGCACTATTAATTAGGTTTGATTACATTTAAAATGTATCAGTAACTCTTCATTATCCTACTGCATTACTTCAGTTTGTGACAGTTTTATTTATTTGTAATTTTTATTTATGTTATATTAAGCTGATTAACAGAGGAAATAGTATGCATTCATACAACAATATTAACAATACTGTAACCTTATAATTAAAATCACTTTCACTTTACCACTTTATGTTGTACTCATCTGGATAGTGTCAATATCCAAAGCAATTTTAATAGATGTTTATATTTTATTCAGTCTTTCACTATGATGTTCCAGTTGGGCCCAAGATCTTTTGTAGTCCATCTTTCCATCTTGTAATTAATAACAATAGTTATAAAAAGGAAAGAAACCTGAAGAATTATTTTATGAACAGAACAATTCCCGAAAATTTGACTATTCCTTGAAAGCCGCCTTTACCCTTTTGTCAACCCCCATTAAAATGTTGACAGGCTATACATATCAATAATTTATTCTTGCAAATCAGATGTTAATTTATGTTTTCAATAGTATGTAATTATTCCTTTAGCAAGTTCCCATGCATGAAAGTACATAATTCTTAATACATTAATAGATTGCAGTTACTAGGGTTATAGCTAAGAAAAACAAATGCACACAGGATCAAATTAAGAATCCAATTTTTTTTTAAACCCAAAATGTGGCAGTAACAGGACAAATGTGAACATACGAATTAGTGTTACAACTCCTGAATTGCTTTGCCAGTAGTAAAGGGATTAGAACTAACCATTATTAAACATATTTTTATGTGTCTGGTATTTACAGTTTTTATTGTATTAACCTCTTTTGAAGATCACAGGAATTTAATTTCACCTTATCAAAGCTATTTTCTACTGGTTTAGGCAGGAGTTGCAGACTTGTTATTCCTGAGGTTATATAAATAACTAAATTCAATTTCTTCAACTTTCTATCAAAAACCAAAAAGCTTTAATGATTTAGGAGACAAAGTTAATTCCTCTAAAACCTCCAACTACAGCAGAACTGCAGAACCAACAGTATCATCAGGACCAAATAGCAGAAGTTTGAGTTGAATTTACTGCTTAGAAGCACTGTTGAATAAATCAATTTCGTTTTTTGTTTTAAATTCTGCCAAAAAACTAAAGATGTAATATTGTAAGATTATACAGTATTGCCACTGAAGCCGTTGTTTTCTACTTTAGTGTATAGGAGTAAGAGTATTGTCCCCAAATAGTCTTCCATCTTAGGCAGAAGATACTTTTGAAAACAAAGGGGTGGGAGGCAGGGATGTAGACATTGCTTGGGAGGAGCTACTTGTTAAGTGAATTTTAACCCTTTTTTTGGTAATTCCTAAATCAGAATTCTCTTTTTCTTCCCTGACCTTTTCTCCTTGCCTCATTTTCTTTTTCTTTGGTTCTCCTCTTTTTCTTTTTGTCATTCTTATGCAGTTATGCCTTCCTCTTACCCGCATCTCCTCCCTTTTTTTTTTTTTCCTTAAACTATTGGAAGGAGGAAAGGGAATGTCTGAATGTATAGATACTTGGGTGTTTGTGTGTGTGTGAATGTTTTTTGTGTGTAGGCATGTAAAAGGTAGAGAATGATTATGTAGAGAGAAATCAATTAGTTTTATAAGTGGAATGTCTTTTTTTATAAGGAATTAATTTTAATCAGCAATTAAATGCCTGGTTTGAGTGTTTTAAGTTTGGTGAGAACTTTCTTGTCACTAAACTTAAAACTTATTGCACATAGTCAGGCCTCTAACATTGTGAATGACATGGAAGTTCAGAAGTTAAAAAACAAAAACCTGGGAAGCAAAGAGTGAAATGTGAAATGCATCATTCAGAAGACTCTGCGTATCATAACTATTTTATAACATGTAGTATAACACTTGAAGTTTACAAAGATGTGTTGGGTAGGCATGTGTTGAAAAATACTGTACAATGAAAAGTTATAAAAAAAGGTTTCTCAATTACATTTACAGTATAAAGTAGAACATGTGAGTTGACAAACTGAATTCTTGTTGAGGAACTAGGCAGATAAGGGCCAAAAAATGTTGAAATTTAATCAAAAGCAGCTAGTTTCCAGGAAGTTAGTGACTAACAGGAGGTAATAGGGGTTTGGTGACCAATGGGGGAGTTCCTCTATAAATTGATAATGTTTACTTGGCTAGCTTGAGAACTGGAGAAAAGAAAAAAACAAAGAAATAAAAGGGTTGCTATTGGGTTTTTTTACCAATGGTGTTGTAAGGAAGGAAAAAAAAAGATGAATAAGACTGCAACCATGATCTGCAATGCTAGAAACATGTTTGAGTCCCTGAGCAAAAACAACTTTGCATATAATTGCAGCAAATACTTGAAGAAAAAAATATAAAAGAATTGGAAAGTGAGTAGCAGTAGCCACATTTCAGCTCAAAAGAGAGAATTCAGATCTGCTTAACAAAACAAAGGAGGCACTACAACAATGATTTAAATTATGGTAGTACTGGGATTAGATCATGTTTTAAATTGATCGTTGTATTGTTATACTATTGATACTGATTTATATCGTGTTCTGAATGTTATTGTTCGTTTGTACTGTGCTTAGATTCAAGCACATACAAACTAAAAATACTAATAGGAACTGACAAATGAAGCAGTTCTTTGTATGGGACAGAATCAAACAAGGTACAATGCTTGTACTAAAATTAAGAGAAACTAAAGCTGGGTGTAGTCAAATGCAAGAAAAGAGCTAATAAAAACTTATGTAGGATTCTATCACAGAAGAAGCTAATAAAAAAAGCAGCCCAAATGAGTTTCTTTTAAAAAGGAGATACTAAAAGACTGCATACTATTCCAGTGAGGGAAAACCCACATTAAAAGTTTAATAAAAATCTGAAAATAGAAAATGATACATATAGAAGTTGATGGAATGAGGTAGAATAGGTACCTTGGATTTATAGAGGTGGTGTCAGAAAAACTGTAACTCAGAATGAACATATGTTAGAGAAGTATGTTAACGAACAACAGAACTTCTGCAGATATGTTCAAAAGAAAAGGAAAAAAGAAAGGTGTGCCAGGTATTCGTTGAGAATGGCAAAGGGTAGTAAATAACAAAAGAAAAGTAGAGCTCCTTTTTTGGCTCAGCCTTTTCTGAGAAAAGAGTGTGTTCTACTGGCCAATTGTAAAGAGCTGGTTGAAGAAACAAGTTCCAGATTCAGCTTGATAGAAACTTAGACAAGGTTGAATAAATTAAAATCTCCAGTCCCAAGTGTATTGCATCCTAGGGCAGATTTTTCAAACTGTGTTCTGTGGAGCCCTAGCACTGCCCAAGAATTTGATGGAGTTCTGTGAGAGATGAGGACCCCCCCCCCAAAAAAATCACTCAGATGTAGTCAGGAGCAGCCAGAGCAATTTTTCTAAGGTACAGTGGAAAGGGTAGGGCTTGTTAGCTGATATGTAGAACCCCCACCCCCCAGGAGTGTTTGTGCTCTTGATGACTCACGGGTTTGCCTCTTGATTAAGGTTTCGAGGAATTTAAAAAAAAAAACAGGTTTTGCAGCCTGAAAAAGTCGGAAAACCCCTGTCCTAGGGGAATTTAGTCAGTTTATGAACTGACTAAACCTCTATTCATTATCCCTGAAAAATCTGGAAGAATAGATGAAGCACCAGATGACTAGAGGAAGGTAATGATGAAGGTTTCCTGTGGTGTTTGTCTTTTCCATTACATGAAAGGAATCATTCCTTATTTTCCTACTTTCTAAAATATACACAGTTCATGTGCCTTAACACAGAGGTCAATGAAATGCCACAAATTAAAATATTCAGAATTTCCTAATAGGATAGTACTGAAATAACAGGATCATCCATGGATTCACAAACTACCTAAAAACAATTGCTAGAAAAACAGCATTACAATTGATTCCTGTCTTACCTTTATAGGCATTAGATAAGAGAAAACAAAATTATACTTACCTTTTTTTTTTGTCACTAGCTTAATCATCATCTTTTAGTTTTCCAACATTTAGATTTTCAAAAAGCTTTAATGTTTACATGTTTTCAAAATAGTTGTGTTTGGATGACAATAAGCCTGACTTATTGAATATGGTCAGTTTCTGAACAATGCCACTAGAAAAACCCAGGCAGGGATTTCTTTTTAGGTTAATGTGCAGGATATATTCCTAACTGAAAAATCTTTTGCTCTTCATATAGTAGTTGCACTGTTCAGATTAAATTGTATTTGTGATTCTGGCAAAGCTTAATTCGGTTATAAGTTTTATGTATGGAAGTTGTTCATATTTGTTTCATTCTAAGTTGTCTCCAACTAAATCACAGTAATGTTTTTCCAGGGTGGAGAACCTTTTCTCTGTGAATGGCTGTTGACTGACATAAAGTATCAGTTTTGCTGGAGGTGTTGATAAACAGAAGCAAAAATACTGCAATCAAATATTTGGAGTGTTATAGATAATCCTTAGGATGATGTTTTTGTCTGGGTTTTGAACTCCTGAAGGTAATAGCATTCTCATCTCTGAGTGAAAAGTAGAGAAACCTACCCTTTATGAGTAATATAAAAGACCTTCCCATAAAAATTAAAATTTATTAATTTAAATCTTTTTATTTTAAAAAGCTATTTTTCCTGATTTCAATAACCATTTGTGAAGAAGTTTTCTTTCTCCTCTAATGCATCTTGAAGAACTATGTAAGACTTTTATAGAAAGTAGATTAAAATATAGCAAGAAATAATAATTCTGTTATCATTTAGCAAGCAATTGCAGATTCAGATAAACACATTGCTGGTAGACACCTAGAATTTCTAACCAAGAGGTGCTATGGAATCCTTTGGTGTGTGCCAAATTATATTTGGCAGTTGTAGAATGCTCCTTTAAATATAATATGAACTTCTAAAACCATTGTAACTGGACTAGTTCCTCTGTTTTCCCTCCTTTCTGTAGTTTAACTGAACAGGGGAGAGGCAGAGAATGTGTGTACTAAAGTTAAAATCCTATTCAATAAAATCATATTCAATCAGTATCGTCAGCCGAAAACAGAAAGGCAGAATGAAATAGGACAAGGGATAACAAGGATAACAATGGTACTACAATTCAAACCATTTTCCGTAAAACAAAACCCAAATTTTAATTCTCATCTGGCATCCACTAATTCTAGATTGCTATATATATTTCCTAATCCTAAATTAAGAGCCAATTTGGTGTGGTGGTTAAGGTATCAGGCTAGAAACCAGGAGATTAGTCCCGTCTTAGGCATGAAGCCAGCTGGACATCCTTGGGCCAGTCACACACTCAGCCTTAGGAAGAAGGCAGTGGCAAGACACTTTTGAAAATCTTGCCAAGAAAACTGCAAATGGACTTATCCAGGCAGTTGCCCAGAGTCAAGATTGACTTGAAGCTACATACAATGGGAAATGTTATTTTTAGGGTGCTGTTAATTGTCTCTAGCCTCAAACTTTTGGGCATGTTTCTTAATCAAACTAGGGTTTCTTAATTGACATGTTAAAAAAAACAGTGTACAATCCTTTACATGTTGACATGACTACATGTAAGAAAGGAGGCTACTTATAAGTTATGTAAAATACAATTAATTTTTTTTAAAAAAAGTATATATATGTATGTGTGTTATATTTTTCCTAAATGACTTTGCATTAAGAAAACACATGCACTATTGTACTATATATATAGTACAGTTCAAGGCTTTAATGTGCTGTAATTTGTTTATATTCTGCTTTTTACCAAAGGGCTCATGGCAGTTCAAAATGATTAATACAGATACAAAATTATATATTGCAATACAGCAAAGCTTATGCAATTATATTAGTAACGTTATCTAGTTTGAAGTAAATGTTATATTTAAAGTAATCTTTCTCATTTTATTTAATTAAACAAAGCAAGAAAATAGAGGAAAAAACCCAAAACAAGAAGATTATTTGAATTAATCTTGACATTCTTGCAACTAATAGATATTTAGAGTTGCCTGTGAGACATACACATTCTAAGCCATGAAAAGGAATTTGGCTTCTCAGTATGGAATGAATTAATTTCAGATGTCCAAAGCTACTGGTTTTTGTTTTCCTTCTTTCATTTATTTTTTAATTAATTTTTTAAAAATCATTTATTTTTGGTATTTTGGGACTGCTGAGTGGCTACTGGCAATTTACAACCATATGCAATACAATATACTTATCCATCAGATCATGCAATAGTCCCTCCCACAGGAAAACCAATCCTAGTGTCAGAGTCTTTGATGTTGGAATATTTCTGTTTCATAACATATACTTACAGGTGAAACTCGAAAAATTAGAATATCGTGCAAATGTTCATTTATGTCAGTATGGCAACTCAAAAGGTGAAACCAATATATGAGATAGACGCATTACATGCAAAGCGAGATATGTCAAGCCTTACTTTGGTATAATTGTGATGATTATGGCGTACAGCTTATGAAAACCCCAAATTCACAATCTCAGAAAATTAGAATATTCCATGACATCAATAACACAAGGATTGGAAATAGAACAATATCGGACCTCTGTAAAGTATAAGCATGCATATGTACTCAGTACTTGGTTTGGGCCCCTTTTGCAGCAATGACTGCCGCGATGCAGTGTGGCATGGATGCTATCAGCCTGTGGCACTGCTGAGGTGTTATGGAAAACCAGGATGCTTCAGTAGAGGCCTTCAGCTCCTCTGCATTGTTTGGTCTCATGTCCCTCATTTCTCTTGGCAATGCCCCATAGATTCTCTATGGGGTTCAGGTCAGGCGAGTTTGCTGGCCAATCAAGCACAGTAATCCCATGGTCATTGAACCAGGTTTTGGTACTTTTGGCAGTGTGGGCAGGTGCCAAGTCCTGCTGGAAAATGAAGTCAGCATCCCCATAAAGCTCGTCTGCGGAAGGAAGCATGAAGTGCTCCAAAATCTCCTGGTAGACGGCTGCGTTGACCCTGGACTTAATGAAGCACAGTGGACCAACACCGGCACATGACATGGCTCCCCAAAGCAACACAGACTGTGGAAACTTCACACTGGACTTCAAGCATCGTGCATTGTGTGCCTCTCCATTCTTCCTCCAGACTCTGGGTCCTTGGTTCCCAAATGAGATGCAAAAGTTGCTCTCATCAGAAAAGAGGACTTTGGACCACTGGGCAACAGACCAGTTCTTTTTTTCTGTAGCCCAGGTAAGACGCTTCTGACGTTGTTTGTTGTTCAGGAGCGGCTTGACAAGAGGACTACGACATTTGAAGCCCATGTCCAGGATCCATCTGTGTGTGGTGGCTCTTGATGCACTAACTCCAGCCTCAGTCCACTCCTTGTGAAAGTCCCCAACACTTTTGAACGGCCTTTTCCTGACAATCCTCTCCAGGCTGCGGTCATCCCTGCTGCTTGTGCACCTTTTTCTACCACACTTTTCCCTTCCACATAACCTTCTATTGATGTGCTTTGATACAGCACTTTGGGAACATCCAACTTCTTTTGCAATTACCTTTTGGGGCTTCCCTTCCTTATGGAGGGTGTCAGTGATGGTTTTCTGCACAACTGTCAGGTCAGCAGTCTTTCCCATGCTTGTGATTCCTACTGAACCAGCCTGAGAGACCATTTAAAGGCTCAGGAACCCTTTGCAGGTGTTATGGATTCATTGGCTGATTAGAGTGGGACACTTTGAGCCTAGAATATTGAACCTTTTCACACTATTCTAATTTTCTGAGATTGTGAATTTGGGGCTTTCATAAGCTGTACGCCATAGTCATCACAATTATACCAAAGTAAGGCTTGACATATCTCGCTTTGCATGTAATGTGTCTATCTCATATGTTGGTTTCACCTTTTGAGTTGCCATACTGACATAAATGAACATTTGCACAATATTCTAATTTTTCGAGTTTCACCTGTATAATGAAATATAACAATGTTATATATTAAGGGTTTTTGGGGGACTTTATAGATTTTCATGTGCAAGGATAATGCAAAAAGTGGCAGAAAATGAATTGGAAATCTCTTACTTTGATTAAGATGGGGAGGAACCATAATTGCTCATTTAGAAAGCTCTGGTTAGGAGAAGAATTGTTTAAGATGTCTGAAATTGAATGTTAACCATTGTTTTCCTCTTTTTTTCCCCATGTTGGTGAATGATCTAGGCAAGATTGTGATGTAAAGATAGTGAATCTGGCAGCTTCAGATGTATCCTCCTTGGGCCTAAGTTATTCTCCTGTCTGTCTATAGTTGACATAAACTGAACATAATGCCAGCAATAGGTTAATGGCTGTTGCTTGCCCTAGTTTTATGCCAAACTGTCTTTCAACTCAAATGAGAAGGAGCAAGACATAAAATGGAAAGAGGATGTGGTTTTCGAATAATTGAAGCCTGAAGCAACCCTCATGAATTTCAACCACAGAGATTCAGAGAGCATCACTGGTAAGCTGATGAGTTAATTAAAAGGTGCTGGTAGTTGTTTTGGAGATTATTAATGCTTCAAGGCTGCAGTCTTCAGTAGTTTATTTTGAACTTTAGAACTGTCTCAAATTTACATTGAGGCAATACCTTTGTTAGGCTAAACTCAAGGTTGATGAAATGACATGTAAACTTTCACAAAATGCTTGAGCAGGCAGTTCATACAAAAATTAAAAACAAGGTTGTGGAAGGGGAAGCGAGAAAAGCATCTAAACCAGCTCCTTTATAAAGGAATGCTGCCTTTTTGAATTAAGGATAAATTGAAGTATTAATAACTTAAAAGCTGGAGTAAGAGAGACATCCATGTTAAAATCAGTGCCGTAGATGAAAACCCATAGCTTCTTTGAATAATTGATTTGATAATTGATTTCCAATAGAGATAAACATCTATGGCTTGTGCTATTTCTCACTAGCCTTAGTTTAAATCAGAATGAATAACATTACACATTTTGTTTCAGAGTGTGGAAAACCATTTATTTAGCAAAGAAAATAATAGTTTTCTTTCAAAGTTGATCTGTAGTATGATGTCTGCATATATCTTTAGATGTTTGTCCTAATGAAGACCTTCCTGAAGTAGAGCTAGTGAGCATGCTAGAAGAACAACTGCCTCATTACAAATTACATGTGGATTCCTTATATCTTCCTGTAAATGATGACTGGATCCAGTCAAGAAGCTCTCACAGTCATGACCCTGAAATTTCTTCTCCTGTCCTTGCTGAGGAGGCACTCCATTATATGAGTAAGTATCTCAATACAAATTTAAACATTAAAGATTCAATCAACCTGCAAAAAGGGCAGAAGTGCCTTCTGATTTGGAGAATTGCATGTTTTCCAATATTAGCACAAAGAACCAGGCTTGGGTCAGGATATATATTTCTAATAAAATTAAAAAACAGTGTAATGTCCTGTGGACTTTTGCTGTTGGTAAATGCACTGTTGAAGAACATGGGAATAAACAACAGTGAACAGTTGTTAAAATGGCATAGATTGCAATTTATATATAAGACAACGACATTAGCTTATGTCAAGACCCACAAGATAAGACTGTTAAAGTCCGTTTGTACCATTTGTAACCCAGAAACAATGTACCTGTTGGTTAAATATTGGCTTATACAACTTTTTATTACCTGTGTTTTTGATCAGCCATATGGACTATAGGTGTGTTCAACTTTCTGATCTTTAGGACTGAACTTTCAGTGCAAAGCTGATCAATAAAATATTCATCAGTCCAGCTTTCAGTCCACCTAGTAAATAAGTGAAGTTCATTTTTGACTAAATAAAATCAGTGCAGCTTCTTTAAGGAGCTGCTGGCAAATACAGTAGTCATTCCCATGCCAGATCCAAAGCACCTTTCCCACTTCAGATTAAAATACTGCACACCTCTAATCTTGTATTACATTGGTGTGCTAACACCTATTGATAGAAGAACAGATTCTCCAGTGAAGCTAAACTCCTAATATGATTGCAATATTCCACATTTAATACCCTTTGTAATTCCAAAACTAGGAAACTAGTTGACTTCTGCATTCAGCTGCAATAGCCAATATTGCAGTGTAGCTCCTCCTTTTTTATGACACTTCTGCTTGGAGGAATGTTTATTTGATAACTAAGTAAATATTAGGGAGTGTTGCTTGCAAGTTCAGCAGTGTGTGTGCCACAGAACAAAAAATATGGGCTAGGCATGACTTCAGCTTGGAAGTAATTCTTCTAAACTGTTCCCTGTACATAAGTTATCAGTTGGATATGGCCCTAAGTAACAGGGATGTGAACCAAAATGAAGAGCTACTTATGGATTTCACTCTACAAGGTAAGTGGGCATATAAACATTAGCATATGTACATTATATTTTGACTAGATTTTCCAGAAAATCTCAGAGCTTTATAAAAAGTATACATTTTTATAAGGTCATAGTTGATGGTTAGAGTTTTGATGCTTGTTAGCTGTCCGAGCTACAAATCAGAAAGCCCTTAGATTCAACTTCTTCAAAAGCTGAGTGATTTTAGTAAGGTCTTTCTCTCTTACATTGTAAGGAAAAACTGAACACAATCCACAACTGAATACAGAGTTGTATAAAGTAGAATACTGCAAACTTTCTATAGGCAAGAAATTGTAAGAGAGAGAAACTATTTTCATTGATTATCCCCTTTCCTTTTTTTTAATAGTAATTTTATTAAGCATTACAATTAAAAAGATAAGAACTAATACAATCTAAAAAAGATAAGAATAGAAAAAATAGAAAGTGCAGAAAAGAAAAAAATAGAAAAATAGAAAAGAAAGAAAAATAAGAATATAGTAAAGGAAAAGAAATATGTAAAGAAATGACTTCCCCCTTCATCACAAGTATAAACAATTTTAGTAACTTATCACCTTCTAAAATACAACAAATGATCTCTTCCCCTATCTTATTTCTATCTATAAACTAATCTTTAAAGCCTCATCTGCAAAAGTCAGTTAAGGGCTACTAGAGATATATCTGTTTTAACCTTGATCAAATAAACCTTTATATTCCTTGCTTTTACTTTTAACGATCTTGTTCTTTTATCCCTTCAAACTGTCCTAGATTTCATCTTTTTCTTTGTCCCTTCTCACAAAATCCCTCAAAACTTTAACAAGTCCCTTTTGTAAATCCAATATAGGAAAGTTATCCAGGTCACTCTTTTGGTTTGTTATTTGTATATCCCTTTTAATTATTACAACATCAGCTGGTTTCATTTGTATATCATGTAGCAACTTTTTCCATATCATTCTTGTAGCCCGTCACTTTCAAATCAGTCTCAATCTTGTTCGGTAAAACTTATTCCTCTTCTATAACATCTTTTAAACACAGTTAATCTATAACAGCAGACACTTTTAAAATTAACTTCTGGATCCATTGTTCACAAATATCCTTCAATATGTCCAATGTTAAAGTATTTTGCTCCATTCTGTATTAGTAACTCAAATTTAAGTGTTCTTCTCCTTTAATTGTAATCTTTAGTTCCTTCTGGTTCCTTGTAATGTCCAGCCTTCATAGTCTCATCCTATCATGTTTTTTTGAAAGAATTCAGAATGACAGCATATTCCCATGAGAAGTATTCTTATAATTAATTTCAAAATCTTATTTCAAATCCATCTGGACCCTTAGTCCATTTGTAACTTTCCAAAATCAATGTTCTAATTATCCTTTTACTCTTTATTCCCCCACCAAATTTTTTTTTTTAAAGTTCTTAAACTTGTATTTAAAATTTCTTTTGCTAAGGATTGAAGGAGACTCACCTGGTGCTCTAAAACCTGTAGTTGCAAAGGTTTCTAATAGCTAAAAAGCAGTTAAGCAGCAATTTCCTAAAGTGATTAAGAAATGAGGCTTGGCGAACCTTATGTCCATATAGATTACATTATGGCTGTGAGCTTGGTTGAAATCCCTTGACTCCCAGTCCCTCAACTCATAAGTCAACCACAAAAACCTGTTCCTGTAGTCTGCTCATGAGAATCAGCTGTCTGGAGTACAAGTGGGCGATTTCACAATCTCTCCTGTTTCCAGAGAGACTTCGCTGGCCAGAATTCATGTCTGGCCACTGATCTCTGCCACAATGCCGTCCCTGCTCCTTCAGGAGCATCTAGTTCACTAGAATCCTCACTGGAAGTGCTGATTACCCCCTTTCCCATTACTTTCTCTACATCCATTGCCACTAAAAATCTCTCTCAGAAGTTTGGGTGACCATTTGGAACAGGGGTTGCTACAAGGAGGAAGAAAATGTATTATAAATGCCTCTTCCCTTCCTTCTGTACAGAAGAGCATCTAGTTTACAGTGCAGAAATCTTCAGTGATTCTGACTTACTTATGAAAGCAGAAGGAACCCTTCCGTCTGTACTTCTACAGTTTGGTCTTGGATATTTTTCTCGCTGGATTTTGGTATTTCTGTATACTACTTAAGTAAAATAATAATTTGGGTTCTCCTCTGTCTCTCTCTCTCTAGTATTTATATATTGGTTACTGGTTAAGCTGAGCAGGCTTTTGTCCTTTCCTCTTAATAAAAATGGGTAGTTTGATAACTGGGCTCTGTCTTCTGCAAGAAATTATAAATCATTAGGATATAAATAGATCCACAGAAAAGACTTGTCGTGTGTATTTTCTGTTCTGTGTGGTACAGAGGGCATTGCTGTACAGAAGGATAAATTGTGCCTCAGCTACATTTTTATTCTTTCCAACCCGATGGAATGTTGGAAAGAAATTATGTACAGTAAAGGAGATTGGGACTGTGTCCGCCTGTCTGTCTATTTGCCCTTCAGCAAGATAGCACCAACTTTTAAAGAGACTAAATTTGGGGTTGTGGGGGTGGATAGGGAAGCGAGCAAAAAAAAGATTGGAAATGGATCAGTTCCAGCTAGGGACGGCAAAGAAACAAAATCCACCAGTGCAGCCCATGGAAGAGGCACTGATTCAGAATTTTGCTGACTTCTCCATTCTAAAACCCTCCCCTCTCCTTCTCCTTAGTCACATGACTCAGAAGAGAGCTATTAAGGATTTGGAGAAAAAATCCCAAAGCCATTCTCTGCATGCTATTGCTACTTTGTTTAGTCTTTGCCTAAAGTTAAAAAATCAAGACTTCTGGTGACTACCCCAATCTGGGATTTTTTTTTTTAGCAATAATACAGAAATGGATTTGCCACTGCTTTCCTTTAGGGTTCGTGCCTAAGTCAGGGCTAGAACTCCTGGTCTCCTGGTTTCTAGCCTGATGCCTTAATTTCTAGATTGAACTAGCTCTCTGTTAAAGAATGCATGTTTGAAAATACATTAACAAAGAAATAGGCACGACAAACTGTTCCAATATCATTTTAAAATAAAAATGCCTTAACCACCAAACTGGCTCTCCTGCATACCGAATCTTTTTTCAGTCAGAATGTATTGCTTGCTTACTGTCTTAACAAATGATGAGGGAGGGAGAGAAATGGCTGCCCTCCGCTTTTCTCTGTGTAGCTGAAAGGTGAACACAAACAGTTGATGGTTCTTACTCTTCAGAAGAACTTAATATAAAACTCATAAATATCCAGAAATGGGGTGGGGGTGCATTGATATTTGCCATGTTTTTTACAAAACATGAGCAGATTAATATTGCTGTGTTGTACAGCAGTGAAGAGATTTTTTAAAAAGCCTAAAGTATTGTATCCCTTTTACAGTGCAGTGATCTTGACATTTTCTTGCTATTGTTATTGTTTCCTGCTGTTTCATATTTGCTGTATAATAGGTGTTAAATGCTATATTGCCTATTTGTACAGCAGAAATGACTAAAACTGACATGTGTTTTAAAACTATATGCATAAATGTTTCCCAAATAATTCCCTATTTCGTCTGTTTTTGAGCCAAGATTTAATCATCTCATTAGCTTTTCTATTCTACTTGGTGAGAAATAAAAATTTTCCACACAGCATGGCCTCCATGTAGAAAACTTCCTGGGTGATGGCAGGAAGTGACTGTGCTGCTCCCTGTCCTGATATTTTACATCTGCCAACTTGGCTGGGCTAGCTAGATATTACATACATGTATTGTGTTCAGTAAGACAGGACTCGGCAACATGTTCTCCATGGGCATTAATGTGCCCACAGAACTCTCAGAGTTTACCAATCTTCCTGCCCAGTTTCAAATTTTTATAAATACACTTAATGACAATGATTGAATGTTAGTAAATTGCAAGGCATCGCTTTCTAGCATACTTTTTACTCAGGATACTTCCACACCATCATCATTTTCACTACCCTACACTGCACAGGATTGTAGGAGTAAAGGATTTATCTGGGATTACAAGAACACTTCTGGCCCCAAATAATACCATTGATGTTCTCAGAAATTAAACATGGTAGGCATTTTCTTCCAGGTCCTTGTTCTGGAAGTATGCTCATAAAAAAAGCAAAGATAAGCTGAAGTGGTGGACAATATCCTGGAGAATTAAAAGAGATAGTCAGGAATAATCTTACCAGTTTTGTGTTCTTTGTGTTCACAAAAATCACATTTTGTGATTAGCTGCATGCTGGGTGTAGGCAATTTGTGAATAGGCAAGCTGCCCTCTCCCACAACACACACTCAAAATAGCACCTACATCTACAGGATTTCAGATTACAGTAGTAAAAAATACAGGTCTTCCATGTAGCATCCTTTTGCAAAGAAGTGTCTTGCTTCTACTTAAAGATTGTCCTTACAGTATTGAATCAAGTTATCCAATTCTTGTAGTAAAGATAATCATTCATAACTTGAACATGCAGACGTTTATATACCAAAATGTACATTGTTACTAGGAAAACGGTTCTCTAATTCACAACTATATAGATATGTAACTGTTAAATGTTTTCCCCTTCCTCTCCTGCTTTTATTTGTTCTTCACAACTAGCTGTTATTGAAATTCCCCCTTTCTCCTTGGCTGGACCTCACAAAAATGCACAGATTAAGTTTCCTCTGTCCTCAAATCTCACATTACAAGATACAGTAAAAAAAATTTTTTTTTAATCATTGCTTTAAAATCTTGCTTGCTTGCTTTTTTTCTTCTGGTTTTTTCCTTAAATTTTTAATTAGAATTTATTCCACAAAAGTATGATGCAACAAAGTCTAAATGTCTTTTTTCTTGTTCTTGTTCTTTAACCACTAATCCTCGCAATTTTTTTGTATATTCTCAAGTATGTTATTTTTGGGACTATATTATTTTCATTTGTTTAAATCACATTAAGGAGTTGTTTTGTTTTTCAGTTGTTGGCACAGATAGAGGAGAGCATGTGTCAAAAAATTGCAATGATATTGAAGTAATCACTCATCTGTTGGCTGAGGTAAAATTGTCTTTCCATTTGTTTTGATTCTGAAGTTATTTATAAATTTGTTGTTTTGTGCTCCTTTGATTTTACATTTGATTTTGCATTTATTTTTATGTTTGTTATAAGTTGTCAAGTCAACAATTTAGAACTGCTGTAAGTGAAAGCATATAATAAATAAAATTTACTGAGGGTTTTTCGTTGTAAAATCGAATTAAAATAGCATACTAATTCAAATAAGAAAAAAAGCATTATTTTACTGTCCAACTAAATGTTTGTCCTTGTTGCTTTAGCAATTGGAAATAAATATTTTAAATTTTAGAAAGATAAATTTAAGGGTAGACATTTTAGTAACATTATTATTAGGGTGCTCATGTTCCAACACCACAATCTTTCTCTGAGTCATGTAGTTCAAATTGGCTTAAAATATGGTAAAATCTCATACAAAATGTTACTGCTGGATTAAGTAATGAAGACACTGCTGGACAACACTGTCCTTTGGTTCTGTTGCAGTCCAGGTTCCAGCCTGATTTTAACCCTGAAACTGCTTATTGGATCATTTTGATTTGGAAGATAGGCAGGGGAGTTAAGCTCTTTTATGTCAAAGAGGGGCTCAGAAATGTGGTATATAATGGTGATACAATGGATCTAGAAGTCTGTGGACTACGTGGCAACTCCAGTATGACAACACATTTATAAAGCAACTGTCTTCTTAATAATAGGCAGAGGAGTAAGATCTAAGCTGGGAGAAACAGCTCAAAGTTTCTTTTTCCCCGGTCTAGGTCCTTAAAGACTATAGAACCAGTTTTTTCCTGACTGGAAAACTATAGCAAAGACTATAGAACCAGTTTTTTCCTGACTGGAAAACTATAGCAAAGACTATAGAACCAGTTTTTTCCTGACTGGGCCTTGGAGTTAGACTCTTTGCTCAAAAACTATGGGAGAACAGGAACCAGTGAGATGGTGAGATGAAGTCAGCAAGAAGAGTATAGCTAGAAACACCAGGGTTATTGTAATGGTATGTAGGAATGACCTTGGGAGACAGGAGGATGAGTCGCAGACTAGGCAATGGTCAGATAAAGGGCAACTGAGCCCACAGAAGGAATGGGGGCATTGCAGATGTCTCAGATGGGACCCTCCCTAGTTTCTTGGACTGTAAAGGCAAGGGGGGAGAGATGTATTTTCAGACTTGCAAGATTCTGTTAATGTAACTTTCAAATAAAGGTACACTTCTGGGTGTACTTCTTGTCTGGGCTACCTCGCAAGGCTGACAATTATTTTATTCTTTTCAGTGTTGCTTTGCTTAGTAGCCTTATTAGGCTTCCACCCTCTGTTCCTTCAACCGTTTCTTCCTTTGCTGAGTTGTAAGTTAATGATTGCTAGCATTGGTATGTATTTTTAGGCCTCCTATGACTTGGCATAGCTATCCTATTTTCAAAGACTTTGTTTTCTTGATTTCAGTTCTTTATTCTTTGATACTCCAGTGTCAGGTTTATACCAGAACTATGTCCACATACTCAAAAATAGCTTGGACATGGTAGACCCATTTACAAAAAAAAACTGGAGCCAGTTATTTTTAAGTTTAGTTGTGGGGAAGGGGAATCTCCTATTATGCTCGATCCAGATTCTAAGTAAAGTGGGAAGGGTGTCTTCCCATTCAGTAATGGGGTGGCAGCTTAACTACTGGCTTTGGGTGGAACTTTTTATCTTGGGGAACAGGTATACCCAAGGCACCACAGAACTCAAGAGGTTGGAAGTTGAAGATTGGAGTTCTCAAGAAAGGAACTTGATGGCTTGTGTTTGTGCTTGCAGTATAGGTGATTCTAGTGTTTTTCTAAAGGGCTGGTTCAGAGGCTTGATGGATAGTAATGGCTTTTATGTTGGCTTTGATTTCTGTCTGTTCTTAAATGCCAAATATCTGAAAAAGGTCCTGTGTTTTTCCTGAGGTGCCACTACTTTACAGTTGACTCAAAGCTCTGTCTCCTCTCTTCAGTGGTTACTTTTAGGGAGATAGTGGTGGCAGATTTGGTGACAGTTCTGGGATAAATTAGGCCAGATAACTTAATTCAAATAAAGTAAACAAGTGAAGCTGGGGGTTTTCCCCCCTGGGCTCTCTGGAGAAAAAATTGAAATTGGGGTGGTGGTAGATCTTCATTATTTTGGTTCTCATCCCTCCTCTGGCTTTTACATTCACTAAATTAACATGCTTTTAATCAGAAATACTGTTGATTTTGATAGAGATATTCAGTTTTTGGTTGAAATATGTTTAGGTGGGTAGAGATACGTGAAAACTTCAGGCTCAAGATTCTTCCAAAATGTTCAGAACAGTCTATTTCACACTTAAAATAGCTGTTTTGCACTACAATCAGGGGCACAGAATAAAGTGTTCTGCACTTGGAATGGTTTGGATTCAAAAAGTTTTGTGCACTTCTGGGAGGAAGTTGGACCTTACATTCACAGCAGATGACTTTAGTGGCTAGAAAATTTTAGCAACTTAGGATCTCAATTGGTAAATCAGTCTAAGTAGAAAAAGACTTGCTGTATTATGTATTTATTTCTTGAGACATTTAAAATAAAATAAAATTTGAAATTCTGAATCAATCAATCAAAGTTTATTGATTAGCCCTTAGGCCATATCAAAATAATCAGGTACCGGTTTATTTAAATAAGCATTTTCTGGCACACTTATCATTTAGACTGAAAGCTACAAGAGACAAAGCCTTTTCCCATGGCAGTCGCCACTGAAGACTTTGTAAATGTGGCAGTCTCTCTGCCAAGAACTTCCTCTTACATTCTTTTGTATCCTTTAGCAATCTTTAAGGTGTTTTTGTTCTGTCAGTGTTTTTATTGATCTTATTTTTAAATTTTTCTTTTTTTTGCAAAACAAAAACCCAAACCCTAGCATATGTACAATTGTTTAAAAAGAAGCCAAAAACGAGAGAACTAAATAAAACTAAAATGATAAAAACTGAGATTGTATCTGAGAGAATATATGTACATATATATAATCTTAAGAAGAACCAAAAACATTTTAAATATCCAGAAGGACCTTTTTAAAGAAGACTATGATCTGTGAGGGAAGACATGGTTAGTACTGTATCACTAATAAGTAATGACTAAAACTGAGTACATTTATCCTTCACTGTAGAGTTTTTCAGGGACTCCTTTCACTGTGTCAGTTTTGCAGACAAAGCAATTTCTCATAATATTTATTTTGATTTTGTTTAACATTTTTATTATAAATCTTGTGAAGGCTAGTCCTAAGGCTCAGGGAAAGATATGAAAAATAAAAGGAATAATAACAATAAATAAATAAATAAATAAATAATAATAATAATAATAATATTAAGCAGATGCCAGGAATCAAGACTGCCTTGAAGGCACCATTTTTTTTTTAATCAGTAAAATGAAATGAAGTACCTAATCAACTTTCTAGGCAACAGTATTAACCAACCCATCCAACTTAAATTTGATCCTCTAATAAAAAGAATCCTCTCCAATGTGTCCCATCTGGCTAGTTAAAAAAGGATTTGTTAAATCAGAATGCCCAGGATGATTCAAGAGGCAGCAAAACAAGATGTACAAAATGTTTCCACTGTCCCATCTGAACATGGACATGAATGATCCTGAATGGAATGTTAGTAACCATTCCTCCAAACACAGTGGTGGTAAAACATTGAACTTGGTCAATAATAATGGTTTCCTAAATACAACAGGGAGGAAATGGAAACCATTCTTTAAATCCAATATTTAACTATTCCTCTCATTTTGAACTTGAGTCCATTGCGAAAATTTACGAAGAATCCTCCAGTATTTGTTATATCACCATGTGATGCCTGTAAATTTTCAGGGAAACTAGCCTTGTTTGATTAAGGATACTATTTTTATCTTAAGTCAGGATTTGCATGTTTTTTACATCAGATTTGCACTTGATATATTGGATATAACAAAATCTTGCAATACCTGTTTTTTCCTTTCTTTGATACTTTAAGTCTTTATGTCTCTTAAGACATAAAGAGAAACTTTACATTAAAGTGAAATATTTTATATGCACAAATGAAGAAAATGATAACATTTGAATAAATTATTGGGAAACAATGCTGTTTATTGATTTTTCTGAGCAGAAAGATCGAGACCTAGAATTAGCAGCACGAATTGGACAAGCCCTACTTAGACGAAACCATATCCTAACTGAGCAAAATGATGTTCTGGAGGAACAGTTGGGCCAAGCCTTTGACAAAGTAAGTAAACAGGTTTAAGTTTTGGGGATTTTAAGAAGTTAATGTATTGTATAAACATCTGTTGAAGTCATATTAGTTATGAAAGGTACTGATGGGGAATCAGATGGAAACTTTCATCCTATTGATCTTAGAATAGAAGCTTTCTTTCCTAGAAGGTTCCAAGTTAGTCTTTCTTTAATGAAGAAAAGTGCAAGAATTCTATATGTATTATGCAGAGCTAAATATTTCAGCTGAACTCTTGCTTGTACTGTATGCTTATTTTTTGCACCATGTTTCAAACTGTTCTTTATGTATGCTGCATCCTAAACAGAAATTAAGATGTGTGTATAAAATAGGAATTACAATTGATGTAAAGAAAATAAAATTTTAGTCTAATATTTGTATGTATGTAGTTATATGTATGATATTCTCAATTTCCATGATTCTTCTATCGTAAAATAGGAAAAGGTTAAAAAAAGTAGGTTAAAGGTAAAGGTTAAAAGGTTAAAAGAACGTAGCATTTGATTCTGCAATTTATGAAGAGTCTAGGTCTGGATAATGGTTAGATTGATGATCACTTTACTTTAGGTCCCAAGGAACAATGTTGAGATATAAATGGAATAAATAAACTTTACCTATGGATGTAATGCATTTTAATGTCATTACTTATAGGAAGCAGCTGGACCATGTATAGATATATCACATTGTAAATAAAGAATTATCTTGTTTGATGAAGTGGGAAACAGCTCTTTATCTTCCTATAATTTAAAAAAAAAAACACTGTTGATGATGGGCTGATAAATATTTCTTTAGCTTTAGAGCTGTTGACTTTTAAGCCAAAAAAAATAAGGTACTTCTGCCAAGGAAAATTGATATATGTTCACATTATTGTATTTTGGATAATGACAGTCCAGGAAAGAAAATATGATACTTGGAACATGGAATGAGCAAAGACACCTTCCATTAATATTTCTAAGCCTTCTTATAAAAATTGTAATTTGGGAGGGGATCCACATTTAATACCATTTTAAAAAGGGAGGGGCATTAGCGTATCCTAATGTGGTGGTGGAGATAGTAGAATTTTATTTTAACTTGTCTGTTGATCCACTGGAGTAAATTGCAATGTTTTCAGTAAATGGCTATGTTTAGTAAACAGAAGCCCTTTACAATCAGATTCACCAGCTACAGCATGAGCTAACAAAAAAAGACGAATTGCTTCGAGTGGTATCTACTGCTTCTGAAGAAAGTGAGACTGACTCTAGCTGTTCCACACCACTTCGCTTCAATGAGTCCTTCAACTTGTCACAAGGTTTCCTGCAGTTGGATATCTTGCATGATAAACTCAGGGAACTGGAAGAGGAAAACCTATTACTTCGAACAAAGGTAACTTACATTCTTATTCCTGTTGAATATTATTAACTGAATATGAATCCAAGCATTAAAAGAAAGACATATTAACATGGCTAAGGTCATGCTTGTGGAGTAAGGGATGAGTAGGATCACTCATCCAAAAAAGGGCAGCAAATAGCTCCCAAAGGATATCTCCAAATTGAAGAAATGGACATTAGAATGCAATGTAGGTACAAGTGACCCAAAAGCAATTCCAACTTCACATGTGTGCTGTGAGATCTGAGATGACAGTGACTGACCAGAAGAGGGATGTAAGCTGACAGTGGATGCTTCAATAAAAAATTTTCTGTAGTGTGGGTGCTGTAAAAAAGGTGAACTCTTTTATTTGGAGTCATTGGAAAAGGAATTGAAAATAAAATTAATGATATTGTAATTTCTTTATACAAATCTGTGGAATAACTCTGCTAGAGATATTTGTAATGGTGTTAACCCCCTCTGTCCCAGGAGTCATCTACAACATATAGTGTAAGGACTGTAACAACCACTATGTAGGACAGACAGGTAGAAGGCTAGCAGAGCACATCCATGAACACCAACTAGCAGTCAGAAGACATGATGAAAACTCCTTAATCTCACAACACATGGACAGATTTAACCATAGTTTCAACTGGGAAACTGTCAGCATCTTAGACCAAGCTAAATCCAAAAATGTGAGGGAATTCCTGGAAGCTTGGTATTCAGACAAGGCAGCATCAACAGGCACATACTGGTAAACAACATCTACCCACTATTCAAAAAAGACAATAGAAAGGAAGACAAAAGACCAGAACATCTCCTCACCAGCAGTCATCACCCAGATAAGCAGAGATTAACACCAAGATTATCACCAGATATACAATACCCTAATCAAGGAACTGGGGGGGGGGAATCAAAACAAAACAAAACCCACACCCCCATCAACACTGGCAAGGCATGCCACTGTATATAAACAGAGAGCAAACCCCATTCCATTCTACCACTGGAGATGTTACTTAGCTGGGTAACAAAACGTTTGCAAGAAGACAACCAAGCTCAGAGAACCCCAAGGACTCCACTCTCCTAATTTGAATATATTCTACAGTGAACGTTCTGTTGTACAAAGAATGGGGAAGAAAGAATATATTTACAGATAGCGTTCATTTTTAAATTATTGAAACTCTTAAATGTTTTTGAAGGCATGCCATCTGAAGTCTGAAACCATGACATATGAAGATAAGGAGCATCAGCTGGTCACTGACTGTGTTAAAGAAATCAGTGAGTATTCTGATCACATCTTCCACAGAGAATAGATCTTTAGGTACAAATCCAGTTTACCTTCATACTTCCAGGTTGGAGCTCTGTACCATTCTTAACTTCACTTGGTCCTTTAAAAGGCTTGAGGTATTTCAGGGTCCCTCCAGACATAACTGAATTGCAGTTTATATCATCCCACCAAATTGGCCATGCTGCAAGGGGTTGCAGCTCAAATAATTAGCAGGTAATAGGTTCCCTAATTTAAAGCTTTATACATGAATAGAAATCTGTAAAGATTTAAATTATATTTTTTCTATTAAGTTAAATTCTTCTTACCTTTTGTCTGCCAATCTTTAAATATGGTTATTAATTGCAAATCCACTAGCCTTCAAGTGAAGTGTTAATTAACGTTGCTATTAAGCAGGTTATTAAAACCATTAAAACTTGATTAATGGAGAATTCTAGTTGTTGAGATCTAGGATTCAAACAGGCACAGTTATCTGAACTGCATTTTCTCCTGGCTTTTTCTTGAAATAACTTCATTGTGTGAAAGGCTTTAAGGAGTTTGTTGTTCAGAATAGGTGATACACTGCTGTTGTCTCAACTAAGCATGTATCCTGCTATATGTCTTAGAGGAAACAAATGCTCAGATTGCAAGAATGAGTGAAGAGCTGATGAGGAAAGATGAAGAGCTGATTCAATACCAGGAAGAAATCTCATCCCTCTTATCTCAGATTGTTGATCTTCAGCATAAGATCAAAGAGGTATGTATGCACAAAGTTCAGAGAACAGAAATGTTGAAAGTCAAACAATTACTTGCATTAAAAAGTTATTACTTCCATGTTCATGTAGGATTAAATAACCATATTTTGTATCCCCTCAGCATGTAATTGAAAAGGAAGAACTGAAACTGCATCTACAAGCTTCTAAAGATGCCCAGAAACAGCTGACAGCAGAGGTACTGATGCCATCTAGTTTCCCATTTTTGGTGTAGAGAACAAATATGGAAAAAAATAAAATGGGGAATATTTTATATGAGAATATTCAGATTTTTCCTGAATATTGATAGAGAATTTTTTGGTGTACAGCTTTGATTGGGATACCATTCACTTTTTTTTTGGTTTGACAAATGAAGAAAAAAGCAGAATCTTTAAAAAAAAGACTCCCTATTTTTTATTCATTGTATAAATACCTTAGTAGTTTTTCCCATTGCCAGAATATTATGGCTGAAATATTTGAAGGATAAAGAATCTATAAAACATACTTCATATGGGTCATGGTGCAATTCTGTATATGTTTGTGTTGGCTGAGGCAGAATACTAGGCTTCTGCAGAACTGATGAGTTGCTGTACTGTTGCTGAAGGGCTCGACATGCCTGCTTTGACCTCTTCCATGAAAGGCTTTTGGGAGTTCCTGTATGGCCAGAAGACCTTGGAGAATCTCAAGGCAGCATTAAGCTTTCAAGAGACTGTGGCTAATTTGTACCTTATGCACATGAATCTAGCACATAGACCTGATATTTAATGCAGTAGTTGTAGGTTTGTAGCCTTACATATTACATGCAAATAAATATAAAACATTACTTAAAAATTAAGATTGTATCCAATCAGATCATCCCCAGTTTCACCAGAATAGATTCTTCCTCTCTCTGGCAGCTTCTCTTGTTCCCCTAGAACCTATTCCAGCAGAAAACAAACACACTGGACAAAAGAAAGCACCCCTATGCAATGCTGGGTGTTGGCCTCTTTTGGAGGGATACTAGAATAATTTACATAGCATTTCTTTTACCTTAAGTTTTTTTAAAAAATGAAGGGACAGCAGCTGTTAACATATTTCAGCATGCTTAAAATAGGTATTTCATTAGTAGAATTGTAATTTTGTAATTGCTAGTTTGTCCATCTTTTGTTTATTATATCAGTGATTGATTAATGTGTGATTTCAGAAATATCTCATTGGTAATAATATTTCTTTGGATTATATGTAATTAGCTTCTTCAGTACCTTTTCTTCTCACGGTTGATTGACCTTTTATATTCTTGTAGCTGCATGATGTACAAGAGCGGAATACAGAATGTCTGGGGATGTTGCATGAGTCACAAGAAGAAGTGAAGGGATTGCGCAGTAAAGCTAGCCAGGCTGCCCTTCTCAGCCGACCCCAGCTGTGTGGAGCATTTCCTGCGGTAATCTAAGCTTTCTGACTGTAGCAGATCCCATTAGTTAAGCTCTTTGATCCTGCCAATATGTTTTAGGTACGATGAAATTTCAATGGCAAACTTGAACTGGTTGTTCTTCGGGAATATCAGAGAAAGTTGGCACCAGTGATCCTTCTAAATTTAGCTTCTTTTTCTGTGTCCTACTTTCTTCTGTATTAACTGAGTAACTTATTTCATTTGGAGAACAAAGAAGGCAATATTGGACAAGAAGGACTGGCACTCTTCTTGTTTTGATGCTACTTTCCCTTTAGTTTTGTTGTGATTTGGAAGAAACACTATGGTTCTTTTGGTAGAACTGCAGCTAAGATTTGTGTCCACCACCTCTTTCTGACTTTATTCTCATTATAATAGTCTCTCCTACAAACTTCTCAACCAGTTTCTTTTTCTGCTATGTGCCAGTTTCTATCTTCTGAGGGAAGAGGAAGGAACAGATTCTCTGGACAGATCTTTAGTCATCTGCTTGTTAAGAATGTCTATGGAAATAATATTTTCTGCTTTTTCATCTTCTTTTAAGAAAGAATATTGGGAACCCACTAGTCTTTGGAAGCTGTGCTTTAATTGAACATTAGTATGGTTTGCCATGACATTAGAACAGACATGTAAACTTTGATATAACTCATAAATGAAAAACTGGAAAAATTACATTTTCTCATCCTTGTATAATGATATATTAACATTACTTGCCATTTTTCTACTTAGTTGTCCTTTTGTAATATCTGTTCTTTAGGCTTAGAACTAAATATTTCAAGCATTTATCGTGAAGAAATATTGTATGAAATATTTTCTTCCTATATAAATAGATTAAACAACAAAGTTGCTGTTAAGCAGGAGAGTCAGAATAACATCAGTAGCGTTGCAGTAGATTAAGCCCTGCCACTTTTCTATGTGTGTTGTGACATTGCGCACATGCCTAGGAGAGGTGGGCTTATGTCAAGAATGCCGTTCTGACAAACATAGCCAGTTCTTGTAGATACTGCTACTATTAGGAATTACCTCATTCCTTCATTACTGTAGGAAAAACCTCAGTATGACTGTACTATAGAAATCAAGCAATGAATTGCCAAAGCAGTTCTGCAAACAAGCTGTCAAGATCACTTCTGAATGGTAGATAGAGCTATTGGTTCCTACTGTGTTACTTTTTTAATGAGAGTAAATGTGCATTTAGAAAAATGTCCTTGTTCTAAATTATGATTGTCAATCAGTTCGGCACCGTTTACATTTTGTTAAGACATTTTGCTTGTAACTGAGCTTTATAAGGAGTCCTCTAGCAATTTTAGATGTGTACATAGCACATTAATTGGAGGATGAGGAAACTTTCGGATGGGAATGTACTGATTTCCTGATTTGGAATAAAGAGGTACTTATTTTGTCCTAATTGGAGATTCTCCAAAGAAGTAATGTTGTTGTAGCTCCTTAATTACTTTGTAAAGGGAGTTGTTTTTGTACTTCAGTATCTCCTTTTCTTGGTGGCTGATGAGAATATCTGTTTTAGTAAAATAATCTGAATGTCCAGATTGTTAGAGAAGCTAAAATAATGGAGATTTACCCAGGTTTTGAAAAGGAAATGATTGAGTTCAGAAAAGAATCTGAAGTTACCACTTAACTCTTCATCAGCATGGATCTGTACAAGTGTAATATGTAAATGCTATCTTAAACTTCAGACATGGACTTCATTGGGACATTTTCTCGATATTATTAAACTTATTAAAAAAAATCAGGTTACCATTTTATCTGGGTATACCTTAAGAAACTTGTTAATCCCTACTGTCTTAAATTTGAAGGAATCTCTGGCAGCAGAAATTGAGGGAACAATGAGGAAAGTGCTAAGTTTGGATGAGGAATCACTGTCTAAACAAAAGTAAGTGCAGCTCTTGTTTTTTCCACCTTAACTCACTTTGCAGGTTCTTCTATAGGGCTTCTTCCCTGCTATCACTATAGTATTAAGACAAATTGATGTAGTTCCACAATAATGGATATATATGTGGAACTACATCAATCTGTCTTAATATTATAATTTTATAATAATATACTATATAATATATATATATATATATATATATATATAAATAATTTTTGTATGTGTATTTAGATATTTTCAAGCTATTACACAGTGTATTAATTATACTCTCTAATGTATAACTTGCTGAATGCAAACTAAAATTATATCCTTGACTAAGTCTTCAGGGCTTTTATGTTTAATTTATGATAAATTCTGAAAAATTATTCCACAACATTTTAAGATAAGAACATGCAGTTCTAGTAATTACAAGACTAGTTTTCTTTCATTAGAAAAGCTACCAGCTACATTTTATTTTCACAACATTTTTTCAGGGTATTTGTTGGTGCAGGCATATAATAAGCTAATTGCCCCTTATATGAATCCCACTAAGAAACTCTGAAGTCATTATTGTAGCCTTTTACTGCACGTTTAGGAGAACATTTGCAATCATGTTTAGGAGAACATGTTGCTGTAACTCTCATAGTGTAAACAAATGGGTGGTATAAGCCTGTCCATCAAAAGTGAGATGGTGAAAGGGGAAATGCATGCATCAGTTTTTATGAATTGTGATATATTTGGTACCACCCAGTCAATTACCGGTCCATCTCTTTTGAGATGGGTGCCGTTTCAGCAACTGGGGAGGGACTGAGAAGAAGGAAGATGATGACAGAGATACCTTTTGTGCATACTTAGAATGAGCTAAATAACGTATTATTGGTTGGTTTTTAAGGGTGATTTTTAATACTAGATGAAATATATATCAACCTCTTCCAGAAGAGGCATGAAAAATCTTTTTGTATTTATTGTCTGTTTCCCTTCTTTTTTCCAGGATTCAACAGAAACGTATATTTGATACTGTCAAACTTGCTAATGGTATATGTGGCCGTTCTGCTTCGTGTCCTGTTTCGCTATCCATTCCAGGATCGAATCGTTCAAGTGTTGTCATGACAGCAAAACCTTTTCATTCTGGTTTGCAACATGTGGAAGGAAAAGTGCCTCTAAAGACCAGTGCAGAGGATGTTTTCAAGTAAAGAAATAGCAGTGTTTGAGCTTTGATTGGCTGTGTTGGATTCTGCACTACTAGCTTTTTATGGGTGTGGGGGGAATTGAGGGCAGGGGAGAATTTTTCTTTTAAGCCAAATTCTGCTTTTTTCTTATGTGCTTTATTTAATATATATGTGCGCATGAATGTCGAGTACTATCAAGTAGAAGGCTGCACATAGCCATTTTTCCTTTCAGTAACACAATGTTATGCCTGCCGTGGGAAATATTTTGGCATCATTCGAATAGTATAATAATGTCAATTTAGAACATGAGCAAGCAACAAAGAAAAGGTCACTTTACTTCCATTACACAGATTTCCCTCATGGAGTCTTCACCCAAACTCTATTCGCTGTGGGTGGAGACAGCACAGTTATGAGACAACTGGGACAGGATGGAATTTAGTACAAATCACTTACTACTAGAGGAGCACATTACTTTCTTTGCTTACAGCAACATGTCATATACATGGTTCTGAATCGTCTAAAAGAATGAGGGTGGCAAATTGTGCTAAAATATGGACATACCAATTTATGTCCTATTGATACAATATTTAATTCTGCATTTTAATAGGGAAACTCAGAAGCTGAGCCATCCAGATATCCCTTCAGAAGATGATGTAGCCACTGCTTTACATAGACTTAATCTCCGTTGTCAGAATTACTTGAGTGAAAAACAGTTCTTCGAAGAAGAATGGAAGCGTAAGATACTTTTGCTGGCTGACCAGAAAAAAGAACCAGTAGAGAACAGTCTTTCATTGAGTGGCAATTCAGAACGTGCTGACTTCTCTGGATCTTCCAGCAGCATGCGTTCTCTTCTCCCAGAGAAATTGCAAATCGTCAAACCCCTTGAAGGTAAGGTGATCACAATCTTGTTTTCAGTCTCCAGTGAATACAGTTTTTCATTGTGAGCTTAATATGGTTGTCTGCAGGTGGCTACTTTACAGCCAGGCAGTAATCTGGCCTCAGGTTCAATTATCTGATCATTCCTCCTCATTATCTCTCAGACTACTTCCAGATATAAATTTGTGCTGTCCCACAAAAAGGGTGTTTGGTTCTGTTTCTGATTATTTTTCATCCAAATTATATATTAGAGGGAAACTATTGAATACAATTGTGTGCCTTTTGGTATCTCTGCCTGACTTACTTCACTGTTAATCCTTATTACATAGCTCTGTGTCTCACACCCAACTCCATGTTATTGAAAACAATCCATGTCCAAGCAAGTTTTCACAGTGAAACAGAAAGAATAAACTTTTGTGGGAGTTTACAAGCAAAGAAATTGCTGCCATTTGGTCCATTAAAATGCTATCTAGATATTCACTGAAGGAAAATAAATGAGTGAAGATAGTGCCTTTGTCTAACCCAAACCATTACTTTCTGCTTCAAAGGAAAACATCTCAGATTTAAATCTGAAGGATCCACAAGTGGGAGAGACCTTGCTAGATTTGCTCCTATCTTACAAAATCCTGTCAGTTTGCATTATGTGCAGTAGCCTCCAACTCCCAATTAATACTTCTTTAGTTGGCTGCCAAGTATTAAGACGTGCACTGTGCGAAGGCCTTTTGTGATTTCTGTTTCTTCCTCTCTAGGCTCTCAGACCCTGTTTCATTGGCAGCAGCTGGCTCAGCCTAACCTAGGCACAATTCTTGACCCTCGCCCTGGTGTTGTCACAAAAGGTTTCACATCACTGTCTCAGGAGGATGTCTATTATCTTTCTGATTTGGAAGAAGATGAAGAAGAAAGGGATGAAGGTATAACGTTCCAAGTACAGCCTTCTCCATGGGAGGAAAGTAAAGAGATAGTGCCAAAGTCAATGCCAGGAATTTTCCTCCCACCTGTTAAATTAGCGACAGTTCCTGTTACAGGTAAGGATTTGTAGCATAACCATTGCAATCTTTGTTGAATTTTATAACCACCTACTCTTGTATTTCTGCTGAAGTTTTAGTGACTTCAATAGATCATTTTTTATTTATTAATTTATAGTGTGTGATCAATCCTGTTAAAGCAGTTCAGTTCTTACCAGAAGATACATATTCTTGAGGAATGTGTGGGATCGTATCCCACTTGTATAAGGGAGGTTCTGGAAACATACTTCCCAGAGTCTCTTAAAATATATATTCGGAGAGTTCAAAAACCCTCTTGAATGGAGTACACTGTTATGTGAGGAGCTGGAAGGATTCCTGCCAAATTAGGCAGAGATACTTTCAATGAAAAAGCTTACTTGCAGGAACTCTTTTCCATTAATATAGCAGAGGCTTATATATAGTTAAATGCGACAGTTTTAAAGTCTGAATCATGTTTTGCTCACTTTTTTATTGAGGAGGGTGGTTTTTCTGTTACTTTTGTGGAAATTAAAAAAATTAACCTTATATTCAGTCAAAGATAATGGCTAGTACAGTAAAGTAGATGATGACAGTGACAGTCTTGAGCTGCTGCTGAAGTAATGGTCATTATATAGAGTGACCATGGGATTGGCTGCTCCCTCCCTTGATTTCCCTCTACTTAATTTATCTATAATTTAAGCTCATCTTGGCATGGTACTTATCTGTCATTAATACTAACAAATAGAATTGCTCAAGCTCTTGAAATTAATGTGACCAGAATCCTTAAACACTGTTAATTGCACAAGTGGAATTTGGACCAAAGAGGGACTGTAGAATGCTTGAACATGCTCCCCATTTTTAATTATAGTTAATAAATGGAGAAGAATATATCAACTGCATTTCTAGTTGCCATATTCACAATAGCCCATTCTAAAATAGCAAAACGTGTTTAAGAATCATAATTTATCTTGGACATCTTGTTAGAAAGATGACTTGAAGTAATGTGGACCATGTTTCCTTTCATCTATTTGCATTGAATTACTAAATTTAGTACACATTAATTCAGTTTTTCATTAGCCTGCTAGTATATTTTCCATCTCCTTTTCATCATATGTATTATAATTTGCATTGTAGCTTCCAATCCAGGAAAATGTCTTTCATCTACAAACTCTACATTTACTTTTACTACTTGTAGAATACTTCACCCATCTGATATCACACAGGTTACACCCAGGTAAGGAAGTTTACTATTACTCTTAACAGTTAGTTATATACAGGCAATCTGGAATTGAGCATCTACTTGATAAGGCTACAGTTTATGCATTTATTAATTAAATTAGCAACATTCACATTTAAATTCTTTAGAAAGCAATGAAAATAAAGAAGGAAAAGCAGATAAAACAGGGGTATGTACCATGTAATGAATTAAGAGCCTAAAATTGGTGCAGCACAGAAGTTCTGACCTTGAATACTGAAAGGTTTCTCCTTCCCTCCCCCCTTTGCACTTTCTATAGAAGTTGTTAATAACAATATTTAATATGTTTTATTTTCTTGCTTTGTTTTCCAGTGCTTTGTATCCTCCCTCGTGCTCTGGAAGTTGTAGCAGTACAAGCAGTGTAATTACAAGCTCCCCAGCCATGTTGTATAAGCTTAGTATTGGAGAATTCCTCACTAACAGAAGAGATTCAACTACCACCTTCAGTAGTACTAGAAGTTTAGCTAAGCTTTTGCAAGAACAAGGCATCTCAGCCACGGTCTACAACAGTCCAGTCTTGGAGAAAGCGCCACTGCTTCATCATTCCAAAATACTTGCTGTACCCTCAACACCTCCAAATTCTCCTTTGCATTCCCCTTGTTCTTCTCCTCTGCCTTTTGAGCCTCGAGCATATGTGTCTGAAAATTTTTTGGCCTCTCGACCAGCTGAAACATTATTACATGAGCTGTATGGACAAAAATCCTCAAATCCTTCTGATGCAGGACAGCTGAAGATGAATCTGGTGGAGAGGCTAAAGAAACTGGGGATTGCTAGAGCTGTCAAACAGCCTGAGGCAGGGGGTAATAGAAAGAGTCAGAGGGAAAGTAGCTGTCTCCAAAGACAAGGCTCAGGAGTGTATGTTAGCACAGGCAGCAATTTGATGGGGGGCCTGAGAAGAAACCACAGTCTTCCAGTCTTGATTGGAGCACTTGCAGGCCCAATAAGCACAACCTCCACAACAATGGGGGTCCTGAAGGAGGATTGAGCTGTTTAGCATGGGATACTCTTAGCTGGGAAACAGTACAAAATGCTTGGAAATGGGAAGGTAGATTAGGTATAAATGGATGCATTAGAAATAAGATTATTGAATGATAAAGGTACGTGGCTAAATGGGATGTGGGAGATTCAGCATAAGAAGAAATAGTAAAATTTAAGAAAGGAAGAAGTAGAGAAAACCAAAATTTATTCTTGAGACGACTGAAAAGACTTTCATGATTAAAAGGAGGTAATGCAAACAAATATATTTTCTACCATTGATACTAAAACAAAACAGCAAATGTCTATGCAATTTTCTTTTAGAATATGTTTTATTGGGTATCATCTAAGAGATCCTTGTATATAAGTAGAACATCTAAAATTGTATATAATTGTAAGGAAGTACATACTCCAGGCAACAGGTGCAATTTGTTTATAGAGAAGAAATCAGCTTAATTCTAAAGTAGAAAGATCAGTGAAATATTTGCTCTTTTACTAAATAATCTTGCACACTCAGAAAATCTAGGAGTGCAAAATTACAATGTGCTCTGCTGCACAAACAAAAAACCTCAGTGTTTAAAAAGGAGTCAAGTGTATGTGCTTTATGGAGGTTATATATACATTTGGGAAGGATATATTTTGCAAGCAAGAAAGTTTTTGTTATTCTACATGTGGTAGTATTTGGAAGATGTTGCACATTAATGTTGCAATAATCTTGAAGATTCTATACATTTGCAATACAATCACTAGTTAATAAAATTGTTTCTGGGAACATGTATGTTACAAAAATAGTGTGATAACAATTTTCTGATTCTTGGGAAGTTAAGGCACAGCTTTCAGAGAGAAACATCAAGAGATTTACAAAGTAATATGCACAACTTGCTGTGTTAATGTGCAACAGGATGACAGCTATTATTCAAGCTGCAGTAGACAAAGAATTGTGATTCATAAATAATTAAATCTAAGACAAATTCCAAGCTTAATGTTTCTGAACCAATTCTGGGATGGCAGGATTTTGTGTTTCACAGAGTGAACACAGTGGGATAGCTTTGAATGTGAGGCAGAAGCAGGAAGGAGAGAAAAAGCACAAGTGACTCAGATTTTTCTTCTTTTATATTTGGATAACTGAAGGAGGAGATTCTTAAACTACACACATCTCACTTGCTCATTTAATTGCTGATCAAGAATATTTGCAAAAAGTGCCATGAGTGCACTGAGCTGCTTGATTTATTTTTACAATGAGCAAATGCTCATAGCCACCTTGCCATAAATCAAGGAGATGATGAAGATGTGTATGTTTGAAAATTAAGCACAGACAGTGACTATGTGATTTAACCTGTGGATTTTATAAGGCTATTCGCTATATTAGTTCTAGACACTGTAGGGTGCATCCAGAAGTACTAAGCAGACGGGGTGTAAGCAATATGGTAGCTTTATATGTCAATGTATTCAAAAGTAGGTGTTTCTCCCCTTGAATAGGCATTCTAGATGAAGATTTGGAAGGATTCCTTTAAAGCAAACTTTTTCAAGATTGCAAACAGCCATGCAAGTAGCTTGTCCATTCAGTCTCTTGGTATCAATCAATGAGCTTGGCAGCATTGGTTGCGGTTACTAAATAGTAAATAGTGCTTGTAAATCATAAAAATGTATTTATTTTAAGTTTCTATATACGGGTTAATTCTATTTAAATTCTATTTTAATTTTTTTAAAGCTTGTAAAATGCATTTCCTTTGTGATGTTTAAAAACGTTGCTTTCCTTGGCAAGATAAATAAAAGGGAATATTTAAGTTTGGATTCCAAAGCAGCCTGCCATACTTTTACATAAGCAGAGAAAAACCTGGGTAATGAAACAACATTTCTTCAAGATAATCCACAATAACTACAGGGAAACAAGCACAATATTTCAGCTACTGTGGATTTGATGTATGTCAGTTTGATGTATTATGTAAATTCTTCCTGCATCATAGTAATATAGAGTAAACATTTCTAATTGGATTTCATATTGTCTTTTTTAATTATTTGTACTTGTTATCAGTGGCAGAAGAAGACCTGGTAAGTCAGACTTCTTTCTTTTGATCCATATCCTATGAAGGTTTTGTAAAACTATTCAGTAAATGCATGTTTAGTAAAAGTTTTTTTTTCTTTTTTCCAAGTATGGATTATCTAAGATGTCATATTCTGATTTATTTACTTGGGGCTGGTTTACATTTTTTACTTTCTCTGTCACTAATGAGAGTGCAACCAGTAGCAGAAAAATCTCAATCTATTTACCTTCAGAGTTAATTTGCTGGTTGTATAGCATGCCTAAAGGCCCTCCTCTCAAGAAAATTAGCTGGGAGCTAGAGGAGCAGTACTTTTGTGCCAAAGTTCTTTAAAGAAATGAGCCTTGAGTATAGAAAACAGATGAAGAAATATCAGTCAATACAGATACAAGAAATATACGACTATGGAACATCCCAGATAGCTGCTGTTATAATGAATGAGCTATCTGGCAGGATTGATATAGCTAACCAATAATAATAACCCTGTAGGATCCTTTGAAGAATATCATGATCACTTTCATTCATGCTTTGATACCGTACTTGAGTGCCAGTTCTTCATGAAGAAATAGATACTCTTGTCATATAAATCAATATTGGTAAACGTTTCATTATTATCTGAATTCTTTATTTGTTTGATAAACAATATGTATGCTTCAGTCTGCTCCTTGAATGAAAAGAATGCTTTTTTAAAAAACCAAATATATCTATTTTAATATGCATATACAGATGAGTCATTTTTTGTGCAGGCAAAACTTAAAATGCATTTAATCTGAGGAAGAAATAATTGTAATCCAACATATAATAAAACATATCTCTTTTTGCCTTTCCCCTTAGAGTACACATTTCTTAAGATTATAATCTGTGACAGATTGTTTTTGCATATTATCTCATAGTGGAATTGAAACTTGATAATAAAAATAGTAAAACCTGCCTTTTTACACATTTCTGTTGTATGGTGTTTTCTTGTATGCGTAACTAATTTTTATTTATTTAAGAAACTTAATGCCTCTGTTCCTAAAAGAGAACTAATGGCAGAAAAAAGAATCACCAATGTTTAAACAGGTTTAAGCTAGTAAATGAAAACACTTGACAGTCTTAATAGTCTAGATAAACAATCTTGATCATAAATGATGAACAATAATAAAAAAGACTATTCAATTTGAACCAAGCACTTTCTTGAAGTGACATACACTGCCTAAAACAAGACTATGTTAATTCTTTGTTGGCAGACCATTCCATATAGTGGCGACAACCACTGAAGAATTAGACTTTATGGATGGCCATCAAGTGTCATGAAATTGGGGAATGCAGAGTAAGCGCCCTGCAGATGACCAGAGATAAAGTGGCAGCCATTGCATTTCGCATTCAAATAAAATAGATGCAACCTTATCAAAAGCTGCCACATTTTGTTCCAGTTGCAATTTCTGGGTATTTTGAGGGGCCAGCCCTATATAGAACACATTGCAGTTTTATAATCTGGAGGTAACTGAAGTATGAATGACTGTAGAAAACTCCACTTTTGGCAGAAAGTTACTGTATAGGGGATGATCAGCCCAAACTGAAAACATTCATTCTTTTCACCCAATCCCACTTACAAAATAGGAAATATATTGAATAAAATCATTTGCATTCTAACAGGACTTTTCTCTTGTTAAGATAAACTTTCAGGTTCTTTTACGCCATCTAATCTCTCACAACTGCCTTTTCATTAGAATACAATCAAATGTAATCACGCAGAGAAGGTATCCTTTGCTGACTTCACTCAGTGATTTCATTTGGACATTAAATAGGATGGGGGACAAGACTCTGCCATGTGGAATGCTATTAGCCACTGGCAGTGGTCCTGCACCACCACCACATTCTGTCAGCAATGAATGGAATCCATTTTTCCGTACTCGGGTACCAATTTCCATAGCTTTCAAGAAGCATAGCATGATGGTCTGCTAAGAAATTCTGGAGAAATCAACAATGTTTCATTTTCCTCATCTATCAAAAAATACAATTCGTTTGGAAGATCCAAATCAAGTAGGCAACCTGGTAATTTCCAGGTGTTTTGGAATACAGCCTGCAAAATCCCTTGTCACCAGCCATATGACGGGATAATAGAAGGTGGAAGCATGAAGTATTAGGAGGCACTATATTGTCTATACACTCTAAATACTTTGCTCAGATACAGCAAGATATATTATTTGTATATTATAAATGATGTCAGCTTATTCTAATTTTTTTGACAAAGGACTATTAATGAAAAAAAAAAGACTACCAAGATGCATGCACAGCATACAGTGCAGGACTTCACAAAATGATTCTGGACTAAGTCTACATTGAGTGCTGCCTCTTCATCAATTTCTCTGAGTAAAATCCTCAGTTCTGTTTCCTCACACACCTTATTAAGTGTTTTTAGGCACTGGGCAGCATTCGCACAAAAAAGTGTGACTCTTGTTTTGGCAATGCCATATTCAAACCTGCCCTCTATGAAGTGACAGTTTTATGAAGAAAATTTTAAAAAGCTTAAGAAAAAAGATAGCAAGTTATAATATTTACTGTAAGGGTGAATACTCTGGTGAGTTTTCAAAGTTTATACAAAGCTTGTGTATGCCTTGTTTTGGTGATGTGTCTCAAAGCTGAAATGCCAGGGGATGGACTGAAAAGCTTTGAAGAGTGACAAAATGGGCCAGCAACAATGGGGAGAAGCCACACTGATCACCTTATTTGTGAAGAATAATGGAACTGGCAAGGAAGAAAAGAATTGGAGTAATAAAGTGGCTGACAGGAGTACTAGACCCTCCAGTGCTATCATGGGGGAGACCCAATGCATGTTCTGCAATACCAATTTTATTGCCAAAAGATTAGGCAGCCACTTTGTACTAACCTCATTCTTAGTGCAGTTTTGGTTTCTGTTTTAGCAGTAAATTTAACACTGTGCAACATGATATTCAGTACCAAGTTATAGAGGTTTTGAGGGTATCACATGACAGGAGATGTTTTTCTGACTTTCAAAAGCCCAGGAATTACTGTCACTTACCAAGAATGCTTCCCCTTATTTTTAATTCATTGCTTGCTCTGATTTACCTTCAGATGGCTCAGGAAAGGTAGTATTAGAGCACCCTTTTAGTTTGGAATAATTTAAGTACAAGCATGACTAAATTGATTTGCGTACTGTGCTTTTAAAAATAAAATGGAAGGCGGAGACGGTAAACTTGTTTCCATGGTGAGGGAGAGCTTAAAATCCCCGAAGGAGGGAGATGCTAGAATTCCAAGCTGTAATGGACAGAATCCCCACACAGTAAACTCTGTTCGGTTGTAAGTTTCTCTGGACTGGTTTTAAGTGTCCTATATTAACTGGCCACTAAAGGGGACAACCCAGATGAGTCTCGTCTCAATCTGAGTGTACGTGAACCTGCCCCTTGAACCTGAAATGGTGGTAGGCAAAGATCCATCCATTGCCATGACCAACTGCACAGTTTTGAAGTTTGTTTTGATTACTTTGGCATTTCATAATACAACAAAAATGTCAGGGTGATCCCCCCCCCCCCTTTTTCAATTGTGCTTGGGATCTGCCAACTTCTCTGTTTAATTTTGTTTAAAATTAAAATTCTTCTATTTTTTTGTTAAAGTGGCAGGCTGGATATCTAGCATATTTAGTTATAAGAATGCCTCCACACAAGCCTCAGAAGCATTCTTACACAATAAAAAAGATGAGAGGGCAGCCATTTTGTGCGAGTGCGCATATTTTTATGCCCACAATCCCACAAAGCTTCCAGACTCTGAAACAGAGAATTGAGGTCAGTGTGGGGGTGGATTTATATATCTATACTTAAAATAACTGGTTTCTGCCCCCCTCCCCCATTTCCAGGGCTAAGGGGTGCCTACCTATTTATAAATTTGGTTGGGTTTCTAAAGTCTCATTATATTTTATAATTGACTTTTGGAAGGTTTATTATTTAAAACTAGTGAACTCTATCATGTATTTTAAGTACTGTAAGCCACCTTGGGAATGGATGAACTTTTTCTAAATCTTTGTAAAAGGAATTCAGTGAAAGAAATTGTTTTTTATAATGATTTTTATTTTAAAAATTCTCAGATATAAAAGATAAACAATATAAAGTGAAATTTAAAAAAGTGAGAAAGTAAGAAAAGTATGAGAGAAAAGTACAAATAGAAACAGGAAACAATATATAAAAAAGCAATTCTTGATCTTCTTTACAGCAGTTACAAGCAAACAAATCTTTACACCTTCCTCTTTAAAATTATATCATGTTTCCCTTCTTCCCATATTCAACCTTTTTAAATCAGCAAATCCATAAATCACCAGATCATTTTTTCCCCATTTTCAGCAAAAAGTCCATAAAAGGTTTCCAGTCTTTAATAAAAATACTTGTCTTGTCCCTGATCAAACAGGTCAATTTTGTCATCTCTGCAAATTCCATAATTTTCACAGTCCATTCCTCCATTGTGGGTATTTCAGTAATTTTCCATCTTTCTGCATTGCTGCAATCACCATATACAAAACCAATCTTCCCTAGGGCTTTTCTAATTGGTTATCCATAAGTCCCAATAGAAAAAGTTCTTGTTTCATCAGTGAAAAAAATTGTTGCTGCTCAAAATCTCTTCATGATGGCTTCCCAATGTAATTCCCATGAAGTTCAACCAGTCTGCCTCAATGAAGATGAGTTGAAGTTTGGTTCAAATGAACAGTGGTTCAAAAGAAATGAGAAACAGAAAATATTATTTATTTGTTCGTTTAGCTGTTTTCACATACTATAGTGCTTTAGCACACTTCCTCAACTTGCTTGGTGTTAGACTCTAAACTCCCACCCTCCCCAACCATCTAGAATCAGAACAACTGTCATCCTTAGAAGCACATGTTGGCAGGATAAACCTCTGAACTGTGAAGATCTGTTTTGTCTTCCATCTTTCAGGCTTCTTGACATACAGCTTTCAAGATCAGCAGATTATGTCCCAGCCTCCCTTGTTATATTGCCCTTGTTGGGATCCATGGAAAGCAGGGGGTAAAAAGCTCGTAAAAACTAAAGCAGGCCTGCTGAATCAGAAGCCCAAGTAAGTAAAAGTACAGGGATGGAGATATGTATGTGTGAGGGTCAGTAATTTCTCAGTTGCTGAACTACCAAGGAACATTTGGACAACCACAGAATCTCTGTAAGTGTTTGTTAAAGGTTGAGACGGTTCTGTCATATTTTAGTTTTGGGAAATCCAAAAGAACCCAACCTTTCAAACAAGAATCACCATTCACTTAAGAGTGATGCAAGGGCATTTCTCCAATAATTCATTAAGAAATAACTAAATATTGGATCTTGAGAGGGAAGGAGGCAATATACAATTGGTGGAAGAGTCTGTGAGAGGAAAGAAGCCCTTCATCCTCAGAGCACATGAAATTTTGGGTCTCATGCAACAATATTGCTCTCAGGTTCCTGCCTCCATCCTGACAGATGCACACACAAAACAGGGCCAATAAAAAGCTATTAAAAAGGGTTAGCAATGGTACACTACCAGCAAAAAACATAAATTGTCCTCATGATGCATAGAAGCATCAGGGAACCCCTCCCCTACTAAATTTTAAGCAAGGTAAATGGCCAAAATCTCATTGAGTTCCCTTCGATGTACCTGGAGCATGGGAAAATTATTGAACCCCCACATAAACTATGCGTGTACAATGTATGTTACTGTCAGATTTATTGTTTCTCTAATGTGCATTCAGGTGTTATAATAATAATAACAACAACAACAGAATGAGCCTTAAGAACAAATGCATACAAAGCCAGAATTGAGACGACAGCAACAGACAGCAAATGCCACCTCTGCAAAGAAACTGAAGAAACAGTGGACCACCTAGTTGCCTGCTGCAAGAAAATTGCACAGACTGACTACAAACAATGGCATGACAAAATAGCAACAATGGTGCATTGAAATATCTGCAAGAAATACCATTTGCCTGCAAGCAAGAACTGGTGGGACCACAAAACAGACAAAGTAATAGAAAATGAAGAAGCCAAAGTGCTCTGGGACTTCAGAATTCGAACAGACAAGCACCTGCCACACATACCCCAGACTTAACCATTGTTGATAAGAAAGACAAAAAAGTCTAAATAGTGGACATTGCAATACCTGGAGACAGCAGAACAGAAGAGAAAGAACTGGAGAAAATCACAAACTATAAAGACCTGCAAATAGAAGTAGAATGACTATGGCAAAAGAAAGCAAAGATAGTACCAATCATAACAGGCACCTTGGGTGCAATCTGAAAACATCTGGAGCACCTCTTGAAGACCATCAGCACTGACAAAATCACCATCAGTCAATTGCAAAAGGCAGCTTTACTTGGAACAGCTTACATCCTGTGACGATACCTTTAACATCATCAAACATCTGCCTATCCCAGGTCCTTGGGAAGGACTCAATAGGTGGACAAAAATGTCACATCCAGTCTAAACATCTGGCTGACTGTGCAATCAGCAATAATAATATATTAAATTCATATGCCACCTGACCAAGTGACTCTGTGAATGCATTCCAGTATTCAAACTGATAGAAGAAATGACAATGATTGTATAAAAAATCTAAAGTAATTCTATTACAATAAAGGTTGAAAATTGAAACTTTTATGTAACTATAACTTAAAAAGGGGAAAAAGATAAAACATGAAAGGGAATGTCTCTAAATCTGTATCTTTTGAGACTGAAGCCTTATTTCCTAATATCTGAACGGTAAATAAAAATCTTTAGCGGAATGAGATCAATGGCATGCTAGATGAACTAAAGATTTGAAGCCATATTAAAAAAAAAGTATATTAATTTTTAAAATATCCAGCTGTAACAAATATCAACAGTCCACTTAAATTTAAATAATAGGTGTGCCAAAATGTTGCTAAATACTGTCTAAACCCTAGATATTACAGTATGTAAAATAACAAAGAACTTCTAAACAGTGCACTCATTCCTAGAAAGATCTGAGATAACATTTTGTATATATGGAAAACTACAGTCAAAAACCTATCTTTAGAAATTATGGAATGAACAAGATATTATCACATTAGTTCTATGCTTTACCAGTCTAGATCTGGTTGCTGAACCAAGTAAATACTGCTTACCAAGCTTCACTTGTATACTGTAGAGAAGTAATGTGATGGAACTTTGGATGAAGCTGAAAGTTGTACAGAGTTTGGGGCAATAGTACAACCTCACCAGTAGAGCCGTCTGGGTGGTGAATCACCCTGAACCCACAGAGTAGTTGTAGAACTCAGGGTGCAGAACTGAGCAAGAAAAGAGATTAAAACTAGGAGTCACTCTTTATGGAGGGGAGATTATAAAACTGGCTGCTGCTAGATCTTGTGATTACAGATGTACAACAGCTGAGCTATCCTTATGCTAAATACTTGAAATAGAAAATTGCTAAATGTTTCCATAGCCTACTTGTAAGTTCTGTTGGCTGAAATCCCAAAATAAGTGATCATCTTGACTGAAATCACTTTTCAGGATGGATGGGTTTGAAACTTCACTAGCAACTGGGATCTGATTTATCATAATCTGTGTTAGTTTATTGGCAACAGAGTCTAAATTTGGCACATTTGAAATGTTGAAAGCATGCCATGGGTGCTGTCAAAAATAGCTGTCAGTTGTGAGAATGGGCAGCCACTAAAAGAATAAAAATACAATGAAGTATCAGACTAGTGAACTTGTTCTTTACCATCCACTATAGCTACCCAAGATGTTATTTATTATGCCAGCTTTCTTTCAACTTTTTTCTGGATAAATAGGCAGACCTTCAAACAAAGCAGGGGGGTGATGTCAACCACATTTTAATGTTTCAAGAGTGCTTATGTGCCCTCTGAGGGACCCAGAGGGATTCTTGTACATAAAGATTTGCAAGAGGCTATCACTTCACTTTGCAGACACCAGCTGCTTTTTACAAAATCAATCTCAAACAGAAGCAGTTTGAGCAACAAACTTAGCGGTAATAGCCTACCCGTAAACTAGACTAAGTTTTTTTTATACCATCTGCTGGTAGGCATATATATATCAACGTGCTTGGTTGCTAGTTATTGTTGTTGTTATGATAAGATACTTTGCCACACACCAAGTTCAAGTTGTTCCTGCCTTTCCTGGAGTAGGTTACTGCATTTCCATGCTAGATTTCCTTATCTGCATGGATCACTCAGAGGAACTCTGCATACTATTGCTAAGACAAAGGGACATGGACTTCCACTGACACATCTAGGTTTTGGGAGAAAGTGGGAAAAATCAGATTTAGGGATATTTTAAATTTGATGTTAATGCATTGTTTCTCATTAAGTATACTTATTTGTCCCCACCTTACATGTGTACTTTGGCAGTCGGGAGTGAGGAGACTGTTTCACAGATGTGCAAATTGGGATCATGTCCCTTACTTATGCTAGCAAACTTCTACCACCTCACTGTGTGTCTTTCTAAAGCTGTGTCTATAGTATCATACTGAGTGTCACTTCATGATAGCTAATTTTTCTCCAATCTGTATTGCTGAATTTTTCATTCTACCTGATGCCCCAGCTCTTACACATAGCTCTGCATATATTGCTCATCACAACCAGGATCTAATCTAAAGAAAATCTCCAAATGCTCAACCAGATGTGCAACTGGTTACTACACTTACTGTCACATGCTGCCAGGCCCATATAGGACTATCATAAGATTTGCAAAATTCTGATGAAAGATGCAACACTGCTGTGGGCTAGAGAGGACAAATGTACAATTAAGAAATTGATTTTATTGATATTGAAGCCCCAAATGCTGAGAAACACCAGTCTTATTTAGCTCAAGGAGGCTTGCAAATACTGGTGAGAGTATCCTGTTCTGAGAACTTAATGACCAATACACTTTAGACTTGACATTTGAAAAAATTATGAATTATTTCTAAACAATGTTTATTTTTCACATTAGAAAACCATCATTAGGAGTGATCCTGAAAGACCAGTCCAAAGTCCAGTTAAATCCTTCAGGTACTTCTAGGTAAGTTTCTTATGTTTGGAGATGAAATGCAAAGGTGAGTGATATGCAAGATATAAAACTCTATGTGTACACTGGGAATTTTAAATTGTTTACAGTCAGTGATCTTCAGAGCACATGATCAAACAAGATACTTCTTTGTGGCATTCTTGACACATCTATGTCAGTCTGTGTTATAGGCACTCCCAGGTTCAGCTTATGGTCACTCACTCACTCACACACTCACAGCCTGTTGAGGTATGCGGATCTCATAAGCCCCCCTCGCTTTCTACCTGGGTTTTCCAGATAGGTGCTGTTAGAGTAGACGAGACAGCCCAGCCCAGCCCTGGACAACAGCTGGGAAATAATTAGGGACACACACAGATCACTTTCAACCAAACACTGAGGCACTTCAGGTCCTTTGGAATACACAGAGACCCAGTGAATTTAAAGTAACAGCAAAACTTCACTGGTTGCAGTGTACATTTGCTCTTTCTCACATGCACACACACACTCATCCACACTTACCCACATCCTTCTCAACTAGGCTGCCGGGCACTAGCTAGAGGGATGGAAGCTGCCAAGTCTGGATCCAAAGATAACCCAAGGTGTGGGCAGAACCACTTTTGTCCCCTAAAGTCCTTGCTTTGTTCATTCACAAGACTGGCAGCTACTCTTGCCTTGTTAATTTACAAGTCTGGTAGCTGTTGATGGGCTTGGCAGGGTGGGGGGGTTCCATATGCTCAGGCCCAACTTCCTTTGTCTCGTTAAGGTGACATTTTTTTTCCTTTGTTTCTTTAACGACTTGTTTCCTTCATATCTACCTCGAAAGGAAGTTTTAGACAAGATTCCTGGCTTTTTGTCCTCTCTGTTATGTGCCTGCTTCATCTTTAGTTGTGGCAGCTTCAGCCTAGTCTCACATCTGCATGTCCAGAAAGGATGTGATGCCACAATCAATCTGAAGTCCATCACATATAAAGATGCAAGCCCATGGGTGCAGATCACCAGCTACTGAAAAATATATTGCCATTTACAAAATTGCCTACTTTGCTGCTCATCCCTAGCAGCAATTCCAGTATAGAAACTCAGGGAAATCTACTTAAATTCTCTCTACTGCAAACTTGTTCCAGTATACTGTGTTTACTATGGCATCCCACTGATATGTACATGAATATTCTGTTTTATAGACAGAACATTTTAATTTTTGAGAAATCCTGCTGATGCTTTTGCTCTTAAATATTCTTAATACTTTTATCTTTATCAGTGTTTTCCACATTTTGCTCAGAACTGATACTATATTAATTGAAGGCAGGGCAATTCATCCCTCTCCCCAGGATCCCTTTTTCAACTGGCTGGTCTGTAGTGTCCTGGTTTGGAGGCCAGTTGGAGGAACAAGGTGTATACAGTAATTAAATTGTGAAAGGAACGAAGTCACAACAGCGTCTTTCAATTGGTTCTGCAGAAGCGGTTGTGAATGAATCTTTCTTTCTGTGTTACTGCTGGCTCATTCAGGGAATTTTAGAAAGGTTCTAGGCATCATCATCTTCTTATATTTTTTCATGATATTTCATTCTTTTCTTTTTTTTCTCTCCATAAAAAGTCTGTTAAGCAGAGAAAGGTAAAATATCAGGACAATGCCCTTTGATAGATAATGCCAAAAAGCTCTGATCTGAAAACTCCCTTGATTAATTTTCATTTTATTTTCAGCTTTGGCATGATGTGATTTTGTGGTATTTATTGCATTATAATTATTTTAACTTTTTTTAATTTATTTATTCACTGGATTTTGAGGTACCTACTGTATTTTAATTATTTATTATGTATTAATTCTTTTAATTTCTTTGAAGGAAGCTTCTGTGCTTCCTTGATTTTTCTATGCTGACACCCTTGTAAGCATTCTCTCATGAATTTCATAAATACATGTTTTCTCTATTTTTGTGCAGGATGTCCTGGTTTTGACATGGGTCCCTAAGCAAAACAGTTTTGGTGGCTTGGTATTTTAAGTAACCTTAACTTTTCCTTCCAGAATGAGATTATCACATCAGAATAAAGCTGTTAGCACAGCTGCACAATCCTTAGAAGGCCACTAGCAAAGCCATTTTATAGAATGCTTAAGCTGAATGGATGTTCTAACTAAGATGCTAGCTATTTCTCAAGTGAATTGACATAAGAAACCAAATGATTCCAGCAGCCTTCTTATGCACATGCTTGTCCTAACAGAATGTGAAACTAAATTAGTTTCCTGCAATTTTGAAGGAAGAACACTTAGTAAAGACTGAGCTCTAGAAGCAGGACAAAGCATCTTCAGCAAAAATGTTAAACAGTTTTTGCACTGGTTTCTAATGGAATTTGGTGCAATTCAACAGTAACACATTTAAAGAAGGATGAGAGAAAATAAATTTAATTTCTTATTAGGAAAAATTATGAGACACTATTTATTTTTCATAGTCTGTCCTTTAAAAAATTGAGTGGCACTATACATATCAAGTTTGTTTTTGTAGAGAATAACCTGCTTACCAAAGTGTAATTTGGGGTATATTTGTATAAGACATAAATATTCTTTTAATGTATTTTGTTAAGTATTCCTTTATGAATTGACATTCAGATACAAGTATTCTTTCTAGTTTTGTGCAGGGATCCAATTTTTGACATGTGCCTGTAGGCAAAGGAACTTCATCTCCTTGGTAGTCTAAATAAGCTTATTTTTTCCTTCCAGAGTGAAATTTTCCACCAAAACGTATGTGCAACCATTAAGAAGCAGAGAGCCTCAAGATGTAAGCAGAATATATTGTTCCTTGTTTTTTTTATGTGCATTATGATGGTACTTGGAACATGAATGCTTTAACCCAGCTTTTTCCAACCCAGTGCCCTCTAGATGTATGGGATTACATATTTCATAACGACTAGTCAGAATGAGATTATGGCAGTCATAGTTCTACACATCTGCAAGATGCCAAGTTAAGGAAGGCTATTTTAATCATTCTCTTTCCTCCATCCCTGTAACATCCTTGTCTTGAGAACTAAAAAACCTTATACCAATTTCAGTGAAGTAGAGGCATAAGTGAAAAACTCCTTATCCCATAGAATAAGAACTTGATGATTAAGGTCAGAGATCAATAGCTTTGCACTCTTGACTATATAGCTTCTTTCTTGAAAATCAGAATGCAATATTTCATCCAACACTATTCTGTTCTGGTTCATGAAGTTATTTAAAATCCTAAGATTCTGTGGCATAGGATAGAGGTCAGTGGTGGTGGTATTTTTATTACTGCTGTGGCTGCTGCTGCTGCTGCTGCTGCTGCTGCTGCTGCTGTTGTTGTTGTTGTTGTTGTTGTTGTTGTTGTTGTTATTATTATTATTATTATTATTATTATTATTTCTTACCCTTATATTGTACAACTCAAGGTGGCATAACTAATACTCCCCCACAACAGCAACCCTTTTAGGTGGGTTGGGCTGACTGGCCCAAAGTCACCAGCTGGCTTCTGTGCTTAAGGGAGGACTAGAATTCAGAGTCTCCTGGTTTCTAGTCCAGTACTTAATCGCTACACCAAACTGGATCTCTTGTATCAGCAACGAGACCCAGAAAAAAGACTGGGGAGTGTGAGGGATGGTCCTAGCAATAGATGCAAAGTTACAGTTGTAAGGGAAATGGAATGGAGAAAAAGAGCAGTTTAAAGTAAAGTGGAGAGAGAAAGAGGGAACTAAAAACTTGGACTTGACTAAACTTTCAGGGAAAAGGAGTTTGAGGGTTGAGCGATAGTTACTAGGAAAGTCTTTTCAGGTGCTGTTAAAATATGGCACAAAGATGTTTCTGCCAAGAAAGGAAGTCAGTCTTACCAGGGGTGATGTCTTAAAGCAGAGAAGGCAGTCTGCAAGATATATAGGGCCCAAGCCATACATGTTCTTGATTAAATTATTCCCCAAAGATACCAGGCAAATAATGCAGGAATTGAAACAATGCAACCCACCAAACATTTGAAATAAGGCAGTGCTCCAACTTGATGTGGAAGCCAAGCCCAGCAAGGAAAAGGACAATTTAGGATGGCTCACCTGAAGCAGAGCAAACATTGCTAAATAACTCAAGTCTCCAGTTAATATTCTATCTTCAACTTCTCTTCCAGTATGTAAGATGCTGAACTGAAAGAGTGGTCCAATGAGTGAAAAAAGTAACACCTTTGTGATGTCTTGGTGAGGAAGGAGAAGATGGGATTCTGAGACTGATAGGAGTCACAGCAGTCCTTGTAAACAATCCTAATTGATGGGGACAGGGATCATGGCCTGGAAAAAAAGAGAGATGCATATATTCAGCGTCATAGCTTACTATCTCCCAGATGCACTTTTGGAATTGTTCTGTATATAATGGCATTTCCTCTTATGAACAGGTCCCTGATTCATTTTTTAATTTCTCATCCTCATTCTTATCTAATCCTACTGCAGATAGTTTGTTTATCAAATTAACATTCCAGTCCTTTCCCTCCATTCCTGCCCTCCTTTCCTTTCACAACATATTTCAAGCTTCAATTGGAATATGTTTTTAATGAGAATCAATATTCCATTGTTATCCAATTCCTCAATAGATGACTACTTGCTCTCATTTGTTAATATTTAAATATTGTTATGTGAGCAGTTTGAGGTTTTGTTTTTTCTTTTGGTCCTTGTAAGCACTGTTCCAAATGATCCCATATTGGAGGATTCTGTGTGTCTGAATAGGCAGGATGACTCTCTCCAGACAAATATTTCAACTGCTATGAAATTTCTCCAGAAAATTTGTAGACTCTAATCTATTTTGTGTACCTTTTTTTCCTTCGGATTATTATTTTTAGCAAATGAAATTGTCAAAATATTAAGTGCTCAGGAATGCTGAGTTTTATAAATATTTATCAGTCAGCCTGAGGTTTCCTGAGATTAGAAAACTAAAGGACAGCACACACTAGCTTTCCCTTTTGACAGAGAACCAAAAGCATCTCATTCTGGCTGCTTTTATGAGAAGACAACACCTGAGGCTAAAAACCCTGATCAAAATGCTTTAAGTAAATGCATTCAATTTCAAGAAGCATATAACTGGTTTGGATTTTGAAACTATTGTTCTAGGGTTACTTCTGCTTTCATTCTAGATATCCAAAGTGATCGAAGAAGAGATCACACCTGGTTTTACCTTGTCTCGCAGTAAGGAATATATTGATATCACACTGGGTGAAGAATTCTTTGAGAAACAAAAACCTACAGAAGAACCCGTCAAAACCACTGCGCCCGGGTAATCTTATATGGTGGCAAGATCGTGTCTTTAAATGGCATCTTGCTGTGCAATATAATATCAGTGTTTTTGTTATTTCATGCATATGGGAACAATGCAGCCAGCTGAGATTCCATGATGGAAGCTTTATACAGATTCCCAGTACATTTTGAGAGAGAATTCAGGAGTATTTTTTTGCTGATGGTTTAGCTATCCAAATAATCCCATTTCCCCCCCCAGAAAACTATAGTGTTAAATGGATGAAGAGGACAAAGGCAAATACAGCAGCCATCCACAACCTGCCCTTCTAGTGTGTTGGACCTCACCCCCCGTAATCCTCAGATACTATAATGAAAGACCATGTTGGCTGGGAGCCATGTTGAAGACTTGCACATCTGGAAAGCAATAGGTTAAGTTAGGCTGAAGAAGGACATCTTAATTCCAAGGGTACATGCAGAGAGGGCAAGGGGAGTAAATAAGAAGCTCATGATGATGTTACCATGCAATTCACATATCTACATCAGAGGTCCTGATGCAAGTAGATCACAGTGGCATGTGCATGACTCCATCATTGCCCACGTCTCATCATTTTTGCATCATGGTGATTTACTGCTTAGGTCTTGTTACAAGTAAATAAATACAAAAGAATCAACTTCAGAATAAATGACTTTTTCTATCCTACAGTGAAAGTGAGAAAGTGTATAAATCTATGAAGAAATCTAGAATTTAGCTCTGGTTCTGATTAAACACCAGTTAAACTACTCTTCCCTCCCCCCCCATCTCCCGAAAAAGAAGCAAGTGTTTCCTAGCTTACAAAACCCTTAAGCTGCTTTTTTATCTACTTGGGATATCTCTTACCGTAGGGAAGATGTATGCTCCTGAAGGAAACCTTCAGGGAAACCTTTAATTAATTTCCCATGTCATTTTTGACTCTCAAGATTAGCCTAAATATGTTTACTGCTGATATTTTAAGATGAAATTTTGATTCAATCAAATCTGTTCACAGAAGAAATATATTTGATTCACCTGAATGATTTTTTTGTTATGCTTTGCCACTATAATGGGATTGTCTAGAGATTTAAATAAAAATATATTACACAATAGTATTAGTCAAGACAATGTAATAAATTCTCTCAATCATTTGATCATCATGTTCAGCTTGTTTTATGCTGCTTTACATGTGTGAATCTCTATCTAAAAATTCTAGTAACATCCCCAAATTCCAGCCCTATAATAAGACATGATGCATATAATTGCTGTGTTTAGGTTATGCCTGCAGACTGCAGAATTTGCAAAGCATTGTAATCCACAGAATTCAGTCCATAATTTCTATACACACACATGATTATGGATTAGATCTTGGATACAACTGCTTTCTAAAACTAATGTGTTTAACTGATTGTAATGGAGGCTTCAACTGTTTTTTTTTTTTCTCCTTTTCCCTTTGTCCTCCCCTGCAGCACTCCACCTAAGCTTGAAACGTAAGTACTGATACTCTCTTTTGCCCCTTATTCTTTTCTTGGATTGCAATCAACATAGTGCCTAAATATGTCCTCTGTACTGTTTGCTCCTCTATATCCTGTATTTGTTTTTTAGTCTGAGCCTTTCTTTGTGGTCTATTTTAACATGGGTTTACAAAATGTTTTGTGGAACAGTGAACCATTGAAATCTGTGTTGTTGTTTCAGATTTTTTATTCCACCTTCATTATTTTTATAAATGACTCAAGGCAGCGAACATATCTAATACTCCTTCCTCCTCCTCCTATTTTCCCCACAACAACAATCCTGTGAGGTGAGTTGGGCTGAGAGAGAGTGATTGGCCCGAAGTCACCCAGCCAGCTTTCATGCCTAAGGCAGGACTGGAACTCACAGTCTCTGCTTTCTATCCCTTTAGAATATATTACTACTTATTAGTAAGTTCAGATAAGAATGGCAGAGGAGCTAAGTGTTAGCCCACATAGTACTGCATCTATCTAAATTGCCATCCAGAGGTATTTCCTACTATTTCCTATATTTATTTGCTCTTGGAAGTTATTTACTCTTCATTCAGGATCTGTTAATGAACGTTAGTAGTCCAAGCTGTATGTTGCATCTGCCTCCAGTACAAGTGCAGGAGGAGTCACACATTCATGTGTTAGATGATGATGGAATCTAGTGATGTTATTACAGATTTAATGACATAAATGGAATTTCCAATCTCCCAAGCACTTTTTTAAAAAATTGAGTCCACTGGGAGAAATGATTTAAAAAATCCAATGTAATGTTTGCATGTAGGTACCAGCTCTGTGTCATATTCTGTTGTTCAGTTGCTTCTGTCTCTTCATGACCCAATGGGCATCATTTTGCCAGGATTGTCAGTAACTACTTGGGTTCTTCTAAGCTCCTGCTTATGTCATCAATGACAGTATCTAACTAGTCTGTCTTATGTCAGCCTCTTTTTTTAATTATCTAATTTTTCCAATCATCAAAATCTTTTCCAAGAATGCTTGTGTTTATATAATGTGTCCAAAATATGTATCATATTTGGAAGCATGGATGGGTGGCCATACAGATTGAATGAATGAATGAATGAATGAATGAATGAATGAAACATTTAATAGAAGGGACCCGGAGTGTACTCACTCTGCTGGAATGTACTGGGTGGGCAGAAACAACTAGAGATAGGTGTTCCCTCAGGCATCCAGGCCCTATGCCATAAAGGGCGTTATAAGTAATAACCAGCACCTTGAACTGCAGCCAGACTGGCAACCAATGCAGCTCACGTAGCAGTGGTGACACATGTGCATATCAAGAGGCACCCATTATTGCTCGCGCCTCTGCATTTTATACTAGCTGCAAATTCCAGATGGTCTTCAAGGGCAGCCCCAAGTAGAGCACATTGGAATAATCCAGTTATGTCCATTTAAATGTGAACAATTTTACATTTCAAGGTAAGAGGGGAGTAATTATTGCACTTTGTAAAATTTGTTTCTCTAGAACAATTTGTACACTATATTTTGCAGGGAAGATGTTGTTGCTGATTTAGTGGAACAGATTTCTGAGCTGACAGGTATTATAGAGCAATTGCGCCGAGATCATCAAGTGACACATAAACAAGTGAGTCACATTGATAGTGGAGAAAGCCTTCCCTGTAGATATTTCAGAGAATGTGCTATATTTGGAGAAAAACTACTGGTTGGGAAGAAATCATCAAGACCTCTTCCAGAAACCAATTACTGTCAGGTTAGATGAACTGGATTTAAAATAAATTTCTGGAGCAAAAGTATTACAGTAATGGGAAGCATCCCCTTCATGGATCACTGCCTTGTCGTGGCGAAGGGGCTTGTGTAACTCAGTGAAGCCATGAGCTATACCGTGCAGGGCCACCCAAGACGGACAGGTCATGACAGAGAGTTCTGACAAAATGTGGTCCACTGGAGAAGGAAATGGCAACCCACTCCAGTATCCTTGCCAAGAAAACCCCATGGACAATGTTAAAAGGCTAAAAGATATGACGCCGGAAGATGAGCCCCTCAGGTCGGAAGGTGTCCAATATGCTACTGGGGAAGAGCGGAGGGCAATTCCAAGTAGCTCCAGAAAGAGTGAAGCGGCTGGGCCAAAGCCGAAAGGACGTTCAGCTGTGGATGTATCTGGAAGCGAAAAGAAGGTCCGATGCTGTAAAGAACAATATTGTATAGGTACGTGGAATGTAAGATCCATGAACCAAGGCAAGCTGGATGTGGTCAAACATGAGATGACAAGATTGAACGTTGACATCTTGGGAATCAGCGAATTGAAATGGACGGGAATGGGTGAATTTAATTCAGGTGACCACTATATCTACTACTGTGGGCAAGAAACCCTTAGAAGAAATGGAGTTGCACTCATAGTCAATAAGAGAGTGGGAAAGGCAGTAATGGGGTACAACCTCAAAAACGACAGAATGATCTCAGTGCGTATCCAAGGAAAACCATTCAACATCACAGTAATCCAAGTCTATGCCCCAACCACTGATGCCGAAGAAGCTGAAGTTGACCGGTTCTATGAAGACCTACAAGACCTTCTAGAACTAGCACCAAAAAAAGATGTCCTTTTCATCATAGGGGATTGGAATGCTAAAGTAGGAAGTCAAGGAGTAATCGGAATAACAGGCAAGTTTGGCCTTGGAGTACAAAATGAAGCAGGGCAAAGGCTAATAGAGTTCTGTCAAGAGAACAAGCTAGTCATAGCAAACACTCTTTTCCAACAACACAAGAGACGACTCTACACATGGACATCACCAGATGGTCAATACCGAAACCAGATTGATTACATACTTTGCAGCCAAAGGTGGAGAAGCTCTATACAGACGGAAAAAACAAGACCAGGAGCTGACTGTGGCTCAGATCATGAGCTTCTTACTGCAAAATTTAGGCTTAAATTGAAGAATGTAGGGAAAACCACTAGACCACTCAGGTATGACTTAGATCATATTCCATGTGAGTACACAGTGAAGGTGATGAATAGATTTAGAGGATTAGATTTGGTAGACAGAGTGCCTGAAGAACTATGGACGGAGGTCTGTAACATTGTACAAGAGGCAGCATCTAAAACCATCCCAAAGAAAAAGAAATGCAAGAAAGCAAAATGGCTGTCTGATGAGGCTTTACAAATAGCTGTGGAAAGAAGGAATGCGAAAAGCAAGGGTGAAAGGGAAAGATATAAGCAACTGAATGCAGATTTCCAGAGAATAGCAAGGAGAGATAAGAAGGCCTTCTTAAATGAACAATGCAAAGAAATTGAAGAAAACAATAGAATGGGGAAGACTAGAGATCTCTTCAAGAAAATTGGAGATATCAAAGGAACGTTTAGTGCAAAGATGGGCATGATAAAGGACAAAAAAGGCAGGGACCTAACAGAAGCAGAAGAGATTAAGAAGAGGTGGCAACAATACACAGAAGAACTATACAAGAAAGATCTTAATGTCCCTGATGTCCATGCTGGTGTGGTCACTGACCCTGAGCCAGACATCCTAGAGAGTGAAGTCAAGTGGGCCTTAGGAAGCATTGCTAACAACAAAGCTAGTGGAGATGACAGTATTCCAGCTGAGTTATTTAAAATACTAAAAGACGATGCTGTTAAAGTGCTGCACTCAATATGCCAGCAAGTTTGGAAAACGCAACAGTGGCCACGGGATTGGAAAAGGTCAGTTTACGTTCCAATTCCAAAGAAGGGCAATGCCAAAGAATGCTCAAACTATCGCACAATTGCACTCATTTCACATGCTAGCAAGGTTATGCTCAAAATCCTACAAGCTAGGCTTCAGCAGTACGTGAACCGAGAACTACCGGATGTACAAGCTGGGTTTCGAAGAGGCAGAGGAACTAGAGATCAAATTGCCAACATTCGCTGGATCATGGAGAAAGCACGAGAGTTCCAGAAAAGCATCTACTTCTGCTTCATTGACTATGCAAAAGCCTTTGATTGTGTGGATCACAACAAACTGTGGCAAATTCTTAAAGAGATGGGGATACCAGACCACCTTACCTGTCTCCTGAGAAATCTGTATGCGGGCCAAGAAGCAACAGTTAGAACCGGTCATGGAACAACCGATTGGTTCAAAATAGGGAAAGGAGTACGACAAGGCTGTATACTGTCCCCCTGCTTATTTAACCTATATGCAGAGTACATCATGAGAAATGCCAGGCTGGAAGAATCACAAGCCGGAATTAAGATTGCAGGGAGAAACATCAATAACCTCAGATATGCAGACGATACCACCCTAATGGCAGAAAGTGAAGAAGAACTAAAGAGCCTCTTGATGAGGGTGAAAGAGGAGAGTGCGAAAGCTGGCTTGAAACTCAACATTAAAAAAACTAAGATCATGGCATCTGGACCCATCAATCCCTGGCAAATAGAAGGGGTAGAAATGGAAGCAGTAACAGACTTCATTTATTTGGGCTCCAAGATCACCGCAGACGGAGACTGCAGCCATGAAATTAAAAGACGCTTGCTCCTTGGGAGGAAAGCTATGGCAAACCTAGATAGCATATTAAAAAGCAGAGACGTCACCTTGCCGACAAAGATCCGCATAGTCAAAGCTATGGTTTTTCCAGTAGTAATGTATGGCTGTGAGAGCTGGACCATAAAGAAGGCTGAACGCCGAAGAATTGATGCCTTTGAACTGTGGTGCTGGAGAAGACTCTTAAGAGTCCCCTGGACTGCTAGGAGGTCAAACCAGTCAATCTTAAAGGAAATCAACTCTGATTGCTCATTGGAAGGATTGATAATGAAGCTCAAGCTCAGATACTTTGGTCACCTAATGCGAAGAGAGGACTCTTTGGAAAAGACCCTGATGCTGGGAAAGATGGAAGGCAAAAGGAGAAGAGGACGGCAGAGGATGAGATGGCTAGATAGCATCACTGAAGCAATGAGCATGAAATTGAGCAAACTCAGGGAGGCAGTGAAAGACAGGAAGGCCTGGCGCAATATGGTTCATGGGGTCACGAAGAGTCGGACACGACTTAACGACTAAACAACAACAAATGGGAAGCATTAGTGTGGAGGTGGGACGAAGGGGAATGTGTTTAGCCTCTTGGTTTCAGACAGAAAGTCTCTGCACAGTTGTGTTGTGTACCTTCAAGTCAGTCTTGACTCCAGTCTTGACTCCAGCCAAGTCCCTGCAGTCTTCTTGGCAACATTTCTGGAAGTGGTTTGCCCTTGCCTTCTTCTTAGGGCTGAGGGAGAGTGACTGGCCTAAGGTCACCCAAGTGGCTTTGTGCCTAAGGCAGGGGTAAAACTCATGGTATCCTCGTTTCTAGCCTTGTTCCTTTAACCACTGCACTGGCTATCTATATGTACAGTTACACTACTACTACTACAAAAAAAGATCCATTATGAAAATACTTAATAAATGTAATCATCTTTTTCTTTTTTCTAGTTGGAGAAAGATATGGAAGAAAAATGCAATGAGATGCAAGAGGAACATGATAATAAAATGAGGTCTGGCTGTCCCTGTCTGCAAGTTTTGAAGTAACTTTTCTTTCTCCACAGTTCTAAGAGCAAAGGAGGAATAACAACATATTAAGGAAACAGCTTCCCCCATCCTTGGAAAGAAGCAGACAGCATGTGACTTTTTAGCATTGTTCTATGCAGGCTTATTGAGAAGTAATAATGAACAAAATGTTTTTTACTATTGATTAATCTTATTTGAATCTATGTCATTGGCCATTTTCAGTCACATAAAAATCTTTTTTAAGGTATAGCACAAATAGAGTGTTAGGGGACGCGGTGGCGCAGCGGCTTAATGACGCTGAAAGTTGCCGGCCAGAAATGGCTGACGCTTCGCAGTTCAAGTCCAGCCTTCGCGTTAACAGGGTGAGCTCCTGTTTCCCCCCACCCCCAGCTCCTATCAACCCAACAGGTCGAAAACTCATGTGAGTAGATAAATGGGGACTCTCACTCCGGTGGGAGGAAAAATGCTGGCAGCACCTTGCACAGAGAGACAGGACCAGTTGCCGGTAAGCGCGAAACCACGCTCGCCCGAAAAGGGCACGAAGCAACAGAAATCCCACCTCCTGCGCTCGCCAGCTGGGCTCTGCTCTAGGAAGGAGGCTCTGGCAAACCACTTCTGAAAAACAATTGCCTTGAAAACTGCAAGGATTCGTCCAGGCAGTCACTGCAGGGTCAGTAATGACTGAGCGCAGACAAAAAAAAAAAAAAAACAGAGTGTACAAAAACAGATGTTTATATGTCAACTGCATTTTTGTACACTATGCTTTTACACTTTAAAACTGATTTTTGTGTAACTGAAAATGGCCAACAAAGAAAACTTAAATAAGATTATTCAGAAGTAAGTCCATACAAGTTCAGTGAAATTTTCTTCCAAGTATGTTTGAATGTTTAGGGTCACATTCAGCATAAGTTAAATAATGTTGCTACTCTATCAGCAGTAATGAACAATTCTCTCCCAGGCTGTAGTCCTGTTAAAAATCCTTCTTGTGTTATTTACTCTGCAGAGAAGTTCCCCATTGGTACCATGATAGACTTTCTTCCTATGCAGGAAGGGGAGGAAAGGATTAAATTGCCCTGCCTTACTGCTGGAACCCAAATAATTACCAGCTTTCCCTTTCCACCAGTGCCTGCTACTTTGTCTACACATCAGATGCAGCTTTGGGACCTTATAAAGCCATTCTCCTGTCTCATTAGTTCCAGGTTTCTTCCACTCACTTGCCTGCACTGCGATTGGAATTGTTCTTTAATAAACCACAGTGGCAATCGGTGTGGGCATGACATGCTTTCATTAAGAAAATTTCCTGTGAATAAAAACACAACCATAATAATGCAGTATAACGGGAATAATAAGACTAATCACAATAATTGTTCTCCATACAGATTACGTACATGCAATAAAAAATAATATATAGATATAATAGAACATTGGTTTAGAATGTAGTAAGAAAACTCATCCTAAAAACCTAGATTTAGCTCCTGTGCAAGCATTCCAGAGCTTTTCAGAACAGGATGGAATTATCCATTTTTCCAAATCCAGGAGAGCCAGTTATTTCAAGGCCTTGCTATGGAGATTTTTCATAAAACTGGAGCTAATACAGGAGGAAAGATGCTATTTCACCTAATCTAGAGCCTTTCCCCACTGCTGAGTTAAAGTTCTATTTAGTAGTCCTTGAACCAGCAGAGATGAAATTGCTAATCCCTGTCCTGCCTCTATAGGCAAAGGATGATGAGCTTAGTTACTGTGTGCAAAGCTTATTAAGGAAAGGAATTGCTGGATTCCTTTGGCTTACTTCCTTCCCGTCCCAACAAACATCAGATGTAGATGGGGCTTGGAGAGGAGGTGCATTCTGAGAAATGGCTAGCAGAGTAGATATTTGGTCCTGGTGTCTTGTGTGGGTGCATTCAAAAGAAGCCTGGTTAACAGCTGACAGATGCTATGGGCTTTCTTGCTTCCTTGTGCAGCTCTCTACCAGCACCAGTCAGCTGTTAGCTGGGCTGATCCCTCTTTCAAAGCCAGGTTGGCCCAGAGATCTGGCAAGTAAATGAGGAAAGCCTGGATGGTCCCATTGCTCAGGCCACAATGGCCCTGGAGTATGGTACCCAGGGACTGGAGACAAAGAAGGTCACCCACACTGGCCAATGTCTACTGAGTTGATCCCACTCTTCAGATTCTTATGACAATACCACACAGAGAAGAAAGGGCTGAAGTTTATTACTTTATTTCTTCAGCCTAAGACGTGATTCTGTATATTTTTTATGTACTTAGTGATGCTTTGCTGTTTCCCTCTCCAGTTAAGTCACAAGATTTTCATAGATTCTCCCCATCCCATGTATTTGAGCCCCTCTGGCTTCCCCCTAAGGAACTATTCCTGAAATGTAAAGGATATTTTACAACCAAATTAGATAAGATTTTAGATATGACTGAAGACTCTACAGTAAATTGGCAAAAATCAGGCATTGTGACTTGTACAAGAGAAGTACTTCTCACCAAGGCAATGCTAGCAGTGTGTATGTATCTCTTCAAGCTTAGTACAAAGACATATTAGAGGGCCTAACAGACCACTAGTGCAGAAATGCCTCTTTTACATTACTTTCTTGTGTTGCCTTGGCAGGGAGATTCAGGCATTTCACATAGCAGAAGTGAATAACCTGGAAGAGCAATATAAGAAAGAGTTGCGAAACGAGAGGGCAACTGCGCAAGAAAAGCTGGGTATGATGCAGGGCTACCTATTTGCCCCACACCTGCTTGTGTACTGGGACTCCAGCATGCACCCAGAGTTGTTCCACAGAGGGAATTGGAACTAGATAAGCAGCCAGGGCGAATGGGGTGCAATTTGTAAGCTATTTGATTGGGGGGGAGGGAGTTGAAAAGAATTGACAACCATCTGATTTTTATCTGTTAGACATCAATCATCTAAATATTCTGTGCTATCAATCATAGACTTGATAAATATTTGTAATCTGTGCATGCTTGTTGTTATTGCAAAACTCACATGCTATTTTTTAAAAAATAATAAGATGAAAAATCACCTAGCCATCTCACCTTTGTTTTGCTAGGAGCCCTGTGACATTGCAGGAAGTTTCAAGCAGAAATTGTTAAGGTTTTGAGAAGCAAAATTATTTTCCCCTCACAGGATGTTCTATATCAGTATGATTTTATTTTCATTTGTTTTTCTCTGTTGAGGCCAAAGGCCCATTACATAGGACCATGTGGGTGAACTCCAAATGCTGGAAGAACTTGGATTTGTATCTTAAAAGATGACTTGGATAGCTTTGAATACAGCATTCTTTGCTCAGGTCAAACACCTAACCCTGCTTTAGATGGACTTCTCTCAGGGTGGGAAATGCCCTATTTATAAGCCAGAAGCCAAACTCAGTCTCAGACTCAATTCAAGTTAGAAACATATAGAACTGAACAAGCCTTGTAGAGAATTAGGAAAATTGCCTGCAAAAGGAAACCCTGTGTACAGCTGGGAGGGAGGCCTTGTGAGGGGCTGCAGGGCCCCTATGATGATGCCATGGTCTCAAAAGAAGGGATGTGTTGGGAAAGGAAGCTGGAGACCTCTGGGAGGGAACGTGCAATCCTTCCTCTCAAGCTCAAAAAAAGCCTGATTTTTGGCATTATTGGGGGGGAGGGGTTTAATGGGGGAGGGGAAGAAGGACACCTCGGAGACAAAACACTACAATTTCTATCTGTAACAACCCCTTTCCCAGGCTCCGAAACATGACCCAAAATAGCACTGCTAAACTTGAGTTATTTTGTTGCTGAATTTAAACGGTGTAATTTTGAGGTGCTGGGAGGCTGCAAATAGGATGCTATGGGCTGTACATTGCCATCCCCTAACATATGGAGATGGGGTGACTGAGCAGACCTTTTTGGCTTCACTACTTGGATCTCTAGAGAAACAGTCACAGCCTAAGATGTTACAAGGCTCTAACTCAGCTCTCTGTTATCTTTCTCAGCCTCTCAAACTGTACCCGGCCTTCTTCTTATTCCTAACTAGAATGAGCGGGAAGGTATTTCCCTGTCAAGTTATTTCCTAGTATTTTGTAACAGGCAGCTCCTACCAGCAATTAGCCACCCTCCTAGCAAAAAGATCATCAGCTGCTGGGACAATTAAAGCATTCTCTTGCAGCACTCCTGTCTATGATTAGAATTGGACCCTGGACAAAAAATATTGATGATGATTCTGTAGTTAATTTCTCAGAAAAATACATCACTGAATTAAGATAATTCATCCCAAAAAACATGAAAAAAAATTGAATCAGTAGTTTATAGTGCTATGACGTGGATGCATGGATTGCATTACTCCTTCCCTTTTTTTTCCTCCCAGGTACAATGCAGAAGGAATACAAATACTTGAAGAATGCATTTCGTATGTACCAGGTAAAGGTTTAAATTACCATCCAAGAAATGATGAGGTAGGCTTATGAGGTAGGGTTGGCAAACTTTTGGATTTATGAGCATATTTGGAATTTTGGGGATGCGTCAAGAGGTACCTTTTCAAGCTAGCTTCCATTTGACTGTGGCTTTCCCACAATGGGTGACTGCTGCACAGCAGCCCATGTGGGGCTGTCCTTGAAAAGTATCCAGAAATTGCACTTGGTGCAAAGTACAGGACGGAGTCTGCTGTACTTTGAAATGCATTTAATCATTTTTTTGCATCCACAGAGATTATTTTGTCCTATTCCTTAATGAAGGTGTACCTTCTTCCCCACTTCTGGCCTATTTTGGGGAGGGGAGGGATTTTTTCTCCTGATGGAATCTCAAGTGGAAAAAAATATGGAGGCTATGCATAAAATATTCTCCCTGATTCCTAATCTATATCCCATAACCATCAAGGACAGTCATTATTTGTGGGAGCCATCCTTTTGAAAACTCTATTGGGAAAGAAATTGAATCATCAGATATCTTTGTGAAAGCAATTGGTGGGTGGTTTGGTGTGTACCTTCTGCAATGTGGGAGAGCCATGCTCTTCAGCTGACTGTAGACACTTCACTTGATGTGACTGAGTTGCTGGGGTGGGGAGGAAGTACCCAAGAGCTAACTTTTCTCTCTCCCCCCTTCCCTATTTACCTATGTACTACTTACTTACCTATCTCTATAGGGTTTTGGTGGTTGGCTCCAGTCATAAACCTTTATTATCCAGAGCAGTTTTTATTCTCAAAACTTACTTCAAAGCAGAAATTAAATTCTTTTTGTACTTACAACTTATTTTTATTTAAACAATTGAATGGTCTTTTTTGTCTACAAGAGTATTTGATTTTTAAAAATCTTATCGTTTTAGTATACAAATGTGCATGTAAGAATTCTTCATACTTTGAGAAGGCAGTGGTTTTATGATCCTCTCCCCCTCCCCCCCCCCCCGCAGAAAAGGACACATACATGCCTTTTGTGAAAAGTGCTTGTGACTTCCCAATACCCCATGGAGTTCATGATTTAAAAGGACATATATGTAGTGTCACATATAGGGCAAAAACAGTCAAGTTTAAATCCTCCTGAGAACTGATGGGTTTTAGTTAATCCACAGAACTGAATGAGAGTCAGCCATAGATTCAAAATGACTTTTGAAATAATTTTTTAATTGGGCCACAATATCCTGTTTGATGTGAATGACAGATTTTAATAAATTGATATGCAGAACTGTTGTCTGTATATGTTTCAAGCTGGTTGATGATTTTGTTTGTTTGTTTATTTGTTTTGGTAGGATAGCATTTCTGATGAAATGGAAGAAAAGTGGCTGAGAAGGCAGGCAGAATGGAAAAAAAGCGAGAGGACTGAGCGGGAGAAAGCATTATTACAACAAAGTGAGTAAAGGGGATGCACTACTCTTGCACTACTGTGATCAAAGCACTATTTTCTGTTTCTTATTATCCTGTTAGCAAGTCTTTAAGAAAATAAGCAAGGACACCCAAATGCTGCAGGTGTTTTACCGAATTTTACATGAACGTATAGTAATGTATATTCTCATCTAAAGGGGAGGAAAAGAGAAAAAAATACTTGTTCAGCAAATCCAGGTTATAAAATTACTAAGGGTATCATGAAACCAAGCACAATAACTTAGAGCATTCTAGTTTTAAAAAAAAGTTCACGGGGGGAGGAAGAGGGGTCAAAATGTGCAAAATGGTGAACAAGATTGAACAATGTGGGGGAAAACAGGCACACAGGACCCATCCTAGGCTATCCAGGCCTAAGTAAGAATAAGATTAAATTATGGTTAAAGTTTTTATTTTTACAAAAATGGTATAAATAAATAAATAAAAGTACATAATCCAAGTAAATATAAATACATAAAACAAGTAGGTATAGAGGCAGTTGCCAAAGGCACAAGGAAGCAAACACATTAGCAAATGTAAGAAACAAAAGCTGAGAAGAGAAAATACTTTGCTAACTTGCTGTATGCACCAGCATCTTCCTGATTTTATATGCTGCACACAGAATTTTGCCATACTGAATTTATGGTAAGAGTCTTATCAGATGACAGAAGGAGTATATAGTAATGCTGGGGTGCCCTGGAAAATCTACTAGCAAGGATGTAATATTGGTGCTGCGTACATGGCTATGTACTGTATATCAAATTGCCATGCTAAATTCTAACGCTTATGGGAGTTTCCGTGACTCAGGCACAATATAGTTAAGTAACATATATATATTTTTTAAAAGTTTATCTTTTCCTCAGAACAATCTTTAACAAGGAGATTTGAGATGGAATTAGAGGAGCAGAAGAAGATTATTCAGAAAAACAGTTTTTTGCTAGGCAGAGTTTATGAACAAGAGAGAGAAGTAAGTACATTTCCTACTTATCAAAAGTTGCTTTGCTATGTTCTGAAGGTTATTATAACTTGAATTAAAAAAATAAAACAATTTTCTTACAAATCCAGCCAATTTGATTGTTGCAGATAGGCACGGCCTGGAAGATGTGTGGTATTGTCCCTGTATAAGCTTGTATTCTTATAACTTAGCATGAGTTACTGATTTGCTATCATTTTTGCTTAGCATCAATCAGCAAAGAAAAACAAAAGTCACAAACCATTAAAGCTTGCTCCTGACTGGAATAAAATTTCATCAGGACTAATTAATCAGAAATACCATTAATTCATTTCTAATTAAAAGGCTCTTATTCATGAAGCAAATGATCCCAAACAGGAAACAATAAAAAGAGCTGAATTTTGAACTGATGTTGCAAGATGCCTTTGCTGCAGGAGATTTTATGATGGGCAGATCCTGGAAGTAAGGAAGGGCAATACGGTAGTACCCCATTGGGTCATTTCAAACTGCTGTTTTCATTCTCCTTCCAGCTGATGGAGAAAGATTAACACTGTAGCATTAATAACCCTGACTGGGAAGCAACTTTAGTCAGAGATGTAGTGATTACAAGTGGGTAAACTTTCCATGAAACCCAATTTTCTTGTTTCTTGGTTAGGCAAACATATGGATGCATTTTCAAGGTGTGGGAAGTAGTATTTTATATAAATTAGTTGGAAGTATAGAATAAGCCTCTGAGTTTTAATCTCAGTGGAAATCTTCAATACGTTGTAGATGTAAAATAAATCTAGCAAGCTTGTTTTTGTCCCTATTATCACATAGAATTGCTATACAAATTAGTCTCATTCAGTACATAGCTAGTCAGAGTGTGAACTGGGCTGCATAAAAGGAGATGCACACCAAGACTTCATTGGGAGCACACAGAAAAATTAAGAATTAAAAGTTTATTTCAGGTATATTTTATCTATTAATTCCAATCCTTTTCTTTTTCTTTTTTCTTTTCCAGGAATTTCAGAAGCAGCACCAAATTGCCTTGGAAAATATAGAAGAGTTAAATGCCAAAATCAAGGCATGTATGTTGATTTAAAAAAAAAAAGTGCAATTGAGGCATCTATTCAATAAGTAGAAGCAGTATGATCTACTGTAGGCTTCCTCCTTATATGTATTAGATGTAACTCCCCAATATTCTACCTATTAGCTGGGGAAAATGAGTGGGAATAATAATAATAATCATTATTATTATCATTATTTCATAATAATCATAATAATCAATAATTATCATTATCATTATTTATTAAACTTGTATTTGCTTTAATATTTTGGATTAGGTCCAGCAGCCCTTGACTGCAAAGACTTTTAAACCATGAAGCAAACTTAATGGAATGTGTCTAGTCTCTAATCTCTCAAATCTTTTGTGAAGAGCAATTGAGTTAGGGGAGAATATTTTCAAATAGAAAAACTGTGGAATATAGATATAAATAATATATAGATATAATAATAAAAGGGACCTGCAATAGAGTGCCCTTGTTCAGTCTGCTGGCCAAGCCTTCTTTCAGGATACACTCATCCACTTCATCCCCTCCTTCTCTCCTTTCCCCAAGAAAGAACACCAAAAGTTGGCTTTTTCAACAGGCCCTGTAGTAGGATGATTTGTGAACTCCACATCGCTATTGGGATATTAACCTCCTGGTGTTTTGATGTTTTCCTCCTCTGATATGGTGATTTAATATCATTTTGGTTGTATTGTTTTTCTTCCTTGTTTTAAACTTTTGATTACATCACCTAGAGTTGCTTTGGCAGTTGAGGTAGATGATCAATTGAGTAAATAAATAGTTTTCACTCTCTAGCACCCTTTAAATAAGGTCAATCCTCACTGGTCTTTTTTTTTTTTTTCCTGGCAATGGAAGATTCTCCTGCCCCCAAAGGATTCTTCTGTTTCTAATAATGGTAAATCTGGCAAGTTTACTCATATATTCTTTCTCTTTAATGACTCCTTTTGACTACTACATTTTAAGTTCAGTATTAGTATATATAAATCAAGAAGTGGTTTATTCCCTGCCACTGCCGTTTTTCAAGTGGTCATCTGTGAATTCATACACATAGATTCTGCATCTATGCAGAGCCTAGTTTTGAACCTTCTAGAGTTTACAGAGTTGTTTCACAGGAACTCCACCCTCCATGCATACTAAGCAACCAGGTGAAGCTCCCACAGAACAACTTCTTCAGTTTCTAAGACCATCACAATGAATTTGAAGGGAACAATGAGATCTCTTGAAACCAAGTGGGGCTAAGAGGATAAAATTTTGTGAAGTCACAGATGATCACCTGAACTACATTTACAGGGAAGTAAGCAGTTCTTCACTGTGATCTCTATGATTCACATACATGGGTGAGTAGTAATCTTTACCTGGGGAAGGTCTAGCTGTCCTAAGATGACCAAAGAGAAGATAGTCCTTCCAAAAGTTGGAGTACCGAAGTACTGGTCCCATCTATAAGGCTAGATTGGGGTGGGGGAGGCTGAGCTCATCTGGCTGCCAATATCATTCCAGTGAGGAATGTCTCTGAGGAAAGCTGCCAATGTTGCTGTTACTCTTGTGCAGTGAGTGTGAATAGAAATGGGGGCACTGTTGTTTGGCTAAATTATACCAACACTTGAATGGTGCCACTATCATTAGAGAAATGCTGGAGGGAAACACAACAAGCTTTAGATGGCAAGAGCATGAGGAAAATTCAAGGAATGAATATTTCCATTGGTATTGAAAAGATGAGAACATGATGTTGTGGAGATACATGGGAGGGGCCTTAAACCTCTCAGCTGTGCCTCTTGGCCCTCCCTCCCAGTCTGGGCACATAGTGCTAATGCCGCTTCTGGTTATGAATTATGTACTGTGGTAACTTCCTGCTGCTCACCTGTCTTCCTGGAGGAAAGAATGCCTTGCTCAGGCGCCTGAGAGAGAAGGGACTCTCACAGCCCGAGTAGCTTAATTTACCTGTAACCATAATAATAATGGTGATGATAACAACAATGGTGATAATAACTGTAATAATGAAAAGGAAAACCAATTCTGTATCACTACCTCCTTACCCTAATACAGGTGAAACTCGAAAAATTAGAATATCGTGCAAATGTTCATTTATGTCAGTCTGGCAACTCAAAAGGTGAAACCAATATATGAGATAGACGCATTACATGCAAAGCGAGATATGTCAAGCCTTACTTTGGTATAATTGTGATGATTATGGCGTACAGCTTATGAAAACCCCAAATTCACAATCTCAGAAAATTAGAATATTACATGACATCAATAACACAAGGATTGGAAATAGAACAATATCGGACCTCTGCAAAGTAGAAGCATGCATATGTACTCAGTACTTGGTTTGGGCCCCTTTTGCAGCAATGCCTGCCGCAATGCGGCGTGGCATGGATGCTATCAGCCTGTGGCACTGCTGAGGTGTTATGGAAGACCAGGATGCTTCAATAGCGGCCTTCAGCTCCGCTGCATTGTTCGGTCTCATGTCCCTCATCTTTCTCTTGGCAATGCCCCATAGATTCTCTATGGGGTTCAGGTCAGGCGAGTTTGCTGGCCAATCAAGCACAGTAATCCCATGGTCATTGAACCAGGTTTTGGTACTTTTGGCAGTGTGGGCAGGTGCCAAGTCCTGCTGGAAAATGAAGTCAGCATCCCCATAAAGCTCGTCTGTGGAAGGAAGCATGAAGTGCTCCAAAATCTCCTGGTAGACGGCTGCGTTGACCCTGGACTTAATGAAGCACAGTGGACCAACACCGGCAGATGACATGGCTCCCCAAATCAACACAGACTGTGGAAACTTCACACTGGACTTCAAGCATCGTGCATTGTGTGCCTCTCCATTCTACCTCCAGACTCTGGGTCCTTGGTTCCCAAATGAGATGCAAAAGTTGCTCTCATCAGAAAAGAGGACTTTGGACCACTGGGCAACAGACCAGTTCTTTTTTTCTGTAGCCCAGGTAAGACGCTTCTGATGTTGTTTGTTGTTCAGGAGCGGCTTGACAAGAGGAATACGACATTTGAAGCCCATGTGCAGGATCCGTCTGTGTGTGGTGGCTCTTGATGCACTAACTCCAGCCTCAGTCCACTCCTTGTGAAAGTCCCCAACACTTTTGAACGGCCTTTTCCTGACAATCCTCTCCAGGCTGCGGTCATCCCTGCTGCTTGTGCACCTTTTTCTACCACACTTTTCCCTTCCACATAACCTTCTATTGATGTGCTTTGATACAGCACTTTGGGAACATCCAACTTCTTTTGCAATTACCTTTTGGGGCTTTCCCTCCTTATGGAGGGTGTCAATGATGGTTTTCTGCACAACTGTCAGGTCAGCAGTCTTTCCCATGCTTGTGATTCCTACTGAACCAGCCTGAGAGACCATTTAAAGGCTCAGGAACCCTTTGCAGGTGTTATGGATTCGTTAGCTGATTAGAGTGGGACACTTTGAGCCTAGAATATTGAACCTTTTCACACTATTCTAATATTCTGAGATTGTGAATTTGGGGTTTTCATAAGCTGTACGCCATAATCATCACAATTATACCAAAGTAAGGCTTGACATATCTCGCTTTGCATGTAATGCGTCTCTCATAAATTGGTTTCACCTTTTGAGTTGCCATACTGACATAAATGAACATTTGCACGATATTCTAATTTTTCGAGTTTCACCTGTAGCTCTGAGACATGTGGCCAGAGAACAGCAATCCTGTCTCCTTCTGAGGACCAGCAATAAAAACATCAGTCTTGTGATTTAAAATCAGTTTTATTAGAAATAAAGAAAAGTAAAACATTCTTTTAGCTTGGGTAGCCAAATGTTCAAACAATTTCAGTGGGATGGAATAAGGCATTTACTGCTGATGAAAATCCAAACCGTGTTGCCCACATCAGTCTTCGATAGTATCCAAGGTACAGGTTGGAGCCAGATCCAGATGGGCAGGATTGGAACTGCAAAGAATGTAAGATAGAAGGAAACCTACAAGAATGAAGTTTCCACAAAGATGATAAACTTCTGAAAGAAAAATCAGACATTTTTTAAAAAACAATTAGACACATTCAAAATACCAAAGACTATGCAGCAGATTTTTTGGGAGGGGTCTGTTTTTGTACCTTTGAGTCAGTGTTGACTCCTGGCAACTGCCTGGATAAGCCCCTGGAGTTTTCTTAGCAAAGTTTTTTGGGAGTGGTTTGCCATTGCCTCCTTCTTGGCCTGAGAGAGAATGACTGGCCCAAGGTCATCTCAGGTGGTTTTAGTCTTTTTATGTATAGGATATTTTTATATAGTCTCACTTTTTAACTAATTAATGTGGATATTTATACTTTTAATTGTTTTCAGGTTTTACTCTAATTGTGAGTTGCCCAGAGTCACTCTCTAGGGGAGATGGGCAGCATACAAATTACATACATACATAAATAAGGTCACCCAGCTGACTTTGCGCCTAAGGCGGGACAAGAACTCACATAACCGATAAGCATATCTTAAAACCAAGTTATCTGATTGTAGATCCTGGCCAAGAGGGTCTACTTTATCTCCAAGAGGAGGGATTTCTTCCCCACCCCCAGCTCACTTCTTCAGCTGCCTGGTCCTGATTAACTGACTTCCACAATTGCAACCTTCAAGCTCCTGTTGACTGCCCAGAAATGTCTGGGTCATATCAGCACTTTGTTAAGTCTCTCCTTTCATTTTGTTCCAAGACAAAGGCCTTTTTTTCCCAGCAAGGGTGGGGCTGAGGTGAACAAGTCTAGGCAAGTTTCTTCTTAGCCCCTCAACTTGAGGCTTGGACCTTTTGTTTTATCTGGGGAACTCTGGGCTTGTCTCCCTTATCCACTCATGCTTTTGCATGTGTGCTTTGATGAAGATGTTAATTCCATGCTTGGGAATCAGCTGTCAATCTTCGAAGCTGAGTGAATGTGGGAGAGCAAAGGGTTTGCCATGCCTTGTGTGAGTGAATGGGTGTTTGGCCATTCATTGCAGACTTTAACACAGAGACAGAAAGGGAGAAACTACAGGCCAGGAGAGGCAGGGAACTTGTAATCTGTCTCACATGTAACCTGCATCCACATAACCACCCTATCTTCCTCTCCCTTTCTGCTCCACCTCACCCTGATTTAAATCCTACATCAGCCTAGCCACTTTATGCATCTGATGAAGTGAGCTATAGTTCATGAAAATGTATGCCTTTCAATAAAACTTGTCAGTCAGAAAAGGTGCTTAGCAGACTCCTTTTGGAGATTAGAATTGCACTCAGTCTTTCATGAAATGGTGGGTTAGAAAAAGTAAAGGAGATGCCTGCAAAGCATAATTTTATTGAAAAGAAAGCTACTCCTTGCTATTTTAAATATAAGCAAGAGCTAAACTGTGATTGAACTGATATTGCCAGCATTAAAATCTGAAGACTTTCTATTTAGATACATAGGAAGTCCATGGAAAACACTTTTGAAAAACTAACAAAAATTGCTTCACCTTGTCCTCAATGGGTTGTAAAATTGAATTACCCAAGCTATACGGTGATGGCATCAAGTTTTAGATGAACTTGTCCCTGAAGGATAAAGAATAGAACAAGACCATTTGGAAGGCAGAGGTATTCATGACAGGTAAAACAGAGGAGTGGAACAAACCGTAACTATTGAGGCTACTAAGATATGGTGAAGCATGTAGTTGATCTTCACCAAGACACTGGTGAAAAGGTAAGTTCCATTAAAAAAAATTAGTAAGGGACTTGAGGTCTATCCAACTCCTACTTCAGATGAGTAAGACTCCTCTGGCCAATAGGGTCCTTTGGATTCTGCATGAATATTTCCTATCCTATAATAACTTTGATTTGGTTGGATAGGTAACCTGATTTAGATTTCAGTTCCATCAGCTCCAATGAGGGTAGTGGCAACAGCTTGTGAGAATAGCAGTCCAAACATATGAGGGCAGTAAATTGCCTACAATTTTGCCTGTTAAATGAAGGAAGGGAAGTGCTGCTGGGTAATTTACTGGGCACCATGGTGTCCACTAAATTCCAATGTTAATTAAAAGCCAATGTAGTTTTTTTAACTACTTGAATTTTTTGAATGGGATCTCATGAGATTTGGAGCTTTTTAAATCACAGAGAGATAATTTCTGGGATGCACAGTATTGCTTTATCCCTAATAAGGGTGCTTTATTTTACTGTAAAATGAAGTTGCACATTTTCTTGGAACTGTGGAAATGTGATATAAATTCTTGAAATAATTAAAAAAATGTTTTTATCCAATAAAAGACATTGGAGAATGAATTGAATGAGAAGAACGAAACTCTTAATGCTATCGCTTCATCTCTTCACAAAACGGAGATGGAACTTCAGAAGGAGGTGAGATCTGTGATGCATGACTACCCTTTTGAAACTTGTCTAACTTTACTTGCTGGTGGTAGATTACTTTTTACAAAGATTGATAGTCTGCCTTTCCTTTTAGTAATCCACAAAAACAAGCTCAGAATAATTCCACACATCCATGTACCTAGCAGCATTGGCCCCTTCCCAGTGAATGGGGTCCAAGTACTGTCATTCTACAATCCCAGAGGGTTTTTAATCCTGAGGATAGCAAGCTACTTGCTCTTAACTTTTTTTCCTTCCAATAAATCCACTGGCCATTGGTGAAGAGAACCACCATGTGTGATTCTGCAGCACCAGCAAAGTCAGGTCCCAAGTTCAGCCACTGCTTCACTGATGTTCTTGGAATGGGCATTAATCATAAAGTTTTTCTTCTATCAAACCAAAAGGAAATAAGGTTAGACTCTGAGTCTCAGAGACTTTCTGTTCTGACGTGCCATTCTCTAAATGCTACATCACTGAGAATTTGCAGAAATAGTCTAGTTAATGTTCACTGTAGTTGGTTGCAATTTCCTCTGGTTTTCTCTTTGTATCCCACTACTATAGCCAACGTGGGTAGCCTCCCTTGCCTTACTTCTGCAACCCACCTTAATTTGCTGATCACTTTGTCCCACCAAAGGCAGAGGCAAAAGGCAACATGCAAATCACTGAACCACTGCATTAATTCCTCGTGCAAGCAAAGTTTTGCTTAAAAACTAACAAGGGGCAAAACATATGGGGAGAGCAGTGTGTGAGAATAGGTAACTAACATAAGATAACTAACAGAGAGAGCAAAAGAATATAAGATTTATCTTTGCTTTATTAAGTACAAGATTTTTGATTGTGTACATCATACCAGAATGTGGAATATAGCAAAGCTGATGCGTCTCTCAGAACACCTGATTATTATTCTGAGGAACTGTTAAATGAACAAGATATTGAGACTGAATCTGGCGAAAAGTGTTTTAAAATAATGTATACTGTATAAAGGGAATATAAGAATGGCAGGATTAGTAGAGATGACAGCTGGCATTAAAAGCGAAGATCAGAACATTAACAATGTGAGATATGCAGACACCACCACTTTGTAGCCAAAAAGAAAAGGAAGAAAAGCTCATTATGAAATAAAAATAGAAAGTTAAAATCTGGGTTGTTAAATACAAACAAAGCAGAATCAACCAGCAGCGCTGCAGTGGTTTTAAGCTATGGTGATTTTGTTCAAGTTTCTACTTTGGGGACCATCAGTTAAAATTCCACCTTTTCTTTGTTGGTGACCAAGCAGTTGACTACCTCTAAAAAGAAATGGCTATGAAACTCCTAATATTAAGAAAAAACATTCTCTAGTTCAATGCTAATTTAAAGAATGTTCACATATCAGTGCTCTCCCAAATGACGGCAAGAGAAGATTTCATTGATGATAGAAGTGTGCATAAGGAAATTTATACAGGTGAAACTCGAAAAATTAGAATATCGTGCAAATGTTCATTTATGTCAGTATGGCAACTCAAAAGGTGAAACCAATATATGAAATAGGGGAGTATGTCCCTTCCTACTTTTCCAAAACCCAGTTTGTTTTCTCCACTACAGAAAAACAGCTTGGCAGACATGGAGAAAACTATCCAACAAAAAGTTGTGGCAGTTGAAGAGAAATATCGAATTAATATAGCTTCTTTGACAGAAGAAAACAACATTTTGAGGTGGGGGAAAAAATCTAGTAAAATCCAAAACAGTAAGTCTTCTGAAAGAGTTTTGTTAAGCACTGCAGATTTACTGCAGAAGTTTGTGAAACAAACCATGACAACACTTCCAATAGATATTTATATATTCCTGAAATAAATTATTTGGCTTTGTGTGGGTGAGGAGACTGCTATTCCCTTATGAAAATTAGGTGTTCTATAGAAAATGTATGTTCTATGATCAAATTATTCTGAACACTTGCATGTAATTAGCTTGGTTAGCTTATTTGCCAAATTCAATTTTGGAAGCTTTTTTAGCTTAGGGTTGACAAGGCCAAAGTTGTAGGGAGGCATGGAGAGATTCCAGAAAGCCTTAATGACTGTGATGCTGCATGCCTAAACTTGCCATCCTTGGAAGTATTTGTTGTTAAAATAAACCTTTGAAATTGTTAGAACTGCTTGAAAAAAGAAATATATGCATGCAATAACATTCAGTAATCACAAAATTGCATTGTGCATCGATTTAATATTTGATTCCAGTTGCAATATTCCCTGTCATTAGGTTAATTGATTGGATTTGCTTTTGAGAAAATGAGGGAATTGGTTGGAAGTCTGATACCAGTAACAATATTCACGATGAGGTCTGACTCCATGACTCTCCATGTGACTTAATAGCATGTCATATACATGGATTGTCAAATTAAGTCCCAGTTTCAAGAGGAATTACTCCCAGGTTAAGGACTCTACCAAGGATCATAGCCATTATATTTGGAGGGTGACAGCTGGGAAAAAGCTGTACTGAAGTTAAGCTCCAAAACACAACTGTTCCTGTATCTTCCAAGCATTTTTATCTAATAATGGAGTCTCCAAACCAACTTTTAAAAAATAGGCTGAGATGTGACTTTGTGGCATGGTGGACCATATACAAAAGAGCCTTTAACATTATTGTAGAGAATAAAGCCTACAAATCTGGCTGCTTTTCCCATGACCCAGTTTGGTAAACTGAACTTATAAACCAATTCAAGACACACGCCTTAAGCTCTGGTACATGGGTGGCTATATGGTTATGACTTGGCCGAACAAAACATTTAATACTTCTAGTTATTTTATCACAGAATTTCAACCAGCTTCTTATAAAGCAGGTTTCACTTGATTGTGTACTGGGTGGCAGAGCAGGTGGGGAAGTGGGGGGGATGTCAAACCCCAATCCCCTATGCTGCCTGGGATTGAGGGAAATGGTTTCCAACATCTGGCACACTATAGGCTCTGTCTTCCTGTACAAAGACAGAAAAAATGTCGCTTTTTCTCTCCCCCCCAGGCGCAAGCTTATTGAGAAGAATGAAGAAATATTCAATGAACGTGCCCAAAAAAGCAGCATTTTTGGGATGTTTGATTAGGACCATAAATGAAGGATTGGCTTATGGGAGACTGGTGTGAAGCTGCTTCTTCAGAACATCAAACCAAATCTGGAACCTCAGAAGTGTCAAGATTACATACATACATTTACCATTACGTTCTTCACTTTATTTCTATTAGCTACTGCCCAGTAGTTTTGTGCCATGTTTTTTCCATCACTAGTTTATACCTGGAATAAATATGTCCCTGGCCAGATGGTGGACATGTCAAAACATACATTATTTTAAAAAAGTCATAACTTGGTCCTGTAGATTTAAACCTACAGCTAAATGACCAGGCATAAACCGAAACAAAGTGTCCAAAATACTATTTGCTATTATCTTAAATATCAGGGACCCATGCTTCTGCACTGAATTTTTATGAAATGGCTCCAGTATTTCCTCGTAGACCTACCTGGGGTTGTAGAACCCCATCTAGGACTGTTCCTATTATGTTTGGCAACTGTTGCACAACATATTTAAAACACTGAAAAAATCGTAAATAAAAAAGAGCTCAATTGTAGAGATGTGTAGCCCTTCAAATCTGAAGCCAAAAGGTACCACTGGGGCTTCCTTAGTCCATGTTTTCCTGGGATTGGATGACTACTGGGCATGTCCAGGAAAAGACAGCTTCTTATGCCCCCATAAGGTGTGCATATGCCCCCAAACCTGCTCCAACTGCCCATTTGGCTCTGAATCCAAAATTCTGGACATCCCTAGTTAATTCTTGGAACGCGAATCTATATATGAGATTCTGCCTATTATCTAGAAGGCAAATATAAGAACTTGTTTTCAGAACATATAGCAAATCAAGACTTTTCTATTATTTCTCTTCTGATACAATTTTCATTTTTTAACAGCCTGAGCTTGGGTCTTCCTTTGCCAGTCTTTGCAATCCCCCTGTATACATTATTTCTTTGCTGAAGTCTTATCTCACTGCTCTAAAAACACTGCTTTGTGATTTCTCATTTTGCTTTACTTCCTCTTGTCCTCCCTGTAATCCAACTGTTCAGATATACAGTTTACAGTTGTAAATTTACAATGTACAATCCATACATACTGTGGACTACAGGAAACATTTTCTCATTGAATAGGGGGAACAGAACTACTAGCTATTGCCTTTTACAGGGATTTTGTTCTGAATTTCATTAACTTCCTGCAAGAGAGTTGAAACTCAGGCAGGATCTACAATGGAGGCCCCGTAACATAAGGCAGCTTCGTGGCAGTAGGTCTGCAAACTGCATCTACTCCTCAGTAAGCACTAAACAAATACAGCACGGCATCCACTGTGTATAATAGCTCCTGGGCTTGGAGATGTATTCTTGAGCATTAATGGTTTCTGCTCCTTCCCCATCAAGCAAGCCTAGTTAGATCATGCCAGGTCTAACTTCAGCTGTATTAAAGCAGGCTCACTCAAGAAATGTGCTGACCATCCAAATCCACTGTTACATATGCAATAAGTGGCAGATGGGGAGAGTGTCTGCCTGTTCATATTCTTAAATATCAATCCAAATAGCTTTCGGAAGCAACAGGTATTCCTGTTCAAAGCACAACAAAGAATGAATGAAAGCAAGAGAGAAGGGCATGTTCTTTTTTAACTTGCCACCCTTATCTCTCTACATCCCTAGCAATCTAAATTATTGCATTTCTGAACTCTACTCTGATGGTACAAAAGGAACTCTAGGCACAGGGAAGATCAATTTTTTCCTGAGAGTATAAGCTGGTTGTGGCATCTGCTTCCTTTGGCCTTGAGTATCTGCACGTTTGCTCACTTCTTCATTGACTTCTGTAAGAATGGATAATATATCTTCACCTCTGAAGAGAAGAAAACAAACATCAATTAAATGTCAATTCTTACTTTGCACTTACAATCATATTATCACTGGATTATAAACGAACATAATTACAAATCAGAAAGCACAAGACAGACTGTATATTTAGGCCTTGAGACAAATTCTTTAGTGTGTTAGAAATTCCGTAGGCCCCAGCTTCTCTGCAGCCAGGAATTTATACTCTTCATCTCCCCTCTACCTATCCAGCACTAAGACTACTGGGGCCAGAAGGTTGTAGTGGCTAAGATGTTGGAGGAGGACCCAGGCCGAGGGCTACAGGAGCTCCTCGGGTGACTCTGGGCCAGTCACGTTCTCCCAGCTCACCTTACCTCACAGGATTAGGGTTGTGGGGATAAAATGAAGGGAGATCCCCATGTAAGCCACCTTGAGCTCCTGAGGAAAAGGCAAGTCATAATCAAGTAATAAATAAAACTGCCAATAATCTATTCAGGAGCCACACAGCTTGAAGAGTATTGCTTCATCTCCCCTTCCCACTGTAGAATTAAGCACACACTTTTCTTGCAGATGTATTTGCCTTTAGAACTAACAGACATGCATGCAGGAAGCCTATTTTTCATTGTTAGTTTTTACATCTTGCTTTAATTTATATTACATGTTTTAACTATCCAAGGAACTGAAGTTATGGTACATGTAAAGTAATATACAGAGTGTTCCAAAAATCAGGACCCATTGGCAATTTATTACAAAAATTACATTAAATATTCCAATTGGTTGCCATTTTCTTTTAAATACCTAACTCATTTGACACATGACTTCTGAACATTCCTAAGTACAGTAACATTTTCATAAACAAACAAACAAACAACACATTGTGATTGGCTTATGGGGCCTGATTTTTGGCATAAAGTTCTACCATGGTCATCAGGCATTTCAAATAACATTCAACTGAACAAAGAACTGGAAAAAAACATGTACAGGCAATTTTCTTCCACAACGCTAACTAAAAGTCTGCAGTATTCAGATTCAAAGCAGGAAAAGTGCTTTAGATCAGCATGGATGTACTCGCTATATCTGAAAGAGCCATATCGTTTCCTGGTCTCATAAGCAGCCGTTAGGGTTTCAAGAAAATATGACTCTGACCTCAGGAGGAATTAAGGAGATGGAGACAGTGCGCAACATGTTGCTGCTTTGTTGTACTCCTTAATTCAAAATATTATTTTCCTGGGACCACCCAGCTATGGTGTGAGGCCAGAGAAAGGCACGGCTTCTTTAAGTTGCTGCTGACAGGTACAATGAACACATCCCTGTTGATCCAAAGCAGTTTTACTTGTCCTCCCACCACATAACTAGGTAAACTTCCTTTTTATGTAACAGAGATAATATGAACAGGGTTAATAGCCAGAGCCATTATTTGTTAACCTGACTTTCTCCTTATTTAACAAACCTGCTAAAACCTTGGTAGAAACTCCTCATGTCTTGGAGGGTTCAGCTTGGTCAGCGTATGATGCAAAATGAAATCGCATCACCAAGACCTCTTGGACTCCTGATTTTGTATGGAAAAAGTTGATAGTTTGCTTTGGCTGCTTAGACAACCTCTTTCATCCCTACCTTAGAGGAAAATCTTGCATGTGTCTTGTCTACAAATGCCACATTGAGGTTCTTCTGATGTTGCCTCCTTCTAGGACAGTCTTATGGCTCCTTAGCTATGCTCGGCTAGCACCCACCACTGTTGCTCGCGCTTCCTCCCTCCCTCCCTCTCTCCCTTGTGTGAAAAGTCCATTAACACTGGCTAATTGGCCTACTAACAACTTATGAATCTATACTTCATAGTTTATCAATGTTAAAGAGGAGAAGTCTTCCATGTGACATGAATCCTACCTTGGCACCAGGAGCCGCAGCTTACTGCAAAGAGCCTGAATGTACCAAGTCCCTTGATGTACATGCCGGAAAGAGAGATAACCATCTACAGTGGCCATGCCAAGCAGGAAATCTGCTTCAGCTGGAATACTTGAGGACAACTGCTGCAAAGAGACAAATCCTGAACTCTGTGCATCTGGTTCAAGTGAGTCAGCATTGTTGGAGTCTGCCTGGAGGTAGACGGGCTGTTGCGTCTTTTCACCCTGACATGCCTGGATGAAGAAGAGCTTAGGTTTCTGAGCCAGCAATGGGCATTGGTTGGCCGTGAAATAGGACATGATGGTACGGATTGGAATCAGACGTGCGTCTGTCCCATAAATTTTCCCAGATTCTCCATGAGACAGAATGCAGCATACCAGACAGTCACTGTCTTTCCAATTCTCAGAAGACTGCCAGTCCTGCAGAAGTGTTTCAATTTCTATGGAAGTCTTGTTGTCATACTTTTCCACTTTGAACCCAAGCCAGGTGAACACACATTTCAGCTCCACTGTTCACAGAAACAAGGCAAAGTGTTAAATACAAAACAACGGCAGTAAACACACAGTGGATATGCCATTTACATAGATTTAAATTACAAGAAAAGATATGCCAACAGTTTCTATTCCTGTATTTTTAGGATAAAACAGATTTGACAATTGCTAACAAAACTATATTTTTTGGTAATCTAGTAGAATTAGGCTTATGACTGTTGGACTGCCCTTGCCTACTTACCTCTTCTAAACATGATATGAATGCACAAAATGATTAATGATCTGTAGAGGAACTTGACCACAGGGAGCCTATAGCTCTATTTCAATATTCTGGGGGAATATGCGGAGGAGCTGTGGAACTGCAAACACAAGCCTGGTCTCTTGCATCTCTGACCTTTCTTTACTGAACAGAAAGGGCTTAAAGATGGACAGCAAATATGAAAAAAAATATTATATAAACTAAATGTCACCTAATGGTTATTAGCCTAACCCTTCATTAATTGCTTTTGCAGACATCTTGCTTATTTATTTATTTAATTTTTCATGCTCAACATTTAGGAGCAGAAGTAATAGTGTACAGATAGTCCCTGCTTACCAACCACTCATTTAGTGACTGTTCGAAGTTAAGACAGTGCTGAACAAGATTTATGACTGGTCCTCAAAGTTGTGGCTGTAGCAGCATCCCTGCAGTCACATGATTTATGATTTGGATGTTTGGCAACCAGCGTGCATTTATGACAGACAGTGTCCCGCAGTCATGTGATTGCCATTTGTGCACTTCACAGCCAGCTTCCAACGAGCAAAGTCAATGGGAAGGCCAACAAGAAGTTACAAGTTGTGGTCACATGATGTTGTGCTTAATGACCTGTGTGATTCGCTTAACAACTGCAGCTGGCACTGATATTGTAAGTTGGGCAGCCACATGACTTTTCACTTAACGACCACATCGCTTAGCGATGGAGTTGCCAGTCCCAATTGCAGTTAATGAGTGAGGACTACTTGTAGTAAGTTATGAGAAAGTTGTTGGAAAAAGAATTGCCACTCTCTTCCTTTCCACAAGGTTAATGTGGAAGTTGCAACATGATCGCTCCAATCCATGAAAACTGCAACTTATTTTCAGCTGTAGATACCCCAATTCTATTTGTTTATCTTCATCAAGCTAATCATCTCTAAATGATAAAACCCTAGCCTGCCACTTTCTGTGGGATAAAGTGGTAGTTTAAAAATAAAATTAAATACAAATCTTAAAAATCTAGACACAGGCAACAACAACAAAAATTAAAACGTTTTTACAGCCTGAAACCACACAAAAAGTACAGATTAGTAATCATTTGCTGCTCTGTAAAGTTAAAGCACTTTATAGAAAGATGTGCAAGCAATTAAAAAAAGAAAGGGGACACCCCAGTATAAGCATTGCTTTAAACCACTTACTGGCATCTTTCTCAGATCCACTCCTTCTTCTGAGACCACCCTCAAAATTGACATTATTAATAATAAGGCAATATCCTTTGCACTGCCCATCCATTTTATACTGAGATGACCTCTGTAGAACGAAGGACAGGAAAAGAGTATCAGATTTTGGTTTGTAAGGTCTTCATAATATTGGCATTCCACTGAAAACTATCATAGAGGGCATGGGGAATGGCTTGAAGGACAAGAGGAAGAGGGTCTACTAAGGCAACGATCAGACAAGCGTGGCTTCAGTCCAGTCCAAGAAACTAATCTGAGGAAATATCTCAGACAGGCCTCTCCCTAATTCACACAAAGATAAAAGGTGGGAGGGGAGAAGCACATTCAGACTTGCAAGATTCTGTTACTAAAGCTGTTCCAATAAAAGTAGTTTATTCTTGTAAATATTTATATTATTATATAAAATATAGTTTATTATTACCTATATGGCATTGCTTTCTTGGTCTGGTCTGTCTTATAGGGTTGACAGCTATAGACCCGTTTAAATATCAGTGAGCTTCAGCTGTTTTGCAACAGTATCTGGAACCCTAACAAGATGTTCTTTGATTGAGACAGCCTGGTCTACGCCAACTTCCTTCCTCAATTTCTGGAAAATCAACTAGGATTTAACAGCGGTTCTGCTAAGTCAGACCAAAGGTCTATCTGGTCCAATATCATATCGTAACATTGGTGACTTTCAATTCCCTGCTTTTAATTATAGGCTTTGCACTCCAATATTTGCCACCAACATCTAGCATGCAAAATTCATCGCCTTTAAAATCAACATCACTATTACAACCTGCAAATTGGATAATTTTTTTTTGAAGGACCAACCACCTCAGAGTCATCCCTTCTCTAGTGAATCTAGCTTACTCTGATTGCTTTTAGAAAAGAGGCCTGAGTTGGAGACATAGCTATAGCCACACTGGTGTCAGGTCCTCACATATAAAGCAAATGAACAAAGTTGCAGCAAGGTGGGGAGAGCAATAGATGGTTTGATGTTGTTGGACTACAATTCTCATGAACCCTGGCTATTAGACTTGCTTGCTGGGTCTGATGAGAACTGAAGTTCAATAATATCTGAAGGACTTCATGTTGTCCACCATGCTGAAATGGACATTTAAAAGTTAAGGACTGGTCAACATAAAATATACTAAACAACTAGGTTTGGGATAAACATTATGCCACTACGTATACTGATTGATTAGGATACTCAAGAAACAATTTAGAAGATACAAACCTCTGTTGCAGCATTTGATTCATCGTTCCCGACAGTTTGTTGTAAGCTCCGTCCTGAGGGATCAGATACAGGTTCTGCCTTGACACCTAAAAAAAATTACAAAGAAACACTTACACAGACTTGAAAAAGATTTATCTTATCTCCATTTAATCTTTGGAGAGTGGAATACTCTAGATAATAATGAAAGTATTCCCACAAAAAGACTGATAACTGATTTCCCTTGGTTTCTTTCAATTAAATATATATGGGGAGTCAATATTCTCTTTCTTTCCTGACTGGCAGACAGCTTGCCCATAAAACAGGGATGGCAGCTCCAATACTAAGCAATGACAGCGTGGAGGAGAGCCAATAACTAATTGATAACTTTGCTTGATGTCAGAGTGACTCCAGTGTGAAAAATGTAATATTAATGTATAATTGATTGTTTAAAAGATCCTTTGAGCAGAACTGCACAAACATTTGTTTGTTTGTTTGTTTAACAGATATAAGAATTCTCCCACTTCTCGTGACTTTTGGCAGCTCACAATGCTTTGATGAGGGCACCAGGCAAGTGTACAAACCTCACATCTCACTCTAACAAAAGGCTCTTTGAAAGATTAAAAACAGGGAACCATTTTCACTTCTTTCCTTTCCCAGATCCTGTAACAAGAATTTTAAGGCCCTGTATAGTTCCCCCCTCATTTCTTCTATGCCCAGGATGGGAAGAACACTGGATATGTTTTTGTATTCTACTGTGGTGAAGTTTGAAGAACTTCTAGCTTAATTCAAATCCAACCAGAGCAGCTATTTACCTTAAAACTACAGTTCAGCAGAATAAAAAGCTTCACTCACAGAAAACTTCTACACAAACCTTGATTTACAGCTAAAGAACGAAAGCTTCCAACATGCTCTTCCAGGCTCACAAATTCTTCAGTGTAATGGTATCAAAAGAAGAAAAGGAAAATTAACATGTTACCATTTATTTTTACTGCTTGCCTGAGGAGCTGTACAAGCAGCTTTACGTCAGGCACTGGCTGATTTTCTGCATAACATTTTGCCATGGCTGATTCAGGCAAAATGCAGTTCATTTGAATGGCAGAACCTGCAACTTCCAAAATAAAACAACAGTTTGTAGCCAATGTGTGCAAATTTTATATTAACTACAGCTTATTGTTATTTCCAAACCCAGGTTCCTATTTTCTTTCAATGCCCTATCCCAGCCTATTAATTTCACAGCCACTATGAGAAAACAAACATTGAAAGGGACCTCTGGTTATATTGCTAGTCTGTCCAGGACTGTATGTAGAAAGCAGAACTGAAAGCATTCTGGTTGCAACACTACATTATTCAAATAACTCTTTAGAACAAAAGATTGGTGAACATTCTATCAGCGTACTGGCAAAAGGAACTGTATTTCTCTTTTCTTGGCACAAACATTGGTGGACCTATGACTGAGCATACAGGACACCTTGCAATGCTGAGATGAATGGCAAGAAAGTTTTGCCAAAAACTTAAATCTAAAGGGCTGATTAGAAAAACCAGAACATTTCAGTTCAGTACAAAACTACTTACCACGATTCTTTGGCAGAACGGGATCCTGCATAGGAAACAAAAAGAATAATTAAAATGAGGTATCTCTGGGCATATCTATTCAGAAGAATGCCATCTTTGAGTTTAAATAGCCTACCACCATGTAATTGTGCACAAGATTGCATTCTGATTCTAAAATTTTACTAGCAAATACTCTAAAAGTCTGACCAGGAAAAGGAACAAGATCAAGGATGATAGGACCCGGATTATTTGTAAATATTCTTTGTTCCATTTCACTTCCATCTTTTTCATCATAATACCAATCTCTACCTATTTCCTCCAGATGCAAGTTTTAATCTATACTAGTTGCAGCCTTTTAAAAGGAAAAAGCGAGGCAGAGCATTAAAAAACGATCACAAATTGGTACCTTCTATTAAACAAAATAATAGGCACAAAGAGATCTAAGAAGACAGGCAGACAGAGAAGAGCAATAGAAGAAAGAAGAAAAGATACTTGTTTAAATCAGAATGACCAACTTTGGTATCCTTTAATAAGGGTCAAAATACTGGACACTCCAACTCCTCTAATACACACTGGAACATAAATACTGCCGCGACATAGGATGCAGCGTGGCCTCTATTTATCAGATGGATTTTTTAAAAAAAAACTCTTCCTCTTTGAACTCACTGTCAAGTATCTTCTCACTTGCCCACAATCAAGTCCAGACTAGTGTTAATTATTTTTCTGATGTATATATCTATATAATTTTTTATTGAAAGTTTTAACAACTGTAGTAAAAACTAATACTAACTGAAGTAGAGTGAGAAAGAAGAGAAAGGGAGAAATTAAAGAAAAAGCTAGAAGTGCAAAAAAGAAAAGAGGAAATTAAAGAAGAAAAAGAAAGAAAAGTAGAAAAAAGAAGATATAAAAAAAGATATAAAGAAGTGGCTTCCGATCTTCTTCACAGCAGTTATAAGTATAATTATATTTTAACCTCTCTCTCTAAGGTTCCATCATGTCTCTCTTCTTTCTATAGTCTATCCTGTAATCATCAAAACCATAAATCACAAACTCATTTTTTCTTTTTTATGCAAAAAGTCCATACGGGATTTCCAGTCACTGATAAATGTAGACAAATCAATTTAGCCACTTCAGCAAGTTCTATCATCTTTACCGACCATTCCTCCTTTGCAGGTATTGCCAAATCTTTCCATCTTTGTGCATACAATAATCTCACTGCAATTCTCATATATAAAAACAATGCTCCATGGCTCTTTTCTGTTTATCTATCAGTCCCAGGAGGAAAAGTTCTGGTTTCAATTGAATATTAATCTTTAAAATCCTCTGAATCACTGAATGTATTTGAGCCCAAAATTTTCTAGCTTTTTTACATATTCACCAAGCATGATAAACTGATCCTTCTTGTTGTTCACATTTCCAACATAAATTTGAAGTACCTTTATACATTCTAGGTAATATATCTGGTGTCATATACCAAGTGGTAATTATTTTTCAAGTAAATACAATCCACCAGTACAATTGCTCTCATCACCTGGGGATTCTTAATGTTCCTTCCCTCTAGGAAACAGAAGGCTGGTAGAAGCTGGCTGAAGAGGTACAGTTTTGGGAAGTTTTGTTTATTGAAGACTATTAGTGAAGCAGATAAGCAAGAAGTGCAGAACCCAAAAATTAAATAAAAGATTATTAGTGATTTGAAGGAAAAAAAAAAAAAACCTAAGACAATCAGAGAGAAAATAATGGAGACATCGAAACTACTAAGTAAGCAGCAGCACTTGAGAGCTCCTGTAACTAATCATCTGGGAATGAACACCTGAAGGAGCGTCTCTTCCCATACCAGCCTACCTATAGTTCAGAAGGATTATAAAACACTCTATTTCTCAGCTGGGGTTCTGTGAGAGGTTGCTAGCTGATCCACAAGAGATTGTGGGGGAAAAAACCAGCATTTTTGTGCATCATGCAACACTAGCACTTAAAGAGTTGGAATTTTTATGTGCTGCAACGTAGCTGCTGGCCTGCCCCTTTGCTAGGGGTTCCAAGAGAGATCATGGGGGAAAAAGGTTTTTGGCTTTTTTTTTACGCAGGGGGTCCCTAAGAACTGAACATTATTTCAAGGGTTCCTCTGGGTAAAAATGTTGAGAAAGGCTGCTCTGTACAAATAGACAACATTTCCTAAGGCATACCTGGAGTAAAGTGATTCCAAAAGTTGGTCTGTTAAAGCCACGAACAGAAGAGGGCACAGTTTCTTTGATTCCTTGATAAGACAATACAAGGCAACAGTTAATAAAATGATTTGGAAAAAGTGCACTTTTTGTTTTTCAGATAAGTACTAAATATTTTTTAAGGATGCTGACTTGGTTCTTAAAGCACTAGAAGTTAATTGACAATGAACAAACTGAATGGAATTCTTTAGCACACCTCAGCTTTGAACACTGATTCTACTCCATGCTAACTACTAGTTTCAAAATACAATTTCTGATATCTGGAGAAGTAAATGGTAATCTTCAAAATACATCCCTTATTAAACTATGCTTCAGAAAGTGGTAATTTTTGCTAGAATGGAATAGCTCAATAATGGAGATCACTCCCCAGAATCTCCCCCAGTTTTGTGGGAAATTCTTTTGCAATGCCATTCTCTTTCTTTTATTATTGTAACAATATAACTGAATCAATCAGTAGAATATTCAGGTTATGCTTTACAACTGCCTTAACTGCGGGCAAGTACTTAAAAATAGGCTGTAGTTAGACTGTTATTGTTCATGGTTCTCTTGTGGTTGCATTTTGGAAAGTTTTTTTTTAATGCAACTCTTTGCATAGAAGGAAAAAAAGGTTCCAGAAAGATGGCAGTGGTCTGAAGATAGCAGTAAAAAAATATAGGAATAATAACACTTTTGTAGATTTCATCCAACATCATTCCCCCCGAGGTGAGATTGGCCCATTCCTGCCAACCTTCTGGAAGTCCCTTAAGACATGGCTACGTCAGCAAGCTTGAGGATCTCAGGGAAGTGGAGAACTGGTGAGATGGCTACACTGTACATAATGTCAAGATGCTCTCTCCTAGTCTTTTAAATTAATATTAATGGTTTTGTTATTTTTTATAAGTTTTTATTATGGTATAATTTTTAATGTTTGTTTTTTACAGTCTGTTTTTATTGCACACTGCCCAGAGTGAGATGGGTGGCTATATAAATGTGATGAATGAATAAATGACTAAATAGATAAATAACCATTTTAACAAGATAATTCAAATGTTATATGTTTTATCCAAGCAATCCTCAAGATGCCCTGGCAAAGAGGGACTAATAGGGCAAATTCAACATTAGTCAGCTTAGGAAATGCTTAAATTCATCTTGCTGCAAGGGGAGAGACAACAAAACCATCTACGACAGGCCACAATAGAGCTTTCCAAAGGCCACCTGCAATCAACCAACAGGAGCACAAGAGCAACCAGGTGAGGAGAGGAAAGAGGAAAAAGAAAAGTGAGGTTCCTTTATTTCTATCACCCTTCCCTTAATCTCTTCTCCTGGCAATGCTATCCCATCCAGGCAGAATCAGCTCTGAAGCATCTTGGCTAAAGAAAGTCCTCTCCCGGCCTCTCGGTTAGTACACCCCCTGAAGATTTCTACATCAGATAAGGGTTTTTCATACAAGTTAGAAAATATTGATGGCAACTTTAATTACAGATCAACATTTCTCTTCTATATGCCAAGAGGTGAGGTCAGGAACTAGTTCAAAGCCACTTAACTACCCCATAGTCAATAGGAATTGCAGGTTAGCTGTGACATAGTTTATTTAAAATCGGGGGCAAACCAGAAAAAGGAAATCACATACTCTTGCACTCAATAAACATATTTTCATTTATTACATGATATGGCATGGAACATATGGAGGAATGAAGTGAAGCCAGGCTCTTTCCCTGCCTCCCTTCACCACTCTCTGATCCTTTATGCTCTTTTTCTCTTGAAATGTGAAAAGTGAGTCTTCAGAGAAAAGACATCTCTAACCAGCAGAGTACAGGGTTTAAAGAAGGAAAGGGAAGGCAGGAAATAGGTTATGTTCCACATTCCTCACCTCCCCCGCTTCAAAGGAAAAGGAGGGTGTACTTAATAAACCCATGTTGGCTTGGCTCTTAAGTCCTCTGTCAAGCATCATGGTGACTTGCACAGAAGACTGATACCCACAAATAGATTGCAGTTGCAGTTACTTGCAATTGCAGGTAAGTTCCTTAGAAGTACTATGCTTCAGTGGATTTGATAAGCAGTGCTTTTCAAAATTAGACACCTTTTGTTTGTCTGTACATCACTACTTTCTTCAGGAGATGAGGTGCTATCCTCTGGCAGATTTCTTCAAGAATACCCAGGTCAGACTCCTTTAGAAGGCTTTTCTTCTCCAGGGAAGTCAGCAACTCCAGAGCTGACTGGGAGACAAAAATCAGTGCAGTAATGATAGCTTTAGATGTGCTTTCTATCCCACTCTGAGTCATCAAGTCTTTCCACATCTTCAGTCAATCTCTGTCATCAACCAAACACAACTTCCTATGTTTCTTCAGCCAAAATCAAAATCTCCTAAACAGCACGGGCCTAAGTCAGTCTCTAGAATTTTGCAGACATAGCTTTTCCGGACACGTAGAGTGCATTTCAGAAAATTTCAACCTTCTAAGATTTTCTCAAAATTTGTGTATATTGAGGGGGGTTGTGTGAAGGCCCCTCCCATGGCAGGGACTAAGGACAGTCCTTCTTGCTCTTGACAACACAACTATAACACTCTTTCCTTAGGGAAATAGATTTGTTTTTAAATCTCATTTAACTTTAGGATTTATTTTATTATTCTTGCTTTAATTAGATGTTTGGCAGGTATTCTTTTAATGTATTTGATGTTTATTGTTTGTTTATTAATCTTTGTGTTTACTCACCATAGTAGACTGCTTCTTTGGGAGGTGGTCCTTCAGAAGAAAAGCAGCACTTTTCACCTGATCCTTTGTGAGCTCTTCTGCTATTTCATACAGCATCTGTCTGTGTGACAAATCTAAAAATGTAAGCTAATTCTTTTTATTTAAGGTTATACATTCATCCTTAGCACCTGGCCTACCATCTCAGTTTAAGCTTCTGCAATTTTGGACAATGAACTGTGATGGTGTTTATTTAGAGATAGGGTCCAAATAAATAAATAAATAAATAAATGATGAAAATGCTTGGTATCCATTCAGAAGGGAGATAATCAGTGCTTTTTAAGGAGAAGTTAGATTCCTATTTGGAAAACTCACCGATATCCAGATACCTTTCCTCTTTTAGGCAGATGTTCTTGAACAATCTCTTTGGTATAACCAAGTTTCTGGAGCAGAAAGTTACACTTAATCATGTAGAGAAGCTCTGCTATGAGAAAAGTATCATCCCTGTTCACCAAGTCTTTATTGATGAGCAACTGGAAAATATCCTGGGCTGATGTCACTGTTTCCAGCTTCTTTAATGGGATGAAATCAGAACAGAGAAATTTCAGATCTTCTACATCTTCCTTCCCTAAGTTTTCATCAATTGATAGTAGCTGCTGGCGAAATATCACATTGCCGTTGTCAGCCATGAGGAAAGATTTTCTTAGGAGCTAAAATCTCTAAAACAAGGGAAAAGAAATAATGCTAAACTATTAGAAGCAAGGTAGTGGTTAAAAAAAAAAGTCCAAGTCCATGGAACATACACACTCACAAATTCTCTTCCAACCAAACAAAAGCAAACACTTTTGCACAAAAAATTACTAGTAAGAGCAGCAGTTATAGCAAATAACATCAATATAACTAAAGTTAAATAATTCAGCAAAGGATCAAACAAGGGGAAGGAGGAGAACAGATAAGCCATGTTATTTTTTTTGCAGTGTGGTAACATTACCAAAAGCTAGAACATTTTTGGTTTTGACATGCACACATATATATATATACTAAAGAAGTCAAATATATCCTACGACTGTTACATTATCAGAGCTTTCCTTCTTAAGGTGTATCTGCTGCAGCAGATGTTATTCCTCAAGGTATTCGCTGGGCATAGCAATAATGCAAGGAATGGCTTCAATTCATTTTTACCTCCATATTTTTTATGAACTATTTCACTAAAACATTGGTACTGGCATCTATTTGGTTAAGAGGTCATTTTCAAAGATAGCCAACATACAATACATACAATCCTGTGACATAATTCAACCATTTGTCAAAATAACTAACCATTAAATAGCACCAATTGTGGTTTGAAGTCCCAGCACAATATGAACACCAATCCACATGAAAGCAAGAAATCAGATAGAAAAAGATGCAGGTGAAGAATTGCCTATACAACACCTATAAAATGAACCCATTGTGAGGAGGAGGACTCCTGCATATTGATCACTGCTTGCTGGTCATAGGAAGTTCTATTTATTCCACAAAGTTAGTTATGATCTTAATCTGATTACATTTTATCGCATTTAAAGATTAAAATAGTCCTCCAAGAATGAATAAAAGTACAAGTCTCAAATAAGAAATTTCTAAACAAAAAGTAGACATTAGTAAGAACACTATTAAAAATTTAAACATCAGCCGCAGTAAAATACAGAGTCAAATACATATTTGACAGCCAGTTTGGTGCAATAGTTCAAGGTTCTGGATTAAAAGCCAGGAGATTATCAGTTCCGGTCCCATGTGAGGCACGTAGTCAGGTGGATGACCTTTGGCCAGGCACTCTCTCTCAGCCTTAGGAAGAAGGCAAGAGCAAACCACTTTAGAAAAATATTGCCAAAAAACCTGCATGGATTTGTCCAGGGAGTCGCGAGGAGTCAAAACTGACTCAAAGGCATAAAAGAAAATAAACATTAAAATAATCAAACCATTTCAGTTTGACCTACAACAATACCATAAGACAAAACTGAAGAAATCCAATATTTCATCTGGTATCTTTTGAGAACCTATAGTCCCCTGATCTATTCCAAAGGTCAGTGTGTTTCCCCAGTCATTGCTTAATAAATCCTCTCCATCTTGGTCATACAGCTATGTTCAAGTGTGGCTTGGCAGTCATAGATGAAAGTTATTTTTCAAGTAACCTGGTCCAAGCTGTTTAAGATTTAAAAGTGGCAATTACAGCTCTCCATGGGGGCTGGTAATACCCAAGTAACCAATGGAACTGGTTCAATATAGTTGTCAGTCACATCATCAGACAGCCTAAATCTATGTACTCTCTTATAGCTTCATCCTGCACATACTGAAATGATTAATTTAAAAGGTAGATGCCCCTAGAGCAAGGGTTCCCAACCTGGGGTGCCTGCACCCCAGGGGGTACAAGATAGAATTTCAGGGGGTGTGACAAAGAATGGCTTGTGTCCCTCAGTGATGAGTCACAAATCATCACTCACCCAGCTGCCAGTGTGCCTTGAGCATCACATCTTCAGATGTGATATTATTTTTGTAGGGGGTGCAAAGATTAATCAAACATTTCCTAGGGCTGTGGGGCATAGAAAAGTTTGGGAACCACTGCTCTAGAGTACACTGCACTAACTCATCCTTCACTTCACTAGCGCATGAGTCACCAAGAAAAGCCTTGTCCTCTCCCAAAAGACAGCATACTGTACCAGCCATGATCTTCTAACCCAACAAAAAGCACTTTGGGCCCCTGTAAGAACTTAAGTTTCCCTAGCTGGTGCAGAGTTCTGGTCTGCTCATTTGATCCTTCACAGGGAGTGCAACCCCACTTAAGATCGGTTGTAAACCTCCATTCATAACAATCAGGTGCCCTCTGCATAGCACCTCCACCTTTTTTTTTTTTTTTTTGCTTAAATCTTTCTTTTTAACCTGATCCATTCTCAAATTTCCTGCAGGCGCTGTTACAAGAGTTTGGGACAGGTCGATGGAGATAAGAGTAAGAGCTGAAGATCATTCACATCATACTTCAATCCAAACCTCCAAATGGCATTAACTGGCATTGTAACCTGCATCTGCATAACCAAATTGCCTCCTCCTCCCTTTATCCCAATTTAAACCTTACATCAGTCTAGCCACTCTATGTATCTGATGAAGTGATCTGTAGTTCACAAAAGCTTATGCCTTTTAATAAAGTTTATTAGCCAGAAAAGGCACCACCAGACGCCTTCTTTTTGCCACCATAGCCTAGCATGATTCTCCTCCTACAATGTAAAACCAAACAGTTGAGTTTTAGTTCTAAACATTCTGGTCAGATATAAGAATAGGTGCTATTGCCACTTTTTGGATTAAGCCTACGAGCGATTTAGAAACTGGTACATCATGTAATAAGATGTAATTTTTGGAATAAGATGTATGTCTATTTGAATAATATGTGAAGCCATTTGATTGGCTTCGTAATTTCCCATGTGTGTCAGTCATTGAGTCTGTAATAATAACAACTATTTATTAAATGTATATGCCAGTCGACTCCCAACAACTCTGAGTGGTTACAGATAAAAAACATTTTAAAATATACAACAAAAATGGAGAGTAAGATGGAAAGAGTGACAAAAACTGGATGGAAACAAAAGAAATAAACCTACATAGTTCAAAGGTGGGCTTCACTCACCCTTGCCAAAGGCCTGGGTGAAGAGCTAGGTCTTCAAGGTCCTGTGAAACACCAGCAGGGTGGGGGCCACCCAAATCTCAGGGGGGAACCTCATTCCAGAGGGCAGGCATTGCTACAGAGAAGGCATATTTCCAAGGTCCTGATAGATAGCACTGTTTAATGAAAGGAACCTGGAGCACACCAACTTGCCAGATCAAATAGGCCAGGCAGATCCTATGGGAGACAGGCAGTCCCTCAAGTAACCAAGCCCTAGGCCACGTTAATAAGATGAATGTAAAAGAGTATTGCAAGTACTTTGTTCTGCACTTTAGGATGTCCACTTTCCACTGAGAGGTCCCTGTGTTTATGTTCAATTCTCCTACTAGCATTAAATTCTCCATCCCAATTTTTCTAGTTTAATACTTTCCTAAGCTCTTAGCCCTTATCATATCCATCTTCACCCACACACCTTCCCCTTACAATGATCCATAAGTTCTTAATATCTATGTTCCCCTCCCTAAGCACCACTATCACCCCAATTCAATCTTAGAGGAGTGGGATAGAGGGATTCACAAGGGATCACTATGAACCCCTTCATGGTCTAAATGGGGTAGTGTTTTGTTGTTCCCTTGCCCCCTTCCCATCCAATAAAGTATATATTTGTCTTAATAAATCAACTGTATATTTTCTTAAGTCCTAAGGCAAGTTATTGTTTTATATACTATGGAAGATCTTTAACTGATCAATATAAAGAGTTTTGTTATTTTCCCCCTTTTACTCTTGCTTCAGTTAGAATCTTCCTTTATCTATAATCTTCCGTCTACACTGTGTCTTTAGTCATCCTTCAGCATCGGGAGGAGTCTTCTTCAAAACTGCCAGAATTTTATTCATGTTCTGAGTAGAAGAAATTATCTCTACTCCTTGTGGATTCAAAATTATAAATTTGAATGGAAATCCCACTTATAAAGAATTCCCATTTTTATCAACATTAAGTTAATAAAAATTGGAGTTTTTCCCCATTTTTTATCAACAGAGTTACAACCTGACATAGCATTACAAAACTTAATGATTGGGAAATCATTACGTTTTGTTACTCTACCTCTATCAAGTTATTACTCTCCGCTTCTTCACTAATACAGAAGTTGCTTTGTCTGTTAGAATCTTCTGCATCTATCAGAGATATTTTATGCTAGAGACATTTTTAGTACTTAAATTGTAGACTTGACTAGCTGTCTGAGCAATACCTGACATTTTCTTTGATAAGTCTTAAACTTATCAATTCTTTTAGACACAGGGTAAATCTTCCGTTACTGAAATCATGGACTTCTCCCATTCCAGCTTCAGGTCCTGTTTGAATTCTTTAAATAAATGCTTGATAGTGTTAAGAGTCTTCTGTGGAATGAAAAGATAACTCACAGGCTGAAATCTGCATCTCAGCCTTATCCACCTCTTCTCCACTGGAGGGGGAAGAGGGCTGCTAGTTGCTTGTTTTCAGCTCTTCCATGTAGGAAAGTTTTGATTGCTTTAGTCTGTTGTGAAGCTCCACTCCTGGACATTTTATGTTTCTTAGTTGCTTTTGAAGGGAATTAAATGCAGAGAAGCAGGCAATAATAGATAAAAATAGTAGCTCGGGGGACAAGCAAGGCATTGAGTGTGTCATCCTCAATTGAAGTTAAGCCACACACTTCTCCAGGAATTTTTATTTAAAACAGGTTTTGCTGCCTGAAAAAGTTTGAAAATCCCTTTTTTACACCATTGATAAGTGTGTCTTCTTCAGGTACTGAAATAGATAAAGGGTGGAGAGGAGACTGAGATGCTCACCTAGGACCTGTTACTTTCACCTTCAATGCCTGGAAATGTTAATTATATTGTACTGAGTATTGTTTTGGTTTTTGGGGGAGAGTGCCTTCAAGTCAGTGATGACTTCTGGCAACTCCCTGGACTGGTAGTCCCTGCAGTTTTCTTGGCAAGGTTTTTCGGAAGTGGTTTGCTATTGCCTCCTTCCCAGGGCTGAGAGAGAGTGACCCACCTAAGGTCACCCAGCTGGCTTTGTGCCTCTGGCAGGACTAGAACTCCCAGTCTCCCAGTTTCTAGCCTGACGCCTTAACCACTACACCAAACTGGCTCTCTGAACATTATGTAAAGTAATGTAATTTCATGTAATGAAATCAGCACTGATATCCACTGGGATGGGGTGGGGGTGGGGTATCAAAAAAGGTAAGATGGCAGACATAGCATCACAGTGCAAGCCCTGCCCCTTGCATATGTTGCTGTAGATGCTGCTGGAAATCAGCCACCCTAACTTGTAGCACTTTGCAGAATTGCCCCTGGATTACCAGTACATGATGACAGAACAGGAATGTACAATTTATTTGGAATTAGGGCTACACTTAGCCTCTGAGCACATGCCAGGGCCCCACTTCAAAATGGCCAAAATCAAAATGTGACATCAATTTTATTTAACTAAATAACAATAGTTGTTTAACTATGGTTAAATATGATTAGTTCCATTCATCTATTTAATCATTTCCCCTTTCATTGCAACTTCAGAAGTTCACTAAGGCTTTTAAGAGCTGCAAGAAGCTTCTGGCCATTGTATGTTCTACCAATAGAAAAGAATATACAGGTGAAACTCGAAAAATTAGAATATCGTGCAAATGTTCATTTATGTCAGTATGGCAACTCAAAAGGTGAAACCAATATATGAGATAGACGCATTACATGCAAAGCGAGATGTGTCAAGCCTTACTTTGGTATAATTGTGATGATTATGGCGTACAGCTTATGAAAACCCCAAATTCACAATCTCAGAAAATTAGAATATTACATGACATCAATAACACAAGGATTGGAAATAGAACAATATCGGACCTCTGCAAAGTAGAAGCATGCATATGTACTCAGTACTTGGTTTGGACCCCTTTTGCAGCAATGACTGCCGCAATGCGGCGTGGCATGGATGCTATCAGCCTGTGGCACTGCTGAGGTGTTACGGAAGACCAGGATGCTTCAATAGCGGCCTTCAGTTCCGCTGCATTGTTCGGTCTCATGTCCCTCATCTTTCTCTTGGCAATGCCCCATAGATTCTCTATGGAGTTCAGGTCAGGCGAGTTTGCTGGCCAATCAAGCACAGTAATCCCATGGTCATTGAACCAGGTTTTGGTACTTTGGGCAGTGTGGGCAGGTGCCAAGTCCTGCTGGAAAATGAAGTCAGCATCCCCATAAAGCTCGTCTGCGGAAGGAAGCATGAAGTGCTCCAAAATCTCCTGGTAGACGGCTGCGTTGACCTTGGACTTAATGAAGCACAGTGGACCAACACCGGCAGATGACATGGCTCCCCAAATCAACACAGACTGTGGAAACTTCACACTGGACTTCAAGCATCGTGCATTGTGTGCCTCTCCATTCTTCCTCCAGACTCTGGGTCCTTGGTTCCCAAATGAGATGCAAAAGTTGCTCTCATCAGAAAAGAGGACTTTGGACCACTGGGCAACAGACCAGTTCTTTTTTTTCTGTAGCCCAGGTAAGACGCTTCTGACGTTGTTTGTTGTTCAGGAGCGGCTTGACAAGAGGAATACGACATTTGAAGCCCATGTGCAGGATCCGTCTGTGTGTGGTGGCTCTTGATGCACTAACTCCAGCCTCAGTCCACTCCTTGTGAAAGTCCCCAACACTTTTGAATGGCCTTTTCCTGACAATCCTCTCCAGGCTGCGGTCATCCCTGCTGTGTGTGCACCCTTTTCTACCACACTTTTCCCTTCCACATAACCTCCTATTGATGTGCTTTGATACAGCACTTTGGGAACATCCAACTTCTTTTGCAATTACCTTTTGGGGCTTTCCCTCCTTATGGAGGGTGTCAATGATGGTTTTCTGCACAACTGTCAGGTCAGCAGTCTTTCCCATGCTTGTGATTCCTACTGAACCAGCCTGAGAGACCATTTAAAGGCTCAGGAACCCTTTGCAGGTGTTATGGATTCATTAGCTGATTAGAGTGGGACACTTGAGCCTAGAATATTGAACCTTTTCACACTATTCTAATTTTCTGAGATTGTGAATTTGGGGTTTTCATAAGCTGTACGCCATAATCATCACAATTATACCAAAGTAAGGCTTGACATATCTCGCTCTGCATGTAATGCGTCTATCTCATATATTGGTTTCACCTTTTGAGTTGCCATACTGACATAAATGAACATTTGCACGATATTCTAATTTTTCGAGTTTCACCTGTATGTAGCTCAGAGTTGAACTGTGGAGTTCTTGGTGCTCTCTGAGCTTGGTTATTTGCTTGCAGATGTTTCATTACCCAACTAGGTAACATCATCAGTGCAAGTGAGTGTGGGGTTTGCTCCCTGTTTATATACAGTAGCTTGCCCTGCCAGTGTTGGTGGGGGTGTGGTTTTCTCCTTGGTAGTTCCTTGATTAGGGTATGGTTTTCTGCTTGTTTGCTTGGTGTTAATTCCTGCTTACCTGGGTGTCAGCTGCTGGAGGGTATATATTCTGGTCTTTTTGTGTCCTTCTTAGCTTTTTATTGTCTCTTTTGAATGGTGTGTAAATATTGTTTATCCCTATGTGCCTGTTGATGGCTGACTTATCTGAATACCAAGCTTCCAGGAATTCCGTAGTGTTTTGGGATTTAGCTTAGTCTAGGATGCTCAGTTTCCCAGCTGAAATTGTGGTTGAGTCTGTCCATGTGTTGTGAGATTGAGGGGTTTTTTTGTGTCTCCTGACTGCTAGTTGGTGTTCATGGATGCACTCTGCTAGTCTTCTGCCTGTCTGTCCTACTTCAAACTGAAGTCATTTTACATTGTTTAGGCAGTGGAGGCATTTCTACACATTAGTAATCTATAATTTAGCACTAAACTATAACTAGCATTAGGGGAAGGAGCAGAAAGAAACCTATGTGAAGCAGTAGGTTTGAATAATTCCCCCCTCCTTTCTTACAGTCAGGAGAAAGAATAAGCCAGAATTCAGTTTTCTTTCTTTAACAAATTACTAGCTTGTCTTTATGCATGAATCAAGAATTGGGTGTAAAACTCTACTACATAAACATCCAAACAAAGCAATCCAGGTGTGTTCCAGTCACCTTCTGCTACACTGCTGAATGTGTATGTTCTTGTACATGGTTTTATGAAGTGATTCTATTCCTTTTTTACTCTCAACACAAGGATTCTTCACAGAGTAGCATGCATTGCTGTAGAACAGTTAATATTGCAGGACTAGTGGCAAGAAAACAATTAGAAGTTGGAGCATGCTTGAAAGTTAAGAGGCAACTCTTTACACAGTAAGACTCATAGGTCACCAGCTAATGTAGAATGGTTTTTACTTTCTGTGGAGTGAATGCCTCAACCTTCAGCCAGATTTACTTAGAAGTTCACTGTTAACCACTTCACAGCATACAACATTACAACAGGGTACCAAGATTTCCTTACAGATCAATTTTGCAACATTACTTCTCTAGGATTTTTTTTTGAGGATTTGTATTCTATTACTACAGTCAAGGAGTGGTAACTCTTTGTTTTGGGACTCTTATTTCAGAAACAGGGCCTGGAGTATTCTTAAGTGAGAGGAATTCATCATTTTCTATAAAAACATTCACAAAATACGAAATCTGTAAGTTTACAATTTAAGGTAGACAACCTGGAAACCATGAGCATCAATATCCCTTACACACTTCCTTTGGTGCTTTCCAGACTTCCTGACCATCTAGTTTTTAAAAACAGCACTCATTTTCATAATTTTCATAATCACATTCCTCTGAGCAATGAGGGCAAGGCAGCTGCTGGGGTAACAAAAAAACACTAAATCTATTTGAACTTGTCCACATAAAGAGAACAAAACTTTTAAGAGGATGCTGGCAGTGACAACAGGCACCCATCCCTTAAAAGGATATGAGTTCATGCCTTCATTTTGGGGCAAGCATTTGCAGCTTGGACCAATTAAAACGGTCACCTTATTCATTAACTGCTAATGGTAGGCCAGGAAGGACCCCTCATACGCTTTACAAGCCCAGGTGTTTGCAGAATAACTTCTAGATAACCCCCCCCCCACACACTTTTAATCAGAACAGCCACTCCCTTTTCTTGTCAGCAAACGCCATTGCCATTTTACGAACTTTCTGCCCCTGCTGCTTCCCCCCAACCCCCCAAGGCGCTCGATTTAACTGCTCTCCGTGCGTATTTTCTGCAACCTGAACTTTTCAACAACTTTTCAACTTTTGCGCACTTGTTCGCTTCCGAGGGCGCGTGGGGGGGGGAGGGGTGATGGCTGGAAAAGGAAAGACACAAACAGCGAGGTCCAGGAAAGCGGAGCCCCTCTCTTCGCTTCTCAGTAAGGCACCCAAACTCTCTTGATAGCTCGACTCCGGTTCCTGAACAATTCGCTAGCGTTTGGATCTAAAAGGGGCGGCTACGGCGAAGCGATATTACGCACCGAAACTCCAAGTCCTTTCTCCGAGTTCAGTCGAAGCAGCCACGGTACGAAACGCTCGGAACCGACCGCGTGCGATTAATTGATCGGAGGACCCCGGTTCGGCCGCGATGAACTAGGTTTCTCTGAAAAAGAAAGCTAGTCTAATTCTGTGGAGCTCAGACCGAGTCTAATTTCCTGGTCTTGAAACTCCACCCCTCTCAGCGATCTAGCGGGAAATTAGGCTTCCGCCTATATTGGTGGGGTCCTGATGCGCCCGGCATACGCCGTTCCCATTGGCGAATTCTTTACTTCAAACCCAGCAAAGTAATGCCAACTTCGTTATCGGGTTTAAAAGAGATTTAGCGAGGCCAGACGTCGTTCCCTACCCTTTCCTCTTCAAAAGCAGATACTTTTTTTAAAGGAGGGGGCGCAAATGGAAAGGAGGAAGCCGTCGCTGCTACCATCTTGCCCCGCGTTTTCGCGGCCACCTTCTCGCCTTCCGGCTGGTTGCGTCGCATACGCCTGAAGGGGAGAAAAGTCCACTCTCAGTTTAAGGGGTGAGCGGGAGTGGGGCGGAGATATTTCGGGTGACTGAGGTGAGGGGGAACCTCGTGCGGCCGAGATCTGTGGCTCTGCTGGCGGGAAGAAGCGGGGTGAATCCTCCCTTTCTCTCGCCCGCAAACTGCGAAAGATGCCCCCCCCCATCTTTCGGGCGGGAATCGATGCTTATCATTGTGGGGCCCTACTCACCCCCGTGACGTCTGAATCACCTATTGCGAATAACTCCTGGAAGATTGCCCCCCCCAACCACATACAATTGATTGAAAGGGCCAGAATGTAAAGTCCACCAGTAACATGGCCTTCCTATATCTCAGATTGTTAAGACCCCCTCTCTTCCTTTCTACCCACGCATAAGAAATTATGCAACCGATGGGACTTAAGAGCCCATGTCAGCCCCGGGCGTCTCCAGATGCCAGAAATGTGAAATGCTTCTTCCATTTGGTCCAGTGTCTGGGCTTTGGACCTCTTCTCTCGCTCAGCTTTAAGCTTGTGAACTTTGTTGTGGGGGGGCAATTTTGGATCAAAATTTTTTAATACAATTTATCCTGAGATTAGATATACTGATGCAGTTTTTATGGCACTGATTTATGAATAAATATGGCCAGGATGGCAGATTACAGAATTGTATGCATATTTATTTAAAGATACCACAGCGTCCAGTGAACCAATTCTGTAATAGTTCAGCTGAAGACTTTGGCTTTAGTTTTGCTAGAAAAAAAAATCACAAGTACAGTACTGTAGTTGCTTTATATATTCCCAAGTTGCAGTGTTACAATATGTTGATGAAGATTCTCGGTCATCCAGGTGGAATTGTCTGGAGGTTGAGTCATGGCAACTAGACTCCTTTTCTTTTGGTTTGATACGTTTTGCTGCTTGTCCAAGCAGCTTCTTCAATCTAGAAAGTTGGTCAGGGAGGACCCCATAAATGTCTTCCAGGGTGGCTGCGTTTCTCACTGACATGATGGGCTCCTTGAAGGGACAATAGGAGATGTGATTAGTAGAGTCTTTGGAATGTGGATGTTTTACTCCTAATCCCACTCTCATCCCCAAGTGGGTCGTTAAGTGCTGCCTCCCTGGTGAACTTGTGAAGTGGTCTTAATCTTCCTGGGGACTGATGAAAGAGCAGGACTTCTGGTGAGATGGCCTCACAGAAGCCTGCATGTATGTGAGCACCACCTGATAAATTTTAATTCTATTTTATAAACATTGGGAAGGAGCTTAAATGAAGTATACAGCGTTAATATCAGTTGTGGCTTCATTGAGACAAGTCAAGTTTTTGTAAAAGTGTGGTATGCTGATAACAAAGAATGTAAACTAATAGTGGAGTTCAAAGCATCCTATCCCATAAACCTTATTTTAGCTGTCCCAACTATAACACAGATAAAAAATTAGTAAAGTTAAGAATACTCACTACAGGATGATGGAAGAATGATTGAGAAAATAAGAAGGAGGACTATTATTACTATCTGCTAAATAGTAAAATGGTACTAACAAGAGGTGGCTATCGTCAACTAGGATTAGAGCCAGAAACTGGAGCGGCAGAAGGTTGTAAAGAGGGAGGCAGTCAAGCTAAGATCACAGACTTTTTTCCTCCAACAAGGCCCTCTCTTAACCCTGCGTTAGACAACGGCTTAACTACCCCAAATGACAGTCCTATAGTAGAGCCAATTCATGACTGGTCTTTAGGACCTCATTGTATGTTTACAACAGAGCCAGTTGAAACTGGAGTAGACCTAGCCAAAGAATTTGCCCTTTTGGATCAACAAACTTACATGTCATCAACGAATTACAGTGGTACCTTGGTTCATGAACTTAATTTGTTCTGCGACTCTGGTCGCGACCCGAATTGGTTGCGACCCGAATCAAATTTTCCCATAAGGTTCAATGTAAATACGGTTAATCCGTTCTGACCCCTACAAATTTGGTTGCCAGCCGATTTTGGTCACAATATGAATCAAATTTTCCCATAAGGTTCAATGTAAATACGGTTAATCCATTCTGAACCATATGTATTTTTTTTTAAAACCACAAAAATACGACACAAAGTACAGTACAGTACAGTACGAAGAGAGAGAACGCTAACCTTGCTCGAGGTGGCTTCTGGCGTGGAGGACAGGAAGGTGGGTGGGGAGGTGGTTATTGTTTGGAGGGAGAGTCCCCCTCCCTATAGGAAGCCATGACCACGTGTCACGGCAGGGAAAATGGCCGCGGATCCTGTTCGTCACCCGATGCGGAGTTCGCGAACAGAAGCAAAATTTTGCGGACGGTGCTGTTCGTGACCCGAATTGGTCGTGAACAGAAGCGTTCGTAACCCGAGGCACCACTGTATACCCCCACAGAGAGGAATTGGCCGGTACAGGGAGGTGAGGAGACTGCAGATATAAATGACTCCCCAACTCCAGGTTTTACAACTGGAAACACTAATGAATCATTAAGATTAGGTCTGCTAACATTAACCGACATTTTTAGCAAACAATAACAGAATTTAAATAGTCTAGCTCATTCATGGGCGCAAGACATATCCATGATGAAATCCTTTTTAGCAGAGTATAAAGATCTACTACAAACTTTGACAGAATTGATACTTAAAACAATAAATGGAAAAGACCATAAACTAGAAGAAACCCTTGTGAATCCATCATTAGCCACAATAGGCCACATTTCTAACCTAAGAGATAGAAATAACTGTGAAACAAAAAATAAAAACACCCAAGGAAGGCGTTAAACTAAGAAAGAAGGCTAATAAAAAGGGAAAAAGTCAAGAAAAGTAAAAACATTAAAAACCTGGAGTGTTGCAGAACAACAAAGAAATTCAAGCCAAATAAACTGGCAAATCATTGAGACTAAATGCAAAAAAGAGCAAACAATCAAGAAAATCTTTGAATAACCCAGGGAGAAAAAAGCATAAATATTAGAAAGATAAAGAAAACCAGATATCACAAAATAAATTGAATGAAAAGAGCCAGAGGAGCAAACAAATAAACCCCGCCCCTTTCCTTTTTAACTTTTATATAAACAATATTGTAGAAGACTTAAATAATCCTTCTTTCCATGCTCCATCCATTGGAAGTAGAAAGGTCCCTATATTACTGTATGCAGATGATATGGTACTTATGTCGACAACATTAATTGGAATGAGAAGAATTCTGACAGAATTTGGCATGTATTGTAAGAAAGACCACTTGCAGATAAATTATTCTAAAACCAAGGTAGTAGTATTTGCCAAAAGACTAACGAGACATAGATGGACTCTAGATGGTAAGAAGATAGAACAAGTGAGGTCATTTAAATATCCAGTTTACTGAAACATTGTCTTGGAACTCACATATAGCATCAACAAGAATAACAACCATGAGATCTATGAGGGCTATTTGTTCCTTCTTCTATTCAAAAGGAGGATGCTTAGTTCAACCTGCACTTAAGATCTTCCAGGGGAAAACAATATCACAGTTGATATATGGGGCCCCAATTTGGGGGTTTAGTAAATTAGAAGAATTAGAAGTGGTCCAGAATAAATTTGTGAGATCAATCCTAGCCTTACCTTCATGTATACCAGCAGCAATGTTGAGATTATCTGGCAAAAAAATGCCTCTACGAAAAATTTAATAGCAACAGATGGCCGATTTTGTGTCAAAAACTATTTTTTCAATTATCCCTAGATAAGGAACTGTTTAATGACACAAACTATCATACACTTCTGAGGGACTATTTATTTTTTAAAGATTTTAGACAGGATAGAGATCAGGTATGCAGGCTTAAGTTGGCCAAGTGGTATCATCTTCTTAAAAATTGGCAAGGAATGTCATATTACTTACAGTATTCCATACCCCAGTCCCTGAGACAAGTTTTCAAACAATGCCAACAGCCTATTTAGATGGTTACCAACTACACACCGTTTATGTATTTGTAATACCTCACAGGTGGAAGATCTGACTCATTATCTATTACATTGCAGATTATACCAAGAACCAAGAGTTAGATTTATTACGCCTTTGCTAAGTCAACTGAATCAGATTAATCTAGAAAAAAAATATTTTTTGTTGTCTGATGAAAATGAATATGTAACTAATCAAGTTGCATTGTTCGCAATGGCTGCAAGAAAGATATGGAGGCAAATGTTGACAAATAGCGTGGCAAATACTAGAGGGAATGGACTGAATTGATATGGATTGCTGTAATTTTAAATGAATTCTGCTAAAACCTAAGGTTGCAAATAAATGCATGAAATGAAATGAAAGAGCAGCATGAAAAATGGGAGACAAGTTGTGTCTGAGGCCTCCACCTCTATTGAGGGAAGGATTTTCCACTTTGGCATAAATGGATTCCTTCACTCCTCTCTCAAACCACCTATTATCTCTGTCCAAAATGTGAACATTATTGTCCTCAAATGAGTATCCTTTTTCCTTTAGATGAAGGTAAACTGCTGGTCCTGGTCCTGTGTTGTTGGTCCTCCTGTGCTGGGCCATCGTGTAAAGGCTGTTTGGCTTCTCCAGTGTAGAGCTCTGAATACTCCTCACTGCACTGGATTGCATATACTCATTGCTCTTCTTATGTTTTGGTATTTGATCTTTAGGGTGTACAAGCCTCTGTCTCAGTGTGTTAGTGGGTTTGAAAAACATAGGTATGTTGTGTTTTCCAAATATCGGTTTTATCTTCTCCGACACACCAGCCATGTAAGGAATGACAAGATTCTTCTGTTTGGCCCTGGGTCTCAGCTCTGTCTGCCGTTTTGTTTGTTGGATCTAGAAGATGATTTAATAAAGGCCCAATTTACAATGTATCTGTCATTCTCACCCTGCAGCCCTATGAATATTTCCTTGCATTAAAAAATTGATTAGATTGAACATACAATGTACACAGTATTTGCTTCATGGGTAAATGCCACAGGGCTGGAAGATCCCAAAGCCACTAATTGTGCAATCCTTTAAGATTTTTTAAAAATATAATTTCTGCCTTGCATCAAGATGCCACACAGCTAGTCAGCAAGCAGCAATCTCTGTCTCTTCTTTCCAACAGCTTTGATGTAAGTTAGCAAGTTATTTAATACGATTTTAAAATATTATTACTCAATGCTGATTGTCAAGAGGCTGCTTGAATGAGTGAGCAAGCTGTTGTTTTAATCCCACAATCTCGTTCACATTATCCATCATATATCCTTTTCCAATGGGCCATTTAAGCCACTGAACCTTGACCCTCTTCTCACTCTATTCTCCACCCCACCCCAAACTTTTAGTATCTCCCTCTTTAAGAACAGCTTCTGCTAAGAAGCCTACATATCATTGCTCTAATTTTTTTTGAAGTCCAAGATATGAATTTGACTTGAGTTTTAGTCCCCTTAAGACCAAGAATGCCAGCATGACATGATAACCTTCCCCCAATGTTCCTGAGTCTTCCACTTCAGCTACATTTTCTCTATTCCGTATTATAGAATCATAGAATTTTGGAGTTGGAAGGGACCACATGGATCATCTAGTCCAACCCCCTGCAATATGCAGGAAACCAATTAAACCATCCCCGAGAGGTGACTGTCCAGCCTCTTCTTAAAAACCTCCAGAGATGGAGAACTCACAACCTCTGTAGGTAGACTGTTCCACTGTTGTACAGATCTAACCATCAGGAAGTTTTTCCTTATATTTAAGTGAAATCTAGGTAGCTGCAGTTTGTACCCATTATTTCTGGTCCTAGTTTCTGTGGCCATGGAAAAGAGTTCCTGACCATCTTCCCTATGGCACCCCTTTATGTACCTGAACACTATCATGTCTCCCCTCAGTCTCCTTTTCTCCAGACTGAACAGCCCCAGTTCCTTCAGCCTGTCCTCATAGGACATGTCCTGAAGTCCCTGTATCATCTTTGTTACCCTCCTCTGAACCTGTTCTAACCTGTCAATATCCTTCTGGAAATGTGGTGCCCAGAATTGTACACAGTACTCCAGGTGTGGTCTTACTAGTGCAGAGTAGAGGGGAATAATGACTTCCCGCATCATTGATATAATGCTTTTCCTAATGCAGCCCAAAACTGCATTAGCCCTCCTAGCAGCTGTCTCACACTGCTGGCTCATGTTCAGCTTGTTGTCTATGACCACACCCAAGTCCTTCTCCGATGTAGAGCTTCCAAGCCATGAGTCCCCCATCCTGTATGTGGGCCCTACATTTTTCCTCCCCAAATGTACTACCTTACATTTCTCCCTGTTGAAGGACATCTTGTTCCTTTCAGCCCAGTCTTCCAACCTGTCCAGGTTAGATTGCAATGTCATTCTTTCATCCTGGGTGTTTGCCAGACCTCCCAACTTTGTGTCATCTGCAAATTTGATGAGTAGCCCATCAACCCCATTATCCAGATCATTAATAAAAATGTTGAATAATACCGGCCCCAAGACCGATCCCTGTGGGACGCCACTGGTTACTGCTCTCCAACTCGATGTTGACCCGTCAATGCTGACTCTCTGTGTGCGGTTAGATAGCCAATTGTGGACCCACCTTACTGTAGGGCCATCCAAACCAATCTTTAACAGCTTGTCAATGAGAATGCCATGTGGAACCTTGTCAAAAGCTTTGCTGAAATCAAGGTAGATTATATCCACCGCATTCCCCTTGTCCACTAAAGTCGTTACCTTGTCAAAGAAGGAAACGAGATTTGTTTGGCATGACCTGTTTTTGACAAAGCCATGCTGGCTCTCAGCCATCACAGCATTGTCTTCCAGATGCTTACAAATGGTCCGCTTTATTATCTGCTCTAACATCTTTCCAGGTATTGATGTTAGGCTCACTGGTCGATAATTACTGGGGTCCTCTTTTTTCCCCTTCTTGAAGAGGGGGACATTTGCTCTTCTCCAGTCCCCTGGTACCTCCCCCGTTCTCTACGACTCCTCAAAGATAACTGACAGAGGTCCCTCCAGCTCATCCGCCAGTTCCTTCAGTATTCTAGGGTGTATTTCATCAGGACCTGGGGACTTGAAGGCCTAATTATTAATATTAATTAATATCAAGTTCCTCAGAGGTGAAGGTACAGTAAATTTTAACTTCTGGGAAGTCATGAAGACTTGGCTCTTCCCCCAAGCACTGGGACAGGGTGGGGTTGAGTCAGGAGGTCATTTGGGTTGGACCTGGTGTGAAGGGTGGTTTGGTTTTTATTCCATTGTTTTTATTGGTTGTTGTGAGCTGCCTAGGATCACTATGGGAGATAGGCAGCCATATAAGTACTTTAAATGATCTCAATGTCATGTATATTTTACACCTAAAATACATCTTAAGGGTTCTAGTAAAAGTAGAGGCTGAAAAACTGAGATCTGCTTGCTCCCATTTTAAATGGGAGGGTTGCAAGATGATAGGGTTGCATTATAGTGCTTCTTTAGAAATGAAAACTTGATACCAGTCAGAGCAGGTTAAAAGCTTTCATTGTGGTTCTAGATTTCCTTCTCATTTCCTGCAGTATACCATCATATGATTGGTTTGGTTTTGGCTTAGCACGTCACCTGAATGAAATCATACTGCATTATCAACCATAAAATATGTGAACCAGAAGAGGGAGTTACGGCCAAAGGTAATTTACAATGAGATATTTCAATATAAAAACAGAAAGCAATATTGTTGCAGTAAATAGTCACATGGTTTTGTTGTACATTGAGTAGTGTGATCTTGGGGCTGAGAAAAAGACTTTATCAAATCTGGACCCTGAGAAGGGATCTGAAGACAGTGACAATGCACATGTATTTTAGGAGGTATTCTGGGCAGCCAAAGAGATGACAGTCTCTGTACCAGGAGGCTTTGGAACGTGCAGTTTGGTGGGCTTCCAGTAATGGCAGACTGAAGACGGCTTTGCTTTCAGCAGAGCCTGGGATTGCCCATAAGTGCTCCACATAGATGCTCCACATGAGGAAACCGTAAAACAGTGGTCTCCAGTGGGTTTTAGAACTCTGGGAGCCAAGAGAAAGTCAGCTTTGCCCAAGCCACAGTTTAAAGCCTTCGAACAGACACTGGGTTCGCCCACTCCCCTCTTAATCACATCAGGAAATTGCTTGTTTACTATTTTTTGGATATTAAGAACCTTCAGAAAGTCAAGTTTCATCACACTGGGTAATTATTCTTCAATCCCCAGCAAAAGAAGTTTCATGTAAATTTAAGAACTTAATTTTTTTTTATTCTGAAACAAACAGCAAAAGGGTGATTAGAACACTAATTCTGGAAAGTTTTAAATGGACTAAGGGGCCAGATGGATTGGAAATAAGATTTTTGAAACTAATTATACAAATCCTTCCTGTGGGTTGTTTAAAAACCTATTAAAAATATATGAAGATTTTGATCTAAGTGTAAGAAACCTTCCCATGTGAAAACGTGGTGGATTAGAGAAAAACATGATAAGAGGAGACTTTGAAGGCTGGACACTAAAGGTAACCAGAAAGAGCTAAAAATTATAATTAAACGAGAAGAGTCCCACTAATACAGAATGGAGAAAAGTATTTTAACTTTGGAAGAATTCAAAGATATTTGGCAACAATGCACTCAGAAATTTCTCTTATGTTTGTCTGCTCCCATAAAAATATGTTTAAAAGAGGAGACAGAAAAGGAAACAACTGGCTGTTTTGGATATGGATTTAAAAATGACAAGATACAAGAATGATATGGAAAAAGATGTTACACAGGACTTACAAATGAAACCAGATGATTTCTCAATAACTAAAAAGGATACTGATAATAAATCAGAAGAGTGACTTGGACAACTTTCCCATCTTGGACTTACAAAAGACCTGTGTTATACTTATGACTTATTTGGTCACACCAAATATTGATTTGACTTGGGTTAATATACACACACACACACACACACACACACACAGTACTGTGCAAAGGTTTTAGGCAGGTGTGAAAAAATGCTGTAAAGTAAGAATGCTTCCAAAAATATATATTGTAATTGTTTATCAATTTACAAAATGCAAAGTGAGCGAACAGAAGAGAAATCCAAATCAAATCAATATTTGGTGTGACTACCCTTTGGCTTCAAACCAGCATCAGTTCTTAGACTTGCACACTTTGTAGATGCAGTGATCGACCAAGGAAACTTAATGCAGCAGATGGAAGACGCATCATGCTTACTTCCCTTCGACATCGGAAGATGTCCAGCAGTGCCATCAGCACAGAACTGGTGGAAACCAGTGGGATCCAGGTACACCCATCTACTGTCCGGAGAAGTCTGGCCAGAAGTGGTCTTCATGGAAGAATTGCGGCCAACAAGCCATACCTCCGATGTGGAAACAAGGCTAAGCGACTCAACTATACACAAAAACATAGGAACTGGGGTGCAGAAAAATGGCAGCAGGTGCTCTAGACTGATGAGTCAAAATTTGAAATATTTGGCTATAGCAGGAGGCAGTTTGTTCACCGAAGGGCTGGAGAGCAGTACAATGAGTGTCTGCAGGCCACAGTGAAGCATGGTGGAGGTTCCTTGCAAGTTTGGGGCTTCATTTCTGCAAATGGAGTTGAAGATTTGGTCAGGATCAATGGTGTCAATGCTGAGAAATACAGGCAGATACTTATCCAACATGCCATACCATCAGGGAGGTGTGTGATTGGCCCCAAATTTATTCTGCAGCAGGACGATGACCCCAAATATACAGCCAGTGTCATTAAGAACTATTTTCAGCGTAAAGAACAAGAAGGAGTCCTGGAAGTGATGGTTTGGCCCCACAGAGCCCTGATCTCAACATCTTCAAGTCTGTCTGGGAATGAATTCTGGAAGTCAGCACCTGAACGTTAAGAGACAGAAGGATCTGAGGCAGCCTACATCCACATGAGATCTGTGGTTAGTTCTCGAAGATCTTTGGAACAACTTACCTGCTGAGTTCCTTCAAAAACTGTGTTCAAGTTTACTTAGAAGAATTGATACTGTTTTGAAGGCAAAGGGTGGTCACACCAAATATTGATTTGATTTGGGTTTTTCTTCTGTTCGCTCACTTTGCATTTTGTAAATTGATAAACAATTACAATATATATATTTTGAAAGCATTCTTACTTTAGAGCATTTTTTCACACCTGCCTAAAACTTTTACTCAGTACTATATATGATGTTCTTTTTAGTAGCTCTCAAAGGGTTTTTCTTGACCAGGATGGAATGATGAGGCTTTAAAGATTTGTTTATAGATAAGATATGGGAAGAAGAGATTTTTTGTTAAAATATAGATGTTGTCATCTCTGGTATGTGTTAAACTTGAGAAGGAGTTTTTGGGAGGAGACAAATAGAAAACGATAAGAAATTAACTTCTGGGGTACTATTTGAAGGGATTAAAGATTTAAGATTTTTAATATGTTACTGTTTGTGGTAGCTCTTAATGGATTTTTTTTCTAAGTTCAAAGCTTTAAAGATTTATTTATAAATAAGAGATATGGGAAAAATTGTATTTTTAGAGAAAATGATAAGGTACTGTGTTAAAAGTGAAGGAAAGGAATATGAAACTGATTTGACTAAGGTTAAAATATATATGTTGCTGTGGGAAGAAGAGATCTTTGGTTGAAATGTTAGAGAAGGTGAGAAGTTATTGAAATTGTTTCTACTTGTCTTGATGAAGGGGGAGGTCATTTCTTTATATATTTTATATTTTTTTTCCCATCCCTCCTTTTTCTCTGCACTTTTCAATTTTTTTAATTGTTTATTTTTTTTTAGTTTGTATTTGTTCTTTATCTTTGTATTTTTAAACTTTAATAAAATTTATAAAAAAGGAAAACGCAGTTTGGTGGAACTAAAGAATCAAAGATTATGCCCAGCAATATCTCCAGGTATGAAGATGGGATTTCTAGATGTTTACACAAGATTGCTACTTTACAATCTGATTTTGTAGTCTCCCCCAACCTGATTTCCTCCAGAGATACTGGGACTAGAACATGCACAATGCTAAATGAGAATTCTGGAAGTTGACACCTGAACACGTCTGGAAGGTACCAGACTGACAGCTGCTGTATAGAGTTAGATATGGCTAGGCCAGTTCTTCCTAATTCAGCATACAATTAAGATGTATATCATAGTAAAAGATTTTAAGATGTTTAAAAGATATTAAAACAGCAATTTACTATTTAATCATGAGGGCCTTCAAAGGGATTTTAAGGCATGTTAAAACTACAATTTATTACTTATCACTAGGGTTTTAAAACAGATATAAAAAGGAAGGTCCAAAGTATTGTTCTAAAATACTAGTCTATATTAATAGTAATAATACATTTTGTTGTCTTGAAATAGGGATTAGGAACCCACATTTCCATCTAGGAAAATCACACGAATACTGTATATTTCTATATATGGAGACTGTAAATATATCAACCACATTAGTAATCTCTGTCATTGCTAGTACAGACCATAATTTGATTATCTACCTAATAATGGATTTACAAAAATCTTCAATTTTTAAATCAATTTTACAGATAACCCTAATGATTTATGCTACATATTAGTAATTCAGAAGGAAATACTTTAGCAGATTTTGAGGTGGGTGCATGAGGCTCTGCAGTTCAGTTACATACATCTAAACTAAAAACCACCAAACCTCAACTGAATATACTGTTAACATGTTGTGTGTCCTGTGTGTGATTTTTGTGCAAAAATGTGCATTTTGTAATATAGGATATGAAATGAAAGCTATCTTAAAAACCCCAAGGCTTATTGTTTTACAGCCAAATTCTGCTGTGAGATTCTACCAAGGGTAATATGTAGAAGTTTTTTTGTCATGGAATAGATAAGCCCTTGATGAAGGAACTTTTTCCTCTGAAATATTGGATTCATACACTGTGTGCACAATTATTAGGCAAGTGAGTATTTTGACCATATCATCATTTTTATGCATATTTTCCACCTCCAAGCTGTATAAACCTGAATGCTTATTGGATATAAGCATATCAGGTGATGTGTATTTGTGTAATGAGGAAGGGTGTGGCCTAAGGAGATCAACACCCTATATCAAGGTGTGCATAATTATTAGGCAGCTTCTTTTCCTCAGGCAAAATGGGCCAAAAAAGAGAGAGAACTGACTCTGAAAAGTCAAAAATTGTAAAAAGTCTTTTAGAGGGATGCAGCACTCTTGAAATTGCTAAGATATTGGGACATGACCACAGAGCCATCAAACGTTTTGTTGCAAATAGTCAACAGGGTGGCACGAAACGTGTTGAGAAAAAGATGCAAATTAACTGCCAAAGATTTGAGAAGAATCAAATGTGAAGCTACCAGGAACCCATTATCCTCCAGTGCTGTCATATTCCAGAACTGCAACCTACCTGGAGTGCCCAGAAGTACAAGGTGTTCAGTGCTCAGAGACATGGCCAAGGTGAGGAAGGCTGAAACTCGACCACCACTGGACAAGACACATAAGACTGGGCCGAGAAATATCTGAAGATGGATTTTTCAAAGGTTTTATGGACTGATGAGAGTGACTCTTGATGGACCAGATGGATGGGCCCATGGCTGGATCAGTAACGGGCACAGAGCTCCACTTCGACTTAGACGCCAGCAAGGTGGAGGTGGGGTACTGGTATGGGCTGGTATTATTACAGATGAGCTAGGTGGACCTTTTCGGGTTGAAGATGGACTCAAAATCAACTCCCAAACCTACTGCCAGTTTTTAGAAGACACTTTCTTCAAGCAGTGATACAGGAAAAAGTCTGCATCTTTCAAGAAGACCATGATGTTTATGCAGGACAATGCTCCATCGCATGCACTGAAGTACTCCACTGTGTGGCTAGCCAGTAAAGGCCTCAAAGATGAAAGAATAATGACATGACCCCCTTCCTCACCTGACCTAAACCCTATTGAGAACTTGTGGGCCCTTCTCAAATGGGAGATTTACAGTGAAGGAAAACAGTACACCTCTCTGAACAGTGTCTGGGAGGCTGTGGTTGCTGCTGCACAAAAAGTTGATCATCAACAGATCAAGAAACTGACAGACTCCATGAATGGAAGACTTATGACTGTTATTGCAAAGAAGGGTGGCTATATTGGTCACTGATTTTTTGTTTGAAATGTCAGAAATGTTTATTTGTAAATTTTGAGTTGTTTATTATTCTCACTTTAACAGATGAAAATAAACGAGTGAGATGGGGGAATTTTCGTTTTTCATTTAGTTGCATAATAATTCTGCACACTAATAGTTGCCCAATAATTGTGCACACATAGATATGCTCCTAAGATAGCCAAAACCTCACTTTTACTTTCTTAAATATTCAGGTTTGAGGTTTATTAACATTTTGGATTGACCGAGAGCACTGTAATTGTTCAAGAATTAAATTCATCCTCAAAAATACAACTTGCCTAATAATTGTGCACGCAGTGTATAAACAAAATAGGCATGAGAAAAATTATTTTACACTGATGGCTGTGCGTTTAACACTTCCCCCTTTACTGTCTTCTCCCCCTGCCGCCCCCACAAATATACCAACTAACCCAACCAGAAACAAAAACTTTATCATATAATTCCAAACTCAAGCTCTGATCGAACTCAAGTTCCTTATCACTGATCAGAACAGACTTAGTTCAAAGCTTATGAATTCTAGCTTTGTTAGGAACCATTTGTTTTTTTAATAAATGTTATTAAAAGTTTTACAAAGAACATAAAAACTAACACAAACTGATAAAAAGTAAAAGAAGCAAAGAAAGAAAAAAGTGTAGAAAGAGAACAAAAAAAAATGATTTCTTTTGTAGCAAATAAGTACAATTACACAATTAACTCTTGCTCTATGATTACAAAAAAAGCTCACTTGTTTTCTATTGTCCAATTTTTTTCTAATCATCACAACCACAAATCATAAGTGCATTTTTTTCTGTTTCATGCAAAAAGTCTATAAGGGGTTTCCAGTCAGCCATAAATGTAGATAGTTTTTTAAGGAAGTTACTTGCCATCTCTGCAAGTTCCATCATCTTTATCAGCCATTCCTCCATTGTGTGTAGTGTTGAACCTTTTCATTTTTGAGCATATAATAGTCTCACTACAGTTGTCATATATAAAAACAAAGTTCCATGTCTTTTTTCTAATTGCCCATTAGTCCCAAAAGAAAAGTCTCTAGTCTCAGTTGTATTTTAACCTTTAAAATCTTCTGAATTACTGTATATATTTGTATCCAAAATTATTTGGCTTTTTTACATGTCCACCAAAAATGATAAAATGTCCCTTCATGTTGTTCACATTTCCAGCAAACAGTCAAAGTACCTTTATACATTCTAGACAATTTCTCTGGTGACAAATACCAATGATACATCATTTTATAAAAATTCTCTGTAAGGCTAGAACATAATGTAAACTTTAATCCTTTCAACCACATATTTTCCCATTGATCCATTTGAGTATGATAGCCAAAAATTTTAGCCCATTTTATCATACATTCTTTCACTTCTTGAAGGTCTCGTATTTCAGCAAAAGTTTATACATTTTAGCAATAACATGGTCATTAGTACACAATTCTATTTCAAACTCTTACTTTGTTCAAAACCATAACATCTTTTATCCACTTTAAACCTTTCTGATAATTGTACATAAGAAAACCATTGACAAGAATATCCTTCTGTTGTCAAATCTTCTCTTGATTTCATTTTACAATCCCCTTGAGAAAATTCTAGTACATCATGGTAGGTTAACCATTTATGTTTACTTATCATTTCTCATTTGTAAAATGCTTCTTGCGCTAAAAGCCACAAAGGTATTTTCAGGCAAAACCTAAATTTATATTTATTCCATACTCTAAGAATAGCCCATCTGATATAATGATTTTTAGAATCTACAATCACCTTAGCTTTATCATACCACAGATATCCATGCCATCCAAATCTCAGATTGTGACCTTGTAAATCCAGTAACCTTTTATTTCTTAACACCACCCATTTAACATTCTCTTTTCTTTCTCTTTTCACAGTTTGTAAGCCAACCATTTCCCTAGTTTATTCGCAAATTCAAAATGTCTTTGCTTTGCATAATTCAATTGTATTTCGTTTTCTCTTATTAACATAGATCTTAATTTGTTGGGATATACAGTACATTCGGAAAGTATTCAGACCCCCTTCACTTTTTTCAATTTTGTTATGTTGCAGCCTGATACAATTGTTCAAATTCATTTTTTTTCTCATTAATCTACACTCAGTACCCCATAATGACAAAGTGAAAACAGAATTTTAGAAATGTCTGTAAACTTATTAAAAAGAAAAAACTGAAATATCACATTGGCATAAGTATTCAGACCCTTTGCAACAACACTTGAAATTTAGCTCGTTTGCCTCCCACTTCTCTTTGCTGTTTCTACACCTTGATTGGATCTACCTGTGGTAAATTAAATTGATTGGACATGATTTGGAAAGGCACCTCTCTATAGAAGGCCTCACAGCTGACAATGCATACTGTATCAGAGCAACAGCCATGAGGTCAAAGGAACTGTGTGCAGAGCTCAGAGACAGGATTATTGCAAGGCACAGATCTGGGGAAGGCTACAAAAAAATTTCTGCTGCACTGAAGGTTCCCAAGAGCACAGTGGCCTCCATAATTCTCAAATGGAAGAGGTTTGGCACAACCAGGACTCTTCCAAGAGCTGGTCGCCCAGCCAAACTGAGCAATCGGGGGAGAAGAGCCATTGTAAGAGGGGTGACCAAGAACCTGATGGTCATTCTGACTGAGCTCCAGAGATCCTGTGTGGAGATGGGACAAAGTTCCAGAAGGACAACCATCACTTCAGCCCTCCGCTGATCTGGCTTTATGGCAGAGTGGCTAGACGGAAGCCTCTCCTCAGTGCAAAACACATGAAAGCCTGCTTGAAGTTTGCAAAAAAGCACCTGAAGGACTCTCAGACTGTGAGGAACAAGATTCTCTGGTCTGATGAAACCAAGATTGAACTGTTTGGCCTCAATTCTAAACGTTATATCTGGAGGAAACCAGGCACTGCTTATCACCTGCCCAATACCATCCCAACAATGAAGCATGGTGGTGGCAGCATCATGCTGTGGGGTGTTTTTCAGCAGCAGGGACTGGGAGACTCGTCAGGGTTGAGGGAAAGCTGAATAGAGCAAAGTACAGAGATATCCTCAGTGAAAACCTGTTCCACAGTGCTCAGGACCTCAGACTGGGCCAAAGGTTCACCTTCCAACATGACAATGATCCTAAGCGCACAGCCAAGACAACACAGGAATGGCTTAGGGACAACTCTGTGAATGTCCTAGAGTGGCCCAGCCAGAGTCCTGACTTGAACCCTATTGAACATCTCTGGAGAGACCTGAAAATGGCTCTCCACTGATGGTCCCCATCCAACCTGACTCAGCTTAAGAGGATTTCAAAGAAGAATGGCAGAAAATCCCCCAATCCAGGTGTGCAAAGCTTGTCACATCATACTGAAAAAGACTCGAGGCTATAATTGCTGCCAAAGGTGCTTCAACGAAGTACTGAGTAAAGGGTCTGAATACTTAAGTACATGTGATATTTCAGTTTTTTCTTTTTAATAAATTTACAGACATTTCTAAAATTCTGTTTTCACTTTGTCATTATGGGGTACTGAGTGTAGATTAATGAGAAAAAAAATGAATTTGAACGATTGTAGTATCAGGCTGCAACATAACAAAATTGAAAAAAGTGAAGGGGGTCTGAATTACTTTCCGAATGCACTGTATTTGTATTCCGTGAGGAATTCTTTAATTCTTTTCTTTTATTCTCTTCCAAAATATTTTGTATTTTTTCTTCTTTTTAAGTTCAGAGTTATATTGTATCAGGTAACCCCTAATAAAGGCTTTGATTGCATCTCAAACCATTCTCATGTCAGTACCTTTATTTATTTTCAAAAAATATTTTAATTTCTTTTTACAGTCCAATAAACCACCATTTATGGTTATAAAAAGAGTTTTCTGGTTCCTTTACTGGCCTTTTAGAAAAGAGGCTATATAATATAATCATAAACCCTTATAAAACTGAAATGATTTCAGGAGTTTTTACTACTCCTTGCAGCCATACAGTAATGGAATAAAGTATTATCAGCTATCTGAAAGGGAAGAGTGGCAGGCAGTACTTCACACCAAGTTTCCAACATCAAATAAATCCATCCTTCTCACTAGATTCCCTCTGCATCCATCGAATTGTTCCCCAACACTCTGAAACAGATTCTGAGGCACCCAAAGGGATACCGAAGGTAAGCAAGGCCATCTGAAATAATACTGGAAATTAGTCTTAATAGAAAGGCACGTTGCAAGCTCTAAAAGTAATATATTGAAATAATACAGGTAGCATTCAAGCAATTAACAAAATAACTTTTATAGAATTAGATTTTAAAAAGGAGGATTTCACCCAAATGTCAGGATATTTATGAATGTATAAGACTGAAATATTTCTGATCAACTTCCACAAAAGGAAAAATTATAAACCAAAACCAAAATATGCAAAATAATTGTAATGATTTTTAAAATACAAATGCACAACACCCCCCCAAGACATGTGGGTGAAACATACACTGTTGTATTTTAGACAAAATTACTAGTATAAATAAATATTACTAATCATATCCTACAGAAGTTCTCTACAATTTAACAATGCCAGTTCAACAATAATCCAAAAAGAGAAAACAAATATTGATTCAATCCCTTACAATGACTATGATTCATACTCCTCAAACTTCTTCCCCTTTATTCTTTTATTCTTATTTTTTTCCCCCATTCTTCTTTTATTCTTATTCTTCCCCCTATACTTCTTCCCCCTATTCTTTCTTTTCAGCTTGCCAAACCCCGAGTTTGCTTAAATTCAAAGCAACAAGCCCCATGTCACAATAGTTTATCCCTATGTTATGCAAGTTTTACTGGCTGTCTTGACTAGGCTAAAAACAAGCTTATGTTCCTTTATATTTCTGGATTCATGGGATTTCTTAGCACACCAGATCTCAATATTTTACATTACAATCATTGCAGAGCTACCCACCAAAAGAATCACCGTAAGATAAGCCCGCAACAAATGTTGAATGAGCTCCGTAACAGCATACAAGTAAACTCAGATTAGGTCCACTGAAGATGTCTACTCCCAATGTGTGGGAATTCATATATAATTCCCACACACTGGGAGTAGACATCTTCAATGGACCTAATCTGAGTTTACTTGTATGCTGTTACGGAGCTCATTATATGATTCCAATTTATACACTAGCTACATTTAACTACAGCCTCTCTTGGCCACTAGGTGTGCTTTTATAGAGATGATGGGACTATAGAAGAGCACACCTGGAGGGCTGAGATTAGGGAAGACCTTCAAAACTATGAACAAGATGATAAAACCAAGTATTAACGTTGGCAAAGCTCAGAAGTGTCCCCAATTTTCAACCTCCTTTTCCAGTGCCATTTCTACAGGAAAGCCCTTCCAACCAAGCACTATTTCCTTACGCTATTTGTGGCTCAATACAGGCAAATGTTAATTCTGTCCAATTACTTTTAACTACACCTGTGCACTGAGATAAATATGTTGCCTCGTTATTATCCACCTTGGCTTTTGTTTGAACTTATATTCATAAGGGCAGAAAGTAATATACTTCTCTGAAGGAACCTCTAAGAAAGATGATAAAAGATGAGTTATATAAATAAGGTACATATCCAGTGGTATGGCCTGCAACAAAATCTTAAGTAATAAATTGTAGGAATAGCTATTTATTCCTACTATTTGTTCTCTAAGACCAGCAATTCTCTGAAACTAGAATTACTTGGTTTAAAAGTACAACATATTTGTGAATGCTACCAGATATACTAAGCTTGACTCTCCAAGAGAAACTGATGGACGGCAATCTCTGAAAGGCTTCACGAGGACCTTTAGTTGCCAGACAGGAAAAGTTTTTTCCTCAGGGTGTGCTTCAATAGGAGTAAATACTGTTCTGCAGGATTAATCCTATTCCACTCATAAATTCTGTTGTTCAGCTCCACAAGAATATCCAGCAGAGGCAGCTTTCTGTAAGGAAAAGGGGGAAAGGAGAGAGAAAAAGTAAATGCCTTCGACATGTGAGACTATATAACTTTTATAAGTAATCTGCAGATTATCAGCTCCAGATTTTGCAAACATGTCCAGTTCTACCCCTCAGCAAAAGGCTATTCAACTACTCTAAGGCACACTTGGACTGTGCAGCACTTGGGATCATTCCAAAAATGTGTTTTAGAGCATGCAGGGATGCAAAAATAGCACCTCCCTGCAACTCCAATATCAAGAAACATAATTATGTAAACCCCATTCATTTATCAGATTTTACTTCCACGTAAATATCTTTAGGAGTACTTGAGGCTCCATGTTTTGCATGGCTTCTCTCTTCCAAGTCAGGGCCACTCCTTACATTACTTGGAATACATAGCAGGGTGACCTTTATTTGGTGAGGAATTCTTCAAGAAGCTTTCCCTGTTCCCAGACGTGGGACAAAAAGGATGTGTTTGTATCAATGTTTCCATCACAAGTCTGGAACAGAGGCCCTATGTGTGTATGGCAAGCAGTGGCTCCAAGTCTAACCATCTAAAGCCCCCCAGTTCCCTTCTGTAAAGGAAAGCATATGGGGGACATTGCTCAATTTCAGGAAAACCACTACATTTGTATAGCATACTTTGACCTGTATCAAAACTGTCCCACTTCTGCTATTCTTTCTGCAGAAACCAGGATCAGTGCTGTATTTTATTGTTGTAAACCACCTTCAGGGTTGGAATAAAGGTGGAGCTTAAGTGCAATAAATAAATGATCTGTGCCCCAGGCTACAAATGCATCTTAAAATCCTAAGAAATCGAAATTGTGTGCCACTCCCCTAAATTTCACACAATGTATAATTTCCTGTCATGAGGAAAATCACAATGAATTATTTGAGAAGGAACATTTTTACAGATTTTAAATAAAAGCTGATTTTGTCAGAATGCTACTTTCATATTCCTACCTATTTTCCATTTTCCCACAGAATAGCATGGTGCCTGTATGGCTAGTATCTAACACAACCACCTACCTCTTATGAGGATCTATCAGGAGGTCAGCCAAAGCGGAGAGATAATAGGATGACAAGGTTGGGGATCTCTCCAACGCAGAGGCATCCAACATGCAGTGACTCCAGAGAATATCTGCCACTTGTGGGATAGTACACAGATTTCCATCCGCCTCTGTCAGGCTGGTGTTTTGTTGACAATTTTGTGGCTCAGTATAGTTCTGGATAAAAAAGAGCTTTGGTTTTCCTAAGAGATCGGGACATCTCTCGCCGGTAAAGAAATCCTTCAGCCTTTCCAGTTGGAATCCTGGAACAACATGGTCTGTGCAGAATATACTTTGATGGTTTCCTCGACTGACAAGCACACAAACAAAGCAATCTGCGTCTTTGTGTGCTTTTAGCCTTGCTACTTCATACAAATCACACATCATTGCCTCCATATTCAGAAACAGTCGACAGTGAACTTCAAAATGTAGCGCTTTAAATGTATCCATCAACAAACCTACAGACAGGAGAGAAAGATGCAGGAGTGAGAAAGTCATGCCTGTCAGAAGGTTAGTGCTCAGACTTAGGAAGGCTGACTTGGTTTTGTTTTAAGATCCAGTTGTTAACATTCTATCGGCCTCCTGCCTGTCCAGTTACAGGGCTGGAAGACATTTTTAGCTGAAGGTCGCTTGCTCTCTCTTGCACCCTTACAATGAAATCCCCAGATACTTGTACTAAGACACATCAGTTGTACCACAAAACTGTCTCATTTCTCAAAATCACCACTGGGGGTGATTCACAGCTCACTTTCTCCCTTTGGCCCAAGGCTCTCACAGGCACAACACAGCCTCAACTGAAGTTGCCCTGCATACATTATTTTTAGCCGCTTGCATGTTTCAAGCTGTCAAGAGGCCTTTGTTCATAACTTTAAGATTTTTTAAAACGATTAGGAGGAAAAAAGGCAATGTTAGTCTGTTCATGCCAACTAACAAGTTTGCACACATTTTATCAAAAGCAAAAACATTTAAAAAATTTGTTAATTTCAGTTTGTAGGACAAATGGTCTGGCATTAACTATGTAGTAAAAAAAGTAGCAAAAAAATTTGGAGTATTTTGCTGGAGTGAAAAACATTGTCTGAATATGGAATAATTTATTTCAACATCTTCCCCATATATATCCTCAATATTGCTTGGTCCTGAAGGCTTGCTATCTTCTTGCAGAGCCCATGATTACTCCTCAGCCTGTTCAGATTACATTGCTGCTTCCTTTATATTCTGCTTTTTCCTTAAACTTCCTCTACGAATTTTTTTGAGAGTGGGTATTGCAATTTCCATTCATTAGTTTCAGTTTTGTGGTATTGTAACTTACATTGGTGTTAAAGGCTCTAAAGTTCAGATTTTTAAAAAGTCTCCCCATACTTTTTCCTTTCTCCTGACAACTTTTCTCCTTCTCCCTCTCTTGCCAGAACTTTCTCCACTCTATCTTTTCCTTCCCACCTCATCCCTTACAGGGATTTTGATTACAGGGTTCCCTCCGCCTGTTTGGAGCTACACAGCTTGCAAGGAGAAACATCTCTTCTGTGCAGCAGAAGAGTATGATAGAAAATGTTTTTTATTAAATGTAATCAACCGCCTAATTATAAATTGTGGGTAAATCTTGCTATTTTGGGGAACAATGGAAAATGCTGTTTTGGTTTTTTGGACCATGCTCATGCAGCTGTTCCAGATGTAGCCTGGGAGCTCTTTGGAAATTTCTGGAAACCACCAGACAACCGCTGAAAAAGTAGCAGCAGTGTGATCTAAAATGAAATTGAAATTTATTATAGTCTCTGACTAGCATTATAAATAAGAAAGAGAAAACCCATTACCAAAAATATTATCATAAAATAATTGACTTAGATATGTCATTCTAAGTTTTGTGCAGTTGAATGGCTCGATAAAGATATTTGGTAACTTGGAACTTGAGTGAGGAGTTAACATCCCTTAAAAAAATAATGTACATAAAATTTAACTATATGACCCTCAAATCTGGAAATTGGGGACACCAAACCAGATCTTGGAGTATCATATAAAGGACACTATAGAAATATATGGGCAAGAGTTTTTATAGCCATAAGGGAAAACTCTGAAGATAAGGAGACTCATGAAATCTATCCACCAACAGTGTGGAAAGAAAAGCATTAGAACGGGCTCAGGAAAAAGCCCATCTGTATTTACTCAGGGTTAGATTGTGTAAATACAGGTAGTCCTTGATTTACAACCATTTGTTTAACAACTGTTCGAAATTATGATGGTGCTGAAAAAGTGACTTATGACTGGTCCTTGTACTTACAACCATCACAGCATCTCCATGGTCATGTGATCAAAATTCAGGCGCTTGGCAACTGGCATGTACAGTACTGTACAAAGGTTTTAGGCAGGTGTGAAAAAATGCTGAAAAGTAGGAATGCTTTCAAAAATATATATTGTAATTGTTTATGTTTATCAATTTACAAAATGCAAAGTGAGCGAACAGAAGAGAAATTCAAATCAGTTTTTCAAGGAACTCGGCAGGTAGGTTGTTCCAAACATCTTCGAGAACTAACCACAGATCTCCTGTGGATGTAGGCTGCCTCAAATCCTTCTGTGTCTTCATGTAATCCCAGACAGACTCGATAATGTTGAGATCAGGGCTCTGTGGGGGCCAAACCATCACTTCCAGGACTCCTTGTTCTTCTTTATGCTGGAGATAGTTCTTAATGACATTGGCTGTATATTTGGGGTTGTTGTCCTGCTGCAGAATACATTTGGGGCCAATCACACGCCTCCCTGATGGTATGGCATGTTGGATAAGTATCTGCCTGTATTTCTCAGCATTGACACCATTGATCCTGACCAAATCTTCAACTCCATTTGCAGAAATGAACCCCCAAACTTGCAAGGAACCTCCACCATGCTTCACTGCGGCCTGCAGACACTCATTATTGTACTGCTCTTCAGCCCTTCGGCGAACAAACTGCCTCCTGCTATAGCCAAATATTTCAAATTTTGACTCATCAGTCTAGAGCACCTGCTGCCATTTTTCTGCACCCCAGTTCCTATATTTTTGTGTATAGTTGAGTCGCTTAGCCTTGTTTCCACATCAGAGGTATGGCTTGTTGGCTGCAATTCTTCCATGAAGACCACTTCTGGCCAGACTTCTCTGGACAGTAGATGGGTATACCTGGGTCCCACTGGTTTCCACCAGTTCTGTGCTGATGGCACTGCTGGACATCTTCCAATGTCGAAGGGAAGTAAGCATGATGCGTCTTCCATCTGCTGCATTAAGTTTCCTTGGTCGATCACGGCGTCTACGGTCCTCAACGTTGCCCGTTTCTTTGTGCTTCTTCAAAAGAGCTTGAACAGCACATCTTGAAACCCCAGTCTGCTTTGAAATTTTTGCCTGGGAGAGACCTTGCTGATGCAGTCTAACTACCTTGTGTCTTGTTGCTGTGCTCAGTCTTGCCATGGTGTATGACCTGTGACATGAAACTTCCACAACTGCACCTTAGTCACAGAGTTTGGCTGTTCCTCACCCAGTTTTAAGCCTCCTACATAGCTTTTTCTGTTTCAGTTAATGACTGTGTTTCAACCTACATATGAAATTGATGATTATTAGCACCTGTTTGGTATAACTGGTTAATCATACACCTGACTCTAATCCTACAAGATCCCTGACTTTGTGGAAGTGTACAAAGTGTGCAAGTGTAAGAATTGATGCTGGTTTGAAGCCAAAGGGTAGTCACACCAAATATTGATTTGATTTGGATTTCTCTTCTGTTCGCTCACTTTGCATTTTGTAAATTGATAAACAATTACAATATATATTTTTGGAAGCATTCTTACTTTACAGCATTTTTTCACACCTGCCTAAGAGTTTTGCACAGTGCTGTATTTACGATGGTTGCAGCATCCCAAGGTCACATATTTGCCATCTGCAACCTTCCCAGGAGGCTTCTGACAGGCAAAGTCAATGGGGGAAGCCAGATTTGCTTAACAACTGCGGCAAAAAAAGGTTGTAAAATCGGGCGCGGCTCACTTAATGACTGCATCGCTTAGCGACAGAAGTTCCAGTCCCAATTGTGGTTGTAAGTTAAGGACTACCTGTACCCCATAATCGAGGGCTTACAGCACTCTAACATTTCGCAATAAAATTCAGGACGACTGGTAAGATCATTCTAACAACCAATGTCCCTAATTTATACCTTTATCATTGATTTGGCTTCCACAAGGGTTAATTGGTCTATATATTCAAAGATGGGCACAAGACTACATAATTCCTCCATACAAATTTGATACCAATGAGATTGGTAGCTGTCTGTCAACAGCAGAGGTTCAAGAACTAGAAGGAAAATAAAATGTTCCCCTGTTCCCCAGAATAGTATGTTTTGCACATCCCTATTACTTATTTTTAAACACCATAGTTTTGTGGGAAATTATGCATACTGAAGTGATGGGAGCACATGCCTGCCCATCTGAATGTAGTACACTAATGTCTGGCAGGAAGGAACAACTTGATTTCCCCTGCACTTACCTGCATCATTGCCAATGCAGTCAATAATCAGGCACACTCCTAAAGGATTGTTTTGCATTCTGTACTTGTTAGAGGCCTGCAAAAACAACATCATGAATGAAGCATCTTGCTCTAAATCATCAGCACAGCATTTCTCCATCTTTGCACTGTCTAATTAGTTCTGCCTGTGTGTGGCAGAAAAGAGCTAGGAATGATGGCTTCTCAGACTCCTTCCTAAAACCTGGGGCTTGGGAGAAGCCTTGCATTTTGGAGGGCTGGGCAGTACTTCAGATTCAAAGGCAAAGATGGGCACAAAGGGTACATGTGAAGTGTCTGTTTGCCAATCTTTAAACCAAACAAGGTTTCTTCCAGAATTGCACTGCAGCTGTAGAGAACAGACTGGGAAAACATGCAGTGGCAGTCAAGAAGTTGCAGATAGGTACTATACAACATTCACACTCACCAGAAAGCAATTTTCTGCCTTTACATTTGAAGCACTGCACAGTCCTAACATTCAGCCTTGAAAAGGTAATTCTGAACTGAGTGCTTCCTTTGTGTAACTCCACCTGGGTGTTACAAGTAATTCTATACTTATAAATATAGTAGGGCTTTCTAGATGTGCTATATATACAAACAGACACATATATGGTTGCGTGTGCATAAATACACATATATGTATGCACAGATGATCAATCTTTGATTCTATAAGCAGAACTCTGCTCATGGGATCCTGACACTGCTGAAAGCAGGAGGAAATGCTCACTGACTCCCCCAATTATTTTTTGAAAATTTGTTCTGGAAGCTTGGGAGATTCTCAAGAATAGCAAGGAAATTATCAGGGAAGGAACTTTTCTGTTGACAGAAGGACAGCTCAACATTGTAGAATTTTTCTCCAATGAACTTCTTGTGCCCCAAGGCAGTTCCCTCCAGCCTCTGCTCTCCCAACATGATGGACCTCAGCTCTTAATTCACAGCTGGTGTGGCCACCACTGTCCACCTCTCTTTTCCTGCTTATCACTTCTCTTTTGAGCAACTCTCCTTATGGCCCAGCACTGGCTTTTCACTCTAAAGCTCAGTTACTGCTTGTGGAAATCAGGATATGAGGAAGGGTTGGCTTTTCCTTCCCCAGCTGCCCCCTCAATGCAGAGTGATTTGGGTTAGAAACTTGCATACTTATTTTACCCTAATCACTATTCTGACCATGGTTAATTTGGGAAGTCCACAGGCCACATCCAAGCATGGTATGAAGCATATGCAACTTGGAATAAAGACTGGACTCCAGCCACCAAACGCTCACAGATTGATATGAAAATAAACTGGCATGCAAAGCAAGAAGCCAATGGCAGTAGCAAGTAGGGAGAAACTTAAGGAGGATGGATTTCTCAAATTAGTTTTCAAGTTCTTCTGTGCTCACCGCTGCTTATCGTATTCTATTTTGCGTTTTGTTTTCACTTTCCCTCTCCATAGCAGGGCGTATATTGCAATGCATTCCATGGTTTACAAAGGCAAAGGAAGTACAACTTAGTTGTAACAGACATACCTCGGTTCACGAACTTAATTCATCCCACGATTCTGGTCGCGAACCGAATCGGTCGTGAACCGAATCAAATTTCCCCATAAGGTTCAATGTAAATAAGATTAATCCATTCTGACCCCTACGAACATGGCTGCCAGCCGATTTTGGTCGCCAACCGAATCAGATTTTCCCATAAGGTTCAATGTAAATAAGGTTAATCTGTTCTGAACCATGTATTTTTTTTTTAACCACAAAAATATGAAACAAAGTATAGTACAGTACGGTATGAAGAGAGAGAACACTAACCTTGCTTGAGACGACTTCTGGCGTGGAGGACAGGAAGGCAGGTAGGGAGGCTGTTATTGTTTGGAGGGAGAGTCCCCCTCCATAAGGACAGCAGGGAGATCTCCTTCAGGGGTTTCCTCTCTTCTTTGTCTCTTAGCTGCAGGCTCAGTTTTGGCGAAAAATCTGTCTAATGTCACTTGTTTTTTTCTGCGCCGCATAACCCTCCGGAAATGAGAGACCACGTTATTGTTCATCAGATTCAACACTCTGTTCGTTACAGTTATGTTGGGGTGGTGTTTCTCAAAGAAATCCTAGCACTCATTCCATTTTTCCATAATGGATTTTATCACATCACTGCTAACCTCCTCCCTGTCTTCCTCTTCCTCAGTGGAATGCTCCTCAACAAGCGTCTTCTGCTGCTCACTCTGGAGTTCAGCAAGTTCTTCTGTGGTCAGCTCCTCCTTATGGTCCTCAATGGTTATTTTCTTCAAAACCTTCTTACCATTCTTGCTTTGCACTTTGTTACCTTCATTATTGCTCTGCACATTCTTGTCACCTTCATTACCGCTCTGCACTTTCTTTTTACCACCATGCTTGCTCTGCACTTTCTTTGGAGCCATGCTGGATGTACTGTATGTGCTAAAAAGCACACCAAAAAGCTTCACAGCAAGTGTCTGTCTGCGACCACGATCTCACCTAGAGGAAGCCACAACCACCTCTCAGAGCAGGGAAGATGGCCGCGGGTTGTGTTCGTCACCCGATGTGGAGTTCGCAAATGGAAGCAAAATTTTGCAAACGCTGCTGTTCGCGAACCGAATTGTTCGTGAACAGAAGCGTTTGTGAACCGAGGTATTACTGTAATGCAAACACTGAGAATGTAAGCAGTTACTTCCTAATGCTGTATCACTCTTTTAAATCCCTAAGGTGCTTCCATACTAAAAAGAAAGGTATATGCACTTTTAAAATCATAATATTGTACAATACCTGTGCTAAGACTTCTTTTGTTTCTGGAATGGATATGTGAATCTCTTCTGCTGCAGATACAATAAAAAGGCCTGTTAGTTGCATTATGCCTACATTTTCAGAATATGAATGTTAGCAAAAACTCATGCAAGTTGATGTAATGTAACAATCCTCTCCAACCTGTTATTCTCCATGCACGTTAAACAATACCTTTCACACCCACACCTATCGGCCATGCTAAATAGAACAGTGACCAAACTTCACACATTTAGAGGGCAGTAGGCTAGAAACAAAGCTTTAGGATCACAACATTTTAAGCAGTCAAACTACCTTGCAACTCTATCATTGTCTGATGAAAATAAAACACCCAGGTAAGCATGTGGGACTGAAAGGGAGTTCATGGCTCTTAAAATGAGATTTTTAAACCACATTGAGCATACATTGGAAAAAGGTAATGTGATGCATGTGAAGCTGGGCATAATGAGAATTTATCCAAAAAAAGATGGGCAGTGAGGTAGAGGGCTCGTTTTGAAAAAGCCAAGTTCAAATTGTTAATTAGTGTTTTGTTTTGTTTTTTACAAATATTCAAAAAACACAAAATGCAAGATGCTTTAATAATTGAAACTGCATTCTGATGCTCCAAATGAAACCTCATCTAAGCTCGAAGGGTATCATTCCCAAGTACTGTATTTATCAGCACATGACACGCACCGGCGTATAACACGCACCTTAATTTTAAGAAGGAAGTTCGAGTAAAAAAAACTTAAATTTAAAATAAATGACTTGGAAGCAAAATAAAGGGAGCTCTGAACTTTTTGTTTTTTAATATTTATACCACTTATAAGGTAAATACTTAATATGAAAGAAAAAGCACCTCTTTTGTATGTTGTAGGCTGGCTGTGTGTAGTGTGTGTGTACCATTAGTGTTGGTTAGTTGTGTGTAGTGTGTGGTAATGGCAATCTGTTTATTATCATACTGGTACTTATTCTCTCCCTTCCTGCTTACCTGTCTGCAGCAGGCAGGCAGGCAAGATCTCTGATGGACCAGTAGGGGCTAAAAATCCCTGGTGGTCCAAGTGGATTAGGGGATACAGTAATTTATTATTAGGGTATGCCTCCTCTGTTTGCAATCTTTAGTAACATCACCTGCATGGCTGCCAGGAGAGCATTTCTTTTTTGGCAGCCGCCACAACCCAGCGCTGCTCCTCCAGATGGCTGTTGGGGAGGCATGGAGCCCGCAACGCGCTGCGCGATGCCCCCCTGGCCGCCCGAGAGCTGCACCCAACCCCTCTTGGATTGCCCCAGGACTGGCGAGCTGCACCCAACCCCTCTCGGATCGCCCCAGGACTGGTGAGCACGGAAGACGCAGCCTCTTCTCCAGCTCCCCGCGGCCTCGCCCGCTCCTCCTTCCTTCCTGTAGGGAGAAACTTTGGCGTGGAGGGGCGGCCCCCTCCCCTGAGGGTTCCACTGCTGCTGGGAGCATGGGAGTGTCCGGGGATGCGTCAGAGCAAAGCGCAAAGAGCAGATCTGCAGGGCTCCTCGGTTTGCTAAAACGGGGCAGGCAGGGAGCCACACACCACCCATTCCCCGGGCCTCTGACTTTGCAAACCAACTGCTGTGCTGAGTGTGCTGCGCCTGGAGGAGGAAGAGTTAAGTGCCGGTCTGTGTGTGTGTGTGTCTCTTGCTGAGAGCAGAGGGATGTGTGTCTCACCAAGAGTAGAGGGGGGAGGGTGTCTCTCGCCGAGAGCAGAGGGGTGTGTGTGTCTGTGTGTGTGTCGTGAGAGCAGAGGAGACACTGGCTTTGAACAGGAAAGCCAGACGCTCCGGGGCAGAGCGGGGCGCCTCCCGCTGCACTGAGCCTCTGACTTTGCCCGGGCTCAGGGACCATGCAGTCCAGAGAGGTGACCACTGCGTGCCGTGCCACCCCGGTTAGGGGACTGGTGCTCCTCCGAAGGCTGCACTGGGCACAGGACCCTAGTTCTCCAGCACTCAGTGTGTCAGAGCAAAGCACAAAGAGCAGATCCACAGGGTCAGAGGCTTGGTGCGGTAGGAAGTGCCCGCTCTGTCCAGGAGCTCCTTGCTTTCATGTTCAAAGCCCGTGTCTCCTCTGCCCTCTGTCTCTCAAAATCACTGAGCCGCAGGGGAGGAATAACACCCCCCTGCTCTCAGTGAGACACACACACACACAGAGGTGCTTAACTCTTCCTCCTCCAGGCACAGTGTGCTCAGGACAGCAGCTGGTTTGGAAAGTCGCAGGCCTGGGGAATGGGTGGCGCGCAGCTCCCTGCCTGCCCCCGTTTTAGCAAACCAAGGAGCCCCACAGTGCAGCCTTCGGAGGAGCGCGGATCCCCTCACTGGGACGGTGTGGCGCAGCGCAGTGCACAGTGCTCACCTCTCTGGACTGCACAGTCCCTCAGCCCGGCAAAGTCAGAGGCTCGGGCAAAGTCAGAGGCTGGTGCAGCAGGAGGCGCCCAGCTCTGCCTCTGCCCAGCAGGAGCGTCTGGCTTCCCTGTTCAAAGCCTGTGTCTCCTCTGCTTTTGTGACACACACACAAACCACACCCCTCTGCTCTCAGCGAGACACACACACACACACACACACACACACACACACCGGCGCTTAACTCTTCCTCCTCCAGGTGCAGTGTGCTTGGCACAGTGGCTGGTTTGCAAAGTCAGAGGCCCAGGGAATGGGTGGCGCATGGCTCCCTGCTCACCCATTTTAGCAAACCTAGGAGCCCTGTGGATCTGCTCTTTGCGCTTTGCTCTGACATAGTCCCCCAGACTCTCCTGTGCTCCCAGCGGCGTGGTTGAGCCCTTGGGGGAGGGGGCTGCCCCTTGGTGCCAGTTTCTCCCTACGGAAGGAGGGAGGAGGAACCGGAGGAGAGGCTGCGTCTTCTGTGCTTGCTGGTCCTGGGGCTATCGGAGAGGGGTTGGGCGCAGCCAGGGGGGTGTTGCAGGCTCCGCGCCTCCCCGTGGCCATCTGGAGTGGCAGCGCTGGGTTGCTACGGCTGCCAAAAAAGAAATGCTCTCCCGGCGCTTTGCTCTCCCAGCCCTGCCGCTTGAGATGAGAAGCCCAGGGCATATCGGTGTATAACATGCAACTAGGATTTCAGCCCCAATTTTTAGGGAAAAAAGTGCATGTTATATGCCGATAAATACGGTAATTCAGGACAGAATGGCTATAAAGTTATAACAGGGCTTACCCTGGACAGCACAGGCTCCGTTCATCGCCCTTCCCTTGTTCACAATCTGTAAACAATAAATCATATTAAATCACATTTTGTCTTTGTTGGTGAACTTTTACATTTGTCTTTCTGTGATAGCAGAAAAGACAAATTCTGGACAGGTAATTAGGAAAAAAATTCAAAACAAACTGTTTAATAACAGCTTTACATAAATCCATGGAACAGCCACATCTAAATTCTGTGCACAGAACTCAGTGAAGTATCTGAAAATGGATACTGTAGAATCAGAAAGAAAAACAGTTTAGGGTAGTAGTTAAAGGCTCCAGGCTAGAAACCATGATACTGTGAGTTCTTGTCCTGCCTTAGACGTGTCAGCTTTGGACTAGCTGCTCTCTCCCAAACCTTTGGATGAAAGCAAAAGCAAACCACTTCCAAATCAAATGTCAAGAAAATTGCAGGGACTTGGTTCAAGCAGTTGCCAGGAGTCAAGACTGGCTTGAAGATGCACACGTGCGCACACACACACGCACACACAAAGAATATGAAAAGGACAGTCAACATGATCCAAGAATCACAAGATCTTCCCAATGGGGAAAAGGAGCCCAAGGCTGTTTTACTTAGCAAATAAAACTGACATAAAAGGAAAAATTATGGGGAATGCAAGGTGTTAAAACAGAAGATAGAGGTCTCTCTCTATCCCTTTCCTATCTCCAGAATTTTCAACTTAGCATCAGTTAGTGTAATGGTTTGTCTACCCATTCTCAGAATGAATCCTGGCCTTAGAAAAGATGATACCAAACAGGTAAGAATTTGGCTTTATAATATGGTTAAACAAATCCATTCAGAGTAGGTCAGTCAATGGCTAGTAGCCATAAGGACTAATGAAACACTCTTTTTCAGAGGCAACATACTCTTAATATCAGTTTGGTACAGCCTTCATAGGCTGGTTGAGGCATTTGGCGAATCAGGTTAGAAACAGAAGGCTAGACTGAACAGACCCTCCTCTAATCTGGCAGATAATTTTTTATTCCTTATCCTGCAGCATGTTTCTCCAAGGAAGATATACACGCACACACGTGTGTTCCTGTGAGTACATGTACACACACCCTGTTCAACGGCATCGTGGGTGCGGAACCTTTCACTGTAGAGGTAAATAACGCCAACCCTTCAAAACCAGAAAAACAGAACTTGCTTGCTCTGTTGGAAGAGGGATACTATCTGACCTGTATTTGAAGCATATGCTGTGTAATCCATAGCAGGGTTTCTGACTGAGGAAAGATGATTCAGAAGTAGAAATAACCTGTTTCTGCAAATGTTCTGCACCCTCCCACAAGGCCAGACGGGTAGAGTCTGAGTCCAGCCGTTCTGAATTCATGGTCCTCGTTCTTGTGGCTCTATTCACTGAGCATTCCAGCCCCCTTTTTTGTCCCAGTTCAGCTTTCCTCCATGAGGCATGTGCTTCTACCCCATGGTTTTTGCCCACCCTCTTTTGGGGAAAAAAACAGAGAAAACTGCCAGAAGCTGAAAGGGGAAATCAAGTAGCGCAGAGCTATTTACTGTTTCACTGAATGGCTGGTGGAAAGGATGTAAACCCACACACTCCCCATACGGATGAGGTGCTGGGTTCGTACAGCACTTCAAATATATTTGTTATGATCCTTTCTAAAATATTGGGGAGGGGGAATAGATTATATACTGTACATTTAACAAAAATAAGTACACTGGAATATATTGATCAATCCAAAGGTTTTTGGGATTTGGTGGGAGAGAGGAGTCAAACTTACAAGTTTAATCTCACCAAATACCACCCCAGCTGTTGGATGATTGATTGATTGATCAACCATATCAATTCATATAGCTGCCAATCTTGCAATGGCGACTCTTTTTTACTATGGTAACTAAAAGCATGCCACAAATAAAGTCTGAAAAAGAAGTAAATGCTATTCTGGGGCATTCTGCCATCTGTCTCTAGCCACTCTTCCTTAAAGAATTTTTGTTTTCCGCATGGCAAGAAGCACACGTTTTGAGAGGCAGTTGAGGATGGAAGGATGTTTGTGCATTCCAAAGAATTGCCTGGTTTTGCACAGGCCAAGAATCCTCCAACTTTCAGGTCCTGTGGGTGTATCTGGAATTCTGAGAGACAACCGTAGGTGCTCTCCCAAGATGGTTACCATTGATAAAATAGCTGTCCTAGCAGGTAAAGACATTCTCAAAATGGCCATTTACCAAAAGACCTGCCAAATGCTTCTTAACTCACCACTGACCAGGTTTCCCACCCCATGGTTTCTCCAGGTCAGATGGGCAAATTTCAAAATGAAACACTGGGCCATAAAGGATCAAAGACTTTCTTGGAAACAAAGATAATGATGGGTATCTGTACTTGGTTTAAATGCCTGTTCCCACTTTTAATCTGTTTGTTGTTTGTTTAAAACATCTCCAATAGACTACACAAAAAGAAACAAGGGGGAACAGAATTCCTTGCTGACCTCATCAACACAGTCCTTTTGCTGCTGAAAACAAGAAAGTACAGCCACATAAAGGATGCTTGCTCCAGTTTTAGGCCAATCCACTGAGGTAGAATTGTTACTGTTACTAGAAACTGATCAACCCCTATGCAATAGGCCCCTCCTTTTCATTGGTTAATGACTGCAATTTGTACATGGTCTGTAGCTTTGACTTAAACTCTGAGCAGAATAATAAGCTACATCTTGCCAAGTCCACTTAGAAAGGACCAAATCTTGCCAACTCATCAGTTCCTAGTCATTAGGCAAGCTTTCATCGCTTCTTGGCATTGCACATTTCAGAAAACTCTTTCTCTCAAAAGTTTTGGAAACTACTTCATTGTACTTCATTACAATGCACTTACCTTTGGAGGGTCAGAAAGAGATAACTTGGGAAAGGACACCTGAAGAGGGCTTGCGTTCATTGTTGGAAAGTGACCTAGAGCTGAAAATAGAAGAGAAGCCTCAGAAATTACATCAACAGTGGTCATTCTGTAAAACAACTGTCCTGCTCAATCCTCTTCCATCTCTGAAAGGTGAATATAGTTTTATTTAAAGGTCCATCACTTTTATAGGTGTCTCCAGTGGCTTCCCTAAGAAGGAGACCCTACCTTTTGCATCAGGAAATGCTTACATCTCTAGGACCTATTTATATAAAAAGTTCTTGCTATTAGGATTAAGGGAGCTGTTAAATCTATCTGTGTGGCTGCTAAGAGTCAACAACAATTTGGTGGCATGTAATCAATCAATGCACTTAATAGTCTGTAGCAAGTAGCAGAAATTAATATGACAATGTCTTAACCATGAACACATTTATCTTAAAAAACCCAAAAACATTCTGGTTTCAACAGGATATACTGCTAAGCAAATGTGTTTACGAACATATTAATGTTTCATTCCTGAGCACATTTAGGATTAACACCTATGAACTGGTATGATTTTGCCCAGTCAGATTCTTATTCCACTGGGACTTCCTAAGAAGGCCATAATCCAGTACTCACTAAACTCACATCTGATTTCTTAATAACTGCATCAAGGAAAGTACACTAATAGTGCCATCCTATGCACATTTACTATGGCATATGAAGTCCATGAAACTAGCTTCCAGGTCACCATGCTTTAAAAACTTTGGACAAGGCACTCCCTCTCAGCCTGAGCTCTGCAGCTGCATTATTCCCTCCACCAGTACAAACCCCATTGGGTGACTTCAGTGCCAAACTGATAGATAATGGAATAACCCAAGAAAAAAATATTGTTTTATATATACTCAGAGAGGCTTCCTAGGTACATTATAGAATCAAAGTAGATTTGAAATTCAAAATGTCTGAACAAGAATGTCTGGACTTTCGAAAGATTCACCTTTCTATTGGCAGTTGAACCTAGAGAAAAAAGGTCAAATTACCAGCCACAATCAACAGTGCAATGCTATGCATCTCTCTTTAAGTCCCATTATATTCAATGGTGCTTATGCTCACAAGCTGTGCAATGGATTGCAGCTGAATTGAGAGCAGTCTCAAGGTGGAATGTTGAAGGTTAGTTGATGCCAAAACCAGAAAAGGAAAATGAAGGGGAAGAGGGGCAATTAATAGACTCTGAAAGAAGTGAAATGACACATACTTTCAAAGTAGGGAAAGAGCTCAAGCGATTAGAACCAAACTTTGTGAAGCTACTTTCAATTGTCACTTTATTTACCATGTTGTTTGCCAAACAGTGTATACCCTTTTCATTTTTGCTAAGAGAATGGTCATTAGGTGCATAACAAAAACAGGAAGCTTGCACGCCTTACGATAAAAATTAGGCAATACTTTTCTTTCCCCCCCATTTCAACTGTTTTGCAAATTATTTTTTTTAACTTTTAAATTAGGTGTTCATGTTAAGATGCCAAGTGTTTTCCTTTCTGTGTTCTGCAAATGCACAAATTAGCATAGTTCATGTACGACAAAAAATATACCATTCCCCCCTTTTTCTTCTTTTAATTTACTTGGCAGTTGTAAACTTCTTTCCAAAATGCTCAGCTTCTTAAACAACAGGGAAAGAAGACGACTAGATACACAACATTCCTGTGGTATTGTGATGACTCTCTACAGCAAAGCTATCCACTACTTCCCTGCTGTGCATGTGCTAAGGTAGTAGTCCTGTGCAGAAACTGATTCCTTCCCATGTCTGTGAGCAGAAGCAGACAGGATAAACAAACTCTTGAGATCCTCTAGCACAGTGTTGTCCAAACTTGGCCACTTTTAAGATGAGTGGACTTCAACTCCCAGAATTCCCCACCCAGCATGGCTGGCTGGGGAATTCTGGGAGTTGAAGTCCACTCATCTTAAAGTGGCCAAGTTTGGACAACAATGCTCTAGCGCATCTTCATCACCTGCTGTATCTATATAAAGGTCCATGCTTGGAAGGATGGGTAGAACATCTTTAATACAATCTATAGATGTAGGCTCTCAGGATTTAGAATCATGGAAAATCAACTCAGAGTTTGTTTGTTTATATTTCAAATTTGGTCCCTGCCCATCTCACGAGGAAGTGACTCTGTAATTCAGTTGCATGGAGAGCCAATATCAGAACAGAAAGCTCTCCTATTGCCGACATTCTCTGTTGTATGGAGGATTGTTCAGACAGGCAACAAAAATCCCAAGGAAGGGGCATGACTGTTCCTGCATTCTCCCTCCCAAAATTTTCATTATGTAAGAAATAAGCTTTTTTATAGATTATTGTACTGCTAATACTACCAAGACTTAAATGGGCTGATGGTGAGATGAAGTGCTGGGTTTCATACTGTTTCACTATCATGAAACCCATATTTCTGGACTTATAGCTGTGTTCAGATACTTACTACTAGCAGCACGGTCCTATGTATGTTTACATATTAGTAAGCTTCACTGAGTTCAGTAAGATGTTTACCCAAGTAGCCCCAGAGATTCCGCCAAGTAGGCAGGCTTTACAGAAATCTCTTTGTCAGTGAAGACAGCAAACTATGAGAATTAGCCTCTAAAGCTGAATGGCAAAACATAGCAAATCTTACCTTCTAGTTTGTACTTCTCAATCTTTTTTGCCAAGTCTGTCCTGTGAATGGTCAGGAAGCACTTTTCTATTAAATCCAGATGATCAGGAGATATCAGATCTAGCTTCTCAAGGTCCGTTATAATTGCCAGAAAACTCTAGAAAAATCAGAAAGGACAAATGTAAAGAACAAGCAACACACACTCCTGAGAATTGACAGTTATATATTAAGCTTTCAGAGGATACAAAAATATTGGTAGTGTAGTACTTGTATCCCCTGTTTAGGAAAACATATTATTCCACAATTAGCACTTATCCTATGGTAATCCTGCAGGGTAGAGTTTTTGGGGTTTTTTGTTTTACTAATGAGGAAGGGATTCCACAAGAATCCTGGACTTGAAACTCGCAGGAGACTAAGTTCATTTCAGTGAGCGAGCTGGAACCTGGATCTTTCACTCCAAGCCCACCCCAGTGCCTCTAGATATTTTTACAGTACCACACCAGATGGGCTCAGGGTTAGGACGACTGTAGTTCTTGTCCAAATCACCTGGAGGGCCCAAAGTTGAATTCTACTCTTACCACAAATCATTCTAAGAACCATACAATTGGGAAAAGGGACTGCTGTCAGCATCCAGTAAAATAAAATAAAAAACAGTTCTTGATCAATTAATTTGCCAGCCAGGAATCCTGCCTCATACAAATAGACAGGGGACAGTAAAGAGCTCCCTCAACTGGAGATTAGTAATAGTAGCACTGGTAATCCCCAAATGAACTTGTTTGCAGTTTCAATATTCCACTATCACTGACCACCTAGATAGAAATCAATACTTTCAGTATCCTAGTGCAGGAACAACTACACTGTTACAAGGACCTTATGGAAAATGGAAAAAAAGAGAGAGAAAGATCCCAGCCCTGAGGATGTTTATTCACCCTTTATAATTTACAAATAGAATTTGAAGTGGCTTGGTTCCAAATCAGGGAAGAGCGCATAGATAATTTACAAATGAATTCAGATTAAAAATAATACAATTTTAGATTTTTTTTTTAGTGTAAAAGATGCTTACACTTAGATGAATTTCCAGTGCTAATGACTTTAAAAATGATAAGGTAGCCATCTAAAAGATTTTCATATGCCCTTTTTGAATTTGGAATATGGTGAGTGGGGAGGGGGGAGTACTCTCAACCGAATTACCATAGCTTGGAATAACAACCCAAACATTGTTTGTACCTGTTGAGGTATTAGACCTTTGGGAGTACCAGAAAATTCATTAATCTCCATACTTTCAAGGAGAGTATGTTTGCACAGTATCCTTATTACAGAGCTTTCCACCCCAGTAGGTTTACTGCTTTCTGCCCCACCTGTTGATTTAATGCTATCTTTCCAACTTCGATATATCTCCAGGAATTTCCCTTTCTTTCTCCTATTTCTCAACAAGCTTTATATTAAAAAAGCAACGTCTTGGCATGCTTTCTTCTAGCATTACTTAATCTACCCTCTTGGTTCAGCTGTCATGCCCATTTTCCATTTCTACAAGAGGTCTTTACACCTGAAGGAGAAGTGGGATAAGTTCTCCTGGCCCTGCTCCAAACCACGATTGGCCAATCCACAAAGCATACATCATAGCTGCATCCTGCATGTGCATGGTCTCTTACACCTGCCTATGGGAAGGAGGCAGAGCCAGCAGATATGAACCTGGGAATCCTTGTTTCCTCCTCTGTGCCCATTCATTGTAACACACAAAGAGCTGCCATGAATTACCACTGCGTTCATGTTAAGTTTACCTTCTCCTTGTGGGATGTACCAAAATCATTTTTTAGAAGAAAAGAGAGAGATCTCAAGTCTTCTTTGTCCAGATCTTCATTGAGTTCAGCCATCAGCACCCTGCACACAAACACAATTTGCAATTAATTTCATCTTTAAAAAAAAAAAAAAAAAAGCCTTGCTCTCCTACCCAGTGGCCTGTACTGCATATTCTTCTACACATACTCCTTCCTTAAACTATATTTTAACCATATATTTTTCAACAAGCATAAATATTTAGGAGTAAGACCAAATAAAAACTCAGTACAATTTTAAACAATAAAAAACCCAAACAAAAACTACAAACAGTAAAATAGAGCATCCTGATGGCTTAACAAAATCAGGAGAAGGTTCTCCGGAACAATTTGGTCTTTAAAAGCTATTATAGTTATTCTGGACTATAACTCTATAAATCAGTCCTAGACAGAATGGCCAATGGTGAGGCATGAAGGCAGTCCGCACCTTGACATCTATGGAGAAGGCTGGTGTGGAGAATATTGAATTAATTGGGCCCATAATTTTATTTATTTATATAGCCGCCCATCTCACAACAGTATATCATTAATACAACAGTATAGAGCAGCTTCCCATAAGAGTAATCTATCAGTTTTCCTTTTACGCATCATTTGTACGGTATAAAATGTATCTAGTGCTCCAGCTCAGTTCATGTATGGATATGAATGAAGATAAACATATTTAGGATATCCTATCTAAACTCCTAATCTACGGGTTTTGGTAACTCTTCTGACATACTGGTAGCTGATGATTTGAATTTTAGGTTAGGGGTAATGATACTCATTTGCATGCAGAGCTTTATTAAGGACATTTTGGAGTTATAGTCATTCAATTTAATATTCAAATCAGCAGAGTAAAAATACTTCAAACAGCCATCAGTGGAATTACATTACTTTTAAGTTCCAATAGTGTATTTTATAAATAGAGAATACAGATTGCTTAGTAAAACCAACAAGCTGAAGCACGGGGTGGATTTGCACCACACTCTACACCAGTGTTTCTCAACTTGGCAACTTTAAGATGTGTGGACTTCAGCTCCAAGAATTCGCCAGCCAGCATGTTGGCTGGCGAATTCTTGGAGCTGAAGTCCACACATCTTAAAGTTGCCAAGTTTGAGAAACACTGCTCTACACTAAATGTATTTGTGGCTGTTATGCAAGCTCTGCCCTCACTGGCACATGTGAAGGTTTGAGTCATAAAGGAAGCCACAACACAAGTCCCACTACAATTCCTTTCCATCAGAAAGAAGAAAAAACATTCCAGTCCTAAGGCAATAATTGAGACCACTGAAAGCCATCTGCTGACACAGACATGGAATAAATAGGACCTAGTCAAGTGTCTGATTTCTAATATCCATGGTTGTCTGAGTGGTCAAGTTGCATGATTGGCATATTTATGTTTTATTTTAAAAGATTTATAAATCAGAGTTAAAACCTAATACCAGATCACTATTCTTCTCCCACAAACTAATCATTTTTCAGTTTATGGAAATGAAACTGAGATCTCACAGAAGTTTACAGTTCTGATGTTACACTGGTCATACAAACAGCATTTTCAACAGAAGCAATTCTTAGAAATGGAAGCCAATGTAAATAAATTGTCTAATACAGAGGTAGATATCTTTTTAAAAGCCAGAATGCTCTTCAACTGAACTCACCTGTATTTTGACAACATCCGAGGATGATTGGCCAAAGTGGCTTCCACGGCTGCTCTTCCGGTCCCCAGGAACCTCTTTAACAAGTCAAATCTTTTCAGCCTGTATAATAGTTCAGATAAGTTGATGGTGGTCAGCATCTCCTTCTCGTTCAAAGCTGTCAAGAGCTGTTGGACATCAGGCATACATAAGTCAGGCACGAGATCTCTGCATAAGAAGAGCATGGTCTCCTTTTCATCTGTATCCAGTTCCTGCTCAAGCTGGTAAAGGAGGGATGCTGGCACTCTGCAAAATGTCATCACAGGCCACTGTCCCTTTAAAGTCCTCCGTGTGTGTTTTAAACAAGAAAAGCCACGTCATGAGGCTTGCTTCCAAATGCAGTATCTGCCTTCCTTGTTGATCTTCAATAGCTGGGCCTTGTTTTATGCCTTTTATGTATCAAAAGAGTGTTGACAAAGAAGAAGATCTAGAAAGACCCAAATAATTTTCATCACACACAATGGATTCAGCAGGTTCACCGCTGGCTCTCATCCTGCCAACTCATCTGCTGCAACAATCAGGACATTTGCTCATGGCTGGGAACAGTATGAATATTTTCAAATTAAGTAATGCTCAGGATGAATCAAAATGGAATATCCAGTTTTCAACAAAGCTCTCATAATCACATCACTTAGAATGCCCAGAGGAACTGAAACTAAAATTAAGCAAAAGTACACCCTGAAAATAAGAAGTCACAATATGCCACTGATATCTACAAAATGACTCTTTCACTAAAATTGTACATTCCTTGAAGGGAGGGGGTTTAGCTCTTCAGGACAGCATGTGTTTTGCATACAAAAAAGATATTTAAGCAATCTCTTGGTATTTCCACAGAGAAATGGAAAAACTGCCACCTGAAGCCCTGGGGAACAACTGCCTGGCAGTGTGAACAATACCGAATAGGATGGGCTGACTCAGTACTATATACAGCAACTTCCTCTGTTCCTATCCAGTGAGGTAATTTCAGATTCTAAATCTAGGTTTTGCCCCACAATGCCCCACAGGGTTTAGAATGTTTACAGTGTGCATATTACTGTATTTACTATATATATATTTGTCACCATCCGTCTCGTTAAAAAAGCAACTCTGGGTTAGAATTAGAGATTTCTATATTGCCTAGACAATGGGAGACTGTCTTAACTTCTATACCAAGAGTGTCAATAGACCATAAATTATGACTTATACAACAAAAAATAATATTTAGAATTTATTGGGCTCCACTACATATGTATAGAAAAGGACTGTCAAAAACAGCATTTTGTTGGAGATGTAATAAGGACAATGTAAAAACGTATACTTTAAAGAGGCAATGTCCTATATTTACTAAGTTTTGGGAGAAAGTAGTGGACTATATGATTGCATGACAAAAGCTAAAATTTTCAGAGGATAATATTCTTTTGAATTATATATCTAGTACATGGAACTTGACAACTGGACAACATAAATGGATTCTCCGTGCCCTTACTATGGCCAAAAGACTGATATTAAGACTGATAAAACATTGGAAAAATGACTGATATAACATTGGAAACATAAATGTATGGCCCCATTTAATCAATGGACTGAAGACCTGATTACACTTGCTACTTATGAGCGGATTGCCTATAGACATAGACTTTATATGGACAAGGATAATGAAATATGGGACTCATTTATACAAAATATACTGGATTAAAAAAAACAGGATAGTCATATAACTCTATTAGAAATATATAAGTACTTGAACAACAGTTGTATTGGATAAGCATATATAGAATTGGAACTGTGTACTATTGTAACATTAACTTTTTTGTTGTACTTTTTCACTTTTATTTTAAAAAATACATCTTTATGTATTTTTTCTTTTTTTTTTAATAATAAAAAATAATTTTAAAAAAAGCGACTCTGGGTCATTTTCCATTAGCAACTCTAATGGAAAATGACCCTGAATTTAGGATGATCTTCTTGACCTCACAGGAAGAGTAGACAGAAAAAGGGATTAATAATATATGCAAAAATCCTGCACAATGTTCAATTTTCCCACACTATCAACCAAGGATTGTTAACCAATCCAGTTCCCCTTATGCCTCAAAAAAATGTTATGCATCTGTGTATGAGAGAAAGAGAAAAAGTGAAAGAAAGAGAAAGAATAAAAGAAACTGGTAGATGCATATACATATGAACAAGTATGCATGCCTGCTATGTGGAAAAAGTTAAAATAAGGCCCCCGGCTCTGTAACTGATTCCTTCTCTGCTAGTCTTTGTGTGTGTGTGTGTGTGTGGGGGGGGAGTTATTTCACAGGCAATGAACTTTTTCCTTGTAGCAGGCATGCATACTTGTTCATATGCATACACATCTAGCAGTAACACAGATGCTGCTTATATACACAGAAACATGCTATAGAAGTATGCAAGTATATACAGTCTTCTCCTTCCTTCTAGCAAAAACAGGACAGAGAGCCCATCAGAAGGGTGACTGCATTTTGAGGAGCTGCATTGGAGGAAGCAAGAGAGGGCCATGAGGAAGAGAAGATATAATTAAACAGGGAAGGAAAGAAAAGGAGCCAAACTCAGGCCTTACATGAGTTAAATCAAATCAAATCTTTATTACAGTCAAAGACCAGCATATACATGAGTTAAAATTCACCAGGCAAACAGCCACTCCCCAAGAGCTTTTCCCCAAGCTCTTTTCAGTTTGGAAGAGCTTTTCAAATTTCCACCTCATGATCATTTGTTTACAACATAACCTTCTATTCCTTTTCTCATCAAATGTAAGGTCACTTCCTCCAATCTACTTGGGGGTGGAAGAGGTGGGGGGAAGATGACCCTCTAACCTTAGTATTTTCACAATCAAAATGTCTAGCTGGTTCAGTTATTCAGACCACTCAATGTTCATCAGTAGCTTCAGCCCAATCTTGTAACAAACTAAAAGTTAAGTTAGTATAGTTTCTTCCCATTCTCACTGAGGCTAAAAGACAATGGTTTGGATCAAGCCACTGAAGTAATAGTCTGAGCAGAAGCATATCAGGATCAGAAATTTACCAATTTACAGCCACTTAAATCACCTACCACTAAGCAGTATTAGTGTCCATAGATGAAGAAAAAATCCATTTACAGTATAAGAATCCTAGCACAGGGAGTAATATAGCACATATTATTCCAACTGACAAAAAAGGAAGAAATTCCTATTTAGGCAAATCATGTTTCAAGAATTTCCTATGTACCATGTCAAAAGCCACCTCTATATTTAATGAGTCAACTACTGCTGACTGCAGGATTTCTGAATATAATCAAAATAACAATTTTCTAATATTAACATGCTAGATGAACTTTTATAAATCCAGATTGTACAGGATACATAATTGAAGGTAATATCATTTGGAGTCTACATGCCAGCATAATCTTTAGGCAGACAATTAGACATAAATTATGAGCTATAACTAGGCAACAAGTATACAGCTGTACAGCATATAACTCTATTTGCTAATAAAATGGCACCTACCAGTGCCCCCTGACAACAAATGTGCTTCAGAGTATCTGGCAACTCTCTCAAAGAAATCTGGGGGTATGCAGAGGGCCAAGGGAGGACAGCAACAGGAAGACCCATCCCTGGTGTAGGGCAGTACAGGAAGGGAAGTTTAATGGACAGAGTACAGCACCTGCAGTTATCTTTTTTGCTGTTGTTGTCAATTTTAATCTACTGTACAGCCAGAAATACTGAATGAAATATATTCTCTTCAGTGGAAATAAAAAGCCAGATGAGTTTCTAAGAACTACATAGGAAAGTTAATAGCTCTTCATATTAGTCCAGAATGCAGCAGCCAGACTGCTGGTGGACCAATCCTGCCACTGCAGAATAACTCTGATTTTGAAGCAACTGCAGAGGCTTTCCATTAGCGCTGGGGCCTCATTGCAAGCATCCATTTATTTATAAAACCCTTGTAGTACCAAGCACAGTATCAAGTTACATCAGGCAGTCCCTTGCCAAAGATGACCACCCATCTGATCTAGTCATTGGAGAGGCCCATTTGAGAGACTTTCCTCCTTGGGAGGTTCATAAGACTTGGAGGAGGTGGCAGGCCTTCCCTCGTGGCAGCCTCCATACAGACGATCCCATCTCACATTCTGGATAAAACTTCCCTTTATCATTAAGCCTTTAGCTCCATTTGACTGGCTATAGGTATCCATTTGTGTATTTGTTTGCATATTTTATGTTACTGTTAAATGGGGGGGGGGGTAGTATTATTTTTCTCTCATCTTTTCACATTGCTGTTCACCGCCCAGAGTTGTAAGATTAAGGTGGGTTATATAGTAGGCCTTCAGATTTGAAGAAGACATGCTGTTGTGCAGTTCATCTGTGGACAGAGGTGGCTCTGCAGTCCCAGTCTGGAAGTGCAGAGTCTAGCACAATGGGGGCAATGGAAGCCCATTGTTTTAACAACTGTGGGTGTTATTCTGTGACGCTGCTCACAGTTTTTATCAATTTTTGGCGGCACCTGTCTTCAAACCCAGTGGAGGCTTCATAGCATAGAGCTCGCCAGTGGGTTCTGTCAGCAGCCGCAGCTTCTAGTTCCCTTGGCTGGATGTCACAAGGTCTTTGCAGTGTTTGCATGGTTGACCTCAAGGTCTCTTCCCAGACTCCAGTACACTATAGAGCAACTGGTGAGGCATACGGTGGTCATCCATTCTGACATGTCCCACCTACCATATCTGGGCTCTGATAATCAGGGACTCAATCCTGGTGGACTTCGCATGATCCAAGATCACCAGGTTGAAGACAGTCTTGCCAATGAATGCCAAGGATGGAGTGGAGAGTGCACATGTGAATTTTCTCCAGTTGTTTGATGTACCTTCAGTATAGAGTCCAGGACTCATATCCATATAGGAGGGAAGGGATAACCACAGCTCTGCAGACTTTCAGCTTTGTGGAGATACAGATTTCTGTTGATTGAGCACTCTAGTACACAGCTGCCCCAGTGCCTGGCTGGCCTTGCTGATCATGGAGTCAATTTCTTTGTCCAAAGACACACCACTCGAGATGCAGCTTCCTAAGTATTTGAAACTGTTTACTTTGTCAGCTGGGTGTTGTCAACAGTGATTTCTGGTTCCATGGGATTGGTATTTGGCCCAGGCTGATAAAGTACTTCAGTCTTGTTCAGGCTGATAGTAGGCCAAAGAGCACAGCAGCGTCTGAGAATTTGTTTAGCATCAACCGTAGATCACTGTCTTTCTGCGCCAGGAGCATGCAGTCACCAGCAAAGAGGGTTTCTTGGATGACTATACAGAGGCACTTCGTCCATGTGTTCAAGCAGCGAAGGTCAAAGAGAGAGCTGTCCAATCAGTACCTGATGTATACTCCCTCCTTCAGACCCTGGACAGCACATGGCAACACACAAGCAAAGAACAGATTGAACGAGACTGGGGCTAGCACACAACCCTGTTTTACCCCATTGGAAATGGCAAATGCAGCTGATGTATCACTGTTGTAAAGAACCTGTCCTGTAATTCCATCATGGAGTAGCTGAATGAACTTCATGAATTTCCTTGGGCATCCATAAAGTCTCAGGATGATCCAGAGAGCTTCCCTGTTTACAGTATCAAATGCTTTGTTATGTCAATGAAGACAGAATAAAGAGGCTTCTTCTGCTCGACACACTTGTTCTGGACATGCCTCACGGCAAATATCATGTCAACCGCACTCCACTGTGGCCAAAAGCTACACTGCACCTGTGGGAGGTTCCTTTCCTAGACAGTGACAAGTCTGTTCAGGAGAATGCAGGCAAAGATCTTGTCTGCAATGGACAGCAAGAGATACCCCTGTAGTTTCTGCAGTCTGATTTACCTCCCTTATTTTTGTACAGAGCCACAGCGATGGCATTGCAGAAGTCATTATGCATCTCCTCTGTGGACCAAATGTCTTCCAAGATGTCTTGGAATGCCTGTAAGGCATTTGGGTCTAGTGCTTTGTAGATCTCAGCAGGAATGCCATCCTGTCCTGTTGCTTTGAGTTCATCTGTGAGATCGCTTTCTTGATCTCATCAGTAGAGGCAGGCAGGTCTAGGGCATCTGAGACTGGCAGCTGAGGAAGCTGCTGTAAGACATCATGATCAACTGTGGACAGCCTATTGAGTAGGTTGGAAAAGTGTTCAGCCCAGCAGTTTTTCAGTCCTTCCTGGTCTTTGATCATGCTCGATCCATCAGATGACAGCAGTGGGGAGCATCCTGATTTAGAAGGACCATAAATTGACTTTATGGTGTTGAAGAACTCTCTGGTGGCATGCATGTTTGCATAGCATTCCACTTGCTCAGCCTTTCTCTGCCACCACTCATCCTGCATTTCTTGTTCTGTCTGAACTTCGGACTGCAGATACTTAAACTTGTCTTTGAGACAGATGGATTGTTCTGCCAGTCTGCACAGCCTTGTTCTTCGTCTGGAGGGCTGCTGAAATGGTTTCATGGTTTTCATCAAACCAATCTTGATGTGCCCGGGTTTTCAGTCTGAGTATAGTTGTTGCAGTCTGTGTGATGACATCTTTAAATGCGTCCACTTTTCAGAACAGTAAAGCGGTAAATTGCTGGAGAGTTTTTCATTAAGTACATCTTGGAAATGTTGAACTTGGCCTGGGTCTTGCAGTTTGCCAATGTTGAATGACTACGACAGTCCTTGGTTGCTTACAATGTAGAGGGGCTACATGTAGTTTGAGGAGCAACTGGACCAGCCTGTGATCTGTCCAGCACGCAGCACTTCGCATGGTTCAGGAGATGGTGATGCCTTTAAGGTTGTGCTGATATACTCTGTCATAGTCAAGCAGATGCCAGTGTTTGGACCTGGGATGCATCCAGATAGTTTTGTACTTGTTTGCAAGTCTGTTAGCGATATGCAGGTTGTGCTTGGCACATTTGCTCAGAAGCGGCGGGCCACTGCTATTTGGTTTTCCCACTCCATGTCTCCCAAGGACTCCGTCTCAGTTGTCACAGTCTTTCCCTACCCTAGCACTGAAGTCACCCAGAATGACGAGTTTGTCACTGGCTGGGATTGTTCGAATAATCTGGTCCAGGTCCTTGTAGAAACCTTCCTTGTTTTTGTCTGGATTCATGAGAGTTGGTGCATAGGCACTGACAACAGTGATATACCGGGACTTGCTGAGAGGAAAGGGGAACTTTATAACACGTTCATTTATTCCAGTGGGTAGAGGTGTTCTTCAGCAGAGCAGTTTTGATTGCAAAATCTACTCTGTGTGTCCTGTTGTCAGTCTGTGGTTTCCCTTTCCAAAAGGAAAAAAAGAGGGGTGCTACCCCTCCCTGGTTAACAATCATATTAAATAAATAATAAATTGACATACATACATATGCACACAGACCGTACTACTAGGGAGAGCTTGGAAGAGAAGAGGAAAGAAACAACTCTCTCAATTGACCTTTCTCTCAATAAAATGAATAAACATGCTTTTGAATTGTACTGGTAAGACAAACATCAGGCTGAAATCTCTCCTTGACCATGAGGTTAACTGGATGATTTTGTGCTAGTTGTATTTCTCATTTTAAACTACCCCATACAAATTATACAGGTAAAATGGAGGGCTACATATGCAATGTGCTGAGGAAGTTTGAAGGTGGAGAGATAGATAACAAAATCAGCAAATAACAAATTGCTCTTCCCATCTTCAACAAGCATACAGTTTCTAGCTTAAGCACCATTTTTATAGGAAAAAAAAAATCATGATCCCATAAGATTTGAAAGAAGTCAATAAAGATACCCAGATTGCAATTCTATGCTTCCAAGCATTGAAACAAATCTAACTTTAGAGTAAAAGTGCACTGGAGTACACTGCCAGGATTTAAACATATTACAAAGAGAAATTTATCACAAGGTCTACAATCTGATACTGAAGATAGTAAAAATAGAGTCTGATTCATCACATCACCAAAAGCATATTATTCCTGTAAATTTAAGACGGATTTAAACATACCCAGAGACTGAAGTTGATTCTTCATAACCCATATTATCTTTGTTCAGATTTAGTTTTCAAGACTGAAACAAGTCCCTGTGGAATCAAGAATATACTAAAACTGGGCTTCTCTCCCTTGTAGCTACACAGGAACTTCTACTTTTCACTTGATGAGGGATTAGAAGAATAAAGGAAACATCACACTCTTGACATTCCAGGCATTGCAAGCATACCATGATGGGCAGTTACATCCTTTCATGTGTTTCCCAAGCCAAGGGTCAGCTACAAAATCTGCATTCTTCTAAATAAGAGTAGACGACTAATAATGAGTACTGTAGAAAGATTCATTAGGTATGCATGCTGTCTGGAAACATGCTCCAGGCACAGTTGGACTACAACTGGATACACAGTTAAATTAGTTAAATCTCACTGACTTCACTGAGTTTTATGCATGCTGACATATAACAGCTGCCTTCTATGTACCAGACTTGTACACTATCCAGTCAGATTAGGCCTAGTTCTGTATTTTTAAACTGGATGAAACTTGGAATCATGTGTAAAGCAGCCAAGCTGAAGAATGATAGGACACATGGGGCTGATAAACATATAAAGCAAGGGTTGAAAATTGTGGTCTCCATACTGTGCACCTCAGTTCTGTGTATGTTTTACCCTTTCATAGGGGTTTGATGCAAATAAAAAATAAGGCTGCTATTTCAGCAGCTACAAGCGGGACTAATAATAAGACGTAAAGTACAACTGGTGACTTTTCAAACCACCTCCACTCCATGTCCTGTTTTTTCCCAAATTAGTCAACATTTTGCTGTCACTGAGCATATTTATACCTCTTTAGCTACTTTCAGTTTCCTTTCCAAAAATTGACTAAACTTTTGTAAACTGGGGGATTTCCCTGCAAGTCTGATAGTGTCATTCTGTCTACCCACCATTGGAAACAGCACTCAGTTCTGAGCACTGCAACAGAAAGAAGGAACAATGCTATTTTTTAGTTCAGGATCCAGGGAGCACAATGGGTCTACACTTCAGAGCTCCAGTACTTATTCAGGAGTGAACTCAGCTGAACTAAGAAAAAAAAAAAGTAATGTAGAAAAGGATAGAGGTTTATGAAAAAGAAAATGTTACCTGAAAATAATATCCAGGCTCCAAAATTCATGCAAGTTTTCAGCCAATAGCAGAACTTACAGAAGTATTTCTAAAGCATGACAAATACAGAGCTCATTAATATATGAGAACCCCCAATTTAAGAATTGGCTGGTGGCATCATCTTGAAAGGAGTGTCTGTTAATATTCAAACCACACAGAAATGGGCTAAGAAAGACATACCGTAATTCACAAGGCACAACTTCATCACTAACTTCAAAAAGGAGGCAAAAGCTGAAATAACTGTATCAATCTCCACTTTCTCTTATTTGTAAAATATGTTCTGTTCACAATAACTTACTCTGACAATTACTTGGATTCATCTTTTACTTATTTTACAATAGGCAAGAATATTAAGTGTTTTTCCTAATTTGTCTTAATATATTCCATTTAAATTCATCTTAATATACATTCTTTTACAATCTACTGTGGTTGTTTCCATTTTAAAGTAAGGTGGTTCTGGAAGAAAAAAAGATTGGCTTTCCATTTCCTGCAAGGTGTGTCTGTAAACAAAATGAGATTTATTTCCTGCATTAACCCTGTAAATGAGCCTTTCTCAAAGCAGGGGTCACAAGATAAAGGATGGGAAGGGATGTCAGGAGGTTGCTTTCCTCTGTGAGCAGGTTTACCAGTTCGATGCAAAATCATACTGAGAAGCCTTTTTGCTTTTTTTGAACATGCCACCTTTCCTTTCAAAGGGAATAATCAAAGTTGAAGAGGCAAAAACTTCAATGAAAAACTCTGATCTTCACTCTACAGACAGAATTACAAACAGGAGAAGGGGAAGGGGAAGGGCTGAGATTGGGGAGAGAGCATCAAAAGCAGCAAATTTCACAAGCTACAGTATTTTAGAAGAAGTTCAAGAGAAGCTGATTTAAGGCAAAGAAATACCCTTTTATTTCCCATCTGGCCTTAGTGTATGAAAGTGTCTGTCTTCAAAATAAAATTCAGATTTCAGAATGATGCAAAATCAAGTTAATCTTTCCCATTAAAATGTGATTTTAAATTTTATTGTTTTTTCTTATTTCCAATGAGAGGGTTTTATTTTTATAAAGCTATATGGTTTTATCACTGTTTTGTTTAATATACAAATTAGATGTGGCAAATTTATTTTTTGCCCAACCTTAGCCCCACTGATCTGGGGGGCAGGGGAGGTGGTTGTCACACAAATTCATGTTATCATTTAAAGGGATCATGTGTTTACACAGTTTAAGAAATCCCCTGTATATTTTTCCAAGAGAAGTCTGCTTAGTCCCAGAGGGATATGAGGAGTGCCAAGGGATTGGCAACTGATCTAGTTCTTCCTCTTCCTTTCCTTGAACTACAGCCAATTTGATCTAGCGGTTAAGGCACCAGGGTAGAAACCAGAAGACTGTGAGTTCCAGTCCCGCCTTAGGCATGAAAGCCGGCTGGGTGACTTTGGGCCAGTCCCTCTCTCTCAGCCCAACTCACCTCACAGGGTTGTTGTTGTGGGAAAAATAAGAGGAGGAAGAAGTATTAGGTATGTTTGCCACCTTGAGTTATTTATAAAGGCAGGATAAAAAAAAAAACTTTTAAAAAGCCTATATATGACTGAACATCACATTTTAAAAGAGGTTTTCTCAAAGAAATTGACAAATTCCATGAATAAAGAGAAATACTTCATTCTTATGATTCACAATGACATGATGGAACATAACAATGGCTAAAATAGAAGGCTTCAGATGACATCTTTCAGTCTGCTGGTTGGCTAAGAAAAGCCCAGCCTAGAGCTCCAAATTGTTATTAGGATTTTCCCTAAAATACCCACAAAAACACATTATTAAAGTGAAAGCTACTGTTTTAATTATAGAGGCCTAATTGAATCAGGGATGCCATCAGAAAGGAAATGAGGACACAATTCTACCCCAGTTCTTATGATCTTTTACTTAAAATCTTTTGTGGGGGAAAAAAAAAGTCTGGAATGATGACGCCAGGAATTCATCTGCCAGACCCCGCTTGGTTTTGAAAAAGCTCAGCAGGATCAGATCCTGTTAGTACTCCGATAGGAGAGCGCCAGAAATTCCAGAGCTGTTAGACAAACAGCTTTTGTATTACTGCCAAGTACTGTAAACTTCCGGGAGTTGTCGGTGAAATTACTTGCAAAGCTCTGCCCCAGGAGTTTTTGTTTTACTTCTATTAATTTACACAGGCGCTTATAATTAAATATAGTCTGCTAAATCTATAAGTCTGAACTTCTGAGTAAACACACGAACAGGATCGAACTGTTACGCGGATCCACAAAAGATGGGAAAAAAAACCCGCTTCCCGAGGCCGTCGGGACGGAGAAGAACCAGAAACGAAGCGGTTCCTTTGCTCTCGGCCACAGCCTCAGGAGCTGCTTTGAGTTTTTAAAGCGAAACAAAACAAAGCATCGGGCCCCGCGTTCTCCCCTTTAGAGAACACAGGCCTCGCCTTCCCGGAACATAAAACGCCCTGCGCGTCCGGATGACGCCGAGGACCCTCTTTTTTTCCTATCTTTTTTTTTTTTACAAAAGCCCCCTCTCCTCCACTACAGGACGTACTACCACCGCAATAGCTCTGGTTTAAATGTCGTGGTAAATGGTAAAGTCGTCGTGTTTCCTCCGCTTCTCGAAGGTACTTTTACGCATTAATAAAGTCCCTGTGTTCCACGGAGCCCGCTCTCAGCCACAGCCTTCCAGCGCTGCTCGCTTGGGACGGCACCGCAGCGTTAAGAAGGCCGCACCCTTATTGAATTCAGTGGCGCTTACTTCGGAGAAACCTGGCAACGACTGCGCGGGTCGGGCGCCCCTTTTTTTTAGGCAGAGATGCGTGCGCCACTTGATTCACGGGTCCCCTGAAGCACAGTCGGAGCTAGCTCGTACTTAGTCGCACGGCCACCTCCGAGAAGATGCCGGCTTTTTCGCTTCTCTTCTCGAGCACGGCGGCGAGCACGCCAGCCCACGGACGCCCCGTTCCCCACTCGGCTTCTCAGCCAGCTCTACTCACAGCCCGAGCGCCCTGTCCGCTCTGCACCTCCTTAATATGGTGGCCTCGCCCGGTCAGAGAGCGCCGTCACCCAGCTGTACGCAGCCAGTCCTGAACGGAACTTTCAGTTTGGGAGCCGCCCATCTTAAAGGCCTTGGCGCGCAGTTCCTCAGTAGACCCGAGGAGTGAGGGGTAGGCCGGTACGTTGATCGCAACGCGTTTCTTTTTTAGAGCGCGGAGAGAGATAATTGTATTTGTAATTACAATTTGCGTTGAAGTTTGTTGTTAGTAGTGCGTACCGTGTTCTACAACCGGAATATGTGAATATGCTGCTTCATATCCCCGATAGCTCTAGACCTTTCAGTTTGGGAGAGGGTCGGATAAGCCCAAGCGAAGCTTATTATAACAGGCCTTATGATGATGTTCTAAAGGGAAGCCGTAGCTATTTCTTCAGAATATATATCTCCTGCTTGTGTATATGTCCTGCTTTTTCTATTAGATACCCACAAAAGTTAACACTCTACTTAAAATGTCTTTATGGAATACTTGTATCCCAAACTCCTCCTTAAAAAAGATATTTAAAAGAAACAAAAGTAAAAGTCACCATTTGTGAAACATGCTGTAATAGTACACTACATGCAGTACTTTCTATATTAAGCAGTCTTATTTCAAGCCTTTTAAATTTCCTATATGCTATAATGGGTATTCATTTTCTCAATTATGAAACAAAATTCCGCCAATCCCATAAAACAACAGTTCCCCAATTTATTTTTTTTTAATTTGAATTTTAGCAGAGACTTTCTCAAACAGGCGATGACCAAATTTTAACTTTATCAAACTATTTTTCAAGAAAAAGATTGTTCAGATACTTCCATTGTTAATTTTTGTGGTAATTATTTCTGATGGTATAGCTTTTAATACATAGTAAACTGTAACAAATGTTTATGAGCCACCTGAAAAAACAATTTTGGCTTTTGATTATAATATAAAACATATTTCAGATAAAAGCTAGCATAAAGTAGAAATTCTGCCGGAAAAAAAGCAAAAGCAAAATTAGTCTTTACCTGTTTTAATTTTGCTCCACCTTAAAAATTTGAAAGTCTTGTTATTACCTCACTTGCTCAAAAAACAGTTTTGGAATTATGTTCACCCAATTCTCCTGCCAGTATGCTACTGATGGTGATTGTAAAATGTTCACCCAAATTAGAAATCCTCACAGAAGCAGGTATAAAAATTGGTAAGGGAAACCTACTTTGGAAGTAGTAAATTTTAATCTGTTTAGAAGTTTTATGCATGCTTTTCCTTATAAAGAGAAAAAAATAATTGTTGAGAAAAGTTGAGAAGGAAATCAGCTCCTGTTCTTACAGTCTTTGTGTACTTACAGATATTTATAGAAGTTTTGACTAATGAATGCATTTCTTTAAAAAATCACTGTCATTGACTTCAAGATGGTGGTTCTTATTATGGCTAATACATTTTTTCTCAAGGCCTTAACAGAGGCCAAGATAATAGTCACTACACTGGTTAATCAACTTGCCACTGCATGAAATGGCCAACAGCTGGACAAAGCATTCAATACAGAATTACTTTTCCAGGTTTTGTTTTTCTACCATAGCATTGTTTGTGATTTGCACTGAATAATAATTTCAGTTACTAGTATGCAGTTCCCCTTCATGGATCACTGCCTTGTCGTGGCGAAGGGGCTTGTGTAACTCAGTGAAGCCATGAGCTATACCGTGCAGGGCCACCCAAGACGGACAGGTCATGACAGAGAGTTCTGACAAAATGTGGTCCACTGGAGAAGGAAACGGCAACCCACTCCAGTATCCTTGCCAAGAAAACCCCATGGACAATGTTAAAAGGCTAAAAGATATGACGCCAGAAGATGAGCCCCTCAGGTCGGAAGGTGTCCAATATGCTACTGGGGAAGAGCGGAGGGCAATTCCAAGTAGCTCCAGAAAGAGTGAAGCGGCTGGGCCAAAGCCAAAAGGACGTTCAGCTGTGGATGTATCTGGAAGCGAAAAGAAGGTCCGATGCTGTAAAGAACAATATTGTATAGGTATGTGGAATGTAACATCCATGAACCAAGGCAAGCTGGATGTGGTCAAACATGAGATGACAAGATTGAACGTCGACATCTTGGGAATCAGCGAATTGAAATGGACGGGAATGGGTGAATTTAATTCAGGTGACCATTATATCTACTACTGTGGGCAAGAAACCCTTAGAAGAAATGGAGTTGCACTCATAGTCAATAAGAGAGTGGGAAAGGCAGTAATGGGGTACAACCTCAAAAATGACAGAATGATCTCAGTGCGTATCCAAGGAAAACCATTCAACATCACGGTAATCCAAGTCTATGCCCCAACCACTGATGCCGAAGAAGCTGAAGTTGACCGGTTCTATGAAGACCTACAAGACCTTCTAGAACTAGCACCAAAAAAAGATGTCCTTTTCATCATAGGGGATTGGAATGCTAAAGTAGGAAGTCAAGGAGTAATCGGAATAACAGGCAAGTTTGGCCTTGGAGTACAAAATGAAGCAGGGCAAAGGCTAATAGAGTTCTGTCAAGAGAACAAGCTAGTCATAGCAAACACTCTTTTCCAACAACACAAGAGACGACTCTACACATGGACATCACCAAATGGTCAATACCGAAACCAGATTGATTACATACTTTGCAGCCAAAGATGGAGAAGCTCTATACAGATGGCAAAAACAAGACCAGGAGCTGACTGTGGCTCAGATCATGAGCTTCTTACTGCAAAATTTAGGCTTAAATTGAGGAATGTAGGGAAAACCACTAGACCACTCAGGTATGACTTAGATCATATTCCATGTGAGTACACAGTGAAGGTGATGAATAGATTTAGAGGATTAGATTTGGTAGACAGAGTGCCTGAAGAACTATGGACGGAGGTCTGTAACATTGTACAAGAGGCAGCAACTAAAACCATCCCAAAGAAAAAGAAATGCAAGAAAGCAAAATGGCTGTCTGATGAGGCTTTACAAATAGCTGTGGAAAGAAGGAATGCGAAAAGCAAGGGTGAAAGGGAAAGATATAAGCAACTGAATGCAGATTTCCAGAGAATAGCAAGGAGAGATAAGAAGGCCTTCTTCAATGAACAATGCAAAGAAATTGAAGAAAACAATAGAATGGGGAAGACTAGAGATCTCTTCAAGAAAATTGGAGATATCAAAGGAACGTTTAGTGCAAAGATGGGCATGATAAAGGACAAAAAAGGCAGGGACCTAACAGAAGCAGAAGAGATTAAGAAGAGGTGGCAAGAATACACAGAAGAACTATACAAGAAAGATCTTAATGTCCCTGATGTCCATGCTGGTGTGGTCACTGACCCTGAGCCAGACATCCTAGAGAGTGAAGTCAAGTGGGCCTTAGGAAGCATTGCTAACAACAAAGCTAGTGGAGATGACAGTATTCCAGCTGAGTTATTTAAAATACTAAAAGACGATGCTGTTAAAGTGCTGCACTCAATATGCCAGCAAGTTTGGAAAACGCAACAGTGGCCACGGGATTGGAAAAGGTCAGTTTACGTTCCAATTCCAAAGAAGGGCAATGCCAAAGAATGCTCAAACTATCGCACAATTGCACTCATTTCACATGCTAGCAAGGTTATGCTCAAAATCCTACAAGCTAGACTTCAGCAGTACGTGAACCGAGAACTACCGGATGTACAAGCTGGGTTTCGAAGAGGCAGAGGAACTAGAGATCAAATTGCCAACATTCGCTGGATCATGGAGAAAGCACGAGAATTCCAGAAAAACATCTACTTCTGCTTCATTGACTATGCAAAAGCCTTTGATTGTGTGGATCACAACAAACTGTGGCAAATTCTTAAAGAGATGGGGATACCAGACCACCTTACCTGTCTCCTGAGAAATCTGTATGCGGGCCAAGAAGCAACAGTTAGAACCGGTCATGGAACAACCGATGACATGGAACAATTGGTTCAAAATAGGGAAAGGAGTACGACAAGGCTGTATACTGTCACCCTGCTTATTTAACCTATATGCAGAGTACATCATGAGAAATGCCAGGCTGGAAGAATCACAAGCCGGAATTAAGATTGCAGGGAGAAACATCAATAACCTCAGATATGCAGACGATACCACCCTAATGGCAGAAAGCGAAGAAGAACTAAAGAGCCTCTTGATGAGGGTGAAAGAGGAGAGTGCGAAAGCTGGCTTGAAACTCAACATTAAAAAAACTAAGATCATGGCATCTGGACCCATCAATCCCTGGCAAATAGAAGGGGTAGAAATGGAAGCAGTAACAGACTTCATTTATTTGGGCTCCAAGATCACTGCAGACGGAGACTGCAGCCATGAAATTAAAAGACGCTTGCTCCTTGGGAGGAAAGCTACGGCAAACCTAGATAGCATATTAAAAAGCAGAGACGTCACCTTGCCGACAAAGATCCGCATAGTCAAAGCTATGGTTTTTCCAGTAGTAATGTATGGCTGTGAGAGCTGGACCATAAAGAAGGCTGAACGCCGAAGAATTGATGCCTTTGAACTGTGGTGCTGGAGAAGACTCTTAAGAGTCCCCTGGACTGCTAGGAGGTCAAACCAGTCAATCTTAAAGGAAATCAACTCTGATTGCTCCTTGGAAGGATTGATAATGAAGCTCAAGCTCAGATACTTTGGTCACCTAATGCGAAGAGAGGACTCTTTGGAAAAGACCCTGATGGTGGGAAAGATGGAAGGCAAAAGGAGAAGAGGATGGCAGAGGATGAGATGGCTAGATAGCATCACTGAAGCAATGAGCATGAAATTGAGCAAACTCCGGGAGGCAGTGAAAGATAGGAAGGCCTGGCGCAATATGGTTCATGGGGTCACGAGGAGTTGGACACAACTTAACGACTGAACAACAAAAAGTATGCAGTTAGCTCTTGCTTATTATTTTGTGTTTTTTGTTTGTTTGTGCTGAGGAGAAGACTGCTCCAACAGTGGCAAACTTTTATTCTTGGGGGAGGGGAGCATTAATTAGATTAAGTTGGCAAATATCATGGTTTCCTTAGAGGAAGATGTGACTCTGGCAGACTGCCAACCTGTTTTGGGAAAGCAGAATTGCTCTCAGCTGACGGCAAATACTTCTGCTAATGAATACAATCCCACATTATTGTCAACCACTCTGATAGAGATGACTTGTCAACTTATCTTGGCCAAATGCCAGGTCCTAACTAGGAGAAAGTTGAAAAGAACTGAGCAAAGATGATCCCTGTGCTTTTTAGAAAGAGACCTTAGGCTGAGGTGGGATTTGATATCATATGAAAGGAATCAGATAAACCAGCTTTGATGCTAACAACCGTTCTCATCCTTTGACAGGCATATAGCTTCTCTTAAACTCCTGGACCCTTGGACTTACTTGTTTTGACAGTTTACCTTGTATTTGTGTCCAACTCTTACTTCTAGGACTGGCCTTCGTGATTTACTAGTTTTAATCTTTTTAAAGTTTACCTTGCAGTCATGTTATCTATTTCCTTGGTTCTCTATTCAATCTGACTTTTAACAGGAGATTGACTTTTTCAACAAATCACTTAGTCTTGCCAGAACAGCAAGTATGAAGACTTACACTTACAGAAGTCATGTTAGTTCCTTTTCAAAAACACAAGTTTTTTCCTTATTATCTGATTATTGTGTGTTTCTTAATATTTTTACCATTTTATCCAAAACAGGTATTAAAGCTAACTGGCCTATATCCTGGGTCCCTTCCTCAAATCTCTTTTTTAAAAAGTGAAAGTGCTTTGGCTACTTTCAAATCCTAAGGGATAGATGCCAACCTTAAAGAAAGTCAGCATTTTCATGTTTTTTCTTTTCAAATTCAAATATGACTTAAGTTTGGGTATCTTTCATCAATCAATTTATCTTTAGTTTCAGCATTTGGCAACAGTAGATCTAGCAGCTAATGGGGGAAAAAATTATTCAAAATCCTAACAGAGATACAATTGCATATAGTAAAAGGGTTAGAAATAAATTTTGATAAGATCATGTTAATCAGCAGAGTTACAAAAATGGCTTTAAGAAGCTTACCAACTTCTTATCAATCAGGTGAATTTAGATATTTAGAAGTAACTATTTAAAAGTTTTAACATCATTTCAAGAAAGATTATAATCTGCCCTAAATCAAAATGGCAACATCTGATATAAATCTGCTTAAAATGATCTGATCCAGGTGCCTGATGGATCTGGGTGCTGTTCTGAATATACTTGGGCATATTACCTGATTTGTTCCCCCCTCTTCCTGCTTGCCCCCATTGGCTCTATTTTGCAGATGTCCCAATACAGGTAGTCCTCACTTATCAACTGCAGTCGGGACCAGCAACTCCGTTGGTAAGTGATGCAGTCATAAAGTGAAAAGTCACATGACTGCACCCGACTTGTCAGTTCTTCAGTTCCAGCTGCAATCGTTAAGTGAATCACTGCAGGTTGTTAAGCACAATGTCACATGACCGTGACTTCCTGCCGGCTTCCCCATTGACTGCTTGTTAAAAACCAGCTGTGAAGGTCACAAATGGGGATTATGTGACCACAGGATGCTGCAACCATTATAGATGTGCACTGGTTGCCAAGTGCCTGAATCATGATCACATGATTATGGGGACACTGCAATGGCTGCAACTTTGAGGACTGGTTGTACGTCTCCTTTTTCAGCACCATCATAACTTCAGTCACTGAACAAGTGGTCAGTAATCTGTACTTTGGTCAAGGCTAAGAGGCCAAAGATAAAGACCTAAGGGTAACCTTTTCAAGCAGGCATGACCTAAGGTTGTTCAAACATTATTTCACATTAGATTGTGAATTTTAGCAAGGTAATGGCACTTCTAAGGAAAAGATATGGCTTGAGGGCAAGAAGTAGTCATCAAGTAAGATCAATGCTGATTTGAATCTTCTTTTTTAAGCCAAAAGGGAAGGATAATTTAACATAAAAAATAAATACGAGATAATTTTTCTGATGTTGAATGTGAAAGAAAGGAACTAAAATTTAAGACTATGGTACAAACTACAATTACCAGAGTTCAAGTTTGCCTGCTACTGTTGATAAATCTAATCCAGTATTGGGATAATCTAATATTTGCATGCTATGTTGCAAACTCTGAATGTTTCATCTTTTAGTTTTAGATTTTTCTGCTCTCTTCATAGCTACACCATTTAATCCATTGCTTCCCCTACATTTCTTTGAACTCCTTCTCTTTATCTGTCTCATTGAATACATTACATTACCCCCAGTTAACCACTTGTAATGACTGAATACCAAGGAAGTGTTTGCCTTGAATGCCATGACTGTCAAATATTATTGAAAGTAGTAGTAGTTATTATTTTGGACTTCCAGAAGACCTAAGCCTATTCGATAACCTATAGTATTCAAGGTCCTGACAGAACTGGTGCTAAAGGAGGCCACAGTTCTTAACAGGCAATATCTCACATCATTGGTTGGCACATTTGTCCATGCCCAGCTAATCTGTTGATTTCAGATCAACAGCCTGGGCAGTTTACCCTATTGCTCCTAAACATCCTCTTTAGTCTCTCAGAGCTAAATCAGGCTGTTGGTTTCCTAGGGAAGAAAGAGTAATGGTGGATGGGATGTCAACTGGAGTACAAGCAGAACTGTTGGGAAGGATCTGATTATGTAGTGAGGCCTAGCCCAAGGAACTCCAAGAGACAATGCAAGGATGCTCTACCAAGATGCTGGAGGGAGCTAAAACCTAATCCTAAGTGGCTCACTGCGAGCAATTTTCATTCTTTTTAGACACAATCAATTGGATCCATCCTGACCTGTACTCCAGCCGCCTGGCTCATATCTACAGATTGCCTGCCTACAAGTAGACTTTAATGTGCTGGACTTGGCAATGGGAATGATTGAAATCAAGCTTCTGGTCTAGATCAAATTGCCTTCTCTCAACCTAACTTACTTCAGGGTGGTGTTAATGGGGTAAAACTGAGGGAGGGTGGATCTAGCCACATCCATGTATTTTACTCTAAAATTACTCTAAAAGTGTACAAAAAAGGATGTGATACAAATGCAAATTTTAATAATAGTTATTACATCCATTTGGAACAAGGGATGGGGGGCCTGATGCGTGGGAGTCATTATGTTTAATTTGGGGTTATAGGTGGTCTAGTTGTCCTAACAGAACAGAAAAAATATTAGGACAAAAATAACCAAATGGCAGGTTTATTGTGCTTTTCTACAGTCTATCCATTTTGTTTAGTAATAATTGACTGTTTTGATGTATATCCACACTTCCTCCCATAATAGTGGTGGAAAGAGACTACACAGACATTCTTGTTGAAGAACTTTAATGTGCTCCTTCCCACAAGAAGTTAGACTATACTACTGATTCAAAACTTAAAAGAGACAAACAAATCTTCAGTGATGTCCACTACCTTTTTCTGGAGGGAAAAATGTATATTCAACTGCAAGTGCTACTACAAAGGCGGCAAACCCCCATTTGAATCCTCTGGTGACTGTTTCCAGGAAAGTGCTTGGTTTTGCAAAGCCACCTGTGAATCTCCATGCTTCATTGCTAGTGAAAAAATAGATATAAGATGAAAAATTACACAATTTTGCAACTTTACTTTTTAGCCCACAGTTTAAATTACACATAGTATTTTCAATTCAGAATTAAGTATCCCTAAAAATTAAGTAAATTATTCAAACTTCATATACCCGTTTTCTATCTAGATTCACCATCACCAAGCCAAAAAGCCTCTCCAGAAGTTAATTGATTACTGGGACAACACAGGATGGAGTATATGTTGACAGATGAGGGAGGGGGAATTGCCCCCAATAGTCTTGCATCTTAGAATAAACTATATTCAAAGAAAAAATATACAGTATTCCTTATTTCCCCTCTAAAAGCAATTACCCCTTTCTCCATGTTCTGTAACACCTGATGCTATTATTTATAGCTTGGGGCCTCTAATCAGAATCCTCATAGCTGTATGTATTCAAATTGAATATTCTTCAAAGTACACACTGTACAAATTTAGGCAAACACATAAATAGGTGTTTGCCTAAATTTGTACAGTGCATTTTATTTTATTTATATATCAAATCTGTCACCACCCATCTCGTTAAAAAGTGACTCTGAGCAGTTTACAGAGAAGATAAAATCAATTAAAATACAATATAAAAACAGTATTAAATAAATAATAAATACATTCCAAGAATTGATGGAATTGATGAGTAGCTCAGGGAGCATAATCAGGATGCCAGCTGTTTAAGGGTATGAGATTTCTGAAGAACTGAATCAGCTTCATATAGGGAAATCTTATGTAAGAATGTCCTCACAAATCTTAGTTATCAGCTTTTACGTTTCTATTCTAAACTTTCAGAGTCAAGCTACTTGGTATTTCCTAATACAGGACAAAAATGGTTGGAAAACAAGATGTTTTGGCCTATCTGGAATGGGAAGTTTGTTTGTTTGGTTTCACAAAATATGATTTGTGGTTGACTTGAACAAAGGAAGGATTACATTTATGCCAAATCTTACCGAAGCCATGGATCCTTGAGACCAAGCTTAGCCAACCTTTCCTGGACATCTTGCAAGGGGGTGCCTTGTATTTTCCATTGCCTATAATCAGGAAGCTCACCGTTCCCATGATCATGGCCCATATTCCTTAGAAAAGATTTGTAAAAGTAAAGCTCACAAAATGTATAGTGCTTGCTCATTTTGAATATTGCAAAATCAACATTGTGGAGCCCTTGGTACTCTCTGAGCTTGTTGTTTGCTTGCAGATGTTTCATTACCCAACTAGAGAATATCATCAGTGCGAGTGAGTGTGGGGCTTGCTCCCTGTTTATATGCAGTAGCTTGCCCTGTCAGTGTTGGTGGGGGTGTGGTTTTCTCCTTGGTATGTCCTTGATTAGGGTACTGTTTGTCTGGTATTAATCCCTGCTTATCTGGGTGTTGGCTGCTTGAAGGGATGTGTTCTGGTCTTTTTGTTTCCTTCTTAGCTTTCTGTGGTCTCTTCTGAATGGTGTGTAAATATGTTTTTTTTTCTATGTGTCTATTGATGGCTGATTTGTCTGAATGCCAAGCTTCCAGGAATTCTCTAGTGAAAGAATCCATGGCAGCAGTACTACACAACACACCTGACCTAGCCAAATACACTAAGACCGAAATACCCAGAATCATGGACCTCATCAACCACTGCCTCACTACCTACTTTCAGTTTGATGGACAGATATACCAACAAATCAGAAGAACATCCATGGGATCACCACTCTCAGGACTCATAGCAGAGATTGTAATGCAGCATCTAGAAACTATAGCATTCTCACACATAAAACCAAAAATATGGATCTGGTACGTAGACAACACCATCATAATAAAAAAGGAGCAACTAGGTAAGACACAAAAAACAGTCGACAACATCTTCAAAGGAATAAAACTCTCAAGGGAAGAAGAAAACAACAATATGCTACCCTTCTTGGATATCCTTATCAGCAGAGGAAACAATGGCAAATTAGAAATGCAAGTCTATTGAAAAACAACCCACGCTAACCAAGTGTTCCATTACCAAAGTAACAACCCAACCTCACACAAGAGGAGCTGTGTAAGAACATTATTCAGATGAGTACAAATGCACTGCAGCAACCCAGAACACCAGAAAAAGGAAACAGACTGCCTATACAACATCTTCCAACAAAATGGATACCCACGCACTTTATCAAAAGGTGCCTGACCACTCAACCCACTACAGCACAACCAACATAAGCTATCAAAAGGATAAAACTACCATACATCAAAAACATCTCAGAAACAACCAACAGACTATTACAACCACACAACATCACTGTAGCACACAAACCAACTAAAGCCCTCCAAAACATCTTTAATAAACCAAAAGGCCCAGTAGCCCAAGAAAAAAAGAAACCCAAGTTCATCGGAAAAACAACCCACACTAATCAAGTACTCCATTACCATACACTGCCATACATCAGAAACGTCTCAGAAACCACCAACAGACTATTACAACCATATGGCATCTCTGTAGCACATAAACCAACAAAATCACTCCAAAATACCCTAAGTAAACCAAAAGACCCAGTAGCCCAAGAAGAAAAAGCAGGGGTCATCTACAACATACAGTGTAGGACTGTAACAAACACTACGTAGGACAGACAGGCAGAAGACTAGCAGAGCCCATCCACGAGCACCAACTAGCAGTCAGAAGACATGATGAAAACTCCTTAATCTCACAACACATGGACAGACTCAACCATAGTTTTAACTGGGAAACACTCAGCATTTTAGACCAAGCTAAATCCAAATATGCAAGAGAATTCTTGGAAGCCTGGTATTCAGACAAGGCAGCAATTAACAGACACATAGAGATAAACAGTATCTACATACTATTCAAAAGAGACAAAAGACTAGAAGATCACCTCACCAGCAATCAGTTACCAGCAATCATCACCCAGTTAAGCAAAGGTCACCACCAGGCACACAATCAAGCAGCAAACATATGCTAATCAAAGAACTACCAAAGGAACAAACAGTACCCCCACCCTTACCAGCACTGGCAAGGCAGGCCACAGCACATAAATAGAGAGCAAACCCCATCCCATTTTAGCACTGAAGATGTTACCTAGCCGGGTAATGAAACGTTTGCAAGAAAAGAACCAAGCTCAGAGAACCCCAAGGACTCCACAGTTCAACCCTGAGCTATAGATATTCACCTCTATCGATACTGTTTTATTTTGTCCTAAGAAGGAAAAGGAAAAAAATACTCTATTTGCACTAGTTATATGCAACAATCTAATTTGGTTAATAGCCTCTGTTAAATGGACAGGCAAGGTAATATTGCTTCTGTTTCTACCGTTTTTGCAGGCATAGTTTTTTATTCACATCATCTGATTAATCCAACTGTCTTCTTCACTGAAAATAATTGCATCGATTATACAAGTAGTTTTTTCTTGTTTTTGGAAAAATACTTTCCCCCAAGTCAGTCAATCAATCAATCAATCAATCAATCAAAATCCCTTGTTACAATCATTGACCAGAATTTTATATAGTTTCATGACAAGAATCACTAGGCATAAAGGGAAGTGAAATAAAAATTATTAAACAAATTCTACATTAAGATAAAACAAGCAAAATACAAAATAGGTGCAAATACTTTAAGACTAAATATATTAAGAGGAATCTAAAATTATTACTATTGTATTATATTACTTTTATTATATAAAAATAGTTATATTTATATATATAATTATAATTAAATTACTATTATACTAGGCATAAAAATACCTACTAAAACATTCAAATCCTATACTAAATTACTACTGTAACTTAGTTTGTTGCAATTAGAGATGAATAAAGGGGAAAAAAACCCCACTGGTTCCTATCTCCCTACAGTTTTTGCTCCTCCCTGCACTGGCACCATATCTGGTATGTTGCCAGCCCAATTTTCCTTTTTGCCACATAATTTTAGAGTTTTTGTCTGCAAGCATATAGCTTATGTAAAAATTCTCTGACACACCTTGGACTTTTTATATTATGGAGGCTATCACTGATTTTGGATATCTCTGTAAAGAAGAAAGTACAAAGGAACATAAGACAGTATTTGTAATGCATCTCCTCCACAAAAGCTGGGTCTCTTTTTCAGGACAGCTTTTTGTATCTGCCTTCCAGAACTGCTGAAAGGAATATAATGATCTTCTTTTATTGCAATTTAACTACACCTGGTGCTTCCCAAAGAAGAGGGATAAAGATCAAAGTTCCATCTTTAGCCTTACTCAAGAAGAATCCCTAAACAAAAATATTTATGTTCAATTTATGTTTTGCTTAATTTCCAAGAAAAAAAGTTCATATCTCATTCATTCTTTATATCCTGTGGAGCAACCACTGTGAGTTCATGTCATTATTTTTCACAACTTTACTTAATTTAAGGAATCAATAAAAACTATAGGGAAAGAGGCATAGTGACAAAAGGCCACATTTAATTTTGTTGGTCTCTGAGCCACAACTGGCAGGATAATGATGCAAAGCAATAGGATCACATCATGCACCGGATGGGGGTAGATTTTTCTATTTTGTTTGGTTTTTCAAGAAACCTGTAGTGGAGGGGGGAGAGAGAGCACTTATATTATGCTACTCTAAAACAATTGTTCATTGTATTTTCCAATTTAAAATGTTGGGAGGTGTCATTTGATTGGTGAAAACACAATCTTACCACTACAATTAATATGACAATGGAATAGGAGAAAACAAGATGGAGTATGCACCACCTGAGGCTTCTAGAAATTTTTTATTTCAACTTTTATCAGCCTTATCCAGCCAAACCAATAGCAAGGGACTGCAGGAGCATCTGCACTCCTGTCCCTAAGCTACAGGGTCTCATGAAAACTATATTCCAATTTCTTACTTAGCTATAATGCTAAGGTTACAATTAAGGGACTGGTCTTTTTTATGACTCCACTCTCCATATAGGAATATTTCATATATTCCTTTCCTCAGTATTTCCTAACAAGGAGTACCTACTATATAAGACCAAGGGAAAGGCACCATGCCCACAACTTTTAGTGTTACAAGCAGGCATGCTTTGTTGTTTCTAAATATCTAATATACTGTACTGGGGGATTTTAATTTAATTTATATTTTATTATATCCAGGATTCTAAGTAAGTCAATGCAGTATACATTACTCTGCCTCCATTTTATTCTACCAATATTTTGTAAGGTTGGTTATCTTAACAATAACCTGTAACATTGGTTAAGAGATAATGGCTGACTTAAAGTCACCTTTATAAAGTTATTTTATAAAGCTATAAAATTCAGCTTTATAGCTGAACAGAATCTTTCCTATGTGGCACTCTATAAGGAATCTTATTCTGGGATGTCTGAGTTTTATAGATCAAAAACCAGCATGTAAAATTAGCATAGATTTTCAAAGAGCAACATACTTGTAATTTCTTATCTTCAAAAAGTGGCATATGGCAAAACTGAGCCAGGATTCAGGAATTTATCACAGGAACTCTAGAAAGTTAAAAACTTGCTTTTCAGTAATCCCCCTCTTCTCTGTAAGCAGCCTGTCACAAACAATAACTCTTCTTTGTCACAAAAGAGCTATTTTTAAAGGGACTATTGCAGGAAAGAAATAGGAAACTTAACATTCCTTCCATGTCCTTTCATTGATGCATCTCTGGATACAAACAATTTCAGCTTAATCTAGAATAGTAAGAATTTCAGAATAATTTTAGATAAACATTTTCTAGTTGTCCATTTTTGTTTAATAGAAGCAGTTTTTTCCTCTTGATCTACTAGCTGTTCTGTAATGTTCTTTCTCCCCCTACATAGAAAGTGCAGTTCTTCTACAAAATAGCCATTGCATTGGCTATCAAAGCTTCACCCCTATAAAAGCAATTCTCACTTTAGGAATGCAAACACAATTTTAGCTGTTGAAGATTTAACTATGAGGCTTAGATTAGTTGCTTTTACTGCAGAGACAAAATAAGGTCTTATAATGACAAAGCTAGATTTTTGCAGAATTTAGGAATGTAGCTATATTTATATAGCAGCTCCAAGCTTTAAATCTTGCATCTTTTTCTCTTTTCTTATATGGTGACAAGATGTCATGCCACCCATTCCTCCATCTTGGATGTTGAGAGAACTTGCACAGTGTTTTGTCTGGTCTCAGGCTTTTTACTTGTCATCTTCAGCTATTTTTGCATCAAAATGGTTGGACCACTAACATCAATATGCATAGGTTAAAGCTAATGATGTATCACAGCAATGCAATTTCTCATCACCCAATTTTGTGATAAAAAAAGCATTCCCATATCTTTGAGTTAGGTAATGGATGTTCCTGTACAACATATGTGTTTCCAATGCCAATGAATGTGTACATTTCCATTGCCATTTAAGAGAAATTAAGTCAACAAATGCTGCATTAAAAACAGCATTTAAAACAAGTAAGCAACCACTGCTGTATTTGTCAACATAAACTTAACTTAGATGCATAATTGTACAAAATTTCTAAGTCTTTAAAAGGCCGACTAAATGCCCACACAGCTTTATGCCCCAATACACGAGTTACAGAGCATTATAACCTTGCCTTTCTGCAAGTGTTATCCTGTGGAGCCTGATCAATCTGTCTGGAAAATCGGTTTATTAAAAGCGCACCAGGCGCTAGAATAATCTATTTGCTTTTAGCGATATAGTCAGTAACCATTCACGAAGAGAGAAAACTGCAGTTACTTATTCCTTCAAAGGCGTCACGCATTTTATCCATGACACCCTTAGGACAGATGAAACCTTTCTAACAGAAACAGGTATTTATGAAAAGAAAAGATGGAAATTTGGGACTGGGACGAGAAAGGGACGTACATCCAAAATAGCCATACCTGGTACTCAGCGACCCTTCTTCAGAATGTCAAGGAACCGAAGCGGAAGCGGAAACTGGTCCAGTTCGACGCCACTGATCTGCCCGGAAAAGTGAAGCCGCTTGAGGAGGTTCCGTAGGAAAGTTCTTCCTGGCTTTACTCCCCCCGCCCCTTCGCGCGGACTCCGACCGGCGACGCGGTTCCCAGCTGGCCGTAAGAACTCTTTCCCTCCTTTTCCCTCCCCCATATATGTTTTCTCACGGGCGCGCGCAATCGGAGGGGGAGGAAAGGAAGCCAATGAAGGTTGTCATTGTTAGGGGCGGGCCGCTGTCCAATGGGCGGGCGCCTTCTTTCGTTGCCGTGCGTGCTGACGGGCCGGAGGCGGCTGGAGGGGGAGGGATTAGCGGCAGCGCCGGTACCAATGGTGGTGAGGGCTGCGGTGAAGAGGCGCTCCTGAGTTAGCGCCAGGCTATCTGCCGTCGTGAGCAGAGGAAGGACGTCGGTAGGTAATCGCCTCCCGCTCTCCCCGCGCTGTCGATAGAAAGGATGGGGCGACTCACAGGCACCTGAAGTGCCGCCGCTCCCTCGCTGGACCCACGGGCTGCAGGGACAGCTGTCCTTTGCACCCTGGGACAGGGAGCCCCCGATGGGCACTTGTCGCTTTTCCCTGGCCGGCTCGGGTTCCCCTCCTCGCCCTTCCTGCTTCCCCGGTCCTCCTGGGCGATCATTGTGCTGCCTTTCTTCTTCCGTCCCCGCCAGAGCCAGCAGGTAACCACTATCCTTTCCGTCTCCTCCATGCAATCCTTGGATGTGACGAAGCTTTTCGTCCTGTTTCTTCTCCTCCTCGGTCTTCTGCCAAGGCCGGTTGCGTTCCTCTTTTCCGTATACACTGCTAGCATAAGTCCTGGTCCAGCGCCCGCCGACCCTGCCGCTTTTCCTCGGAGCTTTCATTTCCGGATAAATTACGTTAATCTCATAACCGTTTTCTGTTCATAAAGTGGCGTTTTATTTTCCTAAGAGAATGAGGCCTCCTTGCTTTACAATTACAGGTTCTGCGAAGGAGTAGCAGTACACTTTCTTCTTACTTCTCAAAATAAAAAGTAAGCTATCTTTCCAGGCAGAGCTTTGTTTTGATCTGGGCTGAACTCATCCCTGAGATGTTTAGCAGTCTCCTTTTCTAACCTAAGTGAAGTCCCTCTAACTAACATTTCTTTCTACATTGATTGCTTCCTGGGAATTGTTGCCTTAATATCATAAGATGAAGAACGCAGTATGAATAAGTCTGATAAGGAGAGGTTATGTAATGTCATAGCTACATTGCTTATACAAACATTCTCTTAGTAGATTGACTCTTAGGTAAGCAAATGGACATATTACCTACAGGTAAAAACACCCTCCAGCATGTATTTGTTACTGCTGCTTCAATTTCACAACTTACATAACTAAAAGAGAAAAACCTATATATCCACATTACCGTGTTTATTTATTTAGTGTCATAGGTTTGATTGGTGGGCTTTCAGAATGGCAATTTCTTTTTTCATGGGGAGCAGGAACTTCCATTCTGTAAGTCACCAGGGGGAGGTAAGTGAAAGTCAGTATTTAAGTAAGGGCATTAATTTATTAATTACATTTTTATTCTCTCAAGTTATTGCTTACAGCATTCAGAGTGTCTGCTAAAGAACATACAGATTTACAAGTCATATGCCACTAAGCTGGCGTAGTTATTGATGTATCTATGATATGTTATCTGTACCATTCTGGTGGTAATTAAAAACATTTGTATACATATTCTTTGCTTCCTGGTTCAGCTGAAAGTGTTAAGTATTGTTTTACTTATTTATGTTATATTTGTTTGTTTGTTTGTTGATTTATATAGCTGCCTATCTCACATATGTGATTCTGGGTGGCTTACAGAGTTAAAAATGCACATGCGCGTGCACACACACACACACACACACAAACCCACAGAAAAATAACCAAAATCATAACAACAAAAGACCATTAAAACATTAAAACAATAAAAACTATTAAACCCATTTAAAAAAAACCCATAATGTGGGGGAGAGTGCAGTCAATCTCACTAATAGTATAGCCATTTTGCAGGCTCTACACCACCACTGCGAGATCCCCAGACCAGATAGCAAAGCCATGTCTTCAGGCCCTTCTGGAAGGCCAGTAAGGTTGAGACCAGTCTGACCTTAGGGAGAGTGATCGATATTTTTATGTATCTTGGGGAAGATTAGGATAATAATTAGTTATAGGAGAAAAAAATAATTTTCATCATTTTTGTGTTAAAGCATCTTATCCAAAAGAAGCTTCCATTTATTACAGTATTTTAATCAGTTCTTAGAAATAGGAGGCTTAAGATAATTAAGCTCTTAATAATTATTAATCTTGCTGTTTTAAAGATAAGAATAGGAAAACAGCAAGATTAATGCTTAAATTATTCCATTTAGTCTTTATTTTGTTTCATATTTGATTGCTTCTTTAAAATAAGATTTGGCAGATGGTTGGCCTTTCCATTTCCTGGGAAATGGTAACAAGCTTGGTGGTAGTAAAGCTGTTTTTATACTCCAGACTTCCTTTCACATAGGATGAAAAACTGATCAGTAGTATATCCCTAGACAAAAGAAGAGTTTCAGCTGTAAAATATTTCATTGAGCTTACTTATCTGTCATACATATGGTGTTGGGCATACAATTTAATGTTAGTGCTAAATGTACATACATTTGCTATCATTCCAGAAACTTTAGTTGTGCTTGGTAATAGTTGATTTAAAGGAAAGCATTATTTGGTGTTTGTTTAGATTCTTAGTACTTTATAATAGAAGAGCTAACTATTGTACAATAAGCTGATCTTGGAGAATGCAAGTTATTTTTATTTCTTTAAATTGGACATGTTAGGGTGATCATGATACTGTACATCAACTTTGACTTTTCTCTGGACTCTAGTGGAGTTGAGCAAAAGTATCGTTTTCTTAGTACTGTATGGTAATCCTAAAGGGCACGGTAATTTTTTTTTACAAAGAAGAATTTACTGTAAATCCCACTTAATTTTGTTTAAGTATAAGTAAGGGGAAAAGAAGCTACAATTGACTGGTATTTTGACCTATTGCAAACATCTAAAGTCAGCATCATGGATTTTCTAGCTCCTTTCCCCTCCTTCCTGGAAAATAAAGCTTCAGACAGGTGGATCTTGCACCCTCAAAAAAACATTGTAAAGAATGGGCAATATTAAATAAAATAAAAATGTAACAATAGATATAGAAAGCTGGCTGTGTGGGCTAGTCACATTCTCTCAGCCCAATCCACCTCACAGAGTGGTGGTTGTGGGGAAAATAGGAGGCAGGAGTATTAGGCATATTTGCTGCCTTGACTTGACCAAAATATATATAAAAGGTGAGATAAAAATATAATAGTAATAACAATAGCAATAACACCAGTGACATAGTTTATGTGCCTTGAAATGCTGTTTCTCTTCTACACATTTTCTTTTGTTTTTGTGTTCCAAATTATTTTTGCTAATAATACGATCAAAATTGTAAAAACTCAGTGTTGTATAGAAGTCTCTACAATGGTAGATGAGCAGAAGCAGCTAAATATCTACAGATGCTGAAATAATCTAAAACTTAATGTATAATTTGCTGGGTGCTGTTAAGTGACTGCACCTTACAAGCTAGCCCCAACCTAACATTTTCTTCTAGGACCCAGCATAGCCTGTGCTTGACTCGTGCTTTATCTGTCTATATTCCAGCAGGGGATGGGGGTTAGCGTGTAAGAATCTGCACAGCATCTGCATTGAGAAGCTTGGATATAGGGGGAAATACACATAGCATAGTTGTATATGTACAGTTGCAAATGTCCTTTTGGATTGTGAACTTTAGTCTAAAAACAGTGAGTTCTGTGTGCCCAAAGAGGCTTTACGCTTATTTGTCCTCAGATAGCTGCCCCTTCATATCACAAGACAAACAATTTGTGAAATTCCTTCCAAGCATGTAAATTAGATTGATTTTGTTCCTTATGCACAGTTGAAGCAAAATGTTTCATAACATGCTTTCTGCTACTATGCCATGTGTTCACCATTTCAGTGTTCATGCATTTGTATATACTATTTTCTTGAAGAACAGTTAGAATTAATATTTAATCATTTTAATGAGATGAACACTCTGAATATCTCTGAAGATTAAATGTTATAGTTTCCAAAGACCTGCTAATAAGAGAATGTTTTAGAGGATAACAGTTTTATTTGTCTTCTTATAAGCCTTCATGTGTTAGATTTCAACAACCCAGCCAGCTATCTAGTCCAACACATTGGCAGGTAGCAGAGTAGGTGTAGGACCTCAAATATCTGATAAAATTGGTTTTGTAAAATCATATACTTTTCTGAAAATGTAGCTCTTATTGTTCTATAGATGTATCAGTAAAGCAGTTTTTATTAGGAAACAATACTGCACTGTACAGATAAGAAAATAACTATCTTATGCATATGGAGTAATTCAGAATACTCTCAAACTGCCATCCGATTGAAAGTGCAATGAGAGCTTATGCCCTGATAGAGCATAATGCTACAATGTTGTATAATAGTTAAGAGTGATCCATTCAGGTCTCCACTTAGCCATGGAGCCTGCTGGATAATATGGGCCAGTCACTCCCTCTCAGCCCTATTTACCACACATTTTTTTTTTTCTTTTTAGTGGGGATAGAATGAGGGGAAACCCTCATGTAAAAATTCATGTAGAAACCATCAACCCTTAAATTTTCAGAGAAAAGGTGAAATATAAGTGCAATAAAAAAATTACTGTGTATTGTTAAAACTGCTGTTGTTTCTGTTCTTCTTTAGTTAACTGGATTTTAAAGCTGTTTACAAGCATGCTTTTCTTATGCAAATGTAAGTACACTGAAACTTGGATGCAATAGATGAAATTTCCATTGTATTAATGTCATTTTATATCATTTGCATAATGATATCACATGGATAATATACCCTCTGATTGAAAGGATAGTAGGGAATGACTGACACATTCCCCCCCCATTGGTCCATTAAATTGAGATTTCATTGTACCAAAGTATTGTATGTTTGCTGTCAGAGCCTTAGTTTTAGTTGATCTTTACCAGCAAAGTTCTGTTTTCTCCATACATCTGATATTTGATTTGCTGTATAGTTGAAGGTCTATAGAAACCCAATAATCTTGTGGTCCATTTGTTCAGATGTTGAGAAAAAGAACATTTCAGATCCTGAGAAAAAGGTCTAAAGGAAGTGCTAGCTAGCTAGAAACTGTTAGACTGGGACTCAAAGAAGTAATTGCTTGCAGAGATTTTCTTTCCTAGTATGGTTTTGGAATCAGTCCCACAAATCAATAAACTTCAGTTCAAGCTCTATTTCTTACAAGAGAAAACTTCAGACACTTGCATTTTGCATTGTCCTATGCTCTGATATACATTGACTTCCAAAATAAATTCTTGACTCCTTTGTTTGCAAATAACAAAAATGTGTTGTGCCTAGCTTCCAAATAGTGGTCCACTTAGAATAACCAGTAACTATAATCGGTTAATTCTAAGATTGAAGTTTTATACACACTTATTATTGAAAATATTAGTATGACTTGCTTTGGAATAAATATGGATATGATTGGGCTACTTGGTGATTATCTGGAGAAAACTGGCCCAGGAATAGGCAACTTGGTACTCTTCAGCTATTTTGGTCTACAGATTCCACAATCAATTGCCATACCTTATATACATGTCTGCATTGTCACAACACAACTGCAAAAGGGTGGAGCTTGTGTTGTGATTTCATGGTGCATGTTTTTTCATTTTGGCATCATTGTGGTTAGGAATACAGTGTATTATACCAGATACTGGTACACATATACTTACATATATAAGCATACACATATGGGGTAGGAGAAATTGATAGGATGTATGAATCCATTATCTGCTGTTTGGAGTTGGTGGGGTTTCTTAAAAGTAAAATAGATGTGTTAAGCCTTCTAGAGGCTTGACATCTATTTTATTTCTTATTTCTTTTTAAAATAATTTCAAACACTGCATTATAAATTTAGATTTTTTTTTTTGCCAAATTTTGGTGATGTGATTTGGGATCACAAAAAAAGTGCTGGAGGGCCACAAGTGACTTGCAGTTTACTCACCTCTTATATAGGAGAAGGCAGGAGAATCATTATGAGTTTCTTTTTCAATAAAGAAAATTGATGATGACATTGGAGACAGTCTTCTGTACTCTAAAGCCCTGTCCCTGATCTGGCACAGTTGGAAGTGGAATCTGGATCTTAAACTGGATTCAGTCCCCCATTCTGAATTCTAGTCTGCCATATTTGGAGGTCCATCACAAAGGCCTATATTCTTTAATTGCTGGGGGGGGGAAACTTACTCTAATTGTTGGCAATCAATGTAGTAGCAATTGCTTTCTATTGTATAGATACAGCAGGGGCCTCCACTGCAGCAGAAGCTCCTTGGAATTTCTTTCTGGAGGTGGAATGTTCCTGCCATCAACCATCAGTGTTTCTTAATCAGTGATACCTGCACCACTGGTAATATCCAGTAGTAGTTTATATGAGGCTCAACTCCTCTCCCTAAATTAGGAAGGAGCTCACAAGAGAGACAAGAGTGAGAGGTAGAGCAGAGTCTCCAGGTTCCAGTCAATGCTGAACAAGAAACTTCAGAGATTTAGGCTTAAATAAATAAAACAACATTTTGCATTAGTTGGCTCTTACTCCCATTATTTGTTGCTGCTGCTGGAAGTTAGATGAGGACTGCTCTTACCGTGGCAGATGTTGCTTCAGTTCTCGCTCATCATTTGGATATATGTCTTGATTTGGGCTTAGTGGCAAACACTGTGTCAGCCCCAGTTAGCTCTCTCGTTGTTTTACTCTGATACAGTACTGTCAACAATATTACTGAAATTGTTCTTAAAAATTACCATAGCTGGTAAGTATAATTACCAGATACCTGCAAACATGTATATCTTCCTCAAAAAAGAGGCTTTGTTGCTTTTATCTTAATTGGACTCTGTTCTTTGACAGAGTAGTTGGTGGGAATATAAAAAGTCAAGAGACACTGCTGTAAGTGTACTATTTAGGTTCTGTTTGAGTAAAAATTATTGTAAAACTGGAACAGTTCAGAAATGTTTGAAGTTCCCATTTCCTCTACCCCCTCAATCTAAATGAAACTGCAGAATTAAGTTATATGACATGTTTTGTTTATGCATCCTTTGCTGTGCCTTCCTGGATTTACCCATGTTTTCCTCTTTACTCCTTTGCTGTCCTTTATCATCCTGTTTTTATTTATAGGGAAACCCTACCATTATATTTGCTTTTGCCATTTATGCTAAATTAATGTTTCAGTGTCTTTGCTAGATATGGAGATATAGTCAATCTTGATTGGATTTAATGTGATGCAGCCTCCAACTTGTATAAGATGGTATAAAATTTGGCAGGAATGCATCATAGTCGACCAAATTAATTTTTCAGATATGCTTTCAGCTGAACTAATATTATGGCTATACCTAGGCATTACTCCAAACTATAGTTTTTACTAAATGTAAGTAAAGTGCTTTTAAAGAAGATCTTGGAATTATATAATTGGTTGCAAGCCAAATGTGTCTCAACAGTATGATGTGGCTTCAAGAAAGGGCTGTAAAAAAAATGAACACAATATCAGGTTACATCAGTAAAAAGTAGTTTCCAAGTCATAGGAAGTATTTATTGTGTTGTACAAGTACTCTGCTCTGATTAACCCTACCTTGAGTATTCTGCCCAAATCTGGGGATCACACTTTAAAGAGGACTTAGACAAACTGGAACAGGTTCAGAGGACTTGTCTAGACTAGAGGACTTGAAACTGACCTGTAAGGGACTATTGAGGGAACTGGGTGGGTTTAGTGTTGCGATGGGGATAGGATAGCATTCATGAGATACATGGACCAAATGCTTATAGAGATAATTAAGTCTTGGTCACTACAGTAGATACATTGAAACAGTGCCTGATTCTTGAACTGAGCAGGAGTTGAATTCAGTGGCCTGAATCCCCCCTTCCTCCTGTTTGGTTCTATATGTATTTTTTAGGTCCTATGCTACATTTTTTGTGTTTCTTGTCTAAAATTAACAGGAACTCCACTGCCAGTTTATAATCCTTGCTGAAATTCAGTAGGAGCTCTGGAAATCACAAAAAAAGGGGGTTTGAGAGTTATAAATTGCCTATCTGTCCCTTGCCATAGAACAATCTGGTTTCTTACTACTTTTGTTCAAGCATAGCTGACCTATAAATCTCAGCAGCCTTTATGGTTAGGATAAGTATCTCCTTTTCTCTGTCTGCAAAAGTTTAATCAATCCTAGTGCTTAAAGTTCAGGATGTGAACTATGTATATCCTGTAAGACTGAATTCTTGTGAAACTGACATTCTTGGACTAGGAAATTATTTTAAAAATAAATTTGTTTGATTTATGTAACACTTGTATCTAGACAATGTGTATGTGAAATGTCAAAGAGCTTCAGATGATTTTTAACAATTGTAAGTTAACAGACAACACATTTTTATTCTTATTTAAGAATAAAAATAAGTGACAAAGTTTGGAAATCTAGAAGTTAATTGCCAGCTTGCTATAGTGATTGTGCAGCAATACTGAAAGTGATTGGTAGCTAGGGTTTGCCATATCTAGGCTGCAAACATCTAACTGATTATTAGAGGGCAGCAAAGAGGTTGAACCATTATGGCTCTTTACTGCCACTCAGTGGGATTATCTGGGTTTTTGCAGCTCATGTATGACAAAGCTGTATTTAAATAAGTGACATGATTGATGTTGTAAAGACGAAATATGTGTGATACCTACTGCTAGACTATGGCCTCTGAGTTCAGATTCTTATTCCTTTTCCATACAACTCACTGGAACAGTGTAAATTCGCTTTTCTTTAAAAAGGATAAAGCAGGATAAGATGCACAGAAATCAATTAGTTGACGAAGGAGGCAGGCGTATTTATTCCTTCACTATTCCATTGGTGATTTTGTTGTAGCTACTCATAATTGCTCCTGCCCATTTGCTGCTTCCTGTCTCCTTGCTTCCTGTCTACTCCACTTAGTTGCAGTGGTCGTATTTGAACAAAAAATGAATAGTTGCTGGGTGTAATGGTATACCCTATTCAGTTTCTCCTTTCCATTTGTCATTTTGAAAGGAGGGTACCAAACCAATTGCTTTGTGATATTCTGAATCTAGGAGCAAAGTCTGCTGAGGTGACTGGCTTTTCAAATGATAGTGATAATGTTCTTTTTTAAGTGCATTTTTTAAAAATGCAAAGTTTGTGAATTGAAAGGAAAAATATCAAATCAAAATTCTTAGAAAATTTCAACATAAATGTTTTCTTTGTGGAACACTAAATAAAAATATGTTGCAGTTTGTGGTGAATAGCATTAAAGAACAATGAGCTCTGTATGAATTTGTCCGATAGTTTAATGTTAAATAAATTGTTTTAATTACTAGAGAGATGCCTGTTTACTGCTTGTGCTAGAGGGCAGATCAGTATTAGAGACTACCAGCTCATCTATGTATGATAGGTTTACACAACTGCAAAGTTTGTTTTTTTGCTTTTGTTTTTTTGGTGCTTTTGAGTCAGTCTTGATTCCTGGTGACTGCCTGGACAAGTCCCTGCAGTTTTCTTGGCAAGATTTTAAGAAGTGATTTGCCATTGCCTGCTTCTTAGGGCAGAGAGAGAGACACACACCCACAGTCACCCAGCTGGCTTTGTGTCAAAGGCAGGACTAGAACTCATGATTTCCTGGGTTCTAGCCTGGTGCCTTAACCACTACATGAATGTTAGAAGTAAAATATGTATATTATGTAATCATTTCAAAAGAATACATTATCAAAATGTTAGCTAATAGAAGAAAAATAATGTGTGAAGCGGGTCAGACAAATTCTATACCATAAGGGACTTTTTTTAAATAAGCTGCTTTGTTAAGTATTGATTACACATCTTTTGTGAGGACTCTAGCTAATTTCCAAGGGACCAAGATAGTAGCACCAAAAGCAAGAGTTAATTTAATTATAATTACTTTGTTAACGTGAAGTCCAGAAAGCTCTGGTTGTGGCAGAAATAACTAGAGGCATAGTCTGTCTGTAGCTCATATAAAGCCACATAGATTTTATTGCCCACTGTGTTAACATGTCCCATTCTTTCCCCATTGCCATCTCCCCAACTTCTAATTTTTCTCTACAATTTTCCTGGATACTACTGCTTTAGTCCTGTTTAAAAGAAACAAATACTTCTTATAAACAAGCAGCTCCACTGGGGTAAAGGATGAGCTTAGCTCAGTAGCAGAATACAAGCTTTACACATAGAAGATTCCAGATTCAGTTCCTGGCATGGTCATTTAAAAGAATCGGATAGTAGTGATGGGAAATGCCACTTCCTAAGACCTGGGAGAACTTGTGCTTGATCAAGTACCGAACTTATGTGGACTGTATTTGTATAATGCAGCTTTGTTGGTTCAGACATGTTTGCCATGCATAGTAATCACTAAAAGAAGCAAATGTGCATGATAGCTGTTGGTGCAAGACTTAAAATGCCTTACAGTTGAATATTTTTTTATATAATAGAACTTTTTGTCTAAGCTTAATGACTGAAAATATAGTAGGTCATTGCCTCTATTAGCTAGGGAAGCCCTCGCCTTTGGGAACAGGAAAATAGGGAGAAGGAGGGGTTGAATTGCAATTTGAATCTGTCTGGTAGAAGTGCTATGGGTGCCCTGGCCACACATTTGCTAAACAGCTTTCTTCTCACACTTTGAACTGGGATGGGCTGGGATCACCAGTATTGCTGGTTGAATTGCCATCCTATACCTTTATCTTGAGAGAGAAAAACGTCCTGGCATACTAGGTTTTAGGAGGGTCTGTGTGTAAGTCTAGGCGTGTGGTCTTAGCTTAGTGGTGGATATTATTTTTTCAGGGGCTTCCAGGTCTGGACTGCAGAAATCCTAGAAATCCACTAGATGGCAGCAAAACGATACAGAAAATTCTAACTCATTATTGCTATCAATTAGTTGTCCAGATATTTGTAACCCACACCTTGTAACCCTAATCTTTTCCATGCAAATATTCCAAGTCCAGTCCTTGGCAGCTCTAATTAATAGAAATTTAGATAGCATAAATGGCAAATAAGGCCTTGGGCAGACATTACTAGTCAAGTAGTAATAATACTTAATATGATAGATAATGGCATGGCTTGAAATAAGGGAACTTTATACATTTCATTAGCTTTCCCCGACAAGCATTCTTACTTGCTTTATGTGCTATATATGATAAAATTTTATGTGCAGTAACTATGTTCTTACAGCAGCAGAAACAAAGAGGTTTGAAGTGTATTACAAGCTAATTCTGTTATTGTGGCATAAGTGTGTATGGGTAACAGTTCATCATATGTATGGAGTGCTATCCCAAATGAGTACTCTTGTGTCACAGGAAGAATACAGATTTAATAGAAAATGATCACCTATCTTTTTTGTGAGCAGATGTGGTTTATAATGTCTGCATGTAATTACTTCTGTATTTAATTTTCTTGGACTTCACTGTTTACAGTTCCCTCTTCCGTTCGAATCATATATACAGATGCACACACAATCTCAGGTCTGTATTCATGTATCTGAGGACTGGTCAGTGATCCAGAAAGCTTATGCTATATGGTAGTATATTAGTTGGACTTTTAAGATGGCACAAGCCTCCATGTTATAAACTATAACATAATACTTAGCTTTAAGTCTTTCGCAGACATTTGCATTGCTGGTTTCAGTTATGAAGAATACTCAAATATAGTATATAAATATTAGGTAGCATTGTATTTAGTTCTTCAGTAATATAATAAATTATTAATATTAAAGAGAAAAGTTCATCCTTTAACTAGAAATGTTTGTATTTCTGCTCTGGTAAACGTCTGGCAGGCCTTAAAATTATGGTTTGTTTCTGGTGATTTTTATATACATTGTTTAAAATGGCTATATATTAAAGTAAACAATAATGTCTCTTTTTCCTGAGATCATTAAATGTTACATGAACATACTGTATGCATTTAGTATGAACAATTCCTTTTTAATGAATGAGATTATCTGTTCATGTATGGTACATAAAATCACCTACATGCTGCTACTTGGCACCTTGCTTTTCATGAGAAGATGTTTGAGAACATCTTCTGTCAGTTAGGGTCTCAGTTGTTGTAAGCAAAGACAACCCTGTTGTTCACTGAATTTTTTTGTTTATTAAATCTTTCCCATATGGAAAACAAAAACAAAAACCAAAAAACATTGCCACTTAAGAAATAGAGAACACATGAACTATGAAAAAGTGAAGTTAAGCCTTACATAATTTTAGTTTTATGCCCTGTGCAGGAAGTCCTGGAAAGATTTCCCCAGCTTTGGGTCCTCAGTAGCGAATGAAATCTCTGACCAGCGCTTATGGTGCTTGGTGGTGATGTAGTCCAGCGATAATTGAAAGCCAAATGTAGCAAGGACTTCCCTAAAAGATTCACGATTGGTGTAAAGCCAGACATTGGGACAGAATTAAAGCAGTTTGTCCAGCATTTGCTAGTCTTTTGTAACTGCTGTATGTTTTGTTCAATATTTGCTATTAGTTTAGACCCCTTTAAAAATTCAGCAGTTAATAAGAATTCCTTGATAGTGGACAGGGTCTATAATTTGATTACAGAATAACTATGGCAAGCATCCATTCATAATGTAATTCTGGAGGAATTACATTATGACTCTGAAGTTCATTAAAAAAAGGGGGGGAGGCATTTTTAAAGAGGTTGATACTTTTGGTTAAATTTATTTTATGTCAGTATTTTAAAATAAATGTACTGATTTTTTAAAATCTCTTTAAGTACTGTATAGCTTCGCCTGAAATAGATAAGTAGATGCTAAACTGATCATGGTTTAAACAAATGTAGAGTGTATGCCACAGTTATATAAAGCATGATAGATCATAAATTACAAGCCACAATAGGCACATTAATACAACGTGTGAAAACATTAAAAAAAACCCTATAGCTTAGTGTCATAAGTAAACCTGCATCTTGTATCTGAGTCCTAAACATTTAGCTAGGTATATCTGCAAGTAATGTCCAAGAAATATCCCTCACACATTAGCCCTGTTTTATGGACCAGTCATGTTTGCTGGCATTATTCTACAGCACTCAAGCATTTATTTGTTAATATATTTTATTAAAACAACTAGTCCTCTAGAGAAGAAGCTACAGTAGTTTCAACTACTAACAGTTTCGTTGTTTCATAACATGTACTGTAGTAGAAGCCAGCAGAAGTGCTACTACTAATTTTTATTGTACTATATTTCTACCCTAAATTTCATTTTGGATGCTTAGACTGCTATTTTATATTTATATCTTTGTTTTATGAGAATTTTGCACATGGAATTATGTATAGAGTAAATAGTTGTGAATTGGTTCAGCAGTTTTGAGAGAGAAGGTATAGGCGTTGACCTAGCATGGGTGATGACATAGCAGTAAGGAAAGTCATAACTTACAACACTTCTTGTTTCTGAATACATTTTTCTTATTGATTTTGCTTTATGATTTCTATTTCTCTTATTTTCCTGTTTCTTCATATTGGATTTTCCACTTCAATTAAGGCACTTAAGTGTTTTTTTTTTTAACCTAGCCATTATGCTGTCAACACTTGTGGACAGCTGTTCACTTTTTATTTTACACTGCTTTCAGTACTACTCAATTAAAAAAAAAAAGTGCCATGTTTTTCTTTAAGAGGTTTCTGGGGACTGTGCCCAAAATATTAATAAGGAAGAAAAGTTAAGAGAAGGTGCATGTTGTTCTTGCAATAATAGCAGGATTTGAAATGCTTGCTTCATGAGTTTTCGCTGTCTAGCCAAATTGGATATCTGTCATATCAGTCTGAAATGAAAGGTGAATTTGTTAAAATGCTTGACTTTGACAGAACTTCTGTGCTTTCTTTATAAATTACTGCTTATGCTGTAGTATTTATTATTTGTGGACCATTATACTTCACTTGATTCATAACCCAAATCTGAGCATGTGGATTTATAAAAAAAATAATTTTAGAGGTAATCTCAAAGAGATCAAGCGTATATTCCGTTGTGTTTAAGATTAAGGTATTGTGTTTTCTCTTTTGGTTTTAAAATTATTTTTTATCAACAGTATATTCTTTTTTATACTTCAGTGTTAGCTACCAATGGTCATGAAATATTTTGGTTAACATTATTCATACATCCATGCCCACTTCTCTTTGATAATGTACAGAATTGTTGTTTTACTTAAGTGAGTATAAAGTTGTGCTCTTCAGATTACTGTAAAATAGCTACAGTTTTACCATATTTTTCCATCTATAAGACGATACTTTCTTCTAAAACTGTTACACTAAAAATTGAAGGGCGTCTTATGCAAGGAAGTAAGCCGAGGAGAGAACCACGCGGTTGCAAAACTGCCCACACTTCGTCTCTGCAAACAGGCTTCCTCCTATCAATGGCCTTATGTAACTGATGTCAGCTGATGCTGAACAAACCAATTGGAGGAAGTCCGTTTGCAGAGACAAGCTATCGGTAGTTTCACTCGTGATTGAATGTAATCAGTTATGCAAAAGAGCATGGAAATAGAGCTGCAGAGAGACAGTTTGGACCTCCTCCCACTGAGTGTATCATGTAAATGTTACCTAATTACTAAATAAAAATGTGTTCTTTATCTTTAAAATACTGATTTCTTAATTTTGGGTTGGAAAAGTGGGGGTTGTCTTATACATGGGGGCATCTTATAGATGGAAAATGTGGTAATTTAATATGTTTATATATTACATTTTTCAGTCACAGAACTGAAGGAGTGGCATATGACATAAAGTTCTCTGTTCAGATATTGATCAAATCTAAACTTGTACAACATAAGACAGATAGCTGCATAACTTCATATGCAGTATCATGATGGTATAATGTCATGACTATTACAGTTACATAGTCAACCTAAGTCTTTTGTCTTGAAAATAGGTTTAGCTGGATAATATTGTTTGAATACTGAAGAGCAAATAAAATAAGGCAGTAGTCTGAAAGCCTGCCATGTTATTCCATTTCTTCTCCATTTCTGTTAGGAGGTTTGCCCATAGAACCCTTATCTTGGCCCAGCCCTGCTTTGGCAGGTCAGCAGTGTATTGATTTCTCAAGTATGTGGGCAACATGATGCTTGACAGGTTTAATGTTTGGCTTTGTTCCATGACTGTAGTCTGAAGAAGAACCTTTCACTATTGCTCTTGCTTGTGGCAGGGGTGTGACTTTTTATTTGTAAAGAGAATCCAAAATCAGCTTCTTAACATGACCTACTTTACAGCTGAGATCTATGTGAATTCTGTCTTATAAATTGGCTAAAAGAGTGTTTGAACATTTCTATGAACAGAAATTGGAATGTAGAATCTGCTTCTCCTTTGAACATGCTTGCAGTCAATGCTGTCTTTTTGAAAATGTCTAACAGTATATATATTTGAGATACAATGTCTGATTGTTGCTGAATTCAAATGCCACAGTGAAAAATTGGACATGTCCATATGTTCTTTAGAGAATGTGCAGAATGCATGGGTTCTGTACAAAGAACTGAAGAATAAAAGGACATATATGTAGGGCTTGTGAGAATTTTTTTTGAGAACCAAAATTTGCCATGGCCAATGCAAACAGATTCTAGGGCCTGTAACTAGTGCAAGTTGAAGAATCATAAGGCTGTGGACAGAAATACTTAGCAGGAAGACGTTTTTGGCTTTTGCTGCAAAGCCCTTCACAGTGATAGGGCTAGAAAAGGATACTGAAGTTTGAATAGGAAGAATAGAATGCCCATTCTGTCCCCCCACCCCAGCTATATGAAGCTTTAGCAGAATAACAATCATAGAAAAGTATATGCTTTTAAGATATAAAACTGAGTGGCTACAATTGGTTGTTTATATCAGTGTATATGTCTCAAAAAGGAACTGTACTATGATGGAAAAATTGGAGAAAATTCATCCAATTTTTTGGCCCACTTTTAAAAAGATTATCTCAACAGGCCTGATGAAACTGAGTAAAAGAACTTCAATGGGTAAAGATCCTTCTATCAGCAAATGAGAACAAATCTGGGAAAAAAATATAAGTATGAGAATCATAAAATCTGCTGGTTTTATGTGACTGAGGCAGTATTCAGGTTAATGTAAGTAGAGCTGACTCTCTTATAGGAGCTGACAAAAGATGGATTGGTAATTTGTCTTGTTTTGCGTTGCCTGGGTTATCGCTTAGTAGCTGATGAGAGTGCTTCAGGTTTAGTGTAGGGTGACTACATAATGTTGTTTCTAGGGAAACTGGTGGTGGGAACATCTAAAAAGGTAAAGAAATCTGTTCTGAAGATGAACACTTAAAAATGATTCTTGGATCGCTTTGGGTTGCTCAGTGGGTTGTTATGGGTTTTTGTTTTTGATTTTTTGGTATATTGTTATGCCATTGTACCTTAATTATTATATTCTGCTTTCCAGCATTAGAATGCTTTTCAACAGTGTATTAAATCTGGATATTCAGTTAATATCTCGTAATCTATGCTATAAAGATGGAAATATTGCTGCATTTGAACATGTTTCTATTTAACTTAACGCAGCTACATCAGGTCACTTTCCATGCTGTTGGTGGTGAGTAAATGGATTCATAATATACAAATATACAACTATTTGTATATCATCAGTGAATTCCAATTGTAAAAGAAGAGTACCTTAAAATGAAGTACTGACTTGGTATTTTGGTATTATTATATTATTATTAACCATGGGATCATCAAAAACATAGTCCCATTTTATATATTTAAAGTATGAGGTGTATTTAGATGTTGTTGTATTTAATGAGCAATTTGTTATTGCAAGTCAATAAATAGGAAACCTTTTTTTTTTTTGCATAGAACAAACTTCCCCAACTTGGAACCTTCCAAATGTTTTAGATTACAACTCCCATCATCCCTAGCAATAGGGTAGAATTTGGGTTAGGGAAGGCTGAAGTAGATAATAATCAAACGGAACCTTCTGTAATATTTGTGCTATCTTATATGAACAAGGCATGATAGAACAGATATGTTAATGATGGATCTCTGATTGTTTGTAGTTATTTTTATTTTAATTACATTGTGGCATTTCCCTTCTGTCCAGTGGCTGTTCAGATATTTTTAATTTCTTGAAACAAAACTTCTTGTTTTAAAATACAATGCTAGAAGTGTGTTTTTCAGTATAAAATTCTATAGATATCTGGATGCTGCTTACAATTAGCATTATCTTTTATCATGTATTTTGAATATGCTTACTAAAATAATAGTAGCTTATGTCATTTGTCTGCCTCTATCATATTCAGACTTGTTTTGCTGTACAGATTTTGTGATGATATTTAAATGACAAGGTAGGAAGGCCAATAATGACTATCTTAGCTGGACTTACTTACAGACCTATATATCATTGTACTGTTCCATCTAGCTGCTTGCTTAAATAGGAATGACGCTTCCTAAAATGGGATATACTAGTACAGCCTTCTCCAAATTAGTACCTTCCTGATGTATTAAAACTCTTATAATCTCCTAGTGAGCGTGTTGCCTGCTGTGGTGTATGAAGATGATAGGAGTTGTAGTCTAACACATCTGGATGGCTCTGATTGAGGAAATCAGCATTTTTTCAATCTGTAGGATACCAATAAAAATTAATAGCTAATGAGAAGAAAAAGTCAACAGACCAATTTTATTTTTAAAGCTCATCCTATACATTCATATTTTATATTATTGGTATGAATTTGGTATAAGAGAAAAAAATGGCATTTATGAACAAAATGTATCTGCATCTCTTTGGGCAGAACCCAGTAATTGTATGGCACTTAATATCTAGTTACAGTATATTACTAGATAAATGTTTTGTGCACATTTTTAACAGAGGCCCTTTAGATACAACTGTAGGTAGCAAGTAAATGGGAACAATATAAAACAAGTTCAGGCCTTCAAATACTCTGGAATTGTTTTCCATGCCACTGGCTCATGGAGGCCCCAAATTTAATCTCTAAAAGAGATGGCCAGAAGAAGTGTAGCTGCCATCCTAAAGCTTTTCACAAGATAGGAGGTAACTACATACCTGGTGGACTAAAAGTGATTGAGGCCAGAGTAATAGCAAAGCTATCTTATGGCTTCTAAATATCCGCATATAAAAATTTAGAACCATTAGAAGTTGTTCAATCAAGCTTCTCAAGGAACTTGTTTTTAGTTCCTTGTTCTGTCCCTAACTCAGCCCTTTAGGCTAGAATGATTCCAATTAAAACTCATGCTCAAATAATCCACGTCAGCTATTGGCTGAAATGAATCTTTAACCCAAGCTGTCTGGTGTTTTTGACTCTTCAAAATAAATTCCAAACTTCTTGTTGGAAACTATTTGGTGACACCCAAGGTATTGTGGATTGATATATTGCTTCCAATGGGATTTGATCAGGCCCAAGGATCTTTCAAGTAATGTGCCAGAGATATTGCCCTGCAAAACGATCTCAGCCAGGTGTCACTGTATGTTATTTCAGTGAACTCAGGAAAAAGTGTTGCACCTGCTTATTACCTGTACAATATCACCACTAAAAACACTAGAAGAGCTTTTACACTTGCCCGTTGTAATATCTGTCCTTCTACCTTCTGGAGGGAAGGTTCTATAACATACCTAAAGAACAATTCTGTCCTTGTGATGAGGAAATTGAAACTTTGGGTCATATGTTGCTGCACTACTTTTTTTATAGAGACCTCCAAGATACTTGTATTTCCCCATTATTAACATAATACCCAAGCAGGACAGAGGCTGGTTACCATAGCCTCTTGCTAGCTGACTAGGAGGTGGGGATTTCAGACAGTGTAGCCTGGTTCTATATCCAAGCTATGAGTGACGGCCAACAACTTCACTTCTCCAAGTGAGGTAATGCTGAGCCCTGTCTAGGTTACCATAACTCAATATATCTCATAATCTTTTCTCTCTTTTTTTTCCAACATACGTATACCATTCCAATTACACCATGTTTTATCTTGTTATTATCTTGCTTCTAGTGGCTGGATTGTAATTGCAGTAATCCCAATCAAATCCTAGTAGGGCTGCAGCAAGTATTAGTTCATTACAAGTTAGGATGTTTTAAATTCTTATAGTATCTTACAGACCCTAGTATTTTTAATGTATTTATCTATAGTTATCTAGCTTAACCACTTATGGCATTTAGACTATAGATTGCAAATTTATACGTTTTTCCCTGGTGTTATATTTTATACTTCGTAATTCTGTGCTAATAATATTTTCATTTTTCTTATTAATACAATATTTTATTTCCATTTCTGTTTGGAATGATTGTTATGCTACTTGTTTTATGCTGTTCTCTGACTGAAATAAAAGCAAGTGAACAAACAATCTTGTTTATTTATCTTGTTTTCAGATAAGATCATAAATTAAAACTTAGAGGAAATTTTTAAAAGGGAAAGGAGACTAAACATTCAGAAAGAATCATTTAAACAATACTGCCTTATTACAAGAGAAAAAAGTGCACTTTTATAAATTTGGTCAGGTTATAAAAAATAATAGGACTTACAAGTGAAATAATTATGGATCTAATGTCAAAGAAAGATTTCTTTAAAAAATATAGGCAGGGAACCATTCTAACGTGTGTCCTTTTTTTCATTACCCCCTGAAAATGTTATACTTTACTCCTGGAAAATACCTCTGATGGCATTAGATGTCTCATGCTGAGACTTGAAGAAAAGCCCCCTTTAAAAGAAGAACCATTTTCTGCATTATGTGTGCAGTATGTGAGTAGTGTTACAGCATCATTGTTGCTGTTTCTTCCATTATGCCACACCAGAGTAAAGTTTCTCACCTTGGGATGGAGTTGAGACAGTTGTTTACCTGAGCATATTGTGAACTAAGAACAGCTTCACCTGTTTGGAATTGGAGTTTCAGAGAGGAGCAGAACTTCCAAAATGTTGTGCCCCCATTCCGTAATCTAATATGTCGTCAGTGGACTGGAAACAGCTGTACAAATCCTATTTTCAGTTTAAATATCTATATATTATTCTATAGGTGGGTAACTTGTAAATAGGGGCAGTTTCTATGTTAGATTAAATTTTTCTATCTGATAAGGAATTTTTAAAATTAGACTAATTTGTCCTCATTTATTCTTTAATATAAAATACCCTCATAAATTAAAAAGGAAAGCCTAATTTTCTTTGGTTATTAGTTTTTAATCTTCCTGATTTGGAGGTTTTGTTTCCTAGTCTACTGTTCTTTCCTATTTACCTCAGTTATGCAGATTTTTGAGAGATTAATTTTCCATATTTTTCAGTAGAAGCTATGTTCATATGCCACTGATGTAGCTTTCAAAATAATTTAATGACTATAAAGAAGTATAAAAAATACAAATATAGTACATAGTGTACTGTATAGTCTGAAGGCATATGGGCCATCTTCCCAAATAAAAAGGTATCTCACTTGGATAAGTGCACAAATTTATCCTCAATGCCAAGATCTCAAGTAAATAAAATTTATTGAGCTTGAGGGCAGTGATTATCAATCTTTCATGTCTACAATAAGACTATTAGAGGTTTTTGCTCCTCTTTTATCAACTATAGTTTAGCACAATGACTAGATGTGATAAACTAGAGTTAATGAAGTAGTTTTAAATTAAAACATGAAACTAGTTCATTTCAACAAACTGTCCTTACAATTAACCAAAATTTAGGATTTGTTTGTAACTCTAAACTGTTGTTAGAAAAAAAAGAGGAATTAAATGTTTTCTTTTAATGTGTGACATAATTCATTGTCAGAATCGAGTATGGCTTATGTATTTAATTATTAAAGTAACTATGTTTTTAACTGGCACATACAAAGGCTGAAGGTGGGAAAAACAACTGCTTTGGGCTTGTAGGCACAGGTTCCCCTTGGATCAATCTCTCTTGCCCTTCACAAAACCTAAACATGTAGGTGGAGCCCTAATAGGGGCTGTAGAGAAGGAGTGGTGCAGAAGGAAGGAGCAAGAGAGAAACATAAGAAATGCTGTGATGCTGCATACCTCCTCCACCACTCCAAAGTCAGGTTTTATCACATTTAGTGACAGTAGCACCACTGCTTCTGCCAGTTACCTCTTCCTCTTCAGATCAGTCCACTGACTTGGAAGTTGGACAGAGAGGGACTGAATCATGCAAGGGCTCTTCTCCCATGCTTGTTGTGGATCATTCTCTTTCTCTTTTGCTGGACCAGCAGCAGGGAAGAAGTAGTTATGTGACTCTCCTCTGTTTCTCCCAGCTGCCCCAGTGCACCATTGGGAAGTCCCAAATGGATGGTTTGCCTTTGGGCTTGAAAGTTCTACTTGTATCCCTGTTTTTTGAAAAAATTGGCATGACTTGAACTTCAACTATTTGTAGAATTTGAGAGCCAAAAGTATAGTTTAGTATACAATTTGTATATTCATGTTGTAACATAGTTTGCTTTACTCTTTGCCCATTTTTAAAAATCTGTTTGTCTTGTGTTTTTGCTTTTGACAGTTTCCATGATTTGATGAAGCACTATCAAATGTATTCCAGACTGGGAAATGGCAGCATTCCTCCACCAGTTCAATTAGAAAACTAATTTATCCAAATAGAGGTAGAATGTAACATTGTTTTTACTGTTAAAAATGTATTTTAAAGGGGAACTAAACAGTGGCAACTTAATGATTAGAAATTTGTGATAAGACAAATACTCTCCAATTTTCTTCTGTTACAAAAAATATTCAAAACTATGTGCTACTATTTGATTCCTCTTCACTGGATTTGATTAACCAATGACATGAGGTGATTTAATTGGTAGTATTTAAGTGTTTGCAAGTAATTTGTTGAGATCTTGTTTCCAACTGATGAGATGTATGCATAAACATTTATGGATCTAGGAAATATAGGGAGCTGATTGGGTTACGGAAGTTAGGTTAGGAGGAAGGGAAATTTTCAATACCATACACTCCCATCAGCATATAACAGATCTTCCTGTTATTCCCTATAGCCAACAATACACTCCCAAACAATGAGGAAACCCCATGCAGTCTCCCAGTTGTTACCAATTGAGAAGCTTACAAATATTGAGCTGGCCAAGAAGAAGTTTGTCCTATCTTGCTAAAACTTTATCTACTTGTGCAGCCTTTTTCCTTAAAACTACTATTGTTTGACATTATGTTAAGCAACTTTGCAGTTATTTTGTATGGAAAACACTGTGTTATTTTAAACAGAGGAAAATTTAAGATAAAGATTAAACAGAATGCAAATACAGTGGTTTATCATTATAAAGCTGAGCAGCCTTTTCCAGTTACATTCACAGATATGTGAACACAACTCCCAGAACTCCCAGCTGGGACAGCCATCTTTGAGAATTGGTCCACATATCTGGAATTTGGCTGGGTTGGCGAACAATATGTTCAGATTAACGTGTTTCTCCTTCCATGTATGAAGAAGAAGAAATTGAATGCTTCACCACTGAGTTTTGAATAAACCACACTTTCCAGTAATTACAAGTCGGAGAATTTAGGGAAATTATGTTATTTTAAGTATATGCATTGTACTGTAATTTTACATGGACATACATATATGTTAAAGGCTAAGCCTTCCCTTGAAGAATATATGGTTGCAGGCCAATATGATTTAATTGATTTGAATACAAGGTTGTTTGAATCAGAATAATGTGCCATGAAAATCAGTTTCACAAATCCTATTTTATCTTAGCTAATTCTGTATTCTTGATATATTGTTTTCTTGTGTTAAATTATTTTTGACTAAGAAATCAGAAGTATGAGAATAGTTAAAACAAATATAAACCTGATATTATAGGTTGTAGTTGAAAAATAAATCAGGCTTTTGTAAATGTCCTTTATATAAAAGACGTACATATCAAGAAAACAATAGTTTTAGTAATGATTTTGCTAAATTAAAGAAAGTGTGTAAACTATTGAAATCTCTTATGAATCACTGATCTGTGGAGGGAAGTGAGAAGGAATTATTATTCCAGTTAATTAGCCTCTGTTTCTACTTTTTCTCAGTATATATGTATTATAAAGGTCATTTCCCCATTAACTACTTATGGCATCTTTAAGAGTCATCCAACCATCATTCTGCCAAAATAACAGTGATGAGGACAGATTTGATACCACTTCAGTGATGGCTGGATAATGCTGTGAAGACACTATAAGCCACTAGTGAGAAAATGATAAAAAAACGTTCTCTGGTGTTAGTGTAGTAATATTAGTCTTTAGCACTGCAGTCACTCTATTTTAACCTCTAGCAATTATTTTCCATTTATATTATTGTTGAATTAATTTAGAGCCTCATATTCCAACAGTTGTTCCACTTGTGATCTTTTAGACTCATTCTAAGTGTGACCTTACCTAACACTTATTTCTGCAAAAATTCAGAACACTTACATAGCATAATCAGAAAACTTTAATTTTGTCCAAGTTAAATATTGAACAGTGATTAAGTATAAAAATTAACTAAAAATTGGATATGAGAAGTCAGTTTTATGACTTGAAACAGAAAATTCTTTTATTGTTTAATTTCTTTTCTAATCTTTCTACATGAATATTTTTCATACTTGTTATTTAGTTAATAAACGTTTTATAACTGCTCACCAACAAATAGAGGAAATACAGGTTCTTGGATTCAAACGTTGTTATATTTATGAAACCTTTTTTCCTTTGTACCATAGCCAGATTTATTATTAGAAGATACCACATGGTTTTTTCCACGATGCATTTCAGTTTTGTCTAGCTGATTTTTCTTGGCACTGTATTTGGTAAGAGACTAAGTATGGGCTATATTGTGGATATAGGTCCTCCTCCTTTGCTCTCCCCTTTCTGCCCCAGTCATGTTTAAAAGTGTAAATGCTTTAAATGCTTTCTGCAATGGGATGATGAATATATGGATTTTCAGGGATAAAATTACATAATTCAGACACTAAAACTGTTTCTTTGTAATAAACCTCCTCAAAGGTAATAAAAGAATAGAAGTTTTATGAAAATGCTTGGATCAGAACGTGGTGTGGTAGAAGAATGGCTATCAGAATTCAAGGTGAGAATTTTAAAAGGTGAATATGTTTTGATAACTTCCAAGCTTGGCTGCTGGATCTGAAGAAATTTTGTGTTGTACCACTATCTCAATCTCTCCTCCCCCCACCCTTTTCTTCCTATGCAGTAGCTTGTTGAGGATTTGTAGATGCATTTCCTTCCCTAGCTTACAATGGTGGCCCAGAATACATATAACACTAAGCCAAAATGTGGATTGTTTGTTTTTGCATTTTGCTTAGTGTGATGTATGAATCTCATCAATGTTATTTAGGTCACTATGGCTTGTTCAGTGAAGCATGATAAGAAAATCAAAGCCAGTCTTGATATGGAACACATACTTCTTGCTTCTGTTTTTTCCTCTTAGGCATTACCTGAAATGCAGATTTCCAATTATGCAGCAACACTTCATCGGAAGAAAATATTGGTGCCAGCTCTTTATAAAGTTATTCAAGACCCAAATAATGAGGTATGAAACAATCAAATCACTGTTTAAAAAAGGCAACAACGTGTGCATTAATACAGTTCATATAGGAGCTTCTTAATTGCTGTCCGTTAGCTAATTAGCATAAGTAACAGTTTGCTTCCATCTATTCTGTGTTGTTCTACTTCAGCTGTCTTCAACAGGAGAATATTTTCAAGTTAAACACAATCTATTTAAAATATCTAACTGCATTCAAATGTGCTGTTTGAATAAGGTGGAGTAAAATATTCCAGTTTTCTGCATTGTACAGAGTTTGTTGCAGATGGAACCAGTGGTGTGCTGGAGCTGGCTTGTGAGAGCTGATTGTTACATTTTCTGGAACTTTGTGAGCAGGTTGAGAGCAGAGCTGAGCCACAATGGCTGGCATGTGGATCACAATGGAGCTGGCAGAGTTAGTTGTTAAACATTTACCAGTACACTACCGGATGGGACAAAGAATTTACTTGAATATTCAGGATATATAAGCATGATTATCTCTGTTTCCTTAGTTGATTATTTGAAAGACAGCTGATGTGGTGAGGAGTGGGATCAGAAAGTCCCAGGTTCTAGTCCACACTAAGCCATGGAAGCTCATTGGATGTTCAGCTAGTTGCGCTCTCTCAGTCCAAGCTATCTCAGAGGTGGTTGTTGTGGGGAAAATGGAAGAAGTGCTATGAATGCCATCTTGAGCTCCAGAGCAAAAGATAGGATAAAAGAAAAAAACTTGATAGGTAGGTAGGTAGATAGATTTCTGAAAGGAATATATTTTTGTATTTGTAAGAGATTAAATAGAATTTATGAACCAGGAGTTTAAATATTCTTTCTAAGGGGTGTCTGGGAATAAGAAGAAAAATTGGAAAAATAATATGAGCAGATGGAATTATGTCATTAGATTATGGAACTTGCAGGAGTATTATATCAGAATAGCTATGGAAAGTATGCACATGGCTTTTGGTATGCTTTAAAGACAAAATGCAGGTTCCTCTTCCTAAGCATGTTTTTATGATGCTTGGATAAATGAACTGTAACTCTCTTGTTCAAGGGTTCTCAAAGTGTGAATCATGACCCTTTGGGTGTTGTGAGCAACTTGGATGGGGGGGGGGGGTCTCGTTCCTATGCTACCTGGATACAAGTGGTCCTTATTGAGCTCCTGGCACTGGGCCAGACCTTGCGCAGGATTCAGGTTCCAGGGCTGTCCTTCAGGGGCAAGGGCAGAGATTGGTTTTCTCTAGCCTTTTCATGCTCTACCTCTTCCAAGGGTGTCTCTTCCTGGGCTTCTTCCTGGTGTGTCTCGCTGCATCCTGGCACTGTGCCTTAGTACCCATTCCAGACCTCCCACTGACACACTGGCCTGCCTCCTTTCATGAGGTGTTATCTTTCTGCAAGAAATAAAAGAGATGGAGCAGGCATACAAGTTATAAACCTACGTGAACCAATGTCTTAAGAGTTCATGTGCTGCTCATAGGAATCCTTTACTAACAGCAAGTTAAACTTTTTCTACAGTAATCTTGTGCAGATCTGTTCTTTGTTCCACTGCTTTTTGAGATGTGGCTGGTTGGATGTTTGACAGGACTTCTATGTTAAAATACTTTGGAACTTCTTACTTTGAAAGCAGACTTTTAAAATCCCCTTTAGCTTTTAAAATGAACTAAGTTTTATATTGTTCTGTTTTATTGTATTTTTTAAGAAAAGAAATGTGTATGTTGTAACCTGCTAGAATCTCTTTATAAGGCTGGAAGAAAGGAATGATAGAAAATAAAAAATAAATGAATTAGGGAAGATGGTTTTATTTCAAATTTATTTACTGAATTGAGTTGCAGAAATAATGCTTTATTTTGCTTCTTGTAAGACTTGTTTTGGTAGATTTTAGTTTTCAATGTCTTTCCTTTTTTATTAGGCTTATTAGTGACTTTATGAAATAGCCTGGTAGAAACAATTTAATAAACACAACTTCAAAATGAACAAAGGGGAGAATTATTACTTTAATGTAATCTTTTCTGACAGTAGGCTATGTGTTTTGCTAGGCAATTGTGAAGAGTAGGACAAGAAATACAATTGCAGCTTGAGGTTGTTAACAGTATGGTCAGGAAATACAGTATCTATCTATTTTGAATGAGTTCTAGTTTCCAGGGCCAGATAACTTGCGTCCCAGAGTATGAAAGAAACTTAGTAGTGTTCCAACCAAGTACTGTATATTCTCTTTGAGAAATCCTAGAGAATCGATAAAGTGCCAGACAACTGGAAGAGAACAAAGATTTTTTCTACCCTCAAAGGAGGGTTCCAGCTCTTACAAACCAGTTAGTCAGACATTAATACCTAGGAAAAATTCCATAGTAGATCATAAAGCAATATATTTGTAAATACCTTGAAAACAATGCTGTGCTAACTGGAAGTCAGCATACATTTTCCAAGAATAAGTTCTACTAAATTAACCTTACCTCATTTTTATTGGATAACTTCCTTAATAAATTGTGGGAATGCCATGGATATCTTGATTTCAGGAAATAATATGTTAAAGTATTAAAGTAAAGTAACATTCAGATTAATAAGCTAGTTAAATTTAGGTTAGATGGCACAACAGTAAGGTGGAAATATAGTTAGCTCAAAAACTGTATTCAAAAAGTGTTGATCAACACCTCAGCAAACTGGAGAAGTATCACGAGATGCCTCAAAGTTCTTTTTCTCAGTCTGGTACTCTTCTTATTTTTATACTTGAATAAAGAGATGAAGAGAATGCTTATCTGATTTATTGATGACACAAAAGTGGGTGAGATAGCTGATATTGTGAAAACAGAAAAAAAAATTCTGTTCAGTTCTTTTATTATATAATTATGACATTGTACAAGAAACAAAATTCAGAATACTTGTGATAGTTCAGAGAAATAAGCTGAAGATAAGAGACTGAAATTTAGCAGAGAAAAATGCAGAATTCTTTGTTTAATGGGGATATTTGGTTTGGTATTTCTGAAATCTTGGCATTATAGTTAGTATAAACTACATAAGCAGAGGCATATTATATATAAATTATATAATCAGAGTCAGAGACAGTAGTATGACATGGCTAAGAGACTATAAAAGAAAGGAAAACACAATTTTAGTCTGCTTCAACAGAAGTATAGTTTCAAAAGCACTGAAACAATGGTTCTATTCTATTCCACATTGGCCAGATCCCGCTTTGAATATTGTGATCAGTTTTGTCTACTACACTTTTAGACAAACTGGAACAGGTCAGAAAAAGGGATGATGATGATGGACCAGAAACTAAGTCCTGTAAGAGGGATTGAGGGAAATGCTGTGTTTAACTTTGAGAAGACAAGACATGGGGATAGAGGATATGCTATTACAGCTCAGATACCTGAAATAATACCTGATGTAGTGCACTAATTGATCAGGATCTGTCATTCCATAGTAGAAGACATCAAATGAAAGACTTCATAAAAGAAGGTATATTTGGGGTGAAAGTTTGGCAAAAACTTGCTCATTATAAGAGCAGTTCAACAGTAGAAACAGTTACTAAGGGAGATGGTAGACCATCTTTCATTGGATGTGTTCAGAAGAAAACTGCATGGCTGTCTTTGTGGGAGGCTTTAATTTAGATTCCTGTACTTACTAGTGTTTGAACCTGATGTCCTAAATGATCCTTTCCATCTCTATAATTCTTTTGGCAATGTGCCATTGTTAAATTGATTGTTTGACAAGAGTGAATAAACCACAATGAACATTATTTGTCTCCTCCAGTTTCTGGAACCTGTCTGCCACCAACTCTTTGAACTTTACCGTAGTTCTGAGGTTCGTCTCAAAAGGTTCACATTACAGTTCTTGCCAGAACTCATTTGGGTTTATTTGCGTCTTACTGTCAGCAAAGATAGGCAGAGCAATGGTTGCATTGAAGCCCTACTTCTAGGAATTTACAACTTGGTAAGTAAGACTACAGTGGAAACGCACTGACCTTCTCTTTCAATGCTATGCCCATAGGCCATAGGCAGCTCAAGGACTCCTCTAAAATCACACAGTCAGTACTTGACAACAGTCTGCAAAAGACAGAGCATAATTTCTTGTTGATTATCAATATTAAGCAAAACAGAAAGGTGATTAGGTTAGGCTTCAGACTCCTCAGGAACCAACAAAAATAAAGCTCAACCCTCCTCCGGAGCATTACTCCCTGAAAATCCCAGCCCTATCTCTTTGCATGGTGTCTTCTTCTCTAGAAAGGCTTATTTTCCCCCTTCGTGATAGTTTTGACATCTCGTGGACACTTCCCTTTTCTGACAGTTGTTTGGCTTGCCAGACTGGTTGTTCTGTTGAACCTCCAGAGAATGAACTCTAATACTACTCTGCCTGTTAACCTATAGTCTTTTGCATGTGATTTGTATGTTAATATTTCCTGTAAGTCACCTTGTTTATTTTTTTAAAATAAACAAGCAGGATATAAACGCTTGAATAAATGAAATAGTACAGAGTTTGCAAGACTTTTGAGCAAAGGTAAAAAGGTAAAAAAAAAACCCAATGAAGTTGTGGAAAGCTGCTCTACAAATTATAACTTGGTCTGTTGCTAAAACAAAGTCTTCATCCTCCATTAGAAATTTATCTTTTACTTTGTGGATATTTAATTTGCCCATTGCAGTCTTAATTGCTGGCATTAAGATGACAGAATTATATAAATTAATTTATATTTCCAAACATTTTTGTATTATTGTAGGAAATTGCTGACAAAGACGGGAATAATAAAATTTTATCTTTCACTATCCCTTCCTTATCAAAGCCTTCAATTTACCATGAGGTAAGTATACAATTGCATTCCTAGACTTCTGATAAGAAATTAGGTTGAGTGTAACAGTTGTTTCTGAGAGAAAGCAAACTGCCATCTGATATTAAATTGGACTCTCTAAACTTTGCATACAGTCATGAGATCTTCCTTCTTGTTAGACTTTATTTATGGTATCTTGAAATTATGCTTAAATAATATGTCGCCATTTTGTAATCTCTAAGCCATCTACAATTGGATCCATGGCTTTGACTGAGGGAGCCCTGTGTCAGCATGACCTCATCAGAGTAGTTTATAGTGACCTTCACCCTCAAAGAGAAACATTCACTGCACAGAACAGGTAAGCAAGCAACATAGTGGATTTTACCATAACAGTCCGAATATCTTAAAAGAAAAATGCTCCCTAACTTTGAAGTGTGAGATAGTTAAGGAGAGCAGAAAATATTAGATTTGTCTGACTACTAGGTAGATTCTAATGAGTGCCTTCCAATATGTAAGTCCTGAAGACTCTTCTTTAATAATCTGGATTTATAGGCTCTTTTGAAATAGTCATGTTCCTGCTTAACTCGGGTTTCAGTTTTGTACATCATTGTGAATTCATTAACTGAACCCAAATTGTATTACTTCTATTTGTATTTTGTGTAAAAGAACTGGAGGTTATTTGTATTTTTACTTCAATACTTTTTGCAATTTTAGTTATGGGCAGAGACAAAATAGAAAAATATGGATTGCAAAAAGTAAGGCAATACAAAGAAGTAAAAACATGATAAAGAAAAATAAAGTAAAATAAATCAACAATAAAATAAGATACAAATACATTAAAATAAAATAAAATAAAGAGAGATTATTAAAGCTGAAGAGTTAAAAACAGACTACTGTTGACCATTGTATCAGGAAAATAAGCCTATAGGACATTTAATATGTAGTACCTGAGGACACTAAACCATCAATCTCCTGATAGCACTACCAGTTGCACAGAACCTGGCTACCATCCTAAATACTTCAACAGACACGTGGCTAAGTGGGATTTGACAAGCATGACTGATATGAGTGAATAAGGAAGTCCGTCAAGTTTTGTCTTTAACAGCTCAGGCCCCTACTCCAGGGCAGACAAACCCATAGAGATTAGGTTTCAAGTAGTTTACTTCATGAAATTGGAAATTTACCGGCAGCAGCAGTCAGCATAGTCGGGAGCATACTTACTAGCAAAGTCTACAAGCACGCAGAAGCTTGCCTGCAAACAAGTCCAACTCCCAAACAATGAGCAGATCACACTCCAAGGTGTTCATGGGGAAGTCATCAGCCAGTCTGAGGTCAGAATATTAGCATTTCAGGATGCGAGAGTTTGGAGGCATAAGTACACAGGGCCCAGGTTGGATTTGTTGTTCCCAACAGAGGTTTGCCAGCCAGTGGTCACTCTTATATAGCTTGGAATCCTCACTGACTGCTGACCAGATGCTCCAGATGGTTGCCAGCAGAGTCAGCCTCAGATATTTGATCATTTGCCAGTTGCCAGTGCTGACATTCACCTGGCACATCCGGAGCAGGCACCTTGGCATCCAAGTCTGCATCTGGTATGACACTCGGCAGAGATCAGGTTCCGTCCTGCTGCCTTCCTTATCTTACAATATTTTTGTGGTAGAATATTTAACTGTGCTATTATATTTTCCAAGACTGCTACATCAAGTCCAAACGAAGTGAAGTGAAAAGGGAACTCCTCTCTGGTACTTTTTCTTTAACAAACCCATCAACAGAATGGTTTCGTAATAGAATATTAGCTATTTCAATCTGTTTCCCCTTTGTCTCGCTAGGTTTGAAGTGCTGAGCTTTCTTATGCTGTGCTATAATTCCGCTATCGTCTACATGCCTGCCTCTTCCTATCAGTCGCTTTGCAGGATGGGTTCTAGGTAAGAATGATGCACTTGCTATGGTTGAGGGGAGTGTTTTTCATAGCGTCTTTAAATCATATGGAAAGGAAAAGGTATGGAAGTTTCACATATCATATGAGACTTAACATTTAAATATTGATTGTTTGCCATAATTTGTCCCAGCTTCTTTTTATTTGAGTATGTAAATGCAACAATTTGCTTTATTCCAGATTTAGAAACTTAGATTCTTCACATTTTCTCCATTAGATAAAGAAAAATAAAATCCTCCTAATTCACTGGAGGAAGGAAGAAAAAAGGAGCATGGCATCTCCTGTGTCTGGGAAGGAGCTGGTTTTATGTGTGTCGTTCAAGAGATACATATGTTTGTTGCTTGGAGCTTTAGGCTGGTTGCAGATGTACAGTGAAATATGATCAATGAGGTGCAGGGGTGGGGGGTAACATAGGCATCCTTTTCCAAACACAATGATGCCAAAATAACAAAACACGGAGCGTGATGCAAACTCTGTCTTTTTGTATTTGTGCCACAATGTTGCAGGTATGTATGTAAAGGGTAGAGTTTGTGCTGCAGCATCAAGATGCAGGTTTCGTCAGTTAACCTTCCAGAGACAACTATGGGGATTAAACCATGTATGTTCCATATCCCTTCCATTGTAAATTCTTTCCACTTGATGCTAAGATGAATTAAAATAAACAGGGAAAAAATCCAAGTCCCACTCTGAAAACTCAGTTTTAATCAAGATTATCCAAAACTGATCTTATGGAGCACCCGTTTTTCTTTTTAACCAGGTTAGCAATAGAAATATCTAATATGTAGCCCGTGTACTAAGCCTACATCCAAAGAGTCTAGACAAATTTATGACAAGAAGAGAAGCAAGATGAGAAGAGCCTATACATTAATATCTTATTTCCAATTCTCATTACTATTAGTTTTTTATTTACTGTTTCAATTCACTTTTTGTAAGACTCTTCCCACAATGATAAATCAGTGAATATCTTCTAGTAACAAAATTCTGCAATATCTGTGCCAAGCACATGCCTTTAAAGTATCCAGACCAAAAATCTAAGGGTAAGCTTGGGTTGATGTGAGAATCATTTTTGAATCCAAAGTGTACATTCTTATAGCCCATTCTCCCTTTAGAATCCTTTTGGTGGACAAAGATTAATTTCTTTATTGTTAAAAGGATATTCTTGATCTTGGTTTTGGGTGGATCTCAAATTTTGTTTGCTGCAGTTAAATGTTAGGTGGACATTGACAGTTCTTACTTGGATATTTTCCATAAATGTGATTAGTTATAATTTGATTGAGACTAATACTGAATTGCAGAAAGAATTGCTGAGGGATCTCAGTGGGAATAAATTGGCAGCATCCACAGAAATCAAGTTTGTGTGGTATGGACTGGCAGCAGTAAACAGAATTTAAAGAAGAATATATATGTACAAAAACATACTGTGGGATATTCAATTTGAAGAAAATGTATGCTAAGGAAGCTTTCATGCAAAACTTCATAAAGTAGGAAATATTGTAAATGATAATGAATAGTAACTTTCTTGTAATTTAAATGTCATCCCATGATATTTTAGCCATCTTTTTATTGTGGTTTTATGTAGAGAAAGGATTATTTTAGTGGGATGTCTTATATTAATGTTTATTTATTGTGGAGGTATAACAGAATTAAATATATTAAAACATATACATCCATAGAGATAATAGGCAACATTATATTTGTATAACCTAGTGTCTAGTACCATGACCCTGGACAAGAGACAGTTAACATAAACCAGACAGCTGTCTTTCTAGGGAGGAGGAATGGTATGGTGTAAAAGGAGACTACAATGTAAACAATGTTGTTTATTGTAAATGTCAATAATATCAGGAAGGATACTGCAAATGTGAAATATAGCAGGAAGTTCATTTTAACAGCTTATCAAAGCATTCCAGAAGAACAATTGCAGGGTAACTGTTGTTGTTGTTGTTGTTCAGTCATTAAGTCGTGTCCGACTCTTCGTGACCCCATGAACCATATTGCGCCAGGCCTTCCTATCTTTCACTGCCTCCCTGAGTTTGCTCAATTATCTTTGTGTTTCAAATGTAATTGACCAAATAATATATAATCTGTAGGTGTGTTGCACTGGGGGCTCTCTTTCTCTCTGCTGGCAAGAAGCCCAGTGATCATTGTAAGCACATTCCAATAAAGTACACAGGTAGTCCTCATTTAGTTACCACAATTGGTACCACAATTGGAACTGGCATCTCAGTCGTTAAGTGAAGCAGTTGCTAAGTGAAACTGTGATTGTGCTTATGATCTTACTTCAGCTTTCCTCTGCTTTGCAGACCTGTGAAGATTGTAAATGTGAGGACTGGTCGCAAAGTTACTTTTTCATCACCATCATAACTGTGAATGGTTGCTAAATGAGGCAGTCACTAAACGAGGACTACTTGTACTTTGTTGCATCTTTCTCCAAATACTTTGGTTTTTAATTTAAGTGAACAGTTTTCTCACAGCACTATACCACCCAGAGTCTTCTGAGTCTAACTGTAAAGAAAAACACAAATAAATAAAGTAAAAAATGAATATTTTTATTCAAATAGCTTGATTTGGAGTTTTGAACTCTGTATACAAAATTTATAATATGAAAATGTGTTTACTCAAAATATTTGTAAGATCAAGATTTAATTTTTAGAAATGCTTTTATGTTTTGCCAGACTCTGTGTGAGTGGATTTCCTCGACAAAATGAAAAATGCTGGAAAGAAGATGGTTGCAGAGTGGTATTGGATCCTGATTTCATGGTTCAGCTGCTCACTGGAATCTATTATGCTGTGTATGTATCTAAATTTTGGATAAGGGAGAGCTCTTTACTTTTGAGCAAATTATTCATATTTTTACAGGAATGAAATGTAACGTAAATGCTTATTAAATTATTAATAGTGGACAATGGACTTCTGACAGGCGATTTTTCTGCCATATTAGTGGGCTGGCCCTTTGAAAGTATGTTATTAGCCTAAGTACAAGTGAGAACATATACATTTTGTGTGTGTTTAAAAAACAGCAGTGAATGGAAGTGTGACCAGCTGAGTAACCCTTTACTGGAGTACTTAACACCCTGTTTTCCTTTTTTTCCCTTCTGATTATAATATTTGTGCTATGTTTTGCTGTGAAAAATAATCGAGTAACTTACATTTGTTATAAAGTTGACTTTTTACTGTGGAAAGCTTCTACTTGATTATAATTTTACTAATGAAATTCTCCTGACTAAAAGTGTAGATAGAATTGAGCAAGGAAGAATTGTAGCTCTGAGTCAGCTATTTACATAAGATCTTATAGCTCACACTAGCAAAACAGAGAGAAAAGAAAGAGCTATATTTGGAAGATAAGTGATAGGGGAAAAACTCACGATCACAAAAATAATGCACTATGTTATTTCCTTTGCATCCATATATAGCTACAATGGACAATGGGAACTTGGTCAGGAAGCCCTGGATGACATAATATACCGAGCTCAGCTTGAACTCTATTCCCAGCCACTGCTGGTAAGGGGATAGACTGCAATCTATTCATGAGGTTTAAACTGTGCATATGATTGTAATATTAATGGGTTACCCCTGAATGATTTATGTAGGGTTCTTAAATCTTTCAAAGGAACCTTCAGCACAGTACTTTGTGCACTGTTGTAACACAATCTCATGATTAATTGTCACACTTTGGGATTCTGATTGTGCCTTGGGCTGCATGGAGGAGGTTTCTTCCACTAGGCTAGAATCCAGAGTTGCTCAGTCTCTTACAAGGCAAAGATGAGCAGAATCGTAGTTGACCGAGGGGAAATAATTGGAGTTATATTACTAGCAACCATTGCTTGGCTGCTCCTTGCAGTGTGTGCTTACTGAAAGTGCTCTTTTGGGAACCATGCAGATATACACTCTGTGTACTGTGTGTGTATGTGCTTGTTTATCTGTGTTCTGCATATCTGTTGGGAGAGATTTTTACAGAGTTACTTGATAAGTGTATGACTATGAGCTGTTCCCAACTTTCTTCCCCTCGAATCTCCCTGGCCTGGAGGTGGGTGTGCAAGAATGTGGAGTAAGTTATAATTTTGAGCTTGACTGAAGTGTGTTTCCCTGTTTGCTCTTTGCCTGCACACATTGCCTGTATTTGCCTACCTTTCAGTACCAGTTTGCCCCAATATTCAGCAACTTAATCATGTACTACAGTGTTGTCCAAACTTGGCCACTTTAAGATGAGTGGACTTCAACTCCCAGAATTCCCCAGCCAGCCATGTTACTGCCAGTTAGTACTGATGTACTAACAATACACTGGACTGGCAAATAAAGGTTAGGGGCTGCATTTAAGAGAATCTATATTAAACAATGTGTTTTGTATGTGCGCCCATACCTCATGTTTTGGAGTATGTACACGTTAACACATAAACGGCATGCATTGTTACTATCAGAAAATTCATGTGACAGGGAGAAAGAATGAATATTCTTACACATGTTTATATTTATACTTGGAAATTAAGGCAGGTGTTTTTTTTGTTTTTTTTTATAATCATGCAGCCATTTCGCAAGTGGCTCTTTACTACTTCCATTTCGTGGGCAAGAAGGCCTGAAATTGGCATATCTCTAAAATGAAAGGACACTTGTGCTTGTGGGATGTGTGCTTCTTTTTCATTTGATGAATCAGACACCATGCTGACAACAAAATATATTTTTAATTTCCCCCATTGCGTAGGTTTTCAAGACCGATTTTCATACCACATAAGGGGAAGTCTTGAGCCAGTGTGGATTCATAATTAATGTGATGGTTCCCTGGATTTGAGACTTAATGGGCTGATAGATTAATAGTATATTAACTTACATTGTTGAAGCTTTCAAAAACAGAATTCCAACAATTGTCAATTTCATCTAATATGATGCCTAAAATAATATTAGAATGTTAAATTGTTTTTATTCCAAAATAAATAAAAATTGCCAACATTTCACAAAGAGTTTGTAAAATTTCTGCCATTTGAACTGAATCATTTTGATACTTAAAATATTATTTCTGCTTGTTTTTAAATTGGAGGTCAGTGGACATTGCCATTCGATAGATTAGAGACTAAGTAGATAACTATGGTACAACTTGAATTGGACCTCTCTCTGAACTTGAACAGCATGATAATTATTTGAAGAAGTGGCATAACCTTCCTTTTCCCCTCCAGCTTTTATGATTGTAGGTTGATTGTAGGTCAGATCACTGGCCCTTTGGTAGATATTTAAACGACGTATACTGAAAAAAGAGAATGTGCACTTTTGTATGTCATCTGTTTTTCTTTACTCACAGCCATGCCCAGCAGCTAGTTTCTGCCAGTTTAAAAGGAGACGCTAAAAGGGCTAAAGTCTTCTCCTGGCAAGCCATGCTGCCCCAGTTGCCATCCTCCCCCTGAATCCTCCATATATCTTTCTCTTCTAGATTGTTGGTGGGTAGGGGGACAGATCTGTCTCCGTGTTACCAGGAGCTGATCTTGGTAAGATACAAGGCATGGGTTAAGTACCTGGATATACTTGATTAAAGAAAAACATAGGGGTATGGACTTTTGTACAATAGCATTCAAGAACAATTTTGAAGAAAATGTGTGTGTGCTTTGCCTGGATTTAATTAAATGTTGCCCATTTTGCAAGGGAATTGCCTTGCCAAATGAGAATGCATTTTTTAATCTTTCCGATAGATTTGGTTAAATGCTTGCTTGATGAATTGTTGCTGGCTAGAACATCTAGTTGTGTGCTTCTGAAGACAACAGTTTAAATGCTTCTGATTTTGTTACTAAATGTTCCTTTAGTAAATAACTAAATACACTACTAAATGGATTTTAATAAAAAATAAATTCTGCTGCTAAGCTTCCTCTAATATGTTAAAAAGCCTAAAGGTAGAATGATATTTGAATTCAGCTTTTATTCTTGACTAAAACTGAAAAAGCTGAGCCAAACACTAATTTGATTGCAGGTCCTGTTTGATTTGCTCATGTTGTAATTATACAAATGATCATATTTTCCTTTCCAACCTTTTAAAAAAAATTCTTTATACCTGCTGTCCTTCTCTCCATTCTATTCTGCATTTTTATTTAGAAATGTTTCCCTTTTTTGGTCTCCTTTTCATTAAAAAAGAGAAGTTAGCTGCTTGCCTTTTTACAATTCAGTCTATATCCCTGCCCTAGTCCTAAAAAAAGGGTTGTCTGCCAATGACTTTCAGCCTTCTGGGGGTTTTTTTGTTTTTGTTTTTTGATTAAAGCAAATTCCATCCAATTTTCTAAGAGCCAGATGTAGTGCCAACATTTTAAAGCATTGTTGTAAATTAACATTTTGAACAGTATTTATCATTGAAAAGAACTCTGCGTGGTTTTAAGGTTATATGAGTGCTCTGGAGCTGATAAACTCCCACTTCCCCCATATGGCTACAAGGAAATCAGAAGCATTCCCTTTCGTTTTTAATGAACCCTACATAGTTTATTGTGTTGGACAAAGGGTGGTTGGTTGGTTTAGCCTGTTTCTGTAAACAGGCCTTCCCCACTTAATGCCCCTGGAACCAGCATTGCAGCTCATAGAATAATCAAGCAGCATCGCCCTAAGAAGTATCTTTAATCACTGAAAAGAAGAAACCTTTGTTAGCACTTGTGCTAGAACTGGTATAAAAATTATTGTTTTTTGAGTTAGCATCTCTAGAATAAAGCACATTAACCCTTTTCCTGCTCATCTGATTTGACTGATGGAAATTGGCAGAATGGGACAGTTAAGAAAATCACGTCCTTTGGGAGGTTAACAAATCAGGTGGGCCTGTGGTTGGCAGCAAGAACGGTGCATTTATAGGTCTGGGGAACTGGAGGACCAGCTTCTCCATGTCTGATCCTTGGGTTGTGACAAAGTATGTTTTCCCAAACAGTGGGAAAACCATACTGTTGATTTTCAGCAGTTGTACCAGTGAAAGCACAATCAAAGGAGACTTTGGCAGCTGAAGAAAGGGGCTGTACATACACATCCTCATCTAGAGTTTCACAGCAGCACAGAAAAGGCTAGTTAAATATGCTATAGCAAAATTAATATGGTATTTCTCAACTCTATAGGTAAAATTTGATGAAAGGGGCACACATCTGACAGGAGGTAGAATGGAGTATACATCCTGATGTGGAATTACAGAACATAAAAATACAAAGATTCAGCTATATATAGTTAAACTATTTGTAGTTATTTAACATAAATCCTAAAGTTTGGTTGTCACTGTTTTCTTCTGTAGTCCTCTTTTAATTTCTTTTTTGATAGCCAACTTATACAGCATTTTACTGTTGTAACAGGTTGCAAATGCAATGAAGAATTCATTACCCTTTGATGCTCCTGATGCATCACAAGGAGGACAGAAGGTTTTGAAAGTAGAGGTTACTCCAACAGTGCCAAGAATTTCTCGGACAGCTATTACAACAGCTTCAATCCGCCGACATCGCTGGAGAAGAGAAGGTAAGTCTTTAAAACGCAAAGCGAAGATTGTAGCATGGTATTATTCACCCCCACTGCCAAATACTAGTTTCTAAGCCTGAATGTGATTATTAGCTTCAGGTATATAGGCATAGTGCTAATTATTTTCTGTATTGCTAATTACATATCTATGCAAATATGTAACTGTGACTGCATACTATAATGAGGTATGACTTCTCCCTATTTTATATTTTGGGAAATCTAGAAAAGGTTAAGTGATATAAGTGGTATATCATGGTATGGAAATTGAATGAAACTTAAAAATTGTTGTAATCACTTTCTACATTCTATAGGTTGGATCATTCTGCCTTTTATTTTTAATTGTTGGAAGGTAATTATTTTGATGGTATGACTGTATCTGCAATCTGTGGGCAATTTATTTATTTATTTATTTATGTATTTATTTATTTATTTATTATCAAACTTGTATGCCACCCATCTCCCCCAACGGGTGACTCTGGGTGGCTCACAATAATAAAAAAGGAAAAAAACACGAGTCCCTCCAACCATGAGTAAAATCTATAAATAATTTTAAAAAACATATATTAAAAATATCCTAAGAACCTCCTATAATTTTTAGCCCTAAAAACCTGCAAGATGCTGGGGGGGGGGGGCAAACCCATCACCCCACCAGCCATCTCCACAGATGCGGGCCCCCATCCAGCCCCCAGGCCTTCTGGCAGAGCCAGGATTTAATCCCTTTCCTGAAGGCCATGAGGGAAGGGGCACACTGGACCTCAGGAGGCAGGATGTTCCATAGGGCGGGAGCTGCAACAGAAAAGGCTCTCTGCCTAGACCCCACCAATCGAAATTCCTTGACTGGTGGGGTCTGCAACCTGCCCTTTCTGCTGGACTGAGTGGGGCGGGCTGAAATGACCGGGGCGAGGCGGTTCCTCAGATAACCTGGTCCTGTGCCATGAAGGGCTTTAAAGGTGATGACCAACACCTTGAATTGGACCCGGAAACAAACTGGTAACCAATGCAGCTCACGCAACAGCGGTGTTATACGTGCCCTCCTAGGGGCATTGAGAACTGTCCGCACCGCCGCATTCTGTACCAGCTGTAGTTTCCGGATACTCTTCAAGGGTAGCCCCATGTAGAGCGCATTACAGTAGTCCAACCCGGAGGTGACCAGGGCATGAGTGACCGTGTGGAGGTCCTCCTGATCCAGGAAGGGGAGTAACTGCCACACAACACGAAGTCATGCAAAGACCCTCCTAGCCATGACTGCCACCTGCTCTTCGAGCAGGAGTCGTGAGTCCAGGAGAACCCCCAGATTACGCACCGGGTCTGTCTGGGGTAGTGCGACCCCGTCAAGAACCAAAGATGACAAGCTCCTAGATCTTGAGGCTCCCTGTATCCACAGCCACTCCGTCTTACCAGGGTTCAGCTGAAGCCTGTTGTCCCCCATCCAGGCCCCCACAGCCTCCAGGCACCGCGAGAGGGCAGTCACAGCGTCACTTAAGGCACCTGGGATGGAGATGTATAATTGGGTATCATCAGCATACTGATGATACTTCACCCCATGGTGCCGGATGATCTAGCAATCCAGCTAGATAGTATCTCTGGAAACTTAGGCTTGGATTTTTTTCTTTTTCAAAGTATTTCACAATTCACAATCTATATCTCTGACTTTTGGGGATATGTATTGCTGTTTTTTTAAAAAAAATGGTATATTGAGGGGTGTGTGTGTGTATAAAATTCCAAAATAACAACAGAAGCTAGACAATATTGAAAATGTTATCTCTGGTTTTCATTGATAAAATAAGTAACTGATATTTTAATATTAATTCTTAATCATATTTTCAGGACCTGTGCTCTACAAACATAATGATAAATGCCAAGTATTTTGTATGTGGTATAATTTAAGAACTTTCTTAGTCTTCATAGAGAGCAGCTTCAAATCTTTAAAAATCACTCCTGCCAGCAAAAAGAAAAGCAAATGTGAAATTGGAAGCATGCCAGTTTCTGTTCATAACAGCTTATCCTGTGTATGGTTTGGCTATTGTTTTACAGTTATATTAGTGAATATACAGTAGACTGCAAAAACATAAAATCTGAACTTTTATTACATTTCTTGTTAGATATTTATTGATGTATTTTGCTAATTCTCTGTTTTTTGTTTCCGTTCTGGATTCTTGATCCTAAACACAAGTAATCCTATTTTTGCAAATCCTTCATCATTTATGTCCTTACTGCAGAAGTGTTGCATGCATGTCTCTTGCACACAGTACATGACATCCACTTATTTTTATGGTGCTGTTCAACTTCCTTTGAGAAAAGTGCAGGTGATGGTTTTGTGTGTTCCGTGTACACCTTCATTTCCCTGCCTGGGTTATAATGATTAGGGAAAGAGTAGAAAGACACTAAAATATTATATGTTGAATCCCAGATGGCTTTGACTTCTCAAATGATGCTGACATGAGCATTCCCGGATCTCCGATCCTGCACGGCTCCACTGACCTAGGGATCAAACGCAAGCAAGAGGGGGACGCACTGGTGCTCAGGACCCCTGAGCATGGCTCACCGGAGCCCAACTTGACACCAGCCACAAAAGAGGGTAGGACAGAGATGAGGTGGCATAAGTCAGTAAGGCCATGGCTGGGGGAGGATCCTGTCTCTTTCTTCCCAAGCAGAGTTCCCTTTTGCTTTAGAGTACATTCCATTTGCCACAGGTATACTTTCTTCTCTTCCCTTCTTTCTACACATATCCCTTTATGCCTAGCTTCAGGCCTGAGACTATTTATTCTAACACTGTGGGCCTTGATTATCTGTGTGATATCTAGCTTAGCATGGCTAAAGTCACATCTGATAACTTTGGGATTGTTTGGAACACCCTGTTACTGAGCATGTTAAGTCTGCTAAATATATATTTGTATATATGCAATAAAAGAATGTGTCAAGTAGAAATATTGATACTGTTTTCACAACCTGGAATTCCTTACAGCACGGTTTCTCAACCCTGGTAACTTTAAGATAGGGGGACTTCAACTCCCAGAATTAAAGGTGATGACCAACACCTTGAATTGGACCTGGAAACAAACTGGTAACCAATGCAGCTCACGCAACAGCGGTGTTATACGTGCCCTCTTAGGGGCATTGAGAACTGTCCAGCGTATGCTGGCTGAGGAATTCTGGGAGTTGAAGTCCCCCCATTTTAAAATTGCCAAGGTTGAGAAACCCTGCCTTACAGCATATACAGCAAATAATTTAATATTATAAAGGAAAGGGGAAGCACTTTTCGCATACTGTTTAATATACCAAACTTCCAGTTCACTGAAATGTTTCCTCATCTGTTCATGAGACTAATATGAGTGGATTGAAGTGGAATTAAATTGCCATTGTGCTATTTATAGGATTGTGTCTCAAACTAGGTAATATGAACTTGGAGAGAGAAAAAAATCTTATAGCCTTATACAGTGGTATTCTTCATATTAACTCGTTACTAAGAGATTCTCATTTTATTCAGTGCACGTCATTAATCTACTGTCTCCTTGGTGCTGGTGCAGAAGTATTCAAATAGCAATGCAGATTATGAGATTATACTTTGCTAATCCCCGTATCTTAAGTGGTTTCTATAGAGCTTCGTTTCTGTCTTTAGTGCAGTCTTTTGGCATTGTTGATATTTTAAATTCTTTCAGCTTTAATAGCATTTGCCAGTTATGTGCTGTACATGCTTCATGGTTGCTCCAAAGAAAGCTAATAGCAAAAAAAGCCCCTTTAGAATTAGGGTTAGGATTAGGGTTCCTTATTTATTATACCTGAATCCGTTGTGCAGTCAGAGAGTTTACAGTGTCTGAAGAGGAGAGGCATTATTGGAAAATGATGGAAGCGTGAAGTATAGAATTTACTCCTAGAACTGAATGAATCTGAGCATGGTCAGTAAATGAGCCCTAACCTCAACTTTTCTCCCACTGGTTTTATTTTGTCGTACTAACTACATGTTGCATGTGCATGACCAGAAGGAGGTTCAGAAATTCTCACACAAATTCTCAAATCTTCTTTTGAAAAAGGGTTGCTTCGATGCACTTCTTTCTTTAATATTTTAAATATATTTAGTTACATTTAGATTATGTGTTGTTGCAGTAATAACTAACATCATCATCCTAAATGTCTTCTAGACAAATAAAGTGAAGAGTACTGTAACATACACAGAAAAGTATTTTAAAAATGATATTTTACGTGAGCAAAGCTGTTTTTACTGTGATCCGAGACAGGAAAAGTTTGGCGTTGTCTTAATCATAAAAGAAAATCACAGTTCGTTAAATTACCCTCTTTTGGTGATTGGATTGGTCTCACTGATCTTGCACGAAATAAAATTGGTAAATATTCCTTATTTTTAAAAATGTGTAAACAAAATGGCACAAACTTATCTTTCTTATTATGCTGGTCTATGACCATAATAAAAATTGTTTTGATTTGAACTTTCTTATTTATCCTTGATTTTAAATATTCCAAGTATATAATGAACAATCAGTCTTTTTTGCAATATCTTGGGTCAGTTTATGTAAATATTCTCTGTAAGTTAACAAAACAGTAGAAACATAATGCTGTCAGGATTAGTGTGTACTTGGAGTGTGCTTACATCAGTTAGGGAAGAGGAGCTTTTGAGTATGAATAATAGTGTTGGGACCATTGATGAAGCCTGTACCTGTTGAGGGTACAGAGCTAACACTAATTTTAAAAATATTTCAGCAGGACAAAAAAAGTGGTTGATATGCCCTTTTGAGTTTATATTTTGGTTCTTTCTCTGACAAGCTTTATTGCCTCCAAGGGCTTTGGTACAGAATATATTTGCACTTTTTGTGAGAAAAGTAAGCTTTTTCCCAAATTACCGTGTTTCCATTGAAGCCAAAGAGTATGTTTATGATTATTAGTAAAGTGAAATCTGTATATTGCTCAAATTCAACTTCTGAGTACCTGGTGGCTTGAGAGATCCTACCTTGCATGTTGTTTTGTCCCTCTTTCACTTTCGAGCACTGCTGAGTTGCCTTGGCCTCTGCATGGTGGTGGCATTCGGAAAATTCACACCGAACCTCTCTGACTCTTTTCTCCAAATGGAATGGATAATTTTACAACATGATGATTAATTATACCAAATAACAGTGTTGCAAACATCATTGTAAAACAACAAGAGTACAAATATTGCTTCCAGTTTATGCCATTTTATCCTTGCAAAATGATTGTAAAACTTGAGATGTATCCATGGAAACTGACTCGGAAACACCTCTGGAGACTGTGTTCTCTCCATGAAAGTAAGGAGGGGTTAAGAGAGGTGGTGGTGGGAAGGCAGCAGCCTCTGCTGCTCGGTCAGAGGCACCTTCACTGAGCTTTGCATGGTGGTCGGGTAGAAGAGTCTAAAAGGCGCTTTTGCTTTCAGGACAGTCTTTCCTTTCAAATAGCGTTTTAACTCTGTGTGTGTGAAGAATACCATATGCAAAGTGGCTTGTTTTTTTAAACATAACCTTTGATGTATTGGGAAGCATTATATGAAAATACAAGGCATACTTTTTTTTTAACCTAAGGGGGCCTTCTTATTTTACAGGGCAGTGTTGTGTTAATGTTTAGAATTATGAAGTCAATAAATCAATATTGCTTAGAAAATAGTAAAAAATATCCTTTCAGTCTGTAAATGTGCATTCTCTTGGCTGTCAGATTTAATTCTACATATTTACATTTGTCAATATGATTATTTTGTGGATGAGATTTGTGATGTGGAAGAGATGAATGTCAGGATAATTGTAAACTGGGGATTACTTTACAAAACAGAGCAGTATTGCCTAATTATGGATTAGATTAGAACAATGATGTCCAAATAGTTGATTGGAAGACAGAGTGAGTTGAGAGACTGGTTAAGCACTAAGTTGGCTAAAAGTAAATAAAATTTTACAGATACAGCATCAGCTATGGAGACCTGCTTCTGCATTGTAAATAACCCATCCTCTTGTTTATAATGCTTCCACATTATGCTAATTCCATGACAACGATTAACATTTGAAACTATCCAGAAACACACATAGTATCAAAAACTTCTGCAAGCAATTCCCACAGACAAATAAAAACATATTCTACAAAACCCACAGTGACACATGCACACACCCAACATTCACATAAATAAAATAATACACTCAGATGCTGACATACAGAAACATTTGCATGCACCAAAGTCTCCACCTCATAGAACCCCGCAAATGCTCAAGCAGAAGTGCCTTTTTCGCCTCTAGGATAGCTAGAGGTACAATCTGAGTTAGAGTGGAAAAAATGAAGCGAAAGCAAACTAAGAATTGGCCAAAGAACCCATTATTCTCTATTTAAATGAATTTTGACTTAATTTTATGTACAAGCACAGCCAGGAAGATTTCCAGGAGAATTTACTTTTGGAAGAGTCTGTTTTTGGTCACATTCATTAAGCGCAATCATAAACATTCCTCAGAAGTAAAGTCCTCTGTATTTAATATGCTTTTTAATGTGAAGCTAAGATTGCAGCCATATACAAATTTATTATTATAATTTACACATTATTAGTAGTTACGTAGTAAAACATGAATGGTTTATGACTTTTTCAGAAAGATTACTCTTATGGATGCAGTCCTAGGCACGTCTTTTAAAAAGTGAGTCCATTTAACAATTGTGCAACAAATCCTCTGTTCAGGACTGCAGTGGAAAAACAATTTCAATAAAATAAAAATAATGTAACTTGAATTTTAAATTTCCCCAAAAATGTTTGCAATACAAATTTGTTTGAAGAAAATATCTGTGTGCAATCCTAACCAGCTTTAAAATCCTATCATAGTATTATAGTTTCTTAATCTGATGTCTTTGATGTTTTCAGATGCTGAAGGAGTCAGTGGAAGAGAAGAGTCTGTGAACTTCAATGATGCTGATGAAGGGTTTTCCTCTGGGGCATCGCTTAGCAGCCAGCCAGCTGGGACCAGACCTTCATCCACATCTCAGAGGGGCAGCTTAAGGAAAGGAGTTGCTGGGCTTTTGGCCAAGGATAAGGAGATCGTCTCGGCTACCAAATCCACAGACAGCCCTCGAGAATCTGTCCGTAAGCAGTACCTACACCAGTCAGTTGACCTCAGTACAGATGCAATTGAAATGACTCCCACAAAGAAACATTTGAGTTTGCCTGCTGGGCAGGTGGTACCAAAAGCCAGCAGTGTGAGCCTGATCCGAACTGCAAGTGCTTCTTCCAGTAAATCATTTGACTATGTGAATGGCAGTCAAACGGGTTCCAATGTTGGTATTGGCGGTGATGGTGTTACTAACTTAGCAGCTGGCAACTCCAATCGTTTTTCAACCATTAGTCTACAAGAGGACCGGTTAGGCCAAGCTGGAAATGGTAAAGATGTCCACTCACCAGGAGCTCCTCTGACTAAGCAGTCCCGATCCCCAAGTTTCAATATGCAACTAATATCCCAGGTTTAACTTTGTTGTCCTTCCTATATTTTTTCCATTTGCCCAATTCTTTTTTGAGCAACATCTACAATCTTCATCCTATCTCCTGGCTTCTGTGATCTTATTCAATTCATTTTAGATACTATACTATATTTTGTACTGAAACAGCAATAAAACCTCATATTCTAGCCCTCCTTCCCCTCTCCCATAAATGTCGTTGTGAAACAGTATAAAATATACTTTATGCCTTTTCCATGCCTTTGGTTCTCCTTGGGTGATGTGCAATCCGTTATAGGCTGATCAGTTCCCATTTCAACACTGTGAGTCTTGAGAAGATTGGAGGAAATGGTGAATGTGATCCCTATCAAAATGAAGCTTTGGCTTTCCTGAGAAATAATAAACGGGTTAGTTTTCTCAGTCTAAAGTTCTGCAAAGACTAATGAATTGTTTTTTTGTTTTTTTTTTTTGTCTCTTGGAACCAAGAGTGCCTCAGAGATTCTAGTAGGACTTTGGACCTCTGAGTTAGTGCAATCAATTCTGTGGGAGAGGAATACTGTCATTGCTTCTGATGGCGGTTGAAATGCACTTTGTCATGAACATTAGAGTAGTCTTCCTCTTCCATCCTTCCACTCTTGCCCTCCTAAGCATAATGTTCAGCTACTGAGACATGTATATGTGACCAGGATGTTGCCCCTTCAGAATGAATGGGCTATAAGTAGACAGCATAGGTTACAATGCAGTTTTAAGGCCTGTGGAGCCATGTTTACATGTCTTCCCCACCCAGGAAACAGGGTTGCTTTGTCTACATGTTAGGATTTTGAAAGATGACGTACATTTAAAACAAGATTGAGAAAATGGGACGTGGGCTTTTCCAACCATGACTACTCATCAGTGCTCCTTTTAAAGTTACTTTTGTAAGTCGATAATCTTTGGAACATCCAAGAACAATTGAAGTTTAGGCAAGGGAGTTTTTCAGGGTGCTTGCTGCGGAATGACTAAATTTTGTCACTGAACAGACTCAGAAGCTTCAAAAAAGACAATTGTTCTCCAGCGGGAAATGCCAGGGACAGAGGCAATGGCTGCTGGAAATACTGAGGCATCAGTTTCCCTTAAAATCATTTCTCAAGCAGTGGGGGTTTTGGCAGCTCTCTTTCTCCAAAGGAAACAATCACTGCCTATATTTTGATCAATCCATTGCAGTTATGATTATTTCATATAGTTAATGTAATGCGGGTGTGTGCGGGGGAGGTAAAGATACTATCTCCCTCGCTCTAATCTGGGAATGCATACTGTTGAACTTAACCTTGAATGCATGTGGTGTGTCAGCAATATGTGATATCTGTGCTGTAGATCACTGCTTTAAATTGCATTTCTTATTCTAAAGAAAGTATTCATCATGTTTTGAATAGTAATGTATACACAAGAAGCAAAAGGGGGCTGTTTTGCCTTCTTATCCTTTGTTGTACTTTGACCTGGAATTTTGCCGACAGTTAATTAAAGGAACAGATGTAAGTTATATTCCCCTCCCCGACCCCGGCATTTTGAATTCATTACAGGTTGAGAGGGATTCAAACATAATAGATTATTTTTAGAAGGGTCAAAGGTTACAATGTTCAGATTACCAAGTGCCATTATTCTGCTAAAGAGAAATTTAAATTTAATTGATAGCTTTCAGTTCTTCTACTCTCTTTCTTCCCTGACTTTTAGTTTGAATCTGGAGTTTGTCAGAAGAATTGTAGCTGAAGTACTCCTAATTTTAAAGTATTACTATTACACTAAGTAATAGTTACTTTGTATGGGCCCTGACTGAAGCAAAGCTAATGTCAAATTTAATTCCAATATTACTGAAACTCAGGAATGTTTCACCAGTGATTCAGTGTAATTACTGAATATCCAGAGTAATTTTAAATAATATGTTTAATGTAGGTTAGGCTTATTTGAGCTCTAAAGCCATCCATTATAGAAAACTTCAGAATGTTTCTATGTTCTGTAGAAAAACTGAAGGGGGACCTAGCTGAATTTATTTTTCTAGAGAATTAGTATGATTCCCATGTAATTCAGCAGTCTTTTTTTAATAATAGAAACTATGACCATCATCCAGAGAACTGCATGAGTAGTTTTATAACTCCAGGGACTTTGGCCTTGCGAGTGTTAAGCAGCAGTTCGTTATGCAACATATCAAACCATGTTTGCATTTTTCTGATTTAATGGTGTGAAGATCACAGAAATGATTGTGACATAACCTGTTTGACAAGATTTTTTTTTTAATCCCATTGGGGGTGTCCAAGCCTGTGGTTACAGCTGGAGTAGCTTTTTAAGATCCAGATCCACGTATTCTACACAGCGAAAGCCAAAAGTCTTAGTTGAAAAGAAATACTGCTGTGATTCAGATCAGTTAACTTATTTGTTCTTTTTGAAAGAAATTTAAGTCACATGTTAAGTTTGTTTTTTAAAAAGATTCTGTGTGTAGTTGTATGCACATAATATGCAGAAATTCTAATTTACATACTGATGATTGTTAGCTTGCTATCAAACTGGAATGTGTTTAACTGTGCAAATTTTCATCTTAAAGAGGTTATAGTTTATTTTTTTAAAAACTGAATAAAAATATATTGTATCTTCTCAACATATTAAAATTACTATGTATGCATATGTTGGGGTGATGATTTACTCCTATGATTAGTAAACTGGTTGTTTTCTCCTGTGCAGCACAATTTCCTGTATTTGGTTCTTTTGCTTTTAGTATCATTTGACACATTATAACATCAAATATATATTTTAAATATTGGCTTATGTTTCTTCTCTTATGTTATTTTTCTCCTAAAGAGTTGGCACATTGTTCAGATTCTGTTCCTATTTTAATATGCAATTTTCCCATACTGTGGACTCAAGTATGAAGCTTACCTTGTTTTTATATATTTATGATGGAGGAAATACTGCTGGACATCTTTTCTTAAATGTTTGTATCTTATTTGATAATATTAATCAGCCCTCTTAATAGGTCATGCTAATACTGCTTCAACATTTGTTGATGTATCTGCTGCTAAGCTGCCCCAAAGTTTTTGCTAAAAGTACCGTATTGATGTTTTGCATTTGAAGGTTCAGGCCCAGTGGGGATGTAACATTTCCCTTTATTTCTTATTTATGGTTGACATTGTTCCTTTCCTCTTACCATCTTGGGTTTGCGTACTCTTGCCCCCCTTCGGTTATATCTGAATTGAATTGCACGCTAGCTTTTATAATGTCTACCACAAAATATCCAAAAATGTATAAACCAACCATGTGTGCTTACCAAATATAGAGAGAGAATCAATCACTAGCTTTCCTGTGTTATTCAGAAGTACATTGTGGTTCACAGTTCATCGTGTTCTAGAGACAGAATTGCAATAGTCAATTTTGAAAAGGAAGAAGGGAAAGAATGAAAAAATGCCGGAGCCTGAGTGAAGATATAAGTGATCCGTGGCATGGCTTGTAAAATTCATTGACATGGGATGAAACAGATTGGCACAGAAAAGTCAGAACTGTCAAGTGAACCTTCAGTTGTAATTTGCATTACCAACTGTTTACTGGATTTTAGGCAACAGTAATTCTCAGAAGAATATGACAGACGTAGATATTTGCATTTAAAAATTGTTATCCATAACCAGTTATATAATATATTTTGTTAAGTAGCGATGGCAGTTCTTTACAATATTTTGTTCCAGTTGCACAGTGGACAAGAACAATGCATCTGCATATCTTATGGGTGTGCAGACCAAAATACCTGTATAGCATTATCTGTAAAAAAATTTTTTGAAAATATGATTGTACAAGAAAGATCTGTGAACAAAATTGGGTAGGACAGTAGTCTGAAATAATATTTTTACTTGCTTCCTCTATAGAGGAATAATATATCTACACATTACCATATTGTAAAGAATATTCTGCCATTACTTTTGCTCTAGGTTTACATGTAAGGAGAGGAAAAGTAAGCATACAATTACATGATTATTACCAAATATTTATTTTAGTCATGCCATTTGACTGGGCTTGCAATTTTTCATAATGCAGACAATAATATGAGAATAGGTTTAACCATCTCATTGACTACAGAACTATTTCATACATTGCTAATGTGCAAGTTATGGGCAGCTCTTTCGATGAATTCTTAATAAGTCTTTCATGTGAAACTGCATCATTCTATACCAGAATGATGAATTCATATCACAGTGAGTATGCATTGTTTAAGATATAGTGTTTTTCAAACATATACAGTAATAGTATCTGATTCATAAACTGGGGTGTCTTGTGTCCTGTTCCTCTTTGTAGATTTAAAGTAGGCAAGTTCATATATTTTACAACTGAAATAAGGAAAATCATATTTTCAGACTTTTGATTTGCACTATTTTGTGGAAAGTAGTTCTTTTTCTGCTTGGGGATGGATGGAGATGTGTGTGTGTGTGTGTGTGTGTGTCTCTCTATATATATATATATATAGAGAGAGAGAGAGAGAGAGATGTGTACCATTTGTCAGTTGTTGACAATCAATTGCTCTGTTGTTTGTAAGCTGTATGTAAATATAATCATAATATACTTATTCCTAAATAGATAGATATATATCTCTCTCTCCAAATGCTTGTTTAATATTTTTTCATTATTAATCATCAGTATTCATCTTCAGGGAATAGATTTTCATTATCTGGTTACAAATACATTTTGAAGGAGTAATTCGAGGGCAGATAGTACCACTCAAAAGTCACAGATTATTATTTTTTAAATGAATACAAAAATTGCAACTTATAACAAATAATTAAGGAGATTAAATTGATCATTTTATTTTAGACTTTAAAGAACACATGGGAAAAAAAGGGACAAATCTATCAAAATACTATTTGCATAAATCATCTCAAATAATTTGTTTTATAAAATTATTTCTGGATAATCACATGCCATGCATTATAAACTAGCTTTACTGCTCAAAATTAAACAAAACTTCATATTCAACCAATTAAAATTAATAATTGCCAAAGACTAGTAACTTGATCCATTGCTTAGTATTAAATGCAATGCATAAATTTATTATTGGGACATAAGTAGGATGGGATATACATGCAAAATCATTTAGATGAATTCCAAATTTGGCTCATTCCAGCTGTTAAACTGTTTAACATTACTTTGTTTAACACAAGAAACAATGAGACATGTCCCTGAGAAAGAAGTGCTTAACCACAATCCTTACTCATGGCTCAGTAGGAATTAAACTCATTTCCCATTGTTAGTGTTAGTGTTTCCACATTATACCCACTATAATTATTCACATTTGTTTATATTGTTAATCTTTTTAATACTGCACTCTCATTGGTTACGATCCAAAGATTCACTGAATCATTTGAATTAAAAACCTTTAATTTCTCTTTAATTAAATGTTTCATTCTCTTTCATTCTCTTTAAATACATTCTCTTTAATTTCTCTTTAAAACAAAATTGCTTTAATAAAAATACTTGATACCACCATTAGCCTGAATATCACAGCTGACTTTTGAAATAGTTTTCTGCTGATTAGTACATCACTACAATTTCACTAGGAAGCTGCTATTTTGAGAAAATTTTTAATTTTCCCTCTTGGTTTCTCACAACTATTTTTATGAGTTTTGGAATACAGCCACTATTGTACTTTTGTAAAGAACCCTAACTTTATGTGCAGTAAGATTTTTAGAATAGTCTGCACTTAAAACATGTAGATTACCACTTAAATTTTGTAGAAACTAATATATTCAAACTCACATCCCCTCAAAAAACAAGTGAGATTTTAAAAATCAGGTATTTGCATGAATTCATATAGCCATTTCCATCATATATAAACTTTAAATAAAATGAAGTGTACAAGAGTTATAACATCCTTTATTAAATTTCTGTCAGTTTATTAAGATTGCAGTATGGAATTGCCTAAACCACAATATGTTTTATGATTGAACCCTAACCTTTTTAAAGTCCTTGAATTGTTTTTGTTAAATATATTCAAGCCTTCAGTAGATATAGTAACCTTGAAAACATATATTCAAAACTGGTTTACTGTTCATCCTAGAAATAGAATTGCAAATGCATACTCATTCCATTATTTGTAATAAGGAGCATCAGTTTTATGTTGAGACCTTTAATTTGCAAAGTAGAGAAATGTTAGTGAGCACAAAAGAATTTCTATATATTTTGAATTCTATTACTCATGTTAAAAGCTGACTTCACTAAATATTAAAGAATTAAATGCTGTAGCATCTATTGGTACTAGAAGGCAGTAACAGAACACTTTTTGGTGCTTTACTTCAAATGGGACCAAGATTACTCCTATTCTGGCATTAACATTATAATAATTCATGCAGTTAATAGTCCATCAAGTTTAACCCAACCCAATGTCTTTATTCTACATATAAAATACTTGAAATGAGTAGAGAGTGGGAAAAAAGCCTATTGAATTTACACTGGCTTATCAACTTTAATTTCTGTTTCACTTGAATTTTTATTTATGATCAACGTATATGGTTACTAACATGTAATGTTTCTTTTTAAACAATCATCTGCAGTAGGCATTCTGAGGGATATATCAGTAAAATATATTCATGAGTGTTTGAAATTTTACACCAGTTGAGTAGCCCTCATTTTGAAATTACTTTTTACAGTGTTCTCATTAGTATTTAGCATGAGTATTTCTGGATGTGTTGTTTATGATTGGAAAGTAGGATGTAGAAACTTGAAATCAGTCTCTTTATTGCAAGGTCAGTTTTTAAGTACTATCTCAAAGACAAGATAATTCACTTAACTGGGCCATGTTAAAACTTCACTCTTGGATTTGAATAATTCTCTGACAAGCTACTGATTGTTACAGGTTGTGAATGGAGGTGTTAATTTTAATGTTTATAAACAGATAACCTGATTTACAGTGTTTGATTCTAGCCAGGATTCTAGCCAGTTTGACCAGTCACATAAGCTCTTTTATCAAAAGCACCTTCTTTTCACCTCATACCTTCCATCTGACCAATTATTGTCTGTCACACAAAGGTTTACTTCTAAACCAAGCTTCTGAAGGATTTTTACTGTTCTGGCATTATGTAACCTGTTGTACCTCATTTACAAAAAGCATAGCTAGCAAATATCCCACTTATTTTATAGAACATCTGTCTGACAAAAGGACTTGATTTATGATAATATTCCACCAGCATATTGGTATGACATTTGAAACAAATCAAAATTTGGTGCTGGTGAAATGTTAAACAAAATGAGTATGTAATAAATGCAGTCTTTGTGGCATTGGGACCCTAACTTGGGACCTGTGAAAAACTATTAACAGAGCTCAGATGACATGTTTTTGAAGATCATTATACTGATGCATGTAAGCCATTATCTTAACTGTCTTACTGAATTTGGTTAATGTTGAACTGTGTTAAGTGTTGAATTTGTAAATAACTGCCAGAGATAGATAATATTTTAAATCATTGTAAATACAGGTGTATAAAATTAAAACAAATCTGCAATGCAGAATATATATGTATATATAAAGGTGTTTAAATAAATATTGTGCTGTTTCTGGAAAAATTGCCACGTTGTCATATTTTCCCCAGTATACTTTTATATAAAAGCATATGTTTTTCTGGTAAAACACGCTCCCTTTGGGTAGGTATTTTATACAACAATCCAGAATACTTGTTTTGCACTGAAGTTCACTTCTAAAAACTGGCTGAATATGGTAATAGTAATGGGCCTGATCTTTGGCATCATTTGGCATAGAACATCAGTGGGCTTGCATGTTACAGGCTGCAGGATTTTAATCTGTAATGCATTGGGAGGTTATATATTGGTTCTCTTGTCGTCTTGGGAATTTAGCAGGCCAGAGGACTGTAAATATACACTACTGATGTAACTATTAAAACTTTCACAATTCTATTCTATTCTATTCTATTCTATTCTATTCTATTCTATTCTATTCTATTCTATTCTATTCTATAGGAAGTCCTCATTTAGTGATCACAATTGAGACCAGCAACTCGGTGGCTAAATGAGGCGGTTGCTAAGTAAAAAAATCATGTGCTCACAACTGTGTTCACAATCTTACTTAGGTTTCCTTTGCTTTACAAACCTGCAAAGGTCATAAATGTGAGCATCAGTCGCAAAGTTACTTTTTCATCACAGTTGTAACTATGAATGGTCGCTGTCTGAGGCAGTTGGTAAATGAGGACTACCTCTATTTTATATTTATTCTGTTCTATTTAGATATATGAACTCTTTAGAGTGTATTTAATATAAAGCTCTGTCACTGATAAATAGTAGTAATATTTACAGACTTTAGAATCATCTAAAATGTCACAGTGGAGAAAACCATATGTATTTCCTAAAGGAGCTCCAGAAGTGTAGGGTGAAAAGGCCTTGTGATAACTTCCAATCTGCCAGTTACAGTGGACCAGAAATTAACCCCATCCTAAACCATTTAGGAGTAGGAAAGATAACCTTTCAGATGTTGTTGGCCTACAACATCTATTTTCTCATGAACATTGGCCATGCTGTATCTGAGGTCCAGCAATACATGAAATAGCTCAGGTTCCTCATTCTTGATTCGAGCCTTTAAGAATCAAACCAATTGTACTTTTAAAAATATTTTTAGCTTGTTCTTCAGAAACATTTCTCAGAATGTTAGCAGGGTTTATTAATAAGTAATTACCAGGTTTCCAACTGTTAAAAAATTGGTGTTATAGGCCATAATCTATAGAAGCTGAAATTTGTGTTATTAAGGCAACCAGATGGAGAAAGCCTAATATTACAAACTTGGTTCTGCCAACACTTTGGAGGAGGATGGGGTCAGCTATAATTGAATGAAAAACAATGTCACTTTTGAAGAAATTCTTATACCTAATTGTCCAACTCTATATTTCATCTTCATGCTGCTCCTCAAGACCTTGGTCTATTCATTCTTCATCAATTTAATATGTGATATTTCAGATCTGATGCATTGCCATTAACTGTTGTTTCCAGTGTTGCATAATTCATCCAAATTAGTATTCTTCAGTCCAGTGACTTTAAAGTCACTATAGCTCATTTGATTGATATTCTTTGGGCACTTCCTTGAGGTATGATTTAATTTTATCTTAAAAGAATAAGCATACATTATATCATTTTCCTTCCATAGCAGTGCCACTTGGTTATATTGTAGGCAAATTTATACTTAATCCATACTTTGGCCACACCAAAAAAATGTAATTTGGGATGATTTTCCTCAATAAATAAATGATTAAGTATAATGTTTTTGACTCATTTGTTTAATTCAGTTCTTTTTTATCTTGTTTTAGGACTTGTGTGGAAAACAGATAACTTTTTAGGTCGTATTTACACAGAAATATTGTATTCAAAAGGGTTCACAAACTTTTAAGCATCACTGTAGCTATCTTTTATTTTTATTTAGAATAATTTGTCCTCAGGTTACTTGTAGAACTTGAAAGAACCTTCATCTTTTTAATAATACTGCCATCTTCTGCTAAATCACAAAACTGCAATTTTTCCTAGCCAAGCATCCTCCGAGTCAAACTAGACTCCTAATGACTACTACAAATAGACCCCCATAGTTTCCTTGGTCACAATATGTGTATGTCATCGCCATCTTATTGGAGGGATGGGGGGGGGGGTGTTAGTTTTTTGCTTCTTTGCAGCCATGGGGTTTCCTGATTTCCCATCCAAGTATTAGGCAGGTTTTGAGATCAGTTAAAATGCAAGTTAAGTTTGTACTGTCACAGTCATCCAGTTGAGTAACCCAGAAGTGTGAAATAAGATGGCTTCAAGCAGTTTGTATCTTCCAAAGGATAGAGATTCTGTGAAGCATCTAGATTAATCCTCTTTTCCTTTGTTATGCATTACAGGCCTATCTACTGATTTACTCTGCTCACCTAACCATAACAGGCACAAAAAAGCTGTTACTTGGATCCAGCCTTTTTTGGGGGGGGGAGGGGAGACTTTCAATTCTTCTGAAAGTTGCTCGGAATCTCGGAAAAACTGGGTCGAAAATCCAGGTAGGAGCCCAACCATTGGCAGCAGATCGGGGTCTAAATGGAAGGCGAGTCAGTACTGTTTTTTATTTTCAGCTTTTATATCCTGCCTCTCTTCCAGGACGGACCTGGGATAAAGTTAAAATGAACAAGGGAATCCAGACTGTATCAAAGGGATCTACGCCTCGCGCTCCTCCCCACCAGCTGATTTCTTTCTACTGTACAGCAGAACTGGGAGATGTTGCCGCCGTCTAACCGGTCGCGTTCCGGGGAGGGATCATTCGCCATTGGCTGCAGAAGAGGGCCAATCACAAATCCGCGGAAGCTTTCCGTGTAGGAAAGAGCCGAGGCGCAACTGAGGGCTAGCTCCGCCCATTGGAGCGGCCCATGATAGCCCGAGGAAGAGGTGAGCCACCGCTCTGGCAGCTGGCGGGAGACTCGCGTTTATTCCGGTGCTGTGATCTGGTGAGTAACGGGGGATTGGGTGGAGCGAGCGAGGGCGGGGGAGAATTCAGAGAATTCAGAGCTTGGCGCGCGCCCGTCAGCTGAGGGGAAAAACAGTTACTGAGGGGCGCGTGGTTGAAACTCTTCTGCGCGCGTGCGCGCGAGAGAGGGAGCAAGTGTCGGCCCCAAGTTCATGTCCCGAAGATCCGTCGCTCCTTGAGAGGCGGCGTGAACGGTCGGAAACTTGGATCGGTGAGATGGGCGCTTTGGTTAAAAGAAGGTGGGGGTGCCTGTCTGAGGAAGCCCGCTTTTCTCCTCGTGTGTCTCAAGCGCCCGGGAGTATTAAACGGCCAAGTATCGGAGGAGTTAAAAGGAACCTAGTCCTTTTCTGTGTGGTTTGATGGGAATATTGTAAACAAAATACTGACTCTGTAACTGAAAAAAAGAAAGTAACCCATTCAAGCGAACTCTTTCCTCCTCCGGCTCTGCAGCCGTACGTGAAGATGTTTACAGTTAATCCCAGAGATGTAGCATCAAGATCTTCCAGAAGCAACTCCCAGCGGTGCCATCCAGGCATGACCTAGTGGGGCATGCTGGGAATTGTAGTTCAACAAATACGTGGGTGGTTACAGGCTACTCGTGTGAATTCCACAGGAGATTACTTTGAGACTGCTTTTTTTTTTTAGCCCATTCGTAAGCACCTTTATTCGGATTAAATTCTTTTTATTTTATTTTTAAATAATTTTATATTATTTTATTTACTCTTATTGGAAGTAAGTCCAATTTAAACTCAGCAGGGCTTCGTTTTGAGTAGATATATAGAGGATTGTATTAATGTATTAACTTATGGTGGTTCTAGCACAATATTCTGTTTCTTTACTGAGAAATGTAACTGCTCAATCATGTTCCCTTCCAAGTAAATGTGTTTCAGTTTATGACATTAGTTGCATTCTGTTTATATTAATGTGAAAATCAGTATTTCTGTGGAACCTCTGAACAAAGTGTACATAAGATTGTGTACTGTAATACCTAAAGCGCTGCTAATTCATCTGTAGAGTAGCATGTGGCAATTACAGAGTAATATGTGATGCCACCTTTCTCTTTAATGGTAGACTATGTCAGATTTTTAAGAACAGAATATGTTTACATGTTTTGCATTTATCATTAACTGCCTCCATTTTGCAGATATTTAATGTATACTGTTTGTGCAATATGAACTTCACAAATTTTAATTAGGTGGCAAATAAAAATTATTAGGAGTGTTCTGCAAAAAATTGTACATATAACTAATCCTTATTCCAGTTATTGATTGGCAAATATTGTTGGCAAATATAGGTAAAATATAAAAATATTTTATGTAAAATATAAAATATGTTTTCAGGCATTGCATACCTTGGTCAAATAAGGAAAATCAGTCCCTACTTTCAATGCTGTGACAAATCAATCTTTCTGATTATTTGGTGATAGCTGTTAATTATGTTTCTCCCTTGTTTCCTCCAGATTACACAGGATGCTATGTGGGCCCTACCACCACAGGCTTACTCTCTTAGTCTTCCCCTACGTAAGTGAGTTATTATCCATTCTACTACACAAATTGTTTTACTGTGTTTTTGACTGCTCAAAGATAACTAGTTTTGAAACTGAGTTTTATACATATAACTGAGTTTTGCCTTACTTCATTGGTAAGTCATGAGGATGTTATCTAGAATTCAAGATGATATTCTACATGGCTGCCCTCTTGGCTAGCAGCATCCGTCAAGGAAATTATCCAATATCCTGTTTAAACTTATATCTTGTTTTCTCTATTTGTGATGAGGATCAACAAGCTCTTATAAAATCCAGGTTATTATTATTCTGTTAGTAATAATAATGTATAACTTTTCTGGACAATGTGCATTCTAGGTTTGGGTGCTATTCATAATAATCAATTAAATTTGTATGATACTTGTGCCTTGACAGGAATATGTCAATTTACTTTCCTTTTGGTTTAGATACCTTGATATGAGTAATCCAAAGATAAAGAGGACTAATGTCCCGGAGATCAAATTTGTGGCTGATGAAGATGTTCTGAAGCACATCTCTGAGGATGCAGGTATCCTTAGTTGTTTTACTTTATTAATATTAGAATGAGGTGATGTTTATTTGTTTTGGATTTTTCAAAAATATTAATAATTTTTGTTGAGCTTAGATGTTTAGTACATCATTTTAAAGTGTCAATGGCTTTTCCTGTACTCAGAGAAATTAATTACAGCTTGATATGGTGTGAGAGCCAGACAATGCTGCTGAAGTATTTAGCAATCTTACAATAGTAACTTAACTGTGATGAGATCTACTTTGGCATTAATGTCATCAGTAGGGACAACTTTACAACAGAAAAATCAGACTTCACAACAGCACATTATCTTTTAATGTAAATATATACAGATGAGGCCTTGTCTTCAGAAAATTTTGACAACTGGCTCTTCTTGTAATGTCAACCTTCTTGAAGTAATTGTTTTGTTTTTCTATCAAAAATTTATCATACTGCTTAATTTTCTAGAATGTATAGCATCTCTAAAAATTATCAGTTTTAACAGACCTAGGAAAATTATTTATTGTAATTGTTCATGTATTTTTTTTAAGCAGTCTTTTTACACTTTCAGGTCTTAAAGTTCGGAAGTTAAATACTCCACATACACTAGATATTAAAAAATGGATGAAAAATCCAGAGAACAGCTCTGATGATGAAGCCCAGGAGATTTTTAAAGAACAGGATTATGTGACTGCGCTAGACATCCAAGGTATTAATGAGAGAAATGTTGTACTTCGGGAAATCTATCATTGTCCCAGCCATCATTATGTGGATTTTTGTTTTATATTATGTATGAAAATATTCAATAATATTTTGTACATAATGCTACCAAGAAATGAGTAAGACACTCATATTCACTTTTAAATATAAATGTTTATATTGTTAACTCTTTGTCCTTTGGCATAGAGCTGCTATAAATCTTTTGCCATTTCCCCCCAAAAGCTTGCTTCTGAGGGTTAATTAATATGTATATTTTCAGAGTCAATGAGAAATGGCTCCAGTGCAAGTGGTGGTGACGTCTTTCCATTCCAAACTCCAAAACGCTCTAGTAGGATGGCAGAGAAAGGTACGTATACTGTTCCATGCTCTGTTTCTTTTACATACATAGGTACTTGTATACATATGTATGAGGTTGCTTTCTCATGTATTCCTTTAAAAATTAAAGCTAAATTTGCTTTGAACCCCCATATCCAAGTCTGTTAGTGCTATGAATAACAGATTCCATGGATATGTGTAAGATACAGGTAATTAGTCCTGTAGTGTTCAGCAGTTTTGTTGGACTGGTGAGACTTTAGAGCTCTACTTCACAACAGTAGTCTTTTGTTTAGTTCTTTTGTTTAGTTCTTTTGTTTAGTTTGGCAGCTTGCTTCCAAATTTTTGGAAAGTTCTAAACACAGCATGTATCACAACATAGTTGATAATGAAATGTTTTAAAATAAAAAGTTACACCTAGTGTATGCTGGCCTTTATTTCTTTTATTAATTTTTTTAAACTGCCCAATAGCCGAAACACTCTGGGTAATTTACAATTGAAAAAAAGGAAATACAATCTGAGTTAAAACATGTATGATAAAATCAAATAAAATACAACATAAAAACACCATATAAACTAGGCAGCAGCACAATTAAAAGTCAATTAAAACGCCTGTGAAAATAGAAAGGTCTTCACCTGGTGTCAAAGTAATGTTAATGTGGACACTAATTCAGACTCTTTGGGGAGGGAAGTCCATAAATGGGGTGCCACCCCAGAAAAAGTGTTCTTAAAAGAGCTCTTTTGCTACTCCTAAAACGTTTTTACAAGGTAAGGGACTGCTTAGAGAACCAAAGACTTTGAAAATCAAAATTAGTACAAATAAATAGGTAGGTAGGTAGGTAGGTAGCAACATCCTTGTTGCCCTGGATATTTCTTGTGTTTGAATCATATTATTTACTGCTGTTAGTGACTTGGGATATTGAATACATTTGTACACGGTACAGTGTCTGTGCTGTCCTTTGAGTATTTGTGAACTGTTTGCATGCTGCTTTAATTGGACATTTCTTTTTACTTCAAAGTTTCTGAGCTAATTCACAACTCTGGAAAGAATGCAGAACATGACAGCTTGAAGAAGCTTGAGGAGAAAACAAACACTCCTAAAATCAGCAAGAGTAAGCTCTATTACTGTAAATAGTTTTTAAAATATCAAATATTTGATTAAAATCAGGGAATTGTAGGATTTGCTTTTTTTAAAAAAGCCATTCTAATGAAATTAGGTAGACAAGAATATGTATTTTATATTGCATGTGTTTGTTGCTTACCTGTGAGACTACATTTTGGAAAATACAGAATTTGTATTCATACAATTGTTCTAAAATGGAAAAGGAATTGAATGCTGAATATAGAAGCACCATCCCTTAATAAATGAGTGCCCAAATAAGGGTGCAAAGTCCCATCTTATAATTCCTCATTTAATAATAATAATTTATTAAACTTGTATACTGCCTGACTCTCAACGACTCTGGGTGTTGAGTAAAATGCCCAGGCATTTCTGATTATTCTCTGAAAGTTGTTGTTATCAGACCAGTATGATTCCATGAATATAAACATGGCCAAATTTTGCTACACTGTCTGTAAAACCAGACACACTTTGATTGTATCAATGATCTAGTCATGCACTGCTTTATTTTGTTCCATTTGCTGTTGATTGTTGGGCTCTGGTCAGTGACCATAATAAAGATATGTATGTATGTATGTGAGTGCTCAACTTCATTGTGAATATTTAAAAAAATTGGGGATATGTTCATAGTAGCTGCTTGAAAAGACATTTTGGAATTCTGCATGTATAATTATGTACTTTCTACTATACATTATTATTATTATTATTATTATTATTAGTATTAGTATTAGTATTAGTATTATTATTTACATGATTATTGATATGCAGGTTCCATGGACTCTATTCTTTAGTCTCATTTCACAACATGCTTTTCCCATTGCAGGGTGATAGTAAATTGCAAAGTCCTTAATTAGGTAATTACGGAACAAATGTTGAAGAAATTATATAGATTAATAGCTGCTTCTCAAAAAAAGCTAGTATCTGGACCTATAGATTTGCTGATTTTTCTGCTCTCAAATTTCTTGTAGATTTTTTCTGTAATCTTGTAGATTATAATCCAGATGAACTTTAAGTAGCATAGAGTTTATATAAAAAAGACATTGGCAATAGAGTTATCAAGGCAGAAAACTCCTCTTCCTAGTGACACCTATAGACATACAAAAGACATACAGTTTGGTTCTTGCTTATTTACATGCACAGTGATGAAAATTGTTACTTGAATAGAAAAATGTATGGATACTACATATCAAATTAGGATCAATCTCCAATTTTAGCTGAGATGTACATTAGAAAATCCTGTGATACATTTGAAGTAGTACCAAAAAACTAGATGCTTGTAGATAATCATAATTTGTGACACATTTTTAAATTTCCAGAATATTCTTCAAGCAAAGACCAGGAAGAGGTGAGTGAAATTTTTTGGCTGTTAAAAATATCAATCATGATTGAAGTAAACTTGGAGAATTGAGGCTGCTTACTCTGAGAATGTATTATTTTCTACCCTGCAAATAGAAATATATTTTCAAATATTGTAAGTATGTATTCAATCTTAAAATACCTTTTTGAAAATGATATATGATAGTTGAATTAGGACTTTCCACTTCCTCCCCCTCCCATTTAACAACTCTATATCTGCCAGATTTGCATTTCCATTGCTCCAAAGTAAATTTGGAGGTCAACTAAGGAAATCAGTTCAATGTATGGTTTCTATTCCGCTGATGAACAGATAGTATTGTATATAACAAAAGCCGCCATATATTTGAAAATATTTACTCAGTCTCTTGACAGAGATAGGAGATTTTACAACTAGATTGTGGAAACAAAATTTATTTTTTGTATTTAGATGGTTATCTGGTTAGGAAATAGAACATTTAGACATGAGATGTTTGAGAATATGATCTAACATGCTTGCTATTCCTAACAGACTAAAAGAAATGATTTTTTATCAAAATTATCTTACCGGACTCGGAAAAGAATGACAGGTAAGGGGTAGTCATTCCAGTTAACACAAGTTGGTGACAGTATGAGATATTCCTCCTATAATTTGCTCTTCAGTTCCTGTATTTGAGATTTTAAGTGAAGGAGCTTTCCACAGTCCCTGTTTGGTGCTTTAATACTAAATCTAAGATATGAATAGCAGTGGTCTCATGAGGAAGGTATTATTTTCTATCCTACAGTATCATACTTCAAGACAGCACTGGCTGTGATATGTTAACTGCCTATAACAGTCACAGCTAAAATGTAGTTTACACTTGCACTGAATTAGCACATGGAAACTTGGACAAAATTATATGAAGTATAGCCACAAAACTTACTTCTGAGAAGAGGAAACTCCTGAGAACATAAGAGCCCTGTTGAATCAAATTAAAAATCTATCTATCTGGTCCAGCATTCTGCTCTCACAAAAAAGTGTTGATGGGAAACGAATAGCCTTGTTGCACTCTCGTTTCCTAGCAAGTGGTATACAGTCGTGTAAAAAAGAAAGTACACCCTCTTTGAGTTCTATGGTTTTACGTATCAGGACATAATAAAAATCATCTGGTCCTTAGCAGTTCTCAGAAGTAGGTAAATACAATCTCAGATGAACAACCACACATGACATATTACACCATGTCATCATTTATTTTACAAAAAGAAAGCCAAAATGGAGAAGCCATGTGTGAAAAACTAAGTACACCTTATGATTCAATGGCTTGTACAACCACCTTTAGCAGCAATAACTTGAAGTAATCGTTTTCTGTATGACTTTATCAGTCTCTCACATTGTTGTGGAGGAATTTTGGCCCACTCTTCTTTACAACAGTGCTTCAGTTCATTGAGGTTTGTGGGCATTTGTTTATGCGCAGCTCTCTTGAGGTCCCGCCACAGCATTTTAGTCAGGTTGAGGTCTGGACTTTGACTGGGCCATTGCAACACCTTGATTCTTTTCTTTTTCAGCCATTCTGTTGTAGATTTGCCGGTGTGCTTGGGATCATTGTCCTGTTGCATGACCAATGTTGGCCAAGCTTTAGCTGTGGGACAGATGGCCTCACATTTGACTCTAGAATACTTTGGTATACAGAGGAGTTCATGGTCAACTCAATGACTGCAAGGTGCCCAGGTTCTGTGGCTGCAAAACAAGCCCAAATCATCACCCTCCCACCACCGTGCTTGACGGTTGGTATGAGATGTTTGTGCTGATATGCTGTGTTTGGTTCTTGCCAAACATGGCGCTGTGCATTATGACCAAACATCTCCACTTTTGTCTCGTCTGTCCAAAGGACAGTGTTCCAGAAGTCTTGTATTTTGTTCAGATGCAACTTTGCAAACCTAAGCCGTGCTGCCATGTTCTTTTTAGAGAGAAGAGGCTTTCTCCTGGCAATCCTTCCAAACGAACCATACTTGTTCAGTCTTTTTCTAATTGTACTGTCATGAACTTTAACATTTAACATGCTAACTGAGGCCTGTAGAGTCTGAGATGTAACTCTTGGGTTTTTTGCAATTTCTCTGAGCATTGCACGGTCTGACCTAGGGGTGAATTTGCCGGGACGTCCACTCCTGGGAAGATTGGCAACTGTCTTGAATGTTTTCCACTTGTGAATAATCTTCCTCACTGTAGAACGATGGACTTTAAATTGTTTGGAAATGGCCTTATAACCCTTCCCAGATTGATGGGCAGCAACAATTGCTTCTCTAAGATCATTGCTGATGTCTTTACTCTTTGGCATTGCATTAACACACACTTCAGTGCTCAAGCCCAACAAACTCCTAAAACTTCGGCTTTTATAGAGGTAGTCACACTTGCTGATGATCAGTTGATCAGGGGCATTTGATTAGCAGCACCTGGTTGCAACTTAGCCTCTTCATACCTACGGAAGCAGTAAGGGTGTACTTAGTTTTTCACACATGGCTTCTCCATTTTGGCTTTCTTTTTGTAAAATAAATGACATGGTGTAATATGTCATGTGTTGTTGTTCATCTAAGGTTGTACTTACCTACTTCTGAGAACTGCTAAGGACCAGATGATTTTTATTATGTCCTGATACATAAAACCATAGAACTCAAAGAGGGTGTACTTTCTTTTTCACATGACTGTAGGTAGTCCTTGAGTTATGACCACTCATTCAGCGACCATTCAGAGTTACAGTGGCACTGAATAAGGGGAACTTATGACCAGTCCTTGAAGTTGCAGCAATCACAGTGTCCCTGCAGTCACGTGATCAATTTGGGTGCTTGGAAACTGGCTTGCAATTATGATGGTTGCAGTGTCCTGCGGTCACGTGATTGACATTTGCAAACTTCCTTACTGGCTTCCCACAAGCAAAGTTAACGGGGAAGCTGGCAGGAGGTCGTAAGTTGCTCCTGTTCCCACTGCTTTTTTGCCCACCTACACTCCATAGTGCCACCCACAACATCCACCTGCCTGCCTGCACTCCGTGGTGCCCACCCACAACATCAGCCCACCCATAACTCACCCGCCAGCTGCTTGCCTGGGATTCCCGCCTCTTCCCATGTCACGGTCACATGAGGTCCTCATTTAATGACCTGTGAGGTCCTGGGGTTACAACTGCACCATCATTAAGCAATGTGGTCACATGACGTTGCACTTTATGACCACATCTCTTAGCGATGGGAATTCCGGTCCCAATTGTTGTCCTAACCTTGCCTGTATTCTCAACTGTTTTTTCTTTTTAGCTTTAAACATGTGTTCTGATAGTGAAAGTGATTATTCTGCTTCATACTCTGAAGAAGAAGGGGATGACGCTTGTACAGTATCTGCTGATGAAGCTGTTCTTTCAGAAATGCCAGTTAGATCCCAGACCCCTTCTTTTCCACCTAAGAAAGAAACACCTGCCAAGAAGCTGAAGAGAGGCATTTCTGTAAGTATACTCAGAGTTCAGTTTCTTACCAGGGTGCAATGAGTACAATACAGTGTCTTTTAGAAACAGCTTTGTCTGCATTCAAAAATAAACCAAGTATTTTCTCTGAGTAGTTTTTGAAAAGTGTTCCATTGCAGTTTAATTTATCTAGCTTTAATTCTCCTGACTTAATTCTGGAGACAGATTTACTAAATGCTTTCCATAAAGTTTCATTTGGTTTATAAGTTCTTGGTTTACCTTCCTAATTATATTGCCAAGTGAAATAAGGTGTATCCTTATAGCAAAGTAATTTCTACTGTGTGCAGTGGAATTACCATGTCTGTAGTATATACAAAGGATTACCATGTCTATAGAAGGATTTTTTCCCCTTGCATCTTTCTGATAAAGCATAAACATTGTGGTAGGATTGTTCAGTTTTGTCATAATCTCCCTATATGGGTTTAAACACTTCACCATTGGCTTCATTCAAAAAAGCAATTAAAACCAAAATTATTTCATCCCTTAATTTAACAATAGTTAGCTAAAATTAAACACATGGGAGTAAGGCAAAACAGCAAAGATGGAATGGAGAGAAGTTTGCTTTTTTCCTATTATTGTGAGTGAAAATATAACTCATGGAAAATATTTTTATCCAAATATTTGTTTTTAATTACTGTATATACTTATTTATTTATTTATCAAATTTGTCACCGTCCATCTTGTTAAAAAGTGACTCTGGGTGGATACTTGTGGATAAGCTGAGAATTTTAGATTCCAAAATTGGGGTTCGGCTTATCTGCAAATCAGCTTATCTGCAAATATATCATCATCATCATATTTATTTCAGTCATTGACCAATAAAATACATACAATAAAATAGACAAGAGTATTACCCCTTTCATCAATAACTATTAGCAACCATTTGCGGGTGAAGCTTATACATAATGTAGCAAAATTTTGCAACTTTTAAGGAAATAGATTTATCTTGATTATTTAGCAAATAGTGCAAATAAAAATTATCGGAATGCCCGGGGAATTTAAATAAAAGAGGGGTAATCAGCTGAAAGCGGATGTCCCTATAAAACTGACAAAACTGAGAACATGGACTGTGGTTTCAATGGCACCCATGCCACAGGGGCAGTATTGAATATCATAAGGGATTTTCCTGTACAGTGGTACCTCGAGTTACGAACTTAATCCGTTCCATGACTCTGATCGCAACTCGAGTTGGTTGCAACTCGAGGTAAATTTTCCCATAAGGTTCAATGTAAATACGGTTAATCTGTTCTGCCCTCCGAATTTGGTCGTACCACGAGGCAAATTTCCCCATAAGGTTCAATGTAAATATGGCTAATCTGCCCTCCGAATTTGGTCACACCACGAGGCAAATTTCCCCATAAGGTTCAATGTAAATACATTCTTGCCAAGCCTGCTCTGCATTTTCTTTGGAGCCATGCTGACAAGCACACCAAAAACCTTCCAAACGCCACAAAACACACCACAAGCCTCACCGAACGTCTCCTTGCTACCGCGATCTCGCCCACAGGAAGCTGCGACCGCGTGGCAGCAGGGCAAATGGCCACAGATCTGGTTCGTAGCTCGAGGCGGAGTTCGCATGTCGAGGTAAATTTTTGGGGCCGGAGCTGGTTGTATCTCGAAAAATTCGTAAGGAGGGGCGTATGTAACTCGAGGTACCACTGTATCTTCCTTCTAGAACGGCTGTAGGGAGAGCGTTAAATCGGGCTAAGGATAAGGCTCTCCTGAATTTTGGAACTGTAATGTGGTACAAGTATGAAACTGGTTTGCTCACTAGAATTTGGTTGTTTGCAATTATATTATGGGTAAAAACAGCAGTTTCTGCTTGGCCTTCTATATCTAAGATCCTTTGCCTTAATAGTGACCTGGCTTGATCAAACTCTAGTCAGAATGGCATCATTGGAAAAACCATAGAGAGCTTTTGGATAGCTGTTTTCCAGGTCGTCTCAAAGTTATCTGCCAGTATTAGATGGGTCAGTCCACTGGGGTTGTGGTGTAATTTTAGCCAATAGGTAAAGATGTTAATCCAAAGATTGGTTTCAAGTGTGCTGACTCCTGCTTCCCATCGGAGTACTGCATTTGGGACACAGCTGGGTACCTGGACGATATTTCTTAGAAATTTTGTTTGAACTCTTTCCAAGGTAATCATGTTGTTGTATGGTCCTAATTGGGCCCCATATAACAGTTGTGCTCGAGCTTTAGCTGCGGACAACTTTATTGCAGCGGGAATAAACTGCGCTCCTCTGGAAAAGTAATAGGTTTGGATGGCTGAGGCAGACCTCTGTGCGTTACGGGTTACATAGTCCAGATGGGCATTTCTATTTCCTGAAGCTTGAAAAACTATCCCTAGATATTTGAAGATTTTAACCTGCTCAATGGACTGTCCACCTAAATTCCAACTTCTTTGTTTAGGGCGTTTAGAAAAAGTAAGGATCTTAGTCTTGGTATAATTTATTATTAATTCCTCCTCGATACAGTAATCTATAAGTGAATTCAAAGCTCTCTTAAGGCCAGTAGAGGTTAATGATAGAATTACTGCATCATCAGCATACAATAATAAGTTAATATGTCTTTGGGCTAATCTAGGGGGGTATATCTGCAAATATATACAGTAATAGGTTTTAAAGTACCTGTATATACTGGTGAAGAAGCCCATCCCTGGATAAGCCAATTGTGAAACTTAAAATACAGAAATTTTGATGGTCAGTTTATCTGCAGGTGGTGCATTTTTCATGGTATTTTTGTTAAAAATTTGAGGGTTGGCTTATCTGAGGATGGGCTTATCCGTAAGTATATACAGTACACTGTTAAGCATTAGAGGAGATTTAGTTTCATTTTAGTATCCTGTTTTCTGTAGTTTGGTTTTGCACTTCATTAAACAGTTCTCTAGAATCTTGATTCATGAAATTAAGCCATCAGTTTGCTCCTTAATTAATGGTGAGGCAGGCCCCAACTCTCTTATCCTTCCAGAAAGCAATCAAGATCTGCCAAGTGGCATAGGGCGAAAAAAGGGGCACCCTGGGGGTGGCTAGCACCTTGAAGATGCTCCCATATGTTAACATCTTACTGATCATCAACACCTTGGAAGATAATATTTGCGTATGTGTTTGGTTTTTATTCTATTTTTATTCTATTTTATATTGTTTTTATTGTATTTTAATTAATATTTATTGCTGTTTTATTGTGAACTGCCCAGAGTCACTTTTTTGTGAGATGGGTGGTATCTAAATTTAAAATATAAATAAAATAAATATAAATAATACTTAATTATTCTTCTGTGTATATCTGTTATCAGAGCAATTTAGTAGAAGAGTATTTTGAAGCACACAGCAGTTCCAAAGTTTTAACCTCTGATCGGACACTGCAGAAGTTGGAGAAAAAAAAACTGGATCAGGTACAGTATGTGCCGGGAAAGAAATTTATCTGGATTCACACAATATACCAAACCATCAGTCGTGATTTACAAACTGCAGAATGTTGTGTTAGCTGTCACAGCAGATGACAGCATCTAATAACCTTGTTTGATCTTGAAAAGCTAAACAGAGCTGGACTTGGTTAGTACTTGGATGGATAAATGTGAGGAAACCTGAGGGCTATAAACTAGATTGAAAATTTTTAAAAATGTCTGAAAGAAATAATTGGCAAGTACCTTCTATATGACTTGCCAAGGAAAGTACACATACTTATTCATCAAGTCCCTAGGAACTGAGCTTAACTCAGATTTATTTTTTAAAATCTATTAGCTACTGCAAATTCTGGCTCAGAAATTTCTGTAAATTTCAGAGTTGTAATCAAGCAGCTTTTTCTTTTTTCTTTTCTCTCTCTGAGTCAGTCTTGACCTGACAACCGCCTGGATGAGTCCTTGCAGTTCTCTTGGCAACATTTTCAGAAGTGGTTTACCATAACCTTCTTCTTAGGCTGAGAGAAAATGACTACCCCAAAGTCATCCAGATGGCTTCTGTTCCTAAGCAAGACTCATGGTCTCCCAGTTTCTAGTCTGATGCCTTAAACCACTACCCCAAACTGGTTAGTAGGCTCCAGATACAATAAAATTAAATAAATTCCTAGTACAATTATCTAAGTACAATGAAATGTTCCTTTAATCCTTTATACCACTTTTCCCCAATCTTAATTCCCTCCAAATACAGTGGTACCTCAAGATACGAATTTAATCCGTTCCGTGACTCTGATCGCAAGTCGAATTGGTCGCATCCTGAAGCAAATTTTCCCGTAGGGTTCAATGTAAATACGGTTAATCCATTCTCCCTGTGCACGCCACAAAAGCCTTTCCCCCTTGGTGCACTGACAAAAGCCCAGTGAAAGCAATCAGCGTGCGGGGGAAAGGCTTTTGTGGCGCGCACAGGGAGCTTCCCCCCCCCCGCACTGATTCCTCTTCCTCAATTCCGCGCTCTTTCCTTTGTCCATAGCCCTTGGCGTGGTGCACCGACAAAAGCCCAGTGAAAGCAATCAGCGCGCGGGGGAAAGGCTTTTGTGGCGCACACAGGGAGCTTCCCCCCCCCGCACTGATTCCTCTTCCTCAACTCCGCGCTCTTTCCTATGTCCATAGCCCTTGGCGTGGTGCACCGACAAAAGCCCAGTGAAAGCAATCAGCGCACGGGGGAAAGGCTTTTGTGGCGCGCACAGCCGGGAGCGGGAGCTTTCCCCCCCCCCCGCACTGATTCCTCTTCCTCAACTCCGCACTCTTTCCTTTGTCCCTAGCCCTTGGCTTGGTGCGCACGAGGAAAGCCTTTCCCCTGCGCGCTCAGATTAGTGAAGAGGCGCCAGGTGGCCCTTTCATTAGCACTTCCTCTTTCTGCGCTAGCGCTCGAGCGGTGAAACTGACTAAAGCGCGCCTGGGGAATTTCCTAGCCGTGCAGCGCCGGCTGACACATTAAACCTTATGGGGAAATTTGCCTCGTGGAGCAAGCCTCCTTGCTACCACGATCTCGCCCACAGGAAGCCGTGACCACGTGGCAGCAGGGCAAATGGCCGCGGATCCGGTTCGTAGCTTGAGGCAGAGTTCGCATGTCGAGGTAAATTTTTGCGGCTGGAGCTGGTCAAATCTCAAAATTTTCGTAAGGTGGGGCGTTCGTATCTTGAGGTACCACTGTACATGAATAGGATATGCAAAACTCACCTGTTTGGGCGGCAGTTCCAGAGCTTAGAAGAACGCTGTCTAGGTTATAAAGTGTCCCAGACATTCTGTTCTCAAAACTATGAGTTTTGCACAATGCTATACATAAAGTTCAACTACCAGAATTCCCTATTAGGCATAAGGATTGCTGAGGATTCTGAAAGTTGTGGACATGCACCATACCTGTAGTGTCCAGTGTCTTTTCCTGGGCTTACATAGTAGCTGTATGATACCAGGAAAATACACATTTGAGTTAAAAAAATGCAGTTAGCACACCCACTTTGAAGCACATTCTTGTTCCCCATTAGCACCTTCTTAATTCAAGCACATATTTTGCTGGGATCACAGGAGTAATGTACGAGTCCAGGAAAAGATGCAGCTTCTTTAAGCATGTGTGCCCACACCTCATGTGAAGCACCTTTATGGCTTTAAGAGGCTGTATATCTCCTTTTATTTGTTTGTTTATTTAGCACATTTGTATTCTGCTGCAGTTGTTTATAGACACTTGGGCTCACAACAAGAAATACAATAATAACAATTAAAATTAAAAATACAAGAACCAGCAGTCAAAAATAGACAAACCCACATTCCAGATAGCATCTGGCATCAGCCCCCAAACACTCGCTAGAAAAGTTCCATTTTCAGAAACTTCCGGAAGGCAACTAAAGTTGGGGCCAAATGCCCTTCTTGTGAAAGCGCATTCCAGAGGGCTGGTTTAATGACAAAAAACACCACCTCCAGGCCTCAGCCCCCTCGACCTCTCCAAAATAGGAGACAATCATGCTTTTGCCAACATGATCAGACTGGCTGGGCCAATTCCAGTGGAGAGATGCAGTCCTAAAGGCAACTTGGCACTAAGCCATAAAGTGCTTTATAGGTTAAAACCAGCACTCTCAGTTGCATTCTATTGTAAAGTCTTTAGCCCTTCCTGAGCTGGGAGATGGAGAAGGAATTGATGGAAATCTCTTTTCTGATAATTCATTGTGTTCAAAGCCTTTCCATCAATTAAGAGCATTTTCATTATATCATTAATTAGACATTTACTGATGAGTGTCCTTTATTTCTCCATAAATCTAAATGGTCTAGGAGTCCCTGCAAAACCTCTTGAGCAATGTACCTGTTGCTTTTGCTGCTGAACGTGAAAAGTTAATCAAACAACATGAATCTCTCTTCTACAAATGGATGTTGCAGCTGCAGTAAGTATCCCTTATATTTCAGTAAGAATTCTCCGGATACAGAATAAATTAAAATAAAATCACCATAGCTGTGCTTTGAAATCATTTTGTTGTTTGCAAACAACCAAGCTCAGAGAACACCAAGGACTCCACAGTTCAACCCTGAGCTACATATATTCTCTTTTGTTAATAGCTTCCAGAAGGCCAGTAATGCTAGGACAAGTCTAATATTCACTGAGAGATTGTTCCAGAATCAAAAAAGTAAACACAATGAAGTAGATTCAGTGCTGAGCAAACTGTCACCTCAACTTTCTTGATATGAGAGATTAGAATAGATATTCAGAATACTGGTATTTTTTTGTCCTGTTTAAGGCACATCTTTTTATATTAAGAAAATACATAATTAACATAGAAAATCAGGGTAAACAATTAGCAGAAAACTTGCACATCTTTGTTCATAGGTAAAGAATCAACAGTTTGTCTGGTTAGAAAAAACTGGTATAGTATTTATAGAGAAACTGAAATCCTGACTCTTTTTCTTTTTAAATAAATCTTCAGTTATTGGTATAAGTGCTCAGAAGTAAATGCAGAACAAATATTCACACACACACACATTCTCAGAACAAGAAATACCTGTGATCAGCCCAAACATTTTTAGTACATCATATTGCACTGCACTTGGTTTTGTAATATTCAGGAACTTTTTTCCTTTTCTTCTTCAGCCTGGGCTTCAATATTGTGCTATATGGATTAGGTTCAAAGAAAGATCTTTTGGAGAATTTCCGTATTTCTCTTCTTCAGGATTCTGTACATCTTGTTGTAAATGGATTCTTCCCCAACATCACCTTGAAATCAGTAAGCAAAAATAGATATATGGCTAGCTTTGATCAAAGTTAACAAATGCTTTACTACAAAAGCAGCAGTATACACATAAGGCTACTACAGGTAATCCTTGTTTAGCAAATGCGTCGCTTAGTGACTATTTCTCAGTTACGATGGTGGTGAAAAAGTAACTTTATGACCAATCCTCGCATTTACAACCTTCTTAGGTCTGTAAAGGAAAGGAAAGCTGAAGTAAGATCATAAGCACAGTCGCAGTTTCAGTGAACAACTGAGTTGCCGGTCCCAGTTGTGGTCGCTAAATGAGGACTACCTGCACATTGCTCAAATTGCTTATCTTTTCTGTGGTTAACTCTAGAATATGAAGGCTGCATTCTAACAACACAGCTAAATTACAATTTGCTACTTTGTAGTTTAGAGTGTTCTGTGATCCAGCCAGTTGTGGTTTGTTCAGTAAACCATAGTTAAACCATGGGTTAGCATATTGTGTGAACATAGCCAGCCAATCTGTGTTGCGGACTTACTTTGATTGCAAGTTTTTTATTTATAGAACCCACTTACAAGGAAAAGTAAGCTATTAAGTGCAAATTGGATTAATTTGGAACTGTTAGTCTTACCAGGTAGACCAGATAGGAAATACAACCAGATAAGCTAATTCTACTTTACTGTAAAGCTAACATTAACAGAACCTTGCAAGTCTGAAAGTACAATTCTCCCACCATCTCCTTTACAGCCAGAGAAATTAGGGAGGGTCCCTTTGGAGCCTCTTGCCTTTCTAGCTGTGGGCTGTGCTGCCTCTTATGTGACCATTCCCTAGGCAGCATCTCTTCACCCCGTCTCCCAAGGTCTTTCCTACGTGCTATTACAGAAACACAGAAACGACTGTATGTAGTTACTATAAAAGCTTGTTGTTATTGTCCATGGAGTCAACCCTGACTCTTGATGACTTACAGGGACAAGTCCCTGCACTTTCCTTGACAACATTTTTGGGTATGGCTTTGCTAGGACCTTCTTCCCAGGGCTAAGATAGAGTGATTGCCCCAAATTACCCACCTGGCTTCTGTGCCTTAAGGCAAGATTAGAACTCATGGTCTCCTGGCTTTAATCCAGTGCCTTTAACCACAACCCCAAACTGGTTCTAATTATAAAAGCTGTACTCTATGAAATCTTCCTTCGCTTATTATGCATTTTTATGTGATTTATGTTAAAACTCTTTCTACATTTTGTGAGAATTTTTCTACTGTATTTTGCTTTCAGTACAGGAATGTTAGAACTTGTCAAAGTACATAATGATCAAAAGTTCATTTTTAGCGTCTTCTTTAATTCTTCTAAGAATGTTTAAAAATAAAATGTTAAAAGAAGATGATGACCTGCCATTTTTCCATGCCAGATTTTGAATTCTGTAACAGAAGAGGTATTGAATCACTTGGGTACCTTTCGTAGCCCCCAGGACCAGGTGGACTTCATCCTAAAAAGATTTAAAGAAGGTAAACTACATGGGCGGTCATTCTAGAAATTTGTGTACTGTTCCCTTAAAAATTCTTGATATATTGTTGCTGATGATCTGAGATGAGTCAAATTGCATCTAGTAGAAAATTAGAAATTGTGGGACTTGATCCAGTAGGCTTTGAAATAATGCTGGGTTTCCTGCTTTGGAATGACAGATTGTCTGGCAGTAGGTCTTGAATCCCCAAGACCCCCCCAAAAGATAGGGTTCATACACCAAGATTTTTACTGCAGTTCTGGTATCCTTGGATTTCTGTCTCAGTTCATCCCAATCAGAGGTCTTCCCCTTTTCAACTTTGCCCATCACGAAGCTCAATCCTATCATGATTGTACAAGTATGTCAAACATGTATATTGTTTAATTAATGAAGGTTTAATGTAGGTTATTAATTTAATGAAGATGTAATGCAGATTATTGTAAGCTACTGTTTTAAGAATAAATTTAATTGCAATTTAAAAATGTTTGTAAGCTGTTCTAGGAAAACTTTAATTTCAAAAAGTGGCATTTTTTTTTCATATAAATACTAAATACAGACTCCAATCCTGTAACCATTTTGTACATATCCTATTTTTGATCTTTGACTATTGGTATTTATTTTTCTTCTTGTTTGCCAGATGCTTCCTTGGAGCTATATCTTCTCATCCACAACTTGGACAGTCAGATGTTAAGAGGAGATAAAAATCAGCAAATCCTAGGACAATTGTCTTCACTTTCCAATGTCTACCTCATAGCATCTATTGATCATATTAATGCACCACTCAGTAGGTTATTGGGTTTTTCAAACTATGTATGTTGTATGTAAATTCATCATAAAAGCCAGACAGTAGTAACAAGTCCTGTTGTGGTACAAGGATAATGCATTCTAAGGTTGTTATTTTTTAATGTACATTTTAACAGTGGTGGTATTATGAGTGTAATTTTATATTTAACTTTCTTAAAGACTATGATTTATTTTGGACTGATAAACCAGAATCTGAGAACAATTCAAAAACAATTTCAAATCATGGTTTATGTTAGCAAGGTTTTTTTATAAAGTCTTTTTACAAATAAATGTTAAAGATATTGCTTCACTACCAGGATGATAGTACTAATCTTATGAGGTTGCTATACTTTTGCAGACACATGTGAACTTATTTAATTTTAATTTGTCCCTGCTGGATTGGTATGCAGAGGCATCCACAGAATGGGCTAATTCACCCTGCCCCTTCAACGTGGCAGGAAATGGGTGACCAGCTTAGTCTCACAAACTCTGCCAACCAGTTGTTCATTATAGGCCTTTGTCTAGGATAGAGTTAGTCTCTTTCTAGAGCTCATTTCTCTTTTAACCTGTTTTGTTTTACCTTCTTCTTTCTTTGTGAGCATAGCAGCCCCACAACATATTCACCTCAAACAAACAAACAAAACCCCCTAAAAATTAAAAACCATGTCTTATGAATCAACTCCATCTTTGTAACTCCAAATTGGATAAGAGAATGGTAGTGTACTCTACATTTAAAATACAGCATAAAAGTGTAACGTAACAATCTCTAAACACTCAAAATATAACTTCTACAGATTTCATGCCCTTTATAGATTTGAAATATATTTATCTTGCTATACCATGCACACCGCTGCATGAGGTTTATATATCAAAATCCACAGGTGGATGTTATACCATTTTTCTGTAGGTAAGGTTTTCCTGAAGGTAGTGGGCAGCCTCAGTCAGTGATTGCTGCCTTTCATGATGGAGAGCACACTGCCAAGAGTTTGCTGCTCAGGATTTCCTGACAGAGATACAGGTATGGCATTTGTTTGCTAAGGCTTAGGGCAAATCCAAATGGCTTTATACAGCATTTTTTTTCCACCAAGTGAAGCATGCTTATTTAACATCTTCAGACTGTCACATGAATTATTAGACATCAAAATCCAAATTCTTTCACAAGCAGGTGACAAACCTTCCTTACTTGTGGCACAACATACACAAAGAGCATAGAATTAGATCAGGCTAACAGTGTTCTGCTATTTTCAGTCCTGCTTCCAAGATACTATGTTAGGTTCCTATCAGGGAGAGCCAAGGCAGTGAATGCAGTGAACTCCCCCATCACCAAGCTTGCAATACACTTTACCCTGTATTTATTTCTTTGAGCTGTTGGATGCTATGAAAAATCATAATGCAGAAGGCAACAGTAATTCCAGTGACTATTTACTTTGAAAACATTGATTTTCTGAGGTTCTTTAGCTAGTGAATAGATCCCCAGAGTCATTTCAATCATTCCAGATGTACTCACACAGAGAAATTTTCATTGTAACACAGTCAGAAGGCAGACTCTGGTTTTCTCATCAGTTCTGTTGAAGTCTATCAGAAAGACAGAATGTTGTCATTTTCAGCTCTGTAGATTTTGGAGAAGCTGTATTACCTAGTCTTCTGATTGTGCATCATTTTCTCTTCTTCGAACCTGTCTCTGTAAGCACCAGACTTATCTTGACTGGATAGACAAGAAATTGCAAGTATAGACTTTCAGACACAAAAATTCTGATAAGTAGATTTATTGTAGAAAAGCTAATGAAGCCATTACAAGAAAATTCCATCAACAGTTGTATATCAAATACAAGCCCTATTTATAGTGAAATCAATATTCAAATATTTGCCCCTTTCTAACTTGCATTGTGTAATGAACTAGAAGCTACTGTCCTATTTATTCAGATGGCATCTACATCAGCTGTTTTTCTACCTATGCTTCTTTAATTAAGATTCATAGGACAGTGGCTTGGCCTTCCATCTTTACATTAGTTAAACATTCGTCTGTATGGTTATCCTTGGAAGTTTTCCCTCCAGTTGCTTTTTCTATAGCTGTGTCATGGTAGAAATTGACTGGGCTGATAGGTGGAACTGGTCTAGTCAAAGTTTCTTGTTCTAGGAGATAGGGTGAGTTAATTCATTCTCTAGATGCCTCTGTCAGACCAGTTGGAAGGAGCCTTCATGGTGAGAATCCAATGTGGTTTCTTTAATAAAAAATAAGGCAATAGAAATGGCTATTCAGCTGATGCTATAATTGCACTTTAGCAGAGATGTATGACTTGACACTTCAGACTTGCATGAGGCCTCTGAAAGCCTTGGGCACCACCCAAAAGGCTTTGAAATTGTGACAGAATAATGCAATGGGATAAAATTGTGTTTAATAATTTAATTATATCCGTATTAAATTACATTTTGTTCTTTGTCTTCTTGTTTGGAGTACATTCCCTAGTTTGCCACCCAAAGGCCAAATGAGTCCCTTAAACCACACCTCTGCACTAAAGATATGTGCTCCTTTCTAATTAGTATCAGACCTTATTCAAAGAACAATCTGTCACAAAAAGAACTTAGTTCAGGTAGCATTTTGGAATTACTTTCTCTGCCATTTTTATGCTGGTATGTCACCAGAGCTGGTGTGGAAAGCCATTTCCAGAGTTATAGATTGCCCAAAATTTTGTGGGACGTATTCTCCACTCCTCTTAGTACACCTAATTCTTTCTTTTTGATATTTGTCTTCTGCACTCATAGTGTGGGATCAAGCAAAACAAAGTATGTATAATTGGTTGTGGTATGAAACAACCACATTCAGTCCTTATGTAGAAGAAACATCCTGTGAGAACTCTCTCTTGGTACAGCATTCTGGATCTTTGGCATTGAGCTCCCTCACACATGTTCTCTGCAGTCTTACTTCTAATGCAAGGTAAGAAATAGTCTGTGAGGAACAGGAGAGATTCTTTCCTATGACCAGAAAGAAAAAAAAAACATGTAAGATTAATACTGAAAACAGAACTCTTTTATACATTAGAAGAGGGGATGTGAAATATCTTAACGGCGTGTTTTCCTAGTGCAGGATAGGGAATTTGCGGCCCTCCAAATGTGCTGAACTATGGCTTCCAGTGCCCCACTCAAGGATATGTGATGCTCTGAGCTCCTCAGAATCAATGTGTTCTAATATTTTTTATAACATAGCTGAGGTAAAACTCAAATCTTTGATTTATTTTATTTATTTATTTAAACAAATTTATATGGCTGCCCAACTCACACATGGTGACTCTGGGTGGCTTACAGAATTAAAATCCACAATACAAAAAGCCCATCAACCCCCCACACCCCCATGGCGGCTACTAACACAATCAAATCAACCACTTCATTGGCTCTGTCTCAGCCTGGGGTCCCCAGGCCTGCTGGCAAAACCAGGACCTTCCAGGAAAGTGTCAAGGTGGGGGCCAGTCGTATCTCTGGGGGAATGATTTTGCTCATAGTGCTTTTCTCCTTTCCTTCACAAATGAGTAGATGGTGTTTCTGTCTTATGTGCACACAAATAAATGGCTAAATTTAGATAAGTATAAATATAAAAAAGGTTTTTTTCTTTGGGAAGAGAAAAACCTACTGATAAAAAACAACAGCTACACTGATGCATGGAATAGCAAGAACTATTCCAGTGTTCAGTGGAATTGCAAAAGAAAATATAAGTAAGAACATATAAATGGTGTGAGGAGTATGGCTTCTTCTTAGAACATTTTTTCTCATTGAAGAAAAGTACACCCACTCCTTGTTTAGTGACTGAGTTCTGTTCCAACAAGCAGGCTGTTAAGCGAAATGGTTGCTAAGTGAACACATGACTGAGAGAGATGGGAAGATCACTGGTTGCTGCTATCTTATTCAGATAAAGTTCTCTTGTACAGTTCCGCTAGCATTACTTTCACTCTGGCCTGCGTTGCTTTCAGGTGCACAAAATTTGGTCATAAATGCGCATATTGGTTGGAAAATTAATTTTTGATTACTGTCATATTTGCGAATGGTCGCTAATCGAGGTAGTCGCTAAACAAAGAGTGGGTGTATGATTCTTGTTGTATTTAACTATATTAACATGGTTGTCTCTCTTTTCAGGGGTATTTTTAGGCTCTTGGTAGAGTATCAGTTGGAGAATAAGGATAATCCCTCCTATCTAGGTAACATGCATTTGTAATTTGTTTTCTGGAGGTCAAACTAGAGTTGTCAAGACAAGAGTTTGGTATATGATACAGCTTTAAACTAAAGAGATCACTAAGCTAGGAAGTAAAGTGGAAAATATTTAAGAGCAGTCTGAGGCTTTGCAGCCAGTACCAACTCTGCCCTTGGGCTAATGGATCTTAATTTATTTAGGTTATAAGGCTCCTCTAAGCACTCCCTCACAAGGAACACAATTTAAATGGTAAGGTTGGTGCAATGGAACAGCTGTCTCTGTCCACAGTTCCCATTTAAATTGTGCTCACACCAGCCCACTCAAATAGCTGTTTAGGAAGTTCTTGGAGTGCAGTTTTCATGCCTCCCTTCATGATATTCCGCTTCCCTAATTCACCAAACAGCTAAGTCTTGGCTTCTGTGAGTTTGGTCATTTAAGCCTTTGACCGTACATTAATTAGTGTATACATGTAGGCAAATTACAGTGCTCTTTCTCATTGATAGATTCTGGTGCATATTGTTTTTGTGTGCAAAAATAACGAATTACTTTATTATAACGTTTTTGTCAAAGTATCTACGTATCTAGGAAAATGAAGATCATACAATGGCTGAGCTCATACATAATCCAAACTTCGTTGAACATTCATAAGGTTCAAGTTTACAGTTAATTCTAAACCATGAGTATGTTCCCACATTAAGTTAAGCGAAGAACAGACTACATTATGGCTTAGAGCAGTGTGGGCAGCCAGCCACTGGATTAGTGCAGGCATATCCTCAAGCTATTATGTGGCATAAAATCTCTCTCATGCTTCTGATTTAGCAATAATTTCCATTATATCCAAATCACAATATAAACAAGCTTTGCAATTGTTTGTGAGCTACTGACTGCACAACCCTTACTGGATTGCTACTGAATGGTAAATTTTATGGATGGTAAAATCAGAGTATAAAGAAAGGAAGAACATGTGCAAACTGACACTGTATATGCAGACAGATCAGAACTGTATGTTGAGATGTGCTCCAAGTATGTTCTGAGCTTGAACACTAGTGGCTTCATTTGCCTTCACCTGCATTTTTTGCTCTAGTCTTAAACTAATTTTACGTACAATTGTTAATACATGCATTTCTCATTGAAAGTTTTAGAAGAAAATTATTCTCAGCACTAGGAATTAGATTCTACAGATTAGATTAGATGATGTTCCTTGGTGTTGAAGTAAGAGTTATCCATTTGAACAAGATTTTATTTTTTATGCTTGATGTTAAGCTTCTTTTCCTTCTCTTTTATTAGGTCTTTCTTTCCAAGATTTGTATCAACGGTGTCGGGAGGCCTTCTTGGTCAATAGCGACCTAACTCTTAGAGCTCAGCTCACCGAATTCAGGGATCACAAGCTCATTCGGACTAAGAGGGTAAGTGAGGTGCTATTTTGCAAGAGTCGTGAACTTGTGTGCTTACTTAACCATGTTTGAGCTGCAGAAAGAATTTAGGCTGAATTATTCTGGCTACCTTAATAAATGCCAGTAGAGTATCACATATTATATATTTCTTAGTGAAGACAAAATGCCATATTTTTTGTAACTATGCTATTGATAGAAGCCAAACATTGCTCTCACTCAGTTATACAAATTACAACACAAGCATACATTTGTTTTATATAGATTCCTGACAAAATATGAATTATGTACTAGTGGGACTGAGTAAAAAAACCTTGCCATTTTTATATCTCTAAACTAATTCTCAGTTTGTTTGTTTTTAGGGTGTTGATGGAGTGGAATATTTATTAATTCCTGTGGATGCTGGAACATTGGCTGACTTTTTGCAAAAAGATAATGATGTCTGAAAGCTCACACAGTCAAGGGCAGTTGCTGTTAAGAACTGTTGGATTTTATCCTACAGTGTTGCCATTTTGCAGATCTCAGGAGTCTAATCTACCTGTAATAATGGAGTATGATGCTGTATAAGCCAAGCCAATTTTTAGCTGCTCAGGTTTCTCCCTTTGCCAGTCTATACCATTACAGGCCAAGAAAATGTAATCCATCAATAATAATGTGCCTTCTGTTCATAAGTCTTCTGGAAATAAGGATTTAACTGGAGAACTTGTGCTTGATAATACATGTGGTTGGCTATTAGTAGCTGAATCCCTTTCAGCTAGTGATTGGTGTATTTTTAATACATCGTATCTACAGACCATTATTGGTCTTCAAGTGTGTGTCATGTGAGATGGAAGGATTGGGTTAGGAAACTGGTTGGACTTGAGCAAAATAAACTATTGATACCAGAGATGTAGGATATCATAGTTTATTAAATTTTTAGCCTTAATTGAGAACAAAATATCCCCCCTCCCCAGTTTATGCCATTTTAAAAGTATGAACTTCAGCTGTGAGTTGTCTTCACCAATAAAAGCAACTGTAAACATGCTCATTTTAACCTAAGTTTTTCTTAACGATATCACAGATAATTACATTGTTTAAAAACTCTGAATAAAAATAACTATGTGCAGTTGTGTCCTTTTGTATCATTCTGTTATGCCATGTAACTATTTCTTTGTCTTAGAGAACTATTTTTGAAATATTGAGAGAGCATTAACTGAAAATAAATTGTTTCTAGAGTCTGCCAGAACACCCCTCCTACCATACCATTCCTGAAGGTAAATTTAGCTTCAGAGGTTTTTATAATTATATTGATGGACAGTACAGGAAAAACTATGATTGATGTTAATGAGTGAGAAATGGATCCAAATCCAGCAATGAAAAATGAATATTGTTATACAGGAAGTACAATTAGAAACTAGGGTGACAATGATGTGCCTGAGAAGAAGTTCCCAGGATCAAGGGATCAGCAAAACTGACCTCTCTCAAAAATCTGGGAGAAGGAAGAGGACAAGGATGGGGTAGTGGAGCAAGTAAAATAATTAGGAGGTAGATTAAAAATGACTGGACAGAAAGAATATTCAGTGAGAGAATGCTGTTAGCTAGAAACCGCACATAAGCTTTCCCCCAACTTGATACTCTCAAAATGTAAAATAAAAATCTAAGCATTCAAATATAATTTTCTCAGCTGTAATAATAATGTCATTTTTTCCCCTTTCTCAACCAGACATTTACTCATTTCCAGGTATGATATTGTTAACACTTTAGAAATCAAAGTATATTTTTGCCAATATATCTGTTAAATCTCTCAAGGATATACACTTACATCACACCTTAACATTTGTTTCTTTCATGCAATTTGAAGGGGGTCTCTGTCTCTCTCGGAAATGATGACATTGATCTTGTTCATAAAATGCACAGCCAGCATTTGTTGCAGCTTTAACAGAAAGCCTCGTTCAGTGTTACTGTGTTCACACAAGATCACAGAGATCCCTCTGGAAACAGCATTTAGCACATCGTGATGGGACATCTCTCCTACAATGCAATCAAGAGGAGGCCTGTTAGGATGGAGCAAGGCACTCAGAATTCAGGCAAGGTTCATTTACTGTTCTTACTTAAAAATATCCTGAGAACCTGTCTGATGAAGTAGGTAAAAACACTTCAAATGAATAATTTACATTCTTAAATATGCGAAAATATCTGAAGTATAGGGATATGTAGCAAACCACCTGAAGGGCTTTCAGGGAATCAAAGATTTTTCCAAATCCAGGTCTCCGTATGCAAAGTGAGTTACTGCATTACTGTAGTTAACTTTATAAATCTGGGTTACTTCCAGCAAACTAAATTCTTCATATTTCACATAAATAGTGGCTAAAGACTATGGCAAAAAAGGGATATTAACATTTTATTTAGACAAACGTAGCCAGTGGATAGTACTGGCTTAGTTAACATAGAAATGTTAACATAGAAAATGTATGAACTATCACAGCTTTTCCAACAACCTGTTTTAAAAAGTTTCTCACCTGTAAGATAGAGATCACTTTCTGTGTCTTGCAAAACACTTGCTCCTGAACCAGCACAAAGAGCAACCACCTTCACCAGGGACTCTACAAAAAGAAAAACTAGCATAGTTAAATGCTTCAAGTTTTGTGGTTAGTTTGTGGTTTGTTTTTTTCCTTGAGATGATAGAGAATAGTGGGCAATGGATTAAGGGCTGCAAGTTGGTGTACATGACTGGATCATCATTTATTTCCCTAGCCCTTCAGTAATCAAAAGCCATCAGTCTTCCTTACGGACACACACAAGCAGGTTCATTCATCTTCAGTTAGTTAAAAGAGAGCTGCTGCCAGTTGGAAGAGTTAATTCTAGCCTAGACAGGCCAATGCTCTGACTCAGTGGTTTAGTGTTAGGTGAAACTAGCCAGTATAAGCTAGCACCTGTAGCAACACCATGTGACCAAAATGTAGTGATGGATATGGATTTCTTTCTCTCATGCTCTCCTTTATGAAAAGGAGCTCTTAACTTTTTTTAGTCTAACTAAAGATGTCCTTTCCAGATATTTTAGATGTGCTGAACTTTTAAATATCTTCCCCCTCTCCCCAAGTTATTTAAATGACTGGTCTCACTGAACCAGACTAATTTTATTTAATTCCAGAGCAGAGCAATATTTTATCCTGAAACGCTCAGTAGGAAATACCGTTGAATGTTTTTATAAGTGGCTCCTCTGGATGTATCAGTAAATCAAATCACTTAGGGCAGGAACCAGATGCTTCTATTTCTATCAAGCATCCTCTCACAAAATGTAGAACAATGAATGGTTTAGGTAGCAAGAAGCACAACCCCAACATAAATTGTGAGAAAGCAAATACATACCAAGTGATTTCCCTGCTCCAAGAGCTAGACGAATATGAGACAATTTTAAGTGACTTTTCAATCGTTCAATCAAGAGAGAAACTGAGGCCGGTTCATGCAATGTGCATAAGCGTCCCATTCCAGTATCGGCAAGCAGAGGCTGAAAAGAAGCCAAGGATAAAGTGCTTATGATGAAGGTGCTCTGTCTTTTACCTTAATAAGGAAGACAGATTCATGTATTTATGTCTGTTTTCATAAATACAAGAACATTTCAAAAAATTTACAGTAAAAGATATACTAAAGGACTATGACATATTTCCAATTTATCTTTAACATGCACCTATGAGTTGCACTAGCAACTATGACATAGCTGCCAATCCTCTGCAAATTTAGTTGGGACCAAGCCCCTTTCAAATGAGACTAAACTTGCATAGGATGGATTGTAATATGTAAATTGTATTAAATTTGAGAACATTAAGGGTCACTTATGACTCACACATTCCATATCTATCTCAAATTACTCAATAGTTATGCTTGTCTTATTTCCAGATTTCAGATACGACAAACTTTAATACACAAAGTCTCAGAAAACAGTGGGCAAGTTTTTCAGTTCTCCAGAATGCTGCTTCAAACAAATGGTAAAATGAAGAGGGGAGAATGGGAACATTTTATTTTTTACCATGGAGCCTGAATTTAGTTATAGGCTGAAGGAAAAGATGGGAACAGGATACAGATATTCAAGTTAGGCTCTATTAGATGTTGCAATAGTGCAAAGATGGGCATGATAAAGGACAAAACAGGCAGGGACCTAACAGAAGCAGAAGAGATTAAGAAGAGGTGGCAAGAATACACAGAAGAACTATACAAGAAAGATCTTAATGTCCCTGATGTCCATGCTGGTGTGGTCACTGACCTTGACCCGGACATCCTAGAGAGCGAAGTCAAATGGGCCTTAGGAAGCATTATTAACAAAGCTAGCGGAGATGACAGTATTCCAGTTGAGATATTTAAAATACTAAAAGATGATGCTGTTAAAGTGCTGCACTCAATATGCCAGCAAGTTTCGAAAACACAACAGTGGCCACAGGATTGGAAAAGGTCAGTTTACATTCCAATTCCAAAGAAGGGCAATGCCAAAGAATGCTCAAACTATCGCACAATTGCACTCATTTCACATGCTAGCACAGTTATGCTCAAAATCCTACAAGCTAGGCTTCAGCAGTATGTGAACCGAGAACTACCGGATGTACAACCTGGGTTTCGAAGAGGCAGAGGAACTAGAGATCAAATTGCCAACATTTGCTGGCTCATGGAGAAAGCACAAGAGTTCCAGAAAAACATCTACTTCATTGACTATGCAAAAGCCTTCAATTGTGTGGATCACAACAAACTGTGGCAAATTCTTAAAGAGATGGGGGTACCAGACCACCTTACCTGTCTCCTGAGAAATCTGTATGCAGGCCAAGAAGCAACACTTAGAACCGGTCACAGAACAACCGATTGGTTCAAAATAGGGAAAGGAGTATGACAAAGCAGTATACTGTCACCCTGCTTATTTAACTTATATGCAGAGTACATCATGAGAAATGCCAGGCTGGAAGAATCATAAGCTGGAATTAAGATTGCAGGGAGAAACATCAACAACCTCAGATATGCAGACGATACCACCCTAATGACAGAAAGTGAAGAAGAACTAAAGAGCTTCTTGATGAGGGTGAAAGAGGAGAGTGCAAAAGCTGGCTTGAAACTCAACATTAAAAAAATTAAGATCATGGCATCTGGACCCATCAATTCCTGGCAAATGGAAGGGGTAGAAATGGAAGCAGTAACAGACTTCATTTATTTGGGCTCCAAGATCACTGCAGACAGAGACTGCAGCCATGAAATTAAAAGACGCTTGCTCCTTGGGAGGAAATCTATGGCAAACCTAGACAGTGTATTGAAAAGCAGAGACATGACCTTGCCGACAAAGATCCACATAATCAAAGCTATGGTTTTACCAGTAGTAATGTATGGCTGTGAGGGTTGGACCATAAAGAAGGCTGAGCGCTGAAGAATTGATGCCTTTGAACTGTGGTGCTGGAGAAGACTCTTAAAGAGTCCCTTGGATTGCTAGGAGGTCAAACCAGTCAATCTTAAAGGAAATCAACCCTGACTACTCATTGGAAGGATTGATAATGAAGCTCAAGCTCAGATACTTCGGTCACCTAATGCAAAGAGAGGACTCATTGGAAAAGACCCTGATGCTGGGAAAGATTGAAGGCAAAAGGAGAAGAGGACGGCAGAGGATGAGATGGTTAGATAGTATCACTGAAACAATGAGCATGAAACTGAGCAAACTCAGGGAGGCAGTGAAGGACAGGAAGGCCTGGAGCGATATGGTTCATGGGGTCACGAAGAGTCGGACACGACTTAACAACTGAACAACAACAGATGTTGCAATCATTCGAGGTTGTACCTTGGATTCTCTCAGGAATTGCTGACATGGAGAACAAGCAGCAGCTGATCCCCATTTTTGAAAAGATATGATCCAGCTGATATAGCCAGATTCTCAGCAATCTTTTCTCTTCCTGGCACTTTCTTCAAACTTACTGAAGATATGCTAGGAAGCTGCAGCTGTATCTGCAAAGGATCCTTTTTATTTCTGCTGGAAACAGAACATCTCTTTGCTAAGTCATTTCTTTGGCTTCCTTGCTAAAAAGAGATGCAACCAAGCCCTCTTCCATCACACTGCTACATCTTGATTTATTCTTTTTGCAGCTATTGGGCACACTTCTTTCTTAAGCAAACTTTGTGTAAAAGTATACTTTGATCTGTTTGTATGCGGTTTACCTTGTGTAGTGGTATGATTTCAGTCTTTTGATATAGGAGGCTATTCTGAGAAAGCAAGGCCACCACTTGTAACAAAGCTAGCTGAGAACAGTTCAAGCTGACATGTGTTTGTTCTTCACCTTCAACCCTTGGAAAATTAGAACAGAAATGTTAATAAGAAAACCTTACAATATGCCTCTTAGGTTTCCGGTGAATAGTATTTAAATGTTAGCTCTGGTTCTCTCACATGAGCAGATCACAAAATGTAGTTAGTGCTGCTCACCCTCCACCCACCCCCAGCCTTTGGCAGATAAGTTGAAGCAGGACTCGTGTCACCTGTCATGTCATTTGGCAGCCATATGAAAATGTTGCTTGAGGCCATTCATAAATTTGGACAAGGATACAACACCATCAAAGCATATAACACTGAGCTTGATTGCTCTCATTTCCATCTCTTTATTTGTGGCTTCAGCTGACTCAAGTGGAGTGGGTCAGTTTTGTGAAGAGAAATACCTATTTCTTGGGGATCTACAAATGTGTGGTGGGGGTGGGAGAGATCCTAGTTCAGAAGCATGACCATTAGAGACTACAGAGCTGCTTCCTGGGTTCTCAGAGGTTTGGTGTATGTAGCCTCTTGAAAGTCTATCCACCCTGTTCCACTTCAGCACCTGGATCACAGAAAGGGGACTGGACATTTTATCAGTGAGAGATGACCCATCACCCAAAAAAGTGTAGGACCAAAGAATATCATGTGCTTTTCATAGTTGAGGTTGCAGATTTAATCCCTGGCATTTCTAGTTAAAAAGTTGTCAAAGGTCAAAAAGTGATGGCTAATCCTAGAGAGCCACTGCCTGTTGGATTAGACAATATCTGCTAGAGAAATAAATAGTCTGGCCTGGGGACAGGCTGCTTCCTCTGTTTTATAGCACGGCAATATAAGCTCATGCTCATAATTTAATATGCACCATCAGGCTAGTCATACTAGTCTAAAAAATGCTGGGACATCCTAGCTCTTTATGAAGAGCTTGGCCTGAAATGTAATACAAAACAGCATGCCTCATCAGACATACATCCAATAGTAGGAAAAAACACTGATTTCTTGGGGTATGGTTTTAAAGCAAAAATTTGTTATTACACAAAAATCCATAGTTGAATACAGTTGTATGATATCTCTGAAACAGATTGCAGGTACTGGATTAAGTTAGAATATTTTTGCAAGCTGTTTAAACCATTATCAGAGATTATCTGTATAACACGAGGTGGGAGGATTCAAAGAGTGCCTTTTAGACCAAGCTAAATCCAAAAATGCGAGGGAATTCCTGGAAGCCTGGTATTCAGACAAGACAGCCATCAACAGGCACATAGGGATAAACAACATCTACACACTATTCAAAAGAGAATAAAAAGGGAAACAAAAGACCAGAACAGCTCCTCACCCGCAATCATCACCCAGATAAGCAGAGATTGACACCAAGATTATCACCAGACATACAGACAGCAGTAAACAATACCCTAATCAAGGAACTACCAGAGGGGAAAATTAAAACAAAGCAACCCCCCCCCCCCCCCCAACACTGGCTGGGCATGCCACTGTATATAAACAGAGAGCAAACCCCACTCCGTGCTAGCACTGAAGATGCTACCTAGCCTGGTAACAAAATGTTTGCAAGAAAACAGCCAAGCTCAGAGAATGCCTTTTAGCATAGTAAAATAATATGTACTTCTTTCTTTCTACACATTTTCAAAAATGCTGTCTGGTCACAGATAAAGAACCTGCTCTTTTAGCACACTGAAACTGGTCAAAGAAAATAACCTAGGATAGTCTCCTATAATACCTGGCATGTTGAGTTGTGATGAGTGACACCTCTGGCATTGCATGGGCCTGGGATAAAACCGTTTCTATGCTTTCAGCAGAAGCAGCACTGAATTCTACCCGGAAAGGCCCACCTGCAGGGTAAGTGGAAGCCGTAGCTGGCTTCAGAGGAACAGAAGTGCAAGCACCTGAAAAAAAGCAGAACAGCAGATTAAATGATTTGCACAAAACTCCTAAGTTCTGCCTTGCCGACCACCAAATCACATGCTTTCCATAACATTTTTGCCAGTTTATTGTTGTTAACTTAATGAAAGCTGAGTTTTACTGAGTACCAATGTGATAATACATGAATATTTTAATGCTTTATAAGATGATAGCGGACTACTGAAGTATTACATGCTAAATACAGCCATTAGTTACAGCCCTGTAACTACTGTATAGCTGAAAGATTACCAGATCACATCTTTTTTTAAATCAGATTTGCAAGGAGATGGCAGAGGAGGGACAGAGATCTTTCATTCCTGTAGCAGCCTGCTACATTTTTGCTTAGAATTCCTGATCACCCATGTTTATCATTCACATAGACTCACAGGGTAGGTTCTGTACCCTTGGCCATTTATATGTATAGTATCATTTGTGCACCAAGTATTGAGACATAACTACCCTTGTTGGATTGTGTTACCTCATGATAATCTGAGGTAGTAGAATTAAAAGAGCCGTATCACATCAGTCTTCCGAAAAGGTGTCAATCAGATGGTTATCTTATACATTTCGCATTCTTAAGCACCAGTCCTTTACAAACTATGTTTTCTTAGGGCAAGATCATAATTTTTAAGGAAGTCTTTAAAGCCACAATTAAGCTCATTGTTCTTCAAGGGAGAGAAATGTAAGGCAATTCAATGTCCTGATAACTACATGTACAGAGTAAGGAAGATGACCTTGACAGAAATATGCAGGAACCATTGGCTAGGCAAAAGGGGCTGAAGCTTTTTTTTAAGTCCAGAACTTCCAGATAACATTTGGAAACAACTGAAACAGACACTCCCTAATTCACTGGAGTACAAGAATGAGGAGGAGGCACAACACAATTCTGTTATTATAGTCAAAATCAATAAAAGTACTGTGGAGTCCTTGGGGTTCTCTGAGCTTGGTTCTTTTCTTGCAAACGTTTCATTACCCGGCTAGGTAACATCTTCAGGGCTAAAATGGGATGGGGTTTGCTCTCTGTTTATATATTGTGGCCTGCCTTGCCAGTGCTGATGGGGGGGGGGGTTGTTTTGCTCCTCTGGTAGTTCCTTGATTAGCATATGTTTACTGCTTGATTGTGTGCGTGGTGGTGACCTTTGCTTATCTGGGTGGTGAGGCGATCTTCTGGTCGTCTGTCTCTTTTGAATAGTAATGTAGATGCTGTTTATCTCTATGTGTCTATTAATTGCTGCCTTGTCTGAATACCAAGCTTCCAAGAATTCTCTTGCATTTTTGGATTTAGCTTGGTTTAAAATGCTGACAGTTTCCCAGTTAAAACTATGGTTAAGTCTGTCCATGTGTTGTGAGATTAAGGAGTTTTCATCATATCTTCTGACTGCTAGTTGGTGCTCATGGATGCGCTCTGCTAGTCTTATGTAATGTTTGTTACAGTCCTTACACTGTATGTTGCATGTAGATTTCTATGCAGCCCTAAAAGCAGCATTCAAAACGATAGGACTCAAAACATAAGGCAGACAATCATACCGCAGATCAGAAAAACATGATATCAACACCAACTCAAAGCAGAGGACAGAGCAGCCCTCAATAGCCTAAGGAAGGATCAAACCATCATCATCCTCCCAGCAGACAAAGGCCACACCACAGTTATTATGGATAAATCACAATACCTGCAAAAAGCCACAAAGTTATTAGAAGACAAAAAAACTTACATCCCTGTTAACACCAACCCAATACAGAAACTAGACAACCTGATCAAGAGAACCCTCAATGACCTAACTAAGAAAGGCCAGATCACAAAGGAAGAACAGTGGCAGATGAAAAGCAATGGACCCATCTTCCCACGCTTCTATGGACGACCAAAAATGCACGAGCCTGATATACCGCTCTGACCAATTGTATCTTTACCAGAGACTTGAACATACAACATAGTGAAAGAACTGTCTTGAATATTCTATCAACTCCTCACTACAGTGCCTCCAGAAAATCAAAGATGTACACATAAATGAAGATGAAATTATGGTCTCATTTGATGTCACAGCACTCTTGATGTCCATAAACCAGAACTAGCAAAAGAATCCATATCAGCAGTACTACACAACACACATGACTTAACCATATACACCCAGATCGAAATACCCAGAATCATGGACCTGCAAGAAAAGAACCAAGCTCAGAGAACCCCAAGGACTCCACAGTTCAACCCTGAGCTACACATATTCACCTCTTTTGGTACAATAAAGGTACTTTTAACCTTCCTGTAGAATTGATTTCATGGCCTGGTCTACCTAGTGGGGCCGACAGTATGGTACCTCAAGATGGGGAGAGACGAGCTCCCCAGAGATAACGTTTGGTTGTGAATTTATATTTCAGTGTAGTATTGTGAGAGATGGATAAGGTATCTGTTATTATTGACAAAGAAATAGTAACTTGAGCATGTTAAGAGGGCAGCTGCAATACTAAATACCTAGCTGCCCGTGCCTTTGTTTTTGAAACTACCTCAAACTAGGAGACATCACCATGGTTACCAAGGGGCCTCCAAGCAGCCCCCAGGGGCACAGGAAATAGGGAGGAGGGAAATCTCTCTGGGGTGAGATAAGGTAAGACAGAGCCAGTTTGGGGTGGCTTGACCTGTCCAAAGTGATACTTAGCAGAGATCTTTTAGGAATGAGTGAACTCTTGCCATCCCAGCCTTCATTTCCATTACAAAAACCACACCCCGCATAGCGAATCACCTATTTACCATGAACATGTGATGTATGTAGTATGTAGGGGTCTGTAGAAAGGGGGGTGACAAGGAATAGGCAGGCAGCTAAAGATTGTGACCTCAGAGTACCTCAGCCAATGGGGAAGTTTAAGCGTCAGCCTAGGGTTGTATAAAATGTGCTGAAATCTGTAAGAGGGGTGGCTTCTTATTTGCAACGAAGCCCACCAGCCTTTGCAAACGCTTCCAATAAAACTTTACTTCTGATTAACCCAGAAAGACTAGTGAGTGCGTTTCCCACAGTATTTTGTCATTGTTTGAAATAATCTTATACATTCTGTGTTTTTAGTGGCCATTTGTCCCTAAACAGTAACAAAGATTTTACTTATCTAACATAGTCCCTCTGCTGAGACATATCAACAGAAACCAGTAATATCAAATGTTAGCAAGAATAGAAACATAACAACATTTAAAAACTCAAAGATTTTGTTATTTATTTTGTGATTGGCTTGCAGGCACACACAGATTCTTATTTTATATATAGTGTAATTACTAACAAGATTGCCTCACCCAGTCCTGTAGCAAGCCAGCTATTGACTCCATGAGGTATAGCATCATATGCTGTATGAGGAGAATAAATGCCAACTCTGTTTTCCAAGGCTCGGATTACCAGACGCTCCTTCCATGTTTTCCATGTTATACGTTTCAGTGGGTGGAAAATGGGTGGGTGGTAAGAAAGAATGAGGTTTGCTTTCTTCTCCAGGGCTTCCTGCATCACATCCTCAGTCAAATCGTTGGTGAGAAAGAGGGTACTGACAATATGAGGAGGACTTGGCTCAACCAAGAGCCCCACATTGTCCCAACTTTCAGCCAGGGAAAGCGAAGCAAAATCATTTAAGGAAGAAACGAGGACTTTCAGATCCATGAAGAAGCGCAAAGATTGAACAATCAAGGATGGTGCTTGCAAAAACAGTCGCGTAGCCAGCTTCAAACAGCACAGAGGCATGCAGATTTCTAGAAAACCCAAAAGCAAAAACATTGTTGGGAAACCAGAATGAACAGAAAGTGTGATCTAATAGAAGAGAATATCTGTGGCTCAGGGCTGAACTGTGGAGTCCTTGGTACTTTCTGAGTTTGCTGGTTTGCTTGCAGATGTTTCATTACCTGACTTGGTAACATCATCAGTGTGATGGGGTTTGCTGCCTGTTTTATATGCAGTAGCTTGCCCTGCCAGTTTTGGCAGGGGTGTAGTTTCCTCCTTGGTGGTTCCTTGATTATTGTTTTCTGCCTGATTGTTTGTCTGGGGCTAATCCTTGCTTACCTGAACGTGGGCTGCTGGAGAGGGTGTGTTCTACTCTTCTTGTTTTCTTCCTAAGTTTTTTATTGTCTCTTTTGAATGCTATGTAAATGTGGTTCATCTCTATATGTCTATTGATGGCTGATTTGTCTGAATGCCAAGCTTCCAGGAATTCCCTAGCATTTTTGGATTGGGCTTGGTCTAAGATGCTGTGAAATTAAGAAGTTTTCATCACACAACACATGGACAGACTCAACCACAGTTTCAGCTGGGAAACTATTAGCATCTTAAACCTAAGAAGGAAACAAGAAGAGAGAACACATCCCCTCCAGCAGCCCACCTCCGGATAAGCAGGGATAAACACCAAACAATCAAGCAGAAAACAATACGCTAATCAAGGAAACTACACCCCTGCCAAAACTGGCTAGGCAAGCTACTGCATATAAACAGGCAGCAAACCCCACACTCACACGGATGATGTTACCTAGTTGGGTACTGTAATGAAAGTCTGCAAGAAAACAACCAAGCTCAGAGAGCACCAAGAACTCCACAGAAAGTGCAACGTAAAAATGTATCATTGTTCCGTGGAAATATCCACCTGAAAAACTTAAAATGAACCCAGTTCAAAGTAGATCTGAATAGTAATGGTAATGCAAAAGTCACAGGCAATTTTCAAGCACAGCATTTTCTTGAACAATCTTACTTCTACAACAGACAAAATGGAGAATGGAGAATGTAAGACCATGTCTTTGATTTCTGGTCTTAAAAAAAAAGAAAGAAATCCCACCCAATTTTCTACTTTGCTCACATTTCTAAGCATAGCTCAGTCTCGTGCACTGACTCCTTCTGCCTTCAATGGTACTTCACCTTAAGTGAATCCTATCACACAGTGGGTTGAGATGGTCCACAGTTTACAACATTCATTTCAGAGACAGGAATTCCTTAGGAAGGTGGGCCAAAAGTAGCTGTCATGGATGAACCAGCTAATGACACCTATTTACAAGAACGCAAACTAAAGAGATTGTTCCTCTCTTGAATCTCAGGATGTTCCCTAGCATTCCTATCTGACCGCTGCCTTTCTTTTTCTGGGCAGGTGAACACCTTTCCCCAAAAGAGTACCAGGAGGCAACCACTTACTTACTTACCCATTACAGGGCCTAGAGAGACTTACTGAATAGAGATGCTGGAGAATTTGCTTTGTACAAGATGATTGGTTTCCCAGTTAATTAGTTTTCCTTAAAAATGGTTAAAATGGGGAAAGAACAAGGAACCAATAGTAGTTCCATGTAACGAGGTTCACAAATCATGCTAAGCATATGTATTGCAACCTTCTAAAATGATAAATGAACTTGCATAACTTTTTAACAACCCATGATTTCACTGGTAGGGCAAGAAATTTATTATTAGTAGTAGTATTAGTATGAGATTTATTGTTGTTGTTTAGTCGTTAAGTCGTGTCCGACTCTTCGTGACCCCATGAACCATATTGCGCCAGGCCTTCCTATCTTTCACTGCCTCCCTCAGTTTGCTCAATTTCATGCTCATTGCTTCAGTGATGCTATCTAGCCATCTCATCCTCTGCCATCCTCTTCTCCTTTTGCCTTCCATCTTTCCCAGCATCAGGGTCTTTTCCAAAGAGTCCTCTCTTCACATTAGGTGACCAAAGTATCTGAGCTTGAGCTTCATTATCAATCCTTCCAATGAGCAATCAGAGTTGATTTCCTTTAAGATTGACTGGTTTGACCTCCTAGCAGTCCAGGGGACTCTTAAGAGTCTTCTCCAGCACCACACTTCAAAGGCATCAATTCTTCGGCGTTCAGCCTTCTTTATGGTCCAGCTCTCACAGCCATACATTACTACTGGAAAAACCATAGCTTTGACTATGCGGATCTTTGTCGGCAAGGTGACGTCTCTGCTTTTTAATATGCTATCTAGGTTTGCCATAGCTTTCCTCCCAAGGAGCAAGCGTCTTTTAATTTCAGGGCTGCAGTCTCCGTCTGCGGTGATCTTGAAGCCCAAATAAATGAAGTCTGTTACTGCTTCCATTTCTACCCCTTCCATTTGCCAGGAATTGATGGGTCCAGATGCCATGATCTTAGTTTTTTTAATGTTGAGTTTCAAGCCAGCTTTCGCACTCTCCTCTTTCACCCTCATCAAGAGGCTCTTTAGTTCTTCTTCACTTTCTGCCATTAGGGTGGTATCGTCTGCATATCTGAGGTTATTGATGTTTCTCCCTGCAATCTTAATTCCGGCTTGTGATTCTTCCAGCCTGGCATTTCTCATGATGTACTCTGCATATAGGTTAAATAAGCAGGGTGACAGTATACAGCCTTGTCGTACTCCTTTCCCTATTTTGAACCAATCGGTTGTTCCATGACCGGTTCTAACTGTTGCTTCTTGGCCCGCATACAGATTTCTCAGGAGACAGGTAAGGTGGTCTGGTATCCCCATCTCTTTAAGAATTTGCCACAGTTTGTTGTGATCCACACAATCAAAGGCTTTTGCATAGTCAATGAAGCAGAAGTAGATGCTTTTCTGGAACTCTCGTGCTTTCTCCATGATCCAGCGAATGTTGGCAATTTGATCTCTAGTTCCTCTGCCTCTTCGAAACCCAGCTTGTACATCCGGTAGTTCTCGGTTCACGTACTGCTGAAGCCTAGCTTGTAGGATTTTGAGCATAACCTTGCTAGCATGTGAAATGAGTGCAATTGTGCGATAGTTTGAGCATTCTTTGGCATTGCCCTTCTTTGGAATTGGAACGTAAACTGACCTTTTCCAATCCCGTGGCCACTGTTGCGTTTTCCAAACTTGCTGGCATATTGAGTGCAGCACTTTAACAGCATCATCTTTTAGTATTTTAAATAACTCAACTGGAATACTGTCATCTCCACTAGCTTTGTTGTTAGCAATGCTTCCTAAGGCCCACTTGACTTCACTCTCTAGGATGTCTGGCTCAGGGTCAGTGACCACACCAGCATGGACATCAGGGACATTAAGATCTTTCTTGTATAGTTCTTCTGTGTATTCTTGCCACCTCTTCTTAATCTCTTCTGCTTCTGTTAGGTCCCTGCCTTTTTTGTCCTTTATCATGCCCATCTTTGTCCTAAACGTTCCTTTGATATCTCCAATTTTCTTGAAGAGATCTCTAGTCTTCCCCATTCTATTGTTTTCTTCAATTTCTTTGCATTGTTCATTTAAGAAGGCCTTCTTATCTCTCCTTGCTATTCTCTGGAAATCTGCATTCAGTTGCTTATATCTTTCCCTTTCACCCTTGCTTTTCGCATTCCTTCTTTCCACAGCTATTTGTAAAGCCTCATCAGACAGCCATTTTGCTTTCTTGCATTTCTTTTTCTTTGGGATGGTTTTAGTTGCTGCCTCTTGTACAATGTTACAGACCTCCGTCCATAGTTCTTCAGGCACTCTGTCTACCAAATCTAATCCTCTAAATCTATTCATCACCTTCACTGTGTACTCACATGGAATATGATCTAAGTCATACCTGAGTGGTCTAGTGGTTTTCCCTACATTCTTCAATTTAAGCCTAAATTTTGCAGTAAGAAGCTCATGATCTGAGCCACAGTCAGCTCCTGGTCTTGTTTTTGCCGTCTGTACAGAGCTTCTCCATCTTTGGCTGCAAAAAATCAATCTGGTTTCGGTATTGACCATCTGGTGATGTCCATGTGTAGAGTCGTCTCTTGTGTTGTTGGAAAAGGGTGTTTGCTATGACTAGCTTGTTCTCTTGACAGAACTCTATTAGCCTTTGCCCTGCTTCATTTTGTACTCCAAGGCCAAACTTGCCTGTTATTCCGATTACTCCTTGACTTCCTACTTTAGCATTCCAATCCCCTATGATGAAAAGGACATCTTTTTTTGGTGCTAGTTCTAGAAGGTCTTGTAGGTCTTCATAGAACCGGTCAACTTCAGCTTCTTCGGCATCAGTGGTTGGGGCATAGACTTGGATTACCGTGATGTTGAATGGTTTTCCTTGGATACGCACTGAGATCATTCTGTCGTTTTTGAGGTTGTACCCCATTACTGCCTTTCCCACTCTCTTATTGACTATGAGTGCAACTCCATTTCTTCTAAGGGTTTCTTGCCCACAGTAGTAGATATAGTGGTCACCTGAATTAAATTCACCCATTCCCGTCCATTTCAATTCGCTGATTCCCAAGATGTCGACGTTCAATCTTGTCATCTCATGTTTGACCACATCCAGCTTGCCTTGGTTCATGGATCTTACATTCCACGTACCTATACAATATTGTTCTTTACAGCATCGGACCTTCTTTTCGCTTCCAGATACATCCACAGCTGAACGTCCTTTCGGCTTTGGCCCAGCCGCTTCACTCTTTCTGGAGCTACTTGGAATTGCCCTCCGCTCTTCCCCAGTAGCATATTGGACACCTTCCGACCTGAGGGGCTCATCTTCCGGCGTCATATCTTTTAGCCTTTTAACATTGTCCATGGGGTTTTCTTGGCAAGGATACTGGAGTGGGTTGCCATTTCCTTCTCCAGTGGACCACATTTTGTCAGAACTCTCTGTCATGACCTGTCCGTCTTGGGTGGCCCTGCACGGTATAGCTCATGGCTTCACTGAGTTACACAAGCCCCTTCTCCACGACAAGGCAGTGATCCATGAAGGGGTTGAGATTTATATCCCACCTTTATTTTGTACAACTCAAGATGGCATACATAATGCTCCTACCTATTTTCCTACTTTTGATAATTAAATGTTCATATACATATCACCAGGGTTCTCAAATTTGATGGGCTTATGCAGTCAAAGCAGGGACCAACTCCTGTTTCTGTTTCTGTTCAGTGTTTTTGACAACACTGAAGCTTTGCCTATGTAAAGTCTGGAGAACCTTGGATAAAGCTATAATGCCGTTTGTTTGGTTTTGATTTAACTCATTGTGTGAATCTTGCCACTGGAGTTTGCAAATCCTAACTGATAGTGTAGAGTTATGAATAAATCCAGCTAACTGTGGCATTTTCAACAAACCAACATGAACACAAAGTGTGTATCCAACCTCAGCCTTGTCCAAGATAGAAACAGGGCTGTCAATCACATTACTGCAACATCATCATACATCCAGAGAAAAAAATCTTACACACCCAAATCAAACAGTTAAGTTTGATTTCCAAAGAGCAAGCTTTCAAAAAATGAGACAACTAGTAAAAAGGACTTTGAAAGGGAGAGTCAGGAGGGTCACATCTCTTCAGAATTATTCAGATCCTTCAAAGCAGCAATTATTGCTCACCTAGGATGTAAATCTCAGATCAGGGAAGCTGCAATCAAATACATGAGAAAGGTAGAAGAGTGAACAAGCAGTTACTGGAAGAATATTCATGTAGTATTAGCGATCTACGTTGGTTTGTTTGAACGAATTCCTAAGATAAAATACGAGAAACGTCATAAAATACAAAATAACAGTACACTTGCCCGCACGATCACAGGGAGAGAAAACCTTTCTTAACTCCCTGTTAAACCCTGCCATATGTTACAGTTCCTGGAGCTGTATCCAACACGCAGTTCCTTCCAGGTAAGCTTTCCTGATTTTAAGGGGATTTTCTTTTTCCAAGTAAGGAACGATAAACTTGCAATCGTCCCCCCCCCCCGCCCCCCCCGTCCTTTTGCGACTGCCTCCTTACCCAGGCAGCCAAGCTCTCCTCAGATTCCTGAAATAAATGGCTTAATTCTCCCCCTCCTGGAAAAACACCACCGCGTATGAACAACGCTCTCAACTCCCGTCTGGCAGGCAGGCAGGCAGGCAGGCCGGCCGGCGCGCCTCCTTCCTTCTCTGCCGCCCGGCAGAAGCGGCGCCTGGCGCCCAACGGGAGAAAGGCCGAGCGCGGCAGATCCGGGGCCGGGCCTGGGTGCCGAAGACAACATGGGAAGGCGGAGCGCGTGCACATTTGGCCTTGCGCGCCTTCGTTGCTCTTCTCCTCGCGGGAAGGCAGCGCAGGACCTCGGATGCCGAGCTAAGGGACGGCCGAGGGCCTCGTTGCCTTTGCCCCTTCTGCGGCCGTCTTACCGGAGCAGTAAGGAAACTCCCAAAGCCTGTAGCCTGAGAAACTGCTCTGCTCGCCCCGGGTTTCTTTACCATGTGCTGCGTTTCCGCTGGTTTCAGCGGTGCTGCTATTCGGGACGCCTTCAGACACGGGCGCGTTGCTTCCCCCCGCTAGCCGGCAGAGATGGTGAGGCTTGCGGCTTCGAGACCTCGCGTGGCGCGGCGCGTGCAGGGTGGACCGCGACCTCTCGCTCTCGCGGAATGCCTTTCCACACCGGGGCCTCGCGTCCGCGTGCGTTTCCGCTGTAGAGTCGCCCTGGCATCCTTGCACCTAGGGGGAATAGGGAATTGCTGAAAGACGGGTCGCTTGGCCAGATCCAGGGAGAAACGCTTTCCAGAGGCGTTATTGAGTAGACCTGATCAGCCATCCAGTACTACCCCTGTTCTTTGAGCTGTTACACCGAAGCCAGTCGATGCCTCGTGGTTTCTGTGAAGAAAGATCAGACAACCTGCCTGTTCGAAGACCACGATAAAACTTGATTTATATCTTAATGGGTATTGGATCTCGAATTAGCCCTGCTGAGACTAGGATGATGAAAAATTATGATTGAAGTTAGGACTGACTTGCCTGGTTGATTTTAGCAAGGCTACGCTAACCAGGACTAAAGCTGGGTCCCGCTTATTGTACACACCCATTCTGAGCCCCACATTTGAAATGCAGAAGCTGACTACTGCATTCTCTGCGAAAGGACTAGGAACTGGCGTTTAAATTAGCTTCCTCCAACAAAGTACTCTTAAGAAGCAACTCTGTTATCCCGTGGAGAGGCATATATACACTGTATGTCCTTTTACAGCCAGTTATTTTAATTGGATTGCTGTAGTATATTTAACTGCTTTTTTGTTTTTTGACTGCTACTGCTGCTGCTGCTGCAAATATATATATATAATATAGTTCAATTCCTCCTCCAGGCTGTCACACTGCACACTGATGTTGGAGATATTAAAATAGAGTTATTCTGTGAACGAACACCAAAAGCTTGTGAAGTAAGTCATGAAAATAAAAGATACCACTGAACAAAGGAACAATTCAGATTTTATAAAAATTCTCAGTATAAGAGATAAGACAACAAAACATGGTAGATATGGAGTCCTTGGGGTTCTCTGAGCTTGGTTGTTTTCTTGCAAACGTTTCATTACCCGACTAGGTAACATCTTCAGTACTAGAATGGGATGCAGATGTTCCCTAGCCGGGTAAAGAAACGTTTGCAAGAAAACAACCAAGCTCAGAGAACCCCAAGGACTCCACAGTTCAACCCTGAGCTATACATATTCTCTTCTAATGGTAGATATGCTTTGTTTATCTCCCTTAAGCCCATCCCACTATATTTCTTTAATCTGGTGGGGTGGGATTAGAATTCCTAGGCACAATTTATTGGCTATGTTGCTTGGGAATTTTAGGAACTATAATCTCCAAACATTTAGACAGTATCACTGTTGGCTGTTTTTCACTAACCATTTTCATACCTTAATAGGCATTCTGCTGTACTTTACAAAGTTAAGGGCCAAATCATTTTACATCTACACATTCAGTTTTGACAGAATAGCAACACCAGATAAACTTACTATTTCTGATTTCCTATGATTCTGCATTGAATATTAGTTTCCATCCATTTTAGTTCACACTTTTTACTTGCATTGTATTGTTGATGGGTTTAAATGACATAGCTTTCAAAACTCATAGTTTAGAACTGATTTGTTTGATCCTGGGGCTTCCCACTAATTCAGTCAGTGGTGGCTTAGCAGAGGATGCTTGGAAGGTTAATCACATGTCATTCAGCCATATTTTACCATGACATTTGGACAGACATGGCTGTTATGTCTAAGCAAGTCTTTGGAATGAGTAGAACATGTTTTGTATCACAGTGTGTTCCTTAACTGGCATTCTGGTTCTTTCCTTAGAATTTTCTGGCTCTCTGTGCTAGTAACTACTATAGTGGCTGTACTTTTCACCGGAATATCAAAGGCTTTATGGTTCAGACGGGAGATCCAACTGGTAATTCCTTTTATAAAAGTTAGATATATTACACCATTCTCCTGAAGCAATACTACCGTACCACTAAGAAAAGCATTTTACTGCAAAGATGAGAACGACAATTGTAATTTTATGAATTTGCTATGTAAATTTTGCAAAATAATTTGCTAAACAGTAGTTCTTTAAATTTGAATTTTAGAAAGTAGGGCAAATAAAAGCTATCTATTGTATAGATCAGTATATTCGACAGATCCAAAAAACACATTTTGAGGACACCATCTTCTAGGACATAAGAGTGAGGACTTTTAAAGCTTGCCTGAGGTTTGAGCAGCTAGAGAACAGTAAGCATCTATTGTGTTTTTCAGAAACTCCAGCCCCAATGAGAGAAAACCATCTTACTTACTTACTCATTTTTTTGAGGAACTGGGGAGATAGAAATTTTGTGCTAGACAGGAGGGTACCTGGATTTATGGGGATAAGATTTGTGTCTGGTTGACTTTGTGCCTTGATTTTGGAGCCCACTTGATCCATGTTTCTGTTCCTGTTCCCTCCCTCCCTCTCTCTCTCTCTCTCTCTCCCTCTCTCTCCCTGACCCCTTTCCTCCTCCTGATTACTTCAGGTTCTGGGAAAGGAGGAAACAGTATTTGGGGCAGGAAGTTTGAAGATGAATACAGTGAATACTTAAAGGTGATTTTTTTTCCTTCTTTCCATTGCAGTTCCTTGTTCAAGTTGCACATTTTCTTTTTTAAAAATTATCTGAGCATAAGGTAGCTATGAACCTAACTATGGAAGAAGATTGCATTGCTCACCTGATTCCCATTCCCTCTGTGGAAAGGAGGGTATTTGGGAATGGGATAGGTTTGGGGCATGGGGTCCTGCAAGTAGGTAGTGTCTTGAGTAGACCCAATAGTCTTTGCCCTAGTTGAGTCATAATGCGAAATCTAGGTTTGTTTTATGTAATTATAGTTTGCTTCAGGGTTTCCATCCATCCATCAATAGGACCCATACCTTCTACTTATCTGGGATGGCCAGAACAAAAGGAAACATTGTCAAAGTTATTGCAGGGACTAGGGTGGCTCTTGTATTTAGTTCCATGAATTTTAGTCTCGGTTTCCTTTTTGGAACACTTGCACTGACAAGTTACTAAAGAGGATGTTGTAACGGAAACAGTAAAGAGCCTTACAGTCCCAAGTTTGGAAAAGGCTGAAGTAAGCAAATCAGCCCAGAGATAGGCCAAGTCTTTGCTTGTTTAGAGTTTTATACTGTAAGCTGCCTTAAAGTAGAACAGAAATATTAGAAATAAATGAAAAAAATACTTACTAGTACATATATTCTAATTTCCTGATTCACTTTCAGCACAGTGTCCGTGGAGTTGTTTCCCTGGCAAACAATGGTCCAAATACAAATGGATCTCAGTTCTTTATCACCTATGGCAAACAGCCACATCTTGACATGAAATACACCGTCTTTGGGAAGTAAGTAATTCAATGTTACTGAATAAAATAAAAGACTGCATACCATAGAATTAAAAAGAGTCTAGTAGGGTGGAGACTGCATGGTTTAGGGGGGGAAAAACCCATATTTATCCCAGATACCTCCTCTGCTACTCATTAAGCAACCTGCCCCACCTGACTTTAGTTTTTAAAAAAGCCTTTTTATTTACTTTTTTGCTGCAAATGTCAAACCAAAGCACAACTTTCTCCACGTAGAGTGCTCTCCAGATACATGGGCAACTCCCAGAAATCACAGCAATGGCCATGTTCACGGGAGAATTCTAGGAACTGATGTCCATTACATAACATCATAATTATTTATAGTAATGTCTCTGTGTCATACAGACTTCCTTGAAAAACTAAAATCATGGGTGACTACATTTCAGTGTTTTCCTTGGAAGCCTGTCTAGTAAAAAGATAACAGTAAGCTAAGTTGGTAGAGAGTATCCTAGGGGACAGGAGAGTATGACAGGAAGCTATCTCACCATTCTACCATTCTGTTCTTCAAGAGGCGTTTTGTCTTTGGCCACAGGCACCACGGCCGGCTATTTGTGAATGGGCTTGTATCCCCACAACAGCTTCTTACAAAGATGAGAGAAGGCATGTGCCTTTCTATGCAAGGAGATTCTCATTACTATTTTTGTTTATTTCTCTGTGTAGAGTAATCGATGGCTTGGATACACTGGATGAGCTGGAGAAGTTGCCTGTAAATGAAAAGACATTTCGTCCCTTGAATGATGTCCATATTAAAGATGTGACAATTCACGCTAACCCTTTTGCTCAATAGCTGCAATGGGCGAACTTTTTTAATCTGAACATTTCACAGGAGAGAAATTCTAAATGTTGATGTTCAAAATGTTTAAAATCAAATTATAATTTTTCTGTTGGTCCTGTAATCCAGTCAGTGTTCCTGAACTGATTGCCATTTCCCTTATTTAACATTCAATTTTGTCAAGAATACCAGACTAGCTGAAAAAGCAGTACAGAGGCTAGTTTGGGTACCTGGCGTCATAATCATTTTTTAAAATCTATTGAAAATCTCCAATATCAACAAACTGGAGAGTTGATCAACAAACAAGGAATGCTAGAGGATAAATCTGTGTTAACAAGGCTTGTTCAAGGAAAAGGCATTGCCAGTTGGATGACTAAAATAAAGATGTATGAATATTTATATAAATTCTGTGTTTTAATGTGAGTATTCCTAAAAATGTATTTTTCATTTTATTTGTTTATTGGATTTATATGCTTCTGAATCATACTGACTCATAGTTGCATACAACAAAGTCCAAAATTACAACAAATTTAGGCAGTATATATAGCAACATGCGCGCATATAATGCTGCATTTTAATTCTATCCTTCCTCAAAAGTGTTCAGGGTCTCCCTTTATTTTTGCAACTCTCCTATACAATAAATCAGGCAAGGAGAATGTGTTACTGAAGGTAATTTGATGAATTTCATGGTTTTACTAAACAGGACTCTAGGCATGCACAAAACCATTTGTGTACAAGCTGCTCTGTGCACAGACCAGCTAGTTTCTGGTGGTTTGTGTGCACATCAAAACTTTTTTTGGTTTCAAACATTTCTGGGTCAAAGCATTTTGAGTGTTCACTTTTAGTTGTTGTAACTGGGAGTTGTTTCATGCAATTGGGTTTTTGTTATTTTTTGAAATCTCTGTGCCAGTACACTATGAAAGACTGATTATGTCCTACTACTGTTAGTTTTGTGTGTGTGTGTGTGTGTGTGTGTGATCTGGGTGGAGTTGTGGAATGAAGTAGCAGGCATTTAAAGAACACATAACAGAGAGCTGTTCCCCCTTGGAGATACAGTGGTACCTCGGGTCACGAACTTAATTCGTTCCGCGACTCTGGTCGCGACCCGAATTGATCACGACCTGAATCAAATTTTCCCATAAGGTTCAATGTAAGTATGGTTAATCCGTTCTGACCCCTATGAATTTGGTCGCCAACCAATTTTGGTCGCGACCCGAATCAAATTTTCCCATAAGGTTCAATGTAAATACGGTTAATCCGTTCTGAACCATATGTATTTTTTTTTTAAACCACAAAAATATGACACAAAGTACAGTACAGTACAGTACGAAGAGAGAGAACGCTAACCTTGCTTGAGGCGACTTCTGGTGTGGAGGACAGGAAGGTGGGTGGGGAGGCGGTTATTGTTTGGAGGGAGAGTCCCCCTCCCTACAGGAAGCCACGACCACGTGTCACAGCAGGGAAAATGGCCACGGATCCTGTTTGTCACCCGATGTGGAGTTCATGAACGGAAGCAAAATTTTGCGAATGGTGCTGTTCGTGACCCAAATTGTTCGTGAACAGAAGCGTTTGTGACCCGAGGTACCACTGTATACTGATTGGAGCATGAGTTATCAAAGAGGAAATTGTGTCGAGGGGCCATTGGACTCATCATGGAACCAATACTTTTCTTAGAGTAGTAGTGACTGGTAAGTATTTGGTTGCTTGCCTACCTCTGAAGCAAACAATCAAGTTTTAAAGTTTGAGTTTTGATGCGGTGAGGTGGGTGATAGCAGAGAAACATGGATTTCTCCACCCAATGCTATTCCCTTGCTTTTAAAATCAGCTTCTTTTGAGTTTAAAATAACATTTCCTCCCTCCAAAGGAAACTTTTCTGCCAAATAAGACTTGCCTGCTTTGGGGCTGGGGGGAGAGGGAGAATGAATTATTCCAATTGTATGTTTGTGCATTGTACTGACAGCACTGCTGCTTGCTAAATACATGTGCACACATATTAAAAAGCAGGTTTTTTGCTTAAATAGGCTACTTTCTCCCTGCCCCCACCCCAGACCTAATGAAGTAATATTCTCCAAACTATCTTGCCCCCTCCCAAAAGCCCCACTGAACAAGCCAGGGAGGAAAAGTTCAGCCAGGTAGAAGGGTAGTCAGGGGGGAGGGCAGTGGCAAAGTTTATTGGTCAAGGGAGGGGGGAGAGCGATGGCTGCCGGGAGGCTTGATTTTAGTCCCAGGCCTGCTCCTGAAGCAGCAGTGGAGCCACCAGCTGGCATGGTGGCGAATGAGGTTGGAGGAGGAGCTCTTCCTGTGGCACAAGCAGAGGAGGCGGTGAAGCAGTCAGCCCTCCCTCCTCCTCAGCAACCCAGGGACTCAGAAGGGAGATCAGGAGGAGGAGGAGCTGCCCCCTTCCGAATCTGAGACCAAGGCATGTGGGGGTAATGGTGGCCCAGATTTATTTATTAAATGTATATACCACCTGATTCCCCAAAACTCCATGGCTCACAAGTAAAACCATGTTTTTAAAATACAAGAAGAAACAAACATGAATAAAAGATGGCCAGAATGACAAAAACCACAGGAATGAAAAAAATAACCCCGCACAATCCAAGGGGCTTCATTCACCCTCATTAAAGGCCTGGTCTTCAAGCCTCTTCAAAACACCAGTAGGGTGGGGGACATCAGGATTTCAGGGGGACCCTCATTCCAGAGGGGATTTACTATATGACCTCCCAATACTATGAAAGCAGGTATGCTGTGGGCCCAAGAGCGGCTTCTGCTTGAAGATCTATAATACATTGTCTGCAACTACTGCAGGGCCTAGATCAGCTGCGGAAAAGACAACAGGCATCTTTCATCTTGGGTATGGTATGCATCTATTTAGGCACCATCCAGATATCCTTCCCATGTCTAGAGGCATTAATTCTCTGTTCTCAAGCAGAGCAAGATGCTTGAGCAGGGAATAAAGCAGCTGTGAGGCAGGAAAAGGCAGGGTAACTCAAAGGTATCAGACATGACACAAGCTGTCACAAAGATTATGGCTTTGAATACTCACTGTTCAGCATGGTGGATGATGTCAGATTCCAGCCTCCTTCTGGTGGCCTCTGAAAGATCCTTTCATGCATTAACTTTAACAGGCAGGTAGTGACCTGATTGTATCACTGATGCAGCAAGGAAGTGTTGGAACTGCTGCTAGCTCACATCCTCCTCAGATATTTGGTCCAACTGAAGTAGAGAGCATGCTTCTTTCTTCTTTCCTCCATTCTCTGGTGGGGATGGGGTGAGAATGTAGCACTTCCCATGAAGTAGGACAGAGGTACAAATGGGCATTGCTTCATGCTTATGTGTTGGAAGTGATATATACTGCAGATGAGAGGACCATGGCCACAAAGTGCAGTGTGAAATTGGATCTCAACCATACCTTCATGATAATGGATAAAGAGCCCAACACACATAGGGCAACCTGTCAGGCATGGTTTGTTGGCAACTGCTGCATGGCTCCAAGCTGTGTCTGATTGTGTGGGATGGTCTTGACCTGGAGAGGTCACCACTAGGATCATCTCAGGTAGCACTGAGGCTCCCACTGCTGCCCTTATGGATAAGTGCCATAAGCTCAGTGGTTACTTCCACCAAAGCGTGAAGGGCAGGGAGATGCCAGAACAGTGCCAGATTGAGCTCTACCTACTCCCAACACCTGAACCCTCAGGATGACCCCACCTGACAGAATTCCAGTTATCTGTTGTTCAAGAGGTTGCTTGAACAGTAGTGACAGTTGGGCACAGCAATGCATTGGCCACAAGTATTCTTGAGAGTGGAGACTTATGATCAAGGCAATTTTGCGCTTGAGGGTTCCTTCATGACAAATCTCTTAAGCGCAGACAGCCACACTGTGAAGGTTCTGCCCGTGATTCTTTGCTTAGAACAGTCCTCGGATGAATTGCGAAATTGGATAATACAAACCACATAGGAAGAACCATGAGGTCAGAGCATCTAGGATTCGTTCGGGCTCAATATTTTCTGTAGGCTGTTTATAAAATAATACGCAACGATGAGGGTTTTCAAGGATAATTTCATCGAGCAAGATGACTGAAAAAAGAAAATTGCGGCTGGTGTTTAGCCCGCGTCTTCGTAAAACATATTACTGACAGCTCGACATATCATTCGCGTCCGCTCCAACTCAAAACGCCACGCGCACAACTACTCACTCAGCATTGACTTGCACACACAGTGAGTTTTTTTTTTTTAAACCTCCCTTTGATTGTTAGCGTGACGCAGAGGGCGGGGTTGAAGGCAGAGTTATATCTACGCATGCGCGTCCTTCGTACTCCTTTTTTTTCCAGAACTTTCTTGCCTAGCGCCATTTTGTCACGGAGAGGACTGTGTAATGGCGGATAGGCAGTGAAGAGCTGCAAACGTGTTTATAGACGCCTGTGAACGGGGAGCGGCTCCGAAAGGAAAAGTAAGTTTGGGTGAGATTATAGTTAAAGCCTGAAATACCAAAGTTAGGGGTCTTCATCATGAGATAATTTGTTCTCGTAATACGGAGAGTGCGCGATCGTTTACTGAATGGGCAGGAAACGCGGAGACCTTGCCTGTTTTTTCTTCATGGAGACCTCGTTAGTCTTCTTTGTGTGCAAGCCGAGCCGATTCAGTCTGGCGGTAGCTTCTGCCTCTTCGTTAAGGCGAAGCAAAGGGATTAAGCCGTCGCGGTCCGGCTGCGGCCTTGAGGGCCTGAGAGAAAAATGGCCCCGTTGTATGTATGTATGTGTGACCTTTGCTTCGCCTTAACGAGGAGGTAATTTTTTTTATATGTATATCGAGAGAGGGAGAACGTGCTGTCACTGTAAAATGGATTTGCCCTTTTTTGTGCTGGCTGCGCCCACACAGCTGCATAACTTAAAAGGTTTTCTGACCCGAAGCTACGGGGAAAAATACAGTGTAACGATACTATGTGCGTGTGATGTGTGATTATTTTAATACATTGTTAGCGATATTGAGTATGAGATAATGGACGAGTAGGAAATAAATATAATTATTAAAACGATTTAAAAGTAATTAGAAAAATAACTCAGTGATATTGTCATCTTTGATGAGTCAGTGGCAGATAGTTTATGGACGGAGAAGACAGGAAGTCAGGAAATATGGAAGAAGAAAGGTTTTTTTATATTTTCATTTTTTTATATACAGGGTAATAAAAGATCTTATGGAAATAGTAAAATTGTTACCAAAGCACAGGCACTAAAAATAGCAATAAAAGTAAACTGCAGTTGAAATTTTAGAAAACAATGGCTGTCAGTAAAAAGATTTTCAGTCTGAAGGAGGAAGAGAAAGAGCCTTCTAGATCTTTCCAGGGAGAGTAACGCAGAGCCTTTACTGCCATGGCCAAACAAACCCTGTCTTTAAATCTGCTACCAATATTTCTTGCCATTCTGAGAGGCTGATTTTAAGGATTGGACTGGCTTATGGGGATGAAATCTAAGTTCTACCTTGACAATCTTCACCTGAGGTGTTTCTCTGTTAGCAAAAGTGTAGCTGGGGATTTTGGAGAAATTGTCTTCGGGAGAATAGTAACTTTAGGTATTGAGCATTGTCCCTCAGGGATGATTTTTCTGTTGATATCAGCCAAATGTTATCTCCATGGAATTAGTTAGAATCCACATTGAAGGTAATTAAAAAAAATAGAGACTGTTCACATGACAGGTTTGACTTAGTTATTCAGTTAATTTTCTGGGTTTTACCAAACATTAAATCATAAATGAACGTAATAGGCTGAGTTCACATGCCAGTCCATCAAAAAACTAACCATGATACACACTAACTTAGCATGGTAGGTATATTTTATTACTGCCCACATTGTAGATGGTGTAGTGTAGAGCTTTTACATTTATATGGTTGTTTCTTGTATAGGATAAGTTATTAAAAGATACTTGTTACAGGCAGTATTCATGGCTTGTTGGGCAGTAACAGAAAGAGAGTATGTATGGGGAATTTCATTTCAGGCTGTGTTAAGTATTTTAGAATCTGCGGTAAAATTGCTTCTTTCAAGTTTGGTACATATTTAATTTATTTTGTATTATTGGTTACGCTATAGGACTGCCTTCTCCAGCCAGGTTTCTTTGATCTATTGGACTAGAAATCCCATTGTTACATCTGCAATTGTGATAATTGTAGTCCATTTTATCTAGAAGCCATCAAAATTCTTAAAAGTCTGAATTTGGTTACAGTGATGATACTGATATAACTTTGAACTGTTGTGTAATGCTAAATTAGAAAGATCTTAATGCAATATGTTGTTTGATCAAAAGCAGAAAATAATTAGGTAATATTAATTGGAACTGGTATTAACCAATAGACCATACAGTGTTCAAAACTATATACATTTTTGAGAAGGATTTCATTTTTCTCAAAAGCTTGCATACTACATTTCATTTACTATTTGGACCTTTTGAAATAGCTTTTCTTTGATATCTGTGGTTCTTTACACATTCTGATTTACGAATGTGCTAAGAATCATAGACTATTGTGGAAGTAAAGGTTTTTCTCAGTGTGTATTTTGCAGAGTTCAATATTTGATCAACATTGAAAAGGAAGATCATCTGAGCTTTTTTAAATTTCTAAGAAAAATAGGGATGGGTTTATTGGAAAGTGCCCTACATTTTTTTTTATAGAGGATATTGATATATGTGTTATATGCTCGTAATCTGTTTCAGATGAGGTATTCCAGACAAAGTCAATATGCTGACTGGGATGAAAAACAATGTTGGGATCCCCCAAACCAGCATAAGAGAAAAAGACAATCACACAGCACATATGAAGGCAAACGCTGCAAATATAATCACACTCAAACGTATGATAGGTAAGTTACTTAGTTATTTCAGTTAAAATGTAGGTAATATGATGCCTTCCAAATGTTCTAAATGTTGATTTAGATTTCATCAGGTGGTTAATAGCAACAGTTTATAGGGGTTGTAATCCAAAATATAAGGACAATTCTTGATTTCCTATATCTACCTGAAATGCTGATTTTCAGTATTATTAAAAATGACTTCATGCTTAATAATCAGAGTCTTTTGTGTTCTTAAAATCAGATATATCTGCAATGTGGAGTTTTGCATTATAAGGAGTTTGATGGATCTTTTTTTCCCCTTAGCCTTTCTAAAGATACCAGCTCCTTCCATGAAAGAGGTGATCATGAACGGTGCTACGTTGAAGAATACAGAAGCAACTATAGTCAATTGTCTGAAATCAGGCATCATTGCAGGGTCCATGAGAATGATTATCACAACCATAGTAGCAAGTCATCTGGTCAGAGTGGCAGAAGCAGTTACAAAAGAAAATGCAAAGCTCATCATAATAAATCATATGCACACACGGTATGTATAATTTAAAACACCTTGAACATGCATATAAATATCCCTTTGAATAATCACAAATGCAGGATATTTTGTAGCAACTGAAGACCTATTTAGAATGACTTCTGTTACCTTGTATAATATTCTAATGATGTTTTTTAATATCTGATTAAATTATATATTGAAATGGTGCTACATTGCCTTTTTCTGTAAAGGTAATTGATGAAAACACATTTTCAGTGTCTCTTTGCTTTTCTAGGACCTCTTAGGTTTTACTGGTAATGTTGAAATAAGTGCCTTTTAAATGTAAATGCACAATTTAGTAGGATAACAACTGCTTATTAAATGGATATAACCTTTGAGAATCTCTGACGAATAGTCAAGACAATCCAAATCGGCAAGGATAATCATGCAGACCTGGCTTTTATGCAGATCTGCCCCACCAGGGAAATTGCTATCCAGAGATAGGATTTGCCTCCTTATTAATGGAATGGTTGATAGACTTGGTCCACATAGTCTTTCCCCACTGCTTATCACCACTATCAGAGTAGATCATGTTGATCCTCTGTTGAATGAGAAATTATCTATATGAATAGCAATTAGGGCTGCTTAAGAGCTCTTTAATTAGAAATACTGGAGGTTTTTAAATAAATTTTGGTGAGTTCTGATTTCCCTAATTAGGTATAATATGCAAAATGTATTTTGTATTCTTTAATTCTTGTTGAGATTATTTCCAAAAAGGTTGCTTTATAGGTCAGTATATGCCAACACTTGGTGTATGACAGCATTAAACTGAAGAACGTTTATTTGCAATTTTAAAATACTTAATTCTTCTAGTGAACCATATTTTAAAAGCATATATATTGTGTTGTTGCCTTGCCACTTGAAGTACCTTATCTGAAAATTTGTTCCTTGCCATGTTTTTTTCCTGTAACCTAAACTATCTGCCCTGTGAAATTCTGGGGAATTTGAAATTGTTCCTGCCAACCGTTTGTGGCCTGGCGCGTATCTGAATGCCTGAATATCTCCCTGCTGAATGAATTTCGTATTCTGCCCTGAATTCACTCGGGTATATTGATTGGCTGGATGATGTTGGTGCCGCACACTTGCCGTTACCAGAGGAGTCACCGAAGGAAAAGATCCAGGAGTGTAGAGGATGATGAGGAGGGTCACCTGATCTGTCAGAGTGGAGACGTACTAAATGCAAGATGTATAGAATATTTTTCACAACTTACTCACTTTCAAGATAGAATAATTTATTTTAGATAAGTCAGGAATTTTTGGAAGTCCTTTACTTTGCATTTCTTTTGTTATGTGTTTCGTTTTTTCTTTGGGGGGTTTCTTTTTTATATAGAGTTAAACTTAATTGGAACTTCCTGTATAGTAAACACAGCTGATATAGAATGAGATAGACATAACTGTCTTGGAGACTTGTCCGATTAAATATTTAAAGTTGTCTAGTTATACTTTTTACATAGCGGCATAGCATGGTGTGTTGAATAATGAAAATATGTCATTGCTTATATAACTGATTCCCCCCATCTATTTTAGATGAAATTATCACTACTCTGGGTGAAGGTGCTTTTGGAAAAGTAGTAGAGTGCATTGACCACAAAACGTAAGTTATTTTTTTATGATGCCACTCAGTGTTTTCTAAATCTCAGATTATATATAATGTAATTTCTGCTTTCTCTTTCCTTGTGACTAGAAGTCCCTCATGTGTTACCTGAAAAAATTAGTATTGATTTTTAGAATGTTAAATACCTTAGCACCTAAATGTCTGAGGGACCATCTTTTCTGTTAAGATTGACAGGAAACATCCTTTTGAAGATGTCCCCATTATCAGAGGCCTGTTTTCCTGATACATGAGGGGGGAGGTGTTCCTCCATGAAGATGCTTAGTATATCTGCAGTCATTGGTTTTCCAGGAACCTGCAGACATAGCCTAAATGGCAGTATACTAAATAAAAATGGAAGAATTGCAATTGCCATTGAGATAGATTTTTAAAAGTCAGTCTGTTTCAACAGTTCTGCCTGAAATGTACAGTTTGTCACTTTACTTTGTTTTAAGAATCTCATTGATAGTAAGGAAATGTACATATATTTCAGTATAATATGCTAAAAATGAAGTTAAGATGACTATCTGGAGATATTTTAAAAATGTAATTATTTGTGGAATACAGGTAGTCTCCAGTTTAAGGATGAGTTCCATTCCCAAGGTCTGTCCTTAAGTCTAGTTTGTATGTAAGCCGGAACAGTATTACTGTATAATACTGTATAAGTAGTATTGTATAATTAACTTGAATCATTGTATATTTAACTCAAATTTTGCTACAGTAGGCTCATTTCTTAACTATGGGTCATCCTTAAACCAAGTGTTCTTAACCCAGAGACTATCTACAGTATTTTAAAGCAGCCTGTTTTTCATTCATTGTGAGTAGACCACATTATTCTAGAGAATATATTAGTGACACTTAAAAACTTTGTCTTTTAGGGGAGGTAAACATGTAGCAGTGAAAATAGTAAAAAATGTTGACAGATATTCAGAAGCAGCTCACTCAGAAATACAAGTGTTGAAGCACTTAAATACATCAGATCCTAGTAGCACATTGTAAGTATATGATGCAGTCAAAAAGGAATGTGTACATGTTTACTCCCTTCCTTCCTTCCTTGGTAAATCCTTTACAGTGAAAGTGGTTATATTTTCTTATATACTCATCCTTGACATTTTACTTTGAATTATACTGATAAATCGTTCAGTTGATTTTATGCTGTAATTTAGTGATGCCTTCTGAGTAACCTTATTGTATTTACAGTCACTGTGTCCAGATGTTGGAGTCGTTTGACCATCATGGCCATGTTTGCATTGTGTTTGAACTGCTAGGACTCAGTACCTATGACTTCCTTAAAGAAAACCGTTTTCTGCCTTTCTGTCTGGACCATATCAGAAAAATAGCTTATCAGATTTGTAAATCTGTAAATTGTAAGTATGTATTAAGCTATCTCTTTAGCAATCTCAAGGCAAATAAACACAATATGTTTAATTGAAAAATATTTTTGGCTGAAATACAGCTTATAAACATATTTAAAGATGTCTGAAGCTAGAATGTTACAGCTTTCAATTTTTGATCCCTAATGAAGAAAATTTGATAGCTAAGCAGCTGTAGCATACTCTGTTTAATTGTTGGTACCATTTTCTGCTTTACAGTCTTGCATTCAAACAAGCTGACTCATACAGATTTGAAGCCTGAAAACATATTATTTGTGAAATCTGATTATACAGAAGAATATAACCCTCAGCTGGTAAATGTTACCTCTTAACATTTAATAATTGCTTTCCTAACTGATTCTTACTGCTTGTGTGCCTAGTAATATAATTTACTAACGTACATTTCAGAGACGTGGTGAACGCACATTGAAACATCCAGAGATCAAAGTTGTAGATTTTGGAAGTGCAACATATGATTATGAACATCATAGTACTCTTGTATCTACAAGGCATTACAGAGCTCCTGAAGTCATATTGGGTGAGATAACATATTATACTAATGCAGAAAGTTGCAGTATTTGTATTTTTGTGCATCATGTGTATTACAAGCTTTAAAGTGAATGATTTAGGATGTACTCTAGACTTATTAAAATCTCTCGACTTGTTTATGGGGGACAGGAGGTCCATGTCCAAACAAATACATTGCGGTCAATGCATGGAGTGAAACACCACTCAAAGCAACTGTTTTGATCCAGTAGAATAGGTTTGGGGTCAAAGTGCAGAACACGTGAAGGGCATCATCAGTTAAGTAGGGGAGGGAAGATACTGGGAAGATATGGTGGTAGAGTGCCAGCACGTTGAATATTCTATGTTGGGAGAGTAGCAGAAGTGCTGAAGGGAGAGAGGGAGGCTTGGGGTGTGCAGACCTATGAGATTTGCTGCTCTGGGATGGTGGTGGCTTGAAGGAGGGGAGGGCTGGATAGTTGGGGGCAGGAGGGTAATGGTACCTTCTCTTTTGGGAGCTCCTGAGGTGAGAGGGGAATGACAAGCATCAATCACCCCTGTATGTTTTCATCTAAAACCCAGAACCGAAGCAGTTGCTGACTCAAAAGTTTTGTCAGAAACTTCCATTTCAAGCATACTCTTAGTACATTCATATCAAAAGTATTTGATATGCCAGTTTGAAGGAGAAAAACTACACGGTTCATTTTATAATGTTAAATGTAATTTTTTTTCCCACAGCTTTGGGATGGTCACAGCCATGTGATGTCTGGAGTATTGGCTGTATTCTTATTGAATATTACCTAGGATTTACAATATTTCCGGTATGTGACTACAGAGACATATGTTATGGAGAAAGAGAGTGATAATTATTAAGAAGTATTGTAAAGACCAGAGATATTACACTTCTAATTTAAAGTATTACTTGATTAGTAATTCAAGTTAAAATAAGAAATAAAGTCTGGCAACGGAAATGGGCAATTTCAGCATAGATAAAGCAATGGGGCTAAAGTAGCTCTGTTTATGGGAGCCCTAGATGTCATATCCAGAACTGGGGAAGCTGTTAAAAAAGGAAATATTTCTGTACCGTACTGGGGCTTTAGATGCTACATTTCTTTGAAATTCTGCCATGTTCATAGCCTATAAATTATTTGGATAGGAATATTTAAAAATTAGTTTGTTAAAAAAAATCTTCCCCCTCTCCCTTCCAAATGCCATATTTTGCAGCAACTGGTTTTATTAACTGAATGTGTTTGGGGTTTTTTTTTTTTTAATTTGTCAAGATTTTTTTTTTTTTTAGACACATGACAGCAAAGAACATCTGGCTATGATGGAGAAGATACTAGGGCCATTACCAATTCATATGGTTCAAAAGACCAGGTAAAGAAATGCTTGGGGGGTTTTCCTCACCTTCTCAACTTTTCCTGCCTCGGCAGTGCCATCAGTATTTGTATGCATCTCCTTAATGATTAGCTTACATTTTAAAAAAATAGTCCTCAATCTACAACCATTTGAAGTTATGATGGTGCTGAACAAATGGTGGTCATGACTGGTCCTCAGAGTTACAGCCGTCCCAACACCTCCATGGTCACGTGATCACGATTGGGTGCTTTGCAACCTATTCGCACTTACAACTGGTTGCCAAGCACTCTACATCACATGATCACCATTTGCAGCCTTCCCTGCCAGCTTCCCCAGAAAGTCAATGCCCTCCTTAGCCCCTCTGTGCTTGTGCTGCACTGTCACTCACGCACCCTCCCCAACCCACGTGGTACCTCTTGTGCACCTGACCCATGCAGTGCCTCTTGTACACCTTCCCCCCCCCTCCTTCCATCACCGTTCAGCAGCCATTTGCCTGCCTGCTGGCCTGGGACTTACAACTTCCTGCAGGCTTCCCCACTGACTTTGGTTGTGGGAAGCTGGCAGGAAGTTGTCTCACCTAACAACTGTGGGATGCAGTTAATGATAACTCGGGCTGTAGGGATTGCCATTGCTAAGTGATGCAGTTGCACTTTATGACCGCATTGCTTAGCAACAGAAATTCTGGGCCCAGTTGTCGTAAGTCTAGGACTACCTGTAATCTGAAGCAGTAAAGGTATTTTGAATCTGGCATGGGTGCTCTTGCTGTGCTAATTCCTCAAGTCACTCCCTTCAGTATACCTTAAGGCAAATTATATTGGGTCTGTGCACATTATAAAACCTTTGAATATTATTGGTACAGTGCTCCATATGTTGTTTGACTATTATGTGCTTTCACCTTAGAAGTTGTTATGGCAGAACTTCTCATATTGTGGCCCTAATTATAATAATCATACAAATCAAAGGTATTTCTGCTCATTGATCATGTCTTGGAGCTGGTGGTGGTGCTGGCTCTGTTTAGAATGAGACAGATATTGTTCTGCCTTTTGTTTTTGATGAAGTAAAAAATACCTTCTGATTGTGATAGCTAATGGAGAACAGACTGGGATGGTGTAGAATTCTGTTGCTTAAATTTAGAGGAAAATTGAACTCCTATTTTATCTGGTTAGCACTGTTACTTGGTAGGATTGTACAAAGCATTCAAGAGGCTTGTGTGTGTACTTCCATTTTATTGGTGTTGCTAGTGGAAATAGTCTGTTTGCACATGCAAATAACAAGGGACAGCCTTTGAAACCATCATTTGAGCCTTCCAAAAGATGCCTTAACACTTTCAGGATAGATGCTTCACTTGGCAATTGTAATTTTTTGAATGCTGTGCACCATCTGATAAATATGAAAGAATGTGGGAGATGTGCAAATAATATTTTAAAAAACTATTTAAATTTGAATTGTGATCTGATATATGCCAAAGCAGTTATAAGGAATGCTTTGCCATCTCTAAAGCTGCCTTTCAGTAATTTAAATCTAACTTCATTTATAACAGAAAACGCAAGTACTTCCGATATGATAGTTTGGATTGGGATGAATTCAGTTCTGCTGGCAGATATGTTTCAAGGCGTTGCAAGCCACTGAAGGTAAGAGAATTTGCTGCTTGACCATAAACTTCCTCTACTCCATTTTCTCCTTGGTGCTGATTAGTTTTTTTTTTCACCCACAGGAATTCATGCAGTGTCACAATTCTGACCATGAGAATCTATTTGATCTCATTCAGAAAATGTTGGAATATGACCCTGCCAAGCGAATCACACTTAAAGCAGCTTTGGAGCATCCTTTCTTTTTCCCATTAAAGAAGATGAAACAAGATTTTTAAAGATTCTGCCACTGAAAAGAAAAAAATGTTTTTAATATTTATTTTGTAATCTTGTAAATTTATTTTCATATTGTCTTGTTCAGTTAAGCTAGCTCTTAAAATAAAACATTTGACAACACTTATTGCATAAAGGGCTTTTAAAAGCCTTAGTCGTATTTACTCATATACTCTCTACACTGACGTGTGTCTGTTCTGGTGGTCCTGAATTTTTAAAAAACTGTTAGCAGAACAGATATGCTACAAAGTGATCTCTCATCCGTGCTTCCAGTAGTGATGTGCTACATATCCTGAACTCAGAATGATCTGAGTTTGAAATGCCCATTTTTGATACTCTGAATTTTGTCCCAGTTAGGCTCAGCTGTTACCCTACTAAGTTACTTCCATTGTTTCCTATGAGAAGTTTAAATATTTCCTCCATTTTTGTTACAAAAATCTTCAGCACTCTTCATGCAAATAGACAACTCAATATGGCTTGCCACTGCCTTGTAAAGCCCAATGGTAACCTGCTTCAACCTGGACACATTGTTATGTATTGGCAAGTAGAATTCTCATCAGTGATCATGATGCTGGGGAATTGAGAGAAATGAGTTGATGCTTATTGAGAGTACATTATTCTGCATAGTACAAGAAGTAAAAAATTATGCTTGTATCAATAGCTTATTCCAGCTGTTCCAAATTCCATGCCAATGGAATGGATGACATTTCAGTTTTGTGCACAGCCTTCTTTTCTATTTTGTACACAGCCATAAGGTACAGTTGTAGTCTTATAAAAATGGTCACAAGTTGCAGTGAAGTCAAAGGTTAGCATTTCTACATGCTAATAATAGAAGAAAGGAAGCTACAAGATGGTAAATAATAGAAAATGTATGTGAAATTAGAGTTGGAAGCATATGTTCAAAGGGGGGAGTCTGTGCTTTGGGAACTTATCAAATTGTCTTCTGAGCAAATGTCTCTACCTCGCAAAACACCTCCACTGATTGATTTGATTTAGTACACATCTTATAAAAGATTATAATGTCAACATTCCCTTAACAGAAGGCTTCGCTAATCATATACTTCAAATTTATAGAAACTCTCTTTGTTTTTGTGCTGTTAAATATGGCTATGCAGTCACAAAATCCTAGGAAAAAATTTACCAAAAGATAATACATTCATATATTTGTGCACTCTAGCAGGAACATCAGCAGGAGGGTTAATGTCAAAATGGCAAGTGTAACCAGTGATTGAAGCCCCTGCTCCCTTTTGCACATATGGGCTTTGATTGCCTGACAAGATTTCTACAATCTAAAGAGAAACCAGAATATTGATCTAATCTGCCATATTGACACACGTACCACTGATATCCCCATCTGAAGCACCTAAAGCATATCTCGCAGAAAAGGAAACTGCTTTTCACTGCTGCCTAATTCTGTACAGGTAGTCCTCAGTTAAGGACCACTTGTTCAGCGCCTGAGGTTACGATGGTGCTGAATGAGTGGTGGTTATGACTAGTCTTGAAAGTTCTGGATGTCCCAGCATCTGGAGTCCTGTGATGGCAATCTGGGCGCTTGGCAACCAGCTTGTGCTTACAACAGCTGCAGCATCCTGCAGTTGCATGATCACGAGTTGCAAGCTTCCCTGCCGGCTTCCCACAAGCAAAGTCAATGGGGAAGCCAGCAGGGAAGGTTGCAAGTTGCTTGGGTTAAGTCTCCATCTGTGCATCCTCCCTCCCCAAAGTTCGTGCAGCACCCCCCCCAGCCATTTGCACACCCTCCCCCACCCAGCAGCCACCTGTGCACCTCCTCACTCCCTCTCCCACCTGACAGCAGTCACTTGCCTGCTGACCTACTTGCAAGCCACCTTGGATTTGCAACTTCCTGCCAGCTTCCCCACTGACTTTGGTTGTTGGAAGCTAGCAGTAAGTTGCGAGGGGGTGCTTACTTAATGATCCACAATCTTCACTTAATGATGGCAATGGGGACTGCAGGGATTGCTGTCGCTAAGCGACGTGGTCACGTGATGTCAAACTTTACAACTGTATCGCTTAGTGACGGAAACTCTGGACCCAATTGCCATCGTAACTTGACTGCCTATAGAACATGTTACACGTTAAATACCAGAATTACTCCAAAACTAATTTAAAAAGGACACTTCAGAATAGCCTAGTTTTCAAGTTTAATTCCTAATAAAATAAACTGATCCATTTTGCTTTCTCTCTGCTAAGCAGTGAATATTCCCCCAAAATCAAATTTTGGCAAAAGCAGTTACTATGTGCTGAAATCAACTCCAAACCCCTTTACTGGTTTATACACACGTGTTTTGTAAGTCACCACAACAGGGTGGGAGTCATTTTTAATGACCCACCTCTGAGCCATTTATTCATAATATCTAGCAAAGTCAACACTCCAGTAATGCTCACCTGTTCAAAATGGTTGAGGACCAAGATCTTGTTAGCTCTTAAGTGGCAACTTACAAGGACAGGACAAAGCTCCTGCCATTTAAAACTTCAGAAAGTTGAAGGCATTTTCTTTAGCTCAGATTCAGGCAGATCAGTAAAGAGGCAGCAATTCAATGCTCCTGTTTAAAATCATAGTCTGGCCTGTCAATTATCTTTACCTTAGGTGCAAGACAGCCTGGCTCCCCAACCATCAAGCTGAGTATATTCTGGATCTGAACACCCCCAAATCTCCAGAGAGGTTTATCATCTGCTTACCTACTGGAGCAGAATTGCTTAATAAATAAAAATTAGAAGATTTGTTAACCAAATGAATCTGCCAGTTTCTGGGCCCTTCAGTCCAGCCGTTCATAATAATACAGTGAGCTTAGGAGGCTGAAAAAGGCTTAATTTAAAACAAACTGAACTCCTCCAGCCAAATATTTAGTGTAGTTCCCTCATCCACCCCAGCTCTAGTCCCAATTCTTGCCACACTTGAGGTATCTTAATGGGCTCATAGGAACTATGGACGTATTATGTGTAGTATCACAAAACAACTGCCAAGATAAGAACACCCTGTCTCCCTCCCTAGGTCTCAGACTACTCTCTGCTACCCCAACTAGCTTTTTCTTATCAAATCAACTGTCTCATAATTAACACTGGGGGGGGACACCTTTGAGTCAGTGTTGATTCCTGGTGACTGCCTGGACATGTCCCTGCAGTTTTCTGGCAAGATTTCAGAAGTGGTTTGCTCATGTCTTCTTCCCAGGGCTGAGAGAGTGACTGGCCGAAGGTCACCCAAGCTGGCTTTGTGCCTCAGGCAGGACTAGAACTCATGGTTTCCCAGTTTCTCGCCTCATGCCTTAACCACTACACCACAATGGCTCTCAATTAATTAACACTGTACTGGGCTCTATTTTTTATTAGTGCAGTTTTTGTTTTACACCAGTCTGAAGCAGAAACAAATCTTTTTATTCAAAAAGGGGCAGACTGCAAAGAAGGTTGAAGCTGGAAGTACATGGAATGTACTTTGTTAACATGGCCACAGAGGGCAATTTTTCTTTTAAGGAACCTCCATTAGGAAAGTAGGTCCTCAGCTATATCTGCATTCTTGGATAGAGTTCGACAGAATTTCCTACAATTGAGAAAATTCTATCTTGCATGAACTTTAAGCAAAGCGAGAGCTTCAGATGCTGCTGCATGTGATCAAATCTTTCTGAGCAGGACCAATCATGCCACTTTTGGACAACCCAAGCCCAATTGCTTTTCTTTGAAAACAAATCCAACTTCCCACTATCACAATTTAAGTGCAAATTACACAGTTAACATCATACATGAATAACCAATTTCTATACATTTTCAATAGGAATATGATGAAAGGATGTCATCTCATCCCCAACTACGCTGTAAGTTAAAACCCAGCAATTGCATTTGGTCACCATGTTAAGGGTTGGTTTACTGGTGGCTCAGAATACTGAGTCAATCCAGCCAATTAGATTAATTTATGACTCCATATATTATGTGAACACAGAAATGGATTAAGTCAATATCCAAGCTAAGCATGTTCAGTGAACACAGCCAGTGATTTCTTTCACTTGTAACAAGGATATCTGTTCCACAAAGAACAAGTTATTATTAGGAGGGCAATGTATCAATTTGTTAATTTGGAGGACATAAACAAAACATTTTCTATAATCATGAGATTCTGAGCCTAAAATGCGAATTAACAAGTTAATTCTAGCAGTGTGCAAAATGTTCTGAATCAAACAGCTTCAAGCTCAAAACAATCTGTTTTGAATTTTAAAGGGTTCAATCTAAGCCATTTGCAGTTTGAAAATTGTGGGCTGAATTATGAATTAAATCAATTTCTTTAAAGTCAATTTTTTAGCTAGCAAGTTCAGAAAACATTTTTCTCCTTGCCTAGCATTCTTAGAAGTAGAGCTGGTCACTGCAAATCATTTTTGTACAGTATTCAATTACACACAAAAATTTAATCTCAAATTACTTGTGTTTTCACTAAAAGCAAGGAATATTGTTAATTAACTGAGAAACAACTCTTAATTCTGCAGAGACATTTTTACAGGCTGTCTAAAGCAGTGCAAGAGTATCAAAACCAAGAAGCTGAAAGGAAAGAAAGCAGTAGTGTAGGAATCCATTCTTGCTTTACTCTAGTTCTCTTTCAAACAAAATCAAACGAATATGGCTTCTAGATTTTGGATACTTATACAGTTTAATCTGCAAACAGAATTTTATAACAAATTTCATTTTCCATGTCTACTGTAAACCTTTATAGAAAACCCAGGGATAAAATGAATTTAAGTGGAAGGCCTTAAATTATGTTACAGTAGAAAATACAGGAGGTAGAATGTAACTGAAAGGACTAATGCAATGTTAGAATCAAATCTAGAGCTCCTGTAAGCTACTAACACATGGTTTTAAAAACCTAATTTCTGTGTTTTCTAAGGACCCTAGAAAATGCAAACATAAATTTGCTATGAGAGCCCTTGTATCATGCTTGATAAAGGGAGGTAGGATGTAAGAATCAGGAGGACACAAAACATGACATTTTATCTACAGCTCCTGTTTGCTTTACTGTTGACATTTTGACAACTTAGTCACCTTCTTCAGTTTCAGACTCCGATTCTGAAAGACAAACAAAGTATTTCACCATGAGGATGTTTTGTGGTATTTGGGGCACCTAATAATTAATAGTTTAATACAGCAGGGCTACTTGCCTTCCTCCGCATTTTTGAGCCATTCTACGAACTTTTTCATTTGTTCCAGAAAGACACTCTTTCCTTTGGCAAGGTGTGCATCTTTATACCATTTCAGGATGGGTTCTTCACTGAGCACCTCAGCTGTGGAAAACAAAGGGCTGTCAGTCAACGCATCTCACAAAACCATGAACCAGCCTCTTTGCCTACTATCGGCCATTTTCTTCAAGACAGCAAAACAACAATCTCAGAAAAGACACCCAGCTATCACAAATTCTACATTAAAATGAACTACTGGAGATCCCTCCATACAGTTGCCAAAACAAACATGCAGTTGAAGCAAAGCAAGTTAAGTGGATGCCGTACTCTTAAGAATAAAATGGGCTAATTTTGAGAGCCAATTTATTCTTATAATTTCAACAGCAACTTATGGCATCTGATGGCAAAGAGTCTTAACAGTGGCTAAATCAGGAGGCACTTCTTTCATTTTCTTCTGGACCTTCAAGAAGTTCCACTGGAATGTATAATAAGCGTAGGCATTTCTCCCTACACTTACAGTGTTCTCTAATTCCCATTATTTTGTTTTCTGCACTGTCCTCAAAATCAAATACTGGCTTTAGCTGTCTCACAACTTCAGAATGCCTCTAAATATCATTTTGCCCAGTGCAAATCATTCCAAACATTCAGAAGCGCTCCATTAATCCAAAGACATTCAAATCTGCATAACAGTGTGCAAAACTTGCCATCCTGGGCATGGAATGATTAAGTGATGTCCAAAATGTTCTAGTTTTTTCACCAAATGCAGCGGACTGATTGTTCTGGAGCTGTTTGTTCATTTCTGGAAATAAAGTGGTTTGTCTTGCTCCATACATGGTTCAAGAAGCCTGTTCCTGAAGTCATTAATTTGAATTCTGTTTCTACCAGGAACTCCACCTACTCTTTGTATAATTATCCCCACAGTATGGACTTCTCTAAGGATGGCTGTAATTATTATAAATAAAACATATGGGAAGCAGTTTGAATACGTAAACTCAACACAATGATTCTGATTTTATACAGGTAGTCCTCGACTTACAACCACAGTAGGGACCAGAAAATTATCATTAAGCAGTGTGGCCGCTAAGTGAGACATCACATGACTGCACACAATCTAACACTTTTTTGTGGCAGTCGTTAAGCAAATCACCATGATTGTTAAGTGAATCATGAAGTTCCCAACTGATTTTGCTTGTCAGAAGCCGGCTGGGAAGGTTGCAAATGGCAATCACGTGACCCTGAAATGCTGCAACCATTGTAAATACATGCTGGTTGCCAAGTGCCCGAATTTTGATCACATGATCGTGGGATACCACGATGGTCATAACTGGTCATCACTTTTTTCAGCGCCGCTCTAATTTCGAATGGTTGCTAGACGAATGGCCCTAAGTCAAGGGCTTTTTTTAAAAAAATTTTTATCTGCACTCAATCGTGACCGATTCTGCGGCGACTGCCTGGATGAGTCCCTGCAGTTTTCAAGGCAAGGTGTTTCGGAAGTGGTTTGCCATTGCCTCCTTCCTAGAGCAAAGCCCAGCTGGCGAGCGCAGGAAGCGGGGTTTCCGTTGCTCCGCGCCTTTTTCGGGCATGCGCGGCTTCCGTGTTACTGGCAATTGCTCCCGTCTCCCATGCAAGTGCCGCCAGCATTTTTCCTCCCACTGGGGTGAGAGTCCCCATTTATCTATTCACGTAAGTTTTCGAGCTGCTGGGTTGGCAGGAGCTGGGGAGGAAGCAGGAGCTCGCTCTGCTGCGCAGAGCTGGGCTTGAACCGCTGAAGTGTCGACCATTTCTGGCCGGCAACTTTCAGTGTCATTAAGCCGCTGTGCCACCGCATCCCCCAAGTCAAGGGCTACCTGTACTCTATTATAGTGATTCTATGACCAACTTAAACTTCTCTAGTTTTTGTCACCAGCAAATTTTTACCAGATATTCATATTTATATTAAGGATACATATGCTAGAGTTCTGTCATTTCATTTCAACTTTTTGTAAAAGATCAAGAACAAATTCTTCATCAAGATCAATGGTGGACAATTCATGGGCTATATGTAATGTCCCCTCCCTCACGCTTTTTTGCCTCCCTAGAAAATGAACCAATTAATTTCAGCATCCAACTGCTAAGGAACCAAAGTGCTATCTTTTACATCTCCCCCACCAAGATGGGTAAACCTTTATTTAGGTTTAGCAAACTAAATAAAGACAAAAGACTCCATCCCCCACAAACAGCTCCTTCTGAAAATTTTAATCCCATAAGCTTCCAAGTTATCGTATCCTTAATACCCCATCCCAGGTGATGTGCTCTATAATTTTGCCAGTATACATTTATCTACAGGTAGTCCTCAGCTTGCGCCCATTCGTTCAGTGACTGTTCAAAGTTATGGCGGTGCTGAAACAATGGACTTAGGACCAGTTCTCAAAGTTCCAGCCATCGCAGTGTCCCTGTGGTCACATGATTATGATCTGGGCAGCAGGTCACGATTACATTGCAGCAAGCTGCGCTTCCCACAAGCAAAGTCAGTGGGGAAACCATTAGGGAAAGTTGCAAGTCACTCCTGCCACCGTTTCTCCCAAGGAGCCTGCTACAGAGATTTCAGGGAACTCATACTCCGTAGCACTCCCCACCCTCTGCTGACCCTGAGGCCCCCGACCCTACCCACAATCCCTAGTGCCCACCTAAGGCACCTTCCACCCACCCCCCACGCTGTTTACCTGGGATTCCCACCTCTTCTCACTTAATGACCCACACGTCCTAAGGTTATAATGGCAACCAGGACTGCTGGGATTGCTGTCACTAAGCAATGTGGTCATTTGACACTGCACTTTACAACCAGATTGCTTAGCGATGGCTATCGCAGTCCCAATTGCAGTCGTACCTCAAAGACTACCTGTATCTTTTCAAATTCTTTCAAGGCCAAGAGTACATCAGGAAGGAATTATGTAAAGGGATTCAGAACTGTGTCCATCAGTATAACCCAAAGGCTTGAACAGAATGGGACCAAATTGGGGGGGGGGGGGGGGGGAGAGACGGTAAAAAAGTTCAGAATGGGCTGGATCTAACTAGGGGTTATGGAGGAAAAAATCCCCCAGTGCACCCTATTGGAGGGCAGTCAAAATGGTGCTGGCTTCTCCATCCTAAGCCTTGTTCATGTGACTTGAAAGTGAGCTTCCATTAAGGAATTGGAAAGAATTCCAGAATCCATGCTCTGCATGCCTTCCCTATCTTGTTTTAAACTGGAAAGGGGGCCGGATACACCAGCAGGTTACAATCCTTCCCATTTTCAGTATCAGACCAAAAGCATTGGGGGGGAGAGGGGGGGGGATTTCATTTTGCAGCAATTAATCTTTCCAGATTAATTGTAAAAAAAAGGGGGGGGCTTAAATTAGGTGAAGGAAAATAGCCTGGCAAGAGAGGATGGAAGTTTTCATCAGCATCTAGAGGGTCACAAGTTGACTACCTCTGTTTTATAAAATACACTATAAGATACACTACTTGTGCTGTTGAGGCTTGGTCTTCAATACAAGAATCCAAAGTACAGAGTAGAATCCAGCATGCCCCCCTTCTACAAACAAGGATTTCTTTCAGAGGCATCTGCTGAATCGAGGGAAGCCTAATGTCACTATTCGCTTCTTCTGAAGGCCCCCCCCCCAAGGATTTGTGAACCCCTGGAACAGTTTTTAGGAAAATGAGGAATAATCAGGAACTGTGTTTTCCCCACAATATTCCTATGAGTGAAGATCTGCTCACAGGAATTATGGATTCCACTCAGAATATATAACAATCTCCATCCTGCTGGGAAATGCACTGCCATCAGCACAAAAATGCCAAGACAGAGGCATTCTTTGCACATTGGTTAATTATGGGAAAGGGCTCTAAGGAAAGTCACTCCAAGGAAAGGTCCCTGGCTAAGTTGTGTCTCATGGAATAACACTTAGCACAAAAGTGATACATTAACCCCTAGAGCAACACATTACATCTGATAATCATCTTGCTATAAAAGAGGCGGTACTAGCTTATGAAGACTGAATTATTTAACCTCTACAGCTTTCCACAAACTTAAACCCTGTACTGGAATAAGAGGCTGCAAATGTATTCTCCTTGCAGATAAAGGCCTGGCTGATTAACACCAGAAACCAAGATTATATGTTAACTTCCTTTGCTTTCAAAAGTGACAGGTTCATTATGTATTACCTTTGTAGAAGAGCACCACTATTTTCGGGAAGGCTTTCATGAAATGGATGTTGTCGTAACAGTACTCTTGAATCTTCAGCAACAGAGTCAGTTCAGACTGACCTTGGGTTGTAAAGGCAGCAAGAAGAGGGCTGTATTGCTGCGAAGATAAGAGAGGCCTTGTCATGAATAATTTCCTAACTTGCATTTAAACATTTGCTGCATCTTAGCCATGGAGAATAAAGATGAGTTATTCGCAAACTAATATCCTCTTAAGAACTAAAGTAAGCTGCATTGCCTTTCCCCATTCTTATAATTAAAAAATTAATATTGTCAAGAAATGCACAGCATCTTAAAGAGAAACTCTGGATTTCAGCATAGCATTAAGCCTACTTTTTAAAAACAAGCTTACTCTGGAAAAAAGATACTTCTCGAAAACCTCAAACAGAACCCCCTGAAAAAGATAAGATAAAATAGATAGATAGATAGATAGATAGATAGATAGATAGATAGGAATGAATGAATGAATGAATGAATGAATGAATGAATGAATGAATGAATGAAAAAGATAGACAGACATGAAAGAACACTGAAAGAGTGCTCTTTTTTCCTAAAACAATTTTTTTATGCACCTCCCGAGGCATGTCAACAGCAGGGACCATCTAGAAAGTTTAGAACATTAATTCTACATACAAGCATAGCCATCTGGCTTTCCTCCATTGCCATGAAAGAACTGTTAAAACTGAACACATCAAGAGTGGATAGCAATCATATGTATGCAATAGACAGAAGAAATGTTTAAAAGCTAATCCTGTAAATGCACCAATACCTTCAAGTGCTTGATGGCTTGTTCTGCGACGAGCTCCTCTTTTTTGTTCCATTCCACAGTGCTCATTACACTAGACCAGATGATGCCAATTACAGTCTGCTCTGATATGTTGTTTTTCTTCATTTCTTCCTTGACATATGGTATGATCTAGGCAAGCAGGATTTGCAGGATTCACACATTAGCCTTGTCCAGACATTTCTCTGAATGCATTGAGCTCAAACTGGACTTTAACTGAGGCTCGCTATGTGAGAGAGAATCCAAGCCAAGCAAGGTCCTGGACACTACTGACCACTGTACTCAAGTCCAAGTAAATCTGAATACAGCTTCCCCTTTGACCTGCCACCTGCACGTCTGGAACCTGGAGTGTGGGACTGCATTTTGTCCCTACTTTGGATCACCATACAAATACTGAAATGGGGGACTTGGGTCTCACCTTCATATTATTCTTTATTCAAATTTAACTCCGTGTCGGAATAACAACTTTATTTAACAAACATGTACAAATATAAGCAAATTTAGCAGTATGGTCAACATAAAAACCACCACTCATTAACATATTTTGAACTGCTATTGAACACCACACTGAAATATCAGACCAAAGTCTGAAAGAGTGCTCTTTTTTCCTAAAACAATTTTCCATGCACTTCCCCAGGCATGTCAACAGCAGGGACCATCTAGAAAGTTTAGAACATTAATTCTACATACAAACATAGCCATCTGGCTTTCCTCCACTGCCATGAAAGAACTGTTAAAACGGAACACATCAAGAGTAGACGGTGATCACAGATCTGAGGTATACTATTAACAATAGCCAAGAGTGGTGGAATGCTTTGGATTTGATTCCAGAAAGTTGCTTTGGAACACAATTGCAGCAATCCTGAGAAAGAGAATCTCAGGGTCATGCTCCTATCCATGCCAAAGTGCTTTTACAGAAGCAAACCCAAGCTACTGCATAGCCCTATTAGCCAATTCTTAGGAAACAGACTGGAAGGAACTAGTTATGCCACAATCCTTGCTAAAAGAAGGCAAAAGAGCATTCACGTGAGATTTCTTTTCAGACAATTTTCATGCAATTGCTTTCTGCTGATGTATCATTCATTATATAGTACAGGAATGCTACAACAGTGCCAAGGAGGAAGTTATATATCGGTAGCACCAGGATTCCATGCCAGTGGACAGCTACCATTTGGGTTCTTGTGAAGAGGTTAATACCTACATGTTTGATAAGATTAGCCCCAAATATTTCTATACCTCATATTCAGCCAAGAGGACTACTGAAACGTTCTAGGGGGCCACAGAATATCACTGCCTCCCATCCCACAGACTGAGCTTAGTCCTCCACAAAAGTGCTTGATAGCATGGAATCAGACTGAGCAAATTAGATCTCCCCCATGACTGGGCTCAAATGTGAAAGGTTAGCTTCAGATAATAGTAGTACCAAAGAGAAGGATGAACACAAAAGTAAGCAGATTTCAAACTACAATTTAGACAAAAAAACTTTGGGGGTGTTGTGGAGAAAGTCTGTAGCCTGTACATTAAGCCTATAGCCTAATGATACAATGATACGTAATTATTTTTTCATTGTGTTTCTGAACAGTAAATGTTTGCAGAAGTAATAAGTAATATACTGGAAATAATCTTAATACTTAAAATGTAAAGGTGCCCTGAAGCTGCCCTCACATCCTGGTGACTACATCCACCCAGTTTTCTGGAAGTCGTTTGCCATTACTTTCTTCCAGGATATATTTCTTCTATAGAACTTCTCAGTCTAACTAACAGCCCTGAGATTCGCAGGTACACCTTCGTCCAAGTATTAACCAAGTCTGACCCTAGTTAACTTCTGAGATCAGCCAAGACTGGCTAGGTGTTTCGTAGCACTTCTCAATAAAACACAAACATAGTTGATGCATCTTACAAATTTAACTCACCAAAACTAGGTACTACTAGGGACTCAGTTAAAAAAATGCTATTTTCATTATTCTGGTATTTCATTAAGATCTTACAGAATCCATGTATGTTTGTCAGCTAAATATACTTACATCCTTAAAGGGATCCCCTCGTGACATCTGCTCTTGAAGTTCTTTCTGTAATTCTTTACGAGCCCCTATGCACTGCTGATTCCGAACATATTCAGAAAGTTCCTTCAAACCTGCATCAGTGAAGTATTTTGTAAAGTGTTCAAGGCTTTGCTTGTTGGCTGGAAAGAGTTCCTGAAACATATATTTTTTTTGCAAACACTGATTAAGGAACTATACATGAAAGTGAAACATTAGTGCTTAACACAAAGATTCTTCCTTGTTTGATGTGTAGAAATATTCAAAATAACATTAATTTTCCTATCTGCTCAGAAGGTAGATAGGAGGAGTCACATATCTTTGTTTTTAATACTATACATTTTCTTATCAAGTTCCCTGTGGTCCATACTATATCAAAACTTGTGTTATAAAAATGTCAAGATTTACCAAATGTACCAAAACACCAAAACCAGAGTGAGGTGTAATGAAGGCACCAAATTCAGATCTTTTTATTATGCAATAGTGAACTAAACTATCAGTTGCTGTTCAGGCATGAACCTATGAATCCAGGACAATCACTTAGTAGAAAGGAAACCTGGGTAAAAATAATATTCTTGGTAAACACTCTACTCGGGTAACAGAGGCCCTCCTTTGACCATAAAACTCTATTTACTTACCATCAGCCTATTGTCCATATTGACTTTACGAAGGCTAGCAGCCACTGCGTTGATATCTTTTTCATTTATCCATGATTTGAACAGTTTTACTGCAAAGGCTGCTGAAACACCTGCACAGAGAATTGCACAATTACTTTTTAATACTTCACAGTGGGAACATATATAATCCTATCCTTCTACAAGTTTTCCAAGTTTTCTCCTGAACAGCTAATACATTTAGATCATGGAGCTCCTCTTCATACACTATCAATTATAGTAGACTAAAGAAGAGGAAAGAGTCAAGGTGACAGTCTCAATAATGTAAGTCAACATCAGAATTATACTGAGGAATACATTCAACAGCTTTTGCTTCACTGTAACTGAAACACATGCAGAGCCTGCTGCCTACAGGAGCTGAGGAAATTAAAATCATTTGAAAAATATAATAACATGTAATGAAATGGAACCAGACAAAATTCTACCAGTGAAGAAGCAAAATACAATGTTCCTTGGCTTCAAGTGCTATTTAATGTTATTTTTATTTTGCCCTTTTCATATTTCTGTTGCTTCTTATGTTTCAACTTTAGAAGCAATTTTAGATTTAAACCGAATGCACTATCTCTGAGCCTGCTATGAAAACAGAGCATGTGAACAACAATAAGCAAGGCTGTTGCTTCTTCTATGGAAGAAGCCATATCAGAGACAAGATTTCTGTAGTTACCTTCTTTAACAAGATTCTCATTATACAGGCTGTTGAGAATTGATGCATTAAGTGTCCCATTGGCCAGAAGAATACCCGTCAGCATGGCCAGTTTATTCCGCTCAGACTCTGAAAAACCTTTCAAGAAGAGCAGCAACTGCAAGAGGGAATAGAGTAACAAACACTTTGAAATAAACGAGATACTGAAACCATTCCTGATTACTACTACTACATTATAAAGGATTTAATATGAGAATCATCAAAAGACCACCACTTTTCTGTATTAAAATGCGTAAAAGACAACATTTGTAATTAATCACATTCTCACTCTCTCTCAACACACACACACACACACACACACACACACACTCTCTCTCTCTCTCTCTCTCTCTCTCTCTCTCTCTCTCTCTCTCTCTCTCTGGGCAACCAGAAGGTAAAGCTCTTATAAAGTAGGTGAACGTCTTTTTTTTCTTTTCAGCTTGAAAATGACCAGCAAAAGCAGACAGATTAACACTACTTATTTATTTATATGAATAATCAATTTTTGGCAAGATAAAGTAAGAATGTAGTTTTCATTGAGTACCTTTTTAACTTCATCCTCAAAGCCTTTTTCCAGGTATTTGTATCGCCTGATCAGCTTGTTAAAGACCTATAAAATAAATGAAAATGATCAGGCTTAAGAAATAAAATGCCCAAGTGCCAGCCATTTATAAAAGTTAGTTTTTACTATACAAATGTATCATACTGTAGAAAGATAGGATCAAGAAAATAATAAAATACACTAACCTGAGCAAATGCTTGCATTGTTTCTAGGTCTTCTTGTGCAGCAAACACACACACATCTGTGTGCATCATGTCATCTGCCAGGGTACCACCTGGGGCTGTTAAAAATTGATATTTCAATTACAAGAAAAACAACTGTATTAGAGATTGTTTTGGTCTACAATATCATCTTTGTTGAAACAGTCAAAGTTTAAACAATACATATTACACTGAATTTACTGTAAATAAAATTCAATTATCTAGGATTGGGTAGGCAAATGAACCTAATCCATATCTTACAGCATTTTCGGAGAACATTGAAAGCCAAATGACAGCTTTGTTCAGACCCAATCTAAGCCAGGATTCCTCTTCCAAAAGCTAAGCTAAAATGATCACATTGCAGCATACACTGCCTGTATTGTGTATTTTGTTTTGAACACCACAATCACACTCAAATTTTATACATGTACAAGCAATTCTGGAAAAAAAAACAATTAGAGTGTTTTCATAGTGCATCCACATGATTGTAAACTGAACAGCCAATAAAAAGATACTTGCCCAGCATTCCACCAGCCACCAGAATGTCAAAGAGTGTCTCTGCATAGCGGCGATAATCAAGTTTTGCTCCAGAAGCATCAAGGAATTTTGCTACTGCTTCCAAATCACTGCCAGTTTCATTTAAACCTTGAATAATGCAGTCCTGAAACTGAGTGGGGTCAAACCTCTCTTTTTCATCTGCAATAAATAAGTAATACTGTAAATGTTTCTGAAAAGAAAGTCAGGGTAATTAGAGCTATTCATTTCATGCTGAGAAACGGATAAGCCAAAAGCAAAGTCAAGGATCCCAGGGAAGCCACAAGATCTTGGCTTTAATGAGTGGCAGACCTGTGCTGTGAATCTAAAGCCACCATCCTCCTTGAGAATTTAAACTGATCACAAAACAGTGTGCAAATTGTGTTAATTCACTACGTGGCAGAAGTCAAGCCTTTGGTAGAAGTGAGACAGCTTCCCTAATTCAATGTGGGCTCACAAACTCAATTCATGAGCCTCTTTCACTTGAGCAGTATGGGTTCATATTATCACCAAGTAATATATCTAAACAGTATCCGAACTTAAATTTGCATATGCTAGCAGGTATCAATACAAAAAAAAATGCTATGAGCTTCTGAGTTAAAACATGCCATTCTCAACATACTCTTCATTTTTTTGTTTGCGGAAATCTTGAGTATGCATATATGATGGAGCAAGCAGTTACCCCATTTCAATTCATCACAGATATTTCCCTTTTAATTTAAGTAGATATTCTGTCACTATTTCAGCTGGCAACCTAACTCTCATTAGAAGTTTATCTCTAGCTCTAAAAATATTCAGCAGGAAAACTTTGCAGATATAATCTATCTTGAAACTAATCTGTTATTTACTTGGGAATGCCTTCCCAAATACAATGCTATCTCCAGAGCAGTCTTAATAACAGGTTTAAGATAAGCCAGTTCCTACTATCAGAAGCCAACTATGACTATCATACTCTAATAGCACAACCCAAAAGAGATGTAGATTATAAGGAATAATCATTCTTGACCAATGTGTTACTAGTTCTGCCACTCTTGGGGCAATAGCAATCTTCTAAACCAGGAATATCTGCAACAGGAGCCACAGCATCAACTATACCTAATATCTTAATTTCGGAATTATTTGAACTATTATCAAGCTATTTATAATAGATACTATGTATTATCAATATTTCTGGCTGTTCTAAGAATTTTAATTTTAGTGAATGTGAGTGAAGCCCCCTTGGATTGTGTGGGTGTATTTATGTTTATTTTTAATTAAATTAACGTAAATTTAATTTGCATGCTACCTATTCAAGCCATTCTAGGTGGTCTATGTTTATGACATTATATCAAAAAATGCTTTCCTTGCTTTGTCCTGAGCAAATGTTTTTACCTTGTAAGTCTGCAACCCAATGACTGTTTACAAGTTTGTATTCCTGCGAATACAGCATCCTATGTACTCAATTGACATTACAATTTCTATGTCATAGAAGCCAGTGTATATAACCAGAATCTTTTCAAATGTAACTCTCACATTTGTAAGCTCAAAGCTAAGTAGTTTGGAGAAAAATTAAGGCAATCAGAAATGGTTTATATTAAATATCTCCCCAAATTCTGCTGCCAGGCACTGAGGCAGTACAGAATTTTCATTCATAAACATGACACCATGTGAAGAGAAAGCCCGTATCTCTTGTAAGTATGAACAAAATCGGGGCTGTTATCCTGTTCCAGCACCCAATCTCTCTCTCATGGCAGCTTCATATATGATAAAATTAAGTATGTTTTATTACTACTTGTAGAATAAAATGAAATGAATACAATATGACCCTGGTTAAGCCTTTCCTTAGATTCTGTTAATTGGCAATCAACTTCTTTCTTGAAGGAAAAATAAAAATGCACATTCATTTCCTAAAATATTGAGTCCATTAACTTAACAGGCTTGTGTGAACTTAGTACCTGAAATATAATTGTCAGACTGAAGACTGATTAAAAATCAGTAACTGGGAAGCAGGGAAGAATGGGAGCACTGATTCATGAACTTTATATTAATAACTGTTTCAACTGTTAGTAATAAAGAAAAAAATCATGGAGAAACTGATCCTATGGTTACTGCTATGTATACATATGTTTTTAATAGGTCTAACAGAAAGAAAGGACAAATGGACAAAGACTCAAGAAGATTCACTAACAAAACCAACAAAAGTATATATTACAAATACATCTTTACATTGATATGCTAATTTGTGATCGATAAAAACAAACTGATTGAACAGGTAAATTATTACCCTTACCTCTTTTCCTAGTTTTAAAACGCTGGCCTGATAGCGTTGGCTTTTGCTGCTTTTGATTATTCATAAAAGACACCCTGTGGGAAATAACAAATTGAAGCTACATTGGTTAAGGAGATAATCCTCAAGGGTTTAGAAGGATTTTGGTCAAGACATTTACTACCTATTGGCAGAATAATAAACACATCAGAATATATAACAAGTTTTTCCCATTGCCAAAATTTCCACAATGTCTATATTACCATTAAAAAATGAGCCCTGAGCCACATATTTATATTTAAAACCAGAACAGTAACTAGAAACAAGTTTTTTAAGTGCAAATCACCAATTTATGTAGACATAGTAGCCAAGGTGGCAGGTTTATTATTGCATAACAAGTAAGAACAATCACATCTAACATTATCTCAGGTTAATAATTTCTACTGCATTAAAGAGAACATTAGGAAGATCTCCTTCCTATTTCAACTGCTTTTCTTTTTAATATGCTACTTTTTTGGAGAACCACAATGTTCACAGCAGGAATCAAAAGTCAAACTTTGCATTGGTGGACTTTAATTAAGAAGAGTCTATAAAGGTATCTTGATAGTCAGCTTGTCTCCTTTCCTGAGAAGCTCACTTATAGTTCAGAGCAGCTGTATCTTTTCTATTGCGAAACTGGATATCAACTTTACTGACAGAACATTGTAAGTACCAAGTATTTATACTTTTTAACTGCCCTGTCTTAAGACAGCTTCCTCAAGTCTCTTTCACTGAGTCATCACTTAGGAAGTTGCTTTAAAATCCCCTTCTCTATTATAAATTGTTCTAGTTCACTGTTTTAGTGAATTCTATTATTACAAGTGTTATTAGTAGGAACAGGAACAAAGAGAAACAAGGCACCGCCATCTTCTGTTGTAACTAGTGGGGAGGGGGCTCCATCATCACTATGGGTGTTGGGGCAGAATGATGAAACCTATGTGGTGACATCATCACACAAATGTTATGATTTGTGTAACTGCAACAGGCAAAGGTTGCTATTCTTGTGAAGACCAGTAACAGGACCATTTGCTCAGTGAATTATGGGATTATCTAAACCTCTCTGATTAAACGTTATAGTAATTTTAAAACAAGTTCCCTTGCTGCCATTTTGCCTGCAAATCCTATTTTCCTTCTGTATAAGATATTAGATTATAAACCTGAAAGCAGGAACTACTTTTCATCAATATGTAAGCTGCTCTTTAAGGCTAAAAGGCAATGCATAAATGCTCTTAAATAAGCTAATTAATACTGTAATACAAGCTTTTCTTAACCAGTAATACTGTTCACCCCCACTACAGTCCATGAAATCTTGGGTGACTCAACCTGATGGATGAATCAAACTTTATCCATTAGGAATATATTTTACATGAAAGTTACCTTCTCTTTTCTTACTGGTTCTAGCTACAGTTGTCCCAATTTCCAAGCTGTGGCACTATAGTTAGAGCAACTCTCAAAATCACAACTGAAAGGATGCTAGAAATTCAAATTCAGTGACATGCAAACTAGTACTTTAAGAATTACTTCACAGATTGAAGCCAAAACAGTTATCCTTACTGAGGCCTCGAAATTAATTCAGGGCTGAGTTTTACTTTGAAATGAAAGGCTCTCAGTTTCAGTTTGTGATTTTTACCAGTACTCTGCATCAGCATAAAGTAAGGACAAGCTGGATGTCTATATTTACACAAAAACTTTAATAATAAAGCAAAGTTATTAATAATCTACAGCAGTCTTCCAGAAACTAGTACCATCCATGTGTATTAGGACCATAAACCCCAAAACAAATTCTGGGGAACTGTAGTTTGAATCTATCTAAAAAGTAGCTAATTAGGAAAGGCTGCAATACAGAATATCCTGTAAAGAGTATATCTTCTTTCCATCATCATCTACAAGTAAAAAAAGGAGTCTCAATTCAAATGACTGTAAATACACAGCTATAACATACTAAATATTCAAAATTAATAAGAGGCACAAAAACATTTTCAACCTCACGAGGACAGGAATAAATATACTTGAGATTTTAGAATAACACTTGCATTAAGACAATTTTGCTAAGTTCAGCCACCTGAGATTAATATTCAGTAAATATTACAATGGGGCTTCATTCTGAGTAAATATGTTAAGGATTTGCACTAAAAAAACATGCAGATTCTTAAATAACCACATGCAGCCAAAAATACAAAAAGAAACAAAATGCTTCATCAGAGTTCCACATCTTAGGGTGGAGCCATAATATCACACATTAGGATTCCTGAGAAAGGGTGGGAGAGGGAGAGCAAAAGAGGTAGTGAAATTATCTGCCCCATTTCCAATATTGATGGCAATGTTGGTGCCACAGGGTGAATTTCAACATTTCTTCCTCTTGGCCTATAACAGGTACTATATTTCTCCTTGAAATTGATGAGGACACAAAACTGGGAAGGGGGTAGGGTTCAATACTCAGTTCACTGAGCATCCAGGAAACAGTTTGGGAGACAAAGCCTTTTCCCTCAAGGCCCATTCTCAACTCTTTTGGGAAAATATTAAATATTCATCTCTCCCCGTTTTATTTTTTTAGTCTGCTATTAAAGAGAAAATGTAAAAAAGAGCAATCTACTTTGAGGGTCATCTCTCATATACACATACATGCAGGGAAAAAAAGTTAACAATCGCATAACAGAGAGCAGCCTAGCGAAAATATTTAGATTTCTTGTCTTTGGTGATCAAGTTACCACCAGGCTCCTCCTCCTCCAGGTCCTCCCAGGGAGCCTCGAGAGACCTGGCAACCCCGCACCACAGAAGAGCAGCCGTATTATGTGGCGCTTCTTCTTTTCCCTTTTCTTCCTAGTGTAGCTGCCTAGGGTGGAAAAGGGGGAAAGCGCCCTTCCCATCTTCCTCCCTGGATTCGTCTTCCCCAGCGCCCCTTCGTCCTCTTCCTTCCCTTCGTCCTACGCACCGAGCCCTCCGGGAGGAGGCGGCCGCTGCTGCAGGAGGTGGAAGCGATGGCCGCGGGAAGGGGGATGTCTCTCGCAAGCGCCGCCACGGCTAGGCTAAAGTCCCGCTTGTCCCTCCCGGCCACCGCCGCCGCCGCCGCCACCACGGCTGTCTCTCTCCCGCAGCGGCGGCGGCCGCGGCGTCACCAACCAACAGAGGCCGCCGCTTTGTTACCCGCCAGGTCAGGCCAGGCCAGGCCAGGCCAGGCCGCGCCAGAGGACGTGGGGGAGGGGGGAAGAGGCCCGACCGGCGCGGCCGTTACTGCCCAGGCGCGTTCCGAACGGCCCCGCGCCCGCTTACCCACCCCTTCTCGAGTCTCACCGACTTTTAAGGCAGGAAAGGAACGTCCAGGGAGCACGAGCTTTACTAGCGACGCGAGGAGGACGGAAAGGTGGCTGGAGGCAGTAGTATCTTCAGTCTCCTCCCCCTTAACCTGCCGCGAGAAGCAGAGACGGCGCGAGAACTTACGGAGAGGCCCCCTCCCCCTCCCGGGAAAAACCATTCGTGCTTGCGTCACCGATGTGGAGGGGGGGAGGTGACGTGTAAGGGAGGGCAGCTCTAGCCTCTGCTCAGCAGGCCCGCCTGGCTCGTGACGCTCCCGCAATGGGACGGGGAGAGGCTTATAGCAGATTCTGGCGCTGGTTTTTTTCCTTGACTCCTGGCGACTGCCTGGACAAGTCGTAGCAGTTTTCTTGGCAAGATTTCGGTAGTGATTTGCCCTTGCCTCCTTCCTAGGGCTGAGAAAGAGGGACTGGCCCAAGGTCACCCAGCTGACGTCGTGACTCGCGGTCTCCTGGTTTCTAGTCCCGATGCTTTAAACCACTATACCAAACTGCTGTAGGAAATCCGGTTGTCTACAAGAGTGTTGTGGACACAATTCCCAACCAGCGTGGCTGGCGCATATTGGGGAGCGCCTGGTTGGGTAAGGGTAGCGGATAGCAACCAGGAACGTAACCGAGAGTCTGTCCGGGGGGCATTTCTGCTTCTTGGCACCCCGGGAGGCTAGCTGAACCAGCTGCCCTGTGAGAAAAGGAACCGTGAAAAATAGCTGGCGTCTCTGGCTGCTGCTTTCATTAGCTCAGGCATGCCCTTCCTTGCTCCTCAGGAAAACGGTCCATTCTCAGGCTTCCTGTGAAGAGCAGCAGGACCATCTGTGTGGGGACAGGGAGTGGCATCTTAGTTGCACGGCGGTCCTGACAAGAAATGGGTGGGTTCCAACAGATCTATAAAAGCCGAGATCCACTCTGCAAAACCCACAATGACCATGTTCAAATGCTGTAAGAATGCTGCAGTGTGGATTCTTTGTATAACTTGCTCCCTTCCAAATGGTGTACTCAGAAACAAACTTAGCATATGTGGCTACACAGCTATGGACATCTGCATGCAGGGGCACAATCATTATTAATAAAATATTAATAAAGTTCTTGTTACAAGTGGGGAAGTGCCAAGTTAGGACCAAGGTTCATATTCTGTGATTCATTATATGTTGTTAGGCCATTCATCCACTTTTGACTTAAGCTACATTATAGAAAAATTATAGGAGTCAAAAATGACTTGGTGGCATATCAATCAATAGAAATTCAATAGAAGGCAGATAGCCACAGTACCTATGTGGTAACTCTTTTGTGGCAGAGGGAGCAAATGTTAGAGATAATAAAAGAGGCAAATCTTTATCTCTGTTTTAAATGTTTCAAGATTTACAATAAAAATACACTATAGCTAGGGCTATCATATCTGTGCTACCAAAAAAAACCCCAAACAAACCCACAAACCCCAGATGATGCTAGACAGCATATGGAGATACAGGGGAAACCAAATTTTTGTTACCATCTAGTGCCCATCTGGATTTCTTCAGCAGAAATAAGGTAACCCTATTTTAAGTAACCTTACAACACAGAAGTTAATAAAATAACTGTTTAAAAATGTGTTTTTCAAGATAAATAGCCAAAAATTATTTTTGAAGTGTCAACTCTTTTCATGTTAACACAGAAGTATTTCACTGTTTTTTTCCTGCATTCAAGGGAGTGATTTTAAAATTGCATAGAAATAAAGCCTTTTTAGAAAAGGGGGGTAAATGTGGCTGTATTTTAGGGTCTTCTTTTCCTGCATTCAAGGCACTGCTTTTAAAACTCCACAAAATTAAAAGCATCATTAGTCTATTATTTATTTCATAATGCACAAATAGGGTTTGCTTCCCGAATACCGCACAGCCTAGGGTTCTGTTAATTATATGAATCCACATTGGATTAGGGCTAGGTTTGGTTAGCTAATTACACTAGGGTTGACTGTCACCCTTGATGGGATTAGGATCAATATGTCATGTCAGGAGTTGTGACCTTGTGACTCCAGCATCATGTGGGGACTGGGTATGCATGTCATATTGGGTTAGGATCATGACCTGGTGACATCTGCATGACATGGGGTTTGTTTACTTTGGTGATGTCACTGATTAAACAAACAGATAAGCCACTGTCAAATTTAATATATGCTACTAGCACTGATAAGTTTCCATTCATGTAAAATTGTCCTCTTTGCTGTGCCCTTGGCTTGAAAGAGTCAAAGCTCTTCATGAGATGATGACAAATTCTAGTACTTAACATTGTGGGGGTTTTTTACTAGAATTTTTTTTTTTTTTTTTTTTTTGCTGATATTTTTTGGTCCTGCATTTCAAAATTGCTAGATTGTCCAGATCATATTGCTTAGTTAGCAGGTATTTCAATTGTGTATATTGCCAAGCAAATGTTGTAGGTAAGTCATATTCAACACACAATGTCTCAAAGTCTTTAAAACAACCAACCAACTTATATCAAAGTATTGATCCCTTGTTTAGCCAAATGTTCCAGTTAAACATCTTCCCTGCTATTTTCGCATTGGGTTATTCCACAATGTTAGCTTCTCATGTGATTTGGAATCAAAACCTAATTGCTTGCCTATTAATGGTAAGTTTTCAAGGCTGGAAATGAAATCACTGTTCAATAGACCAGGATGGACTTGTCCCTTTCATAGTTATGTCATCCCTCTAGTGCAATGGGAATGGTGCTGAAGTTGAATAGAAGGTTTTTACAGCAATCCCAGTATTGCAATTTGGGAATTGGTTGTTAAAACACCCCAGATTATGAGTCTTATGTTTAAGGCAGCGTTTCTAATAAAAGGCTTTCAAAAGTGCCAAGTTATTCAATCTTTATTCATTAAAGAATACACACATGTGAGACTTCACTGCAATTCTACATAGTATATGTGTAGGTGCATGCAGACAGATAAAAGGGCCATTTTTAATATATAACTTTATATAGAATATGCAGCTATTTTTCAAGTGCCTTTTGTAAATCATTGGAAAGTGCCACATGATGAAAATAACCAAGTTTCTTACATAGCAGTATAATATGCACTGCTGGAAATCGCCATTGCCTTGCTTGCATCTACTACTGTGCTGATAGCTGCTGTTCATTTCTAGCATATGATGTCCTTGATAAGCTTACCTTAGTTGCCCACAAGCAAGATAAAATTATCCATAATGACATTTTTCTCCCATCCAATTCTGTCTTTCCTTTCCCCACAGAAGCCCTACTGTTTTTTTATTATTATTATTATTATTATTATTATTATTATTATTATTATTATTAATTACTGTTGTATTTGTGAATGGTTGCTAAAGGAGGAGCAGCTGTATTTGCTGAATCTCACAGATTGGTCAGACAATCTCCTATTTTTTGCACTAATTCTATAAATTATACAGTGAAATCTATAGGTTCTTTCTAGGCATTTCAACATACACTGTAACAAGAATTATTCTACTTACGTACAAAAACTATTTTTTGAAATCTGGTAACATAATCAAACTGAACATCTTTGGCCAACATATCCTAAACATGGTTCCAATATTACTGTCTCGATAGACAACTAAGGATGCAGTCCTGTAAGCATTTATTTGGGGAGTATGTCCTACTGAAAACCATATTATATATTTCTGAAGAGAGATGTATAACATTGTGTGATAAAGGAATCACAACTTCATTGAAAAACCAGTAAGTAGAAGATTAATCTACTTGGATGGCCCAAGGTTTATAGGTCCCAGGCTTGTCCCTTGGAATCTAAACAAGAAAAGAGTATGAAAGATTATTTAACAATGTGCTTGCTTAGTATTAAACAAAATAGAATCACTATATTCAACATTCTAGATTGCATATTTAACTTGCTTGATAAGATACATCACAACACAACAGGGCTTTACTGTGGGCTGCTACAATTATGTGCAGTGTAACAGCCAACATAACACTCTGTACTGAAGCATTTTCCTCCATTCTTGGGATGCTGTTAAGGAAAAGTGGGGTAAGGAAGTGGAGCACTTTGCACTGCTACAATTTGAACGATGTGGGAATTTTCCACAAACAGGTATTCCATCAGTAGATTGGGTTTTTTTTGTTTTTCGTTTTGAGGCATAAAAATACCATAAAAATGTTTTTGAAATAAAATAATGTTATTTTGCTTTATTTTTGTTGCTTCTTTGCAAATTAATCGTAAATATTTCCAAAATATTTGGAAATTTGAAATTTGCTTTTGGTTAGTTTATTGAAATTTTCTATTAAATTCTCGATGTGTCTCCTGAACTCTTTAACCTTCTCTGTAGAGCCTTGAATTGCTAGCTTTGCTCCATCATTTCATGAATGCTGAACCCAATTGTCTTGAGCAGAGTAACTTTGTTTTGCTCCAAGCTGAAGGTCAGTCTTTTAAGAAGCAACCATAAAATTACTGTTGCATACATACTAATCATGGTGTGCAACTTTTATGCAACACCTTTCAAATGTTCAGATTAGTTTGCATATATAATGATCTTTCCATATATAATGGGCAACAAAATAGCATGGCATTTATATTACTGTTTTCTATTATATTGCATGACACACACAAAAAAGTTAACCTCACATAAGATTTGAGTTGATCCTAGACCAAGGAAAGGATCTAGGGATTGTAGTGAATTAGCTGAATTAAAATATCAATTTAGTGCATAGAACTGGTTCTTCAGATCAAAAACAATACAGGTAGTTCTCAAGTTACAACTGCAGTTGGGACCGGGATTGCCATTGCTAAGCGATGTGGTTGTAAAGCACGATGTCATGTGACCACATTGCTTAGCAACAGCAATCCAGGTAGTCTGGGTGTGTGTGTGCAAGCGTAGGGAGGCCAAGGAAAGAGGGCACAGGGTGCATGCACTTGCAGGGTGAGGTGCATGCACTTGCAGGGATGCCATGGAAAGAGGGCATGGGGTAGGTGCGTGTGTGTGTGCGATCACAGGGAGGCCAAGGAAGGAGGGTGCAGGGTGCATGTGATCACAGAGATGCCATGGAAAGAGGGTGAGGGGAGTGTGTGAATGAAGGGGTGAAGAAGGGTGCAATGCATGCAAGTGAAGAAAGACCCAGGGGATTTACCCCAGCAACTTGTAACCTTCCTTCCTGGCTTCCCATTGACTTTGCTTGAGGGAAGCCAGCAGGGAAGATGCAAATGGTATCATGTGACCATGGGACACTGCAACTGGTTGTAAGTGTGAGCTGGTTGCCAGGCACCTGAATTTTGTTCATGTAACTGCAGGGGTGCTGCAACAGCCCCAGTCGTAAGTCCCTTTGTTCAGTGCTGTCGTAACTTCGAACAGTCACTGAACGAATGTTGTAATTTGAGGACTACCTATACTGCAGAAATTGAAAAGAAGATGCAAGTCCAGTATTTGTGGGGCTTGAGCAACTCCTTCATGAGAAAATTACATCATTTCAGATAATTTAATTCTGAACAAAAGGCAGATATGAAGACATGGTACTGGAGTATGAAAATACGTGTGGAGTATAGAAAGTAAATGGGGGAGTTCTTTCTCTCATAATACTAAATTCAGAGTGCCTAATTCATCTGAATGACAGAGAGCAAAGACAGCAAAATACATACATACATACAGCAAAATACTCCTTTGTTCATTGCATATAGTTAAAATTCTGGAATCTGCTGCCACAAGTTGTGGCAAACAGCCCTAGGAGCTTTAGAGAGTCTTAAAAGACAAAATTATGGAGGGTAAGGCTATCAATGATGGCACTAACATGCCACTTCCAAGATCAGAAGCCCTACATTGGATCAACTGTTGGGGATGAAAAGCTGGAGAGGTGTATTATACTCATAGCCTGTGTGTGGCGTTCCCATTGGCTTCTGGAAGGGAAATGTGAGGCCATAAATGTTTGTTCTGCTTCTTATGTTTTCTCTTTATTTTTAACTTTGCTCGTATGGGAGATGGGATTTTGTGATGAGAGGGGGTTTTAGTGGTATCAGTGAATTGGTGGTTCAGGTGTGTTTTGAATGGGGAAATTTCACAGCTTACACTGTAAATCACAATTCAATAGTATAGCAGAGTTTTATTCACATCAGGAGGTGGTATGATTAAATATCTAGCTGATTTTGGGAACACAGAGGAGGAGGGAGTACCATTCAGAAAAGATTGTTTAGTCCAGGGCAGAGGGGAAATGTGAGAAAGAGATTCAAAGTAACTCCCCCTTAATTAAGCTAAGTGTCAGATGACTGGGAGAATTCCTTTGGCAGGCTTTCAGGCTTCTGCTATATTATCCTATGAGCAATCGAGATCATTTCAGCAATCCAAGTAGTTCCTGTTTCCTGAGATGCCAGCTCATAGGGCCTGATGGAGGTGGGGAGGTGCTGGGGGAAAGTTTGTTTTGTTTTGTTTTGTTTTTTGAGTTTCCTCTTTCCTCTGTCTGCATTCCCTAGTACCTCCTGAAAAGTTGCTGGAGGAAGAGAAAGAAGACACTTCAGAGCAGCATGAGAGGCAAAACTGCAAGAGCAGGGGTAATTGGCAGTCCATTCTTCCAGCAGGAGCCTTCGCTGACTACTGTACAATAAGCTCATCATTTATAGAGTAGGTAACCTGGATCAAGTTTTCTGTTTTTTACTCAGCTAGTGACTTAACTGAACAGTATTGGGCATTTCAGGTATCTGGTTTTATGCTCCTTCATTTATAATCTTTGCCTTACTGGTTGAAGTTAAAAGGAAGGATAAATGCAAGGGAAGAGAAAGTGTTAGGGCAAAGTTCTTACCATCTCTGTAAAGTGATCAGCGCAGGCCATGCGAATCCTCTCTACATTCAGTGGGCTGTCCAGTGTGAAAACAGAATTTAATCCTCTTTCCTTCCGTGCAGCACCTACTGCATCTTTTATAGCAAAAAATATAGAGGATCCAAGGAATACTCCAGATTCCCCCAATCCCTGGAGGAAAATAAAAATAACCAAAGAGAAGGAAAAAAATCATTGGCGCAACATAGTTGTACAATAATATTTAAGGCTATACAACAACTTCACACAGCTAAGAGTGAAACAGTCGTCCTACTCTGATAGCAGCATCTTAAATTCTGAATATTTTCAATGCATAAAAAACGAAGCCCTTTGTGAAACTGTATTGCAATTTGTAGAAATTGCATCCATTTCTACACATTACACATGGCTAGCATACATTGTGAAGAAAAACAGCAGTTGTTCTATGGGATACAATTACTGAATAAAAGAATAATTTTTCAGTTTAGGAGCAACAGTATCCTTTTTTTTTTCTTCCCCATATCCTGAGTAAGACCTGAAAGACCAGGTTGGGAATAGATCATTCTGGAGTCAGTACAACTTGATGGCACATAATAGCCTAAGTGCCAATAAAAGTGTTTTCTGGTCAAACAAAAATTTTGTGTTTTACATGTCAGTAATTATACTACTACTAAATGTAATTAAAGGGTTCGTAAAAATTCAGCTTTAGAGAAGACAACAGGGAAGTCTTTATGGAAATCTTGAATTTGTAATTTGCATATTAAGCAGGTATTAAGTATTAAGCAAGCCCCTCTTTCTTGGCCATCAATAAACTTTTTACTTGTAATTGCTTTTTACAGCAAACATTCTTTTCTTTGCAGAAAAACGTGTATCTTTATGTGGGATGCATAGTTCACACATCATTTTGATTCTTTAAGCCTATTTTCCTACTTTTATAGAAATATAAGATGCGTACTATATATTGTCAGGCCACTGAACCATCCAAATTTAATGTCTTTTCAAGATTTTCAGTTGAAGCCAAACCACCTTCGAAAGATCTATCAAAAACTACCTCAGCTATTAGACTGAGGCATTACAGGTTTCACTCTTTCTTAGAGACTAGAGGTTGATAATTTCCAGAGTGATTAATATTGCTGTTCCTGCTTTCTAAACTAATACACAGACCTTTCTGTCCACATGTAGGGATAACAGTCTACAAGTGTTCTGCTGGAATCATCCTGATCTGGGGAAAGTCCCTGATTTTTAAAAAAAAATTAATGTCTGATTTTGTCCTTTTGTTTTTATCATTAATTTATGATATGGATTTTAACTGGAGGATTGTATTGTTTGTGCTGTTACTTTATTGTATATTATTGACATAAATTGCCTGCAGTCCTGTGTTCGGGCAAATACAAATTGTTACAATAAAATAAAATAATCAGTGCATCATGCCTCCTGGAAAAGTAACTCATAAACCTGGAACACTCTGTAAGCTGTTCTTCATCCTGTAGTGGAGAAAATAAATCTAACAAACAAAATGGAGGCTGCACCCTTCCTCCCACCCCATCTTTTGGACATGACTAGGGTCAAACCAAGTTCATCTCTTTGCCTAATGCTATGAGACCCAAACTGATTCTCCCTGCCCCCAGACAAAGCCCCCTTGCAATCCCATTTTAACCAAAGAATGGAAGCCTTCTCACCAGCTCATAGTACAGCCCAAGGGTAGCCCTAATAAGGGAATTACAACATAGTAACAAGCCTCAAGGTTCCATCCTCAGTCAGCCTGATGACCTCAACATTCCTTCTCCTTGAACAATGGACATCCTTGGCTCTGCTGCCCTCTGGAAAGGCCTGTTTTGCCTAACAATAGGTACACTGACAAAGACCTGCCTAGCTTCTGCAAACTAGGCCACAAATCTGATCCCTAGGATTTCCCACTTTGCAGCCCTTAAAAATCTTTGCTTTCCCATACTTTGGGGTCCCTCTTTCTTGTAAAACAGGCACCCAAAGATCATTGAATAAACAGCTGGCAATTTCTCCTTGGGGTTGTGCTCCTTACTTCAACAGTTTCCAGGACAATCCATATCATTTGCTTACCCTGGAGGAGTAGATAGCAATTGGATTTCTTGAATTTGGCATCAAGTAGATTCCAAGCTGTTCTGGAATATCACAAAGACCCGGTATCTTATATGTGTCAGGACCCAATGTATACTGCTGTCCTTCCGGGGAAAATTTTATTTCTTCCGATGTATAAAGTCCAAGTCCCTGAACAAAGCCACCTTCAATCTGAGGGAATAAAATACACATTTTCTGGTTTTTGGACATTTCTTCTAAGAAAGTAATAACTTCTTAAGTTTGCAGTCCTAAATGTCGGACTTGGAAAGTTGTTTCCCTGAATGTGGATAGGCTAATAATAGAAATAATCTTTTTTGTTCTTCTGCAGAGCAGTAACTTTGATGGTCTGCTTAAACCTGGAGATACCTAGTCATCGGGCTCTTCCGTTGACTTGTGAGAATCCACTTACATCAAAGGTAGAGTAGATGTTAGGACATTCTAGTCAAAATCCTGATATGAAAATTCCACCCCCACAGCATATGCCAGTTTGCAGTTCTTGTTTAAACATTCCATCCTATCCCAGGCTTTATTGGACCTAAGAATCTTTCCACAAAATGTAGAAAATGCATAATGGCTTTCTATTTCTTATCTGTCCTCCACTCTTAATCTACATTCATATAGGAATTTTCTTATTATTTATAATTTTCTTTTAAAGCTTTCTTTGCAAAGCAACGGAAACCCCACCTCCTGCGCTTGCCAGCTGGGCTCTGCTCTAGGAAGGAGGCACTGGCAAACCACTTCCGAAACACCTTGCCTTGAAAACTGCAAGGACTCATCCAAGCAGTCACTGCAGAGTCGGTAATGACTGAGCGCAGATAAAAAAAAAAATTCTTTTATTGCACCATCATATTCCAACTCTATCATAGTAATTTATTCAGAATCAAAGGAATAGTGAGCATCAGCAAGAATCGCCTTTTTAGTCCTCTGCCCTTCCGCACAGTGACTTTTCCATTCCATGAAGTCCATTCCCTTGTCCCATTATATTCAATCACAGTATTTCACTACAGGTAGTCCTTGACTTACAACCACAATTGGGACCAGAACTTCCATTGCTAAGCGATGCAGTTGTTAAGTGAGTTTTCCCCAATTTTACGATTTTTTTGCCATGGTTGTTAAGTGAATCATGTGATTCCCCATTGATTTTGCTTGTCGGAAGCCAGCTGGGAAGGTTGCAAATGGTGATCACGTGACCCCGGGACACTGCAACCATTGTAAATACATGCCTGTTGCCAAGCACCTGAATTTTGATCACGTGACCGTGGGGATGCTGTGATGGTTGTAAGTGTAAGGACTGATGTAAGGCACTGTTTTCAACACCATCATAACTTTGAACAGTCATTAAACGAATGGTTATAAGTCGAGGACCACCTGTATTACTGAAGGAAGACTTACAGGGTATGTGAATGGTAAACAGTGTCCTAAAGGATAAAGAGGACCTCTTTCTCAAGCATCCATTCTGAGATGCCCATGGGTGCTTAAGATTCTGAACACATAAATCTTTTCAGCTACAGCTCTCAGTGAATCAGCTTACTACTCTTTGTTCCTTTACCCTAATTACATCCCTCCTTCCTCTCATCCAGTTCTTTTTCAGAGGTAGATGCACATACATTGAAGTGTGATTGGAAAGAGAAAGTAAAAAAAAAACCTGCGTCAAGGATGCAGAAATAAAGAATGTCTAAGGTAACACACTACTTGTGGACACCATAGGACAGCAGCACTATTATAGCAATCTGGAAATAAAAGTGCCAAGATGAACTAAAAATTGGTGCAGATTTGCACTGTTTCTCTCTATAACCATGATACCTTGGAAACTTCTTAATATTCAAGTTGTGGAAGAATAAAAGAAATAAAATAAAAATTCAACACTGTAGATTACTTAATATATAAGAATGTAACAATAGTAAGAGAAAACAAAGCTGAATTCTGCAGCATGGATATGCAAAAACATTCACATTATTGTTTTTATCATTCCATCCTATCCCAGTATTGATAAGGAAATGATATATCATTTGATTTATCTTTTCACTTACTACGTACATAACATATATATCCACATTTTATTTATTTCCATTTTACTTATTTATTCATCACATTTTTTGGTTTATATGTTATAACTATAACCATCCCTGTGGTACTCTTTAAATTAGATAGGGTGAAAAGGTACACTGTTGGATCAAGATTTATGGGAATAAGTGCCTGAACAATAACATGCAACTGGGGTTCACTCCTCTGATCTTTCAGAAAGATTGTTATGTGGGAATTTAAAGTGCCTGGTACATACCTGCCCTATGTCAATGGCTGGATTGATGCTGAAACTGCCATCTATGACAATGTCGGTTCGGAGGTTCTGTTGCACAGAGAAGTTGTCATTAGCACATTTTTTAGCAGTTCAGAAAAAAAAAAATGAAAGGCCATGGACATCCAAACCCATGATATTACAATGACAAATATATTCCTACTGTAGAGTTTCTGGAAGTCTTTCTAGCAGGCATAACAATATTTGGGGGCCTTGAGCTGGAGGGGAACTGCACCCTTGAACTTGTCCTCCTGGAGCCCGTAAGTATGGCTACATGTCAGCTACTTTTCCTCTACTAAGAGAAATAAGCTGGGGGAGGGAGGATTTCAAGCATAACATTTTCTGCATTTGATAGCTCTGAGAGGATCTGCTGTGTCCAAGAAAGCATCACTAAGCTGAGATTACAGAGCAAATGCTGTTTGCAGGCACGGACTCAGAGGCAGCTTGGGAGTTCATAGCAGCTATGGACCTGAACCAAGTAATCTCTGCTTGACTTACAGGGCAAGCCACAGATTAGACCTGGTTTGTATCTTGGGGCACTGGCAATGTTATCTGGAGTTGGGGGATGTTATTATCAACCCCTTGCTATGGATGGATCTTCCTTGCTGGTTTTGGATTTCTCTGGTGTTGCATTTCCCTGCAGGGAAGCAGGACCAATTCGAACAGTCCTCCTCAAGCACCTGATAGATTCTAATGAGTTTCAAAGGGAGCTTGGGGTTGTTCCTGGGGCTCTGGTGCATGGGTCAACTGAGGCTCTAGTTGCTGCTTGGAATGAGGGCAACTTTGGCCTGGATCAGATTGTGCCTATGCAGCTTCTCTATGCACATAGATCCTGGAAGGCTCCCGGCTTTCAGAGGAACGCTGGTGATGAAACAGCCTAAGAGATCCCTAGAATGCTGCTGGAGGAAAATGAACAGTGAACCTGACCAAACACGGGCAAGAGCCTTTCTTAAGGTTTACCTTGTGGCAATAAGAGCAGTGAAATATAGTTATTTCTCCATCCCTATTGCATCTGCAAAGAGCTGGCCAGTGGCCCTGTTCAGAGTAACCTCATCCCTCCTAGGTAGACGCAGGAACTCTTGCAGGACTGGTATGAAGATTATTTAGTTAAAGTTGTCAGATAAAATTGCTCAGTTTCTCTCAGAGCTGGAATCCAGCTCTACGGGTCCTAAGGAGTTGCCTAAGGCACAGTCTTGCCTGATGATCTGGGAAGAGTTTGAACCTGTTAGTCCTGATGAGGTGGGTGTAGTGGACAAGGTCCTCAGAGCTGTGAGTTCTGTGTTCTGGATCCTTGTCCCTCCTGGTTGATTAAGGTCTCCTGGGTAGTGACAGGTGATTGGGTTGATGCAGTGGTGAATGTTTCTCTGTGGGAGGGGGTGGTTCCATCCACCCTGAAGGAGGCGGTTGTCTGCCCTCTCCTTAAGAAATCATTGCTGAACACAATGGAGCTAGACAATTTTTGTCCAATGTCCAATCTTCCCTTTTTAGGGAACGTTGTTGAGAAGATAGTTGGCTTACACTCCAGAGAGCCCTGGAAGATGTAGACGATCTGACCCTTTTGATTATAGCCCTAAAACAGTACCGATCGTACTTGTTTATCATCTCTTGTGGGCTCAATATGGGGATAGTGCATCCCTCCTGGCCCTCCTTGATCTCTCAGTGGCTTTTGACACTATTGATCATGGTATCCTTCTGGGCCGGTTTAGGGGATTGGAGTGGGAAGCATATTACAGTGATTCTGTTCCTTTCTCTGGAGCCAGTTCCTGTTGGTGTTAGCAGGGTGGGAGAAGTCAAGTCCGAGGCTCCTGCTTTGTGAGGTGCCTTAGGGCTCTCCCCTCTCCCCACCCCATATAACATCTACATGAAACTGCTAGGCAAGGTCGTCCACCAGCAAAGGATGCAGTATCATCAGTATGCTGATGATACCCAGGTGCAGGTAGTCCCCAGTTTAAGAACAAGTTCCATTCCATTATCGTATAATACTGTATAAGGAGTATTGTATAATGAACTCAAACCATTGTGTATTGAATTCGAATAATTGTGTATTTAACTCAAATTTTGCTACAATAGGCTCTGTTCTTAACTATGGGTCATCTGTAAACCAGGCATTCTTAACCCAGGGACTACTTGTATACAGCTCCATCCTGAGCCAACCAAGCAATTTTGTCAAGACCCTTTCCTAAAGCCTGGAGACTGTGAAGGTCTGTTTGGGGGTTTGGCTGAACCCTGGCAACAGTGAGTAACTGTGGGTTTTAAGCCCCCTCCCTCCACCAGTTCCAGAGATTTTCCATCTTTAACTCTGCCTGGGGCTGCACCTCTCCAGTCGGTGTGCAATTTGGGAGTCCTGCTGGTCTTACAGTTCCTGCTCAGAGCAGATAACAGCTATGGCTAGGGGGGCCTTTGCACAGGTTCATCTTGTTCATCAATTGCGGCCATTTCTGGACCAGGAGGCCTTGCTCATGATGACTCATACCTTAGAGTAATCCTCTTTGGATTACTATAACTCAGTTTACATGGGACTGCCCATGAACAACACTCAGAAGCTGTAGTTGCTCCAGAATGCAGCAGTGTGGGCAGTTTTTGGCATTTCTTGTTAAACACTCATATAACATTGCTGCTCCACAAGCTGCACCGGCTTCCAATAGGCTTCCTGGTGTGATGCAAGGTGCTAATTATCACCTATGATGCTACTTGCGGGTCCACCTCTCTCCCACTGTCTCTGCTTAGCTATCTCTGCTCTGCCCAGATCTAGTAGTGGGGGTATGCTCTGGATTCCTTCCGTCAAACAAAGTCATCTTGTTGGGTCCCAGGATTGTGCCTTCTCTGTGGCAGTGCCTGGCCTATGGAACAGGAGATCCTGGAGATCAGGATAGTCCCAACCCTCTTAGCCTTTTACAAGCACCAAAGAGCTGACTGTTTCCCCACTAACCCAGGGTAAGGAGGTTAGGTGAATTCTTTTGCTGCTGATTGGGATCATTGTTTTATCCTTAGGCACCAGGGATTGTATGTTGTGGTTCATGTTTTAATTCTTGTATGCCACCCAGAGACACTGTTGTGAGATGAGTGGCTATATAAATAATTTTAATAAATAAAAAAATTCCAAGAAGCATCAGATGGGGAGAGGTCATCGTATAGTCTGGGGATCGACATCCTGATGTTTCATGGCAGCATGGAGCTGCTGAATCCCTTTTTGCAGGCCCTGAAAGAGACTGTGAATCTCTTTCACGGTTACCAGAATGGTGACAGTCTTCCATTATTTTGGGACGTATGGAAAACTGTAGCATAAGATCTATAATAGATTTAACATACTTAAAAAACAAAAAACCTCAAGTTCATCCCAAATGCAGAAAAACCCCCAGAAAACTCTGCCCTTGCCTATGGACAACACCCCACTCCCCAGTTGTATTAACTTTCCATCCTGTGACAACTTCACCCCCATCCTATGTTATATGCAGGCCCCCAGCCACCGTCCCCTGCTAAGAATCCATCTTAGCTGGCACATGAAAAGATGCCTTAGCACATTTGCCCATTTTGCCCAATATTATCTGTACCAAGGATTGAACCTGGAGCTTTCCACATACAGTTCAACATACATTTCACTTCCTGGGTTATGGACCCTGGCTATGGTGGCATTGTCCAGTTCCACAAAGACTATTTGATAGTATTGGCCACAAACAACACACCCTACAACAGCCTTCCACAACCTGACACAGCCTTCCCCAGCCAGACACAACCTGGATGTGACTACTGCTTCCCTCATATCCAACCTAAATATGTTCTGATTTGACCAAGTCAATAGCTCTTAAAGTTTCCCATCTTGAGTGGCCAGTTATTTATACCCTTTAAATACTTGATATCTATTATGAGTTCTCTGTGTTTATCCTTCAAAATATTTGATGGCTGAGCATTGCCTTAATACAAGAATTGTTCATCACCCAAACCTAAAAGGCAGAAGGACCACTGAACCACCCTATAGGCTATTCCATGGTAGAGCAGAGAGGTGGAGATGCTCTTCCTGATTACCTTATGGTCACCGGTCAGGCAGTCAATCTCAACTTCAGAACAAGATGCAGCAAAATTAAAATATGCAAATGCGTGACCTTTTCCTTTCTCCCAGTCCATATTGACAGGATATCCTCTGATGGGAAGGGAAAAAAATGAAAGAGTTTCCTTTAGGTGTCTTTTCAAATAGAGGTACATAAATCATGTTAAAAGACCAAATTATTAGGACACTCTGAAAGAAATAAAGAAAGACTCTGGGGTGAGATGAAGGTGCTCCCTCTGTTTCAATGGGAAATAACAAAAGGGAAATTGATTGCTAGACAGAAAAGCCAGTGACAGAAGTGGTTTCCTGCCACTTTAATGAATCCTTCATTAAAGGATTCAAATGAGACCTAGAATTTGCTAAGGTAACTTCTGAACTGTCTGAGTTTGTGACTCAGATAAATAGGATTCCTGGCTTTTGCCAAACATTGACCCCTGTTGCATCTAGCATTGAACTGCTCTGGAATGATAGTCTCTGTCCTTCCTTTTGAGCCTGTCAATGACTTTTTGCCACATCCCAATTCCCAGATATTTTTGGATCTCACCCATTGGTTTATTGTAGGCTTGAGGCTTGCAGGTTTGTCTCAATTATCCTGAGCAAGACACCACCAGGAGGAAATCCTTCCCTTCTGTTTCTCTGGGCCTTTCCCCCCTTCTGAATTAAAGTGCTATCAACCTTTTAAGTCGGGAGAAAACATATATGGGAGAAAACATATATAGGCATTGCCACTCCCAATCGGGCTGTCTTGTGAATCACTGCCAAATGAAGCTACTTGTAATTAAGCTGATTGTGCATGTGCAGGGCGTGATAAGCTAAGCAATTGGTTGATTCCTCCCTTCATCTTCAGCATGGATCTGTTAAGGGCTATTGAGTTAAAGCTCTTGGAGTTCTACTGGCTGACTAGTCTAATGCTATTGTGCAAGCCTAATTGAACCTTGTTTAAATATACTTGGCCACCAACTCTCACCATTCTGCAGAGAAGGTCAGAGGGTGACACATTGTGTTGCACTGTTAGACATGTGGCAGGGAATTGTTTGCATGCAGCAGAACTGTGGTTTCTAGACAATGCAAAACAACTTCCATGTAAAGAAATATAGCTCCACCACACCTGTGCAAATTTAAAGGACCACCAGCACAGGAGTGTTGTGTCCAGCTCTTTAAGGAGACAATAGCAGAATGGCAGCAGATAAGGGAGACTAGAGGGGACTGGAAAGGGTATGCCCTGAAATGGCCCATGAGTGCCTCTCTCATCCTGCTTGCTACTGGCTGCCCAATATCACCTCTGATGTAATGGGTGGTGAAGAGTAATACATTTTACATACCTCGTGGCCGTTGAGTGCTGTTACTTTAAGGGGGCAAAGATACTTTAATACTGGTACAGATAAGGGTTGCTTACGAATGTGTCCCTCGCTAAGGGGCTGGGATGAGATGACGACAACTTCATAGGGACACAGCAGAAAAAAAAATGTCATGCAAGTTTGTATCATGGCTTATGTTCAAGTGCAGGGAGGGGTCTTTCTAATATTGGGTCCTTGAGGACAATCATGTTGCTCTTGCCCTCCCAAAGGTGCATTGATATTCAGCACTTGGAATTCCCATTAAATCCCAACCTATCACCTTTGATATTGAAAATAAAGCCATTTAGGAATTGGGATCAAATTGCTTACTTGAAGAAGCCAGTAGCAGAGAGGCTGATGCTTTCCTCGTAGGCTGCTTTAATCTGAAAGTGGTAGATTGTTAAATGGCAATATTTGTAATAGAGACACAAATGCATTTGTGCATAAAACAAAACAAAAATGGGGATCATTAAAGGTCAGCCTTCCACCTTTGCATAAGAGAGGTGAGAAAGTCATGTTGAATTTTCTCTCTGCTCATGCATCTAGGATTAACTCCCCAGAAGTGTCTCTTTGCTGACACTAAGCAATCTCATTGGCCCCACAGAATGGAGGTTTGGGGACTGGAAACTCTGTGTTTAGAAGGTGCTCCTAGACAAACTTGCACGAAGCAGTCATCTTGCCTCAAACACTAGTTTTATGAGTGCTCCACTCATTTTCCACTTCTAATGCTCTTGTATTTACCTATCGCTTACTTTTTTTTTTCTCATCACAAAAGTTCATTAAAAAGGAAAAGAACCATCTCCAAAGGATGGTGGGTTGGTTATCCTATCCTTAGGATCCTAAGAGAGCCCACTGTTCTAATTATATGACTGTGTCCATTTTGCACAGAGCATCAGTGAAGATCAGATGTCACCCTATTTGATAAATTTAGAATTGCTGACTATTTTGACATAATGTTCACTTTACCTTCTGTGCTGCTCCTGTATTTATACTTGAAGCTAATGTATTAAAAGTTGTTCCTGAAGATGTGCCACTAATAGGATTAAAATTATTCTGTTTAAAAAAATATAAATGATACCTACCCAGTCTTTCCACTTTCCTTTAGGATTTTTTTTAATGATTGGCTCAAGGCGCTTCCTTAGAATTTGGCAAGCATTCTGTAGAAAGGGGTGCCAAAGAGAACAGGAGAAATTAGCCCCAAAAACTACATTTTATTGTTAAGATGTTATCCAGATTTTATTTTTAAAAAGCACGTTTAATTATTGCATAATGGGATTGCCATGTTTTTCTGGAGGAGTTGGTACATTTTTAATGTTAAACTCCACGACATGTAGAATTGAAGAGGTGGACTTTTTCTTAGCAGGAATTGCAATTTTGTTCAAAATTCTTCTAGCATCACAGGTGCTCACATGTCAAAATGCAGTATACAAGAATGCAACACTGCCTCGGTAACTGCACATTATAAAAGAAAATGTGGGCTGCAGTTATGGGGAAAAGAATAAGTAAAGCTGCATAATTATTTTTGAAGCCAAACACAACTGATCTTCTATTGCTGTTCTGTAACTAGGCAATAACGTACAGAGGTAGATGCTATCTTACACTAAGTCAGAATGAATCTCTCCAGCCCAGTATTGTCTGTTTCAGCTTTCCCAAGCAGATCCCCTCCAGATCCTCTTCAATTCCCAAAATTTTCTGGTAGTTTTCTGTAATCTCCAGCCCAGTCTTGGTTGGACATTGTAGGCATCAAAGTTCAATACCTCTGGAGGGCACCAGTTTGGTGAAAGCTGCTCTATTTTGATTGTTAATAAAGCTCCAGCATCTTAGATATTCAATCAGATAATATCTGATCCCTTTAATTGGAGATACTAAAGCATGAATCCGAGAGCTCCTGTACACCAACTGGCTAGAAACAGGTAGTGAAAGCATAGTGTGATGGTATGTATCTATGAAGGGGGGAATGGTGTGGTGGATTGCAATGGAGAGCAAGGTTCTCAGGAAGGAGGGGATGCATTCCAGGAAGGGTAGGGAGACAAAAGACAACACAGTCTGGAGGTGGAGTGTGGAAGCAAAAGAGGTTCAGGGTAGCCACTCCCTAGAATCTCCCAGGGTATATCCACTAGTTGCAGTAGTATAAATTTAGTCTGGCAAGATTCTGTCTATATTGTGGAAACAATAAAAGAACTAAATTTGGATGAACTGTTTCCTTGCTGTTCTTGGACTGAGCCCAATACATGGGGAGATACTGACTAAATTCATATATTGCGGTAAGCCATCATTTGTTTAGGTATGATCTATAAAGTAAACAACTATTTGTTGTGTTTGCATCACTGTGTTTGTGAAGGTTGTAGATTAGCACTAAAGAGACCCAGGTTCTAGCTCATCCTCAGACATGGAAACAAACTCTCAACCCAACCTTCTTCACACAGCATTGTTGTGGGAAAAAATAAAAAGGAGGAGCATTATGTGTCCCACATAGAGCTCCTGAATTAAAGACAGGATGTAAATCTAATAAATAAACAAACCACTCCTCACCCTGTTCCCCCATAGATGATGCTGCCTGGGTTCACACATGTTAAAACTCAATAAATCACATTATGCTTCAGCATGATGTGTGAACACAGCTCCTGTATAAAGATAGAAGAAACTTCTACTATGACTCTTATATAGTATAGCTGTGAGAAGAGCAGAATATTTGTTAGAAAAAGGTGGCAATCTCTGGCAGTGCCCATCTTTTAAGGTCAAAGATGTAAACAATTTAGTGGGATGTCGTACTATTTCTATTAAGATAAATGTCCTATATCAGGTTGGAATATTTTCCCATCTAGCTTAGCACTGTCCACTCTGATGGCAGGAGGCCTCTAGAAGCATAGGTCTTTCCCTTCACTAACTACTTCATCCTTTAAATATCCTGAATATACCAAGGAGAAAACCTGTGACCATCTGAATGTAAAGCACAGGCCCTATCACTGACCTCCCCATCTTCCAAATTCAGTAAACTAGAGAAAAAGGAAGGCTTTCATTCACAAAAAGATAGATTTTGATGTCAGTAAGGCTTAAGTTCTATCACATTTCAAAAACATTGAAAAGAATACTACCAATTAAGCATCTAACCTGGACTGCTTTCCCATTGACGTCTGCACCGATTGATCCTGCTGTAGCAATTGCATTTGGTATTGTCACTGTAGTTCTTTCATACGGGTATATATAAGATAGTGGTATCTTTAGTTCATGGCTAACCACCTTTTGGTTTAAAAAATAAAAATATTAGCATTTCTAGTCTACCTGGAGTTATAACACAAGTTCAAAATGCAATTATGATTACTACTACAGGGAATGTTTTGTTTAAATTGTTTATTATATTATTATAAGACATAAGTACAGGTAGTCCTCGGATTACGACAGCAATTGGGACCGGAATTTCTGTTATTAAGTGATGCAGTCATAAAGTACAACATCATGTGACCGCATTGCTTAGCAATGGCAATCCCGGCAGTCCCCATTGCTGTCATTAAATGAGGACCACGCAGGTTAAGTGAGGATCTCATGTGACCGTGACATGGGAACAGATGCTGAAACATGTCCTAGGCAAGCAGGTTGGCGGGCAAGACCTCAGGCAGGCGGGTGGGTGCTAAGGACTATGGGTGGGTGGGTGCCATAGAGTGCAGGCAGGTGGGTGCCGCGGGTGGGTGGGTGCCACAGAGTACAGGCAGGTGCTGGTTGTTTATTTTATTTATTCTCACTGCTGTAAACATGTATTTCGATAAATTTCTTGTTGATGTTTTCTGAGATTATACTTAGTAAGAAAAATTATGATTTCATTTCAAATTTAATTTCCAGAATTTTCTGCATTGTACTATGTATATCTTTCCAATAGTTTTGAGGGTTTTTTACATGTCCACCACACGTTGTAAAATGTTCCTGTGGTTTCATGGCATTTCCAACATTAATTACAATATCTATCTTGGAAATTATTGATGGAGTTGTATACCATCTGTAAAACTTTTTCTACCAATTTTCTTTTGAGTTGTAGCTTGGAGTAAATGTTATGGATTTGATCCATAATTCTTCCTGTTGTTCTGTTGTGACTGTTTCTTTGAAAATTGACATCCATTTTATCATACAATTTTTTATTTGTTCTGTCTCTGTGTTGTATCTAAGTTGGAGTTTATATATGTGCCCTAACAAAAAGTTAAGAAAATGGGGGGAAATGTTAGGTAATTTGATTAAAAACACAAACAATGGAACTTTCTTGGACATTTATTTATATTGTAAACCATATACATTTTGTAATAGCCATCCCCAGCTGCTGCCTGTCAGACAAGTTGGACATGCTAGCCACAAATTATGGGGGTTGTAATTCAACACATGGAAAGGGCACCCGATTTAGAAAGACTGCTTTGTTCAAGCTATAAATATTAGACTTTGGTCTTACATTACCTGTAACATCTTGGTATAAAGTCCTTGTCCAATTTCACATCCACCATGGGACAGCAGCACTGACCCATCTAGATAGATATGAATCAGAGCAGCAGCCTACAAAAAATAGAAAATTATTTATTTACTTAATTATTTAACAAATGCTAATCTTTTAAATTAAATTCTGTTATATCTGTGATATAGAGAACCATACTAGGAACAAAGGGTTCCTTCACTCAGTATACCAGATCCTTAAAGAGGATAAAACAAGTGGTAAAATCAAAGCATAATATTGTAGTACATGTTGCAAGTCTGTCTGGACTAGGAGTAGAACACCATGAGTTCTAGTCCTCCCTTGAGCGAGAAAACCAGCTGAGTCACTCTCTCAACCCTAGGAAGAAGGTGCAGGCAAACCACTTTCAAAATGTTGCCAAGAGAGCTGCATGGATCTGTCCACATAATCACCAGAAATCAGGATTGACTGATAAGATGGTTAACAACAACAAGGATTTTAAGAAAAAGGGCTGAGAAAGAACTCTCTAAAATTATGAGATGCAGATTGGGCTTGGTGGTGCTAGGTAGGTGAGGTCTGATGGACTGGGAAGCTTCTGAGGTCTTTGCTTAATTTGGATAGTGAAGTAATCATTCATCTGATTTGCATTTCTAGTAGATCAGTATGCTACTATTCAGATCTTGCGTTTCTCTACAAAATAGTCTACTTAATGTTATGAAATTGTTCAAAATTACAATATTAGGTTATTTTGGTATTGGTATCACAAGCATTTCCTCCCTTCTTGACAGAAAAACTCAATTTAAGAAAAATTCGCTGCTCTTTCATAATACCACAAATTTGCTGCCTGAGATAGCTCTACTAGGAATGGGGAAATCTATTAATTTCAGACCATCCTGTTTCTCTATTAGATTGAACATTTTTATTAAATTTATACTAATATTCATATGTATTGTTGTGTACATTTTTTCCAGTTAAGCAGTTGGCATTTGCTGACAACAGCACTAGGCAAACCTACAAAAACTCTCCTCTCTTCTATTTTGCAGCCAACACAATTGTCATAAACACAAAGTTGTGTCATAAACACAATTGTTATAAACCACAAAGTGTGGTTACAGACAAAACCATTTAATTACTCCCCTCTGTATTCTTTGACTGCAACTGATATATCAGTAGATAGATCTGTTTTCTGAAATTCATATACATTAAATAAAGTAAATACATATAGTTCTCAAGTCACTGATTCTTAAATTCCTGGCTGATAAATGCTCTTTGTCCTTCAATCTCTTGGATGTAAACATCCTTCTACTGTGATGTGAATGAATTGGAGATAAAGTATATTTCAATGCCTGCCTGCCTGCCTCCCCTCCCCTCCCCTCCCTTCCCTCCCTCCCTTCCTTGGTGTATTTGTATAAATGCCCCAAGCTGATTGTCTTAAAATAAAGGATTTACAGTGCTAGAAACAACATTGGAGTAAAAGGAAATAATCCATTACAAGTCAGTCAGTCAGTCAGTCAGTGATGAATGAATGAATGAATGAATGGCCCACTGTCTATTTATTTATTTAGACTAATTATCACTTTTGTCTCACTTGAAAACATTATCTACAGGAAGCAGAAATACTTGACTTATATATTCTGATTCTCTTCATTATTTGGATCCTATTATACCAGACTGGACACAGAATTTAAGATTATACTGAGAATTCCTCAGGGCAGGTTATAAATACTGAATGCTACCTTTATTCAGTTTGCTGTAAATGTTCACATATTGTAAGGGCTGGGGATTGTATGCATTATTATGTCATTTATAAGAAGGCTAGATCAAGAAGCTCCAAACAAGTCTTTTCTCCAGGCTATAGGTGCAAAATATGGACAATATTCTTCCAACCAGTCATGATACTTTAAAATGACCACAGAAAAATTCCTACATGCTCTTCTTTGGTATAACACTGTCTGCACACAGTGGCTGCACAATACCAGAGGTGTTGCATAGGTCTTTGCAAACTGAGCTAATTAACTTCTCCAGCAAACTTGGCAGCAGGTCCTGGAGTTGTGAGGCAGGAGATTTCTTACTGATGGGAACACCTCCTTTGTTCTGCCTTCCTGTCTTCACAGTTTCTACCTCTCTCCTAAAGCCAAGAACCATGAGACACCTTGCTACTTCCCCTCATTCTTCCTGTTCATCCTGATGTTGGACTTTGCAAGAGAAGGGGGGCAGGGCACCCCTCGATTTTGTTTTTTTGCACTTCCTTACTGACCTTTTGGAGGAGGCACTGCTTGGCTCAATAGGAGGACAAAGCACAGTGAGGAAAGTGGTATGCTTGCCTAGGAGCATGAAAATGCTACAGAGAGGATGAGGATTGAAGCTAGAGCCTGGGGAGAAGTGCCCTTCAAGTTAGTGAAGTGATTTCTGTAAGATTTAGCTTTGAATGTGACATATGTAGGATTGGCCAACTCTTCAAGACTTCTCAAATAATTAAAATTTCACAATATTGAAAAGTAATCCTTATTACACCCCTATAAGAAAGGTAATATTGTTGTTCCTAAGCAATGTACCATAAAAATTGTGTTACATATAAATATATAGAATAGATTCTTACATATATTATACATACATAATTGGGGGAACCTGAGAACACAAGTCAGATGGCAGAAGATATGTACTGTGATTGGATCTTTCACAAATTTTCTTTTCATGTTAAAGAGCAGAAGAAAGCATGCATAAGCTTTGGAGAAAAGAAAATTGTTTCCCTTTGTGGCATTTTCCCAAATGAAATTCACCCATCCCTCATAACTTCTGTTTCCCTTACTGTTACGATTATTCTGCTTTTTGGGAAATGTCAGTTTCTAAAAAGTGAACATCTTGCCTGGTGATAAAATGTGGAAGTATATCCAACTGAATACTTCATGGGGATGATTGCGATTCCTTTCTTCTTCCAGTAATTTTGTTTATTAAATTCCTCAACAGCTTTTTTTCTGTTGTAGTAATCAGACTTCTTTAGGCATTCTTTCCAACATGCTAGCAGTTTTCTGCCATCAACCTCTTCTTGGTAGGGAGTTTCGGATATTGTTTTGTATATATTCATCTCTCTGACCTTCAGCAGAGATACAGAAAATACTGTTAGTTGTTCCACATGCTTAACAAATCATTTAAATCTTGGCATACTTATTTATATGTTATGCATCTATTACAAGTACCATGCCCTTGGTATGCTAAAAAATCACTGTAGTCCAAAGGTGCAGTTGATAGCAGCCATCTGTTCCTTCAAAAGTAGTTGAGAGTCCAGGAAGACCCCCAGATTATGCACCAGTCCCAAGTGGATTAATGCAACCCCATTCAGGACCAGAGGGGGAAGATCCCTGGAGCCAGGCGTCCAAGAACCACAGACAGACTTGCCTAGGATTCAGCTTGAGCCTGTTTTTCCCATCCAACCCCCAACATCCTCAAGGCACTAGGACAAGACCTTGACAGCATCGCTTGGTCAGCCAGGTACCCAGATGTACAGCTGAGTATCATCAGTGTGCTGATGATACCTGACCCTAAACCTCTCCCACTGGCCTCATGTACATATTAAACAAGAGCAGTGAGAATGTCAAACTCTGTGGCACCCATAAATCAGGGACTTTGGATGTGACCTCTCTCCCCCCTCCCCCCCCCCCCCGCAATCTCATTATCATTCCCATGCCAACTCTGCCACAGGCACAATCAGTGCTGTCTCAGTACTATGTCCTGGCCTGAGTCCTGACTGAAAAGGGTCCAGATAATTTTTTCTTGGACTCTCTGTAATTGTAACCTGGCCACCTTCTCAACAACCATCTCCCAAAAGCAGAGGTTGAAGACTGGACAAAATCTTGTCCTGTGAATAAGAGCAGCAAGCAGTCCTAGCCATTGCGCACAGCATACAGACCTCTGTCTGCCCAGTGCTTTGGCCTTACTCCCCACCCTGTCTCCCCATAGATACTGCCCCAGGCAGGCTCTTTTCTATCTGTGTTCAAAATACAGTATTTTGAGTCTGAAACATTTCAGTTCAGAATGTTCTGTACACCACTGAGGATGCTGTTTATTATGTTTCCTAAACATAATCATATAAATCCCTCCTTAACATTCTTGGCAAAGATGGAAGAAAAAAGATGGTAAACAGCAAAGTTTGTACAAATTGATCAGTGTATTTTCATAGAACATGCACATAGTTCTCATATGTATCTCTACAGTGGATTTTTTCCCCTAAACGTACGAGCTATAGGGATGACTCCAGTATGGTACAAAAGTGACCATTGCTGTGAAAATAGCAATAACTTTCACAAAAGATTAATGGCCAAGTTTTGAATGATCATTTTGAAAAATATGAAGAGAGGCGTTAATAAATAAATGTATTTCTTTCTCCCTTCACATTTATGATCAAGCTATCAAAATGTGTCCCGCTCCCCCAGTGCTTGGCCTATGGGGTGGGTGGGCTGGAGGCTCCTGGACAGAATAATGCATGTGCAGAGATTCCTTTTCAGCTGATCAACTCCTGCAGACTTGCTGAACAACTTATCACATTTTATTGGATTGGCATCAGTTCCAAATAACAGCTAGTGTTCAAGTGCTCTGATAGGGCTGACATTATTGCTGATGGTTGTGCTGCATCACTATCTTTGAGCTTCCCACAATACTTATGCCCCCAGCTGAATATTTATCTGGAACACTGAGAAATGGAAATGGTTGTTATGGCACCTACTCAACAACAAGAGTTCTGTCACATCAGATGTTTTATATCCATCCAAGTCCAGTGACCAAACAGGGGAGGCAGCAGGGACCATTTGCCCAGTCTCCTCAAAGCAGGGGCTGTCCCCCACTGAGTGGCTTAGAGCTGTTGGTTTGGTTGAAAAGTCCCCAAAGTTAGCACTCATGAGAGTGTTCTTCCAGCAGCACTGCTTGAGGACAGTCTACCTTAAGCACTAAGGTAGACTGTTTCTTTGTAGAAAGATCACAGTTTGTTCCCACATTAAATAACCTTCACATCCTTTTGCTCTCCCAGATGAATTATTCTAGAATGATTCCTAAGTGCCCACAAACCAGAAAAAAGCTAATTGTGCTTTAGATCCATTGAAGTATCTTTCTCAAGACCCATGTCAAGAGAATCTGGAATGCTTCCTTGGGAAAATCCAAAAGAATGGTTTATGGAAGTTACATTGTGACACCTCAGTTTTCACCATCAGGATGAGCACTTATATAGATCTTTAAACTGGAAGGGACAGAAAGTCATCTTCCAAAGATGAATCATGGCTACTGGTTGGTACAGAAATATTGCAACAATTAAAACAATAAATAAATTATGCAATTATCTGGCATGAGGAGAGAAGCTGATTTTCAGTGTTATCTGATATTTGTCATGAGCCTGCAGTGGGGAGTTGTGCTGTTTGAGGTGGCATAGTGATGACAAAATGACACACTGAGGTAAACCCCTGTTAGTATTAAAGTGCAATGGAAATACAAGTATCTCTATGACGTATAACAGATATAAGTTGCAGCTACCTAGATTTGGTTCAAATATAAGGAAAACTTCCCTGGCAGTAAGATATGGCAACAGGAGAACAGTCTACCAATGGAAATTGTGGATTCTCCATCTCTGGAACTTTTTAAGAAGAGGCTGGACAGCCATCTCTCACAAATGGTGTAAGTGGTTGGACCAGAGGAAGTTTGTGCTCCCTTCCAATGCTAGGAGTCTATGATTCTGTGAAATATTGTTTATCCATGGCCTTATGAGTTTTGCCCCTTCCAGCCAAGCTCCCCAATTGGAAATAAGTCTGGGTGGGAGAAAGGGCCCTAGGTGTATTTACTGGGGAAAACTGGTGGGAATAGAAGGTATTCAGATCCCTCTCCGTTCTGTCAATTCTACTCTGCAAGTGAAGACCAACATATCTATGATATATTTGCAAATGCCAAGATAATACTGTAGCCCCACTCTAAATCACAGTAAAGGCTTCAACACACCTTTTTTGCAATCCTTTATTTACCTTGTCAGGTGGAAGGTCAAGGCAGTCGGCCACAGCTGCTACCCACATTTCTGCACTTAGGGCTGATTGTGCAAATCCAAACCCTCGGAATGCAGTGTTTGATGGCAAATTTGTCTTGCAGGCCCATCCTTGGCTTCGGAAGTTGGGGATATCATATGCATTATAACATTTTAGCACCACATACTCTAGTACCTAGTTAGTGGGGATAGGTAATAAACCTGTTAATCATTATGTCTTATGGAGTTACCCTCATATTTTAATCCTCAGCATCCTTAGATTCCTGCCATCACTACCTATCCTCCAAGAGGCTGTCATCTGACATCCACCTGCTAACCCGTGGGTAGAGAGAGTAGGCATTTACACCCAGAACTGCCCTTCTAGCAATCAAGCATCAAAATGGAAAAATTGAAATAATGTTGATAATACCACCAATCCATCTAACCATATAGCATAGAGATATGGTGACTATATGATTCAGCCCCCCCCCCTTTTTTTAACATCAAGTGTTAAAACGTGGACATTCAATGTGAAAGGAATTGCAGTCATGGCAATATAGCAGCTTGCAACTATGATAAAAAAAAGAAAAATCCAAAAAATAACACAATACACTGGCAGACCACAAAGTGGAGCTGGTCTGCTACAAACAAAGAGTCCTCTCTACAAAACATAGATCACAGGAAGATTCTGTACAAAAAAAAAATGTTCATGAACAAAGCATGAAATATGGATGAATGTGGAAATTAAGTTGAAACTAAATTTTTTGTTGTTGATCAGTCGTTAAGTCGTGTCCGACTCTTCGTGACCCCGTGGACCCTATCGCGCCAGGCCTTCCTGTCCTTCACTGCCTCCCTGAGTTTGCTCAGTTTCATGCTCATTGCTTCAGGGTGAAACTAAATAGAGTAAGCCATATCTAGCAGACCATAATCATGTGGGTTCGGCCCCTTTTAGTTATTACATGCCTTATTTTATATGCAGCCATGTAGAACCTGGCTAGCTTATATGTTGTCTTGGGGCTGATGTTAAATAGCAGGAACTGTGCATATTGTTGGGTGGTGTGAATCCGGTAGTATTGTTCAGAAACAGAGTGATTAGGGCTCTGTGGAGTTCCTTGTAAAATTGGCAAAATTGCTGAACCTGTTCTGACTCACAGGGACATGCTTGTCATGAGCATGCTATTTGTTTGTACCTATCCTGCAGCAGTGCTCCTTGGACAGCATTGCGTTGGACTAGGTGGGTGAAAGCCCTTCTCGGGTTCAGGACACCTAACTGCATGAGACATGTAGCCGGTGCTCCAATGTATCTCACGCTGTCAATCAGGAAGAGCTGGAGGGTATTGCCTGCATAAATTTTGTGTTTTACATCAAACAGGCACTGCGTGAGCAACAGTGTTGTTGCTTGAAACCCACCAAGAGTAAGCAAGAAGGTGAAGGCCCTAGAGGTGACAGCTTGCTGTGAATTGCTTGCTTCCCCATAGTTTGAAATCTGTCCTTTAATGTCACAGGGGCAAAATTGTAAGGCGTGTCAGTCTTAGCCAATAACTTAATGTGGTCTGCCATATTCTAGTCCCCACTCTCACCATTCCAGCTTCCATATGTATGCTTGCATTAGAGACACAGCAGGGGACTTTGAGGATTGCTCTCAGGAATTTGGACTGAACAAGTTCCAATGGTATAAAGTTGGGAAATCATCCCAGCTGTGCACTGCATGGTAGTTTTGCTAGGAGTTTGGCTTCAAATCGCTTAGTTTGTATCAATTGAGACTTAGCACATGACAGAAAACGTGGGGGTGGGGGGGAGAGAACCTAGCACAAATACCTGGCTCCATGTATTTTCCTATTTCAATAGAAACAAGAAGCTTCCTAAAGCAACTCTGCTCCAATTTCTTTTCCAGCTTCTTGGAGATTTCAAATGTTCATCAGAGGCTGTAGGGAGTGATGGAAACCCTACTGTTTTCCAGTGTCTCACCACTCATTTCTCCTACTCCACTTTAAAAAGTCTTTTTTTCCCCCATATCCAGCAGAAGAAAGGGCTGGGGTAATCTGACCTAACAAGGAGTAATCTCTAATCTGAGGAGATGTAGCTTGTGAATCTGAGTTTGCAGTCTAGCATGCATGCTAGTCTCTACAGGTGTCTTCCCTTGTCCCTAGGAGCTTTCAATTTAAGGGATTCATTCCAGATTTAAATCCCCTTAATTCTTTTAGAACTGCATAGTATATCCTGAAATAAAGTATTCATCTTATATTCTTTTATCAGCAAGTATAATATTATTTTTTCTCTCAGCTAGCACTGAATATATTTTTCCCACCTATGAATCTTCTGTAATAAAGAAACCTACCAGTTCAGATTCATCTGGTGTACATCCAGCATTTAGGAAGAGCAGAAGGTCAACAGCTTTGATTTTACCATCTTTCATGAATCCCACCTAAAATCAGAACAACATATTGTTAGAAACACATTAACTACCTCCTTCATCTGATTCTCCTGAAGTTTATTGGAATGCTTATCTCTAGCCAACAGAAAACATAGGCATTTATTACATCCTTCATTTTTTCTTCAACAATTTTGGTGGTGCTAAAATGACAATAAGCTGAGTGTCAGATGAGCTTCTTTGTTGGGGACACCATTTGACTGCTAATGTGTCTCCAGTTAGAAAGTCTTCTTGACAGCTACTCATCTCTTTTGCTTAGGTGGAAATCCTGGAGAGAAATATGTTGAAGAAGGGAATATTTCGGTGATCCCAAATTGTTAATAGGTTGGCAGCTATTGCAGGTGATAAAGCACTAACATGATATACTTAAACTGCCCAGTTTTTGAACCTTTCTCAAAAACAGCCACACATAAAACACGTTGGAAGGGAGGGAGGGAGGGAGGGAGGGAGGGAAGGAAGGAAGGAAGGAAGGAAGGAAGGAAGGAAGATTCTGAATAGGAGATTACCAGAGCATGCATGAGAGGCACTGACCAAACTAATGGATGAAGATACCCTGTTGCCTTGGGTTAGACCTGCCCTATGTCTAGAAGATGCCTAATTTCTGCATACTTTCTGCACAGCCCAAGACATTGTGTATAGCAGCAAAATCTGGGGACAGAATAGTCCAGAAAGAGAAATTTTAATATTTTAGCCAATAGGTAAGGACATTTCAGCTCAAAGTAAGTCTCTGTGAGGCAATAATTTAGGTAAATGAAGTGCTGCCAATTAGAATCAAAATAGCTTACTTTATATTTCCCAAAAAGCGGATGTCGGCCTCCAAATACTAGCATGTCATCCTCTCGCTCCAGGATAAAACGGACTGGACAACCTGTTCTACAAAAATATATACAACATTAGGGTGAGTTGCTAGGAGACCAAAGAGCATATGCCATAGTGCAGGGATTCCCAGGCCTTTGGGGCACTTTTGGAATTGTACAAACTTGTTACGGGCATTCTTATAAAATGTCTCTTATGATAGACATAGTCAGTGACAAAACTTGCATTTCTCAGCAGGCAAACAGGCCAGATTGCTTCCCACTTTACTTCTCATTGCTTTTTACCTCCTCAACATATTTCTTTCTCTCTCTCTTTTTTATTGGCAAACAGAGTACATGGTTGGTCCCAATTAGATTTATATCCTGCCTTTCATGCAATAGTTGAAAGTGGTATGTATCATGTTCTTTCCTTCTGTTTTCCCCACACATTTTCCTGTGAGGAAGATTTGGCTGAGAGAGGGTGATTGGCCCAGTATCATCAGTGGGATTCTGTGGCTAGGGGTAGACTAGAACCTGGGTATCCCCAGTGCTAGTCCAACATCTAAGCCATTGTACTTCACTGGCTCTTATTTTCTAAAAATGCCTACAGGCATTTGCAGGCCCTAGAAATATTCTTTAAAATGTTATGCCTGAAGCTGACCCCTTGGTTTGTAGCATTCTGATTTCCCATTTAATGATTTTAACTAAAATGATAAACAAAAAAACAGGTGAGGCATAGAAGTTAACAAAGGGGGCCAAAAGTTTTGTGTGGGCACACTGGTGCTTGTGGGGGTCACAATGGGAACTCAAGCCATTAAGTTTCAAAAGTTTTATATGCAAGTAGCATCAACATTATCACACTTTCTGATATACAAAGCTCAACAGGCATCAAGTTTCCACCTAAGTCCAAGGAAGGTGATGTGTGCAAGCTGGAACATACCACTAAATACTGTCTCAGATTATTAGGATCTTTAGCTACATTTTATTGAAAATTTAATTGCAGCATTGGAAAAAGCTGGTGAAAGAAAGAGAAGTGCAGCAGTCTAATTCAGGTGGAAGCTACTTTATAGTCAATACTGCTGTTAAGTGTGATGCAACTTATAAAAAACAGGTGAGGAGAATGAGGCTCAGAGGGTAATCAATGTAGGCAGAGTTTCTGGGCCCCTATAGCTTCACGTCCTAAATAAATGATTGATTTTCTTCATAACAAATTGATGTCCATAATTTGGGAAAACCAGAGAAAATAAACAAGAAACCATTAAATATCTGAACAAGGTTTCATTTTGGATGGTTGCACTTTAGTTTAGCACTTACTTCTTTGCAGCCACTGCCGCTACAGCTGAAAAAAATGGAGGTTTAGTTGTTTTTCCCCCAAAAGCTCCTCCAACTCGTTTTGTGTGGCACATGATCTTATTGCTCTGAACATCTAACACAGAAGCCACGAATTCCTGTAAAAAGAAAATCATTCCCAGGTTCTTCTACACAGGTCAAGCAGCATATCCCCACCTAATTATTTACAGCATGTTCACTCTAGCTATGAACATATAATTCCACCTCTATGTATATATGTATTTGGGTATTCTATCCTCAGGATAGTACATGTACACATTTCTTTCGTTTCATGGTTATCACCAGTTAAAGGTTCTTGAAATACTCCAGAAATCTAAAACCTGTTTTGAGGACGTGATTGTGGAATTATCATGTGCACTGGAGCTTCCCCAGTCCCACCTTCATCATTTTACAAAAGCTCTTCAAGTTTCTGCTTACTTTGGGGAATATAAATGGAGAAAGCATGCAGGGGGTCGGGGTTCCTGATCTATCTTACCACAAAGATAAGATCCTGTTCGAACAATGGTTCACCTTAAACTGAAAAGTAATCAGCAATATCAGTTTGAAACTTAGATTGTTTAAATAATAAAGAAGCAGTATTGTGTTTTGATGGCCTTTATTGCCTACCTTGTTTTCAATCTGTATTTAATGTTTGTAAATCACCTGGTTATACAGTATAAACAAAGACAATAAAATCAACTAATATTGATCTTGTTATTATTAATGTAGACAAAAACTAATACAATTTCAGAACATCTTAGGATGAGTGGGTATGTGACTTGTCTTACCTCATAGTTGAATCAATGGCAAAGCTTCAGGTTACCTCACCTGTACATGTGCAGCATCCTGAGTAGACACATATATATCCATGGTATTATCTTCTTTTCTTGGAATGACAAACACACTATTTGTTTCCAGGTAAAAATGTTCTTGACCCCCAATGTGGATTTCACCTATTAAAAACAATAGTGCCAGACAGATTATTAGTATCTGATTTATTGCTTATTTCACACTAGATCCTAATTTCCTCAGTCTTCCTCAGTCTGAGACTCTCTGGATCCATTAACTCAGAATTCCCTTGGTGATACAGACTGGGAATAATAGTCCCAAACAAATAAAAACATGATGATCAACAGTACAGAGTTATTGAAGCAGGGAGGATTTCATGCCATTATCCTGTGATAAACATTTCATCTTAGGCAACCCTTCTGATTCATAGGTGAAAAGTTCACCTGTAGCAACTTTAAGCAAAATGTCAATGAATTAATAGAATCTACACTATAGAAATATACTGTCATATCACTGAGACTTCATGGTTATCCAGCATTGATACTTCTTACCTTCAATAGTTTTGTCCACAGTCTGAAATGCTTTTTCCACATCTCCTCTTTCAATTTTTTTAACTTCTGTCAAGAAGGATTTATGCTTAATTGCTTCCTGGAATAGAGAAGGAAATTTTAGCGCTGGGTTCCAGAATATAGAGGATACTACAGAATTCATGTATCACATTCTGTCTCAGTACAATTGCATTAAATTTACTCCAGTTAAGAAGTTGCCTCACAGTAAATGTGAACACAATAAGCTTTTTCCCAGTTCATGAAATGCCTGATCCTCAAAGGACTGCCGTGACAAATAAATAAAGCTATAAAAAGAACAATGACCAGTCTCAAACATTTCCCAAACTGTATTCCTTCATATTGGCCCACGGTGGGGACATTGCCTGTGAATGTAAGTAGCAGTCAGCTCCTAATTCTTATTTTCTGAAAGAGCTTATTCAGCTCCATGTGTATAAATGGGGAACATATTTCAGGTAAGTGTATGGTGGTGTAGCATACTAGCTAGGATAAGTTGTGCTATCTTTATGTGAGCCAATGTATCACAAACTTTCTTGACATCATCAGCAAGATGGAGAAAGTGATGCCTGACTCTTCTTAGGGATGCTTGGTGAACTTCTGATCCACACTGCCTGGATTAAAGTGTTGTTTGAAATTAAAATCATCTTCGGATTTATACTTCTGTACTTTTTTAAAATGAGGTTCTTACTCAAGAAGCATACTCAAAATACATTTAAAACACATTTCTTACAATCAAATATTCAGACATGCATACAATATTTTTTGATCAACAATGTGTATTCAGAAAATATGTAATTTTTTTTCATTTTTAAATTACAGAAACACAACAGAAACACAACTTAGGAGTTGCATATGTGAAAGTGATGCAGGCTGGATATCGATGATCTGACTGTTTAACATTTCTTTGGGTTGGAAAGAGGTTTTGTCTTTGAGCTGATTACAGATCAGAGGTTTTCCACTTGGAAAAAACTTAAGGGAAGTGCTTGGGGAGATACAGTTGGGATGTGGGAGAAGGGATAAAGCTTCCCTAAAACACATGGTACAGATGGGAAATCTCCAGAGGATCCCTGATTCTGCTTTCATTGGCACATGAAAAATCTGCCACTGATGCATCAATTAATCGTAATCTATTTTAAGTCCACCTTGGCTTTATTAGGTAAGTTATAGATAATGAATTAAAGCGCCATAGTGCTCTTCTCTTCTTCCTTATTTCTCTGCCCTTTTGCTAACAAATTGGTTCTTTGTTGCTTTAGACATTTCTCAGAAAATGCATAGAGAGATTTGCCAGAGGAAACAAGCATTCCAAATAATTAAAGGATTGGCATAGCTTTGTATTAGAAAAGGGAAAATCAATTTGGAGTTTTTAGTTTAAAAAAAGAAATTAATGGAGGAAGCAATATGTCAGAATTTCATGGAGTGTGTTTTCTGCTCTCATAATACTCTAATCCTGTGCAGCTGATTAGCAGTAGCTTAAGGAATGACATACAACCCATGATTAATGTTGAAATTTACATAGCTGCAGGCTTGGAGGACTTTAAAATTGGACGTACTTATGGAGGTCTGCAAATGGTTATTAGTCAGAGGATCTGAATGGGAGCAGTTCGTGCTGGTGGGGCAGGGTCAATAGACAGTGTGACTTTATGCCTTATTTGGATCTTATTGTGTTACTGTTGGAACCAGGATACTGGATTAAATACTGGACCTCTGCTTTGATTTTGCAAGGTTCTTTTTACTTAGTTAAATAATTAAGGCAAAAGGTCACCAAAATGCACAAAGCTTCCCAAATGTTTACCTCAATTGTCAAAATCACTTCCAGATCTTGATAGTCAATCTTCACTTTTTTTGCTGCTGCTTTTGCACACTCAGAGGATGTTGCGACCACACCACATATAATATGCCCAATGAATAATACCTGTATGAAACCCAAATGGTAGAAGTTGCATGACTTTAGAATTTTGTTGTTTAGTCGTTAAGTCGTGTCCGACTCTTTGTGACCCCATGAACCATATTGCGCCAGGCCTTCCTTTAAAATACAGTACAGTAAAAACATGATTTGATTTACCTCTGTAAATTTGTTGTAAGGTTATTTATCTTTTAACGAAGTTCCAGGGACCTTCAGTATCTTGGAAATTATCTCTAGAACTCTGCAGCATGATGATTGGTAAAAGCAGAAAGTTTTTTTCACCCAACTGCTTGTTTACCATTTAAAAGGATCACTTACAATTTACTAAAGGAGACAAATTTAGTTTCAAAAGAGAAGGAAACTGGCAGTGGCTTATCTGAATTATACATATAGATGCAAACTAGAATTAATTATAATTCAAAGAGAGAGCCAGTCTAGATGAGGGCAGATTTTGGTCAGTCCCCTATATGCCTGCTCAGGCAATTGGTTAATGCAGTGAATGGCAACTTTCTTTTTATCGTTATTTTTGAACTGGAGGGCATTTCAGATAGAAATGCCTTTAAACAAAGGGCTTCCTTTAATAGAATAAGAACATGCTGATCCTCTTTCAATGGGCAGCTGCAAAGGAGGATTTAGAAACTTTGGCCCTCTAAATGTTGCAGAAGTACAACTCCTAGTAATCTCAACCAATATGGCAAATGATAATGGTATTCTCTGTTCATGAGAATCAGCATAGATCTGCATAATCAACAGTATCAAAAGCTGAGAGGTCTGGCAAGACCTGGGCAAGACCCATGCAGTTGCATGTCCACTGTCCTGGTCTTTCTACAGGTCATCCACAAGAGAGGTCTAGCAATGAGGCCTTGGTACTGTGCCCAGGCCTGAAACCTGACCAAGGAGCTCTTATGGATGCAATCCTGCTCTGGGCCACCATTCATTGTGCATCATTGCACAATGTTGTGCAGATTTCCAGGGTTGCAGTAGATGTTTTACTGACAGCATCCTGCATTGTTTCAGTTCAGGGCTAGGTAGACCCAGGACTGCAACAGCATTACACCATCATAAACTACTGTAGCAGTGGCTGACATAACAGCATAACATCAGCTTGCCTGATAACATCTGTGAGCCTACTGTAGAGTTAAAATAGAATAATATTGGGCATCCCTTGATCCCTCAAGTTATATTGTCATTGTGAATCTAGTTCAGATATTGAAAACCCTTTTGAGTATTTAAATGTTGCCTAGAACTAAGTTTTTTGTTCTTTACATAGCATCTAAGTTATATCTATCCATCTGTGGATTGACCCTGCTGATAGAACAGATTTTTCTCTCCCTTTCCCCATAGATCTTGTGCACCCCTAATTTTCTTATGAAGTGTTGTGTGGAAACCTTTGACCATTACATCAAAGAATTCCTATGGTGGGAAGTGCTCAAATCAATAGTTATTTCCCCTTGCTTGATGTGTTAGTTTGTTCCACCAAAGTCAATAACTTCCATTATTCTAAAAGTGATTGGACAAGCAAGATAATTGCAAATCTGTATCTTGGGCAAAGAAACACTACAATAAGAAGAAACTCCTATACCAACTAATCTTGGCATAAGCAGAGCATAAAGCGCCACTGTTACGTAGAAATAAAATATCAAAACCAAGAATTACCTCATCTTCTGCAAACACTTCCTCTTTGCCATCACCATTTTTCCCTGGAATATCTCTAGCTGTTACTACATCAACCACACCTGGTCCTTGCAAGGCTTCTGATATATCAATTGCTCTGGAAAAAAGAAGAAATATGTTCCATTTAGCTCAGTGCAAGGAAATGGTTAGAAGAACTCTCAAATGCACATACTTCTTCATGACCTAAAACAAAACATCAATGACAAAAATACATACTTTTCTTTAGCTGTGATTTCAGGCGATTTAAGACAATCTACAAATTATCTTCCTGACTTTTGGCCTAAGGCGGGAGTAGAACTCATAATCTCCAACATGGTGCTTTAACCACTACACCAAACTGGCTCTCACACTTATGTACTAATAAAAAATTACTCAGTTTGGCATAGATTTTATCATAGATTTTAGTTTACAATGTTATTTATTCTTTTAAAATGAGACTTGTATACTGCTGAATTCTTCAAATATGCAATATGTTTAAAGATTTTGTAACTTTTTAAATATGTTTTTCTATGTTCTTTTTGTATTTTTTTCTTTTTCTTTTTGTATAACTTTTTGTAAAACTAGTTATGAAATAAAATAAATAAACATTGGAAAGAAGGAAACAGGGAAGGAAATCTGTAAAGATTAAGAATGGACTTCTTGCGAGATGGATATGGTGAATAAGAAACTCCAGTGCCTACAAACTGTATTCTGCTCTTATTTTAAAGAACTGGGTCCTGAGCATCCTTTTTTTTAAATTTACTTTTCACTTATAACCACTTCTTCATTCTTGCCCCCAACCACTGCCGAACACAAAAGATTCAACATAAAATTTCAAAACAGATTTAAAGTGTGTTCTGAACCTTTATAGTGGAAATATGCCCCCTGCCACACATTTCTCATACTTCTTCTTTCATGTTACTTACAGAATTTTGGCATGGGCTCGTGTGCTGGTAACCACTGCCATGTAGAGCTGTCCATCTGCTGGTTCAATATCATCAACATAGACAGCTTCACCAGTGGCATGCTTAATACCAGACTCATGCTGGATGGGACGTCCCACAGGGTCTTGAGGAGGCTGTTGAGGATCTACATCCTGCCACATAGTAAGAAGTCATTGAAACTATTGGGAAATAGCATTCATAAATTCCTTTCCATTTTTTTTCTGAGAAAAAGGTTAAATTTCTGCTTGTTTCAGAGTTCCTCATCTTTGTGAACCAACAAACACATCTAAACTAGTGAGAACATAAGGGCACTCTCACAAAATGGTTAAAGCGTGGCCAGCCACAAATCCCCCATATACCGGAAGAGCACTGGGCTATAGGCTCGCCACATTTTCTTTTTTAGGAATGCCTCTGGGATCTACGTGGGGCTGAGAAGCATTGCTGCAGATGCAGGTTACAACTGGGACTGCACTTTATTTTGCAGTATTCTTATATCCCATTCATTTTTAAAATTGAAATATTTTTAAAAAAATAAAACTAAGTAAGGCAGATAATTTGATAGGCATCAGTGTGAGTGAGTATGGGTGGTGACTAAATTTGAAATATAAATGAAGGAATGAAGGAATGAAGGAATGAGTAAATAAATAAATATTTCTATAGGTAGGAGCACTGTCACTTTCAAGTACCTCATTGGGCACCTACATCATATTTTGTCTATTATGTACCTAACTTGGACAATTTTCCTGGTAATGACAGAAAGTCCAGATTTCTAGAGCAAAAGAAAATGCCCTCACCTTCAGGAATTATTAGGTGGGTGATTATTACTAATGGCAACTAAAGCCAGGCCACAAATGTCCTCTTCCTATTTTTGCAGAGTCATTTCTATTATCTGATGAGATATTTGTAGACCATTTAGAAAGACTTATCATTTTTATCTATACATAACTTCCTTTAAAAATGACCTCACTGACCTGGTATATCTGTATACCCTGTAGTGGTACATCGTAGAACTCGCCTAAAGCACTCATATATTCCTTCGGTAACTCAGGATACTTGGATGGAAACTGTAGGAAGTTAGGAATTCATTTAATATATCATACTAACATTTCAAAACTGATTTTGCTAGGGAACAATCCAGTGTCAAGGGCATTGTTATATTCCATTGCAACATTAACAATAGTTTAGCATTATAAGAACTCTTCTGGGTCCACACAGTCTTCTTCTGTAGCAGCAAGAAGGACATTGGAAATGTCTACTTATATTTTAGATTCACCAAATTTAGCATTAACCAAGTCTAAACTTTAAATTGGAATGAGTTTAAAGTATGATGTCATAACATATGATGTGAAATTAGCTTGTATCCAAAGTAATTACTATCAGAAAGCATAGCATCTGTTGAAACGTAGGTCTAAATTATACAACTGTTCTTGGTGTGAGTTTCCTAGGATTATCATATCTGGGTTGTTCAAATTCAGACAATGACTAGATGGCAGTAGAGTTACAGTTTTCTGTACCCCATAGAAGTCCTAAACTTTTCTGTGTAAATTTTCACTGTGAAACATTTATTGGTAACATTTCTATTCTTAGCCACTATGGCTATTTATATCATCAACTGTATTCCATCCAATATACATTGCTGATATTGTTTTCCTACTATACAGAAGAGGCTGTTTTAACATAGGTAGGTCCATCTGATTTTAATATTACGACAAGAAAGTCTGGTGGAAAAGATGGCAATCCTATTACAGCTTGCTCACAATGGGAAGTAAATATCCTACATGACATGGACCTGACAGCAGCTAGTCCCAGGCCACCAGCTCACACACTTCATGATGTCAGTGATCTACGTAGAGCAACTTTCCCATCCAAATGGCACAAGGTTAGGGTTAGGGTTAGGGTTTGCCGTTTGGGTATGCAGAAGGTCTATTATTTACCATGTCTTTTAAGTCTTGTAGTACTTCCAGATAGAATCGGAAGAAGAAACTGATAAGCAGAGTGCGTCTGTATTCTACTTTTCCACCTGGTGCTGAAGGAGAGAGTGTAATTTCTTCAAGAATTAGCTTGCAAGCTTCATTCAGCATCTGCTCATTCCAGTTTCTGGGGGGCGGGGAAGTAATATAGCAAAACATGCTTAGATGAGTGAAGTACAGTTAAGGAAAAATTTGGATAAGCAGTTATAAGTCTCTCCAAACACAAGCACTGGAACATCACTGCTTACAGCATAGGTTGGCAGCTGTAGCAGTACTATCACATATTGCAATGACAAATTCAAGATTTACACAAGAAAGCTTTCAAGAATCCAGGGCTAATTTTGTACTTTTATTTTGGGATAATTATTAGCATACATAAAGTTAGTAATATGACATTGACCTATGGAAATGTCTAGTTAATATGTCAGTGAAAGGATAAAAATGGATTTCTGGTGTATTAACAGTGGAGATTTCAAGCAAATTACTTCTTGAACATGTTTGTGCATATATATTCTCTCAAGATATATGTTACATAGAGAATGAAACAGTAGAACTAGGATGAAGACCAATTGTATGCTTCTTTGAACAGAAACCATTTGCATTCCCTGAACTGGAGGATGTAATTTTGTCTTACGTGTAGCTGCTCCACCCTGCCAAAATTGATCTGGAGAGTCTTCTGGAACAAATTTGAGAAATGCACAGGAGCTTCAAAGCATTGTGTGAGGGAGCAAGGGGAAGTCCAATTTCATGACCAGAAGGCTGCTCACCCAAATTGTATCCCACCTGAGACTGCAACCCTAAATGCATCCATCTGTTAGTGGCTCTTAAAGCAAGATGGGCCTCCTTGACCAATCTGGCCTCTCTCACCAGAGGAGGAGCTAACCACCAGGAAGAGGGCAAGATCATTTGAAGGCTCTGTTTGGGATTCTCGATTTTGGTGCAATGCCTCAACTCCTTTAAGAAGTCTTCAGATTTGCAGTGTTTAGGGAGCTCTCCAGGATGCTAGCTTTAGCTACAGCATTCCCCTACTGCAACCAGGGACAATCTGTTGAGGGTCAAAATCTATACTTGACGTTTTATGTGGAATTGAGGACTGCAAAGTGGGTTGAGCCACATCACACATATGAGCATTGCTGGGTATTGGAGTGACTTTGCCTTTCTTCCCCCTTTGTTCTGATAAATTCTGATGTGCCTATTCTAGGGCTTACCCTAGACCAGTGCTTCCCAAACCTGGGTAAATTACCCAGAATTGGGTAAAAGTGGTTTTTCTTTGGGTAACGATACACAAACCCATTACGCAATCACAACAGGGACATTTAAATTGACTTAAAGATTGCCCCATGTATTAAAATATATTTGAAAATCTCCTAAAGTATTCCTATTCAGACAAAAATCGAAATTACCAATGGTAATTTGTTGAAATGACATAAAGATCATTCGGTGATGTTGTTTTTATAATAAAGGTTATAAAGTTACAACCATTCATTCAGCAACTGTTCGAAGTTAGGATTTTGGGTACTGAAGGAAAAAGTTTGGGAAGCACTACTCTAGACTTTCTATGAATCACTCATATCAAAATGACAATGCATTCTGCTCTCACTGTTCTGAAATCATTGGTGGGGGCTCTGAAGGCTGAAAAAGGGGACTGATCCACTATAGCCCCTCAGGTTCAAATTGTCATTCCTGCCTTAATGGAACTTGGGATTTTAATTTATTTCAACGACATGTGACAGAACATGTCATTGTAGGGTATAGCCAGGAATTTTTGATTTATTATCATATCATATATCATATCATATTTATTGGCCACCCAACTCCAAAGTCTGGAGTTGGGTGGCCAATAAATATAAATAAATATACCCAATTCCAGACTCTGAGCGGTATACAAAACTAGAAAAAACATAAAAACAGCTAAAACATAAAATCAGACAACAGCCAGACTAAAATAATCTGATAAACAACAACATCAACAAAACAAAACAGGAACTTTAAACAAATCATAAATGTTAACCCCAGGCCTGGGACCAAAACCAAGTTTTCAAAGCTTTCCTGAACCCTAGGAGAGAGAGCACCATCCTTATATCTTTGCAGGGTATCATGATATTTCACTCATCTAATATTTATTTTTTAAGTCTGGAAGATATTGCCTCAGCTCAGTGGACTGAATTATGTGACATATAGTCCTGTGATGTGTAGGTCGATATAACATTTAAAAGAAATTTTTCCCAGAAACCTGGCTTTTTAAAAAACAAGAAAGCAGATGTACCTTTTACCTCTCAGTTCAGGTTCAATTACAAGTTGAAATTCTCATTTCTCTCAATTCAGTTCATGATAATATTTTAAAGAGTAACTTTTCTAAATATTCAGAAGCTATTTTGAAACAAAAACATAGTAATCCACCTTATTCTTCTTTTTAAATAAAGAAGTATTCATACTACAACTTGTAGACCCAGGCATTGTATTCAGTACTGTCTAATATTACAGAAATTGTTGGATGTACAAATTCACTCTCCTCCTGCAGCCTGTCAAATTTGTCCAGAAAAGTTGAAGAACCCTTGGGGGGAAGCTTAGGGAAACACACAGGGAATTCAGAAGGAAGAAAGCAAAGGGCCATCCCACTGGGGAATGAACGTTTCTTTGCATGATATTAGTGCTTAACCAGAATTTCATTATCCTATGTTGTTTGAGTGATCTCTATAATGCTAAATAGTACCATTGGCATATACCTTCCAATGAGCTTCTGGCAGGAATTCCTTGCACTCACAGTTGTACAATCAATGCCTCCATATAAAATAGCCAGGTCCTGAATGACATCTGTGCCTGGCTGGAAAAGGACTTTCATTGCACAATTTATCACTGACAGTGCATTTCTTCTACGATCTGCCTGTCGGAAGGCTGACACAAACTCATTCTGGCAGAAGGAAGAAAGAGAAATCTGATTATTTCCCTACATCTGTGCTGGCATCCTTTAGTTCACATGTGAAAACTAAAACTATTCTAAAAACATATGCCTATGAGAGAAACAGTAAGAGCCAAGCAACACATGGCATTATCCATGCTTTTAAAGAAGAAATTGTCACCAAGAGATTGAACCAAACTACTAATATTACAGTCCTATGAGTAATGTTTGTTTAATCCTCCCCAGAATTTTTACTCCATCTAAACCTTGTACAGTCTCAACTTCTACTCTGAATAATGGGAGGAGCAGTTTTCTGAAACTTTTGGGTCATGTATGCTAGTATAGATGAAAGAGAAGAGAGAAAAGTCTCATTGTGGGCTAGACAAAGTATAACATGATGCAAAACATTCGTTCCCAACACTGCATGCTCAGCTTTCCACAGGCTGCATGATCAGAGAATGGAGAAAAATGCACAGACTTACTTCCCCTGAGAATGGAATAAAAACAGAGACAATGACTTCATTTTCTGAAAGGTCTGCTTTTGGTATTCGTTCAAGGAATTCATCATTTAGTGGAATCTCCCGTGTTCCATCTGATGGAGGAAATAACACTTTTTAGAGAAGGTGCTCTGTCAGACAGAGGCCTTACCTACCACAAGAAAGAAAAAAATACTGATATACCCAAGAGAAACATTTATTGGAAGACTGCTGGCAATGAATTACAGGTGGTCCTTGCTTAACAATGCAATAAGGACCAGAAAATTTGTTGTTAAGCGGGGTGGTTGTTAAGTGAGTTGTGCCCAATTTTATGACCTTTTCTGCAGTAGTCATTAAGCAAATCACTGTGACCATTAAGCAAATCATGTGGTTGTTAAGTGAATCATGCAGTTCCCCATTGATTTTGCTTGCCAGAAGCTGGCTGGGAAGGTTGCAAATGGCAATCACGTGACCCTGGGACACTGCAACCATTGTAAGTGCAAGCTGGTTGCCAAGCACCCGGATCACGATCACGTGACTGTGGGGATTGCAGTGACGGTTGTAAGTGTGAGGACTGGTTGTAAGTCCCTTTGTTCAGCACCATTGTAACTTCAAACAGTCACTATACAAATGGTTGTTAAGTGAGGACTACCTGTATTCTAGTCTTTCCAGATTTGTAGGCTTTGATCTCTGATTCCCACTGGCACTGTACCCAGAGTTCTCTAAGGTCCAACCTACTGTATATGCCTGCAGGAATGGAGATTCTTTGGGCAAAATTTATTAGTTAACCATCTGTTCTGCATTTTTGTCATTGTCCTACTTTCTGTCCTACTAATGAAGAGAATGTTACATCAATTGATGACATAAAGGGAAGATTTCAAGGTTTTAAGAGTAAAATACATTTCTTAAGAGCAAAGTCTCCCCTCCCCTCCCCTCCCCTCTCCTGTTTAGAAATTGCTGCTGTTTGCAGCATCTGAGAAGGACTGAGCCCTGCTTTAATTTATTTCTAGTATTTAAAATATGAGATTTTACTAGTAACACTCATGTAATTGTAACATTTTCTTGTAATGTAAGAATACACCAGCCTTCCCATATATTGGGTGCCCTCTACTTGCACTGGGACTAGATCTTCAGAATTCACAGCTAGTATTGCTGTTGGCTTAGCACAAGTGGGATGCACAAGATTAGGCAGTCTAGTTCACATGCTGCATAAATATAAAATCTCAGGAGGCTTTGTACTTACCTACTGATGCCAGATAGAGAATAGCTTTCCCAGCTGCCAGGACAGGGTTCAAATCCCAAGTTGATCCTCTGCTTATAATGTGTCCTCCTAAAGACTAAGGAATAAGGTTTATTTGCTTCTTGTCCACATCTCTATACAGATTTGAAACACAATGATCAGAAAGTAGAGGTCCTTTTTGTTCATAGTGTATCAAGTTAGTGAAATACCCTTGTTCAATAATAACAACAGTTTTCAAATGTTGGCAGTGAAGTCTTGTACATCTGTATTCAGAAGCAAACCCACTGAATTCAGAGGAATCTGATAATGTAAATGTGTCCTGAATTATAGCTGAAAATTATTGCAACCAACATCTTGTTGTGAAACGTATTCAATAAAAACCAACTCATCTCTTCAGTCTAGATTATTTTTTATTCAGGTTGTAACTTTTTCCACTATTTTTATTTAAGTAAATGCTTTATGACATTCTCTTGTATATAGATATCTGTAGGGGGAAGCTGCTGTGGGGGAGTAATGAAATCTGTGCCATAATGGAGTTTCCACCCCTAACATATTTCCAGGCAACATTGCAATGCAAGTACGAAAGGGCAGAGATTGTATTGTGATGTCACAATGCACATTTTGTCATTTGAGGTTAGGAATAATTACACTAGTCTTGTATCTAGTGAATACTGGATTGGCTTGCATAGCTTGGTGTCAATGACTCACTCAAGAGTTCCCCTTTAACTCTTAAAAAAAGAGACTTGTAAAAAAATTTACCATTAGAATCTCATCTACTAGGTTGGGATTTCTTGGTTGATGCCAATAGGTAGACTTGTAAACCTCTGAGTTAGATACCAGAACAACTTCTGCATTGAATCTGGGGATAGATGCTTTATTGCTAGGGGATTTTCCTCCATAGGTTGTGGAAGGAAAATATTAGATATATATTCTTCCTCTCACAATTTGCCTGTCACTCTTTGACTGTTGAATCCTGCTCTTGTATTCTCTGAAGATAATGATAGGCTCTAGAATAGCTTGTAGAGACATGTGGAGCTAATGAGATGAAGTAATTTGCACTTTGGGAAAGAAAATCATGTAGAAAACATACAGCCAGACTCCTGATCTGTTCTCCAGCCAGAGTTCTCAGTTGCTTCAAGAGGGTACGGTAAATCTTGGTTTTCTCCATTGGAAGCTCTGAGACGATATTTAATAGGAAGTCTCTCAACTGGGCAAAGCGGGTTGCTGCTCCTATCAGTATGCCTGAAACCAAAGAATTTTCAGAGAACTTGGTTACTGGGAAGATTAGAAACAATAACAGTGCAGTTCTATACAAAGAAGTAAGGCCAACTAAACTCAATGGTGCCTATTCTCAGATAGACAGACAGACAGACATGATTGCAGTCTCAGCTAGCAGCCACATTCATGATGTGGTGTGCTGCCATTACAATGTTGGAATAACAATAAAACCTAATCTGCTAAAGAATGTATATGAGAGAAAATGATGTTTATGTGGGCATGCAACTACTATAATACAATGGCTACAATCTAATCACAGTCAGTTATGGTTAAACATGATTAAGAAAACCTGCTAATATCTTCCTCCTTGGAGTCCATGATCTCATTGTTTGATGCATCCATAGCATCCTTATTATTTTCGTCTATTCCTCAGTGCAGTTTATGGCTGACTGAAGACCCAAACATTGATCTGCTATTGTTGCCATAGTGGTTTCTTTGCTACATCTGAGTGTGGTTGTTTAATTCATTTTATACTTAATTGATGCTCTTTATTATTTTAAAACAGAGCTGTAGTAAAATTACATATTGAAATAAAGCTAGTGTCATGACCCTAGAGTGGAAACAGATAACGGAAACCAGACAACTGTCTTTTTTAGAGTATAAATGGAATTGTGTGAAAGGAGAAAGTACACAGGTACAATAAATGCTATTATTTACAGAACATGTTGGTGGTCTCTAACAGGATAGAATCTTATAGTGTGACAGAACCACAGGGAGAACATAGTAAGGTTGCCCTCAATCTCTTATCAAAAACATTCAGGGGTAAGAGTCATGTTGTGATTACAATATTTTTTTTATCTTTCTTATGCAGATAGATAGCCTTCCAAAAGCTCATGAGAAGGCTGCGCGCCATTTGGAGAAGTGTGCATGCAACTTGGAGAAGGGTGTGCATAGCCTTGGGAAGAAGGCCTGGTGCAGCCAGCAACTGCCTTGCATAGGGCCAGGCCAGGCGTGCTTCGTCAGCGGCGGAAGGAAGAAGACAGCGAAGGTCAGCAGGGGCAGCAGGGCCGGTGGAGTGCAGGGTGGTGGGGTGGCTGGGGCAGCATCGGGGTTGAAGTAGAGGCCTGGGGGTGGTAGTGGCTGGCTGAGACTGCTGAAGGCCCCAGGCCTCTACTTCAGCCCCAGAGCTGACAGTGCCACCACCACTGCCGAGGAGTACTACTGTGTAGGGCAGCCAAAAGGGCAGAGATGGGAGGGAGATGGGCAGGTTGGAGGAGTTGAAGCGCCCTGTGGTCATAAGTGCGGGCGGGCTGCCAAGCATCTGAATTTTGATCAAGTGACTGCAGGGGTGCTGCAACAACCATAACTTTGGAGACCAGGAATAAGTACCATTCATTCTACACTGCCGTAACTTTGAATGGTTGCTGAAGGAATGGTCATTAAGTGAGGACTACCTGTACATTCTGAACCTTGCTTTTTTCAGAACCCTTTGACAGTTCTTTGGCAAGGAGCTCACTGATCATTGTTTGTGCATGCCAATACAGCTAGTCATCCTTTAACAGTGATGAAAAAGTAACTTTACAATCAATCCTCGCATTTACGACCTTTGCAGGTCTGTAAAGGAAAGGAAAGCTGAAGTAAGATCATAAGCATAGTGGTGGTTTCACTTCACTTAATGACTGAGTTGCCACTCCCAACTATGGTCACTAAATGAGGACTACCTGTAAAAAGTATACTTTGTTGCATCTATCTCCATTCGTTTTGGTCCCTTGTTTAAAGTGGGCATTTGTCGCACAACAAGGACGTACCATTGTTTCCAGTGTTGATCACATGTAGCTCTGGAACCTTTATAGGATGGAGGAAAAGGGGATAATAAACTTCCAGAAGTTTCCTATCGAGTCCTAATGGGGAGAAAATTAGAATCAGATGGCGGAAAGAAAAGGCAAAACCAAAAGTTCGGCAGCAGAAACGGCCTATGCAAGTATTTGCTGTGCAAAGCAGCTGCCAAATTAACCTGGAATGAGTTCTGGAGACAACCAGAAGTAACGTATATGGGCATATATTTTTCTGAGTGAGAAGTAGTGAGTATGCAAGGACATGGTAAGCCTGTAACCATTCCCGCTATTCTTTCATACTGCTGGTCTTGAAAACATGACTGCCACCAACATGCCTACTTCTATTCTCAGAGTGCTAGAGGAGGTGGCTGGAGGAGGACTATGTAACTTATGTGAAACCATGAGACAGTTTGCTTTAATGTTAATTTACCTTCTGGCGAAGTAGGGGAACCACATTTTTAATTGACCCCTTCCAATAAAAAGGGGCAGAAAAACTCACGTTTCTATAGTAGAAAAAAGGAAAAAGCACAACTGCTGGAAACTTATCTCAGCATGCCCATTTTCTATGTCAGAGAGATTGGGGATGGTTGGTTTTATAAACAAAGCATCCTCAAGTTACTTTCCATCCTTGCTCCCTATAGTGGTAACACTCCTTCTGTTACTCCATTCTCCTGCTTGGATAAATCTATTCCTGGTAAATTCTCTTCAGGAAAGGTAGCCTGTGATGTTCAATGCATTGGCAACTTCTATTTTCTATTACTACAATGGTATATCTGTATCTGTACCGTCTACATACAGTATATATGTACAAGAAGGACAAGTGCCCAGCCAGCAGCTTCTTTTCAGTTTCCTTTACACTTCTTACATCATGTCACCTTCCCTCATGGCTGACCACGTGACATGTAGGGCTCAGTCTACTTACCTACACTTGTATTTCCTATGACAAGAGGTGCTTGTGGGTTGGTGGCTTTCAATTGGAGAAGTTCTTCTAGAGATGCAGGAGAAATCCATGTTGTCCTTTTTCCACTGAAAACCAGAGTTTTTCCTCTGTTCTCTTCAGCCATTCTCTGTGAGGAAAAGCAACACTGACGGAGACTGTACATACTCTTGGTGCCACTCAATTAGAGTTCTTATTACTCAGGACAGAATCTCCTCCAGAGCACCTACTGCTTTTGCGGTTCTTCTGCAGCTAAGTTTCCAAATGGGTTGCTGCATGGTGGGCATGGATTAATGGACACAGCAGTATCTACTGTATGTATAACTCAGACTAGTAGCACTCATCCATGTTCACGGTTCTTACTGCAGGAAAAATAGGTGGCATCAGAAAAGCCACATTTCTTTTGCATGAATACCGGAATCACATGCCATAAACTACCTGTGCAATTATTGTTACAGGACAAGTGGCAAGTTGTTTGGGAGTTTCACGTTTGCTTTAAAAAAGGGAGATAAATAACTATCTGTGCAATCCTGGATATTTGTTACTTTGCACTGACAGTTCGGTCACCACCAGAGCCCAACGAGTTTTTAGTTTCAGTTTGATTTCCATCTAAACTGCAGCCGTCGGTTATGTTTTCTTTTAAAAGGCTGATGAAATCCATGTGTACTTCTGCAGCTGGGACAGAGGTTTAAAAATAAAAATTGGTCATTTTCAATGTGCAGTTTTGTGGCTGCTCAATGACAAATATTCCCCACATTTTTTTAAAGAAAAAAGTCAACATTGAATGTCCCATCTGCTAACTCCTGTCCCGCTCACAGTTAAAGGGGGAAAAAATGGGATAAATACTGCATTAAAAGTTCTACAGACTTAAAATCACTTTCAACAACTAGATGTACAATGTTACTAGTTATCAGTGATTGAAAAAATATAATTTGGAAACATGGGGAAAGTAGTTGCCAAAAAAGATGCCATAAAACCAGAAAAGGAAAGCACTGAACCGAGAAGAGCAATTATAATCAGCAGAATGGGCTGGAATCAGAAAAATTTGCTGCTGTAACATGGAGCTCCACCTACAGCATCCCCAGATCAATGGGATACAATACAGAAAATCTTGTAAAAGATTATAAGAACTTTACAAGCCTGGATAAAAGACTGATCTCCTACCATTAATTCAGGAGGAAATATATAATCCTGGGTTGGATCCCTGGGATGGAATTCTTCGGGCTTACATAGGCCTGAATGCATCTAAAAGAAAATTATTATATTATATATATAGAGAGAGAGAGATTAAAAGTGGATATGTAATTTACAAAAGTAGTCATTGGCTGGGGTGATGGGATTCCCCAGACAAGCTAAGCTGCTCTCGATGACTCACTTATACACCACTGTCCAATTCAGATCATTATTTGAATTTAGATGAATGCACAGGTCACTTGCATGCATGGTCTACCTCACTGATCATTTTGCCAGAAGCTGTGATGAAAAAGTAACTTTACAACCAATCCTCACATTTATGACCTTTGCAGGTCTGTAAAGCAAAGGAAAGCTGAAGTAAGATCATAAGCACAGTCGCGGTTTCACTTAGCTACCACTCTGCTTAATGACCAAGTTGCCAGTCCCAATTGTGATTGCTAAATGACGACTACCTGTAATTATGAATATCAGATAGCATTTTTTAAAAAAAAGTATGTATGTATTATGATATTTTTTTAAAAGAAAAATTGGGGGAGATTCTAAATCACCTTCCTCAACTGGATGCCTTCCAGGAGTATTGACTTTCAACTCCTTTAATTATTTAGCCATCTTGATCTTGAGTGGTTCAGATGAGGGAAGGTTCTCTAGGTAACCATCTAATGTTGATCACTTTGAGTATTGTTTCTATAGAAAAGCAGCATACAAAATTAAGATAACTAGTGAATGTAACTAATCATTCCAAGCAACCATAGTTGTTAATTAACCAGTACCATTAGGGTGGCTGAGGATAAATAATGTAGGCCCAGCTCAATCCTAACATGTGATAGATGCACTTTTCAGTAAGCTGATGGGGAGATGCAATAAACCTGCAAGAAGATAGGTGTGAGTATGTTGTTGCTGCGTACTGTATTGAAGTTAGTTGGGATTGGCTGTAAGCACTCTACTACTCAGATTTTATAATGATGGCCCAAGAGAGGATCTGGGCTGATTTAGTGTCCAGTGGCTATGCACACCTGATCCAGCTTGCCACAGATCCAGTGCAGGTTACTTCACTAGAAACATGCGCAATGCTGGCTTGAATTTCTAGCTCCGATAAGCACATGACTCTTTTCTATTAGAGGGATTTATTTGATATGGAGGCAACCAGCCTGTTCTTTGTCATACAAATGTGCTCCTCACAAACTCATGTTATGCAGAGTCACCTGTTGAATGGAAGCTAGCAATAAATGCATCCTGAGTCAGACTTTACATAATTTCTGTAAGAGTTACTGCATAACACAGGAGTGAAACAGCTATGGAAGAGGTGGAAATGAGGCTCAAGTGGAAGTAGCTTATTGTCTGAGGCCACAGGGGAGGGTGGCCGTGAAGGCAATGAGAGGTCTTTTCGGTGTTCCTTAGATCAGCATTGTTAGGTAACCAAAAATCATGGTGATAGAATCCTATACCAGTAATGCTAGAGTTCTTTAATTATGAGTAGAAAAAGTTCTCTGCCAACTTTTCTAAAGGAACTGAAAAAACAAGAACAGATTTTCTCTTTAATCCCTTCAAAGGATATTAATCCTTTTTAAAAACAAGAAACAGCTAAAGCTGTTCACAGACTTGGAATCCTGTTGGCCATGCTTGATTTTCTCATTCCAGATCAGCTATCAGAATCAACAAACACCTGGTTTTTTTATACAGGTTTTAAGGAAAGAATTTCCTCTGCAGTATTATTACAGGGTGTGGTGAACATTTTTAAATTTCTGTGGAAAAATACCCAGGACAGTTTAATTAAAACTTTGTTACATTTGAGTCCTGTCAAAAAGCTAATCAACAAGTTATGCATACTACAACGCTATCCTTGTCAGAACTTGTCTCAGTACAAAACAGCTTTGGAAGGCAAAATGTTTAGACAATCCCAGAAATTCTTTCACTGAACTACTGTTGTTGTTGTTCAGTCGTTAAGTCGTGTCCGACTCTTCGTGACCCCATGAACCATATTGCGCCAGGCCTTCCTATCTTTCGCTGCCTCCCTGAGTTTGCTCAATTTCATGCTCATTGCTTCAGTGATGCTATCTAGCCATCTCATCCTCTGCCGTCCTCTTCTCCTTTTGCCTTCCATCTTTCCCAGCATCAGGGTCTTTTCCAAAGAGTCCTCTCTTCGCATTAGGTGACCAAAGTATCTGAGCTTGAGCTTCATTATCAATCCTTCCAAGGAGCAATCAGAGTTGATTTCCTTTAAGATTGACTGGTTTGACCTCCTAGCAGTCCAGGGGACTCTTAAGAGTCTTCTCCAGCACCACAGTTCAAAGGCATCAATTCTTCGGCGTTCAGCCTTCTTTATGGTCCAGCTCTCACAGCCATACATTACTACTGGAAAAACCATAGCTTTGATTATGCGGATCTTTGTCGGCAAGGTGACGTCTCTGCTTTTTAATATGCTATCTAGGTTTGCCATAGCTTTCCTCCCAAGGAGCAAGCGTCTTTTAATTTCATGGCTGCAGTCTCCGTCTGCAGTGATCTTGGAGCCCAAATAAATGAAGTCTGTTACTGCTTCCATTTCTACCCCTTCTATTTGCCAGGGATTGATGGGTCCAGATGCCATGATCTTAGTTTTTTTAATGTTGAGTTTCAAGCCAGCTTTCGCACTCTCCTCTTTCACCCTCATCAAGAGGCTCTTTAGTTCTTCTTCACTTTCTGCCATTAGGGTGGTATCGTCTGCATATCTGAGGTTATTGATGTTTCTCCCTGCAATCTTAATTCCGGCTTGTGATTCTTCCAGCCTGGCATTTCTCATGATGTACTCTGCATATAGGTTAAATAAGCAGGGTGACAGTATACAGCCTTGTCGTACTCCTTTCCCTATTTTGAACCAATCGGTTGTTCCATGACCGGTTCTAACTGTTGCTTCTTGGCCCGCATACAGATTTCTCAGGAGACAGGTAAGGTGGTCTGGTATCCCCATCTCTTTAAGAATTTGCCACAGTTTGTTGTGATCTACACAATCAAAGGCTTTTGCATAGTCAATGAAGCAGAAGTAGATGCTTTTTTGGAACTCTCGTGCTTTCTCCATGATCCAACGAATGTTGGCAATTTGATCTCTAGTTCCTCTGCCTCTTCGAAACCCAGCTTGTACATCCGGTAGTTCTCGGTTCACGTACTGCTGAAGCCTAGCTTGTAGGATTTTGAGCATAACCTTGCTAGCATGTGAAATGAGTGCAATTGTGCAATAGTTTGAGCATTCTCTGGCATTGCCTTTCTTTGGGATTGGAACGTAAACTGACCTTTTCCAATCCCGTGGCCACTGTTGCGTTTTCCAAACTTGCTGGCATATTGAGTGCAGCACTTTAACAGCATCGTCTTTTAATATTTTAAATAACTCAGCTGGAATACTGTCATCTCCACTAGCTTTGTTGTTAGCAATGCTTCCTAAGGCCCACTTGACTTCACTCTCTAGGATGTCTGGCTCAGGGTCAGTGACCACACCAGCATGGACATCAGGGACATTAAGATCTTTCTTGTATAGTTCTTCTATGTATTCTTGCCACCTCTTCTTAATCTCTTCTGCTTCTGTTAGGTCCCTGCCTTTTTTGTCCTTTATCATGCCCATCTTTGCACTAAACGTTCCTTTGATATCTCCAATTTTCTTGAAGAGATCTCTACTCTTCCCCATTCTATTGTTTTCTTCCATTTCTTTGCATTGTTCATTTAAGAAGGCCTTCTTATCTCTCCTTGCTATTCTCTGGAAATCTGCATTCAGTTGCTTATATCTTTCCCTTTCACCCTTGCTTTTCGCATTCCTTCTTTGTAAAGCCTCATCAGACAGCCATTTTGCTTTCTTGCATTTCTTTTTCTTTGGGATGGTTTTAGTTGCTGCCTCTTGTACAATGTTACAGACCTCCGTCCATAGTTCTTCAGGCACTCTGTCTACCAAATCTAATCCTCTAAATCTATTCATCACCTTCACTGTGTACTCACATGGAATATGATCTAAGTCATACCTGAGTGGTCTAGTGGTTTTCCCTACATTCTTCAATTTAAGCCTAAATTTTGCAGTAAGAAGCTCATGATCTGAGCCACAGTCAGCTCCTGGTCTTGTTTTTGCCGTCTGTATAAAGCTTCTCCATCTTTGGCTGCAAAGTATGTAATCGATCTGGTTTCGGTATTGACCATCTGGTGATGTCCATGTGTAGAGTTGTCTCATGTGTTGTTGGAAAAGAGTGTTTGCTATGACTAGCTTGTTCTCTTGACAGAACTCTATTAGCCTTTGCCCTGCTTCATTTTGTACTCCAAGGCCAAACTTGCCTGTTATTCCGATTACTCCTTGACTTCCTACTTTAGCATTCCAATCCCCTATGATGAAAAGGACATCTTTTTTTGGTGCTAGTTCTAGAAGGTGTTGTAGGTCTTCATAGAACCGGTCAACTTCAGCTTCTTAGGCATCAGTGGTTGGGGCATAGACTTGGATTACCGTGATGTTGAATGGTTTTCCTTGGATACGCACTGAGATCATTCTGTCGTTTTTGAGGTTGTACCCCATTACTGCCTTTCCCACTCTCTTATTGACTATGAGTGCAACTCCATTTCTTCTAAGGGTTTCTTGCCCACAGTAGTAGATATAGTGGTCACCTGAATTAAATTCACCCATTCCCGTCCATTTCAATTCGCTGATTCCCAAGATGTCGACGTTCAATCTTGTCATCTCATGTTTGACCACATCCAGCTTGCCTTGGTTCATGGATCTTACATTCCACTTACCTATACAATATTGTTCTTTACAGCATCGGACCTTCTTTTCGCTTCCAGATACATCCACAGCTGAACGTCCTTTCGGCTTTGGCCCAGCCGCTTCACTCTTTCTGGAGCTACTTGGAATTGCCCTCCGCTCTTCCCCAGTAGCATATTGGACACCTTCCAACCTGAGGGGGTCATCTTCCAGCGTCATATCTTTTAGCCTTTTAACATTGTCCATGGGGTTTTCTGGGCAAGGATACTGGAGTGGGTTGCCATTTCCTTCTCCAGTGGACCACATTTTGTCAGAACTCTCTGTTGTTGTTGTTGTTGTTGTTGTTATTATAGTATTAGATTTAATTTGAAGTTAAATTATATTACTTCTACATTTAGAGTAGAAAAGAGCTATTCCAAATTTTGAAATAATAATGCATGATTGGATACTGAAGGTATATCAGCTCTTGATTCTAAGACTGCGATCTTATGCCTATTTATGTGAAAATAAGTTTCACTGAATACTTCTGATTCAACAGGGAAAGGATTTACATACTGCTGGATCAAAGACTGGCAATTTCTAATCATTTCTCACATCAACTATAGGTAGGGTTATGAGATCTGGACTACAAACATCCAGATGACCAATAAATGGCAATAAATAAATACAAAAAACTTAACTTGTGGACATTTGGATATTTTCAACCTAAATCTGGTAGCCCTACTATAGGTTCTCCAGACTTTCATACAGTGCGGTAGAGGGTATTTACATTTCTGCTTAGTAATTTGGGGGTTATTCCATATAGGAACACTGTTGGGGCTCTTAACTCTGTTAGGTTCACTAGATATTCAATAATTATGTGATTCAATCAAAAGACAAGAGATATCAGGAGAATAAAAACATGAGATCAAAGGAGTCACAGATGGGCAAGTGACCAAGTGTACATCTTCAAGTTATGACCCAATCCCTGTGATTGACATACTTATGTCAGATACTAGGATGCAAGTACAAAAGAACAGGGTTTGCATTGTGATGTCAATGTGGGCTTGTAATTTTTGGTCATCATAGCTAACTAGCTATGAATGTCTATGGGTAAGTTAATATAATATAGGTAGTCCTCGTTTAGCGACCACAAGTGGGACCAGCAACTCAGTCATTAAGTGAAGTGGTTGCTAAGTGAAACCACTACTATGCTTACGATCTTACTTCAGCTTTCTTTTGCTTTACAAAAGAGGTCAAAAGACCTTGTGAAGGTCATAAATGCAAGGATTGGTTGCAAAGTTACTTTTTCATCACCACTGTAACTGCAAGCTGTCGCTAAAAGAGGCAGTTGCTAAACAAGGACTACCTGTATTATACAACAGTAATCTAATTAGACCTTAGAAGGAAGATTAACTTGATGATTCTCTGATATGGATTGATCCAAACCTGAACAGGAAAGGGCATATTTTCTACTCCAAATAATCTCTTTTGCAAAGAAAGAGATTCCCCAGATCTAATTACAGGAAAGACACAGGTTTTAGATGATTTTTTGGAAGAAGAAGAAGATTTAACTCAACTGTCTGCCACTCTCCCCCCAGAGGAACAACTGATCTTAAGGAAGCTTGAAACAGTTACATCTACTGTATGCTGCAGTCAGCCACCACTGCAACTCTTAGCACCTTACTTCCTTCTAGTTGCTCCTCTGTGGAAATGCTGCTAGGTCCAGCCTCTGAGAGCCCCAAATCCCCAACAAATAAAAAAAGGTGTGCCAGTCCAAAGCAAAACTGTACAAAAGAAAAGGACATCCAACGGGTCAATGCAGCACAATCTTCACATAATTATTTGGAAGATGTGTCTGTAGCTGATGACCTAATATTGCTGGCTCCTGAGTATCAGTCTGAGCAATCTCCAGAAATGCTTCCACCAGCTGATCCCAGCATTATCCACAACTCTGATCTTACTTCTCAAGGAGATATTCCATCCTCACCTTGCCACTCACCATTGCAAGCCAATATTACCCATAGGAGCCCTGATTTGGGACAGCTCTCTGCTATCAGCTCTCAATCTGACCTTACTTGTTCTTAGGCTCAGCAATTAGAAAATGAGGAGGATGGTCTGAGTCTACTGTCATTAGCAGTAGCTACTGGGCTCACAGATACAGAGTCATCAGTAACAGATCAGAGTTTGACAAATAATGACTTCTATGATGAAGAAGATCAACAATCACAACCTAGAGAAAGGAAAGCTGAATTTTATAACAACTGTGTATACAGAGGAAGTATTGACAACGTTGTTCCAGCCCCAGAAACAAACTGTCAGAATTGTTATCCTTTATCCAATCATCCCATTCAGAACATTTTGTCTCTGAGAGAACCTGGAGTGTAGCTGGCTGTAAAGAGTCTGTTGACAGTGATTTGGTGAGATTCCTTTCTGGATTTGAGATAATAGCCTTACAAGAAATCTGGTTAGCAGGAGAGGATGTACCAGTACAACTCCCTGGTTTTCAATGCTGGTATACCCCTGCCCAAAAATTAAAGAATAAAGGGTGAGCCTCTGGAGGCTTATGCATTCTTATTAAGGAAGAATTGCAATGGCAGGGTGAGAAATTATATAATGGGGATAAACTCCCTCATATACTGGCCGTGAAATTCAGATACAAAGACTTTGAGCTTATACTGGTAAATGTTTATATTCCCCCAAATACATCTTCTTATTATAACTCTGATTACTGGATGTGTTTAGAAATAATATTGGAAGAAATAATTACATTGCATACTCAAGCCATAGTCATATTACTTGGTGATTTTAATGCTAAATTAGGCCAATCTCTTCATGATTTTGCTTGATATAGTGGACTTCCAAATGAATTTTTTGATAATCACCCACAGTGGTTTTCAAGAGATAACAAAAGAAATACTGCTGGTTTATTCTTGGTATCATTGATTTTTAAATGTAATCTTCAAATTTTGGGAGGTAAGGATAATAATTACGTATATCCACACACCTTTCATTCAGCCCAGTCAAGCAGTGCGCTAGATCTTATTTGTGTATCAAGAGGTAGATACACAAATTTATGTCTATCCAAGAGGAGAAAGTGATCATCAGCCAGTGAGTGTGAAAATCTCAGCTCATTCAGATTTAAGATCATATAACATGGCTGATAGGTGGGTTACTATTAACTCAGAGGTGAGTCAAAATAAAAGGTTAATATGGTCCAAAGTAGATACTAAGGCAATATTGAATAGCCTCAAATCAGAGAATGCTGTCAGTTGGGCCTTAATAATCCAGTCACCCATGGCTGACTGGCAGTCAGTCTCCAATGCATTCACCAATTTGTGCCATATGTTAAAGAAACACCTAATAACTAAACCCTCGTCCAAAAGTTTCCCTATAGGTAGGTCTCTTTGGTTTGACAATGAATGCCATTTAATGAAAAAGAAACTAAAGGCAGCTATGAGACTTGCACAAAGGAATGTCTCTGTACATACAGTATACAAGCTAAGATGCTGTCTCTAAGAAGCAAATATAAGAAACTCATTAAATCAAAGAAAAAAAGCTATGCTGCCTCAATTTGGTCCGGACTTGAGCTGTCAGCAAAAAGTCATAACTTGGCTATACTTTGGCATTCTGTAGCCAGAATCCTGAAAGAACGGAGATTTGCATTCGATATTCCAATCTCTGATGAGGAATGGGAAAACTACTATCATGATCTGTTTGCTCTATCAGAACCTGTTGAGAAACAGTTTCCAAGTAGTGATTCATCACTTACTAAAGCCTCACCTTTTTAGTCACCAGTATCAGAAAACGAGATTAAATCTATCATAAAAGGCTTGAAGAGCAATAAAGCCCCCCAGGAGGACTTTCTACCAGCTGAGCTATTAAAAAAAATATCCCAACTGGTGGGCCCCTCTATTGGCAGGTTTATTTACACATATACGGTAAATAATACCTGCCATATTCCAGCTGGGTGGAAGTTGACAACAGTAGTTCCCATATACAAAGAAGGGAATAAAAAAGACCCTAGCAATTACAGGGCCATTAGCCTAATAGATATTGTGGCTAAAATATATGCTAAGTTCCTTCTGAGTAGAGTTGATGAAGTAGAGTGTACTGATGATACCCAGGTATAAATCTCCACCCTGGCTTGGGGGTCCAGCTGGACTCACAGCTCCTGCTTGAGGAGCATGTGGCAGCCATGGCTAGAGGGGCCTTTTCATGGATTCATTGCAGCCATTCCTGAACCAGAAGGCCTCCCTCACAGTAACTCAAGCTTTGGTCACTTCCAGCTGGATTACAGGAATACTCTCTACATGGGGCTGTCCTTGAAGACCATTCGGAAATTAATTGTTCCAAAATGTGGCGGCATGTGCAGTTTTGGGTGCTCCACAGTTTGCCCATATTACACCATTTGTAGAGAATAAGGAAGATGACCTTGACAGAGATATGCAAGATCTGTTACCAAAGGGATGAGGGGTGAAACATATCTTAAGTTCACAACAGACAGAAAATATGCGGAAGAGAATCAGACAGAGACCACCCTAGTTCACCTGAGTATATAAAGGGGGAAGAGGTGTAGTACAATCTGACTTGCAAAATTCTGTTATTATAGCTACTGTCAATAAAAGTAGTTTTAGCCATCCTGTGAAGTTGATTTCCTGGTCTGGTGGGACTGGCATGGCTATTGCATGAACTACGCTGGCTTCTGGTTTTTTTCTGGTGCAATTCAAAGTGCTAGTTTTCACCTTTAAAGCCCTGAATGGTATGGGGCCAGGTTATTTTCAGGATCATCTCTCCCTGAGGGTATCTGCCAATTCCACCAGGTTGGATGGGGTATGTGCACTCCAAGTCCCTTCCCTTAAAAGTTGTCATCTAGTGGAACCATGGAAGGGCCCCTTCTCCATAGTGGCCCCTGCCCTGTGAAATGCCCTTTCCCCTGAGATCCAGCAGACCCCTATCCTCCTAACCTTTCAGAAGACCTGGAATTGCTGGGTCTTCTTGTAAGTGTTCGGCAGAGTGAGGCTGGAGCTGAATAAAGTTGAATACTGGCGAGTGGAGAAGTGTTGCCTTTGGGGCACTGAGAGTTTTTGTTATGATTTTATGGCTTTTTGATGTTTTTATTATTGTTTTGTGAGGTACCCCAGGGTTATGGTACATAAGAATGGGTGGCCATATAAGTCAAATAAACAAACAAATAAATAAATAAGTTAAAAAGGAGGCTGTAACCAATGCATGCTTTGTTATATAAAGATTGCAAATGACATTCCTTTCATGCTGTGAGATTGCATGCAAGAAAAATAACAGAGGCAAAACTTTCCTTATTTATAACAATCTCTCCCAAAAATGGACTCAACAGCATGTGTTAGACTACAATTCCCATTATCTCCACTAAGTATGGTGAAACAGAATGATAATCCATAATTTGGAGGGTATCAGATGAAGGAGACCTCTTCATAAGATTGGGAAACTAGACATTCCTAGAAGATTTATATATGTTGCTCAAAATAAACCCTTTGGAACTTGCATCATGAGTTCATTCATGAAAGCACTGAAATTATAAATGCTGCAGCATACCTTTCCTCTTCTTAATGATGGGTCTTCTACATCATAAATCTCTTTCTTTTCACCATCTTCTTTCTCCATGCAACATTTTCCACTCCCTGCCAATGGGCAGCATTCCTAAGCAAAGAATTCATTCCATGATATTCTGGCATCATATGATAATACTGGAAATACTTTTTTATAGTTTTTAATGTTTAATAATAATAATAATAATGATAATGATAATAATAATAATAATAATGTTATTGTTTTAGGTATTTATTCACCGTTTTAGTTTTGTTGCATGCCACCCAGAGTCACTTGCTTTGTGAGATGGGCAGGTATATAAATTTGACAAACAAACAAACAAACAAGAAATCTAGAGGGAGCTACTCATTACTGTTCTGAATCATTTTATTGCTAGATATTTCTTTGTGCTCTGCTTCACCAATACTGTATAGCTTGGGGTATGTTATAAAGATTGTTTGGGTGATTTTTGGCCAGAGACCACCACTGATGCTATTGGGATCATAGGAAAATAAAAACTCTCAGATTATACTGAACTTCAAAGTTCAAAAATTCCAGATGATGGACTCTGTTTTCTTCACTGTAATGATACTGCTCTGCACTACCCTAATTAAGGAAGTCTCTAGCATTTGCATTGGCTGACTGACCTATTTTCTTTGTTCCACTCTTTCTGAAGTGGAGAAGCTCTATACAAGATGGAGTCAAATTACACTAGATCTCTTCTGGTGCTTTGTGGAACTATCCTTTACATGGGAATAGGCACAAACAAATAAGAGATCTTCCAGTGCCTTTTTAGGAATTCAAAACATATCAAGGTAAAATATGCAGGAATTGGATTATAACCAAAAGTATCCTTCCCAAAATCCAGCAGGACCGGCTTTCAAGTTGGAGCAACTTTTGTGTATGTTTATTTTTACAGAATATAGTGTTTGAATGTTGTTCTATTCAACATGGAAGCATATAAAAGATATGAACCAGATTTTCTACTTAGTTCTTTCCTTTGTAAAATCACTTTTTGCAAATAGAATAGTACCTGCACCTTCTCCCATTAATGAGCACTTTCAGCAAAATGAATACATTGATATAGCCATTTGTTTCCTTACCAAAGAAAAAGCACTAAAGCTGTCTATTATAGGTCTATATCCAGTGCAACGGCACAAATTACCTGGAAAAAATGATCAGACACAGAGATAAATTTATTTCAGAGATGAATATGCATTTCATGCCACCTTTTTCATGCATGTGCATCACTCAGGGAGGCTAACAACAATTATAATCAACACAAACTACACAATTTACAAAAGAAACAAATATGACAACCATTATATAATAAAACTACTTAATGAGAGAAACCCAAAGCAGCAGGAAATACCTTCAAATAAAATTTTATTTAGTGCGTAGAAAGAATGCAGCAGTTTTTCTTCCAAACAGTTCTCTGCAGGAATAGGAGAGATCTCCATGCCAGAAAAGCTTCCCCTCCAGTCTAACCTTTTCTCCCTTCAACAAACTTAATCTATAAATTAAAATTATTCTGCTGATAAAAAAAATATAATGTTAAAGGGTATGTGAAGAAGGCACCTTATCCATACCTTAATTAAAATTTGGTTACCTTATATGTTTTAATTTATTGTTAGTGTACATTTTGTGCCATTTGTATTTCAAAAATATTTCAAAATAGCTAAGGCCACCTGGAGCCAAGACCTGAGGAGGAGGCTCACTAATTGGTTATACCTTCTCTAGCCTATGTATCTAATACAGGTGGAGAGCAGACACATGCAGAGAAGACAAATATTAGAAGTATCCAGTAGCAGAGCCAAGTAAGAGCTGTTCAGGAGGCAAACACCTAGATACATAAAAATAGCTGATTCTTTTCGTGTGTGTCCAAACTGTTAATGAGCTTTTGGGAGAAAGCCAGCCTACCATCCAGAGATGCAATGATCTGCTCCATGCTGGGTTCAGGATGATTTCTCAGTAGAGAATACATAGACATCACCATCCCAGGAGTACAGAAGCCACACTGAGAGCCGTGACACTTCGCCAGCCTTTCCTGGAATCAAGATAATATCTAAATGGATGATCCACGGGAAAGCATTGTCTTGTACATATAATTATAACTATTTTTTTCATCTCCTGGACTTGAATTAACTGTTACTGCAATTGTGATTTGTTTATAAAATGTTATCTTTGTGATCTTATTATTCCAACTCTATATTTACTGGGTTTTTAAACAGATTTTTCTTCTGATTGCTACAAAAAGCAATTAAGGATCAACTTTTTTAAAAGAGAAAATGTTGTGTATGCAACATATGTCCAAATTAATGGCTACATAAATTGTCACAACATTGGGGAAGGTTTTTAGAAGGTTTAATACTAATTTTCGCATTTTTCTTTAGCATAGTGGACACTCTTTTGCTTGCTGGTTGTCCTGCTCTGTCTCCTCTGCTGCATGCACTGCATCAATCTGGAGCAAAAGCTGCATCGCAGGGGGGTGATGTCTATACAGATTTTCATCACATGCAGCATAACCTTTATGCTATATTTAGTTTCCACTGCCTTAAACAGTAGCCTGCAGTGCAGGAGTTAAGAAGAAATCTTCCCAATCGTTTTATCTCCATATCACAAAGCTGCTGGGTGCCTACATTTTGGATGCAGGGCCAGTAGCCAACTTGACAATCTGCCAAATATTTACTGTCAAAATAAATAAAAATGTTCCAGAAAATGGAGATCTCGCTCCCAAGGGCCTCACTGGAACTGGGGTCAGCCAACTGCAATGTTGTGTCAAAATACCACATAAAAGTCCAGTTGCAACCCTTTATAGAATCTGTCATAAATCCCGATCCCACATTGCAGGGGGTGATAGGGGGTTTCCTCCTTCTCTGGCATATGTGGGTCACTGCTATAGCAGCAACACATTCACCAGATACCCTGGCACATATATCAATGGAAGGGGAGGAAGGAAGAATCTGTGGTGCAACCACAACAACCAGATAAGGAGAAGAAAGAGAAAGAGATGTTTGGTGAGATGGGATAGCTGAGGAAGTTGGGAATGGAAAACTGTTAGGAGTTATTCTCCAACTCAGATGGTATGAACCAGGCCTGAGAAAAACCATAGGCTGAAATTCTCAATTCAGCTTTGAAACAAGCACTGTAAATAATCAAATCTTAATTGATATAACAATCGATCTATTACTCTTACCTGTATAGGATTAAGTTTGGTCTTTGTGGTTCCCACGCCTTCTACAGTGGTTATTGCAGCACCATGGACTGAGCACAATGGAAGTAGACAAGAGTTGGCTGGATAATGTCTTTGGGATGTAAAGGAGAATCTCCACATGCCTAACCATTAAGATAGTTTCAGATGATCTCCAGACTATCTAATGCAACAAATTGTCTGGGACCTCAGCGTTCCATAGCCCTCCAGAGAGAACCCACTGTTACTGGCTGGGTCAGTACCTTGGAGCAATGTTATTTTCTATGTCTTGGGACAAAGTTGATGCAAATTGATTTCCATTATAGATAGAATAGAATTTAAAAATAATTCCTGTAAGTTAAATACGAATAAAAAGCTGTGAGGAACAGCACCTGGTCAGTCTGGGATCCAAATATTAATTGTTGACCGTCCCCTGAAGGCCCTGTTTTCTTTTCTTACCGCCTATTACTCTGAAACCAGACTTGGACTGGACACCAACAAGAAGCATTAGAATAGAGGATAAAGTACTAAATAGGATTGGATTAAAGGATGCATTCCATCAATCATGATTCCTCCAGTTATAACCTGTTCTTACTTTACTAATGATTCAAAAGAATTGCAACCAAGAGAAGTGCTACAGAGATTCACAATCATCCCACCACCTTAGAAAATAAGGGAAGGGGGAGTGAGGGACAATGAATGTCTTCTTTTGACAGCACTAAAGCTAGAGCAGGTCCTTATGGTTTCAACCAAAACTTGGCATCAGGCCTCTTAAACCCATGTTGGCCTGCTGAGGTTCCAATTCCTCTGCCACTCCTTTTTTTGGTTATTCTTGTCTGACAGAGAATTATTCTTTTTCTGGACCAAACTGTATTTCCCACAATTCTTTGGGGTGAAAGTAATATCAAATAGTTGCCTTAACTTGCATAACCTTTATGCAGAATCCACCTTCCCCTTTTCTGAAGGATACTGTATCTTTCTGGAGTCAGGGTTGTAGGTTGATATCATCACAGTGCAGGCTCCACAGCCTCCAATTCCACAGCCATATTTAGTTCCAGTCAGGCAGACTGATATGGCACATTGTTAAGGAAGGAAAAGTTGATTTCTGTTAAATACTGGGTATTTTTCCAGAACAATTTCCCCATTACTTTCAATTTCCACAGGGAGCAAGTGGGAAGAAAATAAAGATCAGGTTAGCTTACCTGGAGAAAGAACAAGAGCAAGCAGGATACCTACCAGCAAAAGAGATGTGAGGATGCACTGTTACACATTTCTAAATCTATCCTGCTCCCCATATTGAAAGGTCAACCTGTGGTTCAAACAGGCCATCTCTTTGGTCTATTCCCTGTCATTATCCTAACCAGGAAATGTCAGGTGCCCTTAAAAAGTTAGGATACTAGACAAAGGTTAATTATTATATTCTTACTTGTTAACAATACATCTGCCTTTTTTCCAAGAGCTCGGCAGCTTTCATAGGGATCTTCCTTCATGTTATTCCCATAAAAGCAGCCCTGTGAAGTAAGCTGGACTGAGAGAGAATGATTGGCCCAAAGTTATTTGGTGAATTTCTGTGACTGAAAGTGGACTTCACATAATTCCAGAAAATATAAATGAAAAACTTCACTAAGGATAAATCTGGTATAACATTGGAAAAGAGAAACTTTGCCAACAATACAAGACTGGCAGACCAAAATTGGAGAATATGCGGTAATGGCATATTATATCCAATATATATCCATAATAAAAGTTTAACCAAACATAAGTAGGAATGGCTGTCTTTCACACCACATATCACACAGCAAGGCAAATTTAGATATTTGGAATATGGTTTCTAAGAAAAGAGTCATGAGACTGATAAAAAATAACAGATGAAATAACAGATACTAGCAACAGCCTTCAATGTTCAACGTTTAATGTAAAGTACAAATTTTTAGATTAGCATTTGGGAAAACAAATGGAAGAGGATAAAGCATCACTGAAAATCCTGTCTGTCTGTCTGTCTACCTATCCATCATCCATCCATCCTATAGGGTTTTTTTTCTTACTCTGTGTTTTGTACCTTTAACTTTCTAAAAATCTGTTAAAAGCTTAAATTTTCTTTTAAAAAGTGTACTTCACCAGAAGAAGCAGGACAAAACTGTTTCAGTCAACTTTTGCTTGTTTGTGTTTTGGGGCATGTAAATGGGAACTTTTCTCTCACAAAGAAGGCCTTACATTCCTATTTGGCCCTTAAAATTGCCCCCTTAAAACTGCAGAAAAGTAATAGTTCCAAATCAGGCAAATATTGCAATGCTTTGCAATATCCATTTTGCTGCTGATTTTGGTGGCATGCTTTCAGAGTACCTTGGGTACTGTAAATGACCTGCAGTGAGTTACCTATCCCTTTTACCTAAAAGAAAAATGCCCCAGCTCCCGAATAGCTTTAAAATTGTCAGACAAGCAACAATGAATAATTACAGAGCTTTTGTAAAAAGCAGATATTCAAGTATTCACCGAGATTCCCTGTAATAGAAAAGATCCTCTGCAGAAGAGAAAAAGAGCGGGACAGGCAGACAGGTGATTCTGCAAGTAGCCTGGCCCTGTGCCATAAATGTGATAGGCAGCACCTTGGATTGCATCTGGAAGCACATCAGAAGCCAGTGCAGCTTGTGCAACAGTGGTGTCACATGGGTGAACCTTGGGGTGCCCAGAAGTGCACGTGCTACCACATTCTGGACCTGAGACATCCAGGCACTTTTCAAGGGCAGCCCCATGTACAGCACACTGCAGTGATCAAGGCAAGAGTGACAATGATTCCTGATTCAGGAACGGGCACAACTGGCGCAAAAGCCCATACTAGCCATGGCTGCCCCCTGCTCTTTGAGCAGGGGCTCTGAGTCCAAGAAGACCCCCAAATTAATGTTGATTCACCTATACTGTCTAAGAGATCTACAGTACTTGCCTTTCTGAAACAGATAAAACCCAACATACAGTGGTTAAGGTTTTGGACTAGGAGTGGGGAGACCCAGGATCAGGTTCATCCTCAGCCACAGAAGCCCACTGGGTGACTTGGGGATGGTAGCTCTCTCCCAACTTACCCCACAGAGTGCTTGTTGTGGAAAAAAATTGGAGAAGGGAACACCATGTATACTATCTTGAGCTTCTAGAGAAAAAGCAGAATATATGTCTAAAAATAAATAGATAAAATTGTATCATAAACTAAACTTTGTCAGCAACTAGGTAAGTACTTTGCATATTTTTTTGTATCTAAATAGATTATGTAAGTTTCTGAAAACCTTCAAAACAGCTGAGTAAGAATAATCTCCACACATTTATCTATTGTGAGGTGTATTTAGTACAAATTATATCCAGGGAATGAGAAGAGGCTAATTTTTTAAAACACTGTAAACATCAAGTGGCACTATAAACAATCCAATATCTTCAAGGATTTTCTGTTCTGGTAATTAAATTTGATGCCAATGTTTGTAAACTAAGAAAAACCCAAGCACAAACTTTTATTAGCTGGTTTAAAGTTGCTTTGGGAGCTTGTCCCACAAAAGTGGGAAAAGCAGCATTCTCTGATATTCCATTTCCTGCACCCACAACTGAAACATAATACTTTCGACCAGTGCTATTATTTGTATTTTAAGAAAAGCATTAATTTTTGAGGTCCTGCTTCGCACAGTATAAATAAATATGAACTGAAAGGCTTTGTTTTCCTAGTGGTTTAAGGTTTACTTCAGTTACAGGAAAATCATCATGCATTTTGCATAATCAGTAGAATTTGTTATGAAATGCTGTAGAAAAAAAGGATACGCTCCTTTCTCAGATAGTTAAGCAAGTATTCTTCAGGATCGGCATATTTTTCTGTCACCTGCATTGAGAGAGGATTTAATCATTATAAGGATATAATGCATTTTGCCCCAAAAGATTTAACAATGCTTTTAAGGGTGGAAATTAATACTGCATATTCTGTCTCTCCTCTTACTTAGGTTTAGGATTACAGGCATACAAATGTCTTGGCATGTTTGAGTGTAGAGACTTGAGTCATCAGTTAGGAGAGGAGGATACTGGAAAGTTATTTGACTTGCAGGCATTCAATCAACAATACGATCATTAGGATAAGAAAGGGACAAGTGGGACATGTCACAAATCCAGTGCAAGGTGAAGGACTATGGCTCAGTGGTGAATTTACTCAGTCATCCTGCCCTCTTCCTTAATACTACAGTTTATCCTCCACAATGGATCCCTGTCCCAGCAGACTTTCTGCTTCTGGGCTCCCTTATGGCACAAATTATAAAGCATAAATTCCAAAAGAATAGAATTAAAACCAAGGCAAAATTAAAATCAATACAAAACAAAATCAGCTGAATTAACAATTAAAACTTGGTGAATGTCAACCCTTTGGGGTAGACTAGATCAGGAAACTGACTCCATGGGGGGACTAGAACTCTATTGAGATTCTAGTAACCAAATCTTGAAAGTCTGACTGTGCTTCCCCCCTCCCCCGCTCCCTTTTATACCCCAGGGAGTCAAGGAAGAGCCAGCCTGAGTCTCTTCTTAATACTATATTCCTTCTCAGATGTCAGTTTTGCTTACTTAACGGTTTCAGAAGGCCATCTCCCTGGCTTTCTATAGTGAAAGAGGTGGGCTTCTGCTGTTTTCTTCAATACCAGGACAGCAGGGGGAAGGCTGGAGATATCACCCAGGAGAAGGCCCTCTCCTAGACCCTAGATAGGTAAGCTTTGTCAGCAGAGATCTTCAGAAGTGTCTCTCCTACTGATCTAAGTGACTGGACAGGTTCATAATAGCAGTACTGGCCCCCCTTTGAGTCTGACCCCAACTTGTTTAGGGCTGTAAAGATCAGTTCCAGCACCTTTGGCTCTAGTGAGCAACTGACAGCCAGTGCAGGTTTTTCAGTACAGGCATCGTATATTCCTTGTACCTCTCACCAGTTAGCAGCTTAGCTGCCACATTTTGCATCCATTGCCACTTTCAGACGCTTTTCAAGGGCTGCTCCATAGAAAGACAATTGTAGTAGTCAAGATGGAATATAGCCAAAGTATGTTTAATGACAACCACAGTCAACAATCAGATTCACTATAAATCTACTGGGCAATTTGTGTGTAAATTAACCATTCTGCATAACAAAGCCTACTAACTGGATGTTGCTCACTACTTCCACAAAAAATGTGGACCATTAATCTGTCAGTATGGGATCCTGCTGTGCTAAACATGTGGTTGTGATTGCGTATCAGTGAGGATAAGATGGCATCCAGTGAGCACTAGTTCACAATGATCTCCACACATATTCACCCATTTCTTGATGAAAATTGGTTGCTGTAGCTTTACATGCAGTCTGGGGACACTGCATCCCATTTCCACATGCATATTATTAACTTACATGGGACATATTGTAATTGCACAACCACTTTTGGGTGAGGACCTATAAAGGACATGGACTTCTGATATGGTTTTCTAAAGAAGCATTTGTGGAAATAATAGAGGAGAAAGCCACCTGTTGTGCAAATATTCCAATATTATGTTCTTAAACTATTATGAAAAGTATGGGATAAAGCTAACTCAAGGCACAAGCCATAAGAAACATCATAGGAAGTCAAAAGACAAAGAAATAGACACAATGTCCTTCCTTCCTTCCTTCCCTCCCTCCCTCCCTCCCTCCCTCCTTTTCTGATATGGAAAGTTATTTTGTTTTTTGCCTCTCCTTACTGACACCATTTGGAATACAGTGCAAGCAATTTTAGTTTAAACAGACCTCTAAAGGCATCGGTTCTTCCCTTGTTTCTAATTAAAAATTTTGGGAAATAGTAATGTTATTCACTCCATCTCCTTCTGTTACTGCTGGATTATTTTATTAATTGAATGGCAAGTTAAGACTTGCTGAGCTATGACTTATATTAATTTTTATTCTGGTAAACTCTGGGAAAGCCCCAAGGGACATACTTACCTGAGCAGGGATGAACCTGAGGCACCACATTAATATTCTTCCAGGGATGAACCTGAGGCACCACATTAATATTCTTCCAGGGATGAACCTGAGGCACCACATTAATATTCTTCCAGGGATGAACCTGAGGCACCACATTAATATTCTTCCAGGGATGAACCTGAGGCACCACATTAATATTCTTCCAGGTATTCACCTACTTCTTTAGACTAAATCAGATGTCTCTCCAAAATATATTACCTGCCTCACCCTACCATTGAAACTGAAACTGTGTGAGGTGAAGGTAGAACCTGTGAGTTGCATCAGAGCAGTGGTATAAAAATGCAAAAAGCGTTTATGTATTTATTTAAATTTATTGCCCACCCAACACCAGTGGTCTACTTTTCTTTCTCTTCCTTGGATTCAGAAACAGTCTTCCAAGCTGTGGCAATCTTTTCTTAATCTGATACTTTACAGTGATTTTTGTAGTGAAATTTGGCTCTGTAATTGTATGCATTTTGGATTGCTTTAAGGAGTAAGGACTGGATTATGGTTCCAGTTTGACTTATGATCTGAACAAATTATCTGTTCAAAACTCTGAAGCCTAACTGCCTAGTTGCTGAATTTTGCACTAAGACTGATTGGAACAAGGCACCATTTCTCAATCCAGGAAAGTGACTTTCAAAAAGAAAAAATAAATCTGCATATCTAGGAATCATAAACAATGCTAGCCAGACTGATAATATCTTTATTTAGGGATTATATTATGATAGCTTTTCCATACTTCTTATTCCTAGTTATTCTTATTCCTAATTACTAATAGAGGCATTAGTATTATTGCAATAGTTTGTAGAACTATTGCAATAATTAGTATTGCCGTACTGAGAATCTCCTTTTTCAAACTGTTTGAAATTCATTTTTTTCCTACTGATTTACCTCTGTTTAGCACCTACTCATCAGTATTTTGCATTCATTTTCTTAACTTGTTTGTAATTATTCATTTTACTCTTTGTTGCAAATACATTTATCATGCTGGGAAATCTTAGCAAAGAACTGATTGGACATTTTTGGACAATTGGTAAACCCAGGAAACCTGTAAAAAGATTTGCATCCACTATTCGGATCTGCTTGCTGAGTGAGTTGACACTTTCAGTTGGTTCAGCTGCTGCACCTAAATATGCAAGGATAATGGCCCCTGACTGGAACCTGTTCTTGTTATGTCATGTTTGCAGAAAAGAGGGCAAGACAAAGAGCAAAAGAAGACTGCCAAATGTTACGGTAGTGGGAGTCTGAATGGAGTAGGTTGTTTCCTGGACATTTCTTTGTATTTTAATACCCTGTTTTGTGCTTTATCATACTGTATTAGAATTCTAAAATATAAAAAACCAAAAATGTAGTTTGTAGACAAACACTTCAGACCTAAGGGATGAGGACAATGAAAGATCCATATTTACAGCCCCCCCCCAAAAAACCCATTAAGTATCACCTCTTTTATATGTCTGAAAAAGGAGAGTGATCTTGTTTTTTTTTAATAACAATTTTCATTAAAATATAATGTATGGTTTTACCTAAGAAATCTGAACTTAAAAGTTAATGCTTTCTATTACTGCTGCAACTACAAATAATACCATTGAAATCAATTAATAGATCTAATAATAATATACCACAGCTATTACATCTTCTTCTCCCATCTGTTCCAGAAGGGTTTTAATAGACATATTCAAAGTATGGGCATAATCCAGGCAATTCTGCACTGTTAATCACTATCGATGTCAAAAAGACATACAGTTAACTCAAACAGAACAATATATTTAACTCAAACTCACTAGAATTTTAATATGGTTTCATTTATTTCTGTGAAATAAGTACTAGTCTTCTAGTTGAAAATTCATAAAATATGACCTATATTTCTGGATGCCTTCTATTTTTCTTGCATGTATCATGCAGGCTAAAGTTCCCCTTGAGAACATCAGTAGGTAGTAAATCTGGCAAAAAGCTACTTAACGTATTTGTAAATTGATGCTAATTATTAGACGGCATAATTACCTAGTCTTAAATAGAAAAAGAAAGTGTCATCTGACTAGAATTCTTAATAACTTTTCAGATTATTATATAGCAGTATCTTAATTAGCTTAGACTTGGCAAACCTTTACCTTACTTACAGTGATAAAGTAATAGTTACACAATATGACAATATATTACACAAAATCATTTTTATAACAGTTGAGTTCATTTCACTGGTTTAATGATCACTTTATTTCTATCATAGCCTACTGCATATAAATAACTGAAGAAAATTTACATCTTAATAGGTATGTCATGATTACCTAATTTTATTTATGTGAAAGCAATTACTACTGCATGTACACAGATGCCTCACTTAAAGATATAACATACTGAACTGTCAAAAAACTTCATGGAAAGTCAGAATAATTGGTGTGCAGGATCAGGATTAATACAGCATTCCTAACTTTCCTGAATTTTTTTTAAAAAACAGTACATGTTCTGTTAGAGAAAAGAAATCCTTACCTTCCTTCCGTTCACAAAAAATATGAGCTCATCTGATTGTGGGGGACAAGCCATTCTACAACTGAAAAGCACACCTTGAGAGCTGTCAGGGATGATGCTCAAGATCAGTAAAGAATGAAGGATTTTGCAGTGGCAGTCAATTTCTAAAAACTAAGCAACAAATGGAACGAGGGAGGAGGAGCCTGAATAGAATAATTCAAAATCCCCTTGGAAGGTTGTATTTCTTTATCTTCAAGCAATAGATGGATTTACTTGGAAGAATTTAACAGTATTTAGAAGTGAATCAATTTCCCATGCCTGTGGTCACATATTTACTTGCACACATTCCTGGCATATATTTTTTGGATCAGGGGCTATGATGGCACATGGCACACCATAGCATTTATAGTTATTTTTGGTTAAAATTAGCCACAGTTAACAGGCTATTATTTGTGTTTTACAGCAAAATACAGAAAGTTAAATGAATATAAAAATTCAATACAAATAGATACAGGATTTGTGAGAGAACATGATGAAGTGTGGTTCCATATTTTCCCAACTAAACCAAAACAAAAAATAATAAAAACAAAATTGGAAGAGAAGAGGAAAACTGACGGTATTTAGGATGACCAAGTAGAGATAGATAAGAAGGAGTGAATGAAACTGGAAGCAAGCGGTTTGTACTTTTTAATTATTTTGTATTGTGTTTTGTGCTTAAAGCGTTGTGAATCACTCTGGAAAGTAAGATATAATTTTAGACATAGATAAAACAGAAAAAAAACCTGCTTCCCTTCTTGAAATCTGTGTATGGATTTAGGGTGAATGGGAAAGATATAGGGTATCCATTCTCAGTTCTCAGTGAGGAAGGGAGATGGTTTCTAAACTTTCTTGTCACTCTCTTGTTATATCTGACTTCCGAACCCGTGGATGAAGCAGCATTGAGTCTTTTCTGTGAGAAGTTTATACTGTGCAAAATGGACAACATACTAGAAAAATAATTGGCTGGCATAAATGGCCTTCTTCACAGATCATTGATATAATAGTGAGGGATGGGTGTTAGTCTCAAACCTCTGTATAGATTGGAATCAAACATGCTTCAAAACAGCCTTTTAAAATTCCCCACCAAATTTGTGGAAAGAGAAATTGGGTATATGATTTCTCTGAATTTCTCCTTGAAAAGAAGAAATTCTACAATAATTTCTCAAGGGCAGGATTCTCCCTTAAAAGTGATAGAGGAATTGTTACAGAAAAAGCTCCAATGGGATGAATTACCTCATGGGTAACTCTGAGTTTAATGGAAGCATGGGAAGTCAAAATGTCTACAAACCTTCAGGGAAATGGTGATGCAATGAAAGAACAGCCTCTTACAGCTCTTGACCACCTCATTGCTAAATAAATGTAAGAATACCATGCTCATCCATAACAATGACTCTGAAATGCTCTTCTTATTCAAAAGAATTTCTGAAGCAAATTATTTTTCATCAATGAGAAATGGTAGGAAAAAAAAAAGAATTTCTCTGCCCACCAAAAATCAAATAGATGTACAAAATAATTGGCTGGCATAAATGGCCTTCTTCACAGATCATTGATATAATAGTGAGGGATGGGTGTTAGTCTCAAATCTCTGTATAGATTGGAATCAAACATGCTTCAAAACAGCCTTTAAAATTTTTGACAGTATGAAGAAAGAACCAAATTTAGAGGAAAATCTTACAGATTTAATTTGTGTTCTAATATATTTGTCAAGTCCTCCCCGTCTGACTCCCAGTTCCGAAGTATTCTCATGCAACCAGGCTTGGTTCAGAAAAATACTCTTTATTGAGTGGTACAGGTAGCTTGCAAACAGAACATTGCTAAAACTAAAGCCTTGGTTAAACTTCCCTCTATTTTTCCCCCCCCTCCCTTGATTGCCTGGCGTCTTGAGTCTTCTCCACCGGGTGGTGACCTTTTTCCTTCCTCCCCCCTCCTCCCCGAGCCTCTTCCTGGCTCTTTGGGGCCCTAGCTGCCTTGCCGGCAATCAAGCCCGGCGAAATTGCCCATATATGGTTAAGCTGCTTCCCAACTCCCATTACAACCATTAACAGAACCCCCCCCCCCTTTAGTTACTAGTGGCAGAACCAAGTCACTCTAACCCCCAATGACTGCAATACAATGGCAAACAACAACAGATGGGTGATGCAGGTTCTGACATGCCACCCCCCCCCCCCAAAATTTTTATATAGAAGAACCCCTCTTCACCACGATGGCCTGGAACCCTAGAACGAAGAAAAAAGAGGGACTGGAATTACAAAGCCATACAGTCCATAGAATACAACAGGGTTACTAGGGTTTGTTAGGATAATTTCTATAAAAGTCCAACAGTAAGTCAGGAGCTTTAACGTGTCTTTTGGAGACCCATTCAGCCAACGATTTAGGGAAATGTTTCCAATGTACCAAATACTGAATGTCCCCTTTGAATTTCCTAGAGTCCAATATTTCCCTGATCTCGAAGTGTTGCTCCCCCTCGATCATAATAGGTTCAGGCGGGGCGACTGAGGGCCTCCATTTCTCAGATTCCTTGTAAGGTTTCAACAGTTCACTGTGGAAGACAGGGTTAATCTTCCTGAGGGTTTTGGGGAGTTTCAAGCATACAGAAACAGGGTTAATTACTCTATCCACTGTGAACGGTCCAATGAATTTATTATCAAGCTTTCTACATGCTCTGGAAGACTTCAGATTCTTGGTAGACAACCACACTTTGTCCCCCACTTTCCACGGTTCATGTGGGGCCCTCTTCTTATCTGCCTGGGCTTTGTAACTTTCTCTAGCTTTGGCAATAGCTTTTTCAGCGATTGGCCACAATTGCCTTATCCTGTCACCCCATTCATCCACTGTTTTAACCCCTGTCTGAGCGTGAGGAAGTTCGGGTATAGGTACAAAGTCTTGCCCCGATACAATTTGGAAAGGCGATAGCCCAGTACTATCGTGAACAGCATTATTGTAAGCCACTTCGGCATAAGGTAATAATTCCACCCAATTGTCCTGCTGATGATTTATGAAACATCGTAAATACTGTTCCAATCCCGCATGCCTCCTCTCCGTTGCTCGGTCCGTCTGAGGATGGAAGGCAGAGCTCATTGCTTGCTTGGACCCCAAAAGGGTTAAAAATGCCTTCCAGACTTTAGAGGAGAACTGGACCCCCCTGTCGCTGATCACTCTTTCAGGACAACCGTGTAATCTGTATATGTGTTGGATAAACATTGCAGCTAGTTCAGGCGCTGAGGGGATGGTTTTGCACGGGATGAAGTGAGTTTGCTTAGAGAAGAGATCAGTAACAGTCCACACTACTGTCATTTTCCTGCTCTCTGGCAGGCCTACAATAAAATCCATGGCTATTTCTTTCCAGGGTTTTCCAGGGCATGCCACAGATTGCAACAACCCATGCGGTTTCCCCCCTTGCCTTTTTGCCATAGCACATACAGGACAGGTATTTTGTCAGGATTAGCCCATGAAACTCCAGGAGACAGTACAGATTCTATCCAGCAAGGTTTATTGGCTTCATTCCCATTACAGAAATCTTCTCAGAGTGAAAGCAATTCCCAGAGTCACCCCACAAACATCCTGCATTCCTCAGGGAGGTGCCAGTCTCATTCTCTTATCTCTACCTCTTTGTTCTGGGGATAAGAGTACGCACTTAACCCTTTCCGCTCTAGTTCTCACATATTTACATATTCCGACACATCTCTTCTGAGAGAAGGCCACCAAAATTGCCTGTGTAGTAGATGTAGAGTTTTGACAAAGCCAAAGTGTCCTGCTGTTTTATCATCATGGCACCTTAGTAGCACCAGTTTGCGAGCCTCCTGGGGCACGTATAGTCTATCTGCTTTCCACCATGCCTCCTCCCTCTGGGTCAGTTCACCCTTATTCTCCTGGAACCATGCATCCTGTTCCAGAAAGCGATTTAAGTCCGTTAATAACTCTGGCTTAAGGGGGGTTTTGGTGGCCTTACTTAGTGATCTGGTGACTGCAGCTGCCAGTTCTGGCTCCCGCCTGTTGGGGATTACACCACCTTCTCCCGTTGGCTATTGTGCTGTGGCAGCCTGGAAAGAGCATCTGCCAAGAAGTTACACCCTCCCGGGATGTATTTTAAAGTGAAATTAAATCTACTGAAGAATTGCGCCCATCTTATTTGTTTAGGAGACAATTTTCTGGGTGATGCCAATGCTTCTAAGTTCTTATGGTCCGTCCAAACCACAAAAGGTTCCTCCGCCCCTTCCAGCAAATGTCGCCAAGTCGTTAACGCCCATTTCACTGCGAAAGCCTCCTTTTCCCATACCAGCCACCTCCTCTCAGTTTCAGTGAACTTCCTAGATAAGTAAGCACATGGTTTTAACACTCCGTCCCCATCTTTTTGTAAGAGGACTGCTCCCGTTGCTACATCTGAGGCATCGGCCTGAATGACAAAAGGCTTTGCTGGGTCTGGGTGCTTCAGGATGGGTTCAGCCGTGAATAATTGCTTGAGGCTTTCAAAAGCCTCCTGACACTCACTTGTCCATTTTAAAGAGGCCCCTGGGGCTTTTGCTGCTGCCCTGGGTTTGTCCTTTGTTTTTAAAAGACCAGTCAAAGGGAGGGCTACTTGTGCAAAATTGGGAATAAACTGCCTGTAAAAGTTGGCAAAGCCAAGGAAACTTTGCAGTTGTCTCCTGGTTTTTGGGGCCTCCCAGGCTAGGACATCCCACACCTTATTAGGATCCATCTCCACCCCTTTATTCGATATTCTGTAGCCCAGGTAGTCAATGCACTCCTTATGGAATTCACATTTGGGTAATTTTGCATACAACTGCGCGTTTAGCAGTTTCTCCAGCACCTTCCTGACTAATTTCACATGTTCCTCCATTGTTTCGGTGTAGATTAATATGTCATCTAAATACACCAACACTCCTTGGTAGAGAAACTCATGCAAGACCTCATTAATCAGTTGCATGAATACCCCGGGTGCGCCTTTTAATCCAAATGGGAGAACTCGATACATGTAGTGTCCCAGCGGGCATCTAAAGGCAGTGCGCCATTCGTGGCCAGCTTTTATGCGCACGTGGAAATAAGCCTCTCTCAAATCTTCCCTTTTGCCAAATGAGCCAACAAGTCTTTTATTAATGGCAGAGGGTACTTGTTCTCTGTGCATATTGCATTTAACCCCCTATAGTCCGTGCATAAGCGCAACGTCCCATCTTTCTTTAAGTGCCGCCAGGGGGGATTTGGCAGGCACTATGAAACCCCGGCTCAAGTTTTTGTCTATGAATTCCCTCAACGCCCCCATTTCCTTTTGGGTCATTGAGTACATTTTTGGGGTTGGGTACTTCGCTCCTGGCACCATCTCAATCTCGCAGTCTGTGGGGCGATGTGGTGGCAGTTGCTTCCTCCCTTGGCGCTGCTCGTTCAGGGCTGCTGCCCCCAGGGCTCTCGACCACCGTGGCCGGGCGGGTGGCTCTGGGGTGAACTCTCCAGCGTCACCACAAATGTTCAGCTCTCTTGGTGGCTCCCATTGGTGTGCCAGCCGCCTCGCCTTGTACTTCGGTCGGGCACCCGCTAGCGCTTCTGTGAGGGGGGCTTGCTGCGCCTCCCCTTCTGCTGGCTGGGAGCTGGCCCAGCCGGTCCCCATTCCTTCTCCAAGGCTCTGTCTCGCTCCATCAGCCTCCAATTGTAGAGCTTCTCTCTCCTCTTCTCCTGGCGCCTCCGGTGAACTTTTCTGCAGCTCCTCAGAGGCCATGCTAAGTTGCTGGAATTGCCTCGTAGAATTTCCTCTCGGGTGAAATCCAGTATTAGGTAGAGTTTTAGCAAAATGTCAAGTCCTCCCTGTCTGACTCCCAATTCCAAAGTATTCTCATGCAACCAGGCTTGGTTCAGAAAAATACTCTTTATTGAGTGGTACAGGTAGTTTGAAAACAGAACATTGCTAAAACTAAAGCCTTGGTTAAACTTCCCTCTATTTATCCCCCCTCCCTTGATTGCCTGGCGTCTTGAGTCTTCTCCACCAGGTGGTGACCTTTTTCCTTCCTCCCCCCTCCTCCCCGAGCCTCTTCCTGGCTCTTTGGGGCCCCAGCTGCCTTGCCAGCAATCAAGCCCGGCGAAATTGCCCATATATGGTTAAGCTGCTTCCCAGCTCCCATTACAACCATTAACAGAACCCCCCCCCCCCTTTAGTTACTAGTGGCAGAACCAAGTCACTCTAACTCCCAACGACTGCAATACAATGGCAAACAACAACAGATGGGTGATGCAGGTTCTGACAATATTTGATTATGTGATCATTCTCTCAAATGTTTGTGGGGAAAAAGTACAGTGAGATGTGAAGGAATTGGAATACTAGAAATGCATGTGATAAATTTTAGCTGTTATATTAAGTACAGTAAAGGTAATATTAGCAATATAAGTTTTGCCTCTGCCTTCTGTTTAAATCTCTTTATATGGCCTTATCCCTTCTGGAGTGCAGCCCTTGACATGCTGATGTATCTTTCAGCACAGCAGGTATTTCTATGCCATATAAATAAATTAAGGTAGATAGAATACACAACAGGTCTGAATGATCTTACATAGAAAAGATTTTCTTCAAAGAAAAAAAATTAAAAAGATTTTTGATTGACTGATGCCATATTTAGCTAAAAGGTACAAATGCATGCAGGAAAGTAACCCCACTGGGTGTAATAAGGGGAAAAGACGCCCTCAGGGTTCAACCAACCCCTCCTCAGAGAATTTCAGTTCTGAGGTAACCTGCTCCTATGAATGAACAGTGACTGGAAAATAAGGTCTCCTAGCTGCCACCTCCCCCTTCACCATAAACCAGTTTCTACCTTCCTTACTAGCCCTCTGGGAAACCAGGAGAAAGTTGAAGGGGAAATCCTCACCCTCATCCCACCCCTGGGTCTGGCTAAATACAGAAGGGGACACCAAACAAAAACTTTGGGAGTCTGCAGCTCAGCCAAACTGAGGCGGGAGCTAGAAGGCCATCAGTGAACTCCAGGATTTAAACAAAAGTCAACTTTATTAATGGCACCAAAAAAAGATAGGGTTCTATACACACAATACACAGTTTAAAAAAGATTAAAAAAACAAAACAAAACAAAAACCTTAACACAATTCTAACCTAAACCAACCACTCAGTTTCCAACTGTGATGGAATGGACTTATGAAGGCCAGGCTCAGGGAGATAAGCATGTTCTTAGCCCCCAACAGGAGCGTGGGAAGTTCAAGATGAGGCTGGCACCTCCCTAAGGAATTCATGGTGTTGTGGGTGGCTGGCTTGGGAACTAGGGTTCAGTCTGGTGAGATTGATGTCAGGTTCAGCCCAAAGAACTCCAAGAGACAATGCAAATACAGTTCTGTTGCGTTTATTAGCTTCAACCTCCTGACAAAAAGCTCACAGACTAAACCCTAGTTCCCAAGCCAGCCAGCCACAACACCGTGAATTCTTTAGGGAGGTGCCAGCCTCATCTTCTTGAACTTCCCACGCTCCTGATGGGGGCTAAGAACATGCTTATCTCCCTGAGCCTGGCCTTCATAAGTCCATTCCATCACACCAATCTTGCCTGAGGTCAAACCCTCATCCAGGACTCCATCCAACTCTCTCACAAAAGAACCCAAGCTCTTCCCATCCAAAACTTGACAGAACCTCCTCCTCTTTTTTTTTAATTGGCCCTCAGGGGTCAGGTGACTCCCTCTGGGCACACCAGGCTGGGTTGTGATTTAGAGGGCCAGCTGCTCCCCGTTATACTAGGTCAGTGTTTCTTAAACTTTTTGCTCTCAGGAGCCTTTCCTGTTTTTAAAAATTATGGAGCTTTTGTATGTATGGGTTATATTTATCAATATTTACTGTATTAAAAATTAAAACTGACGCCTTCATAGAATATTTATTTATTGAATCATGCAAAAATAACAATATTAAACCAATTAGGTATTAATATAAATAAAATATTGTTCATGAAAAACCCTACATTTTTAACAAAAATAATAATGAGAAGAGTGGCATTGTTTTACATTTTTGCAAATATCTTCAATATTTGGTAAATAATTTTGATTTCATGGACCCCTGAGAGGGTCTCCAGGGGTCCTCAGAACACACTTTAAGAAATGCTGTACTAGGTTAAGTCTAGAGTCTGAGAATTGAGAAGAAAACACTCTCTGGACTTTTCCCCTAGAGAAAGTCATATTCATTTACTTCTGTTTCATTTGCAGGTGTTCTGGAAGGTAGGGAATTTCAGGAAGGGAAGCATCCAGGGGCTTCTGATGAAAATCATGATGAACTAGATATCTCCAAAGGAGCAGGGATGACATTGCGGCAGAGAAAGGTGGCCAGGGGCTGAATGCTGGCTGGCGAAATCTTTCCAGATAAAGGAGAGATTGTGAGATTACCCATTTGCACTCTATATGGCTGCTCTTCAGAAGCAAACTGCAGAAACGGAAGTTTTGCAGTCGGCTCATGAGTCAAGTGGCTGGGAATTGAGGGATTCCATCTAAGCCTATATGGACACAAAGCTCACCCAACTCTCATTTCTTAATCACTTTGGATTTAATTAATTTACAGCTAAAGAGAAATTTTCTGAGCGTAAGGAAAAGATTCCACTTGGTGAGTTACCATTTTTTCTGGATTACAAAGCAATAAAGGAAAAAGAACAGCTTGAAAGACTTAAGGTACCTCTGGCAAAAAGCTTAACAAGGAATTGAAGTAAGAAAGTTTAAAATGATAAAAGGGGACAGTTACTCTGAAAGATTACTTTCTAGTGAAAGCGCTTTTGAACAAATTGAACTAAGTTAAATTAAACAAAAGTACCAGACCTTCATGGGAATGTTTCTTGTTTCTTGTTAAAGAGCGGAGACAATTGGTGGATTTTACAAAACAAAAAATAAGCATAATATGAGCCAGACTGTGATGTTGACCATAACTATGGAGATGTGGATTGTGATGTTGACTGTAACTACAGAGTACTATTAGATATGAAATTTTTAAAGACACAGGAAGACAGAAGATGGGGAAAATGGGGGGGGGGGATTGCTTTTTTCTTTTCCTTCATTTGAGACTTTTTCATAATGGCAACTACATGAAATGCAGCAAGAATGGAAGGGAGGAGGGATTCATTAGAGCAACCTGCAGAGAGAGGAATTACACCAGATTTGCTGCAGAAATTATTTGAGCAAATGAGCACTTGATACTAAATTGGTAGCACTTTAGTAGCAGCACTTGATACTAAATTGGCAGCTTTTGAAAAAAGAATGGATGAAATACTTGTAAAGATGAAAGAGGTGATGAAAGACGAAGTTAAGATGGAAAGCTCTGTAAAACAAATGTCTGGAGAGATAAAACAAATTCATGAGGAAGTGGAAATTTTAGAGAGCAAAACAGAAGTCATGGAAAGAGAACTAGACAATCTGGCTCTACTGGAATTTTGCTTGAGTCTTAGAGCAATCCCAGAAACTTCTGATGAATATATTAAAGCAAAGATTATTAAAGTCTTGACAATTTTTTTTGTTTGGGAACAGGAGGACCTAGAGGCAGAAACTGATAAAGTTTATAGAATAAATTCAAGATTTGCGAGAACAAGAAATGTTCCAAGGGATGTTTTGGAACACTCTGTCAGGAAGAAGACAAGGGATCAAGTTTTGCAGCAGTATTTCAATACAAGACTGAAGACTGATAATACAGATATAAATTTCTTAAAGAAATTCCTATCAGAATTCTATGTAAGAGAAAAAAGTATTTTTTTCTGATTGAAAGATTAAAGCAGAAAAAGATCCCATTTCGATGGGACAAACTGGAAGTTGTGATTTTTACATTTAAGCAGCAGAGGTTTTGATTGAATTCTGTCCAGAAGGTGAGACAATTTCTAGAAAAATTCAAGGAAGAATTGGAGGAGATTCAAATGGAAGTGTCAGAGAAGACTACACGAGAAATCCAACAGATGCAACAAGAAACTGAAAGGGATGAGACTGAATTAGGTGCTACTGGTACTGATATTTCTAAATTTTTGGCTTGATTATGGATTACCAATGTTTAACATGGAATATAAATGGAGCAAATGCTCCTCAAAAGAGGAGAAAATCATTACTTGAAAAAGTTGAAACAAGATATAATCTGCTAACAAGAGAAACATATTAGAAAAAGGATATAAAATATTTGATTTGTAAAAATGTGGGTGAAGAATTTATTTCAGCAGACATAAAAAGAAAAGAAAAGAAGTAGAGTTGTTTTATATATTAATCCCCAACTAAAACCAAAACCAAAAATAGATATATTCCCTTGAGTTGCCATTTTTACAAAACTTGTATTGACTGATGAGCATGGTAGATTTGTTGGGGTGGAAGTTAATTTGCATGGGATTAAGACTTTGGTACTGGAAATTTATGCCCCAAATGAACATACCATTTTATAAATGACTTATGGAGAGATTAATAGATGTTTCTTTTGAAAATTGGTATTTGATTGGGGATTGGAATGAGTGATTTCCCCATAATTGGATAAAACTTCTGAGAAAAATATTAAAATCACATAAGGCAAATTACCAAAAGTTTTTTTTTTTTTTATTTGATGGACAGTTTAGGGCTGGTTGACATGTGGAGACAAAAAAATGGCAACTCAAGAGAATATATCTATTTTTTAGAGAGACATAGATCCTTTTCTAGAATAGATATGATTTGAATTTCAAAGAACTTGGCTAGTACAGTTTCTAAAATAGAGATATTTATTGCTGGCTGGAAACCCCTTATAGACTTTTTGCATGAAACAGAAAAAAATGAACTTATGATTTATGGATTTAATGATTAGACAGGATAGGTTATAAAAAAAAATGGAGTTACAGTGGTACCTCGGCTCACGAACTTAATTCGTTCCACGATTGTGGTTGCGAACCGAATTGGTCACAAACCGAATCAAATTTCCCCATAAGGTTCAATGTAAATAAGGTTAATCCATTCTGAACCATATGTATTTTTTTTAACCATCTTTATTCTTCAAAATAGTCGAGATTGTCGACTTCTTGTACTCCGAGGCCAGATCAGTCACACGAATACCACGTTCATGCATTTCTACAATTTCCTTCTTTAATTCAATGGTTATTTTCTTCAAAACCTTCTTCTTACCATTCTTGCTCTGCACTTTCTTGTTACCTTCATTACTGTTCTGCACATTCTTGTCACCTTCATTACCGCTCTGCACTTTCTTTTTACCACCATGCTTGCTCTGCACTTTCTTTGGAGCCATGCTGGATGTACTGTATGTGCTAAAAAGCACACCAAAAAGCTTCACAGCAAGTGTCTGTCTGTGACTGCGATCTCGCCTAGTGGAAGCTACAACCACGTGTCAGAGCAGGGAAGATGGCTGCAGGTTGTGTTCATCACCCGATGCGGAGTTCATGAACAGAAGCAAAATTTTGCGAACGCTGCTGTTTACGAACCGAATTGTTCATGAACAAACCGAGGTATTACTGTATGCTGTAACCATAGAGCAAGAGGTAAATTTATAATTGTACTTACAACTGCTATAAAGAAAATCGGAAGCTACTTCTTTGTATCTTCCTTCCTTCCTTCCTTCCTTCCTTCCTTCCTTCCTTCCTTCCTTCCTTCCTTCCTTCCTTCCTTCCGCAATTTTAGTTCTTTCTTTGATCTTATTTTCTTTTTCTTACTGTATATTAGTTTCTATTAGTTTTTTTATCTTCTTTCTTAAAAGTTTTAATAAACTTATATTTAAAAAAAGGAAGGGGAGCATCCAGAAGGTGATGGGATTATAGGGGACTGTGCAAAAAGGAAGAGATGATAAACTTTCCCTCCCCTTCCTCTGCTGGAAAACTTTGCTAGATCACAGTCCAACAAAATGGCACTCTTGACTGACTTGGAATAATTTGTTTAGTAAGCATTTCCCAGTCTCCATTCTAAGAAGCACAATTGTATATTTTGATGCTCTGGTTCTCATAATATCATGGATGTCTTTGGTCCTCATGAACTGATGATGACCACTCAGAATATAAACTTAGTTATTCAGGATCTCAGCTAAGTCAGATCTTATTCTGACATGTAACTTATAATTATTTCTGGCTGCTTCCTATTTAATCTTGAACTTAATTTAATACCTTAAATAATCAGTAGCTGACAGACTAATACTTTGCTAAAAAGCCTGTTTCACACAGCACAGAGCACAAGGAGTCTAAGCAGTGTGCAATGCGAGAACATAACACCAAATTAATATACAGTATAATACAAAACAGGCATAACTATCTTGGCTCTGAAAATTCCGTGATCAATTCCAAAAGCCAGTCTGCAAAAATGAAGTTTTTATTAGTTGATGGAAAGCTATGCAAATGCAAGCCACCATTGCCTGGAGGCAAGCTATTCCAAAGGAGGGATGCCCTCAATGAGAATGCCTATTCTCATGTCCCTCTCCTGTTGTACCTTGAGATAAAAGGGGATCTTCAGTGGGCAGTCCCTTGTCACCCATATTGCATGGGAAGAAGTTACTTGCAAAAGGCTGTCTATTAGATAGCCAGGTCTCTAGCTATGCAGGAATTTATAACTGTTGAGCAGTATTTATTTTATAATTTATAATTTAAATTATAATTATAATTATAATTTATAGTGTTGAGCAGATCGCACTTTGAAATAACTGATAATTAATGCTGTTCCTGCAGCAGTGGTATAATGTGGCAATATTTGCAGCCCATTAAGCATGCAGACCGTGGCTTTTTGGACCAGCTGAAGCTTCCAAATAGTCTTCAAATGCGGTCTCATGTAGCAAATTATAGGAATCCAGTTGTGAGATGACAAGGGTATGAGTGACTCTCCTCAGTGCATCTTGTTCCAAGTAAACCTCTGACAGGCACTCCAAGATTGGGTCACAGCTTCCTGGCACAGCTTCCACCTGTTCAAGTAGGACCCCCAGGTTGTGGCTCTGCTTTTTCTGGTGAAGAATAATCCAGCTGAGAAAGTTAGTATTATCTTGGAGTCAGTAGCCTTAAAAATTTACAACCATTCCATTTTGCTTGGGTTGAGTCTGTTCCTCCCAGTCCAAGATTGGGCAGTTTCCAGACACTGGATCAACTTTTACTGGATCCCCCATTTAGCTCAGGGTGGCATTATGCAGTTGGATATCACCTGCTTGTTGATAATAGCTCCTCCTGATCTGATGGGTGACTTCTTCCCCCAGCAGCTTCATGTAGATGTTAAACAGGACTGGAGAAAGGATCAAGAACTGGGACACATAATTGATTTCTATGGGGAAATATTATATCATATGATCCCTCACCAACAGGCTGCACCAGATGGAGGTTTCTGTATCATTAAAACAAAACTATATCTGACACTCCATACCTGAGGTAGCTTTAGCTCTTTTCGCATGAGAGAATAGCAGTTATTCTCATAGATGTTTGTACAAACCATGATGAAGGAAAAATACACACTGACATTAGATTGCAAACTTTAACCTTCCATATTTCTTGTATCCTGATGCTGGACCCCCTTGAATCACCCCAGTGAACTCTTAGACTACTATGGGTCATAATTTTAAGTTTAAAAAAACTTTCTGAAGAGGAAAGAGTTAAGTTCTCACTCCATCTCTCTCCTCTTACTGTAGGCTTAGCAATCTCATTTTGTAAAAGATGGGGGAGAACACAATGGAACTCACTGGAGAAAACACATGACTCTGTGCCACATATATTTGACCCTGAGGAACTTCAGGGAATAGAAAACCAGTTTTAACTGGTCCTGATGCTGTTGCTGTAGGTGCCACATTGCTTATTACTGGAATTATATATGCATTTGCAAGACCTGTAAGATTTGTAATTTAATCTGAAAGAACAGCACATTTGTGTAACATATCTCAAAGCAAACAGTCTTAACTTTTTGTTAAGTAACTTGCTAACTTTTAATATTTCTGGCTGGAACCCTTTCTTGGGTTTCCACTTGTAGGGTTCTTGGTATTTAGTTGGATCTCAGTGAGGTGGTGACACCTGCTATCTACTTTAAGCACCCAATTTAAAAGCTCTCTCTAACGGCAATGCTTAGAAGACTGAATTTTATTTTTTATTTTTTATTTTATTTATATATCAAATTTGTCACCACCCATCTTGTTGAAATTGTCAGATTCCGCTGGGACGGCACAGCGAACACCACCACGAGTTAATTGCCTACAGGTGGCAGTGGTTAACTCTGGCAGAGAACGGATACATCGGCTTCCCTCAAGCGCCTCAGACAAAGGGAACTGCAGCGGCTCAGAAGCGCAGTGATCAGCGTGCAATTAAAAACTCCCGGCTTCACCTGCAGAAGGAAAGCCTAATGAATACAACAACCACACAAACAATAGACAGCAATCAAGAGGACAACAGTACCGGACTGAATCTGCCATTTGTGCGAGGGGGGATTACTGCAGGTAATCAGTAACTAGGCAACGGGGGAAAGTGTGGGAACGGGGAACCTATAAAACACTATGTAAGCTGTGCCAAGCCAACCCTGGCTTTGTTTGTATCTACCTACGTTACACTCTAGTAAACTTCTTTTGCTGAACCTGCGTCTCACAAGAGTTTCATTAGAGCTGAATGTGGTAAACCTTACAGAAATTACTCTGGGCGGTTTACAAAACAGTTAAAATCAATTAAAATTACAAAATTACTATTAGTAAATAGAAAATAAATAATAAATAAATAGAAATTTTTTCTGGAAACTTGAAACGATGATGAATGGTTGTGGGTCGAGGACTACCTGTATATACTCCTGAGATCTTCTTAGAACAGCTTGACGGCATTAGCCATCAACAGGCTGATCTGTTTTCCATAGATTTATCTCACTGGATTTTAAGATCACTTACATCTGAGGTGTTATTGCAGCTTGTGGCAGTAAGTTCCAGTTAACTCTGCTCCATGGCTATGAAAGGGATCAAGAATTCATGCTCTCAAAATGATCAATATACTACTACAACTTGGTTCTGGTTGCTTAAGCAGCTGGTAAAATATGGGAGTCAGAATGTTTATTGGGATCACTTCTGATTTGATAATTCACATCAAACTGGAAATTTGAATTGGGTCATTTTGATATTCCAAACAGATTTCATTCATCTTTCCAGTTTGATTTGGAAAATGAAAATAATTTGGAACTTTACTGAACTTCCTTTGAACTGAGTTTCTAAATCAAAATTTCATACTGTCCTGATTGCATTCAGAAAAAAAGATCAACAGGACTGTTGGGAGACAATTAGGGAAATTCAAAGTCAGTGCACTCTAAAAAATTTAGATTTTCTAAGTAAGCAGAACTTTGGTACAACCAGAGTGAAGGACTTTTGAACTTCCTGACTCCATTTGATTTATAGAATAAGTCAAACATACTCAACAGAAGTTAACTGATATCAGTCACTTTATGAAGCACTCATTAATACAGAGATAAGAACACAGTATTTGTAACTTGAAGTCTTTATAGATCTGCCTAGAATGTCTAATTGTTATACATGTATTAAATGCCTTTGCCCAAGTCTATACTAAGAGCCATCTCTTTGTTTGTTTAGAATTATATTTGGCTGAACAATAAGTTTTAGTTGTTACAAGAATACATAGAAAGTTTTAACTGTGCGCAACTGTAACATGGGAAGGGGCCTGTTTCAAAATGTATAATAACGACCCTGAGGAAATAGAGAATGTGCCATTTTAGTCCTCCTTCTCCATGCATTTATATAAGATGTGAAAGTAGCACTCTACCCATCAATTCCAAGATTGTGTAGAAAGCAATTATCCTATTCATGCAAGTGCAATCAGAATTTATAGTACACATTCAATATAACCATAACAAAAGATTTTAAAAAATGAAAACAAAAGTGCTGTGTAAACCTAGAACTATTCAACACATTCTTGTTGATAATGCAACAATGCAGCCAAGTTTAATCTCCCTCCTTTTCTTATGCTGAGATTAATTGGGCAGGTTAAAAGTATAAAAGTGTTTATATCTTGGCTCTAAAATAATGCATGAACCGTTTTCTCCATAGCAACTGGCCTTGTTAAAATGTTGAGGGAAAAAAAATGCTTTGTTACTGCTGGGCGTGTGCTTGGTGGGTAACATACAATCTTCTTCCTCAATCAACAGCATTCTCTGGGCTGACCCTGGGCAGGCCTGCTCTTGCCAAGAAGCACTGACATTAATGAATAGAAAATCTGGTACAAATCCAGAATTTTATTCATCCATGCCTATTTTTGTGCATGAGATAGGATAAAACAAGTGTTTATGCCCTGGCTTTAAAATAATGAGCAAAGAACATTTTTGTACGCAACTGGCCTTTAATAAAGTTCAAATCTATTTTCTTTTGTTGAGTTATATAAACCAAAGGACAACTTTTACCCAATATTTCTGGATATTTTGGAGCTTTGATTAATGATGGGCACAAGATTTAGAAGAGTTTGATAGGCATCCTGAAGAAAATGAAAAGAACAAAGGGAAGAAAAGGAAGATTTCTACAGAAAATATTTTGAAGATTCTTCTGTTTGTGACAAAGTATTATACTGCTGTTAGTTACTGCAGAAGTCCCTATGCAGAATTGCCCATGTGACTGGCAAATGACACTTTTGCAGAAAATCCAGAGGCCTCAACACTTGCGTCATAATACTACAATCTCCTCTTTCTGGGAAGCCAGTGTTCTAGAAGCATTAACTTTTCCAAAGTTGCAGTCTCAACACTCCTATTTAACATGATCAATAGGAATTTCTCCCACCAAGTGGACAAATTTAGAATTTTCTACACTTTGTGATATATGTTATAGAAAGAGACATATTAACGTTCATTGTTTGCACACAAGTGTTCAGTTGGAATTTTAAGAGCAAGTTATGTTGCTCATATAAGAACATCAGCATGCTTGGGAACACACATATTTCTATTCAGATAGAAGCAGGAAACTTGTTGGTTACAGGACTTGCAGGCATATTGGGGCATGTGGCTTGCCCGCCTACAAAATGCTGCATTGGCAGCTAGACACACAACATTTATTAGAAAGCAAACTGATGAGCTTGCTCTCCATCACACCTTCTGGCTATAATCATTCATTACTTTAATTTTCTAAGAAGTTATGTGAGCCCTTAGTAGGTCTACAGGATTTTTGTGGATATTTTATTTTGTAGCACAGCAGCATCTCATAATTGCTTTTGATTAAAAAGATTAAAATAATAATTAAACCAGGTGTAACATTTGCCTGACAGGCGTCAAGAGGAAATTAGTACTGACATGTATCATGTTCTCCAATCCTAAGCTAGAAAATGCATTGGTACTTTTTACTGCTATTCTATTTACCTCCATTCCAACAGAACCAAATGAACCATGGCGGCATTAGGAAAGATTGTGGTACTTCTTGCATAGAAGTGAACATTAGATACTGGAACCTTTAACTCTCAGCTAGCAATCTAGGATGAAAAATTACAGCATTCACATTCTGTTTAATTATAATGGTCTAGAGCTGTATCCATAAAACAAGCCAAGTGTATTACACCTCAAAGTTTGCCTAGAGAAAATCTTGTGGTTTCAAAAGATTCTAAGCTCTTAAATTCTAATAGGAAAAGAGGAATGCTGAAAAATAGACCCAAATAAGGATGGAGGAAACACTGGAGCTAGAAAAATTGATTTAAATTCATAACTCAGTAATAAATAAATAAATAAATGAAATAATTAAATAAAATAAATGTTGTTCCTCAACAGCAGCCATTGTTTGTGCTCACAATGAAGTCAGGATGCATTTTGTACATCTCAGAAGTGGTATCAGCTGGCCTACTTCAAACACAGTCGAACCATCTTCCCCAACGAATATCCTCATTTACAGTTAAGATGATAATTAGGTCTGTATTATTTCCATATAACTGCTTATTTTCCCTCCTTTTCTTAGGCTCTTAAAGAAAACTGAAAGATCAGAGTATTGCAGCATTGCTGGTATACTTCATTGACACTAATAGATTGATGCCAGCAAATAATAATAATAATAATAATAATAATAATAATAATAATAATAATAATTTAAAGTTGTATGCCACTTGATTCTCAATGACCCTGGACAGTTCACAACAATAAAATAAATTACAATAAAATCAATAAAAAATAAAGATAAAAAATGGCAAGCACAATGAATTGAGAGGCCAAGGGCCTGGGTGAAGAGCTGAGTCTTCATGACTCTTCTAGACAACAGCAGAGTGGGGGCCAATTGGATCTTAGGGGGAACCTTGCTCCACAGGGCAGGCGCTTCTACAGAGAAGGTGTGCTTCCAGGGTCCTGAGAGATGACATTAATTGAAGGAACCCAGAGCATACCAACCCAATAGGATTGAATTGGCTGGGCAGATGTTATGAGAGACAGGTAGTCCCTCAAATAACAAGGCCCTATGCCATGTAGGGCTTTATAGGTAATGTCATGGCCACCTTGGACTTTGATGAGGAAACTGACAAAGAGCAGCCAGTTCCAGACCACTGCTGAGGAGCTGCAGGCAGAGGAGGCTGTGTCACCCAGTAACCAGGAGACACAGCTGCTGCCGGTCTCTGAAGATGAGGAGTCTGAGCTGCCATGACCTTCCAGTGCAAGGGCTTGCCATGGAGAGAAGAGAGCAGAGCAAAGGCACTCTGCAAGGCTCCTTGCCAATGCTGTCCCAGGAACTCAGTGGGGTTCTAGCCTGGCATGCAATTTTGCCCAATAAACACACCAGGGTAGAAATAATAAAGTATTTATTCTGCGCAGAGTAAGGTGCCCAGAAATAATTTCCAGAGCAGGCACACATACAGTAGTATTTGTCAATCAACACAACCTTTATACATTCTTGAAACAAAGAACTACATGATCATTGGCAGACAGTAATTACTCACACCCTTGGGTGGACAAAACACTCCCCAAAGGTAGGCACTGCTGCCCAAAGGTGGGTGTTTGTTGTTGCTAAGGGAAATATGAGCTAGGTGGTTTCTTATCTTTCTGCTTGTTAGGACAGGTTAGTGTGGGTGAGCCTGTGGAGAGGTATCACTGTACTGGTACTTCTTAGCTCTAACTGATAAGAAATGCTATATTCAGAGAGAAAGGAATATGGATGGGTTTGCAACTTAATTATCTGCTCTGTTCCCATCAGCTAGTGAAGGTCTGTGAAGGTCAGTTCTGGACCATATACGTTTATGCTACCTTCTTCAAATTAACCCTAAAATCACCAATCCATCACCAGAAAGGAACCTCACCCTTCCAAATGAGCAACACCGGGGCTGCTTCTATTTAAGAAGAGCAGTGAGCTCAAGCCTCTCCATTGGCAACAACTGTTCATTTACCCAGACTCCGTGTGCCTTGACTCCTGACTTGAAATCTCTTGACTATGACTCTGGATTGGCTGATGACCCTTCTATGATATTTGGACACTTGGACTTTGGTTGGCCACTCTTGTGCCTGCTGTTTTGGATTTGGGACTCTCTCAAGGGAGGTTTGCTGGACTTCTGGGGACTTGATTTCTCTAGTCTGTGTGCATGTGTGTTTGCACTCACATTTCCTTTGCTGCTTGTTTATTTGCTTCACAAACTTCCCAGTAAAGTTTGCAACCACCTCTCTGTGTGTTTGTGGGTGCATGGCCTGAGACAGGACAGGTAACAACCAGCACCTTGAATCACACCTGGAAGCAAACCAGCAACCAGTGCACCTCGGGAAGCAGAGGTGTTACATCGGCATACTGACACGTACCCATCACTGCTTGTGCTGCCACATATTGGACCAGTTGAACCTTCCGGGTAGACTTCAAGGGCAGCCCCATGTAGAAAGTCTTGCAATAGTCAAGCCATGAGGTGACCAAGGCCTGAGTGACTGTCTGAAGGGTCCCCCAATCTAGGAAATGGCGCAACTGGTGCACAGCTAGGCCACATATATATTTAATGTTATTACTGTCATTATTTTTTCTTTTACGGGGAAAGGGGCTTGAAATTTTGGTATGACTAACTGGATGGGTATGGCATATGCTTCTTTTCTTGCTCACTGTTTTGAATATTAATAATATGTAATAGGAGCCTCCTCTGTAACTGGGAATTTTAAAAGGTTGGGGTTTCAAACTAAGCATAGACAAGTGTTAGCGATATTTAAGCAGATGGTAACTGACTTTTTTTTCCCCAGAAGACTCATATTCCCTCTAAAAATGAATGGCTTTACAAAAAACCTTATGTAGATGTACTGTAAATGGTAATTCTAAACATCCAAGAGATGTGATTTTATTTGGTGGATTGTCTAAAGCAATTGCTGAAAAAGAAATATCAGTTGGGGAAAAAAATAGCTTTTTAGTATTTAATGTCTGATTAGATGATCAGTCTCTGGCATGCCTAAATATATCTAGATTAACACAGATTCTCCAGAACATGTAATTTTTTTATAACATCTCTTAAGTCAATTGAACATGTAATAACAGGAGGTGATTTAACTCAACCTTCAGATCCCTTTTCAGATTAATACTTCACCACCCAAATTATATTTTTGGAAGATTAGATGTCAGAACTTAATTTAGTGGACATCTGACATTCTGTTAATCCTTCTCAGATGGAATACCTGTTTCTTTCCTCTGCCAATTGTTTTCACTTAGGTGGGCAATCCTCGGCTTATGTCTGTTCAGCAACTGTTCAAAGTTACAGCAGTGCTGAAAAAATGGATGTACGACCAATTCTTGAAGTTCTGTCCACTGCAGCACCCCTGCGGTCACGTGATCACAATCTGGACACTTGGGTGCCCGGCTTGTGATTACAATGTCACAGGGAGCCATGGTCACATGATCACCATTTGCAACCTTCCCTGCCAGCTTCCCACAAGCAAAGTCAATGGGGAAGCCAGCTTTTGTGTCCTGGCTTCAGCAAAGGGAGAAAATGCCCATGTAACTGGTGGGCAAAATGCAGGTATGATGTGGGCACTTGGGGGCAAGACTCACAGAAGTGCTGGGTGGGAGAACACACACTGTGGAGGGAGCTTGGTCAAAATGCAGTGAGGAGGGGGAAACAATGGGAGGCATGAAGACAGTGTGGATATGGGTGGTTGGAGCAGAGCAATTGGAGCAGAGCATTTGCAGCGAGGCTTGTGAAGGCATCAGGAAGCTTGTCTGGAGAGTTGGCAGCCAATAAGTGGGGGCAGGCAACAGAAGAGGAGTTGGGAAGCAGGAGGAAGAGCATGCATGTGAATGGCAGCTTCTCTGGCTGAGGAGAAGACCTAATCCAAGTCAGAAAGTCTGTAATCAAAAACTCACAATGTCTTGAAAAATAGTGAGGGAAGAGTCAGAGACTCAATCAGGAACATGCCAAGGTCAAAACTGTAGCAAGACCAAGAATACACAAAGCATAAAACCACATGTCAAACTTACTTCAACAGAAGGCACTCCCTGCACAGTTTAAATCCTCTCCCTGCCAGGTGTGCACAGCTGAGGCTTTCCTTGCTCAGCTGTTGCCAGTAATGAGGCACCAGGCTTGCTTGCAGAGTCAGCGCCTTGCTACTTGCTCGCAAGATGGTGACTTTGATGGGATGCAGGATTCTCAGGCCAGGGGTGTTTGCCCTGCTTCTTGGCACCCATGTTGGCTAAAGAAGGATCAGTGCTGGCTAAGGAAGGACCTGAATGGGTGTCAGTGTTTGATTCAGTGGCTGTTGAATCAGTGGGCACAGCACTTGGTGGGATTGATCTGCCCACATCTTGGAGCCTGGCTCTGAGGCCATGATACCACCAGGGAAAGTTGCAAGTTGCTTCAGTAAGTTCCCACAATTTTCCTGTGCCACGCCACACTGTGCCTTCCACCTGCATTCATGCTGCGCTGCAGCACCCCTCTCCCCTGGCCTCCTCCAACAAACATGTGACCTATGCTGGGCCTGCCAGGGCCTCCCCCACTCCCCTGCAGCATCCCCGCACTCCTTACCTACTTAACAACCCATGCATTTTTGGATTATAATGGCAACAGGGATTGCGATGTGGTCACATGATGTCATGCTTTACGACCACATTGCTTAGTGACAGCAATCCTGGTCACAATTGCTGTCATAACCCAAGGACTACCTTTATTTTTCCCCGGTATCTCATTCTTTGAGACGTAAAATTAAAGGATGTGACAGAAAAGATAATTTCACACCACAATTCTTATGGTGTTTTCTGAAAAAAATTAAATACATCTTTTAAGTTATCCTTGAATGTTCTTTCTTGAAAGATAAAGTTTAAGCAGATAGAACAGGAAATGGCAAGTGTTGTTATATTTTAAAGGGCTTGGTTATATTCCTGACTTTGGTATGGGACATCACAAAACATTTATTTGAGGCTGAATAAGCACCCAAGTTTATAATAAAAAGAAGCAAAAGTTATTTTTAGAGAAATTAATGAACTATTAATCTTTATTAATCCATCTAATAAGCAATATAAGTGTTTGATCTTGACCAAATACAAACTTAATAAACGTATGCTTCCAAAACAGCATACTTACTGTGTTATGCTAGGCTATGGAAGAGAAAAAGGAGAAAAGGAAGAGGGTTGGGGTTAGGGTTAGGATTAAGGTTAAGGTAAATTAGTAGCCTTCAGACCCAAATTAAGCAATATAATACTGTAACATCTATTCAGGATATACACATGGAACTATATAGAATTCCAAATCTATTTATCAATAGTTTTTAAAATTCTAACCAGTATGGTTCCAATTCCTCATCAACAGAAGAAAGGATAAGTTCTTTTTGTATATATATAGAAAGTGAGATTATCACATATATTTTAGGACCAGATCACTAATCTTACTTCACTTTTCCTGTTTCAAGAAACTGCCACTATATCTATGAAAACAAAAATATCTTTTGGCCCTCTTGGGGGTTAGTTCAAAAAGTATACTGGGTTTTTTATTGGTCAAGCTTTTTCAATAAATGCCTATCTTTTCATTTAAATGAGATAAATATAGCTATTTCAAAGGCAGGCAAATATTTTTCTAATTATAGACCTATTTTCTTGATAAAGCGGATGCTAATATTTTAACAACTTTAGCCCATAGATTGCAGCTTATTGTTCTTATAACTATGCACTCAGCTAAGGCTGGATTTATACAGGGCTGTCAAGCTTCTGATCATATAATATTTTTAATCAGTGTTCTTCCTCTAACTTGGAATAGACAATACCCAGTATCTTTGGACACTGATATATCTTGGAAGTTTTAAAAACAGGTTTTGATTCATTTAAGGTTTCCCCAAAGTTTTGTACTTCAGATGATATAGTTTCTTTACCACTAAATCATGTGCTAATAGTGTGCCCTCTCCTTCTTTATATCAAGGTACACACCACAGATGTCTTCTTTCTCCCTTTCTTTTCAATGTCTTCCTTATGTAACTAGAAATTCTCAAAAACATTAATACAATTACAGTAGAAAAAGGATAGAGTATAAGGTTCTACCATATGTAGATGATATATATCTTGTACTGGTCTTATAGACTTGGTATAAGTATATACCAAGAAAAAATATTATAAAATACTAAATGTGTTATATTTTATAGATAGGACATAGACTGTACATGAAGCCACTGGATGAGGTCATCCATGAACATGGGGTAAAGTATCATCACTGTGCTGATGATACTCAGCTATAATTTCTATCCCTGGCTGAACAAGTGATGTCATTAAGGTTCTTTCCATGCATCTGGAAGCTAATGGGGGTCTGAATGGGGTAGAACAGGCTTCAGCAAAACTCTAACAAAACCATTGTTAAGCAAGTCTCTACCTTGATGCAACTTCTCAAAAATAAAGCTAAGAAAGCATAGCTGCAAGAAGGTTTCCTGCAGTACTTGATCCATAGCTGCTATTTCTAAGAATAGGTCTAGGCTGTGATTTTCCTAACATCTATGGGGGTAGAAAAACCCCAAGCAACTGACTTCCAGGGAAGCAATGGCGGATTGAAGACAGCTCCGCACAAGGGGAGCTGACAGCAGCAGTGGAGAGGAACCGGTGAAGGGATCAGCTCTCTGAAGGCTCTTGGAACCCCTCTCTGGATCAAGGAGCAGATTAGGATCACCCACAAGTTTGCTCTATACAGAGGCTTGCCTGTGAAAGAGATCACAAAATAGCGATCTCCCCTGGATTTGAGAGCTCTGTGAGCCAGGGGAAAATCATCTTGCCTAAGCTGCGGTTTGGTGTCTTCAAACAGACACTGGGTTCGCCTACTTCCTCTCTTAACCACTTTAGGAAACTACTTATTATTGACCTTTTGGATGTTAAGAACCTTCTGAAGGGCAAGTTTCATCACACTGGGAGAGCTTCCTTCTGTCCTGGATGAAAGTTTTCTGTCAGTTTAAAAATTAAATAAAAACATTTTAATTTTTGGAAAACAGCAAAAGAACATCTAGAATGTTGATTTTGGAAAGTTAAGGGGCCAGTTGGACTTGAAAGAATATTTCCTGTGGGTTGTTTAACATTTTATAAAAGTATGTATGAAGATTTTGAAATTAATTGTAAGAAATCCTCCTGTGGAAAAGTTTTGCTGATTGGAGACTAAACATATGATAAGAGGGGACTTTGAAGGTTGACTAGAGGGATCCAGAGAGAATTAAAGATTATAATTAAAGGAGAAGAGGCCTACCAGAGGGATCCAGAGAGAATTAAAGATTATAATTAAAGGAGAAGAGGCCTATTAATACAATGGAGCAATATTATCTGGCTATAGAAGAAATTAAAGCTGTCTGGGAACAATGTATCCAGAAATTACTTTCAAGATTGTCTGCCACTATAGAAATGGATATAACAGAGGTTACAGAAGAGGAACAGATTTTACAGGATAAAATAGAGACTGAGGCTGATTTGAAAATGGATCTTTAAAAAATGCCAGACTATAAGAGTGATATGGAAGAAGATGATGTGGATTTGAAAACAGATTTTAAAATGATAGACTATAAGAGTGACATGGAAAAAGATGTCACAGTGGATTTACAAATGAAACTGGTTGATGTTTTAATAACTAAAGGGGACATACAATAATAAATCAGAAGAGTGACCTGCATAGCTTTTTCATTTTGGACTTACAAAAGGGACCTGTTAAACTACCGAAGCTGTTCCTGAGAGGAGACAAAGAGAAAATGATAAGAAATCAACTTATGGGACACTATTTGTTGGGATTATAGACCAAGCTTTTTAAAAGTAAACAGAAGGACTACAAAGTGAACTTATTTGATCAGGGTTAAGATATATATATTGTGGTTTCTGGTAGCTATTAATGGAATTTCTTTATGACCAGGACTGAATGATGATGCTTTAAAGATTTGTTTATAATGGGGGAGAGATTTCATTTGCTTTATTTCTTAGAGAAGGTGATATGTTAGAACACAAAATGGATTTATTTCATTAAGGTTAAAATATAAATGTTATTATTTCTGGTAGCTCTTAATGGACTTTTGCTGAATAGAACTGAATGAGTTTTTATAATTTGTTTATTGATAAGAGATGAGTTATGGGAAGAAGATATCTTTTTTATTATTGAAATATTAAAGAAGGTGTTAAGTTATGGAAGTTGTTTATGCTCATCTGGAAGGAGGGGGGAGTCACATATTTCTTTTTTTCTTATTTTTTCTTTTTCCTTTCCTTTTTTCTCTTTCTTTGCACTTTTCTTTTTCTTTTCCTCACTTTGTATGTTTCTCTTAGTTTGTATTACTCTTTTATTTTTGTATGTGTAAACTTTAATAAAATTATTACCGAAAAGAAGAAGAGGAAGAAGAAGAAAAGAAAAGCCCCAAACAACTATGTTGTATTGTTCTGAAACCATTTTTATTCACTTACATCAGTTAAAGTGTTGTAAACATTTTCATTTTACTTATAATTTATAAGTTTTAAATTAATATTAATTCAGAAAATGCTATGTAATCTTTGAAAAGTTTAAATTTGTATTAATAATAAAATGTTTTCAATACAGTTTTACTTCACTCATTTTATTCTTAAACTTGGTAAGAAATTAAAGAGAACAATCAAAGGAAAATGAAAAAAGTGAAATAATTAAGAAAGAAATGATAAAATCTGTTTAAGAGGTAGAGTATTCATAGAAATAATTGTTTTCTGTATATTCCCTTTAGATTAATCTGGATTTACTTTTGAAACTTTGTTTATTTTTAACTTTGAAGACTGGAGAATTGAGAAATGTGTCTTTTGTGAAGTCCTCTCCTCTCCTCAATTTGCTATAAAACAAAATGGTTAAATCACTATTGGGTTTGAAATTGATGAACATTCATACAGTGTAACTAACACTAATAAATATTACAATTCATAGCATGTCTATCATTAGATGATTTGCATGTTAATTCTTTACACTGCAGGCCTAGCGTTACCATATGTCTGGCAAAAGGAGGACATGTCAGTCCAACAGGCATAGCCTTAAAATCAAATATTGTCCAGCTTTTTCAGTATCTAACAAGCTGTCTCTTCCTGTGCAGCTTTTCTCAGCAGCACAGCCCTTCCCTAATTAGTGCTAACTGCAAGTGAACAAGCTCCACTGTGTGACCTTAATTAGTTGATTAGTACCCTCCAGCCTGCTACTGCTACCTGAAATTGACAAGACCTTATTCAGTTACTGTAGATTCAAGTCCTCACAGAACAAAGAGCACACTGAGAAAGTTTGGGCAAGTCATTCTCTCTTAGCCCAAGTACCTCACTTGGCATTTAGAGAGACTGATTTTTCCCTGTCTCTTGGGCTGCACCCTCCTTGATCACAGAACATTGTTATGTGCACCATTACTGAAGCAGTGAGATAATGAGTGTTCTGGAGGACTAGAAAGGGGCAGGTAGGGAGCAATCTCACCAATTTACCTTCTGATAAATGGGTGTTTTGTCACTTCTCCACACACACTGGACAATCATTCTGTGAATGAATGGGCAAGCCCCCATAGCAGCCATTTTCTTTGAGTACTTATGACACTCCAAATGTGTCCATTGGCCCCAAAAGATTAGGTATACCTGCTCTAGTCAGTGGAATCATCTGGAGAAAGCCCCCAGCATAGTAGTATATTTAGGTTTTGGATTTCTACTGCAAAGAAATAATTGTATTTGAACATAAAATCCCCCCAAAGTCTAAAGAACTGAGAGGTCTGAAATGTTCAGCCCATCCATTCTAGTGACATAGCTCCAACTATATCCAGTTCAGTTATCAAATGGGATAGAAAGTTATCAAATGGGACATGTGGTTTCTAGGCTGAAAAATTGCATACTGCTAGCATAAAAAAAGTAGTGCAGCATGTGAAGTAATTGTAAAGCTGCACTGAAGTAAGCCAACCATAGTGGTAATAAAAGGACCTTGAAAAATTTCATAAAATGTTGACTAACAGTTTCTTCTAACTTTTTGCTACTATATCCATTTCTCATGCCTGAAATGCACTGGGAATTTCAACCTATTCCATCAAAATTGTGTGAAGAGGAAAAAAAAGAGCTAAACATAAATTTCAGTTAATAATGACATCAACAGCCTTGTTTATTAGACGTTGTTGAAATAAATGAATACAACTTTCATTTTATAGACTTTAAAAGGTTTGGTGTACAAAATGTGTAATTCATTATTAAATATCTACTCAGTAAATAATTGCAGAAACCACATTGTTGGTTAAAAAAAACAACCCTCTACTTGGATATATCTGTAGTTATCAGAAATCAAGCTCAACAAAGGGAGAAATTACTTTTCCAAAAACAAAACAAATTAGGGAAGAAAATCTATTCTAACCTTTTGATACTGGGTTCTTTGTAGCAAACTGTTGCTCCCCTGCGTCCAACAGGTGGTACAGAATGTTCTTCTGTATCTTTCTTGGATTTGGGATATGAATTTATGCCAATATTTGTCAGTTCTTGAAGAGGCTTGTTCCCTGTGAATGCAACAACACTTAAGTTACTAATTAGAAATATTTTTGGATTTTTAAAAAATCATCTTAAATGTATGGTTTTTTTTTAATATTATGCTGTAGAGGATACTGTGTCAGACAAATTAGGGAGACTTAGGTTCAAATCTTGCTTAACCATAATATATGGTATCATCTCTGCATGAGTACGTATGTCTGGATGACACAGGGAGGACTTTGAAGCGACCATGTCTTTGAAGCAAACTTTGAGATGGTTTAGATCTTCATAAATTTATTTTCCTATTCTGGCCAAACTCACTGGAGAAAGCAAGTTGCCCACTGTGCTATAGAGCACAGGAAGACCTAAGTCTATATAAATCTCTTAGGTTTTCATTAGAGCAAACTTAAAAACAAAGACAACTTTCAATCAACTAATTCATATCAATTTCTGTCAATGACTAGATCAAAAAGAGTCTTGTGATATTTTGAAATGTTAAGAGATTAACTGTGCATAAGCTTTCATGAGGACCAGTGCCAGACGTGTTATTTTCACTTGTCACATACATTAGAAAAATAAATTGACATCTAGGGTGAAGGCCATGGAATACAAGCAAGAGTTACAATCTCTGACGTGTGTGAGGGTTGGTAGTGAATGCATTTTATAGGGTTGGTAGTGAATGCAGCTCACATGTGTGGAGAGGTACCTTTTACCACCATACTATGCATAACTCAAATGATTCTGGATACTACTTTAAAATACATGAAGCAAACTTAAAATGACCTAATGTTAGAAGCATAGGGACCATTACACCTAACTACATGCTTGCAGGTATTATATGGAACATGTATCTACCATCTGGAGCAAAAGTCTGCAACAACTGTATTTGTTCTATTTCCTTGGACAGGCATTTTTATTTGACTCTTTTGTATCATGCATTCTTAGAACTGCAATACCCATTAAGAAAATGAAAGTATAAATAATAAGATGCTAACATGCCTTTTTGTACATGATGACAATAATTTACTTTTGGGAGGGTTTTTGAGTTTCAGACCAGAGCGAGTATTTAACTTCATCCAAATTAGGGTTACACATACCAGAATTTTGCACTGGCTTTCTGTTGCATGATTCTTCATAAGTTATGCCCGCCTTCTCTGTAGAAACACAATCATTTTCTTCCTGATAATATCTTTCAGAGTTATGTAAAACAGGGATATTTTCCTTTTTGTTTTGATCATGTCTACCAACAAAGTAAGTTTTTCTGCTTGGCTTTGATGTGGAACCTTCTTTTTCATTTAATGTTTCAATAGAAATTTCAGCATCTTTTATGGAGCATGAAGTTACTCTCTGAACACTGAAAATTCTTTCTCTGTCTTTAGATGCCTCATGTAGAATATTTTCATCACATAATTTTTCATTGTGTAATTTCTCTTTCACATACATTTTTTTCTGCTTAAGAGAGCCTGGATATATAATATTTGTCTTCCGGCTAGCTTTTGCAAAAATTCTTCTTTTATCATTTTGTGAAATGTCTTCATTAATTTGATCTAGCTTTGAAACATTTAAAGCATGAGTAGATTCTTTTGCTGCTATATTGTATTTGCAAGTATCTTCTTCACTGCTGCATCTTTTTATATTGGTTCTTTGACCTTGTTTTGTTTGGCAGTCATATCTGCATTCCTTTGATCCAAATCCTTTCAAATTTCTTCTTAAATTCTGCATATTTTCCATTTCACAGTAGTTTGATTTGTTGATTTTGGAAGTAACAGGATAATTCTCATTTACAGCTAAATTCTCTTGTATACCCATTATGTGGCTTGCCATTGGTAGCAAACTTTCAATATTACTACCTTCTAATAGTGTATTGCGCATAGTAGATACTTCCAAATTTTCTCCTGGATTCTGCCTGACTAACCCCTCTACTGTTTCAGAAATTATTTGTTCCCCTTTTTCTGTTTCTAAATTAGTAGTTTGCGGTTGACAATTGAGATCTAATAAATGCAGTTGCTTATAATTTTTGTTACTGTCTTTATTATCTTCCCCAACATCTTGTTCATTGGTATTTTTCAGTTTCACTTCCCAGGATGTTGTCTTTTCAAACAATTCTTCTTTTGGTGATTTTTTTTTTGTTTGGATGGTTTTTGGAACCTTTTCATTGCTTTTTTTTGGTTTACTGCTATATTTATTTTTAATTTGTTTTTCTGTACTTGCAAATTTTACTTTTCTTAAATTTCCTGAAATTTTGTCAGCTTTAACCTTATTAAATTTCTTATCTCTAGATTTAATTATGACTATTTCACCCAATTCACTTGCAGTTAATTCCATATCAGTATCATATATAGTTTCCTCTGATTTTTGACTTATTAAATCTTCTTTATTTACGTGAATAGGCTTATTGTTAGGCTGGGAAGTCAATTCAATATGTGAAACACCTCTCTGATTACCTATATCATTATTAGTGCAAACTCTGGCCTTGCAAAAATGCAATATGCAATTTCTGTCTTTTTTGGTTTCCAAATTGTTTAGAGTAGGGTGAATACTTGAAATGCACATTTGTTTCTTTCTTTCAGTTATATATCCATGGATTGGAAAGGGACTATTATCTCCTTTTGATTGTCTTTCACATTCATCTGTAGATGATACATAATCTAAAAAGGTACTATTGGAGATTTGTTTCATATGGGATTTCTTTTCTGAAAATCAAAATCAAGAAATCTATTTAAAATTTACAAGTTTTATTTTAATATTTATAACACTGATTTTATATTGCTATAGAACAAATGAAATCTACTTTCAGTACTAATCACAATGCAATATTTGACTTGTAGTCCTTTCTAAAAATATTGATTAGGGCTATGTACTTTAAAAATGATTAGGAAGAATGCTCTGGATACCATGCTGACACATTATCTCTCTGGTATTCATCTATTTTTTTCTAGATTTCTGTATTACTTCCCATTAAAAAAAATCTCAAAGCATTTTATAATTAAAACAAGAGTTGCAGGTACTTTAAAAGTTACGTTAACTTTAATGAGTCAATTCCTAAAACTGCCACAATTTTTTACACTGATATTTCAAGGCCTGTTTTTATTTTCTTTCTCTCAAAAGTTTCTATGTTTTTGGCTTCTGAATCTAGCTAACTGACAGAAAAAATTCTAAATGTTGGATATCTTTCATTACAGGTAGTCCTTGCTTAACAACTGTTTGTTTAGCGACAATTTGAAGTTACAACAGCCCTAAAAAAAGGTGATTTAGGACTGGTGCCCAAAGTTATAACTGTTGCAACGCCCCCATGGTCACGTGATCATAATCTGGGTGCTTGGCAACCACTCGCACTTATGATGGTTGCAGCATCCCAGGGTCGTGATTGCCATTTGTGACCTTCCCAGCAAGCTTCTGGCAAGCAAAATAAATAGGGAACGGTATGATTCACTTAATGACTGCATGATTTGCTTAATGACACCACAAAAAGGTTGTAACATCAGGTCCAGTGACATGATAATTTGCTTAATGACTGCATCGCTTAGCAACCTAAATTCTGGTCTTAATTGTGGGCATTAAGCGAGGACTACATGCATTGTCTTTGTTTTGAGATCTGGAGATGAGATCTGTGCTTTCTTCCCTATCATCACTGATGGTTGACTTTTGAAGTACTGAGAACTTTAATTCTATTTGTCAATTGTCACAGCCTCTCTCAGAAAATCTCATTTGAGGAGTCTGATGATAATTTGGGGTGAATTAGGAAGGATCCATCCATCCATCCATCCATCCAAGTATTTGGGAGGCACAATATATTGGATGACACCCTTCTCCACTGTATAAAAATTAATACAGTATACCTTCTGAAAATGTATTTGTGACAAATTCTGTTTCCACTTTATTTATTTCACTTGTTTTTGGCATTTGTTTAGGATCTAATATCTCAATGTTTATTTGATCTGCTGCAACTTCTTTTGATAGTACAGATATCTGCTTAAAAGGCTCATCCATGTCACATACAAACAAGTTCCCTTTTTTCCCCCCATCACTTTCTACGATATGAGGAGTGATCAAATATTGCTCAGTAGGTCTGAAAGAAAAAGGAAAAGGACAGGACAGTTACTAAGAGTGAATATTCATTAATATAAAAATTAAAAAAATAGAAAACAAATTTTGATTGCATGATGAATTGTGTTTCAAGTTATACTTTAAAAAAGGAACAGAATAAAGATGCATAATTTAGGTAGTACTGTAAGCTGCTTTGAGTCATGGTACAAAGATATTATGTTAACAGCATATCATATAATGTAAACATACCCACATGCAACAATGTAGAGAAAATAAGAACCAGACTTTGAAATATTTCCACTAAATTAGATATGCTACATGGTCACAGTGGTCAGCAATATAAATTGTGACCTGTGCTAGCAAAATAAAAACAAGTGATAATTTCATAAATTTTCTGATCTAACAATAACTCTATATTTTGTATATTTTGGACTCAAGAATACAATTTTTTTTTTCTGAGTACAAATAAAGCTCTGAAACTGTTTCTGAAGAAGTTCTTCACAGTCAGTTGAATTGGCAGATTTTTCTGTTTTCTGTTTTGATTTTATCTAGTTTAATGATTAAACTCAAATATTACCTTACTTGATGATCTGAAAGCTTGGATTCATTAACAGAATTGCACTGAGAATCATCCATTGTTAGAGGTTTTGGAATACACTATTCAAAGGAAAAATAAGTCAATATATTCCTGGGATTCCCAAGTTTTCATGGCTTGGAATTCTGAGACTTGTGGTTATGAGTAGTCTTGCAAAATGGCTGCTGTGGTTTTGAATGCTCTTGCAAAAGGGAACATCCGTTCCATATCTGATCCCTACTACTCCAACTTATCTTTTGTCATTTTTCTGGCTAGGAAAACTGCAGTTACCCATTCGTTCTCTAAGAAAACACCATTTCAGCCACAGAAGCATCTTTGGAAATAAAGATAATGCTAAAAGCTGGCATTTTTCTTTGTTTGAAGTATTAAAAATATTTAATTCATACTCATTATTTTATAAACTAAGTATATTTTTACTCCTATTAAAACAAACTATTTTGCATAACTGCATCTCCCCAGAGATGGCGCCCTCTCTCCTAGGGTTTTGGAAAGCTTTGAAAACCTGGCTTTGATCCCAGGCCTGGGGTTGATGTTTGTTATTTGTTTAATGGTCCTTGTTTTGTTTTGTGGATTTTGTTACTACAGCATGTTAGTCCAGGTTGTCTGTTGATTTAATATTTTTAGTTGTTTTTTTGTCTCTTTTAGTTTTGTGTGCCACCCAGAGTCCACTGGAGATGGGCAGCCAATGAATTTAAATAAATAATAATAAATAATGTATGTAATTCTGAATGGGTGTCTGTAAAAATATATCAGGTAGACAAGACTCTGATTATTTTTATTTACTACTTTTTTATTTTATTTTCACCAGATCTCAAGAGTAATTTCTGAAAATCTCTGAAAAATAAAATTAAAACTAAGATCTGTATTAATGAATAACAAACGTCAACATAACAGCCATCCTACTTGGGTCTATGATATAATAACAGTTATACAGCTGACACATACCTCAGAAAAGGTGCTTATTTCAATTGCAGTTAAAATATTATTATTCATGAATGCTTGAATTTCTTTTAGAGTTTTGTTCTGTGCATTAAAAAAAAATAAAATATGTTTTCTTTTATACAGTTAGTGAGTAAGAAAAAATGGTTGATTTTTTAAAATGTTCTTATTGTTAGGACAGAGAAAGAGTCAGTGTTGAGACCTAACATATTTGGTCTAGGGAAGCACAGCAAATCTATATTCACATTATTCTGGTACTGAAGATATGCCTCAGCTACATCAGCAAAATGTCTGCCATGTCCAATGTGCATTCAGAATGGGATTGAAAAAACACACAGTAAAAGAATTGCACACATGGTATAAAAAGCTGGTGATGAACCAAAACCTTGGGAAACACTTCATCCAATCTACCCCTTCCAGTTTCCCTCATCCCTTCAAACTGGATAGCATAGAGTGTGACATGGCAATGTGGATGAATTTTTTACAAAAGTTTCCCTCTATTACAAGTATTGGGGGTTGGGTGTTGTCAATCTACCAACATGTCTCATACACTGTTGGATCTGACAATGATACATGGAATATTCAGTTGATGAATCTGCCATGGTACAGCATATTTGGCATTCTGTCATCAGAGCAAATTTCTGGTAAATCTCATAGCCTCTCAATCATTAGACTATGAACATAAGATTTTATCTAAACCAATTCCCTAAATGATTATTTTAGAAAATTTAGATAATGAAAAGAAAAAAATACCAAAATTATTAATTCTAGTCATTTGAGCTTTTTCTAACATGAAACATTTTTCTTCTTCTCTTTTATATGTAATACAATATTTCATATAAGACTAAGATTTACTAGTTAGTTGAATTCCAAACTGTGTTGCACAATGAGGATTTGTTTATGATAAACTGTTTATGATAAGTTAGAAAACTGACAGAAAATTGACAGAAGTTCCTATTATCTATTTGTGAACAAAGGTGAGAGGTGTTCCTTCTTGGTAAATGCTGACTGGTGGAATTAGTAATTGATTAAATGGATTATTTATGCACACTGCTAGTTGCTAAGCATGCTTACAAGCAGGATAAAAACAGATATTACCATTTCCATGTATTCTACAAAGAGAAATATGGATACTTATTTTATAAATATTTAAATACTATTTTTCACTGGAGTGAAACCATCCATTGTGGTTTAGACCTCCAAGTGTTCAATAAGGAATTTTCATCATTTCCTTCTCTGGAGGATCTTTCAGCCCAAGAGAGCCAGCATGGTGTAGTGGTTAAGACGTTGGATTAAGGAAACCCTAGTCCACCTTTAGCCACAGAAGCTCACTGGGTGATTCTGAGGTGGTCACTTTCTCGCAGCCCAACCTACTTCATATGGTAGTTGTTATGGGGAAAAGTAGGAGGAGTATAGAAGAATGTTGAGATAACCCTGAAGAAGTTATGCAGGAACAATTAAGGGAAAGTAAGAGATAACTGAGTTCTGGGAAAAGAGAAGGCATGAAAAAGAAACTCAAAATAACCTTCTGTTTGACAGAAGAGGAGGCAGAGGAAAACTCTGGAAGGTTTTGAAGATTCTGTTATTACACCCTACAACAATTAAGTAGCATTCCTGTAATCCTTGTGTTGTCTGTTCCTGACCTGGCATATCTCGAAAGGCTGATAAAGAATGAATACTATATACGCCACCTTCAGCTCCTATACAAATAGCAGAATATAAATCTAATAATTAAAATAAGCCCAACAGATCAGATTCTGAGGACATTCAGGAAATTGCAAAGAAAAGTAAAATTGCCTCCTGTACATTTTACTGACATAAGCTGTTTCATTAATAAGAAGAAATAATTGGATATTTTCTATTAGTTTTATTTTCCTAAGAAGTGAATCAAATATTAGATCCCATTGTTTACTTTTTGAAAGTACCAAGGAACTTAGCTTTTGGCGAAGTAAGATATTCTGCAAGTTCAGCCCATCCAATTCTTTTTGTAATAACAGCTTTTCATTTTTCAGTCGCCGAGAATATTCTTTCTCTGTACTGAGGGCAATGGCCAATGCCTTATTATTACGTTTCAAAGAACTTTTAAAAAGTGAAGAGTTGCCTGAATAAAATGAAAGGAAAAAATAAGGGTTTTCATACTGCCACTACCTCCACTCCACAAATCCTCAAAAGCAATGTGAATAATGATGACATAGACCATGTTTTGTTTTCTAAACTTACTATATTATCCATATTGCTGGAGAGTGGAATACCAAAGTTGTAAATATTAAGTAGTCTGACTATATAGCCTACAAAACCAAAATGAAGCCAGAGAATGACTTATCAATTTCTGCAATCAAATAATTTCTTCACTGCTAAAACAGTCTTCCAACAACCAAAATGATGTCTATATACATAGACATCACCAGATAGAATACACAGAAATCATATTGACTAAAATATATTATTGGTAGAAGGAAATGGAAGAACTCAGTTATAACAGCAAAGATATGGCCAGGGGCTGACTGTGGAACAGATGACAAGCCACTCATGTATGAATTCCAAGTCAAGCTAAAATAGAAGAACAATGCCCGTCAGTGTCCATGATACAATCTTGACCATATACCTACCATTTTAAAAAAGAACAGGGGGAATCACATTGAAGTCCTGAACCTCACTGATAGGGAATCAGAGGAGCTGTAGAATTAAATCAAAGTTGTTATTAAGGATGAATGTGAAAAGAGATTGCCAGAAATGAAGAAACAGAAGAAAGAACTGGATGTCAGAAGAGTTGGTAGAAATTGCCAAGAGAAGAGAAGCTAAAGCCAAGAAAGAAATATCTCAAGGAAGTATAAAGAATTTCAGAGAGCTGTTATAAAAGAAGAAATATTACAATAACATTTGTAAAAACATTGAAGATAGAAATTGACCAAAAGATCTAACACAGAAGGAGGTTACAATCTTGAATTGATATGCTAAAGGATGCCAGTGGACAGATAGCAACTGATTCAAAAAAGATTAAACAAAGATGAAAAAAGTATACTGAAATTATGTACAGGTAGCCCCCAGTTTAAGAACAAGTTCCATTCCCAAGGTCTGTCCTTAAATCGAATTTGTACGTAAGCTGGAAGAATATTATTGTGTAATACTGTATAAGTAGTATTGTGTAATTAACTCAAATAATTGTATCTTTAACTCGAATCATTGTGTATTTAACTCGAACTTTGCTACAATAGGGTCCGTTCTTAACTATGGGTTGTTCTTAAACTGGGCATTCTTAACCCAGGGACTACCTGTACAGTACAATGTCAACATCCAAGATACCTTAGAAGGTATTCCCTATTTACAAGAATCTCTAATATTAGAAGATGAAGCTAGATCAGCACTTTGGTCATTACTGAGTCAGAAAGCTACAGATCTTGATGGAATATCTATAGAAATATGGCAAGTATAGAAGAAGAATCTATAATGTTTCTAACCAAACTATGCCAGCAAATCTGAAGAGCCACACAGTGGCTAGCAGATTGGAAAATGTCAGTCTATGTATCATTACCAAAGAAAAGAGACTTAACATTCTGTGCAAACTATTGTACAATATCCTTAATTTCACATACTAGTAAAATAATACTTAAGATATACAGATTAGAGTCCTACATGCAAAGGGAAAGGCCAGATGTTCAAGCTGATTTTAGAAAAGTCTGCAGAACAAAATATATTATTGCTGATGCCAAAGAATACCAAAAAGGAGTCAATATATGCTCCATTAATTATAGAAAGGCCTCTGATTGTGTCAACTATGTCAAACTGTGAAATGTGCTTAGGAAAATGGAAATCCCAAAACATCTCATTATCCTCATGCAAAATGTATACACATTTTAGGAAGCCACAGTTTGGATGGAATGTGGTGAAACAGACTGGTTGCAAATCAACAAAGGAACAAGGCAAGGCTGTATATTTATTTATTCAACTTATATGATAAATATATATCGAGGGAAGTTAGATTGGAAGAAGATGAGCATGGTTTTAAAACTGAAGAAAAATCAATGACCTGTGCTATGCTGATGACACTATTCTGATAGCTGAAAATACACATTATCTGGAACCTCTAGTCTTGAAAGACAAGGAGCACAGTAAAAATATAGGACTAAAATTAGTCCCAACTAATGACAACAGGTACAGCAACCAGCCTTAGAACTGACAGTGAAGATATTGAAGTGATATGCTCGTCTATGACCATAACAAAGATCTGATTTGATTTGATATTGAAGTGAGGGATAACTTCAGCCTTTTAGGATCAACTATCAACAGTAATGGAACCAGCAATCAAGAAATGCACTGCAGACTAGCATTTGGTAGAGTAGTTATAAAGGCCTTGGAAAAGATATTTGATGCTTAAGTGTCTATATCTACAAAGATTAGAATTGTGCAGGCAATGGTTTTCCTTGTGACTCTCTATGGAAGCTAAAGTTGGACTTGAAGAAGCCATTTGGTCTAGCGGTTAAGGCACCAGGCTAGAAACCAGGAGACTGTGAGTTCTAGTCCTACCTTAGGCATGAAAATTGGCTGGGTGACTTTTGGCCAGTCACTCTCTCTCAGCCCAACTCATTTCACAGGGTTGTTGTGGGGAAAACAGGAGGAGGAAGGAGTATTAGGTATGTTTGCTGCCTTGAGTTATTTATAAAAAACAATAAAGATGGGACAAAAAATCTTAAAAAAAGGGTAGAAAGAGTATTGATGCTTTTATACTTTCACAGTGAGAATACCATGGATAGACAAGAAAACAAAAAAAATGGATCACTGAACAAATTAATCCAGAGGTCTCATTTGAGGCATAAATGATTAGGCTCAGATTATCATATTTTTGGACGCATTATTTAAATACCTAGCTATCCGGAGGTGTCTATAATGTTGGAAAAAGTGGAAAGAAAGAAAAAAAAAAGAGGACAACCAAGAGCAAGGTGGATAGATTCAATTACAGTGGCAAAGGGTGCACTGATGGAAGACTTGAAGAGCCAGATTGTGGACAGATCATCTTGGAGAAAATCTATATGGTTGCTAAGAGTCAACACTGACTTGATGGCACACAATCAAGAAAATCTGATAGGTCCACGTCATCTGGTTTTACTTGGAATAGAAGTTTAAAGTGAAGACTAGCTCTTTGCCTTTTGTTGTTTTTAGTATATTTTGCCTAAATTTATTTTGGTAACCATATACCAAAATACTGCAGAAATTCACAAATATTTTATTTTTGTAAGTATGACTCTAATTCTGATTATTTATAATTTAATTAGCACTTACTAATTATCTTGGTTTTGATTTTAGATGCAAGAGAGGTATTCAGCTTTGTAACTTTTAGAGCTCCATTCTTCTTCTCCATCACACGTCTTTTAATACCTCCAATGGTAAAAAGGGAAGATACTTCAGACATTACATCAATTTCCACCTTTGGTTTATTACATCGAAGAAGATCTAACAGTGGATATCACCAAAAAAATAAAAATTAATGTTTGCATTTAAAAATATTTTTAAGTGTGTAGTGTGAGTTAGTGTGAGTTTCTATCACTATTATTCAGCCTGAATATATTCATGTTTCGAAATATAATGATAATCACACCCCTAAGAACATCTTAACAATTCAGTCCATTCATCAAATTTAAATGTATACTGTACTAAAAAAAATACTGTCAATTCCTCAACAAAATTGCACATATTTTCTACTTTTAAAAAGTTTAATCATATTCAAATCCCTCTATAACTCAGGGCAGCATTTCATATAAATTATCCATTTTATTTACATAACAGTCCTGTGTCCTTTCCTCAGTTAAAGTTTACATTAGCTTCAGTACACTCTGGCAAACTAGCGTTCTCTCTTGATCACATGTCATTGGCATTACTTTGTTTCTAGTCCAAAATTTACATTATTTTATGCCAGTTCATCAAAACAAGTAGCTTTTCTTGCTTAAGCTAACAAGATCCCAAGACACTGTCCGAACACATTTTACAAGGTGGAAAACGTAGCACTCCACCCTTTAGGTCACTAGCCAGTGGGTTATACCAGCCACGTTATTGACTAGACTTTGACCAATTTTTTTTTACCTGAAAATATGGATACTCAATCCCTAAGAATAACTGGATTTGGACAGAAAGATATTATGGACATCGTTCTGGAACCACACAACCTAAGCTTACAGTGGCAATTTATTTTACCAGAGTTTAGAACACTAGTAAAGAAAAGTCTTCAAATTCATGTACCATTCTAAGTCATAATGTAGTTTGTTTGATTTTGGCTAAGCATGTTGTATGAATACCCACTATGGTTTAAAACCATTATTTATGTATTGTATGAACTCAGCTAAATGTGATTTAGTCAATAAACCATGGTTAACAAATCACAGGTTAGCATGATGTTCAAACTCAATTTATGAGAAAGAGTACACTTAAAGTCGAATTAGAGCAAATGTTGTCATCGTGGAATCTTGATTTCTTTTAAAAGCTTCTAATGGATTGAGACCATTGCATTTAAATAAAGGATTTTCATTCACCCATGCACCTTCTTCTCAACTGAATTCTTCCCTTATTATTTGCGCTACTAGGGAAATACGCTGTCTAATACCTGTAATCCTTTAATTCCATGCTTTTCATAAGAAATGTTGCTGTTGGGTGTTTTTAGCCACACCTTTTCTGGATGTATTTACTCTGTCACTTTACTCAAGTTGCAAGAGTGACAATGTAGACATAGGACATTTTGACACAAGTAATTTATAATGCAACGTAGCCATTGTTTTGACAATAAAAAGCCTTCCTGCATTAATAAAATATCTCCATAGTGACTGCTGGATGACTCTGTAGGTCTTTTTCCAGTAGCACCTATCCAGGATACAAATATACCTAGGCAACCTTTTGTTTTTTCTACTCTTGTCTCCATTACATGTCTCATTCTCAGTCCTGAGACAGATTTGTTCTCAGTTGTATCAGTGCTAAAAATAATATTTCCCCCTCTATTGTAATACCTTCAAGGGCAGCCTCATATCTGTTAGGCTTTCTCAGTGGAAGGCAGGTTTTGCTGCCAGTTTGCTTGAAAGATTCTTCCTTGCAAAATATTATAGAAGTTTCTGTAAATTAAATCCCAGTATGACTCTTACTGAATATGCATAATTCTATATAAATATGGAGGATGGCTCTGCTGCTGCAAAGAGAAGATTTGGGATGGAACAGAAGCTGGAAAGCATCCCTGCCAAATCTGTACCTCTCTTGCTGTCACCAGCAGCCAAGTCATTGCTCAATGCCCCCCTTCAGCAGACTAAGGGAGAGCAGATGGCTTGCTCTGGTCCACTCCTACACAATCCCTCAAACACACAGCATGGAAAATGATGTCACTACGGCAATGAATACTTTCAGCCTCCTCACTTCTTGCTGCAGAAGCCAAGCAACTCAGCCCCAATGTTGGGTTGACCCTGGCTCCTTACTGGAGAATCTGGGCAAGAGAAGAGAGATTTGTAAAGCAACCCAGAGCTTGTAGACTTACTGAAAGGAAGATGTGGCACAAGGAACATACTGTTTCTTCAGGGCACCCCAGAGGCATTGTCTCCATTAACAAGGGCTCAGATAATCCCTCATATTAAATCAGCTACATGAACTCTCTCCTCCAGTACTCCAGCACACCCTTGAATTCAGTTAACTGGCAGTGACTTGAAGTAACAGAGGCAGGGACTAGCAATGGGAACAGAAAAAATCATGCTGGTACATATTTCTGTTGACAGAAGGATGGAAAAATAGCACCAATTCAACTGGAGAAAGGCCCTTAAGGACACTATAAATTCCTAAAATGGAAATGGCCATAGATGAAAAAGTTTGAGAAATAAAGTTTGGGATTCAGCCAAGTAGAATCAAAACTCAGTAGCTATAAATAATTCTAACCACAGCAAAAAACGAGGAGAGCCATAAGATATCATAATTTCTCACCCGGGACACTTCAATGAATTATGCTTGCTTTTTTTTAAACTCATAACCCCACACCCTGCAATTTAAGAGAAAGGACCTCCTTCACGTTCTTTCTTTTCTGTGCAGCGCCTCTTCTTCCCGCCAAAACGGAAATTGCGAGACCTGATTGGATGGCGCTCAACGCCAGAGCCGTTAACTGCGACCTCGCAAAGGCGCTGAACTTCAACGCCTAAACGCTACGAGCCGGGCCGGCGTGCCTGGAGTGTAGAGTCGCGCGACGGGAAGGGCATCGCGCGACTCTGCGGGAATGAAACGAAGCTTCGACTAGCTTAGAAGCCCGGTGGTCAGAATATACAGTGGCAGAGCGAGCGGTGGGCTGCTGAGGCTACAGGGAAGAGAAGATCACTCGGCTAGTGTCTTCAGGACTGGGAGCCCTTTGGCTTCCTAGCCGGGCTCTATTCTTGCCTTCTCGTCCTCCTCCCTTCTCCGGTCAATTAGTTGCAATGTGTCTCTCAGTGTTTTTAGGACTATGACACGCGGCTATTACAAAGACTTGTCAGATGTCAAAAAGTTGAAAAATAATTTACAAGCTAACTAATGCATGTTTCCATAGAATTCATACTTAATCCAAAGGCTGATCCTCACGTTCCTCTAATCGTGCTATGGTTAGCTAGAAACTATCCCCTAGCTGGTCAGTATGTAAAAGAATAGGATGATCAGACTTAAGGATAACTGTCAGAAGGCTGAGGCACAGAAACAAAGTAGAGTTGGGACTTGGCTACAGAGCTTGCTTTCAGTACAGTATGAGGACAAAAGTGCTTGGCGCCAATAAAGATAATATACAGTTTTTCCCTCACAGATGTCGCATATCTGAGAATTTGGAGTTTGCTTCCAGGCAGATGTGACAAATGGAGCTTTTTTGAATTCCAAGGTGTCTGAAGACAATGCACTTGATTAAAAAGCATCATTGTCTTCCTTTCCTTGCCATTTCTGTAATACTAATTGATAATTGGCTCATGTTTTCTATTTTGTATTTAAAACACCTGTACGCAAAATATTTAAAACTACTTAAATTAAAAACTAAATGTAAAGAATGAAAAGTGCATGCAGTTCAAAGCATTTGAAAAGGTATTATATTGGTAATTGAAACGTGATCAGTAATGTATGTCAGTTCTAAAATTCAAGGAAAAAAGTTCAATAAAAATACTTTGCTTATATTTTTATGTTTATTTCATGTACAGTTATAACTTCATGCTAGGTGTTAAATAATTCATTGATATAACTAATATGCAAAAGTATGGGAAGGAGGAAGTGTAAATAAAAGCACTATCCTGTCAGTCTGACACTGGTAATTAATAGTTTATTTTCTATCAGAGGATTAGATTAGAGGACCATGAAAGTTGCATCCTTTTTTTGTTGTAAGTACTCCTTATCAAATATAACTGTTACTTGCAATTTATGGGGAATTGTCCATGCAATTTATCGTTATTAACCCAGGGATTAATATATAATCAAAACAGGAGCTAATTCTATGAATTGCTACCCCAGTGACAGACTGGAGCAACTTTTGGCATTGTATTGCCAAAATGTTTTGCTGCCTGATTAAGAAGTAGCCATTTAGGTTTTGCAGAAAAGGAGGAAAGCAACCTCATGCAAGTTAGGGTGTTTCCACCCTACCAGATAGGTGAGCTTATTCCAACACTGGTAAACTAGCAGACCTTAAACAATGTGAAGATTCATCTATCCATAGATGAATAGTTAAAAGCAAGTATTTTAGCTAACCTGTGGGCAGTTTACAAATATTGCCATAGTGCTAGTGAATAAAAATAATTTCTCCCATCCAGCATATTGCTAGAATATTGCTTAAATTGAATAAGTCCCACCAATCAATAAGAACAGAGATTAAATTACAGTATTGAATAATTTGGTTTCTTGAGAAGTCCTAGGAGCTGAGTTCCTTGTATCAGTGACAAGGAAGCACTGGGGCTCTGCACTTGATTCTTGACTCTTCTGTTTGCACATTAAAGATCCTGATTAAATTGAAACCAATTTTTGGTATATTTGAAATGAAGAACTTTAATAATATTTTATTAATTTAGACATTTAATTAATAAAAAACTTTAAACCTCCTTCATTTTAAACCTCATAGACATCTTTTGTGGGGATGGGGAAGAACTAGCTGGGATCAGAAAGCAAAAGCAGAACTCCCTTTCCCATCAATTGCATCTTCCTGTATGTGCACATACACAACACAGAATTGTAGCATTATAATATGAATTTGCATGAGAAAGCATTGTAATTGTTTTTGGGAGTGGATCCATTGTGATTAATATGAGCTGAATTATTTGTGGCTGAGTTTCAGCAGGCCTGGGTATGACCCGATTTGAAAGCAACCCAATGTCAGTATCAACTGGAATGTTATTTCTATTACTCCTTTTTCATATTGAGACAACAATAGCAAGTAGCTTGCGCTAAGTGAAAGTGATCTTAAACTAAAATCTGGAGTTGGAAGTAGGGAGGCATCTGGTTTGGTAGAGGAAAAGATGAAAAGGTTTAGATAAATCCGGTTTTTAAAGTAAAAAGTGGAAATAAACTGTTTTCAAGGTTTGCTTTCAAAATGCTTCCTGTAAAAAATCAGCAAAAATAATCAAATACTTAAGATGTATTTATATGAATTTATGTTTAAGAAACTCAGGCTTGCTGTAAGAAAAAAAAATGAAAATCCATACATATGTATTAATCCTATGCAACTGGAGCAGATATGTTCGCCGCCTGGAGGTAAATATAAAGAGGCGGGATAATAATAATAATCATAGTAATAATAATTTATTCTCTGCACAGTTACAAAAACAGGCACCGATTTTATTGAACTCAGTGACTTTTAACTTATGCTGCTTGGCCGCGCGAAGAGCGTCACGGAGGCAATGCAAGCAACTTGGAGAGCTCGGAGAGGCATCTATCGAGAGAGGAACAGTTTGTCAAAGTGGTTTCTACATGTCCTGTTTAACTCGCGTCCATAGGCTGAAGTTCCGGGTGCTGGTTTAAGGACAGGCGCTTTTTTTTTCAAATCCAGCCCGGGCGTGACTCCTCCTCCCCCTTCGTCCCTTCCGCCGGATTTGGAAATAGGGGCGGTGGAGGTTGGCGTGAGAGAGGCGGAGCTACGCGTGCCACTCCCGGGAATTCTGGGCGGAGCCTCGGGCTGGGAAGGTAACGGAGCGCGCGAGCAGAGGCGATCCTGGTTCTGTTTCTTCGGCCTCGTCTGCTTCGGTCCCCCTTTCCCCGTTACCGCGAAGCGCTTTGTGTCCCACAGGCTCCTCCTCCTCCTTCAGCCGTTGCTGTTTCCTGGCTGTAGAAGAAGAAGGAAGCGGCTGGTCTGGGCCTCCTTTCTTCCTTCCCCTTTGTGTCCGTCTTCTGGCCGGTGCCGCGTTTTCCCTGCCCTTGGAAACGTACATCATTTCTTATTGAAGAGGAAAAGGAGGCATGCCTAGAAACTTCTCTTGACTGACTTAGCAGGGGAGAAGGGTTCCTTCAAGGTTTTTTTTTTTTAATCCGTTCAGTCTGCCTGGACAAGTTCTTGCAGTTTTCTTGGCAAGGTTTTCAGAAGTGGATTGTCCTTGCCTGCTTCCCAGGGCTGAGAGAAAGTGACTTGTCCAAGGTCACCCAGCTGGCTTCGTGCTTCAGGCGGGACTAGAACTCAGAGTCTAACGGTTTCTAGTCTGATGCCTTAACCACTACACCACACTGGCTCTCAAGTAGAACTGCGAAAATCCGGCCAACCTCCAGATGGCAGCTAAGACACAAGACCCATTGCTGGCTTCTAGTGGCCGACCATATTTTTGCAACTCAGTTCTGGTAGCCTTGTTCCTAGGGAAAGTAGCTCAGAAAGGGTGCCCTTACTCTAAGTGATGGTGATGCTTAGCTCTTGTAAGGAACCTTGGCTGCAAGCCTATGAATGGATTCTCCCCAGGATAGAAAGAGGCAGCTGTTGTCCTCCAGATGTTCAATACAACAGTTTTGTACTTTCTGACCATTGGACATGGTTAATGTAAAGAGTCCTGCTTGCCTGGCCTCTATTCATACTTCAAATTGTACAGCGTGATCATTTGTTATGTGCAGCTGCATTATTTGTTCCACATCCCCTCTTGGATCTTAGAATGGGAGAGAAACAATATTGCTGGGTCTAGCAAAGAACTCTGCTGTCCAGTTTGAAGACCTAATTTGTATCAGGGATAGACATATTAATGACATGGCATACATCCCTAGGAGGCTTTCATTGTGCAGCCAGCCTGTCTCATTTGGAGAATTTCACTGGGCCCAGACATTCTTCTTTTCCATTTCTAATCCCCTCATGTTTTCTCATGGCATAGTATATTTGGAAAAGGAGGAATAGGAACCCATAGATTGAAGTACTCATAAGATATTTTCTTATTATTTGTTAAAGAAGTTTATAAACCAGGCTGTTTTATGGATAGCAGGCCATTATTCAATACATTTGTCTAGAAAAGTCATGCAGTATTGCATTTATTTGTTTGATTTATAACCCATGTTTGCACAGCAGCTCAAGGTGGTGTACAAAGTACTGGCCCCTATTTTTTCCCCTCAGTGACAATCCTGCAAGGTTTTCATACCTTGGGTAACCTCTTCTGAAAAGAGGTTCTGGTAAAAAATATTATGTTACTCTTGGCATTTGTCATTTTGATGAAAAATATGTACTTTCTGCTGTGGAGCACCATCTTACTATGCCTATTTTATTCAAAAGTGATTGGGTGTTATTGCTAAGTAAGCAAATATTCATGGTATTTCAGTTTGAAATTGTAGCTGCTCAGTGTTTACAACTGCACACTAGGTCGTTACTTCACAAGTTTTTCCCAGACCATATTGGATAAAGGAAGAAATGCCTGAGGAACATGGTCTGTTCTGGCTCCAAATATGCCTTTCCTGGTTAATCCATCCCCAACATAGTTCTACTAATGTAATCAAGTAGATTGACTGAAAGACTTCAAAGGACAAATAGAAAATTCTTAGGTTTTATATAAGATTGATATAAGGGGAGATTAGCATTAAGGGCCAATACCAACTACTGGATGTCTAGATAGAATCATGGACATGAATTTGTAAAACAAGTACTTTTTTTCCATATATTTATGATGTCCCCTGAAAATAGGGCCTTAATGCATTTTGATTCACAAGTAAGTCTCACTGAGTGAGTAAATATATGTTTACTAGACATAGAGCCTTTTCTCTAATAGTTCATGACTACTAGATTCTTGAAGTGCAAAAACTTATGATATTTAGTACTATACTGTATGTGTTTCTTGGGATTAATGTTAAATATGAATAGTTGGATTTTTGGTTATGGATATAATTTGCTTTCACTGTATGGTTGAGAGAAACTCATGTAGAAACAAGGCATTTATAAATTACCTAATATAGTGATGCCTTCCAGATGTGTTGGAATGGCAATTCACAAAATTCCAGCCACTGTGACTGAGAAATGAGAATTATAGGAACTGAATCTCCAACCATTTTAAGAATGCCAGGTTAGAAGCGTGACCTGTATATTCATTCCATGTGACTGTTTGGATCTTCATTAGGAGAATTCTACTAAATGTCCAGACAAAGGAATGAGATGAAACATCAGCACAAAATTTAAGTCATTTAACTATTATTTTAGAGTGATAATGCTGACTGAAATATTAATTTTCTTATTTATTCCCCTAAATACAATTTTAAATACTATTTTCTTTCAGGTGTCAAAATACATAATCTAATCAACAATATTAACTGCAGAAGTGATGGGTGACAGCAATTCTGAAAAAATGGTAGATATTATTCGACTTAATGTTGGAGGCTTTATGTATACTGCTAGACGTGAATCTTTATGCCGTTTTAAGGATTCAATGTTAGCAGCAATGTTCAGTGGACGGTTTCCTTTAAAAATGGATAATTCAGGTAAATAGCTTCTTAAATTGCAAATAACTAAAACTTGAAAAGATGAACAAATGCATTACACCATTTCAACATTTGCCAGAAGATAACTTGGTTGTATGCTTCTTTGCATTATTTTTCCTGTGAGCTTGACTACCAGCTCTTGGTTTCTTCTATCTGCATCAGTTCATTCTTACGTACAGCCCTCATTCTGCAGATGTTTGATTTGATTCTATATAGGAACAAGTGTTCTGAGTCAAAGCCCAATGCACAGTTGGGGGTGTGATTAGAGTTGAAGGGAAAATATTTCTTCAGTGCCTTGTTAGTATGTGATCACCTAGAACAGGGGTTTGCACCTTGTGGCTACAGGACCACATACAGCTCCTGAAAGCCTCATGTATGGCCTCAGAGCCTCTCCCAAAGTTGCCATCAAACTAATTTGTAATGGGACAGAAGAGGAAATTTATTAAATGATAGGGAATAATAATAGTAAGTTTCATTCAGTTTAAATATAAATGGGAATAAATCAATTTCTCCTTTGTTTGCTTTTTGAAGTGCAGCTCCTGGCATGCCACTAAATAGCCAAATATGGTCCTCATACTAAAAAAGGTGTATGCTTCTAGCCTAGAGGACAGAGATAGAAAATATGATACGACATTGGGAAATACAATTTCTAAATAGTTTGACAATTAAAATTGAACATTGCTTGTTGTATGTACAGTAAAGAGCTAGCATGGCTTGGAAAAGTCTTAATTTCCCAGTGTAGGTATTTTCTGAATTCTAGTACTGTATAAGGTAATCATACTTGTGTTGATCTAATACAATGTCTTGAACTATGTTCAAGTTGGTTAATATAAAGTAAAAGTTTAATTGAACTCCCTTTTTTGTTAATACAGATTTTGGAGTAATGGTAGTACACAATGTATGTATAAATTTTTTGTGTGTCTTTTCAGGAGCATGCCTTATTGATCGTGATGGCAGTCTTTTTAAATACCTTTTAAATTATCTTCATGGAGAAGTTTGTCTTCCTGAAAATGAGGAAACACGAATTGCATTACAAGAAGAAGCTGATTATTTTGGCATTCCTTACCCTTACAGTCTTGTTGACCACCTAGCTAATGAAATGGAGACGTATTGTTTAAGAACAAATATTGAACTTAAGAAGGTCTCAGAATTTTCCTACAGTCTTAAATTATTCTGTGATATATACTCAAAATTTGATAAAGGACAAATAATGCATGTTTCTCAGACCTGGATATAACTTCTACCTTTTATTGGGGCATATTCCACAAACCACTTTGTCTAGGATGGGCTGGCAGGGAAAAGATTAAACAAATTAGCCATTATATATAGATTACTATTGATAGGACTAATATTTTACAGTGTAATGTAGCAATGCTTACAGTCCAATTATACCAGAGAAATTTTTCATCCATTTAAAAACATGCATATATTAAATCATAGCCCTTCAGCAATGATAAACACAATTCAGTAATCCATTTGAAAAATATTGTGTTTTCTCTACATGTTTCTAATAAAATCTAGTAAAATATTTTGTCTGTTGCATTTAGCAAATGACTTTGGCCACATAGAATAAATACTTGAAGTAAAATATTGTTAAGCTGTTTTATCTGTGCATTTAACAGTGGCAAAATACTATGAACTCAGTAGGCCTACATTCACAGAATTAGGCTGCAGACATTTTGGATAGTTTTTTTATAACTCAAATTATGTAAAATATGTAAGATATAGCCACATTGTTTGACTGTTATGTGTATACATGCATATGTGTTGGTATGTTTCTTTTCTAGGCACTCATAGGTTTTTGTGACTCTTATGACTTAATATGCACTAAACCTACAGTTTGGGTCTTGCATTATCTCAACACTTCTGGTGCAAGCTGTGAGAGTAGAGTAATTGGAATATATGCTACAAAAGCAGATGGAACAACTGCAGTTGAGAAGGAACTAGGAGGACGAATAAATAGTAAAAATATTTACAAGAGGTGAGAAGTTTCTCAGCCAGGTGACTACATTAACATATGACTATAAATGAATTGTGATGCATTTTCTGTTTAGAGTAAAAATTGGCAAAATATTTTATGAATTGCTGACACTTCTCCTTTTGTTAAAGAGAAATTTCAACAATGTTGTTACCTTAAATATTTAGACCATGGGAATGAATGTTCAGATGTTTATGATTTCTGGGTATGAAAAAATAACTTTAACAAAATTTTGCTTTTCATTTGGTCTTTTTCTACATTTTTTTCCTAGAGAGGCTGGAAACAATATCCAGTACATTTGGAGTTACTATTCAGTGACAGAATTGAAAAAGATAATGGATGCATTTGAGGCATGGGAAGGAAGAGGTATATATATGTATTTCTATATTTGAAGATGGAGTTTTCTGTAAAGACTAAAAGCATGTGTGGTTAGAAGTCAGCTGTTGAAGGACTCATCTGTTGGAAGGATAGCTAGGGTATTTTTTCATTTATTCTTCAGCAACATAAGGAAAAGGACATAGCTGATTCTTAACTTAGCACAAACCAAATGTCTTGGGCATTATTATTACTCAGGCTCAAACAGCCAGCTATCCATTATTTCAGTATCATAAAAAATGTAGTCAGCAATTGTGAAATATAAGAAATATCATGTGTATTTCAAATATCATGTATTGGGTTCATGCTATCATGTGTTGGCATAATAGTTTAATATTCATTTCTGCCAGAACAAGGATTGTGAATTTTGAAAACGTGCACATACTTTCTTAAGGGAATTGGTTAAATAAGTGTAAGATCCATTATTTTTGTTCTCTTTCTGGAAACATATTACTACTTCAGGCAATTGCTGCACAAGAGAAAGGGAGAAAGTGATTATAAATTAGAAAGTAGGAGTTGCATCCTGCAGTATCTCCCTCCCCCCATATACATCCCAGATCCAGTGCATCAGGTTGAAAATCTTCCAAAGGATGGGATGTGTGCAGGAAAAGAATGAGGGGAGAGAACAAGACCTCGTATTTTTATGTCAGCAACTTCGCTCATGTAATGGTAGATAAAGTTCTATTTTGTATGTAGGAAAAAATATTCAGAATATAATATTGCCCTTTAATTATGGGAACGCAAGAGAAACTGTTGTAATGCAGGTATATGTTTCCAGTTGCATTAACACATTCCTTATTGCATATCAGTGAATTTCAGGTAGAAGTTACCAAATTTATGCATCTTGAATATTGTGAAATGATGTGTTTGAAATTACAAGGTGCCAGCTATTGGCGAGTACCACAGGAGCTGATAGAGTGTTGGACTCTTGAGGAGCATTCTTTGAAAGGAAGCCTTCAGAATATGTCTCCAGTACGTAAACGGTAGGTATTGTGGTTCATTGCCTGTTGTAGCCTTTATGTGGAGTAGAAGCTATATTTGCACTTGATTTTTTATATCACTTTGATAGAAGAAATGTGTGTGTTACCAAATGATTGTGTAGGTAAGTGTATTATAGAAGGGTCAGTAAACCCACCTGCCATAACCCACCTGCTATATATATGTTCAACAGCACATTACAAAATATTAGGACTTTGTGTGTGTTTCAAACATTATTAGGAAGAAACATTTTGGACCTTGTGCAAGGGCAGCACTTGTGCTTTCATTAAAATAGTGCAACTTTTTTCGGGCCTCTATGCAAGCCTGGGGAAAAAAAAGAGCTTTTGCTTTAAGAGCCACATAAAATTTATTTATTTATTCATTCATTCAATTTGTATGGCCCATCTCAACAAGTGACTGGGCGGCTGAATGATCATAAATGAATCTTTAATGAAGGCATTTCTTAAAGCAACTTTCTTTCAGGCTCATGTGGATACCTGAAAAATGCCGGGCTTCTTTAATGAGTAGCAGAGAGATGCTGCACTTATGCTTATGTGTGGTCTGTAGTGCTCCTGAATCTTTTTCAGAGTATCACAACCCTACAAAATATGATCTATTACTAACTATGTTATAAAATAAATGCTAAATTCAATATTAGTAAGCCAGTTTAAAAACTTAAGTCATGCTAATGATACAGGCTACTTCTATGCATTCCCCCCCCCCTTTTTTTGGTATTTATAAAATGTAACAGTTCAGTGCACAAAATCCATGTAATAGTCACTTTGCTATATATTAAATTGCAAGCTGATCCTCAGCCCATTTTGTAATATTTAATCATGAGCATAAGAAAAATATACTTGGAAATATGCTGTAATCAGTATTAAATAAGAACATATTTTTTTTCTATTGTTTGTGCCAAATGCAACTGATTACCAATATCAGTATGTTGTCCTGATTGTTTTTCTGAATAGTCTGGGGGGGGTGCCATTTTAAGCAGATATTGGAGTAAAAAGAGTTTTGCATATGTTGAATATTATACTTATCCTGTGTCTTTACAGAACTAGATTCAGTGAACCTAATGATTTTTTTTTTACAGACGAATTGTTGATCCTTCTGATGAGGAAGAAAGTCAGCTGAACAATAGAATAGTTCGAAAGCCAGTTCAATTCTCTGGCCCCTCTACAAGTACCTGTATCAAAGTTAAGAACTCAGCTTCTTTAAAGATGGCAGCATCTTCACGTCCCCAAATGGTTCTTAAGTCACCTAGCAGAGATACTTCTTTAACAAGCAAAGAAATTTCCAAAACTGTTTATGCAAAGACCATACCATTGACTAAAAATTCTCAGGCCTCTCTTAGGAATGCTGACAGTGGGGTAGTTGGCCAAATGATCTCAAAGTCTCCCTTGTCCAGAAAGTCTGCAACCAGTCGGGTGATAAAACTGAAGCGGACTCCACTCTGTAATGAATTACTGACTCAGCATTCTTCATCAGTTGTGAAGAAAATTAAACAGCAAATTCCATCTGCTGCAATTGCTGCTACTTCTGCATCCCACCCATTAAACTGTGAGCATTTGGGGCTTTCCCTGAGGTGCACCAGTATCAGAGATGGTCTCCAGAATAAGCAGCTGAGTGGTGATATATGAGGCTGGTACCTTGTAAGAGTTACTGGTCATTATCTTTTAACAACAAAATTTACCTTCTGAGAGGACAGATCAGTCCCAGGTTGCAGAAAAATATTGGAAGTATTTAAAATGCTCTAATAAGATGGTGGATGGTATAAGAAGTTTATCAGTGTTCATTTTTGTAATGTGCATTCCAAATCATGTAATACAGATTAAATATGGGACGTTAGTCATTTTAAAATATTATTTATGCTAGGTTGTGTGTGTTCCATGGTTTTTAACATTTTTAAAACTTGTGCAATTTGTTCTGGGCCTGTAGAGAACAGCAAAGTCTCCTCCTCTTGAACACTAGGATTCTTATTCTGCCATTGTTCCGGCTGTTCTGCTTTTAATAGGTATGGCCACATATTTCCAATATGTTAACCATGTATTAATATGGTCTGAGGGATACTTTCTTATTACAAAGGTGAGATTCTTACAAAGATAGGTTCTCTGAGCATGCAGACAGCTGTGAAAACATTTTTATCTAATGATAAAATTGACTTTGGGGACTATTTATTCCTCTTTTTGCAATGTTTCCAGCTTTCAGGAAAAGTTTCCATAGTTTCTCCAGGAATGTTGCTTTTGAGTTTCCCTGCAGCTTGCACTGTTCTTCCCAAGCATTGCATTTCCCTATCTATCCTTCTGGCCCCAACACAGAAAACAATACTGGATCAGCAGATCATCAGAAATACAGGTGAAACTCGAAAAATTAGAATATCGTGCAAATGTTCATTTATGTCAGTATGGCAACTCAAAAGGTGAAACCAATATATGAGATAGACGCATTACATGCAAAGCGAGATATGTCAAACCTTATTTTGGTATAATTGTGATGATTATGGCGTACAGCTTATGAAAATCCCAAATTCACAATCTCAGAAAATTAGAATAGTGTGAAAAGGTTCAATATTCTAGGCTCAAAGTGTCCCACTCTAATCAGCTAACGAATCCATAACACCTGCAAAGGGTTCCTGAGCCTTTAAATGGTCTCTCAGGCTGGTTCAGTAGGAATCACAAGCATGGGAAAGACTGCTGACCTGACAGTTGTGCAGAAAACCATCATTGACACCCTCCATAAGGAGGGAAAGCCCCAAAAGGTAATTGCAAAAGAAGTTGGATGTTCCAAAAGTGCTGTATCAAAGCACATCAATAGAAGGTTATGTGGAAGGGAAAAGTGTGGTAGAAAAAGGTGCACAAGCAGCAGGGATGACCACAGCCTGGAGGGGATTGTCAGGAAAAGGCCATTCAGAAGTGTTGGGGACTTTCACAAGGAGTGGACTGAGGCTGGAGTTAGTGCATCAAGAGCCACCACAGACAGATCCTGGACATGGGCTTCAAATGTCGTAGTCCTCTTGCCAAGCCACTCCTGAACAACAAACGTCAGAAGCGTCTTACCTGGACTACAGAAAAAAAGAACTGGTCTGTTGCCCAGTGGTCCAAAGTCCTCTTTTCTGATGAGAGCAACTTTTGCATCTCATTTGGGAACCAAGGACCCAGAGTCTGGAGGAAGAATGGAGAGGCACACAATGCACGATGCTTGAAGTCCAGTGTGAAGTTTCCACAGTCTGTGTTGATTTGGGGAGCCATGTCATCTGCTGGTGTTGGTCCACTGTGCTTCATTAAGTCCAGGGTCAACGCAGCCATCTACCAGGAGATTTTGGAGCATTTCATGCTTCCTTCCGCAGACGAGCTTTATGGGGATGCTGACTTCATTTTCCAGCAGGACTTGGCACCTGCCCACACTGCCCAAAGTACCAAAACCTGGTTCAATGACCATGGGATTACTGTGCTTGATTGGCCAGCAAACTCGCCTGACCTGAACCCCATAGAGAATCTATGGGGCATTGCCAAGAGAAAGATGAGGGACATGAGACCGAACAATGCAGCAGAGCTGAAGGCCGCTATTGAAGCATCCTGGTCTTCCATAACACCTCAGCAGTGCCACAGGCTGATAGCATCCATGCCACGCCGCATTGCGGCAGGCATTGCTGCAAAAGGGGCCCAAACCAAGTACTGAGTACATATGCATGCTTCTACTTTGCAGAGGTCCGATATTGTTCTATTTCCAATCCTTGTGTTATTGATGTCATGTAACATTCTAATTTTCTGAGATTGTGAATTTGGGGTTTTCATAAGCTGTACGCCATAATCATCACAATTATACCAAAGTAAGGCTTGACATATCTCGCTTTGCATGTAATGCGTCTATCTCATATATTGGTTTCACCTTTTGAGTTGTCATACTGACATAAGTGAACATTTGCACGATATTCTAATTTTTCGAGTTTCACCTGTATATTTTTCTCCAAACCCTTAAGGTCTGAAAATATCTTTTGTTGAGATCACTAGGACACTTCCATGCCACGATTATTTCCAATTCATCAAAATCCTTTCATCTCCATCTAGCCAAACAGAACTAAATGGTGCTCCCCTCTCCAGTCAATATCCTAACTTCATTTTGGGTGCATTTATCTGGTCATATTCCTCCCTTCCGTCCAGCAATTCCCAGGAGGGGAGTTGAAGAAGTATGAAGCCATCTTTATCCTTGAAAGGCTGAGCCCAGGAGCTGAAAAGCATGGTGAAGCACACCTATGCAAACGGGAAATTGACTACCCACAAGTTCCACATAACTATAAGCATTTGAGAAGCAAGGCGAATTTCAGACAAATAAATTAGCTCAGTTTTCAAGCTGGCTCAAGCTCCTTGTATGGCAGTGGCCAAATCTCATTGTCACTCATTTCCCCTTCCCAAACCATCCCCCTGCTGTTAATCCATTAAACACAATATCCATGGTGAGGTTAGTGAAGATAATGATTAATGTTTGAAGCTGTTTTGTAACTAATCCTCTGATAACAATAGGAGTAAATAATACTTATTTTAGAAGAAAAGTGGTTTTGCAAAGCTTTTGTCTTTACTAGTAATCTGAAACTTTTTAATTAAAATAAGTCTATATTAAACAGAAGATTTTCTCTTTTTTTTAATTGCCAGTCTCTTTGGGCTATGATTTTTTTGTAGGTGTTATTACACCATTACCCTTATTTTCTGTCTTCTCAGGAAAAAGGCCCTTTGGGGTCCAGATAAGTATCTAATGCTGCAGTTTATCAATGGCACATTCAGAATTTATTAGAGTATTTTAATTGTTTCTGTCTAATGAGAGTAGTAGAGATGGACCGGATGAAGGAATTACAGTACACGAGACAGTGGTTCAATATAGCATTTAAACACTCGTTTAAGTTCATTTCCTAAGCAATGGAGCATTTTGCTTTGATGAGGGCAGAGCAGTTAATATGAGAAAACTATTTTAATGTGACAGAGCATGGGATAACAAACCTAAGTCAGTTAGCCTTTCATCCATCATCAAGAAATGGGATTCCTGTGGCTTTAATTAATTGTATGGCAGAATGTCAAAATAGTACTTCTTTCATCTGTAAGCATATGGTTGTTTTAGGATAATGTTGATGAAAAATAACTTTTGATGAAAGAGATAGCTCTCTGCAAGCTGCACTGCTTGCCAGTGTACTTCTGGGTGTAATTCCAGGTGCTGGTTACCACCTATAAAGCCCTTCATGGTGTAGGACCTGGTTATTTGAGGGACTGCCTACCTCCCAGTTCCTGCTAATCCAGTTAGATTGGATAGAGTGGGTGCACTCCAGGTCTCTTTGATTAAACAATGCAATTTTTTGGAATCTTGGAAGTGTGCCTTCTCTATTTTAATGCTGCCCTTTGGACCAACATCACCTTCCCCCTGCTTGAGATCTGTATGGCTCCTACCTTGATGATGTTCAGAAAGTCACTGTAAACCTGGCTATTCTCACAGGCCTTGGGATAGGGTGGTACCGAATCCCTATAAGATGTTTGTTATATATAGTTTAGCTTCTGGATGCATATGATCTGTACCTATGTTTTTACTGTTTCTTGCTTATTAAGCGTAAACCACCCAGTCATTTGGACTTGGGTGACCTCTAAATCACATTTATCCACTGGAGTTTCTGATGGCTGCACTGGATGGGGAAGCATTACCTGTGAAGGAGCTGGTCCACAACTTGATGGTCCTCAAGGATGCACAGCTGGAACAGTAGATGGAAGCCATGACCAGGGGGCTGGTGCCCTAGCTGCAGCCCTATCCGGGGTGAGAGGACTTTGCTGCAGTGACTCAGTCCTTGTCATCCCCCAGGTGGACTACCTCCATATGTTCTATATGGGGCTGCCCTTAAACACAGCGGTGACTCAAGAATATCCAGCTGGTCCAGAGTGTAGTAGCCCATCTATTATCTGGCACATGCTGGTGAGAGTATATTACTGCTGTGGTGTGGGTGCTGCACTGGCTTCTCATGGGCTTCTAGGTGCAATTTAAACTGCTGATCTTGACCTATAAAACCCTTTAAGGCTTGACACAAATTTATCTTCAGGACATCTGTCCCAACCAATTTGATCTTGTCAGGAAAACAGCTGACAGTTCCCCACTTTCAGGGGGTGAGGAGAGCTAAGGCTCAGAGGTGCTGCTGCTTAGCGGCAGTGCTGGACCTCTGGATTGGTCTCTAGAGATTAGGTTAGCTCCTACATTAACTGCTTTCCAGAAATAGCTGAAATGTTCTTCCAGACGGCGTTTGGAATACGATCACAGGATGCTGGTTTTTAAGTATCTTTATTTTTAATGGTGGCCATGGATTATTTAATTCTTTCTGTACTCCTATAAACTGCTGAGAATGCTGTGGTATTGCAGTGGGGTATAATAATAAACTAATTATTTTATCAATTTGAGTGTACTGTCCTTAGTTATAAGCCCATAATAGATGCTAATACTGCTAACATGGGTAGCCACAAAAGCTTACTGGGTCACTTTGGACTTGTCACTCACCCTCAGCCCAACCCACCTCACAGGGTTGTTGTTGTAGGGAAAAACTGTTAGTGGGTATGTTAAGTGTACCCTCTTGAACTCAAATAAATAAATAAATGTAGGAATAGCTCCCCCCCCCCAAAAAAAGAATCTGAGACTGAAACACATTCAATTTTTAGTCCACAAAAAATAATCAGTCACTAAAAAAGGACTCTAGAGCTTGGAAAACTGTACTGTGTAAGTTATATAAATTTCAAATGGAAAAAACAGACCTTTTACAAATATTACAGCACAGAACAACTAATATGTAGTTTGTTTACTATTTAGGACTGATCTTGAATATCTTTCTGGCTATGACATTAGATCACAAAGAACTATGAGATTTGTTCTGTACAAATGTTGAATTCCATCTAATATGGAAAGAGTGAAAAATGTTATGAGTTTATATAACAGTCCAACGCTAGAGATGCCAGTATTTTACCTCTTTAATATGACTAACAACAAATTGGGCAGTAATAAACACGTATCTCTAATGACACCCGCTTGCAGTTTATTTTTCAACATCAGTCTAGCAGATCTTTAAGTACTGCTGGCTAAAGCTGCATTATTATGAAAAAATAATCTTGAGTATATTGAGCAAAGCTTTCCACGTAGAAAATGAGATACAGCTGAGACAATTTTAGCAAGTTTGGTTTACCACAAGTGTAATATTTTTCTCAAGCTATTTTGTCAGTATTTGGGGAGTACACAACAAGGGAGGGGAGAAGCACCTTTAGTGAAAAACCGAAGATGAAAACTACTGTTTTCATGCCACTAAAGTCACAGCTGGCACTGTGACTGAAAGGACAGGTGTGTCTCCAGAAGTCTCTATTCTTGGAGGACATAAATTACACTGAGAAGCCCTTGCTATATTGCTGCAGGAAGGGTTGGGCTCTGTGGGGCCTGGAAGAGGATGCTTTTGATGTGTTTTTTCTGGGTATGCTACCTTTTCTAGGCTTCTTACGGGTGTTGGTTGCTCTTGAGTTTTCACCGCACCTCTGTTTTTGGGCCTAAAGCTATGATGGTGCTGCCGTCGGTATTCGTGTCGGGAGTGACTCTTTGGGTTGCTCTGATCAGGCTCATCACCAGGACTTTGGGGCTTAAGAGAGCTGTTGATTCGAACGCCATGGTAATGCGCATGAAATCTTCGTCTCGAACCTGAAGGCACGTTCTGTCAAGGAAGGAAGAACAACGTCAGGACTCATTCCAGTGCAACTTTCATCCAGTTCTGATTGGTAGAAGCTGGGCACTTCTTATGTCCACCAAAGCATATCTATTACCTAACCATGTCAGCGTCACAATCATTGAGGCAGTTCCAATGACCCCTTCAACTTTGCAGCCTCTACTGCAGTGTTGTCCAAACTTAGCCACTTTAAGATGAGTGGACTTCAACTCCCAGAATTCCCCAGCCAGCCATGGGTGGGGAATTCTGGGAGTTGAAGTCCACTCATCTTAAAGTGGCCAAGTTTGGACATCACTGCTCTACTGGCTGGGAGTATAAAATCACATCAACCACAGTTCCTCCTTGGGGGAACCAGGGGGAAGATAACAAAACAAAAAGCTAACTGGTGGCAAGCTGCTTGAATTGCTGCTAATCGCATTCCTCTGACACTAAGACACAATGGCCACTGGGCCTGGCTTAGCTCAACTCAGAAATAAGGTTTCCTGTTGCCATGTTTTGGGAAGTGAAACATTTTTTCACCGATTCCAATATTTTGATGAACTAGTGTATGAATATTCATAGCACAACAAAGTCTTCCTATTAATGCCCTCTCACTTGTAATAAAGGTCATCTTGTGACATATCCAAGAACATGTCAGATCTTACCGTCTTTCTAGAAAAGCTTGCCATGCTTCTCCTCATCTACCTCTTAATCTGGAAAGTTTATGTATTTAACATCATTTAGAGGCTGCCCAATTACTCACAACTCTGGGCAGGTTACATTTAAAAGTAAGAATTAAAAGAGAGGCAGATCATAAGCATCCAAAAGACAAACTCTATACCAAACAAAATATCCTATAGGCACTCAAACAACACTCTGCCTTAGGACTAGGAGAACAGCCAAGTTTTCAGTGGCTTTCTGATCTCATCAGGGTGGGAGCTGTATGGATCTCTGGGAGGATACCGTTCCAAAGGTAGATGCTATGATGGGGTCCTTTCTAGGCCCCAATAGATAATACAGTACTATCTTATCAAAGGAAACTGAAATGCACTCACTCTGTCCAATCTCACCAGATGGGCAGTAACAATCGGAGATAGGAGGTCCGTCAAATAACTGGGCCTTACGCCACAAAGGCTACAAAAGTAGTAACTAGCAAGCACCCTGAATGGCATCTGAAAGCCAACTGGTACTGCAGCTTGCAGAGCAGTGGCATCACATGGGCATATTGTGAGATGCCCTTTACTATACACACTGCCATATTCTGGACCATTCCAAGTGGTTTTTAAGGGCAGCCCCTCATAGAAGACACTGCAATAATCCACTGTGAGGTGAGTAGGGTGTCCTGATCCAGGAACAGACACAACTGGTGTACTAGATCAATGTGTGAAAGTCTTCTTGGCCTCAGCTGCTATGCACTCCTTCAGTAGGAACTGAGTCCAAGACAACACCCAGATTCCATATCAGTCTCAAATAAGGAAATGCAACCCTATTGAAGATTACAGACGGAAATTCCCCAGCCTGAAATGGGTCCAGATGGTCTGTTTCCTCGAAGATCTTCTAGAGCTGTTGTCTGACCACTTTCTCAACCACCTTCACCCAAAAAGGAAGGTTGGAAACTAGACAAAAATTGTTCAAAATTGTTAAGTGCAGTGATGGCTTCTTGAGGAAGGGGTGCACCACCAACTCCTTCAAGGCCAAAGGAACCACTACAGAGACCCAAGCACAAGCCCCCTCCTGGGCAGCTTTAACAACCCAGGAGAGATCTGGATATAATGAACAGGTACCCAAACTCACAGTTTGAAGGACCCTGTTCATTGGGTGTCAAAGTGCAGAGAAAGACCACATAGGGGCAATATGGCCCAGGGCCTCTGCCACCCACCCATTCAAGGCTGAAATAAAGGCCTCAGCCGAACTGCCCACTTCTCAGGGAAAAACTCTGTCTCACCTATGATGGGCCGATCTAACAAACCCCATCTCCCTGTGAGGTGGAGTGACACCAGCCAAGTCAAAATCAGAGAGTGATCTGAGCATCACAATGGACCAATGGTTTGGTCCTCCACTTCCAGGTCCAAAATGTGACCACTGGTACGCATTGGGCCTTCAATGACTTGGGATGTCTCTATGGTTGCCATAGAAGTGCTCTGAACTCAATGTTGTCTGGCAGCAAACTGAAATCCCCAGGACTAAAAGCTTTGGGGTCTTCACAGACAGCTTAGCAATGCAATCTAGGAGGTCAGGCAGGGATGATGCTGTGCAGCAGGGAGGGTGGTACATTTCCATATGTCCGCTAGAACCCAATTTCAGCCAGAGGGTCTCACATCTGGTTATCTGTGGTGCAGAGTCTCTGAAAGCCTACAACAACTCACAGATGACAATGGCCACACTCTTCCCCAGAGTCTCAGCTGATGTCAAAGATCTTGGGGGACACAGTTCTGAAAGGGGAAAACTTCCCTCCAAGCCTAACCAGATCTTGGTTACACATGTCAGATTGGCTGCCTCATTATTTATTTACAGGACTTATATGGCCACCTATCTCATAAAATGACTCTAGGCAGCTCACAACAATCCATAAAACATAGTTAAAAGCACCTTCCCCCCAGGTGCCAGATCAAACATCCTCACAACTCAACCCCCCCAGCCTAGCCCAATGCTTGGGGAAGAGCCAGGTCTTCACAACCTTCCAGAAGGCTGAAAGGGTAGGGATCCCTCAGATCTCAGGTGGGAGGCTGTTCCAAAGGGCTGGGTGGCCACCAAGAAGGCACGCCTCTCATGTCCCATCAGGTGAGAACATTTAAGGGAGGGGACTTGGAGCATGGCCACTTTTTCTAACCTAGTAGGATGGGCAGATACTCTCAGAGAGAGGCAGTCCTGCAAATAACCTGACCCTATGCCATGTAGGGCTTTAAAGGTGATAACCGGTACCTTGAATTATACCTGGAAAATAACTGGAAGCCAGTGTAGCTCAGGCAGCAGTGGTGTTACTTGGGTGAACCACAAGGCACTCAAAACTATGCACGCTGCTGCATTCTGGACCAGTTGCAGCTTCTGGATGGTCTTCAAGGCAGGCCCATAAAGAGTGCATTACAGTAATCCAAGGAGGAAGTGACTGTGAGCGAGGCCCCCCAGTCCAGGAATGGGAGCAACTGGCACACAAGACAGAGTTCTGCAAAGGCCCCCCTGGCCATGGCTGCTACTTGCTCTTCCAGCAGGAGCCATGAGTCCAAGAGGACTCCAAACTGATTAGGTTGTGGATGAAGACAGATTTACAGCTGTCACCAAAGAAACCTGGACATACACAATACTTAAGCCTGTTCCAAAACAAAATATTTCTGGAACTACAGAGTCTATTCCCAAAGAATGAAGTAACACAGCCAAGTAGAATAATTTCTCTTAAGAAATTCTATAAGGGCAAGTAAGTGACAGTTGTCCTTTCCAAATGAATGCAATACTTGTAAGCATATACTGTATAACTGAATTCAGTATTTTGGAGACACTTCATCAGAGACTGTTTCAGCTAGATTAAGGTGATATATGTGAGAGACAGAAAAGGGCTTATATATGGATGTGAGAATAAGCTTTCATTGTGACATCTTCAATTCATTAATTGATGTGTCTCATCCTGGACTGGAAAAGAATGTAAGTTTTGCTCAATTAAATTTTAGGAACATGACAATCAGCTGAAAGGTCTCTTGAGGTCACACACATAAATCAAATCTAAAGGTGTTCCAGAATCTAGATCGGTGTTTCTCAATCTTGGCAACCTGAAGATGCATGGACTTCAACTCCCAGAATTCCCCCACCAGAATGGCTGGCTGGGGAATTCTAGGAGTTGAAATCCACATACCTTCAAACTGACAAGGTTGAGAAACATTGATTTAGAGTCTTTTAATAATATAGCATTCAAAATAATTCCTGATTCTGGGAAGACATTGACTTGATGAAAATCATTCCAACTATGTGTCTACATGATGTTTTTCATGCAGTTGTAAATTTTTTACTTTATAATCTTTATGCTGACTCACTGAGAAAACTTTTTCTCGGTCTTTACCTGTTTATTTGTTGAAATTACATGAGAAGATGATTCCGTAACTGGGATAACTTGGCTTGAACCTTTAGTTATTGCTGTTTTATGATCAGAAGTCTTGGCAGGAATCTGACTAGAATATTTCTGGTTATATGTACTTTGTATGCTGGTCGCTGATTTTGAAGTTTGTGACAGAAGAAATGTACTGGATGGTGTTCTTGAGGAGTAATTGTTTTTTGGATGGAAAACTGCAAAGAAAAAATGCAGATTTTATCATATTGATAAATCATATTGACATGAATTCCAGAAAAGTTAAACCAAAGGCAGTAGGGTATCCAGTATAGTTACCAGCTATGAAAATGGTTCTAACAACTGTTCTAATGGGCAATTAATTAAGAAGCTGAGAGGAATGGAGACTCTACCACAACTTACTTTCTCCACACTGTAATATCTGCATCTTCAACTGTTCAATGTCACAGGAAAAGCGGGCAGATCTACCCAATTCTTCATCGTATTTACGTTCACTTACAAAGTGCTACAATGAAGGGGAAAGTAATTGTTATAAATAGCCTCACATGATTAAATAACTAGAAAATCACGCTGAAGCCCAACTTGTTGAACAAAAGACTTTTGAAGAGATGCATGCTCCAGTCTGTTTGTCTGAATATTTTTTTGAATGTAAGTTTGAATATTTTTGAATATAAGTTTGAATGTTTTTTTATCTTTGTGAAATGCTACTGCAAAATCTGATTCAGAATCAAAAGTACAATATCCTATCCTCACATTTAATAGAGGGAATATTTGTCACTGGAAAAAAAGTCTACAATTATACAGGGAAGATAAAGCATAAGACTCAAAAGAAAACAAAAAGAACTATTGCAATGTTCGTAGAATTGGAAAGAAAAGCAGGAAATACTTTGCTTATATGAATCTGAATATTACTTTTCAAAATCTTAAGACAATATATAAGGGAGATAGCATAGCTTTAAGACAACATTCTTAAAAGGCTAGATTTATACTTTGCTTGAGCCCAGCTTTGGTTCTAACTGCTGAAATAGAATGCCTGGCGTGTATACAACTACACTTATTTTCAAGAGGAATATCCTTTAAAAGCTGACCTTAATTTCAGCCCGCAATTCAGCCAGCTGAGTCTCTGCCATCTGACTTGCCAAATCTGTTAGTCTCTTCAATTCTTCAGCTTTTTTCTGACGCGCAGTCAAAATATCCACTGCCAAAGAAAATAGGATAATGCAAAATGTTAAATGTGCGTGTGGAAGAGATAACCACCAAGATAAATTAAGTCACCTATCAATGCATGAAATGACTCCTTTCTTTGTTTGTTTGCTTGTGTTACAATATCTATATCTTGCCTTTCCCTAAAAAGGTCAGAATGGGATTACCCCTCTTAATGCTATTTTAACAGCCTTCCACTCACCCAGGGGAAATTCCAGTCTTTCTCTTCCCCACTGCAGCTTCTAGGAATGCCTTTTCCCAGAAAAGTGGGTGTCTTAAAAGAGAGGGGGGAATCATCCTGAATCTGTTGGTGCAGTTTTGGAAACCAACTTATCACAAGTACAGTGGAACCTCGGTTCACGAATTTAATCCGTTCTGTGACTCTGGTCGCGACCCGAAATGGTCGCGACTGGAATCAAATTTTCCCATAAGGCTCAATGTAAATACAGTTAATCCGTTCCGACCCCAAATTTGGTCGCCAACCGATTTCTGGTCACGACCCGAGTCAAATTTCCCCATAAGGTTCAATGTAAATACGGTTAATCCGTTCTGAACCATGTTTTTTTTTTTTTAAAAACCGCAAAAATATGACACAAAGTACAGTATGAAGAGAGAGAAAGCTAACCTTGCTCGGGAAGGAAAATGGCCGTGCTTCCTGCTTGGAGGGAGAGTCCCCTCCCTACAGGGAAGTCGCGACCACGTGACACGGGAGGGAAAATGGCCGCGCTTCCTGCTTGGAAGGAGAGTCCCCTCCCTACAGGAAGTTGCGACGTGACACGGGAGGGAAAATGGCCACGCTTCCTGCTCGGAGGGAGAGTCCCCTCCCTACAGGGAAGTCGCGACCACGTGACACGGGAGGGAAAATGGCCGTGCTTCCTGCTCGGAGGGAGAGTCCCCTCCCTACAGGGAAGTCGCGACCACGTGACACGGGAGGGAAAATGGCCACGCTTCCTGCTTGGAGGGAGAGTCCCCTCCGTACAGGAAGTCGCGACCATGTGACACGGGAGGGAAAATGGCCGCGGATCCTGTTCGTCACCCAATCCGGCGTTTGCGACCGGAGGTAAATTTTTGTGGCCTGAGCTGGTCGGGACCCGAATTGTTCGTGAACAGATGCGTTCGTGAACTGAGGTTCCACTGTAACTGTTTTATCAGCCTTCTGCAAAAAGATGTCATAGCCTTGAGCATTAGTAATCTTGTTTCAATCTCAATTTTTTCTTTTCCTTCTTCCACCCTTGACTTGAACAAATTTAGCAAGCATTACTTGAATTGTGTTATTTCCAGTGTAAAAATATGGGGGAATGTCATATATTGGATTTTTACTTTTATTAATTTAGGCCACATTGTCTAGTATGATTTGAAATGTATTGGAAGTGAAATATTCTTTTCTTAAATTGACAAAAGAAGAAAGTGGGAAGAAAGGACCTATTTTCACTGTTGGAAATATTTCAGTGTTCACTCTCCAATCCATGATAAGTTCCAAATGCCTAACTGTTGAATGTATAGCACCCAATTTATTCTAACAGTCTCTGCGATTTTAGTTGGGAAAATTCATGTCCAAATTGAAACATACAATATCCAAGGTTACTTCTGAAATAAACTTTGCCATTAGAAAAAGTTTTAATTTTAATTTCTACTTACTGGCTTCTTGTTTAACTTTGTCGACTTCTGCCATTAAAGCCACTTCCTTGTCGATGATACTGAAAATGGAAACAAAATAATTAACTCTCAGACTATACAAATAGGAGACTTAATTAATTATGTCCTTCCAAAAGGTTTTCAAACAGAGTTTATGGTAACAGTTATGAAAAATAATGCTTTCTGGAAAAAAAATAGAAATTTAAGAAATCAACTTTTTTTTTTTGGTTTCAGATTCATCAAATACATTATTTCATTAAAAGAGATCTAGTTCTGTTTGTATTAGTGCACAGGTCCACCATTAACCATTACAAACAAAAGAAAAGAAAACGCTATCTGGCTAATAACACAATGCTTTTGCCCACATGTTCAGTTATTTGTATTGGTGTTACATGCTTATATATGATCCTTAAACTCACTAGATGTTGACTTAAACCAAATCACCTATACTTTTATAACTCTTAGTTTGGAACTGTGGGTTATGTCAAATGCAGTCACTATCACAGGTTTCTATAAATGGTTTAATTGTTGTTCATTTCTATGATACTCATGAAATGCTATCACAGCCACACTGATATCACAATGTGATTCCACTTTTTAAATTTAATGTTGAACATAATAGTATATTTTCTACCAACTGAACATGGTTTCATCTTGTCTGTTAATGTTCCCTTGCTTCAATTTAATCTGTTAAACTGGATTTTAGAAACTTTAAAAACAGATTCTAAAAGAGCGTTCTAATGTGAAAAAATATGGAAAGTATTAATATGTTGGACATTTATTGATCTACGTGATTTATTTTGCTGCTAAATATCAGTTCCCCATCTAATCTGTAAGTTAAAAGGAAATACAGTGGTACCTCAAGATACGAATTTAATCCGTTCCGTGACTCTGATCGCAAGTCGAATTGGTCGCATCCTGAAGCACGTTTTCCCATAGGGTTCAATGTAAATATGGTTAATCCATTCCACCCTCTGAATTTGGTCGCATCCTGAAGCAAATTTCCCCATAAGGTTCAATGTAAATACGGCTAATCCGCCCTCCGAATTTGGTCGCATCCTGAAGCACATGTCCCCATAAGGTTCAATGTGTCAGCCGGCGTTGCACGGCTAGGAAATTCCCCAGGCGCGCTTTAGTCAGCCCTAGCGCAGAAAAAGGAAGTGCTAATGAAATCTGAGAAAGGCTCCCGCGCGCACAGCCGGGAGCGGGAGCTTCCCCCCCACCCCCCGCGCTGATTCCTCTTAATTCCGTGCTCTTTCCTTTGTGCATAGCCCTTGGCGTGTGCGCGACAAAAGCACAGTGAAAGCAATGGGGGGAAGGCTTATGTAGCGTGCACAGTGGAGCGGGAGCTTCCCCACCCCACTGATTCCTCCGTGCTGTTTCCTTTCTCCATAGCGACAAAAGCACAGTGAAAGCAATATCAGCGCGCTGGAGGGAAAGGCTTACGTCGCGCGCACGCACAGCCGGGAGCGGGAGCTTCCCCACCCCACTGATTCCTCCGCGCTCTTTCCTTTCTCCATAGTGACAAAAGCACAGTGAAAGTAATATCAGTGCGCTGGAGGGAAAGGCTTATGTCGCGCGCACGCACAGTTGGGAGCGGGAGCTTCCCCTCCCCCCCCCCGCACACTCAGATTTCATTAGCACTTCCTCTTTCTGCATTGCTTTCCTTGGGCTTTTGTCCTCATACTCAGATTCATTAGCACTTCCTCTTGGAAGCCGCGACCACGTGGCAGCAGGGCAAATGGCCGCGGATCCGGTTCGTAGCTTGAGGCGGAGTTCGCATGTTGAGGTAAATTTTTGCAGCTGGAGCTGGTCGTATCTTGAAATTTTCGTAAGATGGGGCGTTTGTATCTTGAGGTACCACTGTACCATATATGCTCATTGGGGCTTGCCAGTCTATGCACACAGTCAAATTTTCCTATTACTGTACTGGTGTATATATTCAAATACTCAGAAAAATGCCACGTCAATCCATCTTTGTCTGAACTATAACTCAAGACAGGAAAAGGCACACAGGAGATGTTCTGAGAGGTACAGAAAACAGTTTGATCAAACACATCACAGGATCCTCTGGGCCTTGGCTGAATGTTTCTTGGGGGAAATCTTCTGCTTTGCTCCAGAAAGAACCACTGATGCTGCTTCAGTTTGTGCAATGCTTTCATGGTTTGGGACTTTGACTGTGTTTAATTAAATTACTCCCTTTGCCTTTTGGAACATATTGTTCTATGGATAGAATTGATTTAAGAACACAGCTTAAGAAGCAACTTACACAACTACCATTAATTTTTCTCTGTAGATGGCACTCTATGCATAGATTCCCCATATTCAGTATAGTGATACAACATCACGACCATTCACACAATTATTGCATTAGCAGTAGTAGGCAGCTTGTACCATTCTCCTTCAGTACACAACCCCCTTTTAAGAAACATTTAAACATTGTCAAGTCCCCCCACTCCCCCTCTCCAACTCAGAATTCACCAGGAATGCATGGAAATTTCTAATGGACAGAGAGATTTTTAGGGGGCAGAAGCAACTAGGTTACAGGGCAACTGAACATTGTACATTGGGCTCTGTGGCACTTGATTCCACATTTAGCTACAGAGCACTATTTTCTTCCCCTACTTAATACAACTTTTCTGATATTTCAATAATCAGTTATAGAACATCATAATTTATCATTGGAGCATTAACATATTTATTTCTGCAAGATTAAAAAAAAGTGCTGTAATCAGGCTTCTGCATTTGTTTTGGAATCAAGTCCCATTGAACAACTGCTTTATTTCAAGGCACTGCTTCCAAATTTCCACTGAGATGCTGATGGCTGAAATGGTTTGTCTTAAGGCCAGTATTTGTCTTGGTTGTGCTTTCCTTACAGGTGGAGAAATCTGAAAATGCGTGTTTTGGTCCATCTTGCTTATTTCCACCACTGGGATTGGATGATCCACACCTTGCTTTTAGCTGATGGAAAATGCTTCCTGTGCACGAGAGAGGCCTCTCAGCAGCCCACCTAGTCACTGCAGTCCCCCGCAGCGCTTCTCAGAGTTGGGGGACTTTCTGGAATAGTATGGATTATGGCAAGGAGAGCTGAAGTAGCTGTGAGGACTTGTGAAAATTGGGCATCTCAACTTGCACATGCATTATTACTTTCCACTAGCATAAATTTCCAGTTGAAGCAGCCTCTGAATTGCTCCTGCTGCTCACTCATGTCTTATTCAGTAAACTATGAAGTGGGGCTTACTAAAACCACTGATATGCAAATGCTACTAAAATCTGGAAGATCTGCACGTGATAAAGATAATTTCTTAGAGCAGAAAATATATTCTTTGAATCTTTTTCACACAGCTGATTTGACCAAGAGACTTACTTTACACTTCTGCAACCACTTAAATATTGTTAAATACATAAACAAATGCTCCAGAAGTTAACAAAAAAGTTTTAGCGCTCAAAGAATTAAAATGAACGAAGTCATAGTAATATCAAATAAGGCACAATCAAAACTCAATAGAATATACAGTTTAAAACAGTAACTTAAGTGTTTTAAAGTGCAAGGAGGGTTACTTAACAAGTTGTTGGAATTTGAATATAACCTCTTTTGCTTTGAGCCTCTTGCAACTTGCATGTAATCATTCTCACACTGAGCCTTTTAACTCTACAGGTAGTCCTTGACTTACAATGACAATTGGGACCAAAATTTCCGTTGCTAAGCGATGTGGTTGTAAAGTGTGACTGCATTGCTTAGCGATGGCAATCCCTGCAATCCCAGTTGCCATCGTTAACTGAATCCCACGTGCGCATGGGTGCTTAAATGTGCCGGTTGGGGAAGGTGTGCCGAGAAGTGCTGCGCGGGTCGGGGAGGGTATGTGGGAGTGTGTGAGTGGCTGGCAGGGCGCAAGCGCAGAAGGCCTGGGAGGGTGTGTGGGTGGGGGAGACTTACCCCAGTGACTTGTGACCTTCCCTGCCGGCTTCCCCATTTACCTTCTGGGGAAGCTGGCAGGGAAGGTTGCAAATAGCAATCACATGACTATCGGGTGCTTGGCAACCAGTCATAAGTGCAAACAGGTTGCCAAGCACCCAGATCATGATCACATGACCATGGGGATGCTGGGATGGCCGTAACTCTGAGGACCAGTTGTAACCACTATTCGTTCAGCACCATCATAACTTCAAATGGTCACTGAACAAATGGTCGTAAGTCAAGGACTACCTGTATTTCTACTTGACAACAAGTAAGGTAAAGAGAATAACATGAGTTCCCTAATCTGACACCTGCAAAAAAGGTGAGCAAAGGCAGTGTCTTGCTTAGAATATCTTTGGCAGAATGTCAATTATCTGAGTTCCCAAGTTACTGATAAGTCACTAACCCCACACATCGTCTTAGAAAGGTGATGTCTTACTTAAAAATATATTTGGCAGAAGGTCAACTGTCTTGAGTTGTGGCCAAGGCACTGATGCGATGTGCCACCTAGCCATCTCCAGGTGATGTATTTTTCATGTTTCCTATCCCTTGTGAAAGTATAATGAAGTTGCAAAATATCCTAAATAATTTGAACCTGGACGTAGACCTGAAGATCCAGGAAGGTGCTACACAGCTGCCAGATTGCTCCAGGGATCCATCCATTGTCATTTCATGTAGTTCTTGACAAGCCAAAAGGATGTGATTAGATATAACTAACTTTTTTCCCCCTCTTTATGTGTCTTAATATTTACTCAATAAAATCCTTTCACCCTGGTTTGAACCTATTGTCTTCAAATCCCCAAAGCTACTGCTTACCAGCTGGCCACCAACACAACTTGAATGTTGCTGCAATCAAAAAAATTCCTTTCCCAATTATTATTCTCCACATCACAGAAAGCGGTGACACCACAAGATACTGAAATAATGACTTCAATTTTTCAAGTGGAATGGACACAACAGAAAGTGGGCCAACAGCCCTACTCTTAATTCTTGGTTTCTTTTTTAAAGATAAATATCATCACCTTGTATGCAGCTCAAAAAATGATCAGGAAGCACTGCCATTATTTTTAACTCTTGTGAGATGTGATTCTGCCACCAGGCCCTTGTTAACTAGGCAGCTATATTCTAAACCAATTCTATTGACAAAAGCAGCCTCTCCTACAATACAGTATTGTAGCTTGGATATGAAGAAAGCTGTATCTTTATTCTGTTTCACATTCTATGGCCAGAGCAGATTTCCACTCCAGCAGACTTGTATTTTTTTTTAAATGAAATGTGCACGTACCTTAGGTCTATTGTGTGTGTGTGTGTGTTTCTAGAATTATTTTGAAAAAAGCACAGAGTGGCCAGGACTCTTGTTTCTCCTCCTCTTTTCACAGCTAAAGTATCCTGCACATTTCACAGTAGTGTGGGACCCTCCCCAGAAGTTGCTTCAATTTTCCATCACTTCCTAAAATGACTAAGTGACCACATGATATTGCATAGTCCTGTGGTCAGTCCACAATTGATTTCTGGAAGAGGATGAATCCCAGCAGTAATTCATTTCTGTTGGCATTTGTCTGCCATATATCCACTGAGAATGAAAAATCCATATCTGTTCCTAGCAAAAACTGCTGGCTTTGTTTCAAAGTTGCTCAAGGCAAAGATAACAGAAGAGGATGAAGTTCATGCCACAGCCTATGCTGTGAAAAGTGCTCCAGACAATAGAAACCACATGGTGTCCACTGTGCCAAAAGCGAACTTATGAGTTTTCTGAAATCACAGTCCTCTGGAGGAGATAATTTATTCTAAAACAGTTAAACCATCATCTCTTTGGACAAATAACTCAGTTATCAATCATATCAGTTTACTAGTTTAAATACTTTAAATGCTTCCTTCATACTTAAATTCGTTAAAGCTTAAGGCAAACAGATTAGCAGATAAACATTTGGCACATTCTTTCTTTAAAAAATGAGAATGGACACATGGCAGGACACTGAGGAGAATGGCTGCTTAAAAGCTATTTATGACTTCGCCAGGCATCTAGCTAGATATATCAACATGATTTAAAGTCTTCCAAGGAACCAGAAAAAGAAAAAACAAACAAACCCCAAACAACAACAAAAATACTTTAATGATGACCAGAGATGCTGCTATTATCCTAGGCAGTTTGATGCTATTAGATAAATAAAAAAAAATAACAGCAGATACTGTATGTATTTGTAAAAGAGGTAGGAAATGGGATCAAGGTTCTCCTAGGTAATGGCAGTGCTGAGCCTACGCAGCGAAAGATCAAATGTTTCAAACCCCTTCTTCCAGAAGCTCAACGGGTCCAGGTACCTTGGTACTTCCTCCTGCCCAGGGGAAGCTATCTGCTAATTACTGCTGCCATCACCTACTGTGAGAGCTAGAGCGGAAAGAGTTAAGCGCATTCTCTTATCCCCAGAACAGCGAGGTAGAGATAAGAAAATGAGACTTGCACCTCCCTGAGGAATGCAGGATGTTTGTCGGGTGACTCTGGGAATTGCTTTCACTCTGAGAAGATTCTGTAACGGGACTGAAGCCAATAAACCATGCTGAATTGAATCTGTACTGTCTCCTGGAGTTTCCTGGGCTAATCCTGACACCTACCTTCCAGGGGCACCTCACACGACATACTTCCCCTAACCCTGGTCTGTGAAAGCCGCAGGGCTCCTGCAATCTACTTGCTTTTTCATTTCCTCAGAGTTCTCTCTCTTTCAGAAGAACAAAGCTTTTTCCTGTTCAGAAGAGGGAAGAGCTGGGGTATCCAACCGTGCCTCCGAGCCAAAGACATCACTCCCTCCTACATGGGAAAGGAGAGCTTTCCCTCGTGATATATTTATTTATTTTATTTTATTTATTTATTAAATTTTTCAACCGCCCATCTCCCCGCAATGGGGGACTCTGGGCGGTTAATTAATTAATTAATTAATTAATTAAATTTCTCAACCGCCCATCTCCCCCCAATGGGGGAACTCCGGGTGACTCACAACAAACATCAAAACGTAAAATATATACACATAAAACCTTAATTTAAAACATTACTAAAAAGAAGGAGAGACCAAGAGAATGAAAAATCTGAGGCTGAAGGCAGAAGGCCTCTATGGGGCTAGCCATCCCCATGCTTGAAGTATTCCCACCCCACCCCAGGCCAGGTGGTAGAACCAGGTCTTCAAAGCCTTACGGAAGGCCAGGAGTGTGGGGGCTAATTGCACCTCTGGGGGCAGGATGTTCCAAAGAGCAGGGGCTACCGCAGAGAAGGCCCGCCTTCTGGATCCCGCCAGTCGAAGTTCTTTCACCGAGGGGGTCCGAAGCATGCCCTCTCTGTGTGATTGGGTGGGACGGGGTGAAGTCATATAGGTTGAGTCATAAGATACTGAATCTTAGATGCTGGCTGGCTGGTTGTTAGGAATGTGGGGCACGGGTTGGCAGCCTGCACATTTGCTACTCCCTAGTATTTCTTTATGCCCTCAGTAAGTCACAAGTTGAACTTCTTGCAGAATGTGAAATAATTTTAGATAGAGATTGAATTGGAACTCTTAGCAGATCAACCTGAAGTTGAGAAATTTGAAAAATCTAAACCTGAGTATATGATTTATAGAAAGTTTGCCTTCTGGATATTTATGATCTGTTGCTTTATTCTTTATTGTACCTGCTTTTTTAAATCATAAGCTGCCCAGAGTCATTTGGAATCAGAGGAGGCTCTAAAATGTATTAAATTAATTAATTAAATGAATATAAATTGGTAGCTATATGGGGAGAAAGATGTGGTGATGATTATAACTATACATACTATTCATAAAGTCAACACACACATACTGGAACTGATTATATCTTACTATCAGGAGGACTAAAAACCCAGATGACTAGTGTAGATGTAAGTCCAATTAAAATAGCAGACCATGCACCAATATAATGTAAGTTACACTAGGGAATCAATTATTAACATACCCCCACATTGGATATTTAATTTAGTCTTGCCGATAAATTCTCAAAACTCTGAAGTTATAAAACAAACTATTCAAAATTATTTACAAGAAAATTCCAGAGACCTAAGCAATCAGCTATTCAATACAAAGTGCTTAAAGCAGTTGCAGCAGGATAATGTATTAAAGAGCTATAATCAGACATAAAAAAGGGGAAGATTCTAAACATAAAAGCTGAAATTAATTCTATGGCTCTAAAAGTATTCGTAGACAACTGGAAATTAAAAGAAACAACTGGCTGAATTAAATTGATTACATTGTTGTTTTTAACTTTGCATGCTCCCATAGTCACTGGGAGATGGGCGGCTATATAAATTGTTTAAATAAATAAACCTATGATGTTCCTGCTATATATTTAAGAATATTATGAGTGTAATAACAAAAATGCCAGATTATTGGCACATAAATTCACAACACAGTGAAGGAATGTGGTCCTGGCAACAAAATCAGACAGAGAAAGTAATCTGAGATACTCCTGGAACAATTAATGGTGAAGTTTACCATATGGGGAAGTTTAGATAAAGAATCAGACTCTGTTAAAGTAAGTAGATAGTTAGCAAAAGCTCAGCTTCACTACTTGAGATGGAAACTAGGCAGAACAATAGATTTGGAAGAACTAGAGGAAGTTTTTAAAAATAAAATAAAGCCTTTGGACCACATGGCTATAGAATAGAATTCTATAAATGCTATAAAGAATGTTCATTATCATCACTGCTTCATGCTGGCAATAATATAATGATAAAAATGTAACAGATTTTACAGTCTTGAGACTGTTTTGGGATGGTTTGGAATAAAGGGGGAAATACTACATTCTAAATACTTAGCACAGCTAAGGATAACTCACCCCCCCTCACGAGCTGTGGACAAGATGAAGGGAAAATCATGGTGGTATAACAGCAAAAAAAGACATTGTCAGGGCCTTTTGGGGCTGTGGGGAGAGGCCGTTAGAGAAGAGGCCCTTAGAGAAGCATGGAAGTATGATGCTAATTTAATGTCTAATGCTTGGCACTGAAAACTCTTATCATTCTTTTATTTAGCACAGGAAAAAACTAAATATGGCCAAAGTAATTTTTTTCCATCACCAAAACAGACACTTTCAAAAGCATAAACTTTGCATCTTTTCAGCAGAATATGCCTAATAAAAGGACAAGATGTGGGTACTTAATGCAAATATATGCGTGATTGCAGATCTAGAAAAGTGATTAGAAGCACAGTCAAATAACTGATGAATAGAAATGCTACCTGGCTAGGAAAAAAAAAATAGGTAGACCTTTTATATTCAACTATGATCCCTAGAGGATAGCCATTACATTACACATTTTTGCAATGGTTGGAATATAGCACTGTTCCATTATTATATCGACTGTATTCTATTGGCACAGTGCTCAAGATTTGCATAGTAATCCAAAGTAAACCTCATTCTTATTCTGGCTGCAAAAAGGAAGTTTGATAGAAGATTCAAACATTGGATAATTATCCTAGCAAATGGAGTTCAACGTTCTTAATGTTAGGTAGATGCAAAATTCACTGTTTACTTCCTTATTTCCAACCTCTCTTATTTTAATGAAATTGTGCCCCTATTAACACACACACACATAAAATAATTTTCCTTTCCATGGAGCTCTTATCTATAAGCTGGGGGTATACTGAGCTGCTCTTTCATTTATTACTTCATCTGTTCTTTATGTAGATATTGTAGGAGGAGGCTCGGTCCATGGTAGCTGAAAGTCAGAAAGAGTCAGGTAGCACCTTGTCGGACTAACACATTTTGTTATATAGGTAGTCCTTGGTTAACAACCACTTATTCAGTGAGTGTTCAAAGTTATGACAAGGCTGAACGAGGGGTACTTATGACTGGTCCTTGAAGTTCCGGCCATACCAGCACTCCAACGGTCACATGATTGTGATCTGGGTGCTTGGTAACAGGCTTACACTAACGATGGTTGCAGCATCCTGTGGTCACATGATCACTGCTTGCAACCTTCCCTGCTGGCCTCCCAGAAGCAAAGTCAATGGGAGCCAGCAGGAAAGGTCCCAAGAGACTCCGCCAAGTTGCTTCCACTCTCCCCCACCTGGCAGCAGCCACCCCCAGCCGTGCCGCACTCGTGTTGCACTGACTACCCATGCACCCTCCCCTGCCTGGCAGCAGCCACTTATCTGCCTGCAGGTCTGCTTGCCATCGCTAAGTGATGCAGTCACATGCTTTACAACCACATCACTTAGTGACGGAAATTCCAGTCCCAATTACCATCATTAACCAAGGACTACCTGTAAGGTGTAAGTTTCCTCTCACCTTCACATGCTCTACCTCTAATGTGAGATATACCATCATCTACCAGCAATGCCCCTCTGGATTCTACTTAGGACAAAAGGACACACTTGGTGCAAAAGAATGAATGGACACAAATTTAACATCAGGACTCAAGGCAAAGAAATATCAGAGCATTTCAACCACCCAAGAGATTCCATTACTGATCTCAGTTTTGGAACAAAGAAACTACACAAGCACACGTGAGCACGAGACAGCTAAGCTTAGCTTACAGTCAATAGGTTTCAGGCTATCTCAAAGGTCCAAATGATAGATTTTTAAACCCATTGCAATTATTAATTAATAATGTACCTATAATCTGTGCCCTATGGAACCTCCATGTGCAAAACCATTCTGTCACCCTCCTCAAGTATTTAAATCTTACATCAGTTTAGCCACTCCATGCTCATGAAAACTTCTGCCTTATAATAAAATGTATTAGTCATACAAAGTGCAACCAGATTCTTTTTGACATCTGTTCTTTATGGAAACAAAACCTACAGAGTTAGGCTAATGTATGGCTCAGTATGGTCAGGTTTCTAATTTTAAAACCAAGCACTGCAGTTCTCAGCTTATAAAGATTGCTTCTGACTTTAATGTGTACAAACATTATATCCTGTGAAGCTGAGGGTTTTTATCTTAAATGAAACATAAGGTTCCAGCTGCTTAGAATACTGAACAAAGAAAAAATTAAGAGAATGACTAGCATATAACAGTACATATTAGACTATTTAGATTCTAACATAAAGGTGCTCAGTACAGTAATACTTTGAAATTTAGGTGCCTGTGAAGATGTATAGATGAAAGGCTTGCCTTATTCAAAGATTCTCTATAGCACCAAAAAAAAAAAAAAGTGAACGAACAAGGACAATAATCAAGGATACAGAATTCTTCATTTTATCCCCCCAAAGATGCCTGATTCACATATAATCCTAAATCAGGATTTGTTCTTCCTATCCCAGGCAACAACCCAGCACCTAAGGCTAAAGAGGAGAAGTGCTGGCCATTTTTCTTTTCATACTGAACACATCACAGATCAAGCTGAAAATGGGCCAATTCTAACTTTTATGTAAAATATTCCCCATATAAAACTCCCACATTTTGCAAGAAACTTTGGGTACTTGTGTTATTAGGAAACACTGAAAGCAAACCAGTATTGAAAAGATAAAGGATATAAAACTGAACCCACTTAGACACTGAAGGGTTATTTTTTCCAAGGCAATCTCAATGTTGGAAAGTCCTCATATTCACCCTGCTTTCCTTAAGGAAAATCAATATTTATATAATTTTGTGTTGCTTCAAAGATCTGCAAGACCTATTTGACCAGATGTAAAAAAATAAATAGATGTGTGTTGCCACTAGAAAGCTCTGAAAAGTTCTGGAATTCCCTCTTAAAATGTATTTAATATTACACATTTTTATTCAGAAGCAACTTGCAATGAGTTCAAATATTTTCACTCCTAAGTATGAATGAACATAAATTAGGATTGTGTCTAATTTCTTATTTTTCATGTAACACCTAAAGGTGATAATTAAATCCATCCATCCATCTGTGCTATTCCCTTTTGGGGTAAGCAACGTTATGCAAAGCACAGAAAAGTAGTAAGAAATAGTTAAGACAAAGAAAGTAAATGATGAGATCAGAGAGAAAAAATGGAATATACCAAAATCTAGTTTACACCAATCTGGTGATCTGTCAAAGTAGTCTCCTGTAGATGGACTCTACTGCATATGCCAAACCAAATTCAATTTCTAAAAATGCCCAAAACATCTTGCAAGATTTTTGTGGTCTCATTTGAAATATTGAAGACTTTTCACCCAAAATTTCAGTTGGGAAACCAAACTTCTGTGAAATGTTGCGATCTTGCCAAATATCAGGTACTTTTAAAAGAAAAATTACATTGATTTTATTTAAATTTGGTGTTCCCTGGATGTCATCCCAATGTGTGCCTTGGTGCCCACAGACACTACATTTCTCATTCCTGATTTTTGTGGTAGTCCACAAAAGCTTAAGCCAGTGATGAAGTGGTCCACATAAAGAAAAAGTTGGGAAACACCAGACCACAGAGCAGGTCTCAAATACAGACCTTTCCTACTTACTTAGAATGAAGGTGGGGGAACATCAAAGTGAGGGTTGATTTAAGCAGCAAAGAAGTCTTCCTTATACAGTGAAATCAGTGAGAGCAGAATCATGTCTTTTATAATATACTTAAACCATTCTACTTACCAGCTATGTAATTCAGAAAAAGCAGCTTTAATTTTCTTTATTGAATTATCCACCTCCTCTTTGACCATCATGCGGTATCGAGTCAGTGAAACAGTGCAGCGCTGAAGATCTTTAACAGATTTCTCAATATTTGGACCTATAAGAACAAACAGCCATCATCCTTATTTAGTTCTGTGCATTTATATTCCAGCTTTATTCCAGGAGCTTGAGGTAGGCCACCATGCACTTCCTCCTCCAATTTTATACCCACATCAACCCTGTGATTGGACTGAGAGAGGAAGAGTGAATCAAAGTCACCTAGAGAGCTTTCATGGCTAGTAATGACCTCCCTGGTTCTGATTCAACACCTCAACCACTAGAACACATTGGCTCATCAACTGCTATTTCACTAACAAGCCTGATTCAAAAGAAAAAAACAAATGGATCAGTTATCTAAGAAGCAAGCACACAAATATATATACAGTACACATTCTGGATATATTTAAAAGTGATTTTTAATTATACAAACTATATTCTAAAAGTACAGCAATTTAAGAAAATAATTGCAAAATTTAGAAAAAAAGAGAATCCACAAGAAAGCAGTTTTTTAAAAACTTTAAACACTACACACATTGTATCTCTAAATTATCTTGGCAATTTATATAGAAAATCACCCTTCACACCATTCCAAAACTAGTAAGAATGTAGAAGATTTCTGATTTAAAATAACTGCCTGATTACAATCTATTAAGGATGGAATAGAATTTTGCTTTAAAAGCCCACATTTTTTTCATAAAGAGGATGGAGAAGACCATGAAATTAAAACTAGGAAGAATCATATGTGGCAGATTCATTTACTATTTGTAGCTATTAATAGATGTGCATTAAATATAAGCTCAATTTACACTTATTTTTAAATAGCCTAGAAATGCATTCTAGAAGTCCTAAGGATAATATTCCCTAATATATATATTGTCATTATAAATATTTATTGCAATGGTTTTTTTAATCAAAATGACTAGTTATAAATAACACCTGAATTTAATTTTGAGAAAACTGTTTTAATGTTTGCTGATGTAATGTTTTGATAAATTGTTATATAATAAATCACATTTTTAAAAAATAAACTGGTTCTTGTCCATTTACATGCAAAATGAAACATGACTTGTTCTGTGAAGTCAGTAATACTATTTTCCTATCTTAGCATTCAAAATGAATCATAAACTATCCATTTCACTTAGAATATTATCAACTTACAAAGTGTAGTTATTACTCTGTAAATTTATTAACTGATCTATTTCAGTTAATTGATGTATTTTAAAATTATATGAAGAAGATATTTCAGCTGGTCATGCATAATTGAGAAATTGTTCATTGTAAATAATAATAATAAAGCAAGGGACAAAAATGCAGGATTAAATTTATTCTTCAGTTTGTACTGAACATCAGGAACACTTTTTACACTGTAATAGCCAAAACAGAGGACCAAAATTTAAAACTTTGATTTTATAGCATGATAGACCTGGAAAACTAGGATACAGCTAGATTCCTATCAATCTTATTTCACTGTGAAATAGATGTAACTTCTTGTATATTGCAAATGATTTAATTACAGCCTTGGCATTCCTCGATTTTTCTCTGCTTCTTTAGCAGAGAATTTAAAAAAATCCACAAAAAATGTGTGTGGACATATGGACTTTTTATAGAAGAAAAAAGAGTTACTGTCCACCAGTACGTTAGGTTTCTCTTTCTCCTACCTTCAATTCTGAATTCTATTCTACCCTCTCCTTCACTCCACATCATGAATGGAACTGAATGTTTGATGCAGCACCACTGTTACAACCCATAACATTTTCAATTTTGTCACACAAAGAAGCATTACAGCATTTTTTTCCTTCTGTAATTGGATGTAGATCCTTCAAAAGTAAAATTACTTGCTGATAGTTCAAAAAAATTCAATTACTCCCTATTTTGCAATATCATATCCTTGACTTGAAAACTTAAAACGTCATGTTGAACAATCCCAATATTTATTTTATGTAAAACAAATTCACTACCCTTACATCAATCCAGGGTTTCATTTAATAATTTAATTCTGGCAATGAATGGATTTTCCTCTCATGCACGTTGCCTGCACTTAGTCTCTGGGGGTTTCCTTCTATCTTTCCTCCTTGTCCTTATTCATTTCATTCCAGTGTTAACCTCATTCAGGTTGTTCTCCCAATCTTCTGTGTATTGAGGGGGGTGGGGGAATCCTGGAGGCTAAGGAGAAAGAGGCTACAAATCCACCAGCATGACCTAACTTCAGCTGGCAGAATGTTGTACAAAAGACAGAAGCCACTGTAAGTATCCCATTCATATAACCTGTGAGAGGTGATTTTATGACTGAAGGCAGCTGGTCCCAGAGTTATTGCCTATAAGATAAGAAGTACATTTCCATTTACAATGTAGGCAAAATATATTTACATGTCATGGAATTGATGGTGATGTAGCATTTATAGTAATACTAACTGGGAACAGTAATAAGTATTTATCCAACTGAACTGCATCACAATCTATGTTACCTCTTTTTTGGATTGAATCTTCTGCTTTCACTTCAAGATGAGATGCAGGGACAGGTGACTTGATGCTGGTAGGTGGTGTTTTTGATTTTGTTCTACCAACATTGCACTGAAGCTGTGATGAACATTGGAAAGTATCAGGAAGCTCTGTGCTATTTCGTTCTGCCTCTATAGATACTTTTGTAGGTTCCTCTTTTTTGTCTAGAAAAACAAATAAAACAACAGTAGTGATATGCAAGGAAGACCAGAAGTAGTATCTTAGACAGTAAACATTCTCTCTCAGGGAAAGAAATACTGAAATAAAGGAGAAATTATCTTAGTAGGATTTGTTTGCAGAACTGCCATTTTCAGATGGTCTGAAGATGGATTAGTATGCTTCAGGTCTCATCAATGAAGAAGTGTCATTTTCTGAACCAAGGAGGCATGCCTTCTCTGTAGCTAGGTCTGTCCTTTGGACAGCCCCCCCACCCTCCCAGGTCCCTATGGCCCCAGTCCTGCTGACCTTTAGGAGCTCATTAAAGACTGGCTCTTCCTACAGGCACTAGGTTGGTGATAACTTGTGAACCCACTGTGGTATAGCAGAGTTTGCTTCTCCTTTCCAGTACAGTTGCCATTTGTTATTGTTTTTCTTGTTCTTATTACTTTTAATTCTCTGTAAGTTGCCCACATTTGTTGGCCTTAAAAATTGATTAAATAAATGAAAAAAATATTAATTAAAACCTAATCTGCCCAGGCATTCAACCTGCTCTAAAAGGGTCATGCTGCTCTAGGATTAGGTTCATAGTACCACTGTGTGCCTATCATCTGATTCAGATTCTAATGCCAGTTATACTATAGTCTTATCTGGCTAGAGATAGCCTCACCAGTCACTCAGTATGAAAAATTTTACTCTTGTCAGATACTGTTGAATTCTAACTCATCTTCCATGATCACACACCATGATTTCTGGAGTGGATTGTGCTGGGAGCCAATAAAGCACGGTCAAAGAATTCCTACCCTGATGTAGGTATTTAATTATATCCCTGTAGGTTTCATCAAACATTTTAATATTTACAGTGCTTCATGTATATTGCTGTGTTATAATTCTTACAGTCCTACAGTGTTAAAATGAAAAAAGCTGTCAAGACAGTCTCAAATAATGTTATTTGATGAAGAAGTTGAAAATCCCTGAAGCAAGAAATGTCAGATTCAGCCAGCACGGCACAGCTTCGCCTAGTCAATTTCACCGCCCCAGGTGAAAAAGGGGAAGTTAGCCAAACCATGAACTGATTGCTGACAGGTGGCGGTAGTTAACTCTGGCTGAGAGCAGATACATTGTATCACCGCCGGCTTCCCTCCAGCGCTGCAGACAAAGGGAAGTGCAGCAGCTCGGAAGCGCAGCAATCAGCACACGATTTAGAACTCCCAGCTTTACGTGCAACAGAAAAACCCAACAGAGGCAACAACCACACAACCAATAGACGGCAATCAAGAAGACAAAAGAACCGGACTGAATCTGCCATTTGGGCGAGGGGGGATTACTGCGCATAATCGGTAACTATGCAACGGGGTAAAGCGCGGGAACGGGGAAACTATAAAACACCATGTAAGTGATGCCAAGCCAACCCTGGCTTTGTCCATACCTACCTACGTTACACTCTAGTAAACTTCTTTGCTGAACTTGCGTGTCACGAGAGTTTCTTTGGAGCTTAACGGGGTAAACCTTACAAGAGATACCAAAAGAATACCATAATCTAAGATCTACGTTAATGGCTAATCTAGAGAAGAGGAATATGTTCTAAATATGTATCTGATGACATACACCAATGGTACAGCATTTTAGAAAAATTCTCTTTAAGATTATAACATAGTGTAAATTTCTATCCTTTCAACCACATATTTTCCCATTGTTCCCTCTGTGTATTATAACCAAAATTTTAGCCCAAATTATCATACATTCTTTTACTTGTTCTGTTTCAAATTTCAATAAAAGTTTATACATGTTAGCAATTACACATTCATTGTTTGTACACAATTCTATTTCAAACTCAGTCTTACAATGTTTAAAACCATAACTTCTTTTGTCTAGTTTAAATCTAATAACTTTCTAATAAATTTTTGTATTTTTTGTTAATATCTTCTTCTGCTTATGAAATCTTGAAACCTGCTAATCTTGAAACCTGCTAATGCACCAAATTCTTTTAATTTGCCCATTAATGTTTCAATTCCCTTTAAAGGATCTTCTAAAACCAACAGCAAGTCATCTGCAAAAGCCCTTAACTCATAACTTTCTTTTTTAATCTTTACTCCCACAATCCTCTCATTTGTCTTATGTCTCTATTCAATATTTAAAGAACCAAAATAAACAAGAGAGGAGACAGTAGGCATCCCTCACAGGGTTTTGTGAGATCTCCATTAAGAATTATTTGTGCTTTCTGTGAAGTGTAAATCGATCTTACCCTTTTTATAAAGTTCTCTCCAAAACTGGTATCTTCCAAAACATTGAATAAGAAAGTCTAGTTCAAATACAGGCCTTCTCTGTATCTACGAATATCAATGTGGCTTGTTTTTCATTATGTTGTTCTAAATATTCAAAAATGTCCAACACATTTCTAACATTGTCCTTTAACTGTCTTTTAGGCAAAAACCAACACTGATCCTCATGAATAAATTCTTGCAAAATTATTTTCAGTCTATCAGCTAGAATCATTGTGAACAACCTGTAGTTATTCAATAGTGATATTGCTCCACAGTTTCTTGTTTAAGTCAAATCTTGTCCCTGTTTAAGTATTAGTGCATATTAGCCTCTTTCAACTCTCTGGCATCTTTCCTCTCTGTAAGATAGAATTCATCGTGTTTTGTAGAGGTTGTAAAAGTTCATCCTCAAAAAATTTATAATAAACCCATGATAATTTGTCTGGTCCAGGCACTTTTCTTGATTTAATCTTTTTTACAGCTTCAGAAACCTTCCTTATTGTTACAGGTCCATTCATAATTTGTCTCTGTTCCTCTGTAATTGTCAGTAATGTTTGTTTCTTTAGATATTCATCTATTTACTCTAAAGAGATGTCATTTTCTTTATACAAATTAGAATAATACTAATAAAATGCTTTTTGTATGGCCACATTGTCCATTAATACTCCCTCTTGTAATTTCAATATCATTTTCTTTTCTTTTCATAATTTATATCCCTGGTTTGTCTGCAAACTCAATTTTTTTTGCTTTACATAATTCATTTTTATTTCCATTTCTTTTTTAACATAGATAACTGTCATTGTAAAAGCTTAATTTGTTGAGAAATACATCTTCTCTGGAGATTTCTGTAATTCTTCTTTTCTCTTTATCTCATCCAAAATAGCTTGTGTTTTCTCTTGACTCTTCATTTTGAGATCACTGTTACGTTGTATAAAATAACCTCTAATAAAAGCTTTACTTGCATCCCAAACCATTCTTAAATCAGTGCCTTTACCTAAATTATTTTCAAAAAATTATTTTAATTTCTTTTCACAATCCTCCACTATTGCTTTTTTCTGTAGCAACATTTCATTTAGTCTCCATCTAAAAGAACTAGATTTTCTTTTATAAACCACAGTATTATGATTTGAAAAAGTCTTTGGTAATCTTTTGTGGTTTCTATAGAGCTCCTTGCCTGTCCCCTAGTCCTGAAAGTGAGGTGGATATCAACAGTTTCAGTAAAAAAAGATATGTTATGTTTTTCATATTTTAAATATTACCTATTTTTAATGACGTCATTATTATCTATTATTATTGTTGTTTTGCTGTGGTTGTTATTCATAGTACTATTAGTTAAACTAGTATTTATTAAATTATTGTCATATAATAAATGTTTTAGGGTCAATGCAGAGTTTGAAACTTCACGAAGGGGTTGATAAGCTGAAGAATTTGGGGACCCATGAAGTAAACCAAATGTGTGAAGCTTGTTTTAAACATACTACATTAGACCACCTTTTCTAGTTTTTGCTTTGTCATCCATTCTGGTGGAAGTGTGTACTGTGCATGCTCAGAGGACTCAGGAAATGGTGTTAAAGTGCAGTAGGTTTGCCAAATCTTCCATAGTCATAGCCACCTCAGCAATCTGATTAAGTTAGGATTCTTAGTCATAGGAAGGGTGTGTTGCAAAGTGGTATTCCAAATGGTTTGCAGAGCTCTTATTTTTTATTTCCTGAAGGTTTACACTTTTGCAAGTTCCTTCAAGTGTGACAGTAACTATCTTAGATGTTGATGGGGTAGTTTTAGCCATATAAAGAACAAGATCTCTTGATAGAATACATGACGGTATTGCAAAAGTGCTTCTAAGTCTCTTCCAATTCTGTTCTAAAATACTTTATTGTGTTTTTTTAGCTGCTTTTGAGCTCTATATTTTGGTTTCATCATTTCGGTAACCGGAATGTTAATGATCTGGCTGCACAGAAAAGTGATAAAAATAATTTATATCAATACAGAAATAAAAAAACCCAAAAGTTGTCTTAGATCCACTGAACGACTGCATGCTTTTGTAATTCCCATGGGATTTAAGAAACAGAACTAACTTCTGTAAGATTGAAGAAACAGAATGAACTGCTATAAGATCTTAGCTGATGGACATTTTTCAAAAGAATCAAGACACCACTGAATTTGAAGGTAGTTTTTCATAGTTAACAAAAGCTATTACGAAACATCTGTGAAATTCTATGCGTGGGTCTTCATTATTTTTCATGTGGGGTAATTGTCTATTAACAAGCCACAATATACATTCCACACCTGTCTGCAAGTTTGTTTTTCTGGAACAGGGTTTTCTTTATTATGGCAGACTTATACATACCAGTTATGTTTGGTCTGAATAATACATTGGCCAGATGGTGGTAATACCGTAAAGGATTCTTTAAACACTAAGGAAATGTGTTTCTTTAGGGGAAACACATTTAAATTAGCATTTGTAAGATACACATCTTTGAAAATGATTTTCAGAAGCATATCCCAACTTTCTCCTGGAATGTTCCTTTAATGTATTTTTATGACTATTCATGCTGAAATTATTGACCAAAAACTTTCAGAAGTTTGGAAGCTTTACATCTGCAACAAATTTGTACATGATTCTTATGGCTGCCAATATATATTTTACTTCCTGTCCAAATGCTATAAAAGCCCAGGATGAATATATGCTAATACGGCCATATGGAAGACATTTCTGCTCTTTGTAGGAGACAAGTGGGATCTATAACAAAAGGATGAAGCATTTGGTACTCTTATTCAGGGCTGGCAAAAATAATATTCTCTTCTAGGATACTCCATTTCATTCCCTTTTTCCCTGCCCTTCCAATTTTTCAACCCTCTCCAACAAGCAGTCAGCATTCTCCGAGATATATACTTCCTTAATAATCATAGGGCAGTGTTGGGTCCCCAACTTCAACCTTTCTTTCCTAAACATCCTTTTCATACTTGGAGTTCAGCAGAACCAGCTATATAAAGACAGATAACTGTGATCGCTATTAATATACATGGTTGGTAGGGCAGTTGTAAGAAACCTCTACAGGAGATGGACTAAAACAGATCAGAGTACAGGCGATGCCGGACTGGTTCAGCATTGCTTGCCTCCAGCAATGATTTAACCATCAGAAAAGGGGAAGTCCTGCAGCAGCTGTACTCTGATTAAATGATATGCATTGTAAGTAAATACAACAATGCATGATAGCACACAGAAGTTTAAAAATCTGAAATAATTCCAACAAACAATATTACATTCTGGCTATTTTGCTGCATTAGGACAAGAGAAACAACACCCAAAGGAAAAAGGGAAGCAACAAAGAAGGTACCAGAGGAAAGAACAGCAGCACGGGCCAATCATGTGGAGAAAAACACTGGCTCCAGACATACATGTCTAGACTCAGGCAGGTGTACTACAGTATGAAAAAGAAAACAGTTGAATAAAATGATCTCTAAGGAGACCAAGAAGAAGGAAAGAAGGAAGTAAAAGCTGTGAGGCTAATCGTATAAGATAGGATATGGGAAAAATTGGTTTAGTTCACATCTGAATGCCAATTCACATTTTCAAATCAATATGCAAGCTGAAACTCATCATAGAAACTTACATTATTTAAAATGTAGAGATGCATATGTGTATGTATTAAATCACGTACATTTTTTACAAAGTTCTGATGTATTTTCAGTGAATATTAGAGAAAGGTGTACACAAACATTTCCTTGAACAGTGAAAAAAGATATTATTTATATTATATTACATCATATTACATTATATGCTTGCTTACAAAAATGTGTATAATAAGGCAAATTTGAACAAAAATGCCCATGAATTTGAAGGTTTCAAATGAGAAAATGAATCAGAACTGAATTGAGTCCACCTCTATGAAAGACATCTCTATGAAAATCCTGGCTGAATGAGAATGGTGGAAATCAAGCTGATCATAACATACACACACTGACCTGCTACTTCTGGTTTTGTCTCTCCCCTGTCCTTGTATTCCCAGCTCTTTTCTTCATGAGGATTTTTTGATTTTTCACTGGCACATTTGCCAGGGAAAGTATCTCTAGCACAGCCATTCAGTTGACAGCCATTCAACTCTTGGGATTCCAGAGACACCTTTTCTGCCCCATCCTCTCTGTCTTTCGTATCTTTGTTACGGTGATGTTGTTTCGATTTGCTTCTTTTCCTTTTGCTGTTCTGCATTAAATAAGGATAGCAACATTACTCCATGCAGGTCATGCTGCAGTGGGAAAAACAACTCCACCCAAATTTCTTTCTTTCAGTTGTAAGTTCTATTCAATGTACTAAATACAACATATATTGTCAGGGCCTCATCCACGTTCCTTGAAATACACACGGAGCAAAGGACAAAGGATCATAAAATAATTACAGTTACAGCAGAGCATTGGCTATTTAAATAAAAATCATTTTTTAAAAAAGTATATAGCAATATTTAGCTCTCTTAAAATGTTTTTTTAACTTTGACTTTGTTCTATTCAACCACAGATACATGCAAGGAGAATTTTTTTTAAAGAACATAATTATTTGTTATGTTTTGCAACGGTTGGATTAATATGTACTGTAATAGCTCTCCATGCACCACAGAGCCTACTCAAAGTTAAGACTGTATAAACAAAAGTGAGAAGCGCTAGCTAGAGTCTCAACGGCTTAAGAGAGCAATCAGAGTTCTCTCGCTTATTGAAAATTATTTTTATATGTGTGTGTGCAGGGTGTCTGCCGGGTATGGTAAAAAAAGTTAAGATGGCGGCCACAATGGAGCACTCGAAGCTCTGCCTGCCTTTTATGTGTGACAAGCATAAAAAAATGGGTGGAGTTGTGATCCTACCATCGTAGTCTCCATTTCAACTATACCCAGACTGTGTGTGCATATATGTATCTCTCTGTACAAGGACACCCATACATACACACGCACACACACACACACACACACAGAACAGTGAAGAGCTTCAGACTGGGTCCAGTTTAAAGCATCACTTTGGGTGGAGCAAGACTATAGCAACAAAAAAGGAGGGGGTGTTATCTTAGCATCAGGTGGGGTGCACGCGGCACAATCAAAACATAGATATAGCTTTATTGGGCTACTGTCAAATTATTCCTGAACTGCCACCTGTCGACTATACTCACTCACTTTTGCAGATGAACGGCCACTATATTTTCTCAGGGCCACAATCCCAACCCTAATTGTGGCCAGGCCAAATAAAAAAAAAAAATTAAAGTGACCCAATTATGGATTTTCATTGGTTTGACTGGCTTTAACTTGGTAGCCATCCTTACATAATTGTTATAGGAAGTTGTAAACACTTATTATGCTTAGTATAAATAAGTACTTTTCTAATCATTCAAGGATCACTTAACAGTGAAAAACGCTGGCCTTGATTATTTCTTAAAGAAATGTTCAGTTTTCAGTAGGGCAGGCTACTTCAATTGTTCTGATTTTCTGTCAGGTTATCCAGGGCAATCTGCAATTACACAACTGGCAGCTGCGAGGAATAATTAAAACTAAAAGCACCCATTGGCTTTGAAGCAAATGTGGAATTGTGCTCACTACAAAACAAAACAATGGGCAAAAAAGTGTGGCAACAAATCAGTTGCTCAGCTCTAACAATTTATGCAGATAATGTGAGTTTAACGGGTTTGGAATCCCTTACCTTCTTTTTGCCAGTCATATTCCATTCTTTTAGCACTTGAAGCGCACTGCCTGGAGAGGAAAAAAGGAAAGATGAATATGCAAGAAGCAATAATAGTGGCTCAGAATAATTTCCATTCTTAGAGTGCTATTGCTGGTTTAATACTCTGGAAGCTGTCCAAGTTTATAAGAGCTGTCCCTGCAGTTATGAGATGCATCAAGAATGCTACTTTATGCTTAAAGACACGTTTGGTTTCCTTAGCTGCCAGAGCCTGGTACTATCTCATTAATTTCTGCTTAAAATTATTTTTTTCCCTGTGAGTCTGGCCCCACTTGTTCTTAGTGACCTTTCTAAATTATCAGCAAAGCAGCCATACAGTTAAGTCAACTTTATGGCATTCCCTCCACTCCCTAAATACTCTTTCTACTACTCTTGGATTCTGGGGGCTACCACCAAGAAGATGAAAAGTTGCTGATAATTTCTACATAGGGCTTGCTGGTGATGCCTATAAATCCCTTCTCAGGTCACTAACAAGAAGAAAACTCTACTTTCAAGAAATGCTGAATATTCCCTTTTAATAGGGCACATGGATGACCTTTATTTCACCTATGCAAAGAATGAGACGTTTAACAATTAAGGCTTCTTTCTGAAGAGTCAGTGAAACATGAAAAGCATACAGACCATCCATAAAAGCTTGCACAGCCTTGTTTACGTTGTTATCAAAGTGCTGTAACACCAGCACTATCTCGTTGTTGCTTTTGTTGGGAACAACTGAACGCACTGCATTGATCTGCAAGTAAGAGAGAAAAATAAATTTTGAAATAAGGAAAGGGCTACTAATGCAAAACAAAATACCAAAAAACAAAAACAAATTTGTGTTGTATTTTTGTATTACAAGCTTGCAATTCTATTTCAAACTTGCAATAGCCTATTTGTGCAAAATAATCAGAGTCTCTTAATGCTAGCAGTACATAGAAAGAACAAGTGAAAATCGGCTCCATTTTTTCTGCTATATTTCTGATAAATCCCTCAGTTGCAGCTAAGTTACAGCTGCTTCCTCTTTTCTTGGCAGCAACTTTTTCCTCTTCCCACCTGAAAATTAGCACTGACATTTCCATTTATTTGCATCCTGTAGCTTGCTTGTTAAATTTTAAACAGCTTTCCAAACAATGGTACACAAGGGCAGCTGTTGATAGGTTATGTGCACTGTGCCAGCCTAGAGATGCTTTTGACATTTCAAATTTGATGAATAGCATTTTCATGCTGTAAATTTTCAACAAAACTAGATGCCCCACAAGCCCTGTTTCTGCTGTCATCTTGCGATCCAATTGGTCTCACCATTATGCCTCTTCTAGGATGACACATGATGTGCAGGATGGAAATTTTCAGAGAAGTGCTTTCTAACTGGCTCAGGTCATTGCAGAAGTGTGGCTATATTGCTGAAGATGGGCAAAAAATAGAGGATGATAGAAGCATTTGTGCCTCACCTGAGGCACAAATAAACAGGCTCAAATTATCATACTTTGGACAAATTATGTGGAGAAGATTCTAATGTTGGAAAAGGTGGAAGGAAAGAGAAGACGACCAGCAGCAAGATGGAAGGACTCGGTTACAGTGGCAATAGGGCACAATTGGAGGACCTGAAGGACCAGGTTAGGGACAGATCATCATGGAGAAAATCTGCATGGTTGCTTAGAGTCAACACTGACTTGATGGCACATAATCAATCAATCAATCGATCAATCAAATCAACTTGCTAAAAAAAATCTTCCACCAGCTTACATGTGTGATGTTGCTCCACTCACTTTGTACCATCAATCCCCCTTCAAATGGTTTTTTTCTAAGTGTTACTGCATTTGTGTTAAAGATGAAACAGCTTAATGAAAGTTGACTTTTGCTTTGACTTGATTTTGGCACTTTTAATTCTTTTAAGTCTCACCTTTGTTTAATGGCTGCAAAATTTTTGTTCCTCATAGGTCTCAGATATGGACAGCAGAACATCATGCATCAGTTAATAACATGTAAAACTAGGGATTTCAATGGGTCTACTTGCATGTTAAATTATATCTGCTAACATTCTCTCTTTTACATAACTTTTATAAAGACGCCAGGGTCTTGTCCTTTTCTGCATCTAACCATACAGGAGAAGCAAATGGAATGCAGCATGATTAAGACAAGACAAGCAGTTAATTAATAAGGAATGGAATCCTGGGGAAAATGAAAGAGAGTTTAGGTTGTAAAGTTCAGGCATATTCCACAAAGAAAGAGACCTTGAAAATGCAAGGTGTGATTAAGTCGTAGGAAGATAGTGAATGTAGGAATAATACTGTTTTCAGAAAACCAAAAAGGGTTTTGAAGTTGCACACAGGAAAAAGTCCTAGTTACTGATGAACAAAACACTTCAGTAATAAGAGGACATCTGTCAACCAATGTAATGTAGTGGTTGGAATGCTGGAATGCAACAAGGAAAACCTAGGTTCAAATCCCCATTCAAACATGGAGTTCATCAGGTGCCCAATCCACCAGCAGTGTTGTTGCTGCAATGACAAAAATGAGGAATGATCCCATGTACATCACTTTGAGCTCATTAAAGGAAAGATGGTGTGTGTGTGTGTGTGTGTGTGTGTGTGTGTGTGTGTGTGTGTGTTGTGTATGAAATAAATAATGAGTATATGATATGAAGACTATAAAGCACATATGCAAGCTAGGATTTCCTTTTCATATAATCCAGACAACCCAGAGCTATTAGACAGTGGAGCTCTAAAAAGGAAAGGAGATTGTTATATAGCAACAACTGAGATTCCATTATTGGTATCAAGAAGTAGCATTTAAATGTCCTTGACTGAAGTAGGAATGCAGAGCAGCTAGCTCAAAGATGTCTACCAAGCATGGGGGTGTTGATTAATTCTTTCATCTTCTATGGAAAGCAGGAGTGGGCATTGTTTAAGGTCTGAATGATCTGATCTACCGTATTTTTCCGACTATAAGACGATACTTTTTTCTAAAATCCTTACCCTAAAAATTGAAGGGCGTCTTATTTAAGGAAGTCAGCCGAAGAGAACCTCGCTGTTGCAAAACTGCCCATACTTTGTTTCTGCAGGCAGCTTCCTCCTATTGCTAGCCTCCAATCACGAGTGAAATAGCTTGTCTCCCAAACAGACTTCCTCCAATCATGAGCCTGATGTAACTGACGTCAGCTGATGCTGAACAAACCAATTAGAGGAAGGCTTTTGCGGAGAGAAGCTATCGGCACTCGTGCTTGAATGTAATCAGTTATGCAAAAGAGCCTGGAAATAGAGCTGCAGAGATGGTTTGGACCTCCTCCCACTGAGTGTATCAGGTCAATGTTAACTAATTACTAAATAAAAATGTGTTCTGCACTATCTTTAAAATATTGATTTCTTAATTTGGGGTTGGAAAAATGGGGGTCGTCTTGTACATGGGGGCGTCTTATTGTCGGAAAAATACGGTATATGTCCTGTGTGTTGCATGACATGATGATTAAAAATTGTACCTTTTCCTTGATGTTTGCTTGTGAGCTGATTTCTGCCATCTCCTACTTGGAAGTGCTGCAATAAAGAGCTGCAAGCTGTAAGAAATAAATACATATAGTAAGTAATGAATATAGTAAGTCTGAATGCTTTAATTTCAAATGCCAGGAATAAGACTGCCAATGTTTTAAATAGCCCCTGAATTTTCCTGCTACATTTTCTAATAACCTAAATGTCATTCAAAAGGCCTGGAAATGGCTCATCTGCTGATTTCTATACATGAAATTTCTGTTAAGAACACAGAAATAGGCCATGCCATTTTTTTCTCTGGTGGACTGACACTAAAAAGAAAAGTATTCTGGGGATAAAACTGCTGAGACATCACCTGTTCACCAACAAATGTTTTTATTAGAATTACTTTTTGCTACTCAAACCTAAACAATTGCAACAATTCTTGCTTTGGGTTTATTTTATTTTATTTTATTTATTTACCTACCAACCAACCAAATATTTCAACCGCCCATCTCCCCCCAATGGGGGAACTCCATTTACTGTGGCAAGAGCATACTAGACTTGGTCTGGCCACACAAAAGCTGGGTAAAGGGAGAGAGCAGAAGCAAGGTGCAACTCTACTAGGATTTAAAAGAAATCTCTGACGTTCCAGAAGGCAGCTTCCATTTTAAAACTTCAAAACAAACAAGTTCAGCATTGAAAGAACCATTTAAAGAATAGGTAGATATAAAATTCAGGGATGTACATGTTTGAGGAACAATTATGTTATTTTTTATTAATTATTTCAATATGTATTATATATCAGGACTTCACAGAGTTCAGGTCTGCAGGATTTATTTTGTTTCATACTAGAACACCAAATGCCACCAAGACATTCACTCAAGCCCATCAGCTGGGATACTTCAGATAATACAGGACTGCTATTCTTAGCAGCTTCAACCAGCATGGCCATTAGTAAGAGATGCCAGAAGTTACTGATCACCAGCTTCTGAAATAACCCAAGTTATTTATCTCTGATCTACTCAGACATTAAAAAAAAACTGGTTGTGCATTTCATATTGGGCCAGGATTCTCACAAAAACTCTCTACTGGCACACCCTGGGTATTCAGACTTTGTTCGAGCAGACCATCTGAAAGACAGCCAGGTTCCAATCCATACAGAGCTCTTAAAAGTGATCACTGGCATCATGAATAGCACCTGGAAACTGGCAACCAATGCAGCTCCCACAATATTTTATTTATTAATTAAATTTGTCCCCCACCCATCTCCCCCCAATGGGGGACTCTGGGCGGCTCACAACACGTTAAAACAATAAATAAATATACAATTAAAATCTATAACAATTCACATTTACAAAAATAAAAGGGAAAAAAATATTGATGTTATATTATAATACTGAGTTATCCCAATTAATAAGCAGGCTATTGCACTTTGCATTAGTTGTTATTTCAAGGACAGTCCCAATTAAAATAGTCTATAGCCTATGCCTCATGCTATAGGAACGGTTGCACCTAGTAACCAGATGAAGGTAAGCAAAGATCCTCCTGGACCCAGCTTCTACATACCGTTCCAGCAGGAGCTGAGAGTTCAGTAGTATCCCCAGAATGCACACCACTTTTTTCTGGGGAGCACAAACCCAACCAGAGCTGAAGTTGATATCATCCCAGAATCAGTCCAAAACCACAGCCATTCAGTCTCAGCCTGCTTCTCCCCATCCAGACCCTTACTGCTTCCAGGTCAAGAATTCCACTGCATCTCCCAGACACACCAAGGTAGAGGTGTATAACTGGTGTCAGCCTTGTGAGATAGACCAGACAGGAAACACGGCCCGATGAGCTAATTCTACTTTATTGTAAGGTTACCTTAAGGGTCTCTTCTGAGCCTCTTGCCCCACTCACATTCCTGCTGCTGGCTAAGTTTCCTTTTATTTGACTGTTCCCTTGGCATCTCTTTGCCCTGTTTCCCAAGGTCATTCCCAACTGGCTATCATTGGCACATTCATGATATCTAACCTCAAACTGTCAGATGACCTCCATCAGCAGCTTCATATAGATGTTAAATAAGTTGGGAGAGAGGATCAAGCCCTGAGGCGCCTTCCCCATATATAAAGAAAAAGTGTTTCTTTGTAGCCAGTCCAGAAGTCCAGAGGAATATCATGGTCAATGGTATTGTATGCCACGGAGAGATCTAGTAGAACTAGTAAGGTTAGTCTCCCCCATCCAAGCCCCATCATACATCGTCAATGAGGACAACCAGTACAGTTTCCACCACACACCTATGCCCATGCCTGAACCCTGACATAAATCCAGACAATCTATTTCTTCCAGAGCACATTGCAGTTGATTGTCTACCACCTTCTCAATAACCTTCCCCAAAAGGGGAATGTCAAAAACTGGGCAATAGTTATCCAGTACAGCTGGCCCTTAAAGAGAGGTCATGGCAACCACCCTGACCCAGCTTCTTGTCTTTTTCCTGGCAGCACATATAAGCCAGGTGGGAGAGGATGAAACTCACAGGTGACAGAAGTAATTTCCTGGAGGACTCTATCCACTTTCTCAGAATCCATAGATTCAAACTCTTTCTGGATAACACTGCTAGATGTTACTCTTGGCACCTCTTCAGGCTCCGTCCAGCTGTCTTCTAATTTCAAGCAAAGGCAAGTGATTTTGTCTGCAAAGTGCTCTGCTAATAAATTGCAGCAGCCTATTGATGGTTCTTCCTATCTATCCTTTCTTACAATAAAATCTCTCCATGTGCCACCTGGAAACATACTGAATTCATCAAATATCTGGGGAAGACTGATACAATTAGTCTCATTTTCCTTCAGAAGTTTGTGGCATTAACCAACCCTACAGTCACCGGAAAGTGATCTGTCCATGTAACTCTCTGCAGACTTTTGTGAAGACACTGGCGTAGGCACTAATATGTACATCTGGAATTTGGGATGGAATGAATTAGCTCAGCCCCATTTTTATTTCACATATTATCTCAGCCCATTTTTATAATAAGGAAATAATGTAACAGAGTTAAATAATTCTGAGCCGAGGAATTTCTTTTGAATACCAAAACTTAACAGAATTTGCATTTCTTCATTATAAAAATCATGGCTATCCAAAATTTATTTATTTTAGCAGTATAATTTAAGGTAGACGGTCATTCTGAAGCTGTTATTGTTAAATAATTGGGAACTGTAACCTTTTTAGGATCATAAAAGCCCATTAAAATGGATCTACAAGCAGATTCAGATTTTTCTCCTGCCCATTTCTGTTGTATGCTATTAATTAGATTTCTTGTTTCCAAAAGTAATGTAGCAACACAATTGCTTAAATCAGATAGAATTTATTACGTACGGTATAACACAATTAGACTTCTCTTTTAAAATAAGGCAATTTAAAACTGACTACAACAGAAAAACAGGCATTACAATGAAAGACCTTAGCTCAAGATTTGCTTCTTCCTTTCAGACTATGAATACTAAATATTATGAATACAGTATATGGGGAAAGCCTTCTAAGAAAAGGCTGAAAGTCAGCTTCAGCACATCACATCTTTCTTTTGCAGCACCTCTTTTCCCCTTCCCTCCTTCCTTCCTTCCCTCCCTCCTTTTTTTCATGTCATTGTATACACTGTTTTGGGTGTGGGGAGAGAAAAGACTAAAGGAAACAAAACACCTTTGCTATCTGAAGGGTCTAATCTTCTGTGACTGGTTTCCAAATACACCCTTTCTGATAGAGAAAAATGCTTTCTTATCTCTTACATAGCAGTAATAAGAGACTGTAAACTGTTAAAAACTATGTCTTTATTCCAAGTCTTCAGTCTCATCTTGCAAGTTGAAGATGTTTCTTTCAATATAATAGTCATATTGGAAAAGACTAAACAAAGACTTCCCATTTGACATAATTTCTCTCCCATGTAGAAAGTGACTTCTACTTTTCTTACAGAACACACACACACACACACACACACACAATCCTCTAGAAATTACCAATGCAACACCAATAGGGTGTGGTAATAAAGATGATAAAACATAGAAAGAATTGTATTTGAGTTTAAGAACTGAGAGAAGGAAGGGAATGGCAACCAAAACTATTTTTAAAGAAAATCTGTTTAAACATAGGAATGCCTATGCTTCTGTTTTTAGGTTTGTAAGCCACTTTGGGCACTTGTGAGAAATGATATACAAATTTAATAACAACAACAACAAATATGAATGATTTTCCCCAGTGATCTAAGTAAATAAATGACAAATCCACTGATAGCAGCTGAATCACTCTTAAATCACCATTTTAGCTGAAGACACATCCCAATTGTCCCATCCCATTATCCCAAGAGTGACACTCAAGGCTAAGCCATAGATTTGTCTAAAGATCAGGAGATTAAAATGATGTGTGCAGTTTTTGCACCTTTTGGCTCAGCTACTCTCCCAGAAGCAAAGAGATAACAGAGAGACAAAAGTTCCTCAAGTGTTGGGCTGACTTTTCAAAAAGTACTGCCAGTGCGTATTGTTGCCTCCAGCCTCCGTATCAGTCCTTTAAGCCTATAAATGTGTAAACAGTCTAATGCTTGCAGTGACAACTGGAACACTGGAGTTCTTTCCTCTGATACTGCGGACACGGCAGGAAGTAGTTTACTTTTCCAATCACTAGAGCACAAAAGAGGAAAGGCAAAAAGAAGCAGAACAAGCAGAAGCAACGATGCTGTCTCTGACTGACGATTCCTGAACCTCGTACCTCCTTTCCTCCATAAGCCTGAATGCAGACCCGTAATCCCCCGCCCCTATCTGTACAACACAGATGGGCCAAAGGGCGGCTTCAGCATTTTGTACTGTCCACATTCATTCCCATTAATAGGCCATTTGCCTTTAGAATTATGTTGACAAATCCGCCACACTGAAGTGCAGACACCTATTTTGAAACTGAAGTCTCATTTTGTTATTTCCAATAACCTGAAAATTACTCAGCAAGGGAAGAAAAGGAACAGAAATCACACCTCTAAACCTGAAGGATCCTCATTGCTGATATCAAGCAGGATCCATTTAAATGAAATCCATTTGTGATCTCTGTGTAACGTCACTCCAAGCCCAACTTTCTTAATAACAATAATAGCAACATTTTTCTGGCTTTTCTGCAATTGCATGTAACCTCTTATAAGAAAATATAAGATATAAACATACATTCATCACATTAAAGATACTAGAAGACCTGTCAGAAGAAAACCAGAATACATGAATGGATATTGGATGTTATCTGTTAAAGATACCCATTCCTGAGAAAGGAGACAGAAATTGGCACTGGCAGCACAGGTTCAGTGACAGAAAATCCTTCCCTATTTTTTTCCTTCGTTTAGACTTTGAACCTGTGGGCAGGCTTTAGGTAAAAACATTCAGATTTATAAAGTGCTTTATAAATAATAGCGATAATTGTGGCCTGGATCTGTATTTGTGGTTGCTGATCCTGGACTGTAATTTATTCTTTACTTGGGAGTAAACATTGCCTGCTGCCTGAGAGCTACTCTTGCCTTCTCTCTGCTCTTGTTTCTTCGTCATAACTTGGAGCAGAAATGGACAATGGGTGGCAGCACATGGGCATCCATAGAGGCAGCTGACCTCATGTATGTCATGGTGTCACTGAAACAGGCAATTGCATCATTGGCACAATGGCACACAAGGTATCACTGTGGCTTCTATTAGACAGCTGTGATTGAATAGCATTACTTTGCCTGATTCTCATTTACTGCATGTTCTCTCAAATATTGGGTTACCTGCTGCTTATGATTATTTTTATGATTATTTTATTAGTACTTTTATTCATTAAATCCCACTGTGAAACTCATCTGTAACTAGTTGATTTTTTAACAGGATTTTAGTCTCTCTATAGGACTAAGTCGAAGCATTCTTGTAAGCCCTTGTCTACAATGTTTTTTATCAACCCGAAATAAAAATAAATGAGTAAGAATAGTTTTCTTGAGCTTTCTGCTTAGAACAGAAAGCCCATTGTACTCCGAAGACCAGGAATTTTCTATCCCGTACTATTTACCTTCAGATTTATTAGCACTGACAATAAATGTAACAAAACAAATATGTTTTGAGTCTTTACTAAACTATCCATAATCGGTAAAACCAGCTCACAATGATCATTAGTTCAAGAATTAGCTTTTTTATACTGTATGTTTTCTCGGCTTCTTAAAAATATTTATTAGGCTAGTAAAATGACTACCTTGCTTAAGAAAACTAACTTCCTTCCTTCCTTCCTTCAGGCCACAAATTACACATTCATCAATTAAATCCCCTTACAGCCTTAAAAACAAAAATGAAATTAAAGGGGAAAAAAGGGCATTAATATGAGATTATTGGGATCAATGGTTTAGCAAGCAGTACAAGGAAGAGCAGCAGGGATGGACAGTAATGTGCAATTTGGTTCCCTGAAGAGAAGTACTTGGTGAGGCAACTATTGCTGCCACCAGCTTATGTTCCCTAGAAAGATTATAAGCTGGGGCCAGAGCCATTTTGGAGAACTTCAACTGCAAGGGCTAAAGTCCCAGCACCTGTTGCTTCTCTTTGGAGAGCTAAGCCAACATTTGTTTAATTAAAAGGAAGCCAGACTATCATGCTGCGTTCTGATGACAGGTTTACTGTTAACCATAAGGTACCATCGCTGAGGATCATCTCTCTGTTGCCAGTATTTTTTTCTCTTCCACAGAGAAAAGAAAAATCAAGCATGGGAAATTCTGTAAGCTGCCACTTTATCCATTTGCCAGACAACTGAGTCACTCAAAAGAGTCCTCAGTGGCGCTGACAAACATTTGCCAAGCTGCATCTGACCATTTTTTAAAACTGAAAGTTGACTGCAGTTTATGAATGTAGTGCCAGACTGCCAAGAGTTCTCCTTCTCTCCCCATCAGCTTCTTATTGCAATCAATACAGTACTATAATCTTTATCCATTCATGTATCCATCCATGAATGCATACACTGATAGGCAAAATATATTTATCTACTAAAACATTCAGGAATCAAAGTCAAAATACACCCTGTATTTTACCTATATTTTTATAAATGCTGAATCTCAGCACTACTGTAGTTCTCCTGAGCCCTTATGGTAAAACACATGCAAAGCAGTAGGGGCAATGGGGCAGCGTTGTCAACTATGCATTTCAGGAGCACAGAGCAGTCCATGGGCAGTCAAAATGCTTGTGGAGCCCAAGGAAGTTGTGTTCCCCCCAACCCTGCTCTTGCTTGCTCCCTGCCCTGCCTCACGGCATTAAAGAGGATGGCATCTCACGCAGGTAGCTCACGTGCTGGACGGCAGGCAGGTGCACACGAACTGCCTGCACGAGATGCCATCCTCTTTGTCTAAGGAATCATCAAACACTTATTCTTCAGGCTAGTTTTCTGGTTTTACTGGCTACATGGGGACATAGATGGTTTTGCAACAAAATACACCCCTACCTGAGGGAATGGGGAAAATATTCCTTAAAAAGGAGCATGTAAAATAAAACAAATATTTCCTTCCCCCGTAAGCAATTGCCCTTCTTGGGATTATGTGGTCAAGGGTATGAGGAAGTCCAGAATTGAGTTCTCAGTAAGCTTTCCCATTTTGGGTGTGCGTCTGTGTTTCTGTCTGTCTATTTGGAAGGGGGTTGTTTGCTGGAGAAGGGAGACTTTGCTTTGTTTGCTAAACTCACTTTCAAATAAATCTGGGAGGCCTGTGTTGTCTTTAACTTAGTATATTGAACCAGGAGCATTAAAAAAAAGCATGAGAAATAAGTACTTGCCATAAGTCAACATCCTCTTTCAAAAACACTGGTAATGATAACTTGAAACAAATTATTTAAATCCCCTTTTTCATTTATGCTGAAACAGAGGCATTAAAACATAGGCAGGAATAAGACTGTGGAACATCCCCAGTGTTCGGTTCTTAAAATCCTACATGTTCAAAGACATATTTTCCTTTTTCCACCCCTGCCTAAGAATTATTCCCTGATTTTTGTTCTGTTTACCAGTAGCAGTGGAGGGCTATTATTACAGAGGTTAACATTCAGAAGCTAAGTCCTGAAATCAAGCTCGGTGCCACTGCTCTACTTCCCCAAAAGGAATCTGAACCAGACTACTGTACTGTATCACTTCAAAACAAGAAAGAAGACACAAATAGACACACACACACATGTACTATATATTATATACACACACGCATATACATATACGCAGGGGGAAATTCTGTGTCTTGCCAACCTAGAGTTTACAACTTCATTTGAAACCAATCAAAATGATTTCCCAGATGCACGTGTGCACATATCTATCTACTGTATGCATGCTTATATATCTGCAGGGCCAAAAAAGGGCAGGTAATTTTCAAAGGCATTCACCTTTTTCACCAGTGATGTCTGCAGCTATTTAAACTTCCTCCATTCCCTTGTTTTCAACTCTGCTTTCTAATCTCAGTGAAACCTTACCTCCATCCACAGATAATTACTGAGGAAAAAAATGTTTTCCTACCCAATAAGTATGGTATGTCTTCATATCCACTCAATAAACTTTACTGTTTGCTATTTGCTTGCCCAGGCTACAATGTGATACATGCCATCATCTGTCAACAATGCCTTCACCCAGCTTCATGATTTGAACAATACGTACAACCAAATCTACGAAAAAACAAAGCAGAACTCTGCAACCTGCCAAAATCAGTGAAGACCATTTAACCTAAACCGTTAAGAATACTCCCCTCAAAGTTGATGTTCTTTAACAATACTGTCTGTGAAATTTGGGGCAGAGATATGTCTTCTCGAAACCGATGAAGTACTAGGTATGTGACTGTTGCTATAGAGAACGGTAATGGTTAATTACTGGAATGATTACATTTAATTTGAAAACAAATCATATATTTGTATAGCATAGTTTAAAAATATACTTAATACACAAACATTTCAGTTCTGTACAGAAACATTTACTGTTCATCTCAGAGTTCTTGACCTTAATATTTATTTTTTCCTGCTTATATACTTAACGGCATACTTCTCTAGTGTTTAATTTGTATTGTCATTTCTAATTTGAAAATAATTGTCCCAGAAACTGGAATAAATTATTTTTTTTATTTATTTATTTATATATATATATATATATATATATATATATATATATATATATATATATATATATATTTTCATACACACACACACATACTAAAAAACATAATACAAATAAAATATTTTCATTTTGGCACAGTATTTTGCTTTGGAAAACAAACATAATCAACTTGTACTGGTTTGGTTTTTTTTCAGCCTGTATTGTGATTGCCATTTATAATTTCCAGTGTTTAAATTCTTAATAATGAAATGTTTTGTCTACCAATACAATCCTTTTTTAATAACTCACATGAAAATGGATTTGGAACAGTGCCATGCCAATATCTTTGTTAAGCCTGTCAAAGAATATTTGCAAAGAAAAACATCACTGCAAAGAATCACAGGTGATCTTTCTTTATAGCACTTTTACAGCATAATTAAAATGTATCTGGCTTATTTAATCATTGAAGGAAATGAATATGTTGGCAAATATGCAGGGAAGCAAAAGTTGGATGCAGTTTATTAAAATGTGATTAAGACAATGGATACACATTCTATGGATCTAATCCATAGAAACTTGAAAGACATGCATAACTTTAAAAGAGAAAAGATTATAAATGTAGTTGCAAATATAGTATTACAAAACAAGAACATAATAGAAGCAAAAAACAAACCATATTTAGAGTTTCTGAAGTAAATACAGTAAAATCTTGCTTATGAAGACTTGTAACAAATACCTCCTTTGTTTTTCTGAGATTTTTTTTATTCATTTGGATTTTTTTTACATTTAAAGTGATATTCAGTACTTTACTGACTTCATTCAAGACTGATGAGGGTAGAAGGTGAGAAAGAAGTTTGAGTCTCCCTTGTGTATATAATAGATTCAAACCAATAGTTTCCATCAGATGGTTGTTCATTCTCTAGTTGGATTCACACATTGTACTAAGTCATGTTTATCTTACTGAAGCAACCACTGGGTTTGCTTCTCTGTGGATTACATATTCATTTCCTTCAATGATTAAATGACACTATGTCTTAATATGATATGTGAATCAGGTCTTTCTCAGGAAACGTCTGTCCTGTCCAGAAGCCTTGCTTTACGACATAATCATGCCAGATGCAACTGCTGAAAAACAGAGAGACTTTAGAAATATGCTTGTATAAGAAAAAAATGAGTTTGCAACTCAAGAACAAGAAATGACAAAAAAGCTGTAAAAACGAAGCTTCTATGAATAGCAGATACGTATACTTGGGAAATGTGTTGTAATGCTTTTCTTTAACTGACTTATGAGATCAAATGTCTTGAGTTTTTAAATAGACAGATGAAATGACTGCCCTAGGGATAATGCTGAAGGCTTTCATGTGTGATGAACAGAAAACGGCCTGATGCTTTCAGCCTCCATTGTCCAAAGGACTGATATCCTGTATATTTAATTCTGCATATTTGTTCTGCTTTCACTACTGAACGATACTCTTTTTATTTTAAATTATTCATGTTTAGGTATCATCAGAGAGAGATGAATATGGACTTAGTTTTGTTTCATCTCTAATATAGCCCCCTACATACATACATACACAGTATATTATGAAAACAAATTCTATTATCAGCAAAATAAAGTTTACAATGATTATATATAAAACACGATGTACCCTTATGTATGTTTATAGATGTGTTTTCCTCAAAGTTATATAAATGTTACTCTCAAATCATTTTTGACCTTAGGAACGAACTAAAACCTCGGAACAGCTGGCATACTCCTGTGTTCTCTAAAACATAGGAAAACTCAGATGCCAAATACAACACATTTCTTTATCACAAGCATATATGAAAATGAAAGCATTATAGCAAACAGCACTCACTTTTCACCTCATTAAAAGGCAATGGGTACCATGGTGGAACTAACAGATAAACTAAGTCAACAAAGTAAACGCAGAGACAGAGAGAGGGAGTGTGTAGATGTAAAAAACATACCCAAACTGGCCTGGCAGCAGTTAATAGGTAAATCAAATCTGATGGGTGTTCATGTTTGCATTTTGCTGAGCGCTAAAGAATGCTTGCAAAACAAATTATCGTGACAGACGTGTTTTGTATTGCTGTGAATCAAGCAAAATTAATCCTAGGACACAAGGCATCCCCTGTAGAAGTCTGCAAGAGGATTCAAAGCATTCCCCATTCAGCTCTAACGTTTTTGGAAGTGGAAAAGGGAAAGCAGCACCTGTGAGTTGTAGCTCTGCAAATCATTCTAGCTGTTGTCCAAAAACAAGTTAACTCAATTAGTTAAATCCTTTTTCCTCACAAGCCCTTTAAAATCTTGTTGCCTTAACCCTGCTTGGTAGTTTTTAACCCTAGTTGTCTTATTTTTGCTCTAATTTTTAGTGGGTTGGTTTTTATTAGATCTTTAGCATACTGATTTTTTATTTGCTTCATATTTTACTTTGTAATTTATTTTTATAGTTGCATTATAAGTACAAGTAAATAAACAACCTGTTTGTATTATGCTGTTTTTTTTTTTAAATAACAGGATTATGCTTTCACTGAAAAATACCCTTTTCTAGGAAACCATCAGACTTGCAAATGACTAATCCAGTTTACTAATACTACACAAAATAAATATACTACCAGAATGGTAAGAGAGATCTAATTGCACAAATGTTTATTGATATATTATGCTGTGAATACAAATCTTTCTCTCTCTCACAAAATCTTAACAGTTATATAAAAGTTGAGTAATCTTTAATTATGAATTTACCTCTAAAATCTTACAGAACTTGCAGCTACAGCCTATCCTACTGGAGCAGTGACTACATTTCACAATATGATATGATAGATAAAAAGAAGACACGAAGCCCACTGCTGCTCATTTTCTGACACTGCACTAATTACAGGATGGCATTGTCCAATTTCTTAATGTCAGCAGTGTCAGGCCTGATTAGCTGCTGCATCACCATCCTTCCTTTCTTTGGCACACATAACAAGTGTGAAATCCTGCAAATCTAAAAACCTGTTTGATCCTCCTAGATTTGTGCAAAAGCACTCTGTGGGAATTTTTTCAGAGTGCCAATCAAAATCTTCTCTTAGCTATTTCTTGGGGAGTGACAGAGTTATGAAAAAAGCATGTATTATATTCAAAAGCATTTTACTTCTGTAAGTAGAAGAAAGTGGCCCTCTAAAGGACCATGACTGTTATTTTCTATGAGATCTGGCCACCTTTTGAGATAAGGTTACAAGTTGAATGCAGTGGGCCGTTGGGAGATGCAGTGGAAGTCATGACCCATGCTAGGAGGCTCTCAGGGTTTAGAAGGGGAAAAACAGGCTCAGGCTCAACTCAAATAAAGTGGAATGGCTACTGATGAGGCTGAATGATTCTAAGATCACATGATCTTTGGTTCTTGATGTGGTTGTGCTCCCCCAGAAACAGCAGACTCACAGTCCGGGGGTCCTCCTGGGCTCACAGCTCCTGCTCAATGAGCAGGTAGAGACTGTGGCCAGGAGGGCTTTTGCACAGCTTCAGTTGTTGCACCAGCTTTGTGGCCTTACCTGGAACAGGATGCACTGGAGATGGTCACTGATGTCCTTTGTCACATCTCAACTGGATGACTTTAATTCACTTTACATAAGGTTGCTCTTGAATGCTACCCAGAAGCTTCAGCTAGTCCAGAATGTAGTAACATACATATTTAATCATCAGTCATAGTACTGCCATTTTACACCTCTGCTGCATGAGCTGCACTCGTTATCTGTAAGTTTCTGAGTACAATTCCAGGTGCTGATCACTATCTACAAAGTCCTATATAGCTTGAGGTGTGGGTATCTTGGGCACTGCTTTTCCTTGATAATTTATGCCTGACCTACCCAGACAATCAGGGAGTATCTGCTAAAAATACCCACCTGTGACTGACTGAGTGACAGACAGACAGACAGACATATATATGGGAAGTACCAGGGCCTGAAGGAGGAAATAGAGAGGATGTGGAAAGTCAAGGCCAAAGTGGTCCCAGTGGTGGTAGGAGCACTCGGGGCCGTGACTCCTAAGCTGGGAGAGTGGCTCCAACAGATCCCAGGAACAACATCAGAGCTCTCTGTGCAGAAGAGTGCAGTGCTAGGAACAGCCAAGATACTGCGCAGAACCCTCAAACTCCCAGGCCTCTGGTAGAGGACCCGAGATTGAGGAAGACACATACCACCCATAACAGTGAGAGGGGATTTTTTTTTCTTAGTTACTATTTTAATTATTTTATCCTGATATTTATCCTTTTTAATGTGTACATTATGTAAGGTGCTTAGTGTACAATTGCTTTCAGGAGATCAGATACATTTAATAAACAAATGAAATTATTTGCAGACAAAATTCAATTCAATTCTGATTCAAAATACAGAATCACCAATATTTCTCAACACGAACTCGAATATCTGTGATACAAATTCTGTTCTGTTTGGTCACAGAAAAGATTCAACTATTTTTTTTAAAATAAGATTGAGAAAGAATGGATTATATTATTGGTCTTATGTATTATTTGTATTTATATTAAGGAAAATCCTTTATGAAAATACAAAAACTAAAACTCTCTATACCTCCCACTTGCAATAAATAGAAATAATGGGTTCTCTGCTAAACATCTCCAAACTGTGAAGCAACTTACATGCATATTTTTCAGTTTTCTCAAAAGGTCTAAGAATTAAAACACATTTTTTTTTCACTAGATAAGTATGTGGACAGTCTGCAACATAACTTGATAAATAACACACCATCCTTTAGGAATATCTGGATTAAAAGTTTTATTATTTCCTGCATGAACCACATCCCAAACACCACAAACCATTTTCTGAACTATATGATTTATTTCCAGAAAATCGCTGAACTGCTTCTGGAACAGCAAGATTTGCACAATCTTCCATATAACACCCCTGTTTCAGAGATTGGTTTCAGATTTCAGCTACAATTATTGACCTTATGCTGACAAGACAGGGAAAGGGAGCAGTGACATGTTTACAACTTTTCTTCTGACCATCCTTCCTTTTGAAGGAGTCACCTTAAAATCAGGGTCCCCTTCCTTTCCAGGAAATATAGTACTGACAGCTCAGTAGATAAAAGCAATGAGGTTTTCCACTGTATAATTCAAAATCTTAGCCTCTAACAGGACTCTCCACACTTTATTTAAGTTGTAGTTCATTCACAATTAGAAACATGATTGATATTTATATTACTTTAATTGAACGTGCTGGACGTCTAGTATAATCTAATATAATTTGAGGAATACACTGCAGTATGCAGTATAAAATCCTGTACAATCTGCACATGTGTGCATATGAATCTGCGTGAACAGCACAGATGGCATTGCACAATATTGTACAGAATTGTTCAGTACTGTAGAGGTTTATTCACCATATCCATCATCACTTCTCTCAATTTTTTTCAGTGTCAATAAGGCAGAATGAAGTTAAGAGTGTTGAATAATGTAGCGGAAAGGTAGAATGTAAATACTGCAATTGATAAGGTGATTCATGTAGAGGAACTTGAACACAATCACAATCCGGGTGTAAATACAGTAGCAGAAAACATCTATTAGAAATTGAAAGCCAGCATATGTACTTTCAAATATGTCATTTTACAAAATGGCATGTATCAAAAGGGCTATTTTAAGGCTGTTTATACTGCACAAAGAACAACCCACAAAATTACAGGCGTTGCACTGCAATGTATCATTATGCGGACACGGCAGTGGTTTTCCACTAAGATGTTTTGCATTAAAACCTCAGATTTGATATATGTGGTCCATCTCTAACATTTGCAGGATTTAAAAAAATGGCTTAAATATCCTCAGTTTTATACTGATTTTTTAAATGGTATGCTGGACAGCAGTTTTCAAATCACCCAAAATACTTATGCTGTTAAATATTACTTTATTTTTTAAAAAATGTGTGAAAAATCACTGAGATTTTTCTCCTCCTCCATCTTTTTAAATATTGTTTCTGAGGTTTCATAGCAACTGATCCTATGGGGATTGAAGATATTTTGGGCTGAATAGTTATAAATGTATTTATTACTCCATGCATACTACCCAATAATTGTGCTGCAAGATTACCAGGGAATCTGGGGGCAGGGTAAAAAAAGTCACGATGGCGGCCACAACCATCTGATCAAAGCTCCACTCCTTTTTATGCATGTTACATTGAGTTATTTGACACCACTGGAGACTACTGGCATGAAAGTGATGTGTGTGTGCATGTGTGTGCGTGCTTTTTTTACTGGAGTCACAAATTAGAGGGAAAAAAATTGTGATGTCAGTAAAGGAACGGACAATGTTTCCTACCATATAATTTTTTAAAATGGCTTCCCTTTTTAAAAGATTTCCCACCATCTAGCAAGCTCTCCTCCAGTTATGTTCTGCCTGCTTTCATGGAATACTACCATAAATTGGCCTCCAAAATCCATACAACCACTAGATGGCAGCAATTCTGCTAGCCCTACTCCATCTGATATCTTGTGGGATGGGATTTGGAGGCAGTATGATGGCATGCAGGTGGGAGGCCAATGAAGCTGGCCTCCAAGCAGTCTGTGAATTGGTGAGGCAGAATGGATTGGATGGAAAGAAAATGCACGAAGCAAAATGAATGGCTGAGCCCTGAAGAAAGCATCCAAAAGCCTTTGTTCTTTCTCTTGTTGGGTGCCAATGAAAATTTTAAAAGTTTACTACCAGCACAACTCATGCTGATCCTATTAAAGCAGCTCAAAATCCCATGTATGTGTGTAAATGAGTGAGAGAGAAGGGAGAGAAAGTCATCTATGTGTCAAAGAGAGAAGTGTGTATGTATGTCTATGTGGGGGTAGAATCTTCATAGATTTGATGAACATATATTTAGCATTACAGGTGGTCCTCAGGTTATGGTTCAGTGACCATTCAAACTTCTGATGGCGCTGGACAAGGGGGACTTACAAGGGGTTCTTGGAGTTCCAGCCATTGCAGTGTCCCTGTGGTCACACGATCACAATTTCCAACATTCTCCGCCAGCTTCCTGCAAGCAAAGTCAATGGGGAAGCCGACAGGAAGTTGGAAGTTGAGGTCACATGAGGTCTTTGCTTAACAATGGTAACCAGAACTGCTGGAACTGCTGTCACTAAGTGACATGGTCACGTGATGTTGCACTTTACAACCGCATTGCTTAGTGATGGCACTTACAGTCCCAATTGCTGTCGTAACCCAAGGACTACCTGTACTTTTTACTGTTATAGGCTTTTAAAGGTTGGAGGTACAATTTTAATTATGTCATTCATCATGGTGTCATCATCATCATGGAATCACTTCTTAGGGTATTCTAATGACCATCCCAATCAGAGGGCTCTCTGACAATTCCAGTACAAATCTGACAACAAATCAGCAAGAGAGGAACTGCATTCAAAAGAGTGGTTCAGGGGATTGGTTCAATGAAGACCAGTATAGGACCTATCACATAACCATCTTACAGTTGGATCAACATTCCATATTACTGTTCTGGATTTCTAGTCATGCTGTGGGATGTTCCTCCTGTCTTCTCCCACTGCGCCCTCTTGAATCTGTTCCAAGTGGTCCCCAACACTTCAGAACAAAGTTTGAAGGTGCAAAGGATCCTGTGGGGAAGAGGGTGATCTTCCTATCCACTGACAGAAGTCAATCTACTTGCAGGAGATAACTGGATGCCCTCATTCTGTTTTTTAACATTCCCTGGCCGATTGCCTTCTTTTCTTCATGTAGACCAAGAGATGAGCAGATGGCAGAATATTTTTGGTTCATGTTGGTTTCACATATATTTGTTCATAAATTCATTTCTAGTCTATTCTGTACTTTTCCACTTACCAAGATTTCTGCTTAAATATGCATGAATTCTGTATACATACAGTATTACAAACACTTTATGCTATGCGCAATTTATAAACGGTTAACGGTAAATTGTGCAACTTAGTGTATTTCTAAGCCAAGAAATGCATTGCAAAATCTGAAGACATGCAGGGTCAGAGTTCAACTCTTAAAACTCTTCCCTCATAGTTTGCTTCTCATTTGATTTTTTTTAAAGTCTCAAGTACATTGTATCCCATTCATTTAAAAAACTGCAAATCTCTGCTCTAATTTTTTTTTTAATGAAATCTTTACTTTTCACTTCTATCTGATATCAACAAACCAGATGAACCACTGCCAACAAGTATAATCTGTCCAAGCACAGGGTTCCAGAAACCAAACAATTAGCTTGTATGGGTTCTGCATTTGCCACTTGGTGGTGAGGTGTGTATTTTTCTGTATTTTCTCCATAGGTGCTACACAGACACAAGAGCAAATTCACCCAATAACTTCTGCTTCCAGAATGCTCCTGAAATCCCTCAAGGTTATTTTCTAATTCCTTTGCTTTTAAATATATGATAGAAGGGTTTTATCTGATGGTAGCTTTTTCTATTTTATTTTATTTTTGGAAAATAACATAAAAGCTATTTTATCTCTAAGATCTGCTGTGGTAATAGTGTGTTAAGCAGGGAGAAAATTGCTCTCTCTGCAAGTTGTAAATTCCAGTGTTACTCGCAGGGATATATATTCGTAAAAATATTCTTCTAAAAATATGGCCAATAGAAGGCTCATTATACCCTTGCAAGTTAAAGACTTAGGAAATAGTATGACTGAATGTAACATAATTCTACTTCAGCAACAGGTTAAATTAAAAAATAAATGGTTTTGGTTATGGTTTTCTGGTGTAACTGCAAAAAGTGATCTGAAAGCCTCTCGGTGCTCCCTTCTTTTTAATATAAATCGTTCTTTTTTATTATAATGTGTTTTATGAAAAATAGATAAAACAACAAGTTAAAAGATGACTTTGTTGAAAAGCCTTTTCCTCAATAGGAGATGTGAAATGGTCATTGTAGAGGACCTAAACTTTTATACTGCTGTCCGTCATTTACTAAAAACAAGAGAGTAAAAAGGAGAAAAATAATGAAATATCATGTCAACTTATGCTAAGTTATTTTCACTCAGCATAATTACAAGACAATGGGTTGTATCACCATGCTGGTCTCTATCAGCCAGTAAGACTGATTTCATTCTTCATTTATGGATCCCAATTCTGTCATACAAAGATTTAGGAGATTCTCCAAATCAAGCTACAGGGAATATGGGAATGGGCACACAAGGAAAATGTAATAATTTATCAGGTTAAAAACATATAAACGTATTTTGTAAACTGTGACTTGGTGACAGTCATGTGTAAATAAATCATCTATTTGACTTGTACCTTTATTGTTCTGAGTCAGGTGGCATATAAATATAACAACAACAACAATACACAGTCAACTTCATAGTTAAACTGTTTGCTTTTTATTGTCTAATAGGTCTAATTTGCAACTATTACCAGTATGGGGATGAATCCTCTAGTTGCTTCTCTCATGAGAAATGAATAAAGGAAAGCAGAACACTCATACATTTCTTGTTTGAATTCCAGAACAATTTACAGCCAATAAATCCTTAAAATTTATATTAAGCAAATTGATGTCAAGTTAAACATCATAATAAACATGCTTATTTGCTTATTTATGACATTTTTATGTCTTCCCCATAACATTTAGTTCTCTGTGTAGCTTATAATAAGAGCAATTAAATGCAAAATAAAATGCAAAACTACAGCAACGTATATAGAACAGAAAACAAAGTGTAGCAACCTCAGTTTTGAAACTGAGTGTTTAAGGCTACATGACTTATTTAAAAGGTTGGATAAAAAAAAGATATTTGCCTATTGTTGAAAGCAACACAAAATGTCATCTGGTAATTTCTTTAGAAACAATATTTCATAACTAGAGCGCCACTCCTTAAAGATCCTTCTTCTTGGCATTTATCTACCTCCCTTTATTATGGAGATTATTATTATTATGGAGATACCCAGAGTCTCTGAAGTTACATACATACATATATAGGAAAACTGTATTATTCAAGTAACATGACCAAAAGCTAGATAGTCTTAAGGGATGAGAAGCAGTGTTTTAAATTGGATCACAGACAATCTGGGAGCCTGTCTATCTGAAAAAAGCATAATCAACTACCTCAAACCCAGTTAATTACACATTTCAATTCATTTAATCAGAGTTCATAATAAAATTTAAAACTTAGATGAAAAGTGTGATTAAGAAATATAGACAAACAACATTATACCTCACAATTTAGGTTATATCCTCATTAGTCTTAGGGGGAAAAAGCTAGAGTTGTTATGATAAACTCACTGATATAAAATGAATGGAAAACTAACATAATATTCAAGAAATCTTTCAAGATGTAACATGATTGATGAATTAACCAATCCAGAGGTCTTAATGAAAGTTATAAAAAGAGTATCATAGCGTACTATGTCTGATTTTCTTTGAACTACAAATATGGGGAAAAAAACCCAGTTATAAACTAACCTAATAGGGTATTCTATCTCAGTAGCTCAAATTAATGACAGGAAACGATGATGCAGTGTTTCATTTGGTCCTTTGTTTTTTTTAAAAAAAAAAACGGATCACCTAATCTGCACTTCCTACTTCAGTTTTCATATTGGAATAGTTATCCTTTGGACTGCACTGTTCCATAAATATTGAGTAGTTTTCAGATTAAAAATGACAAATTAAAATATGTACATATATTACATACAACAATTATACAAAAAGAGAGAGACTTTTAATCTGAAAATGGATGTGAAAGTTGAGTAGAATAAACTTATGAGTAACTAAGCTGAGATACCTTGCTTGTTGCTGGAAGCTAGGGATATACAACTGAGGTTCCGGACTGTACGGATTCCCTAAATAACTTGTCTACAATCCAGAGAGAGGCCTCTGACAGCCACCGATGAAATTTGGCAAGACCACTTCCCACCTCTGGAGGTGGAAACATATAAAAATGGTAGTATCAGCTCTAAAACAGGCTCTATTTTAAAATCAGAGAAAAGCCCAAAAAGGTAGTTTGAGGAGTTCCACCAGGTGGATCACTGGAGTCTCTCCACAGACTCAAGCCAGAGCCTGCTTGCCAGCTGGTTCATGGGAATGGATCAGTGGTTGGAATTCCAGGGAAAATGGCGGATTGAATATGGCTCTGTTTCTTTATGGAGCTGACACACACAGCAATTAGAGGAGCTGGCAATCGGTCCAGCTCTTCGGAATCATCTCCAGATAAAGGAGAATGGCAGGATCATCCACAGGCACATCTTACAGAGGCTCCCTGTGAAGAGATTGCAACCTCTAGCAGGTAAAATGCTCTGGGAGTTGAGGAGAAAACATCGAGCCCAAGCTGTGTTGCGGAGCCATTAAAAGGACACTAGATTTGCTTTTACATCCTTTTTAAATTAACATTGCAAACTGCCTATTTGTGATTTATTTGGCAATTAAAACCCTCCTGAAAGACAGGTTGCAGTACATCAGGAGAATTTCCTACTATACTGGGAGAGAATAAAGTAAGTTTAAAGATCAAAAAGAAATACTTTTAATGTTTGGAAACAGCGAAACGGAATGAAGAATGCTGACTGGGGACAGTTAATGGGCTAGATGGATTTGAAACAGTTTTCTTACAGATTGTTTTAAATGTTTAAGAAAATATAGTAAGTGAATTTGGTTTTAATTGCAAGAAAATCTGTCCTGGGAAAGTTTGCTTCTGAAAATAAACACCAGGTAAGACTGAGCTTTGAAGGTCAGAGGGACAGAGAGCAATTAAAGGAATATATCTCTTTTAACACAATTGAGAAGTATCCTTCTTTCAAAGAATTTTTAGCTGTTTGGAATCAGTGTGTCCAAGAACTATTTTTAAAATTGGGACTAACAGAGGTTGTAGAAGAAGAAAAGATTTTATTGGATAATACAGAAGTTGAGGACAACTTTAAAGACTTTAAAATGGATTTTAAAGAAGTGCCAGATTATGAGAGAGACATGGAAAAAGATGCTGTGGATCTGAATATGGACTCAAAATTACTCAATTATGAGAATGCTATGGAGAAAGACTCTGTAATGGATCAGAAGAGTGACTTTGAGAGCTATTCTATTTTGGACCTACAGAAGGGAAACACCAAACCTTTTCTGAAAATAGAATTAGAGAATGATAAGAGATTACCATTTGGGGTTTTATTTGGAGAAGAGACTGAAGACTGAGCCTTTCAGAAAGAAGAGAAAACAATTTAAAGTGGATTTATCAGATCAGGATTAAATTATGTTTTGATTTTGGATTGTTAATATTGAATTTTCTTTTTCTGACCAGGACTGTAAGACAATGATTTACACCTGTAAAAGTGATTTATTTGGTTTAGGTTAAAATACATATGTTATTATTATTATTGGTCTTTTGTATGCTCAAGGGGAGAGATCTTCTAAGCTTTACTTTTTAGAAAAAATTTAGAAGTTAAAATGCAAAATAGACTTATTTGTTTAAAATACATAGTTTATTATCACTGGCACTCTTAATGCTTTTGCTGATTAGACTGTTGAATATTTTTCATAATTTGGATATTGTTTAGGGATGAGAAAGGGGATGAAAGGGGCTTTTTAAAGGAATATTAGAGAAGGTGTTAAGTTACTGTTAATGCATATACTTGTTTGGAGGGGGGAAGTCATCTTTTATATTTCTTTCTTTCTTTTTTTTTCTTTTGGTTTGTAGATTTTTTAGTTCTGTATTAGTTTTTATATATATAAACTTTAATTAAAATATTATATAAAAAAAGGAATGGATCAGTGGTTGAGCCAGGAGAGGATAGCAGTTAAGAGGCCAGGTATGCCTCATCAGCACCGCGAGCAAGAAGACAGCAAGGTCAGCTGGGGTGGTGGAGCGTAGGGCAGCAGGGGTCTCAGAGTGCAGGGTAGCAAGGGCAACTGTGGCTGGGGCTGGGCTGACTGTGGCTTTCTGGGGTGTGGCAAGCAGCCCCAGAGCCGCATGGTTCTGGGGCTGCTTGCCGCCCCGCATGGCAGGTTGCAGGGCGGCCAAAAGGGCAGAGTTGGGTGTGAGATAAGCACGTGGGGGGAGTTGAAATGTCCCTGTGGTCATAAGTGTTGGCAGGCTGCTAAGCACCCAAATTTTGATCAGGTGACCTCAAGGGCACTGCAACAGCCGTAACTTCGAGGACTGGTTGTAAGTCACTTTTTCTAGTGGTCGTAATTTCAAACAGTCACTGAATAAGTCAAGGACTATCTGTATAATACTATATAAATAGTATTTTGTAATGAACTTGAACCATTGTGTATTTAACTCAAATTTTGCTACGATAGGCTCTGTTCTTAACTATGGGTCACCTGTAACCCGGGTGTTCTTAACCTGGGGACTATCTGTATCTGCTGTTCTACTGACAATTCCTTCATAATTGTTAAATAAATATCTACATATATACATTGAGGTCAGATTATTCATTTTATACTACCCTTGGAAAACCTGCAGACTGAAGAATCAATTGCTAATCTAACAATTCCCAAAATGGACTGTGCAAAGAGCAGGAAGAAGAGCTACCTCCACACAGAGGCAGATTATATTGTGAGTATAGAGTCTAAGCCAAGCACATGTAAGTTCCTGCATAAATCCATCTGAAAGCCTGATTCAAATTGGGCTAGAATGCATTAGACTTCTGTGGATTATGTTGAAAATGTCTGGCTGAAATAAAGAGCCATCAGCCTTTTACTGCCAGCAACTGGTTTCATTGCTTCTTTGTGCTTTTCAGGAAAGACCAAAAATAGAACAATGCTGTGAATGAGAAATTGAAGCATATTTTAAAATGGCAAACAAAAGTAAAGTAAAACAGTTGCCAAGTTTGCCTTCTGAATTGATAACATTTTGAAAACAATTTTGGAAGAATGAATTTATTTCATTGGAACACATATACAGTAGAAGTCTTTCCTGTGAAAGAGTAAAAGAAAAACAAAGTTTTATCAATTTGTCCCATTAATGTTCTATTTGTGATTGCTGTGGTTCTTTTTCCCTCCCTCCCTCCCTCCCTCTTGCATTATGCTTCCTTTTTACTTCCCTGTTATTTTTAGTCAAGGGATTTTGTTGTTTTGAAATCAAAAACTAAAAAAAAATTAAATAAATCCCAAAAGGGCTGCTTGATAAAAATGCCTCCAGATATGCTAGTATTTAATTAATTTAGTGGTACAAGGAAGAAATGTCTCCATGCAATATTCACACTGTAATATCATAACGGAAGTGAAACTGTATTGTTTGCACTTAAAAGTATATATAGTATTAGACTTTTTATGTTCAAATTCTGGAGAAGCAGAACAAGGAAGACAAAGAGGAAGCAAATTGCCAGCGGAGATTTGCTGGAATTAGTCACAAATATAATAAGAAAAAAAGTACATTCCTAGGCAATCATCAAAACTCATGACCTGTCCATGTGAAATAATAATTTATATGTCAAAGCAGTAATTTCATGGAGATTATATACAAACTCAAACTACAACATTTCTTGACATTTCTTAATAGGTTTGCCTGTTAAATGTTTCCAATGTCACTAAAATCTTGGTAATGTCATGTGGAGTTTCTGGCTTAATATTATCATGCTAAAGAAATAGTCTGTCCTGAAATAAATCAATGCTTTTCTTCTTAGGGGAATTTTCCAAAGGGCCTTTCTCATTTTGATTTTTTTTAAAAAAGTGGTCTGGAGGAAGAAAAGGAAGATAACCATCACGAAATGTATCCTTATACCTTTTAATATGAAAAGTTGAATGTTCTATTCTAATCTACAGTTCTAAACTATGCAAGTTGATCCAACAGGACTGAAGAGCATCAGGTGTGTAGGGAAATCTGTTAGCTATGGGAGAAATGAAAAGAGTGGGAAGGATAATGATCCAACTAAAGCAGGGTTTCCCAGCCAGGGTTCTGTGGATCCCTAGGAATCCGTAAGAGGTCACTAGGGGTTCCCTGGGAGATCATGATTTATTTTAAAAATTATTTCAAATTTGGGCAACATGCTCTTGCAGTGATGAACAGAGACTGAACAAAAATCTAATGACAACTCTTTCTGAGCTCTCTGGTAGTGTGCTGTAGGATTGTGTTTATCTGGTTGAATCCATTCTTAATTTTTGATACGAGATGGGGAGACTGTTGATAACATATGAATGTTATATTGCAGGACGGGAGGAATATATTGAGGAAGGGAGGGAGATGTGCATTTTCCAAGAAATTAATGGACTCGTCCAACTTAGTCTGTGCTGTCAGTCTCTTCCTCCAGCATCTTTTCCCTGCGGTTTTCCTGTAGTTATTTTATCCCATTATTTTAAATAAATTTTGTACATGTTTATTTAGTCATGTCTCAGGTCCAATGTGGCGATTTTTGAAGAGGAGGTGTGAGAGAGAAGAGGATTCTAGAACAGACAATACCAGTAAGTTTAATGATGATAATGATAATGAAGAATTTAAATCTTCTCAGGCATTTCCCTGCACTGGTACATCAACAGATTCATCCTCTTCATGTTTCCCTGGAGGTCATGGGACTAATTTTTCACTGAGGTTCACTGAGGTCATGGGACTAACTTTCAAGGAAATCTCCGTAAGAGTGTATTTTAAGAGCCCAACCCTGTGCCCATCTAAGGGCTAAAGCTGACCCCATGTGCATATAACTCGCCCTTTTTCCCCGTTACTTCTAATATAAACACATTACCCCTATCATATAGCATACTGTAACATCAATGAGTTTTTTTAATTGTGCTGATTGAGTAAGGGGAGAGCTGGAATGTAGATGATGTATTTTCTCTGTTAGCCAGCAAAATCTGCTGAGCCAGCACTGTTATTTCAGATATATTAGTTTTTCAGTAAACATGGCACAATCCAGCCAGAGATAAGAACAAGCTTAACCCCCACCCCCCACCATTTAAAATTGATAGGCTATGACTAATACTGATTCTGAGCCAAATTGTGGATTCCAAGTCCTAGAAAACATGGAATCTAGGGAGACAGAGTTCTAAATCATAGGTGACAATGATTTAGTTTGCAATAATTCCCTTTCAGCCGTATGGCCTTTTTATCCTCAGTCACAGCCCCTTGGCCACATCTCTTTTTAATTTTGTGAGTCACTGTCAAAAGGCACAAGAAACTCTAAAAGGGTTGTGCAACACACTTTAAGGAGCTATAGATAGATACTACATTCTCATCACTAAGTTCTCTGAAGCAAGGTCCACCAAGCCCTAATTCCTAATAAAGTAGTTTTAATCCTTGGCAACGTGTACTCTCACAAAAGAGATATTATTCCAGGGTATTTACAGTGAGAACTGTATATGTGATATAACTAACATCCAAAGTAATCAAAGAAATGTCTGATTGGGAGCACACCACTATTTTGGGTGGACTTTGAAGAAGTGGGATAGGAAGAATATTGATGTTTTTAAACTTTGGTGTTGGAGAAGACTCAAGAAAATACCGTGGACAGCCAAGAAAACAAACAAATGGATCATCAAACAAATCAACTCAGAGTTCCCACTCGAGCCACAAATGACCAGGTTTAACTTATCCTACTTTGGACACATTATGCAAAGACCTAGCTCTCTTGAAAAAGTGCTGGGAAAGGTAGAAGGAAAGAGAAGAAAAGAACGACCAGCAGCAAGGTAGAGAGACTCGAAGTGGCAATGCGTGCATTGTTGGAAGACCTGAAAGATCAGATTAGGGACAGATCATCATGGAGAAGATCTATCTGTGTGGTCACTAAGGATTGACACTGACTTGATGGTACATAATCAATCAATTTCCTTCAACAGTGCAAATGGTGATCATCCTTACAACCAGGGTGCATAATGAATGCAACAATCTTTGCAATAATTTATATTGCCAAGGTTTTATACCTAACATTGTAGATATAAAAAGAGAAACCTTTCTCTCAGACAAATTATACTTGTACTAAAACAGTAACATCCAATGAAGAAGTACCTTGGCATTTTTTCTGTACTGGTATTCCCCCCCCCCCCCCCCCCACTCAGTACCAGCTCAGAAACATACAGAATACCACAATGTTGTTAAGGGCTGTTATTTAACTTAGGGTGTCATTTCAAGCAAAACACTGAGTGGTTAAGAGATCAAAACATTCCTTTGAGAGAACTGTCCCTCATAGCTGGTGCTTCCTTTTCATATTGTATTTCTCTCTGTATAAAGTATATATATTCAAAACTTGGATACATGTCAATCAAGTATCTAAAAATATCTTACTTTACAGAAAACATCTCGATTTAAAGGCTGTCCTTTTCAAGATCAATATACTGTAAAGACAAGTCTCCCCATTCTGGTGAATATGATATATTTTAAATAAATTAGATGCAGTTGTAGGAAATAAGTAACATAATTTATTTAAAAGTACAAGAATCAGCACGTGCAAATCTACATCCACTGTTTAATCACATTTTCCTTTTTCTTAATAAGTGAGAGGCCATACTCTGTACTGAAACCAGGAAGAACCTCCCCCCACCCCCCAAGAATGGAAAGTTGAGCTGATTTGTCTTTGGTTCAGCTGCAGGGTAACTGAAAGCAACGAAGAGCTAGTTTTGGGGTTCTGTTTCGAGGTTTTTAAGATGCTGTGTTTCACAGTTCCTTCCAGCTCCTGAACTTCAGTTCTTGAAAAGGAAACGCCAGCCAGAAGCTCCACAGCTCCCCATCAGTACAAACAAAACCACCATGGACAAGAGCAAAAAGTTATTTTGTCCCTTTCCCTCTGCAGCACTGGACAAGCCGGGGGGACAAAAAAGTTTTCCCTCCCTTTTCTGAAACAAGAGGGTGAGGGACTTTTAAGCTCACTCCTCAGCTTTTCAAGTCTGCTGAGGTGAAGAAAATGACAGGTCGCCTTCCCATTTCTTCTGAGGTTAAGAGTAGTGAAAGCAGTGGTTGGAAAAGTCCATGATACAACTGGAGAAGATACTCAATCTTTTCCCTCCAAAGTCTGAAGAGGGATAATAAATGTTTGGAAAATATTGTGAGAACATTTATGGGCAACCAAATTTTAACTGTTAACATTAGAAGATTATTTTTCCCTCTCCATTGTGCCAGTGTTAGGATCTGTGTATTGAAATAAATGTCCCTTTCACAATGGAAAACAAAGTTTTAATAGAAGAAAAATGTTTCTAGAAATAAAACACCCAAACATCACCCTTAGTCTGCCAATTTGGAGGTGGCTGGACTTCCTGCGTTTGGAAACTGTACAGTAACTTTAAAATGAAAATTGGATGAATGCTATTCTCCAGGTCATACCGTACTCTCTACCTTCCTTCTTGTATCAAACACATATGCACACTTAATGAGCAACAATTCTATAAGAAGGGTAAGCAAATGTGTTTAATTATAGTCTGCATGCAAAATGCCTATTTTGCATTTCTAATGCTATATATAAGAGATGGCTCCAATTAACTTAATGAGGAGAAATTTTGTTCCACAAAGGAAAATTGTTATGCTATAGAGAGAAATAGCCAGTATGTATGTGTTTCATTTATTTCCTTGGTCTAACCTCTAATGGTATCAGTCTTAAATATTGGGGCTTTAAAATGTAATTATACCTTTTCATCAAGATATATTGGGCTCACCAACTCATCAAACTTAATTAAGACTGTGGAAATCAGTGAAGTTCCTGCCTGTTTTGCTGTCTGTATTAATCCGGAAATATTTAATCCTGCATATTATTTCCTGGATTAAAAAAGAGTGTAATGATTTACTTTCTCTCAACATATGAAACCTCTGTTTCTCTACCTTAAGTAGCTATTAATGTAAACAATATCTTTTGTTAAACACATGTATTATCTTGATTCTATTTTTTGACATACTGTATATACTTACTTGATGTAAGTTTTGTAAATGCAGCTTGATAGGTGTTTGTTAAAATGTAAATATCAGTGTGTACACAACTTCTTTTCATACATGATACTTTGCATATCTGAGGACTTCATTTAAACTTGGTAGGAATGGAACCTCTAAATTTGCTCTCAGCAGATTCCGTAGCATAATCCTTTCACTTAACCATAAAAAAATTAAACAACAAATCTTCTGCATGCACCCACTGTCTCTTCCCATCAATGGCCAGGGCAGCGTGGTTACTTCTGGTTGTTTTCTAAACTCTAATCAGCCACAAACCATTGCTTCATTCTGTGATATGCAGCAGCCAAAAATACGGTGAATTTTACATTCAGGTGATATGCTTAGTTATTGCTAAATCACAGTTGATTTGAAACCCATACTTCCTCAGCCACTCATGAACAGAGCCAGTAGTCCCATGTGGCATAGCAACGTAGCACATTTCCCACTTCATTTTACAGTTGAGAGTGGCGAAGTTTAAGATCAGTCCTTCTGAAGATGTCCCTTACCCCTACTAGTCAGGCATGTAGAAAAGGGCCTTCTCTTCTGTCACTATCAGATACTGGAATTCCCTTAATTTAGAGCTATAATTAGTAGGGTCATATTGGGCTATTGTCATTTTATTACAAAATAAACCAGCATAATCTTCAGTATTCTTTGGAATGGCCAAAAGTGCCACTCTGTCCCCCAAAACCATGCTCTTCCATATGCAGTCTAGCTTGGCTTGGCTACATTTCTATTTTGTATGCTGCCTTTCTGATGGTTTTTAATATAACCTCCCCCTAGGTTTAAGATCAGACCTTCTGAAGATGTACCTTACCCGTACTAGTCAGGCATGTGGGAAAGGGCCTTCTCTTCTGTCACTATCAGATACTGGAATTCCCTTAATTTAAAGCTATAACTGGGCCTTAGTCTTTGATTTCAGAAAGAATATCTTTTAAAATTGGCCTTTAAAGTTTTAGTAGTTTTAATAGTACAATTATTGTAACTTATGGAACTCTATTTTATGCTGCAATTATTGTAGTGTTTTTATGGTGCATACTGCCATTGTGGTTTTTTGAAAGCTAGTATTAAACGCAGTATTACTTTCTATTAAACATATCATTATATTCAAAATGAAGTATTCTATCTAGAGGAAAAGGAAGAGGGATCCAGATTCAGTATCAAGAAAAATATGTTGTGTACTGCAGAAATTAAGGACAATATATAAGTAAGAATTGGTGCACTTTTTATTTTCCCTTACAAATAAAGCATGTTTAGGATAAAATAAATTGTGAATCTAATTTAACTCAAGGAAAAGTCTACCTTTCCTAGTACTCTTCCTTTGCACTTTGTCTTCCTTTGCAGCATTATCTGTGTGGTAAGAAATGTCCCCATGCCACTGATTAGTCAACAATTAAGGAAGATTTCAATATGTTTTTTGGAGAAAGACAAGATGGGACTTTTTCCACATCTCTACTCACTTGAAGATTTTCCAGAGCAGATTTTGGAAGAGTGAGTTTGCGTGGAGAAGAGTTTAATTTATTGGTATGAAGTCATACATCAATCAACATAAAAACATCTAAATGTACAATATATCTAAATGTACAATATATCTGATATAGCTGTAAAGAAGTTTTAAAACAAGAAAGAAAGAAAGAAAGAAAGAAAGAAAGAAAGAAAGAAAGAAAGAACGAACTTTAAGCAGCAGTTCATAACACTGACAGCATTTGCACACAATATGGCCATTTTCTGCAAGGTGAAGGGAAAATTCCCTTTTGCTTCTGCTGCCAGAAGCAGTTCCATCAGCCACCAAATATCGCCCATACAATTTCCTATGTATACTTCATATTGTATAAACTTCCTTAAAAAAAAAACAAAACAGGCAGCCATTGAATTATTACTTATCCTATTATTCCTGGGAACACTATCTAAACGATTTATCAAAACAGCCATCATTGCAAATACTACTAAAAGAGATTCATTATTAGTACATTTAGGAGGAATCATAAAAAATACTGGCTCAAAAATTAGCAAGGAACATGCAACAAGCACTGTGCTGGGATAGATACATTAACTAGCATTTGTGGTTCAGTCTCAAGATGAAGAGGCACATTCAAAAAGGTGACAGAAAACACCAGACCATAAAGAATTGGTGAGTTCTATTTTATAGCTAAGGCAGATGCTTTTGATGTAGATTCCCTAATGCTGAATGGAAAAGTTGGATCTCCTCTTTTGCTTCATTCCCTTTTAAATATAGAAGCCAGTAGTTAATGTATGAGGGCCGAGCTTCCTAGAAGTAGTTTAGTATATTTGGATATGCGGTTTTTGGTTTGGCTCTTTTCTGATTTAGCAATGTTGCTCGTTTGTTACCATAAAATAAAACAGGGCATCACTAAATGCTGTATCTGGAGCCCCATTCTTTTCAGTAGGAATTTTATCTAAGCAAACAGCACCTATTGGAATTGACTATTATCTACAGCATATTTTAAACCATCATATGCTTAAATATTTTCAAGTTATTCAGGCACCTTTATAAATATCTTGGGGAAAAGACATAGTTTCCCAAACTATATAGTGGTACTTCCCTATTACCACCTTTTTCACTCTCCAAACCCTCAAAAGAATCTTAACGGTGATCTGTGATATTCATCACTTCTGCAGACCTGTAAACTGGATGGAAATCACTGCAGCAACCAAACTATTACAGATCCTGCACCAACAAAAAAATCCCCTTACCTCCTCTTTGCACAACACAGAAAGAAAAAAAAGGAAAAAGCAATAGCTTGGTTTTGCACACTGGTTGTTTCCATACTAAAAAAAGGAAGCAAGAACAAAGCATTTCTAATTTTCACCCCTATTCTTTTGTTGGAGCTATTGAGGGAGAGCTGCAAAGCCCTGAAACTAGCATTTCCCTTACAAGAGCTGAAGTTCAGGAGCTGTAAGATGTGAGATAAGAGGTCTCTAATGGGTAAAGGGAGCAGCAAAGTCTTTAAAAACCTCAACCAACTAAACCCAAACTAGCTCCACAGCACTTTGAATCACAGTGCAGCTGATCTGGAAAAAAAAATAAGCTCAGCTCTACAACATTACTCTACTGACATCATGAGAACACAGAAGTCTAGAGCCGCTTTCAAACTGGCACAGAATCCTTGTGTGGAAGAATGCAATGCTTAATATACTTCTAAAATGTCAGGAAACCAACAGAGTTAGGATACTCTAGAATCTTACCCTAAGATAAGTGTTATCTTGCTCAAACACAAAGTAACTTAAGCTTTCGACTGAAGAAAGCATTCCTAATGGTTTATATTAATTATAAATATTCTGGTAATTATTAATAACAGCAGAAAATTACAGAAAACTGCACATTAGCCTTACATTCTGGTGGAAAACACACTTTTGGAGCCTCTCAAGCACAAATTCTATTCTAATATCTGATTATGGTTCTTAGGATATTGCCACATGGTTGTTTTTGTACTGCTTTCACCCTTCAGCTCCAGGTGTAACAAAATTCCCCTTGCCCCATTCCATACAAAACAAGATAAATTATTTGCCAGCAAACTCTCCCCCTCCATGTTTTTAATATATGTGTACATTTTTCTATTTGCAAATACACACAGAGAGACATATTATATAAGGAAGCCATGCTGCTGTGATGACACAAATCTTTCTGTTTCTGTTAAGAAGCCTCTGCTAGCTATGATGCTGGAAGGGTAACATGGCAATATTTTTACAACTGCATTCTTTGCACAATAGTCCTAACCTAGTTTCTAGACCCTTTAGGAATATGTCTGAGGAAAGGAGAGTTAATGGCTCATTTAAACCAGAGGGGCTGGGAGGTGAGGTTGAGGCAAGAGAGCACTGCATGCTGTTTCCATAAGCAGGGAAAATCAACCTTTAATCAATTGTATTCATCAGTTGGGAAACTGATGAGAAGGGTTAAGAACAAGATCACTGAAAAGGTTCCCTCTATCCCTTCCTTAGCAAAAGCTCCAGCTGATCAGGGATCAAGGAGCTAGGATGCATGGCAGAACAAGAGCAGAGCCACGAGTCCCAACATCACCAAACAAAGAAACGAACAAACAAAAAAGCTTTGCTGAATTTTAGTTATCCTGGAAGAAAGCCAGAAATATCCTGATTTATTCCTTCCAGTAAGTCAAAGATATGGGAATAGGCAGGTCTAGAACTGAGCAGGGAGTGGCAGGAGGGCCCACAGTCTATTATGGACATATCTGTGGAACATTCAGAATGAAACATCCTAAGGAAAAGCCCATTTTAGTTTGTAAATATATGTATTTATGTAGCACATATACAGTGTGCATTTATATATACATATCAATTCAAATAATTCTGGACTACTATAATGCAGTCACATAGCTAAGGCTACCTACATGGGGCTTAGAAACTTCAGCTGAAGGTTGCTATTAAATCAGAGAGTAGGTCTGGCTACAGGAAGCATGTGATTCCCTGCTTTGAAATGTTTAACTGATTAACAATCTGGTTCAGGTTCAGTTCAAAGTACTGATTATAATCTGAAAAGCCTATTGAGAAGACTACCTTCTCCCTTAGGAGCCTGCCCTGGTATTTATATCTTCAAGAGAGGGTATACTGCATTTGGTGGCAATTCAAGGGATGGTCTTCTCACTCAGGCTTTTGAGCTCCTTAGCAAGAAAAGTCAACCTAACAAAAAGTAGGCAGGCTTTTGATACCAAGCAGGCTCTGGCCGATCAAGTTTTTTCCTAGTGTGTGTTCTAATTATGTTTTAGTTGTATTTTTAATGTTATGGTTTTAACATTATTTGTTGGCTGCCATGACCACCATCTGTTAGTGAAGAAACAGGATATAACTCAAATAAATAAAGAACCATAAACCTCTTATATTACCACCCATTGCTTAATGGAATTAATGGAGCAATTCTATGTATTCCAGGATCCTATTTGGACCAAGCAAGGCATAAATTGCCCTACATGTCTACTGAGAAGTAGATTCTCTGTATTCAGCCTAGCTTGTTTAAGACTTTATCAGCAAATCCCCTGAATTAGGGGATTTATTAAAAATGCCACATCTCCTTAATTATGTGTCAGGGTTCAGATTCAGAGAAACAGTAATCAGAACTGGGGCTAGATTACGAATCCTCACTGAATGTTTCTGTAATATTAATAAGGCAAAATGTTAAAAAAATATTGGGAAGCAGCCAGTTGTTGGGAATAAATCTGTTATATTAATTCAGTAACATTTTTATATATATATTTGAAAATGTTGTTTTATTATTTACTCCATCGCACTCTCCTTTCCATAATGCTTCAGGGGTGTATGTTACAATCAGTTCCTTCTCCAGCAGCCCCATTCCTGCTTCTGACACTACATTTTTCCCTTTCCCAGAAGCCTATGGCTTCTCATCCCCAAATAAATAACTGAAAGGCCTTCCAGTTCATGAAGTTTCCACCTGGATGTGGCCCTCCCCTGAAGCATGATGAAAAGCCCCAAGCGCTGTAGTGGAGCTCTTAAGTTTATATAGAGGCCATCTGCCCTTTCACCAAAGATTAAATTAAAGATTCATAGCATTATTTATCAACATTCTCTTACTTTATGCTAGTCACAGAATTCAGCTTTTCTTAATACAAAATTTTGAATGTGCAGGTATGGATTAAAAAAAATCTCTATGAGAATGCATACAAATGGCATTGGCCCATTTTTGTATTCTGTAGTGAGCGGATACAATTGGAATACAACAAAGATTCACACAATTTTTTTCAAGGGTATGTGATCAGAAATGTTGGCCTTGACATATTGACTTGGTATCTCAAAATATGGCAGTATTTGCATTAGTAATAGTATGTGGACAAACAAGCTCTACTACTCTCCCCACCTATCAACAGCAGAGCCAGCAATTACAGTTGAGTTACAAACCCAAGCAAAAAATTCTAAATAAGATGTCTATGCATTTTGAAAAAATGGAATAAATTTAATCCTCCTGTTGCTCTCAGTAAATAGTTAATGTATCTCAAGGCTATGGCAGTAAAGAATGTAATATAAAGGACAAGGAATATGGAAAGTTCCTGAAACCCCAATTTAAAAATGCCAGAATCTTGGTGTAGAAATCAAAGAAAGCACTCACTCACCTTTCTATTTGCCTTTTAATTTCAGTACATTTCTAGAGTTACAATTTTGGGCAGCTCCACTCAAAAAATACAATGCAATCTTTCGTGAAAAATATTGCAGCTTTGCTGCCTTGATACCTGACTGCAGTTTTTAGGAGCTGCACAATCACTTTTTAATGTAACTGGGTTTTCAAGCCATTTAGTGTTAAATATTCCACAAAACCATTCAACATTAACATATATACTTTAGGAAATAGTGTATGGGGGGGGTTACAGCAAGGGAGTTAGAAATACAAGGATAATATAGATGCCTCGTAAGATTCCTGCTTGCAGAGTATCAATACAGTACTGTACAGTGCTGTACAGTAGTGTAAAACGAGCCTCAGAAACAAATTAGGGGTTAACCGTTCCTGCCTAATTAGTTAATAAGGAAGGACTCGATCTCTGGTCTTCCCACGCACACTCCGATAGGATCCAAGAATGCTTCCAGCGTCACACCCCTTTATTGCTTTTCAGGGATCACTGTGCCATTTCCTCAAAACTGCAACGTTGGGAGTACTCCCCCCTTGAACGAATGCAAGAGACTAACAATGCAGGGGTGGTGGTGTAGGAAGTGGGCCACCTACCCAAATGATTTCTCGTTCGACAATTAAACCGGGTTTTGTTTCCTTCCTTCACCCCGCTCCTCCCATCGCCACCCACTTTATCGCAATTCCCCTTGACCAAGACAGTCAGGGCTGGCCGAAGAAACCCGAAGGGCTCGGAACGGGGAATCCGCGATCATTCCCCTCCACCAGCAATGCTGGACTCCAGGTTCTCCACCGCCTCCGATCCGTTTCACCGGAAAGCAGAATTCAGCTCCGAGCCATTTGGCGCCATTTACCCCCGAAGGGGCAGCAAAGCAGAAAGGGCGCGCGGCTCGGGGCGCTCGCGACGGTGCCTTACCTCGCGCTCAGCCAATAATCTGGTCCCGCCTGAGCGACGCGGCCCAGGCTGGGAGAGACGGTTCTCCTACGAGCAGCAACAGGACAGCGAAAGGCGAGTTGCGAAGTAGCGGGGGAATACCGAAGAGGCGGCGTCTTCCGTGCCTTTCGTTTTCCCTTAGCTCAGCGCTGGCGGGAGTCCGGGAGAGCGCCGTCCTTTCCGTTCAGCTGGGTTTCTATAGCGATTCAATTCCCTCGGCTCGTCACTCAACGCCAGATAAGCCCTCCTCAGTCACTCCCATCTCACAGGGTTTCCCCCTCCCTTCCTCTATACTTACACACACACACACACACACACCCTCTCCTCGCTACAGAACAGATGGGGGGTGGGGGAGAATCTCTATTCCTCTTCAAATGCACTCTCTGGTTGCCCCACCATTATGAAATGACTTCTCGGTCGCCGCAGACCCTTTTCCCATCTCGTGCCAAAATGCTAAGCGCGGCTTCCTATTGCATTTTTGTACATTGCTGACTGCTGCTTGGAACTCTGGAGAAGACGTGCGTGTGTGTGCGTGCGTGCGTGTGTAATAATGACAGTTCAGGGGACATAGCCAGCATATTTTCTAGGTGAGGCATTTTGGACGGGTTAAAAAAAAAGTAACGAGGAGTTTCTCACAGCCAAGAGTGTCTGATCCATCTCTCTCTTTTTTTTTAACAAGACAGCAGGTTAATATAATCCGTTTTGGAGCAGCTTTTCCTTGGTCAGATCTGAATGTGTCACGGGGGTGGGCTTCTTTTTTTCTCCCCAAATGTTCGGGGATTGTGAGACATGCTTTTCAGACGCTTGGGACAGGTTACTGCTGATATTTATGAGCCAACCGAACTCTTTTTTGCTTGTGAAAAGATGTGGGTTTTGTTTTTTTTTAACTCCATATTTATTCATTAAATAAGTTTTCCGGTCTCAGCCATGCTGTCGGTAATGGTGGTTCATTTGTTTAAATAAATCAGAACTATTGTTTTTCAACCTACTTTTCTGATTAATGCCTGTACTTTAGATAAAAATGATTAATCTGAAGATTGGTTTAAAAAGTGACTATAACCAAGCACTCCTACTCATTTTTACTCACAAGAAAATGCTCTCAGGTACAGTAGCACTCTGACTTTAGGGAGTTTTTTTGCTTGCACACAATATTTCATGGCACAGGCCTGCACACCAGTTCAATGGGACTTTCTCCCATGTAAATCTGTAGTGAACTGCATTCTTGGAATAGTGCCATAGTAACTACTTCTTCATTTTTTGTCCTCCAAACTTGCATTTCTGGTTTATTGAAATCAGTGATAGTTTTGCTATTACTTAGAAGATAACAGATTCTCATCCTGATTATCTTCTTAATACAGTCAAGTATTTTTTGCATTTGCAGTCTGTTAAGCATGTTTCTAACAACTCTGTATATAGAAGCAGTCAAAATATTTTGGAACACTTGAATGTTTTACATTTCCACATTACAGTACACTGTATTTTTGATAAAAGTTCTTTTCTAATCACAAGAGTTCAAGCATGGGTTTCATATTATGCAGCTTAGTGAGCATTTGGGGAAGCAGTGAAGATTCTTCTGGAACACAACTGCCATTTCAAAACCAGCTGGGAAAATAAAATTTACAAAAGACTTGGACAGTAGTGTTGAAACCATCTGAACTATAAGATAAAAGCTTCAAAGAGCATGAAAAATTATTTTGGATGTCAGAAAGTGTAGAGAAAAATATGGAAAGAGAGCAAAGAGTAAAATAAACCCATCTGTTTATTTTATGTATCAACTATATGCATTCAGCCAAAGGTCAGACATCTTATTTTTCCATTTCATAGAGTGCATAAGAATCAAAATATGCTCATATGTGTTGCTTCATTATGGAAAGTAATTGAACTATAACAATATATTGTCCAGGAATTTGCATAGCACTGGTATAATTTAAAATGTTTAAGTTATATGTTGACATTTTTCATCTTCAGACATATTTCCATAATTGGATATTTTAGTAATTTGAGCTCAACTGACAAGAAACATGTCTTTTATAAATTTGATCCAGTCTTTTCTTTGCTGCCAGGAAAGTCCAAATATAGAAAGATGCCAAAGCCTCATAAAATAATAACATTTACTTCCCCTTCTTGGGTTACACTAGAACTTATACATGAATGCAGATAATAGTATCTCAGTCAAAACAGTTATGGGACAGAAGGAATCTGAATAGGAGTAGAAAGCACAGTTCCCCTTTTACACTGGTAATTTCTCTGTTCAAAATCTTGCATTATATTTCTCTTGATATGTAGCTATAAGAATGAACCCTCATTTGCAACCTTGTTTGCAGGGAGGAAGCGAAATGACTAGTGGAGAATCAATTCTGACCAAAAAAGGGGGGGGGGCAGAGCTCATGAGGAGTAAGCATCTTTCGCTATCAGTTCCTTGTCTTATTTTCCTTTCCCAGAGCTGTTCTGCTGATTAAAAGTGATACACGTGTTATCATATTAAAACACTTTCCCTCTTGGTCTTTTTGCCATTCAAAATTGTTCCCTCAGGCCCTTTTTTCCTCTGCAGGGTTTCAGATCTGTCTTTACATTCATAAATCTATCTTTAGAGTAGCATGAGAAAGAATGGATTTGGGAGAGAATTTTCAGTGCAGAAACAGTAGTGGGGAGCATAGGGGGCCACAGGATCCACTACTTTGATCAAAATGATAAAAGCAATGTTGCACCATTGTGATGCATGCTTTGCCTCTTCTGACCATGCCACCATGTGTGCATGAAAGGGGCAGAGCATGCATCACAACACTGCTCTGATCATTTGGCCTCCCTTGCCCCTCCCTGCTGATGCCTCTAGCAGGAGGCAAGTATAGTATATCAGCTCTCCCCTCCTGCACCTCTCTGTATCATTGCACTACAGAAAGCTGCTTTGTTATTAATTTGAATGATTATGGAATACTGTTTCCCATTTTAGCCTATGATATGAATTCCTGTTTTAAGACTGGGAAAATTATTGATACCTTTAAATTTCAGAACTATGATATTTTCCAATAGGAAGACAAGAGTTTTTTCCACAAATAATTACTGTGAATTGAGAGGGTGCTTTTACATTTTCCAATAAGAATAGAAGAAGTTGCTTGAAACAGGAATGAGTAGGAGATACAGATGACTGCCAAGATCCCTGCTGAAAAAGTGGATGCCTTTGAAAATTAGTGTGAAGATTTGCTTTGTAGAGGACAGACTGCTCAGTCAATTGAAATCTTTTGGCAAGGCTTGAGCTGGGTGTCTCTCATCTTTTCTTCCCTATCTGGCTGCATCTTTTCTATACCTCTTTCCAATTTTGTTGTTTGTTTCTACTCTCTCCCCTCACTCTGTTTCCATTTTTTTCTCTCTCTTTGCTTTGCTTTGTCTGGAAGGAGGAAGGGAATATGTGTAACTGTGAAAGTGTCTGAAAGAGAATAGTTAATATGTACAGTAAGAGAATATATACAGATGTTATATTTCACAAGTGGTGTACCTTATTTTGCAGGCCATTCGTTTTCATCAGGAGTTATTCATTTTTTATTTTAGTTCTGTCTTCTCTTTTTTTCAGAGTACAGCTATTGGTAGATATTATATTCAAATATGATGCTGATGATCTGTCTGAATCAACCCACTGCAGGATGAAGCGTTCCTCATTGAAGATTATGGACTGGGATCTACCATGCTGGTCCACTGTGGGCTGGTAGAGAGTAGGTTCCGAGTTTGGGGCTGAAAGAGAGTGACTGGCCCGAGGTCACCCAGATGACTTCTGTGCCTAAGGGAGGACTAGAACCTGAGTCTTCCCACTCCTAATCCAACATCCTGATCACGCATACACACATATGTATGTGTGTGTGCATATACACATGCATACACAGACATATACACAAACATATGCACACACATTACAGGTTGATCAGGCAGGGAAGCTGGGCATCGTGCAGAGGTTTTGTGTGTGTTTATAATATTTTTCTGTCCATTCTTCTTACAGAGGGGTGAGGAGTGTCGGGTTCTGGGCCAACATCATCCCTGTTACTCAGTATTTTATTTGGAAAGGAAGGCAGGTGAATTTCTAAAAGAATCTTAGCAATGTCTGCTACTGGAATCTAATTAGGGGTGAGGGATATGATAAAGTGAATGTACCACCTATTTGTACACATCAACATCTCATCCCAGGAGCAAATTCTTCAGTGATAGGATTATATTTTTCTGAAACGTTTTGTGGTAAAACTTTATATGTATTGAACCAATTCTAGATCCAATGAGAAGAGTTGTTCCATCATTATTATGAGAGATTGTGGGGACACTGGGAAAAGAATGGAAGGGAGAGTAGAAATAGTTAAGAGACAGCAGGCAAGTCAGTTGACAACTTATAAATGGCAACTTAGCCTGGGTGGCAAGAAACCTGTGAAGAAGCATTTCAAATCATTTAAAGAGGCTCCGCCTTAATTAACTCAGTACAAATGAGGGTGGTAAGTTCCTCTTACAGTTTCCAACTTCTGTATTTATCCCAGACTAGCATTAAAGAGACCTTACTGAAATCTGTAGTTCTTGCTTCTTTGATCTTATCCAGCTGTGGAGGGTTTGACAGGTATGGAAAACAGCTGCATTTTAGAAAGCTTCCTATAAATGAAGGTGGCATTAGCACTTCACATGATGATTTTTTAGGATTCTATTTACAGAATGTGTATATAACCAAGTTGGAGTATTAAGTGTTCAGGTTTGAATTAGGAACCTCACAGTAACAAGGCACCTGATATAGTGACCTGTTTAGGATAGCATCCTTCAGACTTTTGGTTCTTGCTGCATCTGTATCCTCAACTAAATCTGGATAACAACTGCTCATGTTCCTCCCAGGCAGAGTTGACAACTAAAATTGTAGGTGGAGAATCAAGATTGTGGTGTCTGCCTATGGTCAAAATATTCCATGGCAGTATTCTTACAATCCAGGCTGCTAAATTAATACTTATATCTGTGTGATTCTGCTACTGGGCGAAGTAACAATTATATTAGTTTGAAGTTCACCCGATCCCATATTTTCATTTCTCCCTGAAGCTGATGTCTAGTGAATAGAGGTATACTGCAAAAATGAATATAAATACCAAATATTTCAAAATTATTATCAATTTAGCATATCTTTGTGGGAATTCAGCATATTTTAGAGTGATTTCTTAACTGCCCCCACGCAGAGTACTAAATGATAAAAGCATGTAGCTTATGTAATTTTCCATAGAAAATATTTATGTAATTAAATGCAGCTGTAGACAATCCTGCAGAATCAGCTACACATTTCCCCACCCCAAAAATAGCCTGGACAGATATTTATGTATTCTTTATCATAGCAAAACTGCTGGCTATAACTCATGAGAAAGTATTCATTATAAAAGCTATAAAAGAATGTAGTGCTTTGCTTCATAAACATGTTCACAAAACCAACTGGAACGTTTTTAGGATTTGGTAACCATCTTTCCAAGAAGCATTCATAAATGGTTACTCAAGAAAAGAAAAAAAACCCAACAACTTAAAATTGATTGAGAGACAAATCCTCCCATAGTCTAAATGTGTGGAACGTACTACTACAGTTTCCCATAGCGATGGCTTAAATTGCCCTTTTATGGAACAACAACAAAAATCACATTTTTGTGGCTTAAGTTTTTTCCTCTAAGAAGCCACGTGAGAGGATTCAGTTGTTTGGCTACTGTACATAGCTACTGTACCTTATTGGAACTTGTCAGATTAGAAAGAAGATTGGAGAACTGGTCTAGTGTACTAATCCAAAAAGGCCCATGTGAATGACTGTGGTATCCATGGTTTAAAAAATTATCTGAATTGGCCCCCTGAGTTTGCTTTTGACTCAAGCTTTCCATAACTGTCCTTGATAGTTCTTAACTGACATGATCCTCAGACCCTGTAGCAATAAAAGTATAAGATTACATCAGTTGCTGATATTTCATCCTCTTTTGGCCCCTTGAAGGTTACACAGAGAAAACATAACATCAATGAATTCATTGTATGTGGCTGGAAGAACCTAACTTTAAATCTGAAACATAGTACCTGAAACAGTACAATCATTTTAGAAGAAAGGTGACACGTTCCAACACAAATGGGTGTATCAGGGAGGAATCTGGCAGCTGGTATCCTAGTATTGGCTTACAATGGAAATGCTATGTTTTTGATCCGGTTTGAAAACTGATCAGGAGAACCATAAATAGCTTGAAGGAAATATCTACGCTGGTTGCTAGTTTACTAATTCACATGCTGTTGTTTCAACCTGAATCCTTGTACATTTCTCTTCATTCAAATGTCCTTGCTTCATGACATTGTTCAAAAAAAGCAATCTACAACCATTTATAAATATATAATTTTATATTAATTAGATGTATAAAACTAATATAATTTATTATATATGATTATAATATAAAATATATAATTTATATATTAACTACCCCAATAACTGGAGTCCCCTAGGTTATACTGTACATAAAAGCCTGTTAAAATCTATAAAAGAAATTGATATAAAATAATAAAAACTGCATCATCATCATCATCATCATCACCACCACCACCATACATTGGGAAGCTGAAAAAACTTTCCAGAAATAGGCATGGCAAACCACTTCAGTATCGTTGCCAAGAAAATTGTGTGGACATCCCCACATAGACACCAAGACTTGAACTTGACTTGAAGGAAACATTCCTTTAGTGCAGTGTTGTCCAAACTTGGCCACTTTAAGATGAGTGGACTTCAACTCCCAGAATTCCCCAACCAGCAGCATGGCTATCTGGGGAATTCTGGGAGTTGAAGTCCACTCATCTTAAAGTGGCCAAGTTTGGACAACACTGCTTTAGTACCGCTAATTATAGCAATAATAAATACTGTAAATTATATCACAGTTTTCAATAATTCTAAAGTGGCTTCCTAAAATGCTTGAGGAAAGGACATCTTTCACTGTCTCTAAAAAAAGATGTATTTGGCACATGAGCTTGTTGGTAGAAAGCATTCCACTGTTGGAATAGTTCTGAAAGAGGTGTTCTGTTTTGCCTTTTCAGTGGAAAAGGAGCTCAGATGATGATTGTAGGGTTTGATTAGGTAAAGATTAAGCTGCATAAATGAATACCAGCATTTTGAAATCAGCTTTGAAGTGTATTGGTATAGGACTACCAGATCTTAGCTGCAAAAATCCAGGCTATCATTAGATAGCACCAAAGGGTTTTCTGAATCTCTTTGCAACCTTCCAGTGGTTGCATGTCTGTGGCCTTCTAATGTTGCAGCCCAGGGGTGGTAACCTAGATTGGCAATCAATGTAAATGGAAAAGCCCTGGATAATATATTATTCATCAGTCTGTTTTATACTAACTGAAATCTCAAACCATTTTCAAACACAGCCAGATGCATAATTTGTAATAATCCTAATCTGATTATCAGAGTGTAACTGTAGCACAGCTAATTCAGTCTATCTAAATATGATAAAAGGCACATGATATTTGGCAAATGATAAAAGGTACTCCACATCACTAAACTTCCTTGAACCTCTAGTCCAAGTATATCTCCAGACAAGCATCTGATCTTAGAGGGTGGCAATCTCCTTTCGAACACCATGTAATCAAAGAGATCAACTACGTACAGATAATATCTCAGTCTTTTCTCAAGGGAGTCTCACATTCTAGACTGAGATTTCAGCTCTATTACATTGTTGGAATATTCATACTGAACATCAGCTACATCATCTATATTGGGTGAAAAACAGAAAAAGATGTCATGCTTAGTAGTTACAACTCAGCTCTCATCTCCTAATGGATAGTCTCTCCCAGCAGTTTCTTCTAGATGTTACCAAAAAGAAAAAAAAGTGATAAATTTTGGGTTTTTTTCTTCAGAACTATAGCTGGAATCTTGAATATATTTCAGTGGGGGAAAAAAATCAAAACAACATATCTGTAAACTTGGTCCCTGTGATTTCTGAGTCATGAGACAGCCTATATTTATAATTGCTAAGAAATGAACAATTACATAATATCACACACAGCTTAGGAATTCAATAAACAATTATATTCCACGGTGTATAATTTTTAAATAATTCTACTGAATGTCAATATAGAGTATGTCAAGAAAAAATAAATGTGGTGCTATTTTCAGAAAGTAACAATATAGGAAATCAGTAAATGTTCTCAAGGTTCCTTTGGGGCTTCAGGAGGATTCCAGGTTTGTTTTAATATGTGATTATGGTTCCTGCTATGTCCCTAGTTTTTTAAATGAGGCCAGTTTGAACAAAGGACATTGCAGTAAACAAACAGAATGGGAGAAGTATGGGTGACATGGGCCTCCTCGTCTGCCTATTGAAGACTTTGTACAATGACCAAGAATGAACAGTTAGAACAGAATATGGAACCATTAATTGGTTCAAAACTGGCAAAAGAATCGTATGTATTACCTTATCTATTTAACTTATATGCAGAATATACAGTATAATGAGAAATGCTGAATAAGAAGAAATAGGAATTGGAATTAAAATTGTTGGAAGAAACATCAACAACCTCAGATACTACTTTGATGTCTAGAAGTGAAGAAGACTGAAGGAATCTTTTGTTCAAGTGAAAGAAGCATGTGCAGAAGCTAATCTGTTCCATATTTTAAAAAAAAAACTATGATCATGTCAATTGCCAACACAAAGTAAATCGGCAGAGAAGCCATTAAAGCAGACCATTTTCTTAGTCTCAATAATTTACATTTATGGTGAATATTGCCATGAAATATAAACTTTTTTACTTGGGAAAAAGATCGATGAATCTAGAAAAAAAAAGTGTAGTGATACCACACAAAGGTATGTATTATGAAGGCAATGGTTTTTTCCCAGATGTAGCATATGGCTGCGAAAATTGGATCATCAGGCAGGCTAAATGAGGAAAAGCTGATGTCTTTGAATTGTGGTGCTGGAGAAAATTGTTGGGAATACCTTGAAATGAAGAGCAACAAACTGAATACCCGATGAAGTAAAATTGGACACCTCAATGGAAGAATGAATAATGAAGCTAAAACCTAAATAATTTGGACACATAATGAGAAAGCAAGAATCACTGGAGAAGACCCTGATGTTTGGAAAATTTGAAGGCAATTGTAAAAGAAGGTTAGAGTTAAAAGACAAGGTGGCTAGATACTATCACTGATGACACACAAAAAACTTACAAGAACTCAAAGAAGCAGTTGCTAATAGACAAGCCTGGAAAAATTATGTCAGGGTCAGAAGAGTCAGAAGTGACTGGACAACAAAAATTAATGACATGACGTGGATCATAACCCTAGCAATCCCACTGTTGCTTTTATGGGTGTGATTTTCAAGTCTAACTTTTGACTGTGAAAGGACTTATTTCAAGCTAGATATGATATCTTATGAGATATTGTTATATGTCCTTTATGAAATATGATTTTATTTCTTTATCTTAGACATTACAATTCCAAACTTTTATTTCCTGTTATATTTAGGGGATAGAGGACATATCGTTTCACTTGAAATGGCCTTAAAATCTTAATTTAGACTGTATATTGCTATACTATTTAAAAATTACATGAGGAGAGTAACTAAATACTTTTAAAAGGTCAGTAGAGGAAGGAAAAAAACATTAATGCTAATCCCTGTATTTCTGGATCAAGAGCAATTGTGAAGTTCCAGATTATAAACAGATTCCAGGAAGACCTCAGGCTACTGGAGGGGGCAGATGGACAGATAGATTACCCTGGTAAGAATTTATTAAAAATACCTCAATTGCCTTGTTTAACCTTTGTTTAATAATGGCCAGGTTAGCACATCAGGCTAATCCAAAAACACATGATAGTTTAGCATGATGTGTAAACCAGGCCTATAAGCCTCGGCATCAGCTTTTTCAGAATATCATTCTAAGAATAAGGCAGCCAGTTTTCTGATTCAGTTACAATCCAGCAATGGCTGAATGACTTCAACTGTGCTTATTTACTAACATGAGCAGTAACTGATCCTTGTGAAAAACTATGTGCAGCTCCTAGTGTGTCATAGTATATAATTAGTGGATTTGTCACTTATGTTTACAGACCAAATATCAACTAACACTGTGTCTTATTTCACGTTAATATGTGGGTAACTTTAGTACTGTTAATACATTGTATTTTAGATATAAGCTTATTTATTTATTGTATTACTGTATACCATATTTGATCTCAAAACTCTGAGAGGTTTACATGTTTGGCAATTTGGAGCTATGTAATTTCTTATTGCTTCCCCCCCACCCCATCACATCCTTCATATTTAGAATCCTATGGAAAAACTTAGATTGGTTTAATGTCATTTCTTTACCTTGTCATAGATTATGTCCAAAAGCAACCATTCTTTTGCTTTATGTTGTTGTTTTTCTATTTCTGTTGCTTATGGAGCTGTGTACAGTCCACACAACATCTCCTGTTTCATTCTATTTCAAAGAAAACCTGATAGAGAATGATAACCAAAATGGCACCTGTGGTATTTCAAATACTGAAATTCAGAATTTCAATTTTTAAAACTTTATTTAAAATGTGCATGTGTAACTTGCCACTTGTTGATCTTAAAACCAGTAACTCTCCTTGCAACCAATATCGATTCAAAAGAAAGTTCATTTATTAAGAATAAGTGTACAGATCCAAAGCATTGCTGAGACTGAATAAAAGCGCGCCAAAAACTGCTTTTCTTTCTTTTCCCCCCCTTTCTTCGCCCTTAGTTCTTGTCTTCTGATTCCCTTGCTGGCATGGCCTTGAACATTCTAGGGCTTGTGATAAGAAACCATCTGCATCAAACGGTCTCTCCTTCCTACTCCCCCTCCCCTTTTCCAATGGCAGAACCGCAGCATGTAGAAAAAATCATTTTTTTTTTTTTTAAACTAGCCATATAATAATCTACTATAAAATCTTGCGAGGATTCTGACATACTGCCCCTCCACAGAAAAGGATGTCAGTCAGATGATTCCTCTTCTTCACTCTAAAAGGAAAAGCAAAGATACACATAATACAATAACCAATCTAATTGTTAAGGCTTTGTAGGATAAGCATCATAAAATTTTTTAACTAAACGTGGGGCCTTTACATGTTTCTTGTCAACCCATTCAGCCATTGACTTGGGAAAATGTTTCCACTGAATTAAAAATTGAACCCCCCCCCTGTGCTTTCTGCTGTCCAGTATTTCTTTAACTTCAAAATGTTGTTCTCCTTCAATCATCAATGGTTTAGGAGGTACTGGAGAGGGATGCCACTGAGAAGACTCCTTATATGGTTTAAGCAGGTCGCAGTGGAATACTGGATGGATTTTTTTAAAGGTGGCAGGCATCTGTAATCGTAGTGAAACTGGATTAATTACTTTATCGATGACAAAAGGCCCTATGAATCTTGGAGCGAGCTTTCTGGAAGGTTGTAATGATTTAAGATGTTTAGTAGATAAAAGAACCTTATCTCCTACTTTCCAGTCTTTTTCTGGTGTTCTCTTAGCATCTGCAAATTTCTTGTATGTAGCTCTGGCCTCCTGCAACGAGGCAGCAATCTGAGGCCACACTTGTGTCATCTGCTGGATCCACTCATCAACCGAAGCGACTTGAGTGGTCTGCTTAGGCAGTTCTGGGATGGGTACAAAGTCTTGTCCTGTAGCTATTTTAAAAGGGGTGAGACCAGTGCTTTGGTGCACTGCATTATTATAAGCTACTTCAGCGAATGGTAACAGTTCATCCCAATTGTCTTGTTGGTAGTTAATGAAACATCTCAAATATTGTTCCAATACTGAGTTCAGACGTTCACATGATCCCGCTGTCTGGGGGTGGTAACCCGAACTCAAGCCTTGCGATGCCCCCAGTAGTTTTAGGAACGCTCTCCAGAATTTGGCAGTAAACTGGACCCCGCGATCCGAAATTATCCGTTCTGGGACCCCATGAGCTCGGTAGACATGTTGTATGAATAATTTAGCCAATTTGGGTGCTGATGGAATGGCTTGGCATGCCACAAAATGTGCTTGTTTGGAAAAAAGGTCTGTAACTACCCAAATAACAGTCTTTTTGTTGCTTTCAGGCAGGTCTACAATAAAATCCATGCTTATTTGCTTCCAAGGAGCTACAGGGTTTGCTACTGTCTGTAGAAGCCCCATTGGTTTGCCCCCTCTCTTTTTGGCCATAGCACACGTGGGGCATGTGGCTACATATTCCCCTACATCTTTTCTCATTGTTGGCCACCAAAATTGACGTCTGATCAGATGTAATGTTTTCACAAAACCAAAGTGCCCAGCTGTTTTGCTGTCGTGACTTCTTTGCAAAACCCACTTTCTAGCATCTGAAGGGACATATAGCTTGTCTTGCCACCACCATGCCCCTTGTTTGTTTACTAGCAACTGGCTGTTGCTTTTGAACCACTCATCCTGAGCAATCTGGGCATTTAATTTTACCAATAACTCTCCTTCTGGTTGTCCTTCACCCTTTTTTTTCTGAGCTCTAGTGACCACTCTTAGGGCTGCTTGGGTACATGGAATTACTGGAGCGACTACTTCCTCCCGTTTGCTATTGTGTTGAGGCAACCGAGATAGAGCATCTGCCAGAAAATTTTTTCCCCCAGGAATATACTTCAGGGAGAAGTTAAATCGATGAAAATATTGTGCCCATCTCATTTGCTTTGGTGACAGTTTCCTCGGTGCAGTCAAAGCCTCTAGATTCTTGTGATCAGTCCAAATTTCAAATGGATGGGGTGACCCCTCTAACAAATGCCTCCAACAAACTAATGCCCAGCGTACTGCGAACGCTTCCTTTTCCCACACCAACCAGCGTCTCTCAGTCTCTGAAAATTTCCGGGATATGTATGCACAAGGAAACAGTTCCCCCCCTGCCCCCTTCTGCAACAACACAGCTCCCACTGCTACATCCGAAGCATCTGCCTGTATGACAAATGGCTGTTCTGGATCAGGGTGTTTTAAGATTGGTTCAGCCGTAAACAGACGCTTTAAACTTTGAAACGCCTCCTGGCACTCCTTAGTCCAGGCTAAGGGGGCTCCAGGTTTTGATGCCTTCGCCTTGTCCTTGCCCTTGGTTTTCAACAAATCGGTAAGTGGGAGTGCTACTTGGGCAAAGTTGGGTATAAACTGCCGATAGAAGTTAGCAAAGCCCAGGAAACTTTGAAGCTGACGCCTGGTTTTGGGAGCCTCCCAACCTGTAACGTCCCTCACCTTTGCTGGGTCCATTTCAATTCCCTGATGCGAAATTCTATATCCTAAATAGTCAATTTGCTGTTTATGAAATTCACATTTGGAGAGCTTGGCATACAACTGAGCTTCCAGTAGCTTTTTTAGCACCTTCCTGACTAATTGCACATGTTGCTCCATGGTTTCAGTGTAAATCAGGATATCGTCCAGATAAACCAACACCCCCTGGTATAAATACTCTTGTAATACCTCATTTATAAGTTGCATGAATACCCCCGCCGCTCCTTTTAATCCGAACGGCATTATTTCATAACGGAAGCACCCCAGAGGCGTGTTAAAGGCGGACTTCCATTGGTCTCCTTCACGTATTCGCACCCTGAAGTACGCCTCCCTTAAATCCAGCTTGGTGAAAATTTTCCCTTTGGATAAATGTGCCAACAGGTCTTTCATTAAGGGGAGTGGGTACCTGTTGTCAGCAGAAATGGCATTTAGCCCTCTATAATCCGTGCACAAACGTAGGGAGCCATCCTTCTTTTCCCTAAATAGCACCGGTGCAGCAATTTGAGAATGCGTAGGTACAATAAAGCCCCTCTTTAGATTCTTGTCAATGAACTCCCGCAATGCTTCCAACTCTTTGGGTGTCATTGGATACATTTTCTTCCTTGGAAATTTAGCCCCCGGCTCAATCTCTATGGCACAGTCACTGGCACGATGGGGGGGTAGCTGATCTGACTCCCTTTCGCTAAACACCTCCTGCAGGTCGCGGTATTCCTTGGGAATCTGGATTGCAGCTTCCACTGCCTTTTCCCCACTCACAGCACCCATCTCTTCATCTGACAACGTTTCGGTAATTCCTTCAACTTCCACTCCCCCCTCCTTCGGGAAACGCAAGATCTTCTCCTCCCAGTTCACTTCTGGGTTTTTCCTTTTTAACCAGTTCATGCCCAGAAGCACTGGGTTGCATGCCATGGGAGTCACTAGGAATTTAATAGTCTCTCTATGGTCCCCCATAGTTAGTTCAAGCTCTTCTGTACGATACTCCACCGGCCCTCCCCCCGCTGGCGATCCGTCCAGCTGGGTAAAAACCACAGGGGTTTTGAGTCTCTTTAAGCGCAGTCCCAAACCCCGGGCCAGGGCGGGGTTAATCAGATTTCGGGAGCAGCCAGAGTCTATCAGCGCCCGTATCTCTGCCCTCCGATTAGTCCTCACCACCCTTAGTTCCACCCAAATTTTAATGGGACTCACCCCCATCTCTTCGCTCTCCGAGTCCTCCCGTGAGCTGCTTTCTTTCTCTGGAAGAGCAGCCGCCTGTCGGAGAGAGAGCGGAGCTGACAACTTCCGGGTTTTGCCACCGCCGCGTGCTGCCGCTCTAGCTCCCGTCTCGCTGCCTGCTGCCGCTGATTCCTTCCTGCCGGGCTTTGAAGACTTCGGCCCTTTCCGTTCCGTCTTCTTGCCTTCCTGCTCCGTCTTCGCTTTAGGGCACGCAGCGGCAAAATGCCCCGGCTCCCCGCAGTTGAAACAGACGCGCCGGCCCCCGCTACTCTTCGGAGCGCTGGTCTTCGCTTTGGGCGCCGCCTTCTTTGCACCGGGTAAGGGCGGAAGTCGGGTTCTTGCTTCAATGGTACGCCATTGCTCCTCCACTTCGCCGGCCATAGCGACCCATTCATTAAAGGTTTTCGGGAAACCCCGGCACAGCACACGCTGCAGCAATTCGGGTTGCAAGCCTCTCTGGAAAAACTCAATCAGCAGCTCCTCCGGCACGTGAGGCAGCCTTTGAGCCAAGCCCCGAAATTCATAGGCGTACTCTGATACCGACTTGGACCCCTGCTTCAGCCTTTCCAGGTCGCGTCGTGCTTTGAGCGCCACACACGGGTCTTCAAAGCGCGCGCAGAGAGCCGCCATGAAATCCTCCAATTTTCTTAAAGCCCGGTCCTTCGCCCTATGCAGGCCAACCACCCATTCCGCAGCCATACCTTCAAAAAAACTGGACACATAGGAAACCTTCTCCTCCTCGCTGCGGAACAGACCCCCGTAGCCCTCCATGTAGATCCGGACCTGGGTGATAAAGCAAGCCAGCTGCTCAGCATCTCCCCCGAATTTCATGGAGATGCCCCGCTGCTGCATCGGGCTCTTCTTGGCTCTGCTAGGTGTGATATCCTCCTCCCCCTCGCTGGAAGTCTCATCTTCGGCTGACAGCTCTGCCACCTCCGTGCCTCCTGGTGTGGCGGCCGCTTCTCGTGCGGGAGGTGTAGATCCCCTTCCAAGCAGTTGGTCCATGGCTGCCTTTATAGCTCGCATATCATCGGATATGGACCCCATCTGCCCTTCCAACTTCCCCAAGCGATCTTTCAACGAAGGAGCCCGTCCTTTCGTCCCCGTTGCTTTCATCCCCGTCCGGTCTGGGCGTGATGATTGCACCGGCTCCCCCTGGGTTATCACCTTTACTTCCAATGGAGGAGGGACTTTTCTTTCTTCTTCTTCCTCAATAACATCATCAGCCATCCCGTTGCTCGGTTGGTCCCGGTTAACGTGAGGCTTGTGACTCCCCTCAGGGTAATGTCCCTGGTAGAAGTCTGTACAGGGAGTCTCAGCAAAATGTAACGAACTGCCACTTGTTGATCTTAAAACCAGTAACTCTCCTTGCAACCAATATCGATTCAAAAGAAAGTTCATTTATTAAGAATAAGTGTACAGATCCAAAGCATTGCTGAGACTGAATAAAAGCGCGCCAAAAACTGCTTTTCTTTCTTTTCCCCCCCTTTCTTCGCCCTTAGTTCTTGTCTTCTGATTCCCTTGCTGGCATGGCCTTGAACATTCTAGGGCTTGTGATAAGAAACCATCTGCATCAAACGGTCTCTCCTTCCTACTCCCCCTCCCCTTTTCCAATGGCAGAACCGCAGCATGTAGAAAAAATCATTTTATTTTTTTTTAAACTAGCCATATAATAATCTACTATAAAATCTTGCGAGGATTCTGACAGCATGCAGATATGGGAGACAGATGCACACATTGTTTGAACATCTCAGGTGTTTAGGGGAGGGAACTGGGAGGGGGGAATGAATGACAGCTGTGATGGAAAAATTGTTTGTCCCCAAGGATGGTTGTCCCCAAGTTCCTAAATTATCTGAACCTTTAGAGATTCTGATTCAAGTGTTTTTACTGAACAGATTATCTCTATTTAGGACAAAGAAGTGATGCCAAGGAGACAAACTCTGCATGATAGCTAAAGGCTACCTACAGATTATAAAGACTTTGTATAATTGCCCCCTGTGCAGTGCAATCTGTTTGATTTTCAGTGTATGTCCAAGGTGCTATAAAGCAAGTCACATTTACTTCAAGTTACTCATTCACTGGACTTGGAAAAAGATGCGGAGGGAGAGAAAAAGATCTGAAATCACCCCCATCCCAATTCTTGCTTGGGTTTTCAATTGCTCTGTGGAGAGGTTGAACTGCTTGCCTATATTCTGCAAAAACAAGAGCAGGCCTGAAGAAAAGGAGCAGAGATTTCCATGGAGGTTGTCAGCAGCACCAAAGTGACAGGAGTGACTAGGTGATAGAAGCCCTGCCTTTTTAAACTTTGGCTGCATGAAGTCTATGTACATAAAAAGGGGCGTGGCTTCAATTGTCCAGCCACGCCCATTATTCTGATATTGTTGATTTCCTGCCCGAGGACTCCTCTGAATGGAATGGCAGCTTCAAGCGGATGATTTGGTGCAACTTGAAAGGGCAGCTATGTGTTGATTGGTTAGTTTATACTTTTTACTGCCGAGAGAGGCCTGGGGTGAGGCATTTTCTATCTTGTAAACCAAAATAACTTGCCAAGTCTTAGATCGCTTGTATTCCAATATAATGAGACTGATCACAGGAATGAAAGAGTTCACAGGTTAAGCAAAGTTAAAGATATTGTTAACATATATCCAACATGAGCACTCATCCCTCGCCCCCCCCATCCCCCACCCAAGGTTGTAGTACTTCTGTTTTTCCACTTTGGTAATAAAAAGGGCGTGAGAGGTTTTGGCTTTGTGTAGTGTACATCCAGCAAGCTGGATGTCACAGCTAAAACTGAAATAAAAGTTGGCCTACCAAAACCAACTCAGTATGGTATGGATCCCCAACACAATGCTGAATGGTGCCAACCTACAGCTCTGGAATGATTCTGTGCCCAATGAACAGAGGAAGCTAACCAATAAAGAGAAAAATGTATTAGCTACATATTGCAGGATCTGCCCACAACAGAGATTACAGGGCTAAAAATGTTACAGTATTTATAGGTTCAAAGACAAGCGTAACACAATGCATCCGTTTCATTGATTGCATATATGTTACTACCTTATATGGCAAAGTGATACTTTGGTACATGTACATATTCCCAAAATAGTTATTAAGAAGCTGGTGTCATTTTAAAACATTGTCATTTTCCCCTTTTGAAGACCTCCTGACATGCGTACTGAATTTATGGTAGTTGATTAATTTATTACAATTTATTTTTCCAGTACCCACAAAAAAAATCCCTGGGTACCTGCCTGGTTCCATGTCCCAACTGCCCTTTATATTGTTATTGATATTATTATTATTAAATGGGAAGCTAGCATGCTGTAAAACTGCTATTTCTCAGAAAGCACCTGAGCCCCAAGTGGCACCATAAGCTTCCTTAGAAAATAATAAAGATATTTGTAGCCCAGTGCTATATTTGGAAGTCTAATTGCCTGGGAAAAGGCAAAAGTAAGTAGGGATAGTAGGAAGTATCCTGTTATGAGGGGAGGGGTATAGAGATGGCAGGAACATTTTGTTTTTATTTTATTTTACTTTATTTTAAAATTAATGTATGAAAAAAGAAAAGAAAGAGAGATAGAGGGCAAAACACCTCAACATGGGAAAAAAGAAAAGAAAGGGAAACAACAAAAATATGCTGTTGGAGACTCTGTTTGTCTCTCTACCAGGTTCCTTCGCTCCACTGGGTGCCAAATTTATTGGACTGCTTCTTTTATTAGCACAGATCAATCCAATCTCTTTTTGTCTAGAGCAGTGGTTTTCAACCACTGTGCTGCGACATCACCAGGGGCAGACTGCCTCTATTTCCCCTCCCGATCTGGGATGTCATGGGACTTCCGGTTTCACAACTCAGAAGTCCTGCCTATGCACCATGAGATGAATAAGATTGCAAACCTCTGGTCTAGAGCTTCAATGAAAATGAAAATACCCCTGGTTTTCCATTTCCTCCTGCTGCTTGAACACTTCCCATCTCCTTTGGGTTCCTTTACCATATAATATCTTCTTCAAGGTGGGGTGAGAGATTAGATACAAACTGCCAGAAACAGACTAGTCCATTATCATAACAAGGTACAGATAAAAATGGACTCTCCAGCCGAAAGGTAATAAGCTTTAAACTTTTTGCACCATGTGGGCAGGAGAAAAAAGCACAAGAATTTGAACCTTGATTTCAGTGTAATCAAGCCTTGTATCTGTGATGTCCCAGTCTCTGGAATTCTTTCAGAATGGCTTCATTAGTTTCTGCAATCTACTTAGGTATTTGAGATCTGAATCTGTGACTCCCTGCCTGAGCTGCTTCCAGCCCTGGTATCTGCTGAGAGATGTATGACATGACCATGTCTTTTCAAACAATCAATATGTTCTCAGCATGTCTAGTTATTAAAAAAAAAAAAATCAGACTCTTCAGTGCATCTATGTTCTAAAAAGTGAATCCCCAATAAATGTATATTTGAATGCTATCTAGAAAAATGGGATAATTTTTATTTTTTGTAGTAATTCATAATATTTCTGGGACATGATCTTATATAGCTATAGTACTTATTTTACATTTGTTAATCCATTCAACTAAAGATTAAGATCCAGGAAATAATGTAACTAAATTCTGATGAACTAAAAGATATTTTCACTATAGAATTTATTCACCAAATAAAAGTCCAACATACCAACCTGTACTGCATCAATTTGCAGGAATTAGATTTAGATGTGCTAGTATTCTAATCTAATCAAGGAGCTAACATTTGATTAAACTGTCCAGCCATAATTATGTGATCCACAGCCGAACTAAAAAGGTGTTCAAAATATCTACGTAATATTTTTGGAAAAATCCTTCATAGGGCAATAATAATACACATACGAGCAGACCAATATTTCTGTAGATCAAGGAAAGTATACAAAATTTGGTAAACTAAAAAACCCACTAAAAATAAGGTATGTGTGTGTAAAATAATAAAACAAGTAAAAGGTTTAGAAAAAGCCAAAAAATAAAAATAAAAAAACTAGAAAAACAACAACAAACAAAAATGGATATCCATTTAGAGTCCTGGATGGGGCATACTAAAATCACAGAACGTCTACCCCACCATGCCAAATCAGCCTATCACTCTAGGAAGCAGAAAAAAATTAAAAACTATTAAAATTGTTGCTTTGTAACTGTCAGCCCTTTGAGGTACTCCAGACAAGAAGCACAAACCATGAGTACTAACACTACCTTTACTGTCAAGTTACAGTAACAGGATTTTGCAAGTCTGAAAGTATTTCTCCCCTCCTTTACTTTTACTTTCCAGAAAACTAGGGAAGGACCCTTCTGAGGTGCTTCTCATGCCTCTTCTGTTTCTGTGGACTGAGACACCTTTTGCATGACGGTTGCCTGGGCTGCAGCTCTTCCTCCTGTCTCCCAAGGTCATTCCCACATACCATTACAATAAGTGCCCTGGGCAGGCTGGCTGGATCTGTTGCCTAGTCCTCTGCAACCCCCTCAGGAAAGCATTTTATTTATTTATTTATTTATTCAATTTATAAAGCCACCTGTCTCACTTTTACATGACTCTAGGCAGCTTACAATGAAACAAATAAAATATATAAAATACACAATATAAAAAACAAAAATAAAAAACATTATTAGAATCCTCTCAATATGTGAGTAGGCCTCACACATGTACATGCATTGTCATTCTGCTAATGTGACAATGCAGTATTTGTTCAAAAGGCAGCTGGTGTAGATGCAAAGTACAGAGGAAAAAGCTGTGTAGGCTACTAGTTTGTCTTCAATCCCCAAACTAGACAGCTGTTCCCTACTGAGGGAGAGAATATTGTCCTATCAAGAGTGGTGAAGTAAGATTCAGCTGTCAAGCTAATTGGGCTTTGCTCATGAAACTGAGAGGAAAGTGTGCTGTCTTGCCTTTGGAAAAGGCAAGGAAAAGCCATCTTTCCATCCCAGACTAGCTTTATATTCCCAGTGCAGAATACAATTATGTCATAAGGTCTCAGGAAGCAAAGCATCTTGGGCCAATTCTTTGAGCAGATGCCACTGTCCAATTCTGGCTCCAGGGTTTTGGGTGGATAAGTCTGAGAAAAATACACTCTGTATCCCCATTCCTGAGTAAGTCTACCCCTTTTTCCACACCACTGTGGCTACTGACCACTCAGTTCTTTTCTCCATTTTTGCATCATCTCTCACAGAGAAAAGGTCAAAGATACGCAGAAGTTATTGTTCCCTCCAAATTCTCATTCACCTAGAGACAGTAGTTAAACAGACATCAATGGACTTCAGGGCATGATAAAATTTTCACAGGACTCAACAATGGCTCTACCATTGACAACTCATATAAATGTAGATGAGAATGCATTTTGTACTCAGGCACCCTTATCTACCATAGGCATTACAGTAATACATATAATTGTGCATGAATATCCACAAACATGAGAATTAAAAACATATTGCTTAACTGAAGTAAAATTCTTAAGCTCTGTACTAAAATTCTGCAGAATGTTCCATATATTTAAAATCACAGTAAGTATTTATTCTCACACATTGAAAGCAATATGAGTTTAATTCAACCTTTCCAAACCTCCTGCATTTCAGATGCATTTGATTACAGTTCATATCATCTCATACACAACAGTGAATTTCCATCCTAGCTGGGCAGGTTGAGAATTCTTACAAATGCATTTGGAGGGTCTGAATTTGAGGAAGGCTTTTAATTCATATTTGTTATTGTTGGTTATAGAAACTAGCCTTATGACATTAATTCAAAATGCGTTATTTGTCCTTTGTAACTGAAATACATTCCTTCTTTTTTATATTCAACAGCAAACAGCTGGAAATCATCGGATGCCAAATGTGAGTGACCTACATTAATAGCTGGAAGGCATTTCATTGAGATGAAATCTTAGATATCAAATCTTATGGCTTGGGTTCCTTTGAGAGTGTCACGTCTAGGATAATGGTGAAACAGATGTGCTATCTCTCTGCTTCATGGCAATTTAAAAGCTTTCTTAATCTGTTTCTCTCAACTTTTTGAATAATCTTCCAGTGGAATTCATTTTCTTTCCTGACACATTAATCATGTGAATGTGTTGAGTGTGTATGTGTGTGTTGTGCACACACACATATGTGTACATTTAGAACACCATAATTCTCTTTCCAGCAACATTAAAATATTCCCAATCAGCCACCTCACTATCTGATTATAGCTGTATAACTGGAATTGTTCATTTGTGCTTTGATGACATCAGCTTTTGCTCAGGGAATCAAGTTATAAGGCTTTTATACTGTTCATCTCCTTCTCTCCCTCCCTCCTCTCTCTCTTAGCATGATAATTAATCAAATCTTTTTCAAGAGCACATGCAGCACTGGAATATATCAAGGCAAGGCAGAGACACTTTTTGATAACAGTTAGATTATTTTCCCTGTGTAGTTACAGAGAAGCCTTTTTTCAACCTGGTGCCCTTTAGTTGTGTTGGGACTAAAACATTCATAATCCTGATGGCCAAGCTGGTTGAAGCTTGTGGGAGATATAGTCCAGTCCATCTGGAAGGCACCATCTTGGGAAAGGCTGATACCAAAGAAAGGAACTTAATATTTTTGCTTGAAACTTTTTCATTATCAGTCAGCTTTTCCCAAAGAATTATTTTGTCTTGCCAGACTGGTATAAACCATTTTTTAATGGCTTTATAGTATAGAACTATAAATACACACTGGGACATTTCTTGAAGAGTTATTGAAGGCTAGAGGGAAATATTCAGGTGGAGGGTAGAACCACCACATAGCTTGATTTTATACTCTTAGGTGGTCATCCCTTGGAACAGAGTTTGTTTATAACATGTATCAATGGCTTCAGTTTCATCTTGCTTAGGCAAAATGATATTTCCTCTGCAGTCTACTTGACAGAGACAAAGAGAGAGAGATTGGGGGGGGGGGGGGGGAACAAAAAGAAAAAAAGAAAAAGGAAGTAATGCTTTTGGGGGGGACTCTACACCTGGGGTCTAAGCCTGCCCTTTGTTCATGTGGCCACAATCATTTATCACAGAAAGTTAGAAAGCAAGGACTTTCAAGCTACCCACCAAGGCAGGAGGGAGAGCTAAGGTGTGTTGACCCAGGGAGTTTCTGGGAGATGAAGTATGAAATCTCCAACTTTTCACACTATAACCAGTTTTCAGATTTTGTCACTGTGAACTTAGCCAACTAAGAAAAATGTTTGGAGCATCAACATGTGCTATAAAAGGCCAATTTACTTTTTACCATCACAGCAAAGGTAACAATTTAACTTATGCCATGTTTTGAAAAGTCATATCACCCTTCATAGGCAATGATCTATATGTTGATATACATGAAAATAACTCACTCTATCAGCTATTAGTTGCTCTATCGAATGATTTAAAGATCCAGTGTGGCAGTCCAGGATGTGAATCAGACACTGATCTGAAGTTATTCTCAATTTTGGGGGAGGTAGATTAACAACAATGAAGATGTAGCTTTCAGATTTCAACTAAGCATAATTATAAGTTTTGAAATATATATATTTCAATGTGTAACTGGTTTCCTATATTGCACAAAGCATAATGTGTGGCATAGTATTTTGTAAGAACCTAACCAATTGTGACTTCTAGACCATGGCTTATGCTATCTAAACCCAGCCAGTTGTGGTTTAAACAATACAAATCCATGGTTTAACTTAAAGCAATCAGTGTTTCCCCAGTGTGTGTGTGTGTGCCCGTTTTAATAAAGAAGTAATAGTGTTAAATTCCGAAACTATATGGCCATCACAAAAACAAGGAAATTAGCTCAGACTCATGCAAGCTCTATTTATCTTACATGGTACAGATCTGACTGGCGCATGATTTTTTGCTGGATAACTGCAGAAACTAAAAAGAACTGCTGGTCTGGAGACACAGTCTTTTCAATTAACATCTGACATTTCAAGTTGTTTGTGCAGAGTGTCATAAAACTTTCATCCAATTTTGAAGACAAGTTGCATTCCTCATCTTGATCAAGCAATGCACCACGAAGACCATTTTCAATAGGAAAAGAATTTATAAACATATGTCTACTGTACCAGCTGCAGAGGATTAAAATGCAATAATGTATTATGTATTTTGCAAGTTTCTCATAGCAACACTATTTGGAAAAGCAGGGGGGGGGGGAATCTCCTGCCCAGATACAACATTAAAAGAAAATTCTATCATTGAAAGAGAAAGCAAAATAGTATTACAGGAATAATTTTAATATGAACTAATAAACCAAGAGGCTTACCCTGCTTCCACTTAACCACAACACAAATATGCTTTTGCAATGACCCCCTAGCATTGCTTAGACAGGCTTAAGTCATGCTTAGCTGCACCAGTGTTAAAAGAGTTGTCTTCCCATTATTCCAAGGCAGCCTCAAGATGGATATAATCTGTTATGCTTCATTACCCAATCTCTGACAGAAAGGCAGGTAACGACAGTGATTGGGAATAAACACAATAGAGGCAGGATAGAGATCAGCAACAACCCAGAAGCCAAATTACACACCAATGTTATTTTTCGCTGACCCATTGATGCAGGAGTACCACTTTGGGCTCATCCTCACATTCCTCTATCCATGGCAGGAAAATGCTATATGCCCCAGTAATGTTTTTACACCATGGCCTCATGACATTGCCTTTATCTCATCCTCAGCCCACAGCTACAAAGAACTTATAGTCATCTTTAGCTGTTCCAGTTTTAAAATACTATTTTCCCTGATCTCTTCCTTCCATTTCCTTCAGTTTGGGTTGTGGGTACAATCTAGCATACTTCATCAACAACAATGGGGTTGTTGAGGGGCTTGGTGGGAGGGGGGATCTGTCCAGTCCTACCGACCACTTGAGGTCGCTGCAGGCATGGCCCCTCCCTTCTGGCCCCTGGAGCTGCCCCCTCCACCTGCCATTCTGAGTGGGCTGCAGGAGAGACCAGACACCAGGATTCCACAAAGGCTTCTGCCTATGGGGGCTTCTTATAAACATAAGCGAAAAGCATTTTTGAAAAAGGGCTAGACCTGAGTTTTAAAAAGAGGCCTAGTGTTCTCTTGAGACAGCACAGGCTGCACAGAAGGTAGATTTTTTAAAAAATATATTTTTAATATTCTGTAAGGCCAGAAGAAACAGAAACACAAGATAACAGGACAGAACTATATATGTCAACATTCAATCATAGGTTACCTATGACACTCAATTTATCAATAGAAGAGTCGTTATTATTATTAGCATAACTTATATAATCTTTCCAGATTGGATAAAAATGTGATTCATCCCTTTGAGAAGTCAGTATTTGAATTTTATCAGTCACTTTTTCCATAAGAGCAATTGCCGAGTTTGGCAGCAGTGTGTTATTGGAACCACTAAAGTGCATTACAGATTTCCCTCTACTTCTTACCGTGAGGGGGTTCACATGGCTGTACTTTTTATTGTTTATATTGGGGCAGGAGGGTGATGCTATTTGGCCTACCCCATTCTGGTTCCAGCATTGTCCACACCCACCCAAATATTGTGGGTGCTTTCACAAAATGGCTATTAGTGGGGACCTGCCAATTCATAAAATGGCTCCCATGGAAGATACAACCAGTTACTGTAATGGTATGTGGGAATGATCTTGGGAGAAAGGAGGAAGAGCCACAGACTAGGCATCCATCATGCAAAAGGTGTCTCAGCTCACAGAAACAGAAAGGATCCTCCTTAGTTCTCTGGAAAGTAAAAGCAGCAGGGGGGGATGCTTTTGGACTTGCAAGATTCTGTTACTGTAACCTTACAATAAAGGTAGTGTTAGTACTCATGGTTTGTGCTTCTTGTCTGGAGTACCTTGAAGGGCTAAGGCCAGTGCACCATCAAGGTAATAGGCCAGGAGGAAGAGAATATTTGGGGACAGCTGTGAGCATTTGGAGAGGTAGATAATCGCCACCTTCCCCCACCGTTATCACTTACAGTACAGTATGGAGGATCAGTCTAAAAAACGGATACTTCAAGTGGCATATTTGGAACATGGAGAGCATGTGGTGGGTGCTTTTGCAAAATGGAGGCTAAAAGACTTCTCCATTCACAAAATGGCTGTCTTGAGGGACATAAGTAATTATAAAGCACTAATTAATAAGAATGTTCCCTATCATGCCTCTTCTTCCATAGAACACTTCCTTCCTATCCCTGCTCCTTTTCCGGGAAGGTGGGCACAGTTCCAACCAAGTACAGGATTGCAGCCACCCATCATTTTTATTATATGAAAATCTTATGAAGCTTACTTTGGGATCAAGGAATTACTGGAAATAAAACTTCTCCTGAAAATCTGCACATTGCTTGGCAATGTGAAAAATCAAGCGGGCAGGAAACCTGGGTCAAAGGAGATATCTGCAGATATACAGGATATAATAATTTTAGACAGTGAGATTTACTGAAGTAAACAAACACTTTTAGAGGATGTAAATTACTGTGATGGAATGTGAGGGTGACCTTGGAAGATAGGGGGAAGAGATGCTGCCTAGGGAATGATCAGATAAAAGAGAAAGGAGTAATGGCCAGGAAAAGAAACAGGAAGGATCCGACCTAACTACTCAGGTGGTAAATAGGGAGGGCAGGAGAGTTGTACTTTCAGACTTGCAAGGTTCTGTTAATGCAGCCTTACAATAAAGTAGAATTAGCTCATCTAGTCATGTTTCCTGTCTGGTTTCCTGGGAGGGCTGACAATGACTTTGTTGCATGCATTCATTATTGAATGAAAAGCCAAATTTCAATTAGAAGTTAGTGAAAATAAACTTATAATTTTTTCCCAAGTTCACAGACCCCTGAAATCTATTCAGGAACCATGGACCCCTGCAGTATAGATTTTATATTTGTGTATTATTAAACTATTGTTTTCGAATATCCAGTGAATAATACATAAATTAATTATGTTGGTTTTCCACAAGGGTTTTACCATTAATCATGGTTATCAGTTCATGATTTCAGGCCCCTTTCTGTTCATTTTTTCTGTTTTAAAATTTAAAAACTGAGTAAAGTGATAATGCCAGAAACAAAAAACAAAACCCTAAATAAAGTCATAAGGCAAAAAAAAAAATTATGACACTTCTGATGGTGTGAAACTTGATTAGCTTGCAACTGAGTCTGAAACATCAAGACTGAAAATTGCAAAGTATAATAGGAAGTGCAGATAAGCTGACTATCAGCTGACATAATGAAACCAAATGAACAATTTAACATTCAAATCAAAGAATCCCTTAATTGTAATCTCTCAGAGCTGGGAGAGAGGAAGCATAAAAATAAATATGTGATTATTGATTTGCATTTCTCGCAACTAGCATAATTTTAACAGTCATCAGCTACAGGAATTGGTATGAATGAGATCCACAAGATACAGGAAGGCTCCTGTTCTGTCTAGAATTAGGCAGATAGGTTGAATCTTTAAGTATGGCTGTAGCTGAAGGATCTGCACTTTAAAAAGTTAAGAAGCAAGCTCTATTAAGTGTAATGAGCCCTACAAAAAAGGAAAACCTTATTTTACCCAGCATTCTGTCCCCATAGGGCTAAGCAGAAGCCTCTTAGCCAGTGTCGTTCAAACTTGGCAACTTTAAGATAAGTGGACTTCAAATGAGTTGAAGTCCACCCATCTTAAAGTTGCCAAGTTTGGAAAACACTGCTCAAAGCCCACAGGGGAATGTGAGAGCAATTGGGCCCACCTGGTATTCAGAAGCAGAGTGGAGGTAATGGAGAACCTTTCATAGCCTACTTCCAGGTAAATGTATTTAGGATTAGAAGTGGACAAGGATTGAACATGGATTTTTATGCACTATTCAAGCCATAAATTCTATGGGGAAAATGGACAACTTCCCTTTCACTAAAAAGAGTATGAAATAAGAACGAATTAGAGCAAAATAACAACCCACACACACAAAGAGGGCTAATGTAGATATGTAAAAAATTCATACAATAGTGACTAACAGTGTAAACTTTCAGTTAACAAAAATGAAACTTGCATTTCTATTGTAAAAATCCATGTATCCTCTTGATGTATTGGAGAATGGGAACTAGTTCTATTTCACAGAATCTTGAAATTCTATAGCAACAAAGCTAGAAGAGCTTGTGTCTGTATTGATGAAGAGAATGGAACAGTAGTAGAAGGTTGCTCATAAGTCAGGCCACTGAAGGAGCCATTCAGTGCATATTCCTCTTTCCAGGTCTATTTCTATTTCTTGTCATCCTTATTCCAAGATTGAAAATTATTTTTGTACAATATACTCACTAATTGCCACACAGGCTACTTAGAGATACCTGCAAAAGAAGAGATTATGATTTTATGCTCAATATGTCCACACCAACCTTTTTATCCTAAGGGGGCAGACTCTACTTTGTGCTGCAAAGGAGAGATGCTGAGTGATAGGCCTCATTGTAGAAGCATAAAACTTCCATGAAAACTTTTTTAAAAAGAAGCTGGAAAAAATCACAGTGCCAAAGATTGGCAGTTTTGCTACCAAATTTCAGCACAGGGATTTTCGGGTCCTTTGGAATTGCAGAATGGGGATTGGGATAGAATGTTGCTTTCCCTGGTCTATATCAACTTTATTTAATCAAATGCCTTCTGATATGTTGGACTACAACTTCCATCACCTAGATCTAGACCACCCATTGGATGTACCAACTACAGGTAATGAGAAATGTAACGCAACAATTCTGGAAGGGACCAAGTTGAGGAATGCTGGTTTATACAACGAACTTCAACATCAACTGGATGGGAATGAAAGCAATTACAGCAATTATGGGAATATGAAACATTTTCTCTAGTATTTAAACATTTTGAACATCAGAGTACAAACACTACAAGGTCATTCTCTGTACACAGTGTTTTATTCCCCTTCTCCCCATGCAATTATGTTTTCATGGAACACAGACACTTCTAGATGTGGCAGGTCTTTGTACAGAAATGAGTTCTGTGACCCTGAATTGAAAGTGGTGTTTACATGCCAGGTTTATAGAATTGACTTGAGGGAGTCTTCCTGACATGAAGCTGACCCCTAAAGCTGACAGCAGTCCATTTAGTGTGCTTGCAATATGTTTGGAATAGCCATTGATTTTTACCCTGGCATTTAATATCTGACAGTCTGTTATCTTAGGTAAACCTGCTAAAAGCAATCCAAGGTGCAGATGAAAGGAAGGAGATAAGGTTAAGTCATTTTACATTCTACTAAACTGTTCTGTTGATTTGCTCTAAATAACATACCCAGTTTCTCTGTGTATTTAAAATGGAGAAAAATCTTTTTTTAGACTGATCTTCCTTCCTCCCTCCCTCCCTCCCTCCCTCCCTTCTTCCCAGCTGTTTCTTTCCTTCAAGGAACTTGGGACAGTACATTTATCTTCAATGATACTATGACTTGTGCCAAACTGAAGGATAGAGAATGTATAGAACAACCAGAAAATCAGCTCCAAATGAAGACTAGAACTAAACTTTATTGAGAGAGGCTATAATAACAGAATCCTGCAAGCCTGGTTGTGCTTACTTTCCATCCTACTTATACTCTAATGAATCAGGGAGGAATCTGCCTGAGTCGCTTCTGAACACTATCGTGCTTCCTGGGACTTAAAGAATGTTTCAGCCCTTTTTGCCCAGGGAACAGTTCTTGTAACCTTGTCAGGGTTATCTCCCTTACTCTCTACAGAATGAGCACTTTCCTGGAACTTTCTAGTGAGTTTTATGGATGGGTAAAGATTCAAATCCAAGTCTTCTTTTATAATCCAAGGTAGGGTAACCATATCTGGGCTGCATAATTTCAGATAAATAAATTAATTAATAAATTTTATAATAATTTCAGATGCCCACTAGATGGCACCAAAGAGATACATACTGTAGCTAAACCATTGCTGCCATCTAATGGTTGTCTGGAATACTGCATCCCACATATAATAGCCCCAATCCTAGGTAATTCTGCTCTTTATATACTAGTGGTTTTCTGTAAGCCATCACAATGATCAACAATTTTTGATTTAGGATCATATGAAATTAGCTTGTTCTTAAGCCTGATTCTAGGACTTTGGATTGTTGCTATAAAGCTGTATGTTGAAGAATATTAAACCATCAGCTAGGCTGAAAGCAAGAAATCAAATTTGCAGAACATTCTTTATAGAATTGTGAAGAATTGATATTGAGCACATTATTGTTCATATATTGAGAGATGCAGAAACTCACCTCTTGAGGTTTTGCACCCTACTCTTATTTTGCATAATAGGAAGTAATCCTGTGGGAAAGCAGGACTTTTTTTTTCCTTTGGTGAATCTAGGGATAAAGTGGGATTGAAATCTATGATTCTCTGGTTCAAATATAATAATTCATTACCAGATTGTAGCAGGAAGGTACCTGGTTTTATTCTTAGGGTCCTGGAATCATTGCAGTTTTTCAGGTATGTATAGTCCGTGGGTGAAACAAAGTCCTCTTGCTGTTTCATATTAATATCCAGTGTAGCCTATGTAGCATTCAGTTGCCAAGAGATTTGGTTGATGTTCCTACAAAGTTCACTAGAATAGCATGATGAAGGCTCCCATTTTGTTCCTGGACTACAGAAGTACACCACCCCTGAGTACGGAGACTATAATTGTTGTTGCTGACAGTCATGCACCAGGATCCCTGTCTTTGAGCATGTTAGACGCATATAGAATGCTAAGCGCATGTCATGTAAATGGTCACAGAATATCTGCTACTAGAAAGCCTGAGGATTCACAGAATATCTTACCTTGGTAAGCCTAACCTGTCATAAAACAACTATTTACCAGACGGCAAATTGGTGTAGATGTCCCCTGCCATCTCCTCTGGCACCCAAATTATTCCCTGCCTGACCTCAACTCACCTTTAATTTATTTCTGAGTAGATGAGTACATTTTCCAAATTAACCTCTGGGTTGCTGTCATCCACCATATCTATTATGCTTAAGTATTCCTTGCAAAAACACATAAATAAAGGTGCCAGAGTCCTTTGCTTTGTAGCATGCCTGTTTTTTAAAAAAAAATTTACAAGTCCATTTGGGCAAGGTATCTAGTAGACCCTTGCATAGATCTCCGCAGGCACAGATATGGGGACCCCAACCAGAGATAGGCTCAATTTCCTATATCTAATCCCATAACAGCACAAGAAATGATAATATAAGACTGGTGACATGACTCCATTAAACACATTACTTATTTTGCTGATGTTGTTGTAGCTATATAAGTCTTCTGATTAATTTTTACAGAAACATGGAATCCATCATGGATCTAAGGATAGAGACACAGTCATAACAGAGGGAGGGAGGGATATTTGTTGTCACTAGGAATCCTTGTGGAATTTATTTTCTTATGAATTGATCATCAGAATGTGTACTACTCAATGTTGTAGTGCTTTAAAATATTCGTGTGTGTGTGTGTGTATGTGTGTGTGTGTAAACATAAGCATTTTATGAAGTATTGCTTTAGATCTATTGGGATTTTTATACAGGTTTTTTAGAATTAAAAAGTAATGTAGAAATGAGAAGACAACATATACTTGGGAATAAATATATCTAAAATCAATTCATACCAAATGTAAATGATCCATTAATCCCCAGCTACTATATAATATAGCAAGAAAAATGACCAAAAATGACTGCAGTTAATAAAACAATGAATAGGCATGTATCACTGTGAAATAAAGCTGATGTTCTTTAAATAAGCTAGTTTTAACATGCCACAACATTATTTTCATTTTGCCACAATAGGTTAACATGGCTATCACTCTGAAAGTTAAGTTTTATACTGGCTTAATATGCATAAAACTTTCCTGAGGATCCTAATTGGAAACAAATGGCTTTCAGGTTTAGGGTGATTCCCATACATGGGAAACACATATTTGCACTGAAACTCATCCTGATGTTTTTCTTTTGTTTAACCATGCTTTAAGTGATAAGGTTCTTTCCAGGTCAGGATCTTTCCACAAAAAACAAATCCTTCTAAGTTTTCCATTGCAGTGCAGCGGCTTCCAGAATTTTTCTTTTATGGAATCATTCCAGCAAGGCCCAGGAAAGAAAATGATAAGCTGGCAGGTGGAAGCAGAGTAGACAAAAAGAGGACTTCTTCCAGCACAGTGTATAAACAGGACAACCTACCGAAATATGTTTTCAAGCTGTGAAAATATTGCCTACAAACACACGTTTGTTTAAAAATACTCTTTTGAAACCAATATGGATGTCTATTAGATTATTTCTACCCACAACATCAATATTTGAAAATATTGGATAATTTTACCTAAACCCTGAACAAACGACAAGCATCTCCAGTACGCACAATGGGCACCCAGTTCTTGAAAATATAGATGGATGAACATGTGATGAACCTGAACATGAATAGAGAAATATGTGGAGCATCTGATGATTTGTGAACATGAATAGAGAAATATGTAGAGTTTCTTGGAGATACCCAATATATCTGCTGTGAATAAGAAAAGAAGATGGAACCTGCGCATTAACACATCCCTACAAATACTTGCTTAGGCAATACATTTATTTCCCAGAACTGTTTCTTCCTGATCAGCATGAAAGCAAGTGATGCTTACTAGTGCATTATCTTCGGGGATACAAGGGGAATGAAACATTTCAGCCACAATGGTTGGAGATTCCCAGATGGCATCCATATAAAAAACAAGAATGCCTGGATGCATATTCCTAATCAGATCAACAGCAAGTCAGGAGCAAAAGCAAAGGGAAAAAATGTCTAACACTGAAGGATGGAACCAAGTGGAATGAGTAAAAGAAGATGTAAAAAAAAGTTGGGCTAGTTGGACTCCATGTCTGAGCTGCAAGTCTGCTTTTACAACTGGAAATGATCTTAATTCCAGAAATGCATTCTGTTCAAAGTAAATGTTGAAAGCATTCTGGCTTGGGCAAACGGATCCAGCCTTAGCTTGTTTTCCTAGTAAATATTTCCACTATGGACTTCCTGGGATTAAAATGAATTTAATATGTCATAAAGGATAACTGCCAGTATAGGTGGCCTATACTGCAGCAGTTAAAACTTTTTAAAGCCAAGGTGCTAAGTGTTCTATTGTATGGTGCACATGTGTGCCTTAGAAGTTGTACGATCAACATTTCTGAGATCCTTACTCTGAATTTCCCTTTCTGTTCCTAATGTGCTTTTCCGACTAGAACTCAGCTTTATCTCAGTTGAGGTTTGATTGCAAATCTGCTGGTTGAAGTATTGGTTTAAACAAATTTGGGGCAGCGAATCAATAGCCCAAGTAGTCCTGACAGATTGATACCAGTCTTTTCGGAAGAAACAAATAATGAATGACCTGGCTTATTGCCCCAATAAGAGGCCCCAATTGCTATCTATGTTAGGCTTGGATGAAGCCTGGAGAGAGCTCAAGCTGAGAATTTTAGGTCTTGATTTACAAAGAAGCAGAACCAATACTTCTCATCTCGGTTATAATGAACTCATCCATTCCCTTTCTGCAATTCCCCAATACGCATATCAGAATTTTTTGGACCTGATTGTTTTTCTAGGTGTATTTTGTGCAGGCATGAATATACTTTTTTCTTTTTAACTGGATGCAGTATAATGTATTCGTTATCTTATGCATGTTTAATCTATGGTCATATATTTTAATAAACTAAAGTAAACTGAACTAGGTGGCCTAGGGTATATAAAGTATGCCCCCTAAGTTCCTCCAAAAGTTTCTGCAATATTATAAAGCTTAAGTGTGTCAAAAATGGAAAATTCATGATAAGTAATCATATTAATCATATCCAATTAATTCAATTAAACATGGATTTATAATCAATGAGACTTTGGATTCAATTCTTCTGACTTCTGTGGGATTCAGAAGAATTGTAGAATTCTTCTGAAAATGAAAATGTGTAGAAAATGTCATCTGGGAATCTCTGATGGCCTTCAGGGGCACTGTTCCACAAGTGGCCAGTTGTGAGACCCTGTTCTCGAAGCTGGGTTCGCAAGAACAGTTGGCATTGTTGCTGCTGTACCAGCCTCCCTGCTGCATAGCAACCTCCCTGACTGAGCTGCTGGAGGCTGTCTCGGGGCTGGCGGTGGAGTTCCCCAGACTTGTGGTTCTGGGGGACTTCAATTTGCCGTCCCTGGGATGTGCCTGAGAGGCGGCCCAGGAGTTCATGGCCACCATGGTAGCCATGGGCCTGTCCCAGATTATTTGTGACCTGACTTGGGACAGTGGTCTCACACCGGACTTGGTTTTCTTGTCAGAACGGTGGCAAGATGATCTGAAGGGGGAGTTACATCTGTCCCCATTGTCATGGTCAGATCATGCCCTGGTGACCTTGAGATTCTCTCATGCTACCCCCCTCCGAAGGAAGGCAGGACCTATTCAACTGGTCCGCCCCTGGTGACTGATGGACCCAACTGGGTTCCAAAGGGATCTTGGGGTTATACCCGAGGATCTGCTGCATGGTTCAGTGGAGGCCTTGGCTGCTGCCTGGAATAGGAAGGTGGCCGAGGCCTTCGACAAGATTGCGCTTGTGTGACCTCTCTTGTTCCATTGAGCCTGACACTCCCCGTGGTTTACGGAGAAGTTGAGGGTCTTGAAAAGGATTAAGAGAAATCTAGAGCACCGCTGGAGGAAAACAAGGACTGAATCCGACCGAACACAAGCGAGAGCCACTATTAAGGCCTACCTTGTGGTGGTAAGAGTGGCGAAATGTCAACATTTCTCTGCTCTTATGCATCTGCAAAATGCTGCCCGGTGGCTCTGTTTAAGATCACCTGATCCCTTTTGGGAAAGGAAGGCCCGGTGGCCTACTTACAGGGCCACAAAGAGAAGTTTTCTGAGCATCTGGAGGATAAAATTGCTCGGATCCATTCCTGGTTGGATTCCAAGCACGGGGCATGGCCTATGGAGATGCCCATGGTACGGACTTACCCTGTTATCTGGGAACAGTTTGATCCTGTTGGACCCGTGGAAGTGGACAGGGTCCTCCAGACTGTTAATGCCACCACTTGTCGACTAGACCCATGCCCATCCTGGCTGGTCAAGGCCGCTTGGGAGGTGACGTGGCTGGGTCCACGTGATGGTGAATTCATCCTTGAGGGAGGGAGTGTTCCCAGTCATCTCTAAAGAGGTGCTGGTGCATCCCCTCCTCAAGAAACCATCCCTGGATCCCGCCATACTGGACAATTTTTGTCCAGTCTCCCACCTCCCCGTTTTAGGGAAGGTGGTTGAGAAGGTGGTGGCATTGCAGCTCCAGAGGATACTGGATGAAACGGATTATCTGGACCCTTTCCAGTCAGGTTTCAGGCCCAGATATGGAACAGAAACAGCATTGGTCTCACTCATGGATGATCTCTGGCAGGAGCGGGATGGGGTTAGTGCATCCATCCTCGCTCTTCTTGACCTTTCAGCAGCTTTCGATACCATCGACTGTGGTATCCTTTTGGGCTGACTTAGGGAGTTGGGCGTGGGCGGCTCAGTTTTGTGCTGGTTCAGTTCCTTCCTCCAAGGTCGGTACCAATCGATGTTGATTGGGAGCGAGAGGTCCGGCCCATGGCCCCTCTGTTATGGGATATCGCAGAGTTTGGTACTCTCGCTGCTCCTTTTTAACATCTACATGAAACCACTGGGTGAGATCATCCGCCACCATGGGATGAGGTATCAGTACGCAGTGATACCCAATTATACATCTCCATCCTGGGTGATTTGAGTGATGCTGTGACCACCCTTTCGCAGTGCCTGGAGGCTGTAGGGGTCTGGATGGGGAACCACAGGCTTCAGCTGAATCCTGGTAAGACAGAGTGGCTGTGGATTGGAGGCTCCTCTGTATCCGGGGGTTTACCAACTTTGGTTCTCAGTGGGGTTATACTGCCCCAGATAGACCTGGTACATAATCTGGGGGTCCTCCTGGACTCACAACTCCTGCTTGAGGAGCAGGTGGCAGTCAGGGCCAGGAGGGCCTTTGTGCAACTTTGTGTTGTGCACCAGTTATGCCCCTTCCTGGATCAGGAGTCCCTCTGGTCTGTCACTCACGCCCTGGTCATCTCTCATTTAGACTATTGCAATGCACTCTACATGGGGCTACCCTTGAAGAGTATCCGGAAGCTACAGCTGGTTCAAAATGTGGCCATGCGGGCAATCTTGGGTGCCCCAAGGAGGGCACATGTAACACCTTTGCTGCGGGAGCTGCATTGGATTTCAGTTTGTTTCTGGGTCCAATTCAAGGTGTTGGTTATCACCTTTAAAGCCCTACATGGCATGAGTCCGGGTTACCTGAGGGACTGCCTCACCCCCATTACATCAACCCATCCCACCTGGTCTGGCAGAGAAGGCATGTTGCGGATCCCATCAGTGAAAGAATGTCGACCAACAGGTCCTAGGAGGAGAACCTTCTCTGCCGTTGCCCCTACCTTATGGAATACTCTCCCCCCAGAGGTGAGGCAGTGAAAGATAGGAAGGCCTGGCACAATATGGTTCATGGGGTCACGAAGAGTCGGACACGACTTAACGACTGAACAAGAACAATTTTAATTAATGTTTATTCTATTTATACTGTAAACCACCCAGAGTCACTCCACAGTGAGATGGGCGGTGACAAATTTGAAATATAAATAAATAAATATAAAATAAAATAAAAAGTGGAGCTTTTTAGTTGCCAAAGAACATCTCTGACACTCTTTTATTGACATCTTGCTGCCTTTTTCTTTTCTGTACGTCAAGTACTGGATAAAGTGGGAAAAACAGATAAATGACAGAGACATTGAGATATGAAACTCATTGGATAGAGAATGTATTCTTTTTGCCCTAATTTGGAAAATATTCAGATCTTAGGCTAATAGAATCAGAGAAAACAGATCAGTATTTAGAGTACTGTCATCATTATATTCTTTGAAGTTATTTAATCAAAATTAAAAGTATTGTACTAGAACTGTGCATGAACTCTAACATCAAAGAAATCATGTCCTTGAACTATCTACATAACAGTAATAGTAGAATTCCTCTACCAGATAAATGGTTTGAACAGGAAACTGGAGTTCACGACACGAAGAATTGGAACATGACCTTATGACTTTTGTGATTTTTGTAAATGAGCCGTTGGAATTTATATTTGCCCACAGTTAAGACAAACTATAGGTTTTAGTCTATTAGGTAGTGAAACAGGCCTTGCTTTGCCCTAAAGTTCTCTGTGGAAGCAATAGCTCTATTTAGTCAAAGCCTTCCTGAGCTGGAAAAATGAATACTGTATTTAATCTCTCTCTCCTCACCCCTACTAATTATATACTTCCTTCAGTAGAAATACAGCAATGTAACTTTTATCCCATTCCTGCTTCCAGCTTGGATGAGCATTTAGATATTTCCACAGAAATGTGGCACTTGGAATTTGCCCAAGAGATTGCAACAGATTGGTTCTCTACTGTCTGTATGTTTTGCAGGCCTGGCATAAGGCAATGGACTAATATATTGGAATGGAATGGATACAGTGATTTTCTGCGCCAAATCGAATGCTGCAAGCTTTTTCCAGGCCCAGTTGACATCATTTCTACATGACAACAGGCAAAGATCTGCTCTGCGACTGGCACGCATCCTCACTGAACTTCGTCTCTTGCGTTTCACTTCAAATTTCAATGGCATGCAAATGAGCTCCATATGGACAAATCAAATGCAAATGAACTACACAGCAAATGGGGGAGGCAAGCATTAGTTCTGTCCTTAGAGCTCTGAAAGAACAAGGCAATTCTGGTAAAGATTTATAGCCAAGGATTTAAAAAATAAATCCATGCATGAATCATTAAAGGATTGATCCTGAAATTCTCCAAATGCGCCATCGCAGAGAGAAAACGGATTGTGAAACACTGTTGTTGAGTTAAGGCTACTAATAGGATTACGACTGCTGCTAAAACCCTCTTATCAGTGGAGCAGAACAGCATGCTGATAGAGTGAATCTCTATTAGTGTGACTATATTGTGAAGAAGACACTTTTAGGACAAGGCTAAAAGGTAGGCAGAGCTGAGAGCCGCAGCCTCTTGTTCTGGCTACAAAACAGGTGGCATAACTGAAAGTACTCTTACTGAAGGCAGAGGCCGCTTCGAGTCCACAGCCAGTTCAGATTCGTTTTGGGCCAAGTGCAATACAGAATTGGAAATGGGATAAAGAAAGTGTCCCCAACCTGTAAAACCAGTAGGCTCAGGCTTGACTCTTCCTCCAGATGGCCATGGAGATTAACCTTCTGACAGGCTAGACCTCAGAAGCGATAAGGAGACCAGTGGTGCCATTCTAGTCTCTTGCACCCGCACGCCTGCTAAAAAACTGGGTCCTGTGTCTATCTCAGCCCTACTAGCGACAGCAGTATGGAGAGCTGCACAATTCAAGTGAAAACCCCGATGGCTGTTAAAGCTGAAAAAGACAATCTGAACAAAGGCTTCATGGGCATCGTTGTCTCTTGAAGTATTTTGGAAGAGAAGCATTGATCTGACTGGTTGTGCAGCAAATGCTAAAATAAATGCTGCCCTCTTTTAAAACATAATGGAGCCACTCAAACGTTTGTTTCTACATAGCAAAGTACCTGCATGTTCCTGGCGTCCACTTCCAGGTCTCAGTCCATGGCTCTAGCCTGTGACGACTCTCCTTCCTTGTTCATATTCCCAGTTGAGCAACTCAGAGCATACTCTGCGTTAGAAGAATCAGCAGCTATTTCTTCCTTAGTAACAGTTCAGGCCGCAGCGCCTGGAGTCAGTTCAGGCTCAGACCCTCTGCTCCTTTCTGACTGTTTTGCCAATTGTCAAGGCAGTGATCAGGTGCCCAGGCAAGTGGTTCTTTTAGTTCTTTTAGATCCAGAGACAATGAACACACCGGCAGGTAAGGAGATTTTAAGCTTTATTGTTAACTCTAGCAAACAGATTTAAACAGGAATACAACAGCATAAGATAGAATTAAACAGAAATTTATAAGCATAGTATAAAAACATAACATACCAAGCAAGACTGTGGGGAGCTACCATATGGCAACAGCGGAGAGACCCCCCAAGATGGTTTAGCTAACACAGCACCTAGTCCCAAGGCGTGTCCACACTCCAGAGCCTTAGAACTGTATAGATAAGCTAGTGCTTAACCTAAACAATCCTGAGGGTTCCCCCCCCCCCACTTCTAAGTAAAAGAGAAAAACAAGCTAGCTAAGTGTTATTATAATTCAAAGTGAGCTCTCTTAATATGTGCAGGAGAAATCAAACTATGTCACCTAACCTCCTTGAAATAACCATGGTCTTCCGCAGTTCCACTACACTCATCAGGGATGGACAGGCTGCTTTTTCAAATGCAAGTTGATAAGGCAGGATTGACTTTGCCGAAGGGAGGCAGGCAGGGCAGAGCAGAGCAGAGCAGAGCCGAGCCGAGTGGAGGCAGAAAGGAGGGACAGACAGACATACACTTGAATCCCTCCCTCTGTTGCTCTCTCTCTTTCTCTCTCTCTCTCACACGTGCTGCTGGTGGTGTGGCTGGATCTGACCAGAATATGTTTGGGTTGGAAAGGAAGGAAAAGGAGTTACTGCAATTTCAGGAGTCTGAACCTCAGGAGATATTTTTCCTTTCTAGGAGTCACTGTTTTCCTACATACAGCAGTTTGATGACACCAGTTGGCTTGCTAATCCAGCTAAGGATGGGGCTCAGGTGGGGGGGGGCATGTGCCCTGTTGCTCCCTGAAAAGTTTACATGCATGACTATTCCACTGTATCAAATTAACTATAATGTTTGCATTCTGTTTCTATATATGGAGAAAAATCTATTCTGTGTATTAAGAGGATGTGTATTTAAAAAAATCTTCCAACTTTGTGGGAAGAAATAACTGAATGCTTGCAATCAATCAAGTGGAAAAAACAACATTTGCAATCTTTCTTACTTTAAGCATTTCAATAGCCCTTAAAGTTAATCTTATATAACTTTAAGACAGAGGGAGAGGGGGAAGGAAGAGAAGGAGTAGGATGGGGTGGGGGAAGGAGGCTGTCCTCAATTCAGCTCCATTTCAAAAATAACTGATTGCTGCAAAGAATATTTGCGGGTGTGTCTGCTTCAGCTGTGCTCTCTGTTCTCAGCCAGGCAGAAGATCAGGAAAAATCAATTTACAGCATTTTCAGGGTTGGGTTCTAAGGATTTGGGTTTTTTTGTACAGGAGATGATGAAAAATATGCCAATAAAAATTTCCCTTTCAGGCTTTTGTCATATCACCCATTCATAACAGCTATTCCCTTTTTATTCTCTTTGAATTGTCTTGGTAAGTTACCTCTGAGGATGAGTCCACCCACATGTGGCTTTCAAGATTATTTCTCAGAATACCAAGGAAAAAAAAAAGAATAAGCTCCATTAAAGCATTGAGAATGATTTCCTATGTCAGAGCGTACTGGAAATCACATTTATTTATCAGAAAACTCTTAAGACTAAATGCCATCAAAATAGATCTATCCTTCCTATTGCTCTTTAAGGGAGAAGAGATGACCAGTTCTAGATTGGACATGCCCTAAAACAGCTTCCTCTAACTTAAAGCTCTCCAGATAGGTTGGATTAGTATTCCAGTCACCCAGTCATCATGAGTTATGGGAGTTCTTACAGCTGAGGTGATGGTAGCTATAATCCATTATGTCGAGGAATCCCCAGGTTACATTTCAGTTTAAGAACAGGCAAAGGAAGTTGCATGAGCCCAAAGCTTGCTGTAGGAAGTGCAACCCTTATACATCCCGTAAATATATCCTGGAAGAACACCTTCATGACATTCCTGACAAACATGACACCAGGTCAGAAGGAAACTCTCTTCTAAGGTATTTAAAATCAACTTATGGGGGAGCATGTACCTTTTCAAGAAGTCTGAATAAGGTTTGATAAATCATAAGTAGCACTTTGAATTATAGAATAGTAACCAGTAAAGCAGCTGTTGGGAGGTATTCACATGTTTTCTGTAACTGAATAGGTGGGAAAATGATGCCAGTGGCAAGAGGAAGATTAGGTAGCCCAACACTTATAAAATGCTGTTCTAACTGCTACTGGGTTTCCTATTTTCTGCAAACAGTGTTCATGGTTCTTTGACCTGTGATCTCTTGTCTTTTCCAACAGAGAATGACCATTTGGCCCAGGATCTTATATGAGAGAGAGAGAGAGAGAGAGAGAGACAAAATTTACCTGAAATTTAATAAACAGTAATATTTAAACAACAATCTTCAAAAGATAATACTCATGTAAACAGTATGTGATAGTAAGTAAAACCTGAAAGATTAGCTGCATTGCCTGTTGCCTGCATTGCCTGTCACAAAGTCTCTACTTTTATTTATAAGAAATTGGTATTCACAGAAATGGAGAATACTGATATGTGATATAAGGTAAAGATAATTTCTATCGCAGCAATTTTGCATACCTATTTTGGCTTTTTGTGCTTTCCTGAGTATTATGGTTATCTTGCTACCTAATCTTCTTTAGCCTATGACTCTGGGTGGTTGAGTTTTGCCTATATCTGTAAAGGGTAGTAAGAGAAAATAGGCAAGTACTGTATTAATTTCACTCTTATTTTAGCTTGATTGATTCTAGTTAGCCTCTGTCTATTCCTCTTCCCATCCCTAGTCTTTCATTAGACAGTATTCTATTAGTTCTATGACTTCAGGCCAATAACAGAGAAAATTAACCTTTTCTCTCTTGAATTTCAACACTGTCTTGCAGAAGTAATAAGAAAGAGAAAAACCATGGCTTTGATTAGATTAGCAGAAGGATTATTTAATTCATAAAATTGTCATTTTGTTTAGAATACTGAAATGAATGAAAGAAATATTTTGAGAAGCAAACAGAGTTTTGTGAAGTTAATTAGTTCACCAACTGAAAGGGTATCTGTGTTCCTCTCACACATATACTGCCCTCAGGATAATACTTCATGAAGCTAATGTGGTCTGTAATGTTGAACAAATGTACTATGGCATCTGCATTTCTGGACTTCAGTCCATTTGGGTCAGTTTGAAAGAAGTGTTCTCATCAGGAACTGCTAACCACGACCCCAGATGGCAAGCCACGTCACTGAAATGTCTCAATAAACTGCCAAAAAACCAGAAATCTGGTAGCCTCTTTTCCGATTAACAAATTTTATTAAAAGGCATGTTGTTGGGAGCTGCAGCATGAAAGCTTATGTCATTTAATAAAATTTGTTAGTCGGAAAAGGTGCTACCAGACTTGTGAATCTTTTGCCACCATCAACTAACATGGTTCTCCTCCTACAATAAAGTGCCAGGGAGTGGTAACCAATAGCAGAGGTGGAGTACGGGATCTATTCCAGGGGCCAGATTTAGCCAGCACCTTAAAATCTTTAGAAAAAAATTAAAATGTGCTTTTTCTTGTTACAATTTGTGAAACTTTTCAGAATGACATTTATAACCCATATTTTAGATTATGCCATTATTCTGTTTGATTTTGTGAAAAAAAGGTAAGTTTTTAACCTTTAAATGGTGTTTTTAAATAAAAAATAATATTCATGAAATATCAATTGGATCAGAGAAGGTTTATTTTCCTTTAGAACAATTCTTCCATTGTGCAATCAGCATAAGGAATTCATGGTTTGCTTGGCTACCAGGGTGTGAGAATTTAATCCTACAATGTGAAACATAACAGATGTTCCTTTAGTTTAGAGTGTCGAGCACACAATAATTTATGCATGGCTTCTGATCTGAACATATTTCTGGCTCCTTTGAATGCACACAAAACGATGGATCCATGAGTGTCTGATTGAGTCCCATGTTGAAAGGGGAAAGGAATTAGGGTGTGTGCGTGGAGGGGGGTGTCTCAGATTCTGCACTAGCATAACAAAAGAGGCATGCATGCCTTCTAATCTGATTTGAACATCCAAAATATTCCATAATTTGGAAGTCAGAAAATTGGAAAATAATTTGGAGTCAGAAATTTCTTTTCTGCAGAAATGTTCAAAAATAGAACTTGAATCTTTTTTTGTATCCAGTGTGTGGATGGAAGGAATTACACATTTTAGGTCAAATTGTGGGTTTCCAAGGGTGAACCTTTGAGGCTGAGGGTGTAATTACCTTTTTGAAAAACCAGCTTCAGGAGGCTATGGGGACATGGTGGCAATGTGCAAAGGTCACTAGAACTGACAAAGTGAAAGACTGGTTTTGAGGGAAAGGTTTTACTGTATTGTTTGTTTTATTGCAAACAGTGTGTTAAGTCCACTAGAGGTTGAATGTATTTTAAAGGGCTTAATTTGGAGGGGGGTCGGGAGAAGCAAGAAGTACACCACCAGACTCTGTTTAGACTGTGCCTGTCCTATGGCCCAAATGACATTTCATGAAGTGTGGCCCAGAAACATGGTGTTTCAAGGTATGTAATTGTTGGTATTTCTTGTAGCAATTGCTGGCGCAGTTAATCCCAAACCTTAATAAACAATCTTATATAGGAGGTCTCATTTTCCAGATAGCACTTTATTTATTTTTTTAAGAAGAGATGGTAACTGGCTGGGGGGATTATATTTATTCTGAGACACCTGCAGCAGGGCTTAGTTCAGATATGTTAGCAACTTCTATACACACGATGGATGGGGTCTCTAGGAACATAATTCTACTGGATTGCAGACTTCTTAGATGTACTGGTGCATTGTGGTCAGAAAAGGATGGACCAAATGCCTGAATATAAATTATCTTTGTTGAGCAATCAAAAGACAATCACTTGAAAGATCTGATTCTCACCAACTGGCTTATGTAAACCTCCTGTCCTTCCGAGGATCTCTATATGTCGCCAGTGTATTAATTTGGGGTGTGAAGAGCAAATGGGTTATACTCATTCAGGATCATGAGTGATATATGGTAGAGTATTGAAAAGGGTTGAGTCCACCCAAAGTACATGCTCTAGAAAAAGGCTTTTCGAACTGTGCTTCACAAGCTCTTGACGGGTTCCATGGGAGATTAAGGGCAAAAAAAAAAAAAAAGGCACACCACCATAGGTGGTGGTGGGTTTTTCCATTAAAAAAAACCCCCAAAACTTTAACAATAATACAGCATATACGGATATACAAATAAAGATATTTATTCATTTCCCTCTTTTAAGATGTAGCTCAACATTACTCTGTGCTTGTTTTGTTATTATTATTTACTCTTGTTACAGTCCTTTTATTTTATGTAAAACAAAGGTGCATTTTCAAAAAAGATATTATCTATGAATGAACAGATAATTACTGAGGTTGTGCAATTATTACTCAATATGACATTAGTAAGAGTTCCAAGCAGAATATATTAAGTTATTTTTATGATATCAAAAAGAAGTATAAATTTGAGTTTAATGCCAAAATCTCCACTATATTACTTTTTTATAAATGTTAAAAAAAGAAAAAAGAAAAAAACCCCTAAAAATAATATAGGTAAATATTTAATTCCTGATTTCCGCCTTCTTTGTACTCCAACTGATTTGCAGTGTCTGTTGGCAGAAGCTTTAGAAACCATAATCTAAATGTTTGTATTTACCTTGCTGCATAATATGCAATAAATATGGAAGCCATTCTTGTTTATATTTAGTTAAACTTACACACACACACACACACACACACACACACACAGAGTCACTTTTGCCCTTGCTGCGTATTCTCCAGGTTTAGGTTCCCAGTCTGATATAGTCAGTAATGTTTTTCTTCCAGTATTGTGCAATGTTTATCCTCACGGCTATAAGTATGTATCTTAATAAATTATGGTATTTTTTATATGTTGTGGAATTTTATCTAATTAAAAAAATCTAGTTTCATTTTGAATTTGATCCCCAAAATTCTCTGAGTAATGCTGTGCATATTTTTCCAATACCATTGGGTTTTTTACACGTCCCCCACATATGGTAGACTGTTCCTTTTGTTTCGTGGCATTTCCAACATTTATTGCTGTATAATTTATCTATTTTGGCAATTATTGACAGAGTTGTATACCATCTGTAAAACATGTTGTACCAGTTCTCTCTCAAACCATAGCTTGGAGTGACCCCGGGGGGATTTGTGTTCATGATGATTTGTCCCTCCATGTGGGTCTGAGAGTTCCAGGAACTTTTTTTAACTGTGGCAATTAATTGTGCTGACCAGATGTGCAGGAGAGAGCATCTGCCTGCCAGGCTTTCCTTTGTCCACCACCATCTTGTCAAGGCACTTACTTTTAAGATCCTGAATAGATTTTCTGTAGTGGGCTGTTCCAAAAGAAGTCCCCTCAGCATGTCCTTCAGGTTTGCAAATCTCATATATACAATTCCTGAAACAAAACACAACCATCCAAGCATTTTAAAAAGAGGTATAAAACAGTTCTACCTATTGAGATAAGATCCTTCTCCTTGAAGTAGACCTGTGCATTTAGGAGAAGGCGGGGCTATAATTAGCAATCTCCCCCTAGCATTCTCCTGACTTGTCTGGGGATCATGGGCTACAGCCTTGAAGAGGAAATGCAAATTATAGTACAAGGAACAGAAGCAAACTAATACTGCAGGCTCTCAAGGAAAACCTGCCAGACAGCAAAAGAGCTTAGTAAGACTTACCAAGAGATAAGAAATGAACTTTTAGGCTCTGTAAGCTAACAACATGTTAAGGTATTGACAGTTTCCCTAGAGATCTGATATGAAGGCAATGTACTTTGGAAGCCTGTTGGTATGTTTAACCTGTGAGCCTCTCAATATTCTCAATTTATACATTTATAAATACATATGATTTGCAAAATGCCAATAAACTTTCTGTGACCAAAGGAAATCTTAATCTGAATAATCACTGCATCCTTTTAACTTCTCAACATTCAGAGGAATGGGTGAATAGTACAATAGTTTTTACAACTGTAGGTCCTATTGCATAATTTGGGAGATATCTCTTGTAGAAAAATAGCAATATTGGAATGTATTATTCAATATTCTTGCAGTGCTGTTATCAATATGGTACTGTTTTCTGGCTTCTCAGTTATAAGAATTACAGGAAAGGCACATTCCAAATGAAAATCAAGACCTATTCTTGGCATATTTCAGCGAGGGACTCTAGTGGTAGTTCCCATAATGGCCCTGAAGCAGCTGTAGGAAAAGTTGTGATTTTTACATTTATAACTGCAGGGAAGAAGATGGAGCAGAATTCCAGAAAAATTAATGGAGTCCATTTTTCTTAAGAAATGGAAACACTTGGAGTTTTATGACTTCTGTAAGAATACATGCTCAGACTTTTGAAGTATATTCAAAACCCACTTCCTAAGCTAAATAAAAAATGAATGTTTCTCTGTTATTTTTCATTTAGAAGACCTTATTATGCCAAATATAATAAGCAGTTCCATTAAAACTGACTGGTGGGCTAGGCTGAAGTTTTTCTTATAGAAAGCCTGTGGGAAATAAAAGAACATCAGGAAATGATTTTTAAAAATGCTTGCTAAATGAAAACATAACAAAGTTTATGTGTGTGTGTGTGTGTGTGTGTGTGTGTGTGTAGAGAGAGGAAGGAGCTTGTTTTTGTTTAAATATATTCTATCTATCCATGCCCATTATGTTATAATTAAATGTCATAATGCTAATACATAACATCTCCAGGTACCCTGTACTACATGATTCATAGTCAATATATACAGTGGTACCTCGAGTTACGAACTTAATCCGTTCCGTGACTCTGATCGCAACTCGAGTTGGTCGCAACTCGAGGTAAATTTTCCCATAAGGTTCAATGTAAATATGGTTAATCCGTTCCGCCCTCCGAATTTGGTCGCACCATGAGGCAAATTTCCCCACTTTTTTCTTCAAAGCCTTATTCTTGCCAAGCCTGCTCTGCATTTTCTTTGGAGCCATGCTGACAAGCACACCAAAAACCTTCCAAACGCCACAAAACACACCACAAGCCTCATTGAACGTCTCCTTGCTATTGCGATCTCGCCCACAGGAAGCCACGACCGCGTGGCAGCAGGGCAAATGGCCGCGGATCCGGTTCGTAGCTCGAGGCAGAGTTCGCATGTCGAGGTAAATTTTTGGGGCCGGAGCTAGTCATATCTCGAAAAATTCGTAAGGAGGGGTGTTCGTAACCCGAGGTACCACTGTAATATCAGAGAAATTAATGGCTGCAGCTCTAGATAGGGATTACTACTGTGCCTATAACCAAAAACGTATTCAGCTAGAATCATATAGTATACTGAGAGAAATTCTTCCAATTTTTATAGTCATAGTCTTTCTGCAAACAAATATACTGTATAGACTGTATCAATCATAGTGCAGTTTTGTAGTCCTACAAAACACTTAATACTATCTCAGTCATAAACCTCATGATACCAATTTTAGTAATTTGTATAGCTATATATACACTGATCTGAAAAACAACTACTTTGCATTAATGCATATAGTCCACGTACTCCAAAAAATTTAGATTTATAACCTGCATGCATTTTACAAGTTAAGCAAAGGTGGTTAGTTTCTGATGATACAATGAATTCCTCATTGGTAACACCAAACAAAGAACCAAAATTATGCTGAAGTTCAGTCTCAGGTATACAAAGGGTTTACAAAAAAAGAAAACAGCAAAAAAAAAAAAAATAATAAGTCATGAAAGCCAAATAATAATAAAAATTCAATGACCAAATAATATAAAATGGAACTTCATGGACAACCTTTTAATATGATGGTCATGTAAGTTTATATTCCAACCACTGATATAGAAGGAGACATTGATGAATTTTATGGGAAATTCTCAGAACATACAAGCAAAATAAATGTGCTGTTTGTAGTTGGAGACTGGAATGCCAAAAATGGAAATAATGAGGAAAACATAGTTGGACAGTATGGCCTAGGAAATGAAGCAGCTGGATGACTTAGTTTCTGATGATACAATGATTTCCTCATTGGTAACACCAAAGAACCAAAATTATGCTGATAAACATGGACATGAGCAAATGAAATACACAGAAGTCAAATTAATTACAGTCAGTCGATCTTTATTTTGGTTGTAGACCAGCATAAGATACAAACAAGAAGAATTACACCTGTTTCAATAATAACAAAAGGCTTATGGGAGATAAAAGATAACAAAACTAGGATTGCTATCACAGTAATATAATATTAAAATCTCTCTATAAAATTTATAAAGATAAAATTTGTCAAAGATGAACAGATCCAGAAAAACAAGGAAAGTTTTCCAAAATATCTCCTAACTCAGTAAAAGGTTTCAACTTGGTATGCTAAAGGATGCTAATGGCAATTCAAAGATGATCAAATGAAGATGGAAAGAGTATACTGAAATTCTTTACAGTAGAGATGTTAACATCTTAGATAGCTTAGAAACTATTCCCTATTTACAAGAACTTCTAATACTAGAAGATGAAGTCAGATCAGCACTCTGGTCATTACCAAGTAGAAGGGCTATAGGAATTGATGGAATATCTTCAGAAATATGTCAGAGAACAGAAGAAGAATCAGAAAAGGTTCTAATCAAATTACGCTAGCAAAATCTGGAGAACGATACAGTTGCTGACAGATTAGAAGAGGGCAATCTACATACCATTATCAAAGAAAGAAGACTTAACACAGTGTGCAAACTATCATACAATATCCTTAATTTCACATGCTAACACAGTATTACTTAGATTAGAGATTAGATTAAAGCCCTACATGGAAAAGGAATTGCCAGATACTCAAGCTGGCTTTAGAAAGTTCAAGGAATAAGAGACATTATTTTTGATACATACTGGATAATTTGAAAAAGCCCAAGGATACCAAAAAGAAGTCAATATGTGCTTCATATTAGAGAAAGACCTTCAATTGTATTGACCACGTCAAACTGTGGAATGCCCTTAGGAAAATGGGGAACGCAGAACATCTCATTGTCTTCATGAGAAATGGCAGTCATTTGGGAGTCAGGGGCCTTCTAAATGAAATGAAATCAAATTAAATCAAATCAAATTAAATAGAATAATATAATATAATATAATATAATATAATATAATATAATATAATATAATATAATATAATATAATATAATATAATATAATATAATATACTCTCTCCTTATTTATTCAACCTACATGATGAATGTATATTGAGGGAAGCTGGATTGGAAGAAAATGAGTGTGGTTTTAAAACTGGAGGAAGAAAAATCAATGACCTGTTCTATGCTAATGACACTACTTTGATAGCTGAAAATGCAAATTATATGCAAGCTCTAGTAATAAAAGTCAGGGAGCACAGTGAAAAAAATAGGACTACAATTAAATATATAGAAGGCCAAACTTATGACAGTAGGTAGAACAACCATACTTAGAACTGACAATGAAGATATTGAAGTGGGAAATAGTTTCTGCTTTTTAGGATCAACTATCAATAGTAAAAGATCCAGCAGTCAAGAAATATGCCACAAGCTAGCATTTGCTGGATGTGGGGGGGTTCTTTGCAAAATGGTACAGATCACCAACAAAGAGACTGTAGTTATCTTCCCTCTATTTCAAGGGAGACTTTTATTGTATAAAAGTTTAACAAACGTATTTATTTTCCTAACTTCTACCTTAACTCTTATTACTGAACATATGCTGTGTTATACTATGCTTATACTTACGTCTATGCCTATGTGTATATCTTATTCCTAAACAGTCCTATGAACAATTCTGTTCTCCTTTGCTGCCTGACCTTATAAAGTCTTTAGCCACCACTTAGCCACCTCCAAGCAGTGCTGTCTGCTGCTGTTCTGAACTACTGCTGAAGCATTGACTTGGCAGTTTCTCAGTCTGTGCTGGGGTGGGAAAAGGGAGGTGCTTTACCAGCTGCTACCTGCTGGCTGGCTGGCTGTAACCTCTCAGTGTTTCTGTTGGAGGGGTGAGGCTGCTGGGCTCTGCTTCTCCTATCACCTTGTCTGCTGCCACAAATCTTCCTCAAAAACACACCTAATACCCACACTCTGGTGCTGTCAGTGTTTTCCTTTTGTAACTGGAAACCAGGTATGGTCCAGTGCTCTTCAGGTCGCCTTGAAGTCCCAGGGGAGAGAACAAAGGGAAGGAAGAGCTCATGCTGGCCAGTGCAAGGCTTTCCTTCCACAGTAGGAGGGTAATAAAGGTCTTGTAAAAGATATTCAGAGGCCGTGATATGTCTGTGCCTACCAAGATCAAAATAATGCAGGCAATGATTTTCTCAGTGGCACTCTATGGAAGCAAAAGTTAGAATGTAAAGAAGCAGATAGCGTTTTGTTGCTTTTGAACTTTGGTGTTGGAGAAGACTCCTGCAAATACCATGGATAGCCAAGAAAACAAACAAATGGATCATAGAACAAATCAATTAAGTTCTCACTTGAGGGACAAATGACTAGGCTTAAATTATCATATGTTGGACACATTATCCAAAGACCTAGCTCTCTTGAGAAGTCTATAATGCTGGGAAAGGTGAAAGGGAAGAGGATGACAAGCAGCAAGTTGGACAGACTCAATTATAGTGGTGGTGATGCACTGTTGGAAGACCTAAAGAGTGATGCTAGGGACAGATCATCCTTGAGAAAATCTAACCTATGTGTTGCTAAGAGGCAATGCTGGCTTGATGGTATATAATCAGTCAATCTATGATTAAATGGAAAAAAGTTAAAATCACTGTGAAATAGTATTTTGCAATATTCTACTCTCCTCCCTAACCCCCCCCCCCCACTAAAAATGTCTTCACTAAGTAGTGATCCGACCTGGAAGAGACCTGCTTGTAATATTGAGTGCCCCAACTACAAAAGCTCTATTTCAGATAGCCATTCATTTTATGGCAGAAGGGGAATTGGAAGCCAAGCCATATTACTGTATTGTTTTAAAAGTTAAGGTCAGCACCCTAGAAAGAACAGATAGTCAGTGTAGGTAATGGGAATTCATTGTAAGATGAATCAATTGACTGGCATCAGAACCTCTTGCAATTGTAGCTGTCATATCAAAGATAGTCTCAGTGTACATTAAGCAATCTAATCTGGAGGAAAATACGGCATGAATTACTACAACTTTTTTTTGCTAGTTATAGAGAGAGCAGTTTATGTTCATCTTCTACCTTCAAGTTTTTAGAGCTTCACCAAGCAATGCCATATTTTCAGATCTTCTGATATCAGCAAGAAAATGTGGGAAAGGGTATAAAAATGGAGATTCTCAGACTCCTGAATTTGCCTAGGAAGAAAATATATCCAGCACTATACTGAAATATGTATAACAGTTTCTAGTTTTTTTTTCTTTGTAGACTCTACATATGCTATTCCTCCCTCCAGCTGGCTTTCAAAACACAGTAAAATAAAAACATCAATAATCCACAATTAATAGCAATAAAACAATGAACATGCATGCTTTCTTTGAAATGATTGTCCTTGGGACCAATACATTTTAGAGCACTATTGTATTGAAAATCCAGTAAGCATATTGTACTTAGAGCCAAAGCTAGTACAGCATGTGCTGATGATACCATAATGTTTGTTTTAATCTGGTGGAGGAACATCTGCTACTTGTTTACAATCATTTCAAATGGCACAGTGATGCAGGAGTGGGACAGCCTGGGGATGATGGACATAAAAACGTAATATAAAACTGTAAGATGCAGAAGAAATGAGAAAAAAAAATACAGATGAATGAACAGTCCATTTATAAGTGTGAAGATAAAAACATATCATAGAATGGCTCTCAAGGCATAAGGCCCATGGCTTCTAGCGCCATCTTATCAGACATTGCTTGTACCTTTTTATATAGGAGGCTCTTCCTAAGTGTAAGATATTTGGAGGTTGTATGCATACTTACATTGGATCATAAAATAAGGTAGTTCACAGAAGGAAAGTTATTGTTGTCTCCTCTGAATCCCTGAAAGTTCCCCAACAGCAGATGCATTTGAACCACTTAAGATGGTGGCTGCTAGGAGAGGAGGTTCAGTAAAATCTGGCAGACTTGTATCCTGTATTGAACAATCTTCCCCTCCTGTTACATGTCCTTGAACTACATCCCATATTGCCCAGGAGGGACTCTGTCCCTCTGGAAAAAAATTGGAGGAAGTTCAAGTGACTTTAAGGAATCAAATTATTTGGGACTCTCTTTCCATTAACCGTCTTAACTTATTAGTTCTGTTCCTATACAATGTTAAGTTAGGATGTTAAACCATTGTTTGCTGGACACATTATAGCAGCCTGATTCACACATTACCCTAAGCAAAAAACAAAACAAACCTTATGGCTTACTGTGATGTGCCAGTGAGTTTATATTTAGCTGCATATTCCCAGAGGCGGCTCTAGGCATTTTGGCCACCTAGGCAAAGTCGTATTCTGGCGCCCCCTATGGTTTGGCTCATCTTCCAATTTTGTTAGGAATTTCAAAAAGATGCCCTCTTGTTTCTTTTTTTCTTTGAGTTTTTGAGCTTTACACTTATGGTTTTCAGCCCCAGACAATTTTTCTTTTCTTAGACATTTTCACCCTGTTTACACTGCAAAATTATATTTAACCCTTGAGCAGGTGCATTGGCTCACGAAGTGTGCCGTTACTGCTTTTTGCTTTTTTATTGTGTTTTTCTGAAGTCTTTTCAATTTTGGCACGCCCTAAAATTTGGCACCCCTAGGCTGGTGCCTACTCGGCCTAGCCTAGAGCCAGCTCTGCGTATTCCCAATTCCTGACTTGGAGTTTGGAAATAAGCACATAGCTTGAGCTTCTCTCCTCCTCTTTCTCCCTCATTTTGTCATATTTAGATTTCCTAAGAAATGCTTTATAAATCCTTTCTAAAAATGTGCTGGGATCTTCCTCCTTGACTAGTCTAACCTCATAAACCTTAGACAGGTTTTTCTGTTTAGGGACCCCTTTCTTTAGTCCATCCAAAATGGCCAGATGTATTGATTCAGATATTCATTTAAAAAGTTACAGAAAACTTAGATGTCCAAATGCCCCATTCCACTTTTAGACTGTGACTTGTTGCAAAAAATAGAAGCTCAAATCCATTTTGAGGGAGAAAACTTGGTCCTTCGAATTCCCAAGCATGAGGGGTGGAGGCTTCAAGCAGCTTTGATAACTCAGGGAGATGAAAAATTTCAAATTCCAGGTGAAGTATCGGATGCTGTGGTACCATCGGTATGGGCAGGAGAAAGCCAGGGAGGGTAAAGGATATTATTCCAGTGGAAGTCCAACTAAAACCTGGGATATAGGTACCCTGCATTAAGCAATATCCCATTAAATTGGAAGGCAGGAGAGGACTGTTGCCTAATTACCAAATTCTTGAAGTATGGGCTGATTAAGGAGGGACAGTTGCCTTTTAACACCCCCATCTTACCGGTGAAGAAACCTACGACAGTGGCAGTAATGCATTGTAAAGCACATACTGGGAGTCATACCAGGATTGCTAAAGGCAACTGAAGAGCTGATGAGGCGGCAAGAGGGCACAAGAAGAAATTCTGGTTTCAGCGGTGATTCCAGATATTGAGCAACCAGGCCAACCTCAATACAAAGAACAAGGATCAGAAGCCATTAAAGGATGAGGTGCAAAGGAAATAAAAGAGGGATTGTTTAAAACTGAAAATCAGAAATTGATTTTACCTAAGAAATTAATGAGGTCGATTGTACGAACTTGACCCTTGCAAACACCCTGGGGTGTTGGAAATGCCCTGGGGGATAGTCTAACTAGAATGTTTGTGTGCCCAGATATCTATGCAGAGGCAATAAGGATATCTCAGGGATGTCATGTCTGCTTGTAATAATCCAAAAACAACTAAAAAGGCTCCATCAGAAGCCCAACCAGGGCAGCTGGTGGACTTTACTGAGTAACCTCAAACTGGAGGGTACATGTATTTACTGATATGTGTAGACACCTTTTCAGGATGGGTTTCCCTGAAGAACTAGTAAAGCCAGGGAAGTTGTCAAAGCCCTTTTAAAGGAAATTATTCCTAGATTTGGAGTTCCAAAGGGAGGAATTGTATCAGACAATGGCCTACATTTTGTGACTCGGGTGGTTCTGCAAGTGTCCAAAGCATTGGGAATTACCTAGAAACCACATTCTTCATGGCATCCTGAGAGCAGTGGACACAGAGAGAGAGCTAATGGACTCTTAAAGAAACAGTTGGCTAAATTGGCCCAAGAGTAAATTGACATAGGTCCAGACTCTTCCAATTGCCCTAATGAGGATGAGAATAACCCCAAGAAAAAGATTAGGGATAAGCCCATTTGAGATTATGGATACCCTTATCCAATGGTTACTGTACTGGCAAATGGTCAAAATGTATGCAAAATGCATCAAATTGGAGATGTAATGCTGAGAAAATACTTGGTCTGGTTGTCTGCTGTCCTTTCTTCCCTTTCCAATTATGTTCAGAGTAAACAGCCATTGATGCTTGACCAACCTGCACATCCATTCAAGGCCGGAGACTGGGTTTATCTGAAAATCTGGATGGATGAACCATTACAGCCCAGGTGGAAAGGACCTTACCAGGTGTTGCTGACAACCCATACCTTGCTGAAACTTGAGGGAATAAACCCGTGGATCCACCACATTCAGGTGAAGAAGACTGAAGAACCAGAGCAAATAATCACTCCACCGGGAGAGGGTGACCAAGAGGAATGGACTGTTGAACGTGTGCAGGATTTAAAATATTTGTTTAAGCTTAATTAAATGGGAAGTGGGTTGCAATCACAGATACAGGGAATCCCCATTCAAGAGCCAGTGCTCTATCATTCTCCAGTTCCAGGGCTAGTAGTAAGATATTTGTGAGGTCCTGTTAGAGTGAGATTTTTTGTTAAGATAGACTCTAGAATAATTAGATTTATATTTTAGACTCATGATAAATTCCTGGGTAATTGGCATTTGGTTTTCTAGTTTTTGTCTTTTTGGAAGTTTGTGTATTAACTTAGTCACTCCAGACAACCCCATTGGGTTGCAACGTCACATTTGTGTTTGCCCTCTTACATGTCAGGGTAGGGAGGCCATTTGTACCTATCCTGAAGCTAAGACATTTTTTAATTCGTATTATCATCCACACCCAGGTTATTTCCAACAAGAATTTGTGGCCAACAGGACAGATAGTAGACCTTATTGCATCTCACATTCCACTAAGTTAGGAAAGCACTTGTTAAAAATTGTGGCCAATATTGAGGACTCTCAACTCCCTGCAAATCCCCACACTCCAGTGACTACACTTAAGGCCCGAACAGCATCACGCTTATCTTTACAAGAGGCTGAGTGGAAGTTTTTCCATCATGATTATCAGCTTAGCTGGAAAGATAATTTTGTTACGAACAGGCCCTCTTATATAACCACTAACTTGCAGTTGAAAAATTGTTGGGTGCACACTCGTTTACCTGCCCACCCAGTGAAGGTGTTCCTCTATTTGGCATCCCTCTGGGGTTTAATGATACTACTTTCCTCCACTTATATAACTCCTCTATCACCACAGCAAGAAGTAGATTAATCAATATATGGACTTTTATTGAATTCCTTGATCAAGGGAGTACATACTGTATTTCTAGGAACCCCCCCCAAGTCAATGCAACTTTTGTTGGCAACACAACTAATTGTGTCTACGTTTATGAGCCCCCTGCTGTCCAGAAACCCAGGGCAGTTCCACAAACTGGGTGGTTCTGGATCTGCAGGCATACTGCATACAAAATTCTACCTTTCATGTGGTATGGGACTTGTACCGTGGGAGTCTTGGTTCCAGCCATTCGGATGCTACCCTCTTCTCATATTTCTGGGTGGCATCACAACCTTCCTTTTCACCTCTGGCGTTCCCTGCGTAATCCCTTCCTAGAGTGGCAATCACCTCTACATTCTGTCTTTTGTTGTTTTTTGCCACCACTAGGGATTGCAGAGCTAGAATTGGCCCTTCTTAATATTTCAGCATCTCTTGAGATTTGTGCCAATGCTACAGCAGATGCAATCAGTAAGTTACAAGCAGAAGTGACTTCAGCATCACAAATACCCATCCAAAATCATATGGCTCTGGGTTTCCTATTAGCTAGCCAAGATGGTGATTGTGCTCTCATTAACTCTAACTACTGCACCTATGTTGATCAACAGGGTAAGGTTCTCACTGATGTCCAGGTAATCTTAAACCAGTCTGCCAATTTTCATAGTATTACACAAACTGATGCTTCCTTACCCACCTTCTTTAATATCTGGAACTTTCTCACCTCTTCGCTACCCAGTGTTGGGTGGTTAAAATCATTGTTTGTAATGATTATATCCTTAGTAGTGATTGGACTCATGGTGTGTTGTTTTATGCAGTGTTTACCTTTATGCACCTCTATGCTTAAGGGATTGCCTCCAAAAAGGGCTGATGCCCAACTTATGGTTTTGAACGCCTGTGTTACTAAGCATGATCCCAATTATCATTTATGCTTGCAATGACCACAAAAGTGACACATCAGTACCTTCACTTTGGTTTGGTACAGAGTGTCAAATGGGAGGAATGATGGACTAGCTTAAAGTTTACCCCTCCATTAGAATACAAACAGCTAAAACTGTAAGTAGTCGAGTCACTGTGTAGAACATAAGATGCCATCCCATTGTTGGAAAGCGGTGCGTAACTTTTAGCTGGCAGCCTGAATGTAGCCTCAGGAACCCTTTTTCTGCCCCTCCAAAGCACTTGGAATGAAAGGGGCCAACCTTTTTTCAGGCCTTGGTTTTAAACTGAAAGGGTAAAATGGGTGCCTTTAGGTTGCCCTGAGTATCATAAGTTTATTTCTGTAAAATGGATGTTTTGTGGAGCTCAATGACATTTGAAGAAAGAAGCACATGTGTGGACCCTGCTGCAGAAACAATAATGTCCACATAGTTATTTGTTGCCCAATGGCTGTCCCAATTAACCAGGAAGGGTTACAAAAATGGCCTGAACGTTATTCTGTGATTGCAAATCAGTAGCATTTGAGCACATGTGGTGCTACCCTGGCACACAGGCTGAGTGAAAGGTCCCCAATGCAGAGCAGCCCATCTGTGCTTTTCTACACCAACTCCAGTACAGCTCTGTCATGGCTTCCATAGTGAAATCAGGCAAGTGCAAAAAGTAAGTTTCCACCGCCGACCTTTAGGTTTCAAGGCTCCCCCCAGCTGCCAGGAATTGTTCATTTTCAGCTTCTCCTAAGGTCAAAGTGAGTGAGGATTTACCACACAACTCCCTAGGGGGTTTTATGCTTAGAATGAGCATAACTGGCGCCATCTTTGAATTTTCTAAGAGCCCAGAGCGGTGGCACGGCTGAGGCAGGGTTGCTCAGGCCTTCTGTCTCCATGAAATCTCTCCTAGGACTAACTGGCCCCCAAAGGAAAGGATTTTGGGCCACGTTGTAGGGCAGAGGGGTACCCAGGTCAAGTGTGGGTGGTGGTGGTATGATGGTCTATACTGGCTGTTGCTGGGCATTAATCTTGTTTAGTATCGTAAGCATTTTATTCATAATCTACTACTATTCTATTATATATTACATTGAATATTAAATATTTAACTGCATTTGAACAACATCAGCATGTGTGTGTGTCTATTGAGATATGGCTAGGGCAATGCAGGTCTTCTCAGACTTCCTATCTTTGTGAAATTCTTTCAAGAACTAACTGATCTCCAGTTGGAAAGGAATCTGGACCATATTGTAGGACAAAGGTGGACAGAGTGAAGCTTTGGGTGTGAGGAATCTAGTTTGACTTTAAATACAAAGTCCCTTGTCCACCAGCCGGAGTTATTTGCTCAGCAATGAGTAGGGAATGCACATTGGAAACTGCCTTTCAGCACTTGCTGCAAGTTTTTTGCTCTAAATTCAAGAACTGAGCTCCTAGTCTCTTCACAGAAACATCTATTCCTCATTTGTCCTCAAGATTTCCTTTTGCACAGACTCTAGTGCATTTTATTAAAAAATGAGTATAAACACCTTGCTCTTCAGATCAAGGCACTGACAACACAAGGAGGTCATTGGGGATAACACAAGACAAATCTACCAAATCTTTGTTGTTTGATCATTCAAGAAAACTAATGTATCTTTATGCATTTCGCCTATCCTTTTCTGACCCAAGGCATGTAAGGTAGCACACTGAGGAAATCTGGGGACAAGAAATGTTATATTCCCATAGTTGGAATGCTATTAATAGGATCCTAATTCTATTAATTGTGAGCACACACTATAGCTGTAGGACCATCCATGGCCTTACTGGAGATGTCAAGATTACAGGTGGTCCTCAGGTTACAACAACAATTGGGACCAGAATTGCCATTGCTAAGTGATGTGGTTGTAAAGAGTGACATCATGTGACTGTATCGCTTAGTGGTGGCCATTCTGGTAGTCTTGGTTGCTGCTGTTAAGGGTTGTTAAGTGAGGACCTCATGTGACTGCAGTTTCTGACTTCCTGCTGGCTTCCCCATTGATTTTGCATGTGGGAAGCCGGCAGGGAATGTCGGAAATTGCGATCATGTGACCACGGGAATGCTGCAATGGCCAGAACTCTGAGGACCAGTCACAAGTCCCCCTCATTCAGTATCATTGCAAGTTTGAATGGTTGCTGAATGAGTGGTTATAACCTGAGGAGCACCAGTAATACAACTGCCTTAGCTACCATCTCCTCCTTTTAAAAGAAAAACTAATCTGCATAAATGAAAGCACTTACATTGGATTGTTCATTGTGAAGGTTTGGGGTTAGCATCAGTGTATGACGCATTTCCTATGGCAAATGCTACTCTACGGTAGTTCCTTGTGCCTCAAACATTTCAACATTTGCTTGAGTTTGATTAAGCAGTACACTTGTTTTTCAGTACAAAGACAAAATTGAGAAGTATGCTAGTTGTTTGAAAGTGGGCATAAAGGGGCTGAGGAAAAGAAAGATGCATTGTATAAATGCTAAAGGCAGAGAAGAAAGCTGCCAAGGGAGATGAAAATCCTATGATCATACCAGCTTTATATGGGGAAGAAGAGGAAGGCTGAGGTGACTGAATCTAGTTCCCTTCTCTTCTGAATACCTGGCCGGAGGAATCAGAACTTTTTCAGAAGGATTCCTTGGGTTCCAGTCAATAATCGGCACTTGCAACCAAGAAATGTACACACTCCTGAGGAAAAGTAGGGCTTCCCCAACCCTATCAGCAATTGCCTGAGGGTCTCTTCTCCTGCCAGTTGAATGTATAGCACTTTGCCAATCTACTGCTGAAAGACCAGCAGAGAAGAAAAGAAATCCCACAGACAAGAATTGTTAAAAAATGGAGAATCCAAGAAAATGCGGCAACATGATGAACTATTATTAGTTCTGAGCTTTTTTATTATTATTATTTATTATTATTAGAGCTGAATTATTTGGAAAATCTGAGTAGCCAGATGATGTGAATTCTGGAGAAAGGGGTAGTATAGGAATGAAGGGGGTGAGGGAAAAAGGACAAACCATCAGGAGGAAATGCAAGGAAAGAAAAGAAGATGAAGCAAAGTAGAAAGAAGTCTCAAAAAGGCATTGTGAGGAACTGCAACAGTCCTTCAAGGATCCAACCCAAGAGCCAGCTCTGGGAAGTAAGTGACCTGTCTGTGTTAACACTGTGAGCACAGGGCTAGACTTGGTTCTTTCATTTCCTGATGATGAATAACTCTTTCCCCAATTCATAATTAACATATCACATCCTTAATGGAGAAATGCAAAAATACTTGTGCGCATTCAAGGTGCAAATCCATCTTGATACAGCTGATTTCACATAAGGGACATGTGGTCTCATCTTGCAGGCATTAAGTGTTTCTCTCCTTTCCCCTGCCTTCATTACTTGAAGGATTTATAACTTATTCAATATCATATGGCTACATATAACAAGTTATCCAATATTGGCCACTATTGTGCATTAGCTCTAACCTTTGCTTCCTTCAAGGACCAGACATGGGCAGTTTTCAGCGGAACACAAAAGTGTTCATGTTTATCGGTAAGTGGCTTTGATTATTTCCAGGAATTATCTATTTTACCCATCATAATTTGATATTACGGAGATGGCTAGGTAAAGTTATGCAGGTCAGGCTATAGGCAACAGTCACATGTAAATCTGGAATTACAGAATATTTAGAATCAGTACTAGAGAATAAAGAAAGAGTCAGAGTGAAGGAGCAAACTGAGAAGCAGCATTAAAGAACAATCAAGCACATCAGTGTTAGGAAGGTGTGCTATTCCAGCAAGGTTTAGCAGAAATACAAGGCCTTTTATTTTATTTTAAATTGTTTTATTATTTATAAGAGAATCTCTGGCTGAGAAGAGCCACCAGCATTTCAGGTTCACCGCATGGAACAAATGCATATGGATCTGAGTTTTTAACAATGTAAGAGATTCAAATTACCTTCCATAAAGAATCAAAAGTGGCATTTCTCATTTAAAGTATATTGAAGGAAAAATACCTATAAAATATCTGGAATCTAACATTTTATAGGCAATATGAATGTTACATCTATAATAATTTAAAGCCAAGTATATGAACCCACCCATTGAATTCACTATAGCAACTGCTGTGCAATTGATTCAATTTGCCCAATACTTCAAATTATAGCTTATTTCTTAAAAATCATGCAAATGTGAGCCACATCAAGCAAGCAAGAATAGTAGAAATAGAACAGTTTGGGAACTGTGGGCTTAACAAAACAGCAAACTCAGAGGGGCACTGCGGGATATTTTAAATTTTCAAAGGAAACACAGCAATACTAGCCTAGTAGTTTGCACACAGAGATTCAGGGTCTGACAGATGTTGAGTATTGCTGTGTTTCCTTTGAAAATTTAAAATATCCCAAGTGCCCCTGTGAATTTGCTGTGGGGCCCTTGGGCACACAGTTTGGGAACCACAGATCTAAGCTATGAATGAGAGGTATATACAGGCTACCTTTACTGAGATAAACACTGCTGTCTATAAAAATAGGTGGAGCAGTTGAGTAACATAATTTTGGAAAATATCACAAACTCTTTGGCCATTATCTAAGAGAGAAGGAGGAGGAAGAGGGCAGCAAACCATATCATAAGAGTTGTTTTATTTCTTTACTTTAAAAGTCATTAACTCTTTAAAGATAAACGTAGGTTATCTACACACATAACACATCTATCCATTGGAGTAGCCCTTAGTCCTACAGCAATGGATGGTCCTTCTTCTCAGGCCCCCTGGCAGTCATATCAGAGATTGGGGGAGAGCAAGACAGCTAGATCCCCTGCAGCTCCTCCTTTATCAGCTGTTGTTAAGGGGCCAGTTTGGTCTCGGTCCCCTCTTTACTGATAAATGGGGTCATAATATGCTGTTCTTTGGCTCTCCAGGCCTTGGATGGCTATATTTGGAAATGTTAGAGCTTTCTGGAAGGGAAGGGCAAAGCAGCTTCTCAGCTGTTACTCTTCCTCTGACCACTGTAAGGGACATGCTGGCCTCTTCCTCACCAATGTCCTTTTCAGTGGAACACAGGGTTGGAGCCATCCAATGGCTTCTGTCTGATAGAGGAAGGCAGAAGGTGGAGCTAAGAGATTTCAGGCATGGAGGATGAAAACAACCTTCTTGCAACTAGTTCTTCCCTGCCCAATGTATATGTGTGCACATATGGGGGAGAGTTGTGTCGTTTTGCCATGATATTCCAGGGACAGAGAGAATGCATTTCTCCTCTGTGGTCTTTGCATAGTGCCAGATGTGATCTTCTCCACTTCCTGCTGTCAAGAGTAGGTGACTTGCTGGTTGATTATTTATCTAAAGCAGGGATGGGCATCCTTGTAATGCCAAAAGTTGGACTTAATATTTTTGGAAGACGGGGGGGGGGGGGTGTTGCAAAAAGGCAGGGATAACTGTGAGGAGAGGTTTTGAGGGTCTCCTTGCTTTCTAGGAGCATATATTTCAGTTTTAATCTGTTTCCCAACTTTAAGTGGTAGAAAACATGCCATCAATTTTCAGCAATAATAGTTCAAGGGGGATCCTGTATACCAGACAAAGTATGAAGCCATGGGCAGCTCTGAGCCTGCAGGTTGCCTCCCTCTAATTTACAAGATTTTTAGCTACAAAGGATTTCCCTTGTTACCAGGCAGAATGACAAAAATGAGCTGCGATACTCAAGAAGGACCTGGGGGATTTCCTTTTAAGTTTATACAACAGTGAAGACATAAATTAACCCTCTTCAGTTATTGTGGTAATACACATATAGCTCCAGCTCTACTTTCCTTTGAAACAATATCAGAGAAATGGCCTGCATTGTCCAGTTCAGCTCGTCTATATATTTGCACATACTGTACTGTTCAAAGAGAAAAAAACTTTGTACACAACTTTTATGCTAATAATATAAAAGTGTCAGCAAGTAATCTGGTTTTATCCACCCTTCTATACAATTACCTCCTTATGCAGCCATTTCTCTTGCCTTTCTCTGTTTTTTTTTTCTCTTGCCTTGTGAGTTAATTTCCTGCACTGCTTCAGCGAAGGTATCATTACCACCCACTTGGCCTATCTCTGCCTTTCCTTGTCCACAATGGGCAGCTTTCAGAAACATTTTTCTTGCTGTAGTATTATGAGGAAGAACACTTGTTTATTTGCACTACCCCAGTGAAGTACGAAGGATGTAATCCTTTAGGCTGTTACCCTTCTGTATTGCAATTTACAAAAGAGTTGCCAGATGTTCAACAGCTACAGCAGGCTGTTGGGTCCTAGATCGGCTGGCTCAAGCACTCTGATTTCCTGTGTCTAAAGCTGGAGATGGCTCTGGGCTCATTAATATTATAGATTCTAATCTATATGGCCAAACTGTAATCAGAAAATAATCTTGATGTTTTTCAAGGTGATGGGCTGGCTGTTAGGAGCAGCAAAACTCACACTTTTTTCTCCATCATGGAACCGTGGAGCTGGGCTGATCAGATCAGAGCTTGGGAATCAAACTACCTGTTCTTGCTGAGTGATAGATGTCTAACTTGAGATACCTGTAAGCAATAGTGGAGGCCATGTTCCTTTTCTTCTAGCAAAGAACTTCATTTCTCAGAAGTGTGACTTTGTTTCTTTCTGACTCAAATGTTGCCACCCTGATGGAAAGACGCTTTTGCTGAATCCCCATCCATCCCCACCTTTTTCAGCCTTCTTTTTGGACTCCTTCCATTTTTTAATCCATCCTGATCATTCCTGATATCCTCAGTTTGCTGAAAGACTATTTTTAAGCACTCTTTGTGCTCCACTATTGATAATTCCAGACAAAAATAAACACAAATCTAAAACTTCAGACACTATTTAAATCCCAGCCAGGTCATTCCACAGCAACCAGACCTCATTTTCAAAAGCTGTGTTATGGAAACTTTTTTGTGCCTCTTTACCCAATATTTTATTTTTACATTTTCAATTGGACTACTAATCTGTAGCCACTGATTTTGTGGGCCTTACCTGTTTTGTCAATAAAATTCTTTAATTCGACAATATTGTTGTATGCATGAAGACTAGATTAATTTTTCAAAACATTTGTGGCAGCAATCCCTTAGTGCAGTGGTTCTCAACCACTGTAATACCACACTCCTGCAAAATGATAAGTAAATCTGTGTGAACTCCCCATGAATATAACTAATACTTCCTTTGGGGTCAGAGTTGGGCAAGAAATACATTACTACTTACCCTTAATATGTCAGTTTTAATCATTCTATCACCGGGATTCTTGGGATGCGGAGGCTGTGGAATTGCTCACTGTGGCAAAATGAAGAGCAAAATCCAGAGCCAGTTTTGACTGTGCTCCCACTTTTCCTGGGCAAGCCTGCAGCCAGCGTCTTTGGGCAAGCGGGGAAAAAACCCCAGAATCAGTTTTGACAGTGCACCTCTGTTGCTTGCACATGCCTGATTGGATTTAATAAAAATTAAACCCAAGTTGCTCGCAAGGATCCCCCGCTGAGATCCTTTGTCTTAGAGAATATATATATTAGGAAGTGGTCTCATGTTTAAATCACATTCCTGAGCACATCTGGTAACTGTGGTGGGGTGGGTCGTCTATTGAATCCACAGGGTTGCAGATCTGTACCAACAAAGATTCATCATTTTAATTTTCCCTGACCCAGTGACATTCAGTTCAAACCAAAGAATTTGAATATTTGAAGAAAATTGTGGAAAATTTGAAGAATTTCCACATATGCACAGCCACTTTGCCAAATCTCTGAGCTTCATTATGAAGTGCTCAAGGGTGAGCTTTTGATGGCTGGCAAGGACCAAAGCCATTTACCCCAAAAACCTTGAGTGACTGAGGTCCCACTTTCCATTCTTCTTGAATTTGTTGTCTTGGCTCTTCCTGAGAGATGCCTGTTGGCTATAGCAGGGTGCTCAGTCCTTTGGGGCTGGTGGGCAGAGTTTGAGTTTTGTGAAAGGGTTGTGGGCACCATGACAGAATACCTGTCATCCCACTGATATGTTTACTATGAGGATATCAAGACACAACACACCTATTTTATAGAAGGCTGGTATTGCTAATGTATTGTGAGTTATACTAAAGGTCAATGCATGGGCTCAGTTCTAGACCTAATCCTCAACATTACTCCTCTTGACCCACAGTGGTTCACCCCATTGTGACTTATCTCTTTCTCTTGTGCTAGACAAATACATTCATACACCTGTTCACCTAGACATGTGAAGGTTTTTGAAAGATTCCCAAAAGTTTTGAGAAGACTTGTGAAACTCTATGTAGGGAACTAATTTCCTTCCCCCACCTTTTATCTAAAGAAAAACTGGAAGTAAGTGGGAGGGGACTTTGGGAGTGTGTGTGAAACATACAAGGACATTCAAGGGAAACAAACAGCAAAAGTAATTGGATATGTTATTGGCTGTTTACTTATCCAAATTTTTAAACACTAAGATTACAGTAATGTTATGCCAGTGTGAAAAAGATGAGGGAAGGGGTGAAGAAAAAGGGAATGAGGAACCAAGGAAGAAGCTGGAATTCCTTTTTAAATTCACGCTAGGGTTTATTGGACTTGGATGATATCAACCAACTCCTAATATTTAAGAAAGTTTTTAAAAGTAAGCTGTGAAATGGTGAGTTTGGAAAGAAGCACTGATAATCACTTCTGTATGTTAAGAAAAGTATTATTTGAGCACAGCTTTCCTTTAAGGAAAAGAAAAGTCTTAATAGAGTCTTATGCTCCTTAATTGCTGCCCTTCAATTTTATCAGTTTTTTTCAGAGCAGCATTTACCTCCTGTTTATCAAAGTAGGTTGAACTTATTTTTCAACCTAAGAGTTTGGAGCAATAGTTAGTTATGTGATGTTATTTCAAAGCAGTGTCTTTAAAAGAGGGAGAGAGCAAGAGATCATACTGCCATCTCTTTAAGGAAGAAATCTATACTGTCTTAAGGATTCTTCTACTTCTTCAGAGTAGTCTAAGTGGTTAGTCATTCCCACCCAGATCCAGCTAGTTAGATGGCTGAGTATGGAGGACATCTGGAGCTGGGAGACTCAGATTTATTTTATTTCTTAAAACATTTGCATATTACTTCCCATTTACAAAAAATATTGAAAGCAGTTTGCAATAAAAGATGGAAGTCTGGCCTTGGTCATAGAAGCTCATTGTGGTATCAGGGATAATTCCTCTCTCTCAGCCCAGCTTCTCTCAACACTGTTGCTGTGGAGAAAAAATTAGAACTGGGAACACTGGCTTCTACAAAGGCTCTGCCTGGAAAACTTAACACAGAGTTTTAACAAGCAGTCTGAAGTCAGGGAAAGCCTTCAGCTGAAATGTAGCTCATCTTGCAAGTGCAGGTTACCACTGAATCACCACTGTGCATAGAACCATGCCATAAAAGAAAAATAAATAAGCAATTTGCTGTCAGTTGATTCTGTTCTTCTCTGACATATATATGCATAAATATAGTGCATTTTTGTACCTGATTTTTATGAATGTATGCATCTGTGTCCAAACTTTTTTCAAATATATTTTTAAAAATACTGGTGAATTTCAGAGGGTAACTAAGTTTTGGTATGCTTAAAACTACTAAATTAGATGAACTCACATTTAAATGCCAACTAAATAAAATTATCTTTCATCCCTAATCTGTAATAGATTCACTCTAATTCTAAATGGAGATGAGCTTCAACATGATTAAGTTGGCAATCATGGTCACTTGTATTCAGGTATAAACCTGACAAATAGCACACTCATTCACAGTATTAAAGAGGAAACGCTTGAAGATCTATGCCAGTTAAATGTCATCCTGCAAAGCAGTTCATTTTAAAATGGCAAAATATGAATTGTCCCTTGATTTATCTCCCAGACTTTTCTGTAGCTTCCTCAAAGCATTAAAATCCTTGCAAATCTTGCTGAAGGAGGCTGCGGACTTGGAGACATGGCGCCTTTATCAATGAGGATGTTCTGTGACAGAGACTAAAAACCTGTTGGAACAATGCATCTCTGACTAATCTTAATCAGTGGCCAAGACAAGTACATAGCAGAGAGATAGCCAACTTAATGTCATATCATGATTCTTGGGTCATGACACATTGCAAAGTATCTTGGAATCAATTACAGCACATCTTCCAAATATAGTCTTCTTTGGAACTGAGGCAGTATCAGTACAAATGCAAACAATGGGGGATGCATACATCTAAGTCATTGCAAAACCAAAACCAAAACCCAGCAGCCTGGGTTTTAAGGTAGTCTACAGTATATGTGCTTAAGAACTGTTTAACATAGCTGTTTTACCTCAGTATAGCAAAGCATTAAAAACAGACTGAAGATGGAAAAACTATTATATTGGGTGCCGGACGCAAAGCAAACAGGCAAATCAATTGCTGAAACAGATGTCCTATTGTGAATCTTTTTTTTTTTTTTTAAAAAGAAGACTCTTGAAGCAATAGCCTTAAACCTCACTTATCTGAGTATGTGGCAATCAATCTCACCAGAGCTTATTTCTGAGTAGACATGCATAGGTTGGCATTGGTCGGATCAGATCTCCAGGTCTTTCAAAAAGTTACTGAATTAGCAGGGGAGGAAGAGGCTTTAAGACAGAGGCTGAATGATAGAGCTGCAGGGGTAACTTAGAGGTTACGTTTCAGAAATGGAGCAATCATAACAAATATTAAAATAATATTAGTAACAGTAAACAGTTGAGTTAATCATTATTTGATCTGATTAAAGTATATAATTGATCACACAAGTATAACATACAAAAATAGATACATGCTTTGATTTGCACACATATCCTAAATAAAGAGATATTGCCTCCTGTTTCACTCTGGATTTCTTACCCCTCCTCTTAATTGTCATGACTTGAATGAACCAATCTCCTTCCCATCCCATCACCCCATCTTTGAAATCCATTAGCCAAAGGCAACTGTTGAAATATATGAATGGCTGCATTCACACAACATACCTAACCTGGTTACTGAATTAATACATTTTTCTGGGTTTGCACAGCACATTGAACCATAATGTACCAAATGGGTTGGGTTTGCATAACACACATCACAAAAAACTAGCCATGGTTAACACTGACCAAGCCTAGGATGTGTAGTGGAATCATGAAAGAAAGCCAAGGAACAAGTGGAGGTCGCCCCTGTGTGCATTTTTTCACCCTGTGATCAGTGCTTATAGGCTCTAAACCAGTAGTTGATGGATTAATATGGCTTTTACTTTTTTGGACATGAAATCAGCATGGCTGGTGTGTTTATCTCAGACCCTCCATTTATGTTTTCAGCATAGCATGATCTCAGGCACTTGATCACAAGGTCAGCTGCTTGGTGTAGGGAGTTAGATTAGCATGATCAAGCCATGTATGATAGAATGTCTTTAGCAAGTATACCAGTGCCTGTAGGGATATTTTCTCAAAACGACAGAAATGATTAATTAAAAAGGGAACATATTCTCTAAATCAACCCCAAGAAATGAGCCTTAGTGCAGTCCTGCCCAGGAAAGGTGCTATTTGCTAGCTGGGATAACATGAGAAACATCCATAGCTGCTTTTGATGAGGAGGAGGGGTACCCATCTACCCAAAGGATGTGACATTCTGTCCTCTAATTTACTCTTCTGCCGATTGTTTTAGTGCCTTGCCTGTGGGTATTTCCAGTCTATATTATGTATTGCAATTAAAATTACTCTTTTGCTATGCTTTGCTTATAAATCCTTTCAGCTTTTTATCTGGTGTGTTTTATTGCTTTTGAATCCAAAAACCTCCTGCCTACATTTTAATGAGGGAAAGCACCATGTTGAGCAACTGCATCAGTTAGATCTTCAACAGACCTGGTCTTCCTCAAGCAACTAAGCAGCTTTATTCTCTAATCTTGATTTTCCACTCTGTCTGGCATTGCTCAGGGAGGCTAGCAGCCAGAGGACTTGCTGGCAGAAGCTACATCAACAGGTGCAAAGGAAAGGGAGAACAGGTAACGGCAAAGATACAGCCTTGTATCAGACTGAAAGGATTGCAAAAATGGGCCATCAAGAGAGAAGGGAATGCGAAAAGGCAAGAGATGGTGATGGCTAATGAGATTATTTCTAAACCCTATTCCCACAAAATGCCTGACTCAGGCAGCCGTTCACCTAGTTAGCTTTCTTAGCTGTGATTCTAAGAAGCCTAAAAAACGTCAGCGTTCGAGTCAATGGAGCCTCCCGCGCGGAAGGAAGGTCCTAGTATCCCATGAGCCCTTGCAGCAGGAGGTTACAGTATGGGAAGCTTTCAGGGCATTGCCGCTTATTTCACCGCGGGCGGGCGGCCATGGGAGGGGAACAGAAGGCGAAGGAGAGACAAAATGGACAGAAGGGGGGGGGGGGGGGGAAATGCCCCAGAAGCAGCAGAAATCCAAACGCTAAGCCCGACCACGTTTTATTCTCTTCCGCGACTGTGCTGCAAAGCTCGGAATGGCCGCTAGATGGCGGCGAATACTCTCTTGAGGGGTGTAGCCTTCTAGCCCCTATGTTGAGGAAGATTCTCAGTCATCCAGGTGGAACTGTGTGGAGGTTGAGTCACGGCAACTGGACTTCTTTTCTTTTGGTTTGGAAAAGAAGTCCAGGTGCCATGACTCAGCCTCCAGACCTTCTAGCCCCTGCTCACTGCCCAACTTTTCAGACGCCCTCCATTCAAGCAGCCAGGACCCCCCCCCCCCATCCCATTCACATCCCTCAACTTTGCCCAGCGGTACCCCTAACTCAGCTCTGATAAAATACTCTGAGAAAAAACAAATATAACCACATGCCTTTCATGAAAAGCAAAGCCCGGGGGTGGGGGTGGGGGTGGGGGAGGAGCGGCAGCTTAGATGAGAACAATTGGCAGCAAAGTATAAGGGAACCCAGGAGAATTTAAAAGTTGACTATAGTATAAGGAGTAGTGTTAAGTATCTTAGGGCACAGGGAATGAGGGAGAAGATACAAACCCACTCCCCCCACCCCACAATTACCTGACATATTCCTATACTCCTGAATCATCATCATCATCCTCATCCTGAATGCATTCTGCTAGGCAGGGTGGATTTGCAGTCACCTCTTGGTGGCTGGCGCCATGACCTGGAGGATTCATGGGACACTCTCTCTTCCTTGTACTTGCAGTATCATTCAGTACAATGAAGTTCACATCCAGAGTTCATCCCACCTCAACTAGGATGTACATCAGTGTTTCTCAACCCAGTTCTGGGAGTTGAAGTCCACATTGCTAAGGCTGAGAAACACTGATGTACAGTGTAAAGAATGCAAAAGAACACAGTTGCCCTCAGATGGAGGAGAACCTCTTGCTCATTGGGGCATCATCTGGCATTTGTCCATAGCAGAAGGTTCCTGTCCTACTCTTCCTCTTCCTCCCTCTCAAATGTGGGTTCCCCAGTGACAGTCCACTGCCTAGCTCAAGACGGCCATGGTTCATGGATGGCATAAGGGTAAGGGGGGCCATTAAGGTAGGATCCCACTGCCAGCCATATAATTCTGGATAACATCTCTCCACTCCAGAAAGATGGAATTTTTTTTATTACAGAAGGTGATCTCTTTGAGCTGTTTCTTTATGGCTTTCTCCTTGTCTGTGCAATGTTGGAAGGTGCAATAGAAGCTTCTCTCATTAGTTTTTTCTTCACCAATTTTTTTTATTTACCTCCTACAGTTGTTCACTGATCAGAAGTTTGACAAAATAGCCAGTCTTTGTATTATTCATTTATTTATTTGTCAAATTTATATGGCCGCCCATCTCACACGAAGTGACTCTGGGTGAGGTACAATAGAACTATCCTGGTTCTTTCCCAGTTTCTTTTATAGCATGGATAATAAGGAGTCCTTGGTGAACATTGGCTGTGAGGACTGGATACCCTGACCTGACATTCTGCATGTTGGGGCTGGAGGTCCTTTATAGCCAGTTGCTTGCTCCAGATACGTTTGGGTTGTGGGGGGAGCTCCTAGAGGATTTGGTATGCAAAATGGAACAATTTAGGTTTGATGTTCCTACAACATGAATGGTTAGGTGGAGTTAGTTTAAAACTGAGCATGACTGGGTTTGAATTGGGATAAATTTTAACCCCTCCCTTTCCACATTAGATCACTGGGTCAGTTAACCAATTTTTGGTGTTCTCATGGCACACTTAACCCCCCTTGGCCCAATTAAGTGTGTCATGGGAAAGGATCATACTCTTGTAACTAAGATGTGCTATTATTGGCAGAGCTTTGTGGGGCACAAAGATATTCTTGGATTTCTACAAGGAGAGAGAGTAGTTGTGTAGTTGCAAATAATTGTGCAATTAGAAGCAGCAATGAGATCTGATATATATTGACAGATTCTTTTAGAAAGCTGTTTCTACATACTTGACTACTGCATTCTGGAAGCAGAGTGATTCTTTGACAAGAGAATCTATGATTAGCTGTCAATCAGATTTTAGAAACAGTACCAGCTTCTGGGTATAAATCACAGCCCCTATAATTTAGTTCACACAATGTACTAAAGCTTAATGTGGCTTGTTTTTTGCTCAGTGTGATGGCAAACCCAGCCAAGAATGGCTTATTTAACAACTTAAGTTTAGATAAATCATGGATTAGGAAGATGCTTAAATCTGGACTGTCTTCCAATTGCTTCTGCAGCTAGCACAGCAGATTAATGGGAAATGCATAATATTAAGTGCTTTGACTGGGGGAAAAAAGGCTATATATAATCAAAGAAAGTAGTTTGCATTATTTTCCTCAAAAAATAGGCTTTCTCCCCACTCCTTTAAACAGAGTGGGAATGCATCCTACGAAGAAAATTAAATAATAATATATACATGAAAAAGAAATAGAAGAAAGAAGTCTTATCTCTTTTTGCCTCTTTCCTCAATTAAAACAACAACAACAACAACAACAACAACAACAACAACAAAACTATCTGAGTATTCCTGCTGCAACACTTAACAAAACCAGTCATTTTAACTGCACATGCCTATGGACCCGGAGATCACGTTCCCTGACATCAGTGGTGCCACAGACACTATTGAAGATGTTCTTGAAGCTGCAATCAGCTGGTGCAGTCAAGATGTGGCAGAGAAATTGGTTTTCAGTAGGAATGCAAACATATTCTTTAGATGTACATCAAGGGTACATAATTGAATGCAAGGATGTTTGTGTGCTCCCCTACCACAACTTTGCCAATGTTAAAAAAGACAGAAATGCTGATGTTCAGCTGCAAATCACCCTTCCCATGCCCATCACAACTAAGCTTCAATGGAAGAATTGAATTCTATTGTGAACTGAAGCAAGTAGCAACAGGAGATGGAAGCCAACCTCCACAAGAGGGTTTTAAAGAGAGTACTCCATTTATATATGTATATATATGTGTGTGTGTGTATGTAAATGTATATATATAATTTTTATTGAAACTTAAACAAGAAGATAAAAACTAACACAAACTAATATAAAGTAGGGAAGAAAAAGAAAAAGAAAGAAATCAGAGAAAAAAACAAAAAGTGCAAGAAAAGAAAAGAAAAGTTGAAGAAAAAGAGAAAAGAAGGAAAAAAGATATAAAGATGTGGCTTCTGATATTCTTCACAGCAGTTATGAGTACAAATTAATTAATTATTTAATTAAATTTGCATGCCGCCCATCTCCCCCAGAGGGTGACTCTGGGCAGTTCACAATTAAAGTAAAACCTGAAAACAGTTAAAAATATAAATACCCACATTAATTAGTTAAAAAGTTAAACTATATAAAAAGGTCCTATACATAAAAAGACTAAAAACATTCAAGATGACGGAGGGGGGGGTAGAATCAATTACCCCACAAGCCAATTCCACTGGTGTGAGCCCCCATCCAGCCCTCAGGCCATCTGGCATTGCCAAGATTTTATGCTCTTCCTGAAGGCCATGAGAATGGGGGCACACTGCACCTTGGGTGGTAAGTTGTTTCACAGAGTAGGGGCCATGGCAGAAAAGGCCCTCTTCCTAGACCCCACCAGTGGAAATTCCTTGACTGGTGGGGTCCACAACATGCCCCTTCTGCTGAACCGAGTGGGGCGGGCTGATGTAACAGGGGTGAGAGAGCTCCTCAGATACCTTGGTCCTGTGCCCTATTTTATATATTTATATTTATATATTTATATATTTATTTTATTTATTTATTATCAAACTTGTATGCCACCCATCTCCCCCAACAGGTGACTCTGGGCGGCTCACAATAATAAAAAAGGAAAAAAAAATACGTTATAAAAAAAAACATCATTATATTTTATATAGATAAAATATATTTTAATAGATAATAGGTAATGTCTTTTCTCTAATCAAAGAAGTCAATTTATCCATTTCTCCAAAATGTCAACTTCACCAACCATTCCTCCATAGAGAGTAATGTCAAATCTTTCCATCTCTGTGCATTTAGTAATCTTGCTGCCGTAATCATATATTTAAATAATCTTCCATGGTTCCCCCCCCCCAACTGTTTATCCATTAGTCCTAAAAGGAAAAGTTCTGGCTTCAACTGAATATTAATCTTTAAAATCCTCTGTATCAAAATATGTCTTTGAATCCAAAAATTTTTAGCCTTTTTACATGTCCACCAAGTGTGATAAAATATCTCTTCATGTAGTTCACATTTCCAACATACATGTGAAGTACCTTTATACATTCTAGATAATTTCTCTGGCGTCATCTACCAACGATACATCATTTTATAAAAATTCTCTTTGAGATCATAACAATTTCAACTCTTTTAACCACATATTTTCCCATTGATCCATCTGTATATTATAACCAAAATTCTTAGCCTACTTTATCAGACATTCTTTAACAGGTTCTTCCTCTGTTTCAAATTTCAACAAAAGTGTATACATTTTAGCAATTGCACATTATCTGCTTTTTTGTCCTTTTTGAATCTTTCCGATAACCGTAAATGGGAAAACCGTTGACAACTATATCCTTCTGCTATTAATTGCTCTCTTGATTTGATTTTAAATTCCCCTTGATGGTTTTCCAATAAATCCCGGTACGTCAACCATTTGTCTTTGTCTGCTGTTTCTCTTCTATGATACGCTTTTTAAGCTGAGATCCATAAAGGTGTTTTCAGGCACAACCTGGGTTTATATCTATTCCATATTCTCAATATGGCACGTCTAGTAAAATTATTTTTAAAGTCCACATTAATTTTAAGTTTATTGTACCATAAATATCCATGCCATCCAAACCTCAGGTCATTATCTTCTAAGTGTAAAAGTCTCTTGTTTCTCAGCAACATCCATTCTTTCATCCAGATCAAACAACAAGCAGTGAAATACAATTTCAAATCTGGTAAACCCAGTCCTCCTATTTCCTTTGTGTCTTATAACACTTTATATTTAACTTGTGGTTTTCTCCCTTGCCATATAAATTTAGATGTATCTTTTTGCCATTGTTTAAATGGTACATCTGTTGTCAAAACAGGTATTATCTGAAACAAAAACATCATTCTTGGCAAAACATTCATTTTTATCACACAGATTCTCCCCAACAGTGACAATTTTAATTTCTCCCAGTTTAACACACCCTTCTTAATTTCGTTCCATGTCTTAACATAATTATTTTGAAATAACATACAATTCATATTTGTCATAGTAATACCCAAGTATTTCACTTTTTTCTCAGTCTTAAAACCAGTTTTCTCCATCAGTTCTAGTTGATCTAATTTCTTAGTCTTAATATTTTTGTCTTCTGATTATTAATCTGCAAACCTACTAACATACCAAAGTCCATTAATTTTCCCATTAATGTTTCTACTCCCTCTAGTGGGTCTCCACACATGCCCTTAACTTGTAAGTTTCTTTTTAAATCCTAACTCCCATAATTCTCTTATCTTCTTACATCTCTATTCAATACCTCAGGAACCAAAATGAACAAAAGTGGAGACAGTGGATATCTTTGTCTTGTCCCTTTTTGAATCTCACAAGATTTTGTTAAGTCTCCATTAACAATTATTTGTGCTTTTTGAGAAGTACTGTATAAATCAATTTTACCCATTTAATAAAATTATCTCCAAGGTTTGTATGTTCCAGAACTCCAACCATCTCCCTGGTTTATTTGCAAATTCAAAATTTCTTTGTTTTGCTTAGTTCATCTTTATTTCCATCTCTCTCACTGTTAACATAGATAATTGTCTCTGTAAAAGTTTAATTTGGTGAGTAATAGTTGTCAACCGTGGAGATTTTTTAAAATCTTCTTTCTTTTTTTTTTATCTCATCCAAAATCATTTGTATTTTCTCTTGCCTTCTTTTTAAATTCACTATTGCGTTGTATAAAGTATCCTCTTATGAAAGCTTTACTTGCATCCCAAACCATCCTTACTTCTGTGCCTTTATTAAGATTATTCTCAAAAAATTCCTTTAACTTCTTTTTACAATCCTCCACCACCATTTCTCATTCAATCTTCACCTAAAAGATCCATTTTTCCTTTTAAAAGTTAAAGTCACTGGATTATGATCTGAAAATGTGCTTGATTTAAATGTCTCCACTTTATAGACATTATTAGCTAAAATCTTAGAAATCCAAATCATATCTATTCTTGAAAAAGATCTATGTCTTTCAGAAAAATAAGTATATTGTTTTGAATCACCATTTTATGTTTCCATGCATCAACAAGCTCCAAATTATCCATTAAATTAAAAAAAACATATCTTTGGTAATTTACTCTGTGTTGTTTTAATGTTTTTCTCAGAAGTTCTGTCTTTTTGTGGAGAAACCACTCCATTCCAATCCCCCTGGAGACACCAATTTTCATAGGTAAAATCCAATAGCTTATCCCTAAGTCTTTTGTAAATTGCTGTTTTATCTTCATTTGGGGCATAAATTCCCAATATCAAAGTCGTAGCCCCCTGTAGATTAACTTCCACCAACATGTCTACCATAATCATCAGTCAATATAAGTTTTGAATATAGTTGGGGATTTATATACAAAACAGCTCTATTTTTTTTTTCCAATCCTGCTGCAATAAATTCCTCTCCCAGATTTTTATGACTTAAATATTTTACATCTTTTTTCCTAATATGTGTTTCTTGTAGGCAAATCACATCTTGTTTCAATCTTTTCAAATAATGAATTTTTTCTCTCTCTTAAGAGGGACATTTACCCCATCTATATTCCATGTTAAGCATCTATAATTGTGAGAGTCAGGACCAGGGGGGGTTAAGAATTTACTCTCGTTGCCAGAGCAACGAGGAACTGATAAGAGGATGAGACTGAACCCTCCCTAAAGAATGCAAGGGAGGTTGGGAGGGTGACCCTGGAATTTGCTCTCACTCTGAGAAGATTTCTGTAACGGGAGAAAGGCCATTAAACCTTGCTGGATTAAATCTGTACTGTCTCCTGGAGTTTCCTGGGCTAATCCTGACATCAATCTTCTCAGAGTCATACTACCTTCCAGTAGAAGGAGATACATCATGGCTACAGATCCGCAAGGAGCGGCTTTGACTCCAGAAGTATTGGCAGCCGCGTTGTTACAGCACCAGCAACAAGTAGATGCGCAGATTAATAACCTGCAGGCTGCTATGGGGCAACTGGTGCAGCAGCTCGGACAGGTAGTCCAGCCACCACCTCTCCCACAACCTGTGTTACTGCGCTCACCTGGCAGCATGCCTGAGAAGTACGGAGGCGAAGTGGAGCAGATGAGAACCTTCCTGGCACAATGTGACTTGTTCATGGACGGTAGACCAGGAGAGTTTCCTACAGATCGAACAAGGGTGGCTTTTGTGATGAGCTTATTGAAGGGATCTGCAGCCAAGTGGGCTACTCCTCTCATAGAGACTGGAGATCCAATACTCAACAACTACCGGAATTTTGTCACAGCTTTCAGGGGGCACTTTGGAGACCCAGTGAGACGATTAACTGCCTGTCGGGACATCCACAAGCTCAGACAAGGTGGCAGATCGGTAAGATTATTCATTGCAGATTTCAAGTTTTTAGCGGGAGATGTTGAGTGGAATGATGTGGCTCTTATAGACCAGTTTAGAGAAGGTTTGAATCCTGAAATCCGATCGGAAGTGGTAAAGCAAGGCATTCCAAATACTCTGGATGGCCTATATCAGCTTTGTATTGTAGTGGAAGCCAGGCTCATGGAGTTGAAGCAGTATGAACCTATAACTCCCTTAGTAGCTTCTCAGCATTCCTTGGCTACAGTGTCTTCCCCTCCTACATTAACACCAGACCTCACAGCAGGGGAACCGATGCAGTTGGGAGCTGCTTGGAGAACGGTATCAGGAGAGGAAAGGCAGAGAAGAAGGGATCTTAACTTGTGTTTTTATTGTGGAGCCCCAGGGCATATGGCGAGAGTGTGCCCAGCGAGAAATACACTAACAGGAGCCAAGCAAAAACAACAGATACCGAGCAAGAAAGCAGTTTCCACCCCAGCGCAGCAGCAGGGAAACTGGCAAGGCCCCCCTGTTCAGAGCTCGCGGGGGGGGGGGGGCTATCAAGCAATTAAGAAGAGCTCACAATGGAGACAGCAATCAGGCATTCATAGTTGTACCAATCTCAGTGACATTGCCTTCCGGCTCCAAAATCAAATTGGAGGCTCTCATAGATTCAGGCGCTACCACAAGTTTCATAGATGTTCAGACTGTACAGAAATGGCAATTACCAACAGTGGATTTGGATAAACCCGTAAACGCAGAGACTATAGATTCTCAACCATTGAGGGCAGGTCCGGTGCTACAATCCACAGTCCCTCTGCAACTAACCATTAACGAGCACATGGAATTACTCCCACTCTATGTAACGGACTCGTTACATATGCCAGTAGTATTGGGAACTTCCTGGCTCAAGTTGTACAACCCTGACATCGACTGGGCAACGGGGACCCTCTCATTTTCAGCTCCAGATTGTCAACACCACAAAGTACAGGGAGCTATATTTGCCAGTCCTCTAACAGGCAACCAGGAGGTGGGAAGGGGAGTGCTGGCCAAGTATGCAGACTTTGCAGATGTTTTTGGGGAGGAAGAAGCTACGGCTTTACCCCCCCATAGAGACTGTGATTGCACGATTGATTTGAAACCAGGTGCTAAAATCCCAGCCAGGAGACAATATCCCATGTCTGCAAAAGAGCTAGCTATTCTCAAAGATTACATAGAAGTAAATTTGAAGAAAGGATTTATCAGGCCATCAAAATCTCCAGCATCAGCTCCTACATTTTTCGTGCCAAAAAAGCCAGATCCACAGACGTGCGAAACTACCACCAGCGAAACCATTCCAATGCGCACGGTGCACGATTACAAGGAGTTGAACAAAGTAACCATTAGAGATCATTATCCACTACCATTAATTTCAGATCTTTTAGACAGGCTACAAAAGGCTCGCATTTTCACAAAATTAGACCTGAGAAGTGCCTACAACCTTATTCGTGTGAAACAAGGCCACGAGTTTTTGACAGCTTTTGACACGAGATATGGCAAATTTGAATACACAGTCATGCCGTTCGGGCTTTCCAATTGTGGAGCGGTATTTTCTAGATTTATGAATCAAATATTCTCTGATATAATTGATTCCTATGTGGTAATTTATTTAGATGACATCCTGATATACTCTGACGATGTCCAGACACACACAATGCATGTCAGGAATGTGTTACAGAGACTTAAGAGAAAATAGACTATTTGCCAAGCCTGAGAAGTGTGCATTTGATTTGCCACAATTGGACTATTTGGGATTTAGAAGCTCAACAGAGGGACTACAAATGGATCCTGCTAAAGTGCAAGCAGTGTTGTCTTGGCACCCACCCCGTAATGTAAAAGATGTACAACGGTTTCTGGGATTTGCTAATTTTTACAGAAAGTTTATTCCCAACTTTGCAGAGCGTGTCAAGCCCCTCACGCAGCTATTGAAGAAAGGAAAGAAGTTTACTTGGGCTGAGGGGGAGCAGGCAGCTTTCCAACAATTAAAACAGCTTTTCGCCTCCCAACCCCTTCTTCGGCATCCAGACCCTTGTCGCCAGTTTGTGCTCCATACAGATGCCTCGGATGTAGCAATAGGAGCAGTTTTGTTGCAAGCAGATGAGACAGGCAAAGGGGGGTGGCTGCCGTGTGCATTTTTCTCTCGCACGCTCTCATCAGCAGAGAGAAATTATGACATTTTTAACAAGGAGTTACTGGCAGTGAAGGCAGCTTTCCAGGAATGGAGGCAGTGGCTAGAGGGGGCGAAGTTTCCAGTGCAAGTGTGCACGGATCATAAGAACTTAGAAACAATGCCAAGTGCGATGGAGTCAGTTCTTTTCATGTTTTGATTTTTACTTCACGTACGTTCCGGGGGCACGTAATTTGATGCCTGATGCGCTTTCTCGGAAACCGGAGTACGTCGCAGAGCAGCCACAGACACAACCTGCTACCATCTTGCAGCCGTGCAACTTTAAAAGGTTGGAATGTACACAAGAGAAGTTGGGAGCCAGTAGACAGGCAGAAAATTTACTGGTCAGAATTAAGGAGCAGCAGGCACAGGACGCATTTCCAAGGGCTTGGATAGATGACCTCCAGGGCACACAGAGGGAGAGTTCCCCTTTTTCAATGGAAGGAGGATACCTATATCACAAAGGGAAGTTATATGTTCCTCTGTCATTGCGAGAGGAAGTTTTACAACTTTGCCATGATAATTTGACAGCAGGACATGGAGGAGTATTTAAGACATTACACAGAACCTTAAGAGACTATTGGTGGCCTAAGATGGCGGCAAACATTAAAGATTACGTGGCATCTTGTCACGTGTGCAAAAGAGCTAAGACTTTTCATGGAAAACCCGCTGGGCTCTTACAGCCATTAGACACTCCTCCCAAGCCTTGGCATACAGTTTCCATGGACTTTATTACTGACTTGCCTCCAGTAAAGGGCTATTCTTCAGTGCTGGTGGTTGTGGACTTATTTACTAAGATGGCCCATTTCATACCATGCAAGGGTCTACCTTCGGCTCAAGCCACAGCACAACTATTTTTGGATCATGTCTTCCGATTTAGAGGAATGATTAATACTTTGATAACAGACAGAGGCAGTCAGTTCTCCTCTAAGTTTTGGAGAGCTCTTTTTGGACTGTTAAAGGTAAACAGCTGCATGTCCTCAGAGCACCATCCAGCTACCAATGGAGAGGCGGAGAAGACCCATCAGATGTTGCAGCAGTATTTAAGATGCTATACTACCTACAGCCAGGATAATTGGGTGGAGTTAATTCCCTTGGCAGAATTCTCCTACAACAACTCAGTACACTCTTCAATTGGGATGTCCCCGTTTCAAGCACTCTACGGATGGGCCCCCCAGGTTTTGCCACAGACTGTCTCACCCACTCAAGTTCCAGGGGCACAGCATTTTCTGAAAGAGCAGCAAGCAGCTCAGCAACTGTTGTGGGACCACTTAGCAAAGGCAAAGGAGGCATACAAGAGGAATGCCGATGCACGCAGACAGGCAGGGCCGCTGATTTCGGTGGGGGACAAGGTGTGGTTATCTACTAAGTTTCTAGCTTCTACCAGGCCATCCAGGAAATTGAATGACCGGTTCATAGGACCATACAAAGTATTACAGAAAGTGAATAACTTAGCGTTCCGATTACAGCTCCCTCCATCTATGAAGGTTCATCCGGTTTTTCACCGTTCCTTATTAGTGAAGGAGGCCCCCCCAAGTCCTCTGAGAACCCACTCATCCCCTCCCCCACTGGTTGTGGTGGAAGGAGAAGAAGAATATGAAGTGGAGGCAATTTTGGACTCTCGGAGGAGAGGGAAAGGACTTCAATATTTGATTCACTGGAAGGGTTACCCTGAAGCAAACCGTTCTTGGGAGAATGTGAAGAACGTTCATGCCCCAGAGATGGTAGTTGCTTTCCATAGGCATTTCCCTAACAAACCCAAACCTTGAGAGCTGTCCGGAACATCAGCAGTTAATCAGCAGGAAGAAGAAGGAGGGGACAGAGCACTGGAGGAAGGTTTGGTGGAGGCTGGAAGGGGGGAGCAACATTGGTCTGGCAGCCCAAGGCCATCTACTTCAGCCTGGCAGAGGGCAGGAGGGAGGGGGGCTGATTCTATTAATGTTGCAGATGTTTTTCAGGACCCATCGGAAGATGATATGGAGGAGGCAGGAGATGCGGAGACCTTTTCATCATCTGAAATGTCAGATTTCCCACCTTTGCCAAGTTCTCATGAGAACTCAGAGGGGGAGGATAAGGATGGAGAGAGGGGTGATGTGAGAGTCAGGACCAGGGGGGTTAAGAATTTACTCTCATCGCCAGAGCAACGAGGAACTGATAAGAGGATGAGACTGAACCCTCCCTAAAGAATGCAAGGGAGGCTGGGAGGGTGACCCTGGAATTTGCTCTCACTCTGAGAAGATTTCTGTAACGGGAGAAAGGCCATTAAACCTTGCTGGATTAAATCTGTACTGTCTCCTGGAGTTTCCTGAGCTAATCCTGACAATAATCCCTTTTTAGGCCAAGATTTTGGAAAAGTCAATACCAGTAACGTCCAACATGGAATCCTCTTCCGTATCTTGTATCTGTTGTGGCATTTCTTTAATCTTATCTGTCGTTGTCACTTCCCTTTGTGTCTTCTCCAATTCTTCTTTATTTTTTTTCAAAAAATCTCTTGCATTCCCTACAGAATTCAGTCTAAATCTTTGTTGTTTAAAAGTGAAAAATCACACCTTCCAACTTAGCCCATCTACCTGGAATTTTCTTCTGTTTATCTGTCAGGAAAAAAAAAACTCTTTTCTGTTGCGTAATATTCTAATTGGAATTTCCTTTACAATTACATCTGTATTATCAGGCCGCAATCTAGTATTCAAATGTTGCTGTAGAACCTGGTCTCATGTCTTCTTCCTGACAAAGTGCACAAGGACCTCCCTTGGAACATTTCTTAATTTTGCAAACGTGTATTGATCCTATAGACCTTATCAAGCTCTGTATCCATGTCATCTTCCTCCCAATCCAGGAAATCAGGCAGAGACTTAACAATCTTTTTTTCTGATATCTTCTCCATGTTCTTCTGGAATTGCTCTAAATCTTAATCAGAATTCTTTTTCTCTCAGTTCTAATAATGCCAAAATGTCCAAATCCTTCTCCATCTCTCTATTTAAAACTTGTGTCTTACTTTCCAAAACTTCCAATTTGTCAGTAATTTGTTTTATGTATGCAGCCAGTTTCCCTACAGATTCTTCAATTTTCTTAACTTTTTCTTTCAGATATTTTTTTATTCCTGCAAATCCTTCTTCCATTTCCTTTTTAACTGTTGCAGTCATCTTTTTGCCAAATTCTTCAAACATTTTCTGCAATAAATCTTGTGAAATGCCCTTATCTATAATTTGTTCTAGTGAACCCCTGCATCCTTCTCCCAATTTGGCAGCTTTCCTTGTGGTTGCCATGGTGAGAAAGTGAAAGCATGTCAATTACTATGGTGAAAATAAAAAGCAGGCTTCTTTTTTTTTTCTATTTTGCTTCTCTCTGTTTTTAACACTTTAGTCCCAATTAGCTCTCTGTAGTTACAGTCTCACAGCTTAGCTCATATTATCCCTATCTTCCTATTTCGTAAAATCCACCAATTACTGCTGTCCTTAAAATAAACATTCCCACAAATGTCCAGTCTATTAGTTGTTAATTTTACTATTTTCAAAGGCACTTTCATCAGAAAGAATTATTTTGTCTGCTTTTTAAAGTCACTGTCTCCTTTTTCTGTTTAAAACTTTCTTAAATCACAATCTTGTTAAGCTATTTGCTTTTAAATTAAAATCCTTTAAAATAGCATTTCCCCCCCTCTTCTTAATTTCAAAAAGAAGGCACTCACTGAGAGTTTTTAATCTTCACTGCCATTCAGAATATCTCTCTTAGGCTATAAAATAATTAAATCTTAAAGTGATGAAGAAGGTGAGGTTTTTGCTAGTCAAATGTCCATAAAGGCTGCACAGCAGTTTAGAACACGTTGTAAATCCCTTGACTCCCAAGCCTCTCAACCCATGATTGACCACAAGAAACCAAATTCCTGCAGCCTCTCATGAGGACCAGCTCTTCCAGAGCACAAGTAGGTAATTCCTCAATTTCTCCTTCCTCCAGAGAAAGGGCAAGATATTATGGCTGGTGAGACGTCTCCACAAGTGGCTTTGCAAGCGGAGACGGCACAGTGATGGAATCGCCAGCCAGGAGAGAGTGCTCCTCTTTTTTGCCTCACTGAAAATTCACTGGGACATATAATTTCTGGAATGGGAAGAACAACTAACTTGTCTTTATCATTTTTACTTACTGCCAGGAAAGACAGAACATTCTTGCGTGAAGCTCCTGGAAAGATTTATTCTATAACCTGTGTGTCAAATTAAAGAGCTTTAATGTTTTAATGTAATAAACACAACTTGGCAGGGTTCTCTTTTCCTGCCCTCAGGATTACAGTCTAGATGTGACAATGATGGAAATTGATGAGGGGAGCTCTTCTTCAAATTGTCTTCTTCTAACAAACAGGTGGAACAAATATTTCAGGTAGCCTAATAAGGTGGCTATTCTCTCAGTACAGACAATGGTTATTAATTAACACACAAACCCACACTGCATTTCCTACTTATTTACATACCTACTTACTTGATGCATGTGTCACTTCAATCCAGAGGGACTTTTGAGTAGTTCACACTTCCTTCTTTCAGTAAGATTAAAATAACAAAACAGTATGTCAAAAAAACCCCTAACAATAGCAAAGAAAATTACAGAGAAAATGAAGGCCATCAAGGCCATACAGTAATATAGTATTTTTTGTTAGTTTCTTCCTCCAACTCTCAACCAACATTCCTTGGTTGTACCTTTGGCTTCACCTTCTTCAGCCTTAGGCTATGATCCTAAAATCACTTACCTGGACTGATTTCCATGGAACTCAGTGGGATTCACTTCTGAGCAGACATGGATATGATAGTCCTTTCAGCCTTTTAACTACATGACTACAGTGGATTTTCCTTTTGTAAGGGAAAAATAAGAGAGTCTAATGGGGAATGAGTGCAGTAAGAATCCAGCAGACGAAAAGCCCAAATCTGAACTGAAATGGGCAATTCTGTCTTCACAGTTTCCATTTATGCACATGGCTTCTTTCTCATATATACATCAAACTCTTAAAAAGCTACCTGTGCTAGCTGAGTATTTACAGAACAGTCTTACGAAAGCTATTTGCCATGGCAATAATAAGTTTTTGCCAGGCTGAGCCAACCCTATGTGCCATTGTTGCAGTGTCAGCTCTTCTCAGATGTGACAGTTCTGAATGTCAGGGAGAAAATCTATGCAGATCAGCTTGCGCTATTCCATTGAGACAGCAGCTTCAAAATCTATGCAATTATTAAAAGGTGGCAAACTCACACGTAAGGATTCCTAGACTGCAATGCTTTCTAATTTTGATCTTTTGTTAATTTTGATTGTAATGCATAAAAAATCCAGTTTGGAGCAGTATGTAATGATCAGGGCTCTACATCTTCTATGGTTTTACTAGTGCAACTGTGACAAACACTTCAGTTGGATGCAGTGAATGATCTAGCTCAGGGATGAGCAACCAATTTTTAGCTAGGGGGCATTTGTTCAAGGGAGGATTAACTAAGTGATCCACTACAGTAATTGTAAGAAAATCCACCAGTTGTTAGAATCTCAGTACCCCTTCTCACAGGCTGAAAGTGAAATATATAATGGCAAACTTTAAAAAGAGAACTCTCTTAATTTGTAAAATTAGAGTGGTAACAACTTTTTAACTTTAATTCGTTCAAATGCTGGCTTATCATAGTATGATTTTCTTAGGCATGCTGCAGATAGAATCAAATTTTAATAAACCACTGAGTCATAAAATAATTTCCTCTATGCACCAAGCACTGTGCTGGATTCAACCAGAGAAGCGTTCCTGTCTATGATGAGGAAGAAGTCATTACAGGTACTTACTGACGTTATAGATATAAGATACCTCTGTACGGGGAGCAACAAAATGTTTTGGCCGTGATAAAATACTTCCACCTAATGTACACAGAAGAGAAGTGCAAGAAAAGGCCACAATGCTTCTTAGACATAAGTGTTTATCCAAAGGTATTTTTTTCCATTCTGTCTGGAGAAAAGCAGTTTCTTTCAATGTTCAACCCAGACGTACCTAGCATTTATCAGCACAGAACAGGGTTCCCAACTAAGAGATCATTTTAACTACTTTTACTTACAGCATGGATTTCCTAGTTGTTTCCCCCCAACAATGTGTACAGGATTTCAGCATAAATCAGCTTTTCTTCAAGTTGCATGCAAATTCCAGTACTAGGGAGGTCCATGCTAGCCAGTTCTTTCAGGCTTCTTACATCCCATCCTTATCCAATTCAGTTAATCTTGTTCTTCCTGACATTTTCTGATCTACAGCTTTAGGCCCTGGTTTCCTAATAACAAATAATTGTATAGAATGTAAAGGATCAAAAGTATGACTGCATACTTTGAACTGTTTGAATTACCAGTGAAACTAATTCAGATGGATCGATTGATGGGAACAATCAATTGGTCAAGAAGAAAAAAATCAAATGGATGGCTGAGACTGAACAACACTCTTCAGTTTTTTAAAATGAAATTGAGGTTCTTTTGTACTACTTTCATATGTTCAAAGAAAATTGCTGTTGGAGAACATACTGTATATTAAATCCAAGTTACCAGTTTCAAGCCAAGATCAATCAACTCTCAAACGCATAGTTGAAGGCGTTAGAGTATCATTGCTGCTTGCCTCATGCTCTGCATGTTCTATCTCTTCAACAGCTGTTCTTATGTGTGTCTATGTCTTTGTATGTATGCGAATACAGGTACACACACAGATATAATACTCTTTTCTCAAGACTGTATTCCAGGCATCCAATAAAGTGGGCTCTGATCCACAAAAGCTTAGCAGCCGTACATTTGTTAGCTTTTCAAGTGCCACAAGTCTGTTATTTCTGTTGCATGAGATAAACTGGTCCACCAGAACTACCTTATACTAGTTTCCAAAAGTGATAGATGCATTAATACGATGCAGCAAAAATAAGAGGAAAAAGTCTCATAGTGCCTTAAAGACAATTTCTAAGTCACTAAATTGTCACTGATGCAGGTGAGGTTTAATTTTTTATCTGTTACACTAGAGTACTTGTCCAGGCTGCTCACCATTGTCTATTTTGACTCATAGCAGCTCTGCAGGGTTTCAAACAGAGATCTTTCCCTTTATTTCCTACTACACTTTTTTTTCTTTAGTTGGAAAAGTTAGTAAGAAGCCAGGAAATAAACTTGGGGTCTTCAGATATTTTATCCCGAGTCAAGTTATATCACCACTGTTAAGGTTGTAAGTGCAAACTCCCTATAATAATATAACCAAGGTGCCTTGCATCAGTGTGCCTCCCAAAATGTGGTCCTTTTGGTGGCCCCTTTGGAGATATGCCCAGCTGGGTTTAGGGTGTGGCATCAGCAGAGACCCTGGGCAGGGGTGGAGGTGTGGTGATTGTCTTTGGGAATCTCTTACAGCTTTCAGGGGCACTGTACCACAGGTTACCAGATGTCAGACCCTGTTCATTAAGTTGGGCTCTAGGGATCAGTTGGGATTGTTGTTGTTGTACCAACCTCCCCGCTGCACAGCAACCTCCCTGCCTGAGCTCCTTGACTCCATTTTCAGGTTGGCAGTGGAGTTCCCCAGATTTATGGTTTTGGGGGACTTCAATCTGCCTTCTCTAAGAGTGGGGTCTGAGGTGGCCTGGGAGTTCATGGCCACCATGACGGCCATGGGCCTATCCCAGATTATCCAGAGGCCAACATGCGACAGTGGTCATACACCAGATCTGGTGTTCCTGTTGGAGCAGTGGCTTTGTGATCTGAAATTGGGAGAGCTCCTGGTGTCTCCCTTGTCATGGTCAGATCACACCCTGATTACCATGGGATTCTCTAGTGCCACTATCCACTTCAGGAAGGCTGGACCCATTAGATTAGTCTGCCCTTGGTGCCTGATGGACCTGGATGGGTTTCAGAGGGAGCTGGGGGCTATTCCTGCTGCTCCGCTGCATGGTCCATCTGAAGCCTTGGTCGACACTTGGAATAGGGGGCTGGATGAGGCTTTTGATCAGATCACACTCATGCAATCTCCCTCCTCTTGGGGATCCTGTCACTTCCCGTGGTTTATGGAGGAGTTGAGAGAAATGAAACAAGAGATATCTAGTGTTGCTGGCACTCAACAAGGGACAAACTCAGCTGAACATGGGTTAGAGCCACTATTAAGGCCTACCTTGCGGTGGTAAGGGTGGCAAAGCGTCAGTACTTCTCTGCCCTTATTGTGTCTGTGGATAGCTGTCCCAATGCCCTGTTTTGGGTGACATGAGCCTTCTTGGGTGGGGAGGCTCGGAGAACCTCTTGCGGGGCGTGTGAAGGCATTTGTTCAGCACCTGTTGGACAAAGTCACTCAGATTTGCCTGCAGTTGGATACTGGCCTTGTTGCAGGTCTGGAGGAGATGCCTGGGGAAGAGTCTTGCCCAGTTATCTGGGAATGGTTTCAGACTGTTGGGCCTGAGGAAAGGGACAGGGTCCTTAGGACTGTGAGCTCAGCCGCCTCTTTAGATCCATGCCTCCCCTGGCTTGTTAAAGCAGCCCAGGAGGTGTTGTGTGAGGGGGTTCTAGCGGTGATGAATTCTTATTTGAGTGAGGGGGTTGTTCCTTTAACTCTTAAAGACACCTTGGTGTGCCCCCTCCTCAAGAAGCCATAGATTGTTCCACTATGCTGGACAATTTTTGTCCAGTATCTAACCTCTCCTTTTTGGGGAAGGTAGTTGAGAAGGTGATTGTGCAGCAGCTTCAGAGGACCTTGAATGAAGCAGATTATCTGAATCCCTTTCAGCCAGGATTCAGACCCTGTGTATGGGACAGAAATGGCACTGGTTACACTTTTGGATGATCTCTGGTAAGGGGGTATGGGGGTTTTGCATCCATCCTTGCCCTATGTGACCTCTCTGTGGCTTTCAATACCGTCAACCATGGTATTCTTTCTGGATCAGCTCAGAGGATTGGGGGTGGGTAGCACTGTGTGGTGCTGGTTTGCTTCCTTTCTCTGGGGTCAATTCCAGTTGGTGGTGATCAGGGAGGAGAGATCCCACCGTTGGCCCCTATTATATGAGGTGCTGCAGGATTCGGTGCTCTGTATCCTCCTAATTAACATCTACATGAGGCCGCTGGGTGAGCTCATCTGTCGCCATGGGGTGAGGTATCATCAGTATGCTGATACTCAATTATATCTCTCTGCCCCTGGCGAATTAAGAGATGCTGTGAACGTCTTATTTCAGTGTCTGGATGCTGTGAGGGTCTGGATGGGGAACAACAGGCTTCAGCTGAACCCTGGCAAGACTACGTGGCTTTGGGTTTTGGGACCTATCAGTTCTAGGACTATGCCATCTTTGGTGTTGGATGGAGTTGTATTGCCCCAGACAGATCTGGTGTGCAGTCTGGGGGTCCTCCTTGACTCACAACTCCTGCTTGAAGAGCAGGTGGCAGTCATGGCTAGGAGTGCCTTTGCATAGCTTCACGTTGTGCACCAGTTGCACCTGTTCCTAGATTGGGGGGGGGGGGCTCTGCTCACAGTCACTCATGACCTAGTCACCTCCCATTTGGATTACTGTAATGCGCTCTACATGGGACTGCCCTTGAAGAGTATTCAGAAGCTTCAGCTGGTGCAGAATGCAGTGGTGCAGGCAGTTGTGTGTCCCTTTAGAACAGCATGTTACACCTCTGCTCCGCGAGCTGCATTGCTTACCAGTTTGCTTCTGGGTCCAATTCAAGGTGCTGGTTTTAACCCTTAAAGCCCTTCATGGCATGGGGCTGGGCTATCTGAGGAACCACCTCTCCCCAATTATATCTGCAGATCCGGCAGAGAAGTCATGCTGTGGATCCCATTTGTTAGGGAACTACGCTTGGCGTGTCCCAGGAGGCGGGGCTTCTCTGCTGTGGTGCCTGCCTCTGCTGTGGTGTCTCCCCCCCCTCCTGACAAAGTAAGGTTAGCTCCATCTGTTAATTTTCTGGAAGTCCCTCAAGACCTGGCTATATCAGGCCTGGGGGCCCCAGGGGACCAGTGAGATCTTGAGGTGGCTCCATTATTGTAGTTAACATCTAGTCTCTCTTGTGCTTTTTTTTTTTAATAATGTGTTTTTTACTTGTTGTTTTACCAATTGTTGTACAACGCCCAGTCACTTTTTGTGAGATGAGCAGCCATACAAATGTTATAAATATAAATTAAAAAAATGAATGGATTAAGATTGGCAGGCCTCTTATATCGTCACAATGGGGAAGCAATTGATGGCATCTGTTTCAGCTCTTTCTTTTGCAATAGTTTCATACTGTGTCTTTGCCCTTAATGTTCCTCACTGGTAAGAAATCATCTAGTGTGGTCTGACTGATCAAGAGGATCAGTATGTCTGGCTCATGGAAAGGAGCTCACAGCATCCAGGCACTATGCCCAACATTTACACAAGAAGTACAATGATCCCTGTGGAAGTAGCTAAGTGGGTGGCCAGTCTGGCTGCTCTGCTATCCTTTCACCATTAACTGAGGCATTCCTAGATATATTTTATTCAGTATCATGCTTTTCCAGTAAAATGCACAAGCATGGACATTTGGGTGTTAAATCAAAACACCCTCAAAATCTTTTGCAATCCTAGAGAATCAGTTCAAATCATCTTATGGTAAAGGGAGTTTCAATACATCATTTAAAATATATAAAAGGAGCAACACTTGCATTATTTGATTCTTTTTGCTTTCTTAGAACATGCATCTTGGGCATTTTAGCCACTTAACAGGTGTCAATGTATATATTTTATATGCGTGAAGAACTACATTCAAGCCCTGGCAGTGTCACAAAGAAATAGCAAAAGCCACCACACATTGAAATTAAGTTCACTATACCAATTTTGGATCTAAAAGTTGCTCATTGTTATTATAGTTTTGACTTTCATTACCAAATATACAGAAAAAAAGCACTGAAGTAAAAACATTCACTACAAAACTTAATTCTGGTATAAATATGAAGTCTATTGAAACATCTTGACTTTCATTGTTGAATGATACAGATAATATGTGCATCGAAAAGTAAATTAAGTATTAATTCTAATGTTCTTGGTTCTAAAATCAAGTACATTGATTTTGGCCATTAAGTAATTATACCAATGGAGTCAGGTAAAGTCTGATATTTGGAAGGTCACTTCTTTGCCTTTCTTATTTTTCAGAGAACACCCATTCCACTTTCTGAAGATGGTTGAAGAAAAAAGATGCAATGTTCAGTTATGAACTATGAACTATTAATTATCTTCTTCCAAAGCACACCAAGATCTTTATCACACCAACCTTACATGCTCCCCATTACACTGGTCCAAACCTTGCTTTCAAGTCTGATGGGAAAGACATTATTTATATACTCCAGAGAAAGATTGTGTTCAGGCAAAAAACACAACATTAGTCCACTCTGTACTGTGGCATACAAATCTTGAGATATTTGTCGATACGCCAAAATATTACTAGTATATGAAAGTCTCCATTCTGTGAACTTATTCCAATAGGTTTGGATGTTCAATCCATGTAATCATCCAGTCTGGTTTCACACCCTGTGTAAATTCTCTTCGGAACCTTTAGGGAAAGCAAAACAAAACAATGAAGAGACAGTTGCATAAGCCAAGCAACAAACCTTTTGTTGAATGGTCTTAATAAAGCAGTTATTATGATTGCAATATTAACGTGGTGAACAAAGTATAACACTAAAACTAGATTCAGATTTGGCTGCTAAAACCCACAGGTAGGGAACTGCAATCTGACTTAGATCGACAAAACAAGAAACATAGCACAAGATTTCAAGATCACCTTAATAGTTATATCTATGAATACTTTCATTACTAGATGAACTTACTGGAACACTAGAGAAATCTAGAGGTTCATGCAAGTCAGTAATATCGTTAGGGTTGAAGGCAGAACTCTGTGTTGAGCATACAAAGGAACTAGAAGCCCTTATGCTCTTCCACTAAATAATATCAGAATGTTTATGATACTGATGTAGGAAAAGGCTGTGGAATGGAGTCAACTAATTGTCCAAAGCACTTGCTCTTATTGTCAGCATTCCTAACTGATGCTTTTTATTCACTACACCCCTTAAAATGAAAAAAAAAAAAAAAGCAGAGATGACTAGATTAGAGAATGTTCATGTCATTCTGACATTTATTTAGCAGCAGTACATATTTACATTGTCCTTCAAGAATCATTCCCTGCCAGAGTTTCTATTAATCATTTAAACCAGTTAAGGGTTTCTGAACCAGCTGAGGGTTTATCTGTTTTGACTTTCTTTGATTATTGTTCTAAATACAGTCTCTCATATTTTCAAAATTGTCTCCAAAACCATAAGAAAAGTTGATAACTTGAAACTTTGATTTAAAAGAGAAATGCGAAATCTGGAATTAAGCATATGAATGCAGAGAAAAACACTAATTGTGATCAATATGAAAGTTTCCATGAGAATATTTTTAAAGTGAGATGATTCTGGAGTTTTAGTGTTTTAGCTATACCCGTAAGAAAATTGGTAGAGAAAATGGAGAGATGACATAGAGCCCTATTTTTTTTCATTTTTCAATTCTTAGAACTGGAACTCTGTACAATCTTCTTACTGCTTAAGAGCAGCTCTCTCTAAACATCTGCTTCTCATTTACAGCGAAAGAAAAAGCTACTCTAAATTGCCCTGCTAAAAACCATCCTCATATTAGGATTTATATGTGCGTGAATGCTGCTCTGGCTTCTATCACACTCTTGAATAGGCACCCCAACCACATGTCCTCCAGATGTGTTGGACATTAATTCCCATAAATTATACCAAAAAAAAAAAAAAGAATGTAAGAAAGAGGAATCCCAAAAAATATAATAACTAGAGCCGGTATAGCCCTACACCAATATAGTCCTTCAATATACAGGTAGTCCTTGCTTAATGACCACAATTGGGACCAGAATCTTGATTGTTGAGTGAATGCCCAGGTGACTGCTTCGCCCAATGACCACAATCTGGGCACTCCTGGTTGTGGTTGTTAAGTGATCTCCCAGGTCATTAAGCAGATGGAGCAAAAGAACTGTTGCTGAAGGATTTTAGCTCTGCGCAGAGCTGAAATCCTCCTCGCACACAGCTCTTTGAGAGCAAAAGGGCTGCCTGCTGGACTGTTTCAGCTCTATGTGGAGCTGAAATCCTCCCAGTAGGCAGCCCTTTCACTCCCAAATGTTCCTGCAGCTCGCTGAGGGTTTTCCCCTCCCCTCCGTGCATGGAGGGGAAATCCTTCATGGGGCTGTAGGAACGGAGCTCAAAACCTGAAGATTTCAGCTCCATTCCTGCTGCTCCACAAAGGATTTCAGCTCCCCTCCACTTGCTACCTTCCCTGCCAGCTTCCCCTTTGACTTTCTGGGGAAGCCAGCAGAGAAGATTGCAAATAGCAATCACATGATTATGGGGCACCTGGGAACCCATTGTAAATGCGAGCTGGTTGCCAAGTGCCTGAAATGAGATTGCGTGACCACAGGGAGGGAGCAACATTTTATGATGGCCAAAAGTTTCCTTTCTGAGGCCATCGTAACTTTGAATGGTTGCTAAACGACTGGTCGTAAGTTGAGGACTACCTGTATTCATTTATTTTTTTCCTCTAGTGTATGGGAAAATGTGGAGAAAGTGTTCTGCACTTTGCAATTTCCTTATCAGACAATAAACTGATTCCAGTCCTGTTTCCCCTTTATAAGCTGATTATAAACCTTTGCCTTTTTGAAAGACCAACTTAATAATAGCTATTACTGGCTTCCTAGGCCATTTCATTTATACTGTACTGCTTATGCTCCCTATTTCTCCACAACAAGGCTCAGAGCAGCTAACAAAACTTCAGCTTTTTCATCCTTGTGCTTGCTTATTACATGAACTAAGGAGAGAAATAAATAACTTGTCCAAGGCTTACCAAGACAAAATTTTCTAAATAAGCTGTTGTCTGAGAAGCAACGTTAGTCTTCCAATAAATTCAGTGTTTTTTCTTCATTAGTCTTTATGTTACAGGCAGGCATATTGCTCAAGATGCAGCAACATCACTTATATGATGCACCACAGGAGCTACCCTTGTTTAAAATACACTGATTCAACTGAAGTTTCACCATACCCAGAGAATAAAATCACAGGTAGAAAATCAATGACTGGCTTACTCATAATTTGCTAATAAGAGTTGTCTTGTTTTCGGTGTGTTTTCACCTCTAAGCGCAATCCGGAATACTTTGGCTCCTTCTGGAGTCTTGTCAGGGATGTCAACGCTACTCAGATACCAGAAGGACATCAGGATACTAACAAACTTTCTTCCTGTTTGCAGGGTGATATAGATTTTGAAATAGAGAAAGACATCTTACAACGTATGGAGAGACACAACAGGACACATGGCACTCTCTTTCTCTCTCTCTCACACACAACTGTTTAAAAAAACTACTTGTGAAGATAGCAGTGGAATCAGCCAAAGCCTCTTTCAGAGGAAAAATATTACCCCTGCTCAGTTCCTCCATTTTTAAAAATTGTCTTTCAAAGCATGAATTGTCATATACTTGGTTCATGTATCAGACTAATCCAAAATTTACTTATCCAGAGTTTGCTGAATACATAACAATTAGCTGGGTTCATACAACATAACAACTGAAATGTAGACCAACCATATTATGGCTTAACATAATGTAGAAAACCAGCCAGAGTTCCTTTCTTTGTTTTTCACATGTGACTCTTCAGCCATAACTGACCCATAGCTGAGCTTTGAATTATTGCAGCCAATCAGTTTCAGCTACCAAAGAACCTGTTAACTGCTCCCACATTCACCACAGGAAAGATGGCTCTCCTGTATCTTCCTGTCTTTCTCTTCCCAGCAAGAAGCTAGGAAGTAGTATAGCCCAAATCAGTGGTCTTACAAACTTCTCATCCTAAGACCAACACAACATAATTTTATGTAGGTTTGCAGATACCAAGTGGGAAAATTCATGACTCAGGTATGAATTAGAGTCATTATTTGTTTCTAATATTTGCCATTCAAGTTATTAATTTGACTTAAAAGTAAAATTAGGAAAGTTGTTTGTCCTGCTGGCCATCCCTGAGGAGAGAGATTAGCTGTGGTAAGATTTTTTTTTTTTTTAAATATTGAGTCTCTCATTGTACTAGATCAAATCCTGTATTGATTACTTGGAGTATAGTTGCTGGTCAAAGGTATCAAAGGCCTTTCTCACCAACCTCTGAATGAATGTTAGGAATGTATTCAGCTAGTAAACCATGGATCTTCCTAAAGGGCCAAGCAAACTGATTGAGCTACTAGATAACATGTTGACATAAAGTCCATTCCATATAACAGGTTGCATTGTTTTAGAATAGCAGTTCTCAAATATTTTGGTCTCAGGACCCCTCTACATTCTTAAAAATGATTGAGGACCCCAAAGAGCTTTGGTTTGTGTGGGTTATATTTATCAATAGTTGTTGTATCAGAAATTGAAACTAAGAAATTTAAAACTATTTATTTATTTGACTTCACAGACCCCCTGAAAGGGTCTTGGGAACCCCCAGGGGTCCCTAGACCACACTTTGAGAACTGTTTTAAAAAAGCTACTTGATTTTACTTTGGGCTAAAAGAATGCAGGCAGAATGAAATTTATACAAAAACAGACACAAATCAAAGTAGCAGACAAGTGTTCAACATGTAACACTGTAATTAAATGGAAAGAAAAGAAATTTTAAGCACTATTTAAAAAGGCTGAAGAATGCTTCTGTGTTTTGTAAGGGGTTTTGAAATGGAATGGAGGCATACCGTTGTCATCATAGTAAATGCCAACATCTCCTGTTGCTGTGAACATAATTTCATCCATCTCGGCAGCCAGGGCTTTTCTGTGGTTTTCAGAGAGCGGAGAGAGCTTTTCCCTTAGCATCTGAATCATCTGGGTTGGAAGGGGAATTGTTAACATTAGTGCTTACTAGTCCCCTTATACTAATTCATTTAATCAGACGTGTATGATAGTTATGGAGAACTACAGTATGCTGCCAGTCCTTGCTGTCACTTCAAAAGTCAAGTATTTTTTAAACATCTCAATAGTCTTGTTTCAGATAATTAATAGATAAGTCTAGTTGTTGTTGATCTCCTTTGTGCATATTCTGAGACTCCCACTTAATGTTGAAACTAGTAATTTGGGAAGGGAAGGGAAGGGAAGGAAAGAGTTCTGAGCACATCAGTGGGAGAGAACTTCTTTCAATGAGTGGCTGTTGGTAGAGATTACTTACTAATGAAGGAAATAGTCTTCTATAGGCACCTTTAAAGGCACCCTTCTTAGAACTTTTACATGATTTATTAGACTTAGTCTTCCCACTGAAAGTCTTTCAAAGATGATGCTCTGGAAAACCCTGACTCCAGTAAGGTCTGCTGAGGGTTCCACTACTAAGAGAATGTGATCTGCATGGACTTCATCCTGAGCTTTCTCAGTCATGCCTGCACCATTTTGGAAAACCTAATCCTTGGATATTCAGACCATCTCTTCTTTACTAAATTTTATTATATTAAAACAGTAAGCAGTTCAGAGTTTCTGGAAATGAAGTGGCATGAAAGTTGTAACAATAAATTATTTAATTAAATCCTACTTCTAGAAATGACATCACAGCTGAAGTAGCTAAAGTGTGAGAAAACCCAAGTTAGAATAAAGGGAAGAAACCGTTATTGTGGTTAAATTACAAAGAAACACTAATGGGAAGACAGAACTTGGTTCTTGCTCTTTTTAGAAAGTCAAATGTGCATTGTCAGAGTTTCTGGGAATAAAAAGTTGTCAGTTTAGACGCTATTTGCTTATCCTAGTTTAGGAACAGAATATAAATATAACCCAAACTGTTTCTTCCACTTTTAATTAACTTAGGGCAGCGTTCTCCACTCTCATGCTCTCCAAATACATTGAACTTCAGTGCTTACAACTTCTAGCCAACATGGCCAAATTCATACTGTAAACTATAGGAGTTGAAATCCAACACATCTGGGAGCACCATATTGGGGAAGGCTGGCTTATGCTGTCCTCTGCAATAAAAAAAAAAAATTCAGATCAAGGAACAGTGAGAAGAATCTTTTTTTTTTTGCATATGAGGGATATTAAATATTTTTACCTCTTTTGATACAAGCTCTTCCAATACATCATATTTACACTGAGAGATTAGCTTTGAAACAAGAGTAAAGGCCTAGAAAACACAGAAAAAAATGTTAATTTAATTAAGACTCCTACAATTAAGCACAAGTTTATAGCTCAACTACATTAATGTGTTTATAGTGAAAACTTTCTCTCTAGTCTTTCAGTTGATGTACAGTATTCTCAACTTCAAATGTAGAATCCGTTAAAGTTGCAGGTTAAACTGACCAGAATACAGTGTAATGTTGTCTTTGTGCGTCTTTAAAAAGTAAATAATTTAGGTTCAATTGATGCAAAATACCAGAGGGCAGGACACTGTGGTTTTATTAAGCTAAACACTGATGCAGCAGAAAGAAGACAAGAGAAGAGTTTTGAGGCAACTGGGAAGTTGCAGTTAGAACTATCTTTTTCCCCCCTAAGCTTGTTTCCCAGACTGTAGGTCAAAAAATAGAATAACTAGTACAGTATCTCCAACAAAGGGAAAAAAAGATCCTTCAGGGTCCTACTAGATTACTTCTCCTCTCAAGATGTTGCTGGCCTAGCAGCACTTTTAGCTAACTCCAGACAAGCTTTCCTTTTATTCGACTTCTGTTACTGTTTCCTTGTTGAAACTGCATTTTACCTTGTTTTACTTTCTCTTATTTTTTAAAATGAATATTTATTATTTATATCTTATATTTTTGTAAGACTTATATTTTCTAATATCGTGTGTGTACATACATATACATTAAGATATAATATTGTGTATATATATATTTATGTAGACATAGGTATATTATTTATATCAGATCTTAATATTTTTACCCACTTTATTAATTTAAACTCCCGACCTACTGGATCAGAGCGAAGCTGTCCTGTAATGCCAACCAGCGCCTTCCAACCCATAAGCAGGGCAAGAGGACAAGAGCCCTCCGCTACTGTGTGCCACGGTCATAAACACCACCTTGTTAAGCAGCCACTGCTAAACCAAGACAAAAGCTTTCCTCTGGAGTTGTGTTGAAACATAACAAAAGCAAAAGAACAGCCAGGCTTCCCCCCCACTTTTCTTTTATAGCACCCAAACGACTCACGTGCTTCGCCCCCTGCGTGAACTCGTGAATGCTGAAGTCGCGGTCGAAATAGGTGCGGATGAGGAAGAAATAGAGGCGAGTACGGAGCCATCTCAATGGGTTGGGGAACCCCAAGAACACCGTCCGCTCCTCCGACTTGGAGTCGCCGTCGCTGCTATAAAAGCGCGCGGGGGGCAGTGGCGGAGTGGTGCCGCGGCCAGAGGCGGGCAGCGGGAGCCCGGCCCCGCCGCGCCGCGCCGCTAAGGCGCAGGAGCCTCGCGGGAGGACGGGGAGCCCCCGCGGCTGCCTGCAGCAGCAGCGCCTGCAGAGAACCCCCCTGGGCAGCCTCATTATTCCCCGCCTCGGCCCTCCCGTCATGCCGCGGCGGCGGAAGAGACGCGGGGGATCGGCAGGCGGGGAGCGGGATCCCCTTTCGGCGGAAGAGCTGCCTCTGCAGCCCAGAAGGAGGGCGGCTGGTGCGCCGCCTCTCGGGGAGGGTCCCCGGCCTGCAGCTGTTGGGGGGCTGCTCTTCTGGCGCCGCGTGGGGGGAGGTATCGTCCCGTCGCCGCTCCCTTGAATTGGAGCAGGAGCGAGCCCCTCCTCGCGGCCCACCCGGCGGCGCTGGACGCCTGCAGGGGCCACCCGGGGGCGGGTCCCACTGGTTGGCGAGGCCTTGTTGCCAGCGGAGGGAAATCACCGCCGGACCCAAAGGAGGAAGTGAGCGGGCGGCGGCTTGCTTTTGAGCAGGGATCATGGAGAGGCAGCGAGTGCCGCAGTACATCGGGGTTACTCGGCAGCGCTTTTTGCAGGACATCTATCCCCTGGTGGGTGAAACTCGGAGACTCAAACGCGATCGGATCGTTTGTAAACAACGTGGCAAAGACATGTAGGATAATTGGTTTAGTGGCGAAGGGGCTGGCCTAGAAACCAGGAGACTGTGAGTTCTGGGCCTGGCCGTAAATCGAGGACTATCTATTTTTCGTTACATCAGCTTTGTTTCTTAATAAATTAATGTAACCTGGATGCATTTTTTTAAACAGTCAATTCAGTTTTGCCTTTAATACTTAGACTTGCTGCTAAGTTCTTCCAATACTTTGTTTGCTGTCTCTTTATTAGATGTATTGAAAAACAAAACCTAATTAGAGTATTGATTTGCATCTACAAGGTTCAGCTGGACTGTAGCCCTAGATACATTTATTTAGAAGTTACAATCTTGGGGACTTGCTTCAAAGTAGTTGTGTTAAGAATTAGGTTGCATCGCTCTGTAAACTGTAGACTAACCCAGTACCGTATTGTAGGTTGTTCATTATTGCTTATCCTGTCATTAGAATAAGGATGAGTATGATGTATTTCACTAAAGCATGCTCTGATAGAAAAATCATAAAAGTTACAAATATAGATGAAGTTCATTTTAATGGTTACACAATCAATATCTTAGTGGAAGATTCATTTAATCAAAATACTTATGCAAGAATAGGTATGCAATTTTATTTATAAGCTTGTTTGGTTTCTCATAACTACTGGTAAGGTTTGGATGGTCAGTAGTATAAGATAGTTCATAGGCTTTTGTTTGTTTCTAACCATGCTATAAACTGATGACATGTGCATTTTGAAGTAACAGCACATGCTCCAGCCTTTCAGATTTGCATCATGATGTTACATGAAATCCTAAAGGATGGAGTTTTCATCACAACACATGTTTTATCACTTGCCCTCTTCCCATGAGTGCCTTGAAAGAATAGCAAAATGGCAGCATGTTGTGCAGTAACTTTTTTTTTTTCCCATTCTCAGAGAAAGCCTGCAGTACTGAAAGGAATGGATCTGGGCCCTTGTATGACCAAATGGACAGTAGATTACCTCTGTCAAGCATCAGGAAATAAAGAAGTAAAGGTTCATGTTTCCACTGTGCCACAGATGAACTTCCTTAGTAAGAACTTTGTGTATAGGTATTCTGTTCCAAGCTTTACTCTGTTTCTGTAAGTGGGAACTCGTAGCACCCCAGATGTTGCTGTTCTGGTTAGACATAGACTGCTGTCACATGCCATGCTTAGCTCAAAACAAACTACGTATGTGTCATTTGGGAAGAGGAACAAGCAGCTCTAGAACTATTTGCATTAAGAAGGCTTCTGGCTCGGTTTAGCCTTTCCCAACGTAGATGATACAGATTTCTGTACTGTCAGTCCATTTACACATTTTCACAATGGCTGATTTGCAGGGTTTGTGTGTGTGTGAACTGTTGAAACTTTTTTCTAAGACTTAATTTTCACATTCTCCCACCTGCCTCTTACACAAGCTTACTTGTTTTCCCATGGCAGTGAATAATTGTGCTACCTTAACTAATGAACCAGAAAGGGTGGTATAATCTCCAATGTTCAGTTCATCCAATTATTATCATTTGTCTATGAAATTCCTACACTATTTTCTATGGCTCTCTTTTTCACGCCTCACTCAGTCACCCGTTCCAAGTACAACAGGTTCACAGTGTACTCTAACTTACAGTTTGGACTTATCCACATAAAAAATATGAAAGCAATTCTGCATACTACTACAAATGTGAATGAAAATCACAAGATGATTTTGGATCAGGTATTTGCAATTGTATTGAAATTGGTGGGAGTAATAGCCAGTGTCTGTATGAGAAAGTCCTTGGAAATAAAGTCATCAGTTTCAATGTGAAATGTATTTTGCTGAGATTACTGTGACAATTTTCTGACATGACGGGAGAGGGGATCCAACTGTCTCTCCACATCTTTAGGAGCACTTCTTCAGTGCAGTTCCTTCTAGGAGTTTCCAGCTATTGAGATGGGGGAGGGAAAATGATTTTCCCTAGTTCCTGATTCCCTCTGCAGCCCCCAGCATCACCACCTGCATTTTTCTGGAGGTCCACCAGTCTTCTGGAATACATTTTGGGAGGCATGTAGGGCAGGAAACAGGAGGAGGAATTGTTGAAGATTCTATTCCTAATTCTGCCAATGGAAATGCTTCACTAGAATTAGAAGCCCTTAGTTGACTAGAAGGATTGAACCTATTTATATAACAGTCAGCACAAATTTACCAATAATTGACCCATGGTAAATAATGTTCAAGCCTATCCTAAGTCTGTTTTATTGATATCAGTGGAATTTAAATTCTAGTAAGAATATTAGGGTATCAACCTTAAACAACTGTTCCTAATTGTATTTTTTCTTTCTTCATTCAATCAAAGTAAATGTTTTGAGGTAATTATTGTTAAAAGTCAGTCCCATCTATGTAAAACATTTTGATAATCTTATTTTTATTTTGAATTTCAGAACATTGCCTTTTGACGTATTTGTAAAGAGAGCAGCTGAAATCAAACATTCAGATTATTTTCTTTCTGAGGTAATGTATTTACTTACTAATACTCTAGTTGAGCTGATTTTTTTTGTTGTTGTTTAGGTTCTTTTTCAGTTATGAGATTACATGGAACTTGACAAGCTAAATCAATTAAATACTCATGTACTTATTCAGTGCAATTTATTTTCCACATGTTTGTATTTTTAAGGATGAAAAGTATTATTTACGATCACTGGGAGAAGACCCCCGGAAGGTGAGTATATGGTATAAGATAAATGCTCATCTTAAAAGTGTTACTTCTTCTCTGAGCTATGCTAGATAACCCTTATATAAGTTCTGTCCTTAGCTTGTGCTTTTTTACTATGTCCATTTAAAATAGAGGGAACGGAGGATCGTAAAGCTGATAGAGAGGAGCATTGGCTGGTTCTTTTAAAGAGATTTGGAGAAGGTGATATCACTGTTAATTCCTGGGACAGACAAGGAAATGGATGCTCTTGCAAAAAGAGTTTTATTCTATCCTTCAACTCCCTGACTCATGGTTTGGAGAGCGATTTGAAAAACAGTGTTAAACTGTACTGTTCATAGAGGTTCTGAGCCAAATGTTTCCTTGTTTCCCCTTGTTAACTTCAGCAATTCTATATTACAACTGTTCCTAACATATTCATACCTTTTCTGTTCCTTTGCTGAAACAAACTCCCAATTTCTTTAGGATCTGGAACCAAATGTAGGATTTGAAGTGTAATATAGCCATACTTATATGTATTACATTATGCCTTATTTGAACTGTCTCAATCCAAGTATGAATAAACCTGATGGATGGCCTGGAAACTTGGCTTGTTCTAAATGCCTTATTGAGAGCCCGAGATAATCAACATCTCTTGAATGGAAGAGATTTTGCAATTCACGGGGGAGGAAATCTTAGCAGACCTACAACTATGGGCTAAGGTCCTTCTGTCTTTCTGCAACATCCTAATAATGCTTTTCCTCTTCTGGAGGTTTTCAGTATAATTGGATTCCTGCATCACACTAAACCATAGTATCATTGGTTTACTTTTGGCTTCACGTGCTATATGAACCCAACTATTATGATTTCTAAATGCTGTTTTATGGCTTAGCATAATTTGCAACTCCAGCCAGATAAATATTTTTGTTTCAGGATATTGCAGATCTGAGAAATCAGTTTCCTTTATTGGCAGATGACATTCAAATCCCAGAATACTTTGAAAAGGAGCAGTTCTTCTCCACTGTCTTCCGCATAAGTTCAGAAGGTCTACAGCTTTGGACACATTATGATGTAAATAATATATTCCTAAATATTTATTAATGAAGAGTATGCTAAGCTCATTTTGACCTTTATGAGAAGAGGATTTTGTGTTGTTTCCTTGAAGAATATTTAAAAGGAACACTCTAGGTGTTAAACTACGTCAGGACTTTCAGACTTCTTTTTCTAAATCAAGATTACACATGTATCTATATACGTGTGTGTGTGTGTGTGTGTGTTTATATCTTTACAGAGGTAAAGATATAAAGACAGACAATGAGAGATGGTTATTTTACTTTTATAATATGAAAAATTGTCTTAATTTAATGTGCATGCATTTTCTTTTATTAACAGAGAATCTCCTATTCACATAGGAAAAGGGCAAGAGAGTGAAGGTTCATGATCTGACATGGTTTTCAGAGTCATTGTAAATGACTATTACTGCTAATTTGATAGCTCTAATTTAATATAGCTGCAACAGTATTGAAATTCTTATCTGGTCACACACTCAGTAATACTTATTATTTCCACATTTGTAGGTAATGGATAACTTCTTAATTCAGGTGACAGGAAAGAAACGAATTGTACTGTTCAGCCCCCGTGATGCACCGTATTTATATTTATCAGGTGTGTTTATGTATGCTACCTAGTTTAAAAGCAGACACCTTACTACATAAGGACTGAAGAACAATCCTGCTACATGAGATCACATTTCCATTAGTTGTAGTGTTTCAGTTCCCACTTTGGTTGCTCAGATATCTTTAGGATGCCCTTGGACAATTTCTCTCCTGTTCTTTGATCCAAAGTGACAGGCAAACTCAGTTTTGTACTGCTTTTGAAACCTGGATCATATTTAGTAGCAGTCACTAGACTGTCTTTCATACATCTGGCATAAACCCTTTTTACAATTACCTCATCTATAACATTTACCTTACATTGTATAAAATGGTGTTTTTTTTGTCTCCAGTGTATTGTTAATAACACTGGATGATCCCAAATTCTGTTGTTGAATATAAATACATTCTATTTTGTCTGCTGTGCCTGTTTTTTTTTAGAAACTTTTATTGAGACTTCCCTTAATCTGTTTGTCATTTTTCCTCATGTGGAAACTTTAAAGTTCTTTCATAATCTTGGTTATCCTTTTCTTTGTCTTCCAGCATAACCTTGATTTTTGACCAGGATACATACATCGTAAATTTGTACACGGACATTCCATTACTGGAACTTTTACTTTTAGTTCCTTTCCTATAATCTTGGGCATGTAATTTGCCTTTCTTATAGCTCCAACATCACCTTAAGAACATCTTGATTAATCACAGTCTCATTGTGACTACATAACAATTACTCAATAAAATAAAATATTAAACATTAAATCTGCAGGACATTTTTCATCATCTATGTGGGTTTTCTATCATCCTGAATAACATGGTGTCATTGATCACTTCACTACTCATTCCTAGCACCAGATATGATATGAAAAATAATAGCCCCAATACATTCTTGGGTAGAATCTTATTTTCCAGTATTGTAAAACCGTTCATTTTATCCTTATTGCTCACTTTAATAGATTATTGACCTGTGAAGTTAGCTGCCTTGTAATTTCCTGGATGCCATTTGAAAAATAGCATTGCTGATTTATTGTGGTGTATAATATTCTTTTTAAATAAAGCCATCCTGTGGTGTTGCCTATAACCTTTAAATAAACACGAAATAAAAAGAGAAAATGAAGCAAATGAAACAAAACACAGCCCTTTTCACCCACTAAACTAGCTAACTAGAGTAGGCAGTTGCTAATGAGATGCAAATTGCTAAAGATCAGTTGACAGTTGCTCTGAGTGGCACTATCTGCATTCTAGATGAGACTGAAGAGCAGACTTGTTGTTTGCTTATATATGTGGTTTATTTCCAAACTTGAGAATCACTGAATAAAGAAGAGCTACTGTGGGATGAAATAGTATGGTTAATGCCTGTGATTAATTAAACACTAGTGTTTCTGAGATTACAGGGAAAGAATATCCCATTTGGTTTAATAAAGACTTACACTTAAATTGCACCATAGTGTAGTTAAATTTGATGTAGTAGCATTTGATAGCTTGAAAGAGTACAGAATTGGAAAAACATCGTTTTGGCAGCCCAGTACCCAATTCGAGACACATAGTATTTTATGTGTGTATATACACGCATTCAAGCAGTTTTTTTCTCTTGCATGTCTCCCAAATGGGAGGCCTAAATATTATGCTGGTAGCTTTAAGACTAATACAGTTTAATAGAAGCATTGTCATTAATTGTTCATTGAAATCTTCATTAGGCACAAAATCAGAGGTGCTAGATGTGGATAAACCAGACATGAAGAAATACCCTCTCTTTATTAAGGCCAGACGTTATGAATGTCAGCTGGAAGCAGGAGATGTCTTATTCATTCCTGGTAAGAAAACCTACAACAAATTCAGCTATTTTCTTTCTTGTTTTAAAGGACTGTAGGAAGGCTGTCTACTCTGCATAACCAAATACTTAATGGGGTCCACATTAATTTAAGACCAAGCTCTAACTAATAAAACCTCTAATATTTAACGGTATCATAGGTTGTATTTTTTTAAATAAGTGAAAAAACTAAAAAAAATGAATGTGTCTTTAAATGCTGAACAGTCTTAGCACAAAATTATGTTGCCTTAGTCTTTATCTAGTGCAAAATTAACTGATGGTGTCTATAACAAACAAATTAATTCTGACGCGTAAGAAAAAGCAGTAGAAATTGGGAAAAGACAGGCAATACTGACATATTAAAAGATTACAACAAATTTAGCCATGAATCTGATTATATTTATGGGACTGCATTAGTATTTTAAAAATGAATGTAGTAACATAATTAATATATGACCTAGTCAATGTTAATATACTCCATTTATTTTAGGAATATGATCCCCTGCTCATAACATTCTGTGCAGGATGAGGGTGAGACTCTACTTGGCTTGTGTCATAATCCAATATAAGATTAAATGTCAAAGAGGGGACATTTAATCTTATATAGCCAACCAAGATACAATTGGGAGGTGATTCAAATCAGGGGAAGCATCCCTTTGGGCCCTGGCAGAGAGAGGAGTAAAAGCAGCTTTTATATGGATAGGCTGAACCATACCCTCATCTTAAAGTTACACTGTTCTGCACCCTGTAAGAGGAAAGCTGTGTTAGTCTATGGTAGCCAAAATCATGAGCCGAAAAGTATATATCTTTTAACAAAACGTTAGTCTGACAAGATGCCACCAGACTCCTCATTTTTTACTCTGCACATTTAAATTCCTGTCAGACCCATTACATGATTGAGCTAGATCCAAAGGAGACTGCAACAGTTTATCACATCCATTTTATATATTAAAATCTTCCAGATAATGTAAGAATTTGGGTTTCTTCCAAACCTACATGGCTGTTCCTTCATCTGAAGCTATTTTTAGCAACTTGGCTTGGGTACTAAGTATACCAGCTGGATTGGTCCGTGGTCCTTTGGAGAGCAGATGTAATCTCTTCCTTATCAAATTTAGATTTAATCAAATGAGATGATTACTGTAGTTCAGAAGAATGCTGTTTGAATTAGAATAAAGTGCCTCATACATAAAAAGTAACAGTTCATACTAGCTCTCTGCTCATTTGAAAGCTCTTGGCATAACCACCATTGACAGGTCAATTTTTAGTTCTTTCAAGGAATCAATATATGACCAGGTTGGACACTAACTAGAGCTGCACATCTAGTACAGCTAATAACTAGCATTTGTAGTTGCTAGATGTCTGCTCCTTAGAGGTATAAGTCTCCTCAAACCTCAAAAGTGGTAAGCGTACATGAGGCAGGAAATAAAGGGGGAAAGCAAACACAACGTTAGGGGTAGATTCTTGACGCTGTATTCTAGATGCCACTTGAATCTAAATTAGTTGTTCCTTTAGGTGAAATGGGATAGTGATGATTTTCATGGATTACAGGTAGTCCCCAGTTTAAGAACGAGTTCCGTTCCTAAAGCCTGTCCTTAAGTTGATTTGTATGTAAGCTGGAACAGTATTATTGCATAACACTGTATAAATAGTATCGTGTAATTAACTTGAACATTGTGTATTTAATTCAAATTTCGCTACAGTAGGCTCTGTTCTTAACTATGGGTCGTCTGTAAACTAGGCATTCTTATCCTGGGGACTACCTGTACCCTTACTTTCTCTGCCCCTCTTCCCAATTGTTTTTAACTATAAGGGACTTTCAGAACAGTTTGGCATGTGCAGCTGAAGAATCAGCAAAACTGGCTTCAACTTCCATTGACTGGAATGCCTGGTTAGTACACGGGGGTCTTCCACCAGCTATAACTCACTACTTCAAATTTCTTGTGTTTGTAGAACAGTGGTCCAAATCAAGGACCTATAGTCCCAAGTATATCTTAAGAAAAATCTTCAAATCTTCAATTTACAGAAACATATGTACATAAGACTGAACCATCTTGCTTTCTTTGCTAAGCTGCCACTGCAAAACAATTACTCTTGGAAACTGGAAATCAAAGAATCTTTCAGTAAATATAGTAGTATGCGTAAAATATGTTTTAAGACTTTCTCTCCTCCCAGCTTTGTGGTTCCATAATGTGACTTCTGAGGAATTTGGAGTTGGAGTCAATGTTTTCTGGAAGCAGCTTCCTTCTGAATGCTATGATAAAACAGACCCCTATGGAAATAAAGATCTCACTGCAGCCTCAAGAGCAATACAGATTTTGGATAGAGCACTGAAAACCCTGGAAGAACTTCCTGAGGAATACAGAGACTTCTATGGTCGGAGAATGGTATTACGCATCCAAGAAAAAACTTATAGCAGTAATTATGAATAAAGAACATTTTTGAATACTAACAGTTGTTCTTACAAACATGCATTAAAACGTCTCTTGTGAACCAATGAATAGGGTGGTCATTTACCATTTAAGCCAGAGAACACAAGCCATTTTTGAACACATACTGCTAAAATGTCAGTATTGTTTATGAACAGAATGTAAGGGGATGCTAAGGAGATATAAACCATAGGATTATACATCAGTCGGGATTTGAAGGAGTGATGTGCACACCGAACGCTATTGGCACATCCTTTAATTAAATGTGTTTTCCAAGAAGCCCAGAAAAGACATAATTTTTAAGGAGTTGCAGATAGGTCTGTTAAGTTTGGAGTTAACAAACTGTGAAGTGGTATAACAATCTCTTCGGTGCTTATTTTTTAATTTACTCTGTAGTTATACCTTGAGCAGGTATAAAAAACTTCACATAAGAAACTTTTCTTATAGAAATGGCAGGATATGGTTTTGACTACTTTGCAGCATACTGCTTTTCAGCAGAGTACATATTTAAGTTGTCTGCAAAGAGTTGTGCTTTTATCTGAAACTGTTTCACGTAAATATGTAACAATCTAATGAATAAAAAAAAGTATGTAATTTTGGCTGCGCAAAACATTTCATGTGTGGAATAGTCACTGTTAGTTGGTCTGTGTCCAGATCAAAATATGCTTGTTTGGTCTGGGCACAGACCTAGAACTTGTGTGTTCCAGACGTGTTTCATGGTGAGTAGAGAGAGAGAAGCAAGGCCATTGGTGGCAGTGCATGGCAACGAAGGAGAGATAGGAAAAAGGTGGCACTGGGAAGATTAAGGATAGGGACAAGTGTATCAATCAATTGGATATAGCACTTTAATACAAGGGAATGTTTGTTTGTTTGAATTATAGACCTGGCCATCTTACACAGCGGATGGGAACTTTCCCTTAGCCACTGCCCTTGAATTTAAGTATGGCATATCCAGCCAAACTGCCTGCCCCTTTGTGATTCTTCCTGGTGCCTAGCACTTGAACTCAAGGTTGATGGCTGTATGGAGAGTATGAAAGGAAGGATGAAAGAAAGGATCACAGATAATGTGGAGGAGGGGGCAGAGGGGCAAACACACTATATGTATAATGTCAGGAAAACACATCTATTTCAAACACATCCCTAACTTTAACTGCTTTTTATCCAAAGGGATGCTGGGGAAATGTTTTATTATGGAAGTTTGGAGACATATTGATTATAACCAAACATATTCTATCAAGATAGTCTTTTCTAAAATCTGAACTGTAAAGATGTGCCCAGTAAAGTATCAAAACAACCTAGGCTACTGACTGGAAGAAAAATGTGCAACCATAAAAGTTACTTATTTCTTCACATTTAGCTAGAAAAATAATTTAGAGTTTAAAAATAGATGCTTGCTCTAAATTACTTGACCTCAAAGATTAGTACTGAACAATGTACTCTTTGCAGTTTAACAAATATCAAAACATTTTATTGAACTGAATACTTTCTTTAAAAAAAGTTAAGCTGTCTTTGATACTATACTACTTTCATTTTTCTTATCCAATAGTCGTCCAATTCTCTGTAGAAACCAGAGTAACTAACTTAGTTCCATTCAGGAAAATTATCTAAACATCTACTGTAAGAACAACAAAATGGTTATTCATAAAACCAGCTTTGAAAGGTAAGCAAGAGTTTGTCATACTGAAAACATTTATTGGCACAGAAAATTTATACTATGACACAGTTAATGAGCTGTATTGAAGGCATGCAATATACTATTCCCCTCATTTCTCACTTCAGTCCCAAATCTTTCTCAGTCCCCAAGAACAAATTTGGGAAATGGAAGAACTCACTTTACTGCTAGATGTGATTCCATCAGTAAATAAACATAATGTCCTAGGTGCAGATGGAATAAAATTATTTTTCTCCAGAATACTGTAAGACTCACCTACTCTGCTGGCATCTTCTAACTTCTGTTGTGAAGCGATATGTGAATAGTACTTATTAAAAGCTGGATATTTTGGTTGTAGACTACTAATTTTGGGATGACTGAATTACCAGCAGTTCATTATTTTTTAAAGCGTGGACTAAAAAGTAAAAACCTTGCTTATATATGTATCTCAAAGTGCAACAAAAAAATCTGACTGGAATGTGTGAAAAGCAAAAATGCCTGCATTTTGGCCTTAACACCTTGGCTTTCCCACTTACTTCTATGTGCACATCCCTTTGTAAAATACTCCTGAAGCGAGGTGATTAAATAAAGAGGGGTCAGTGTACAACACCTCAAGTGCCCACAGTAAATTATTGGATCAGGACAAATGTCCACATTCATACTGATGTATCAAACTTGCATCCTCTCTGTACAGGAGATGAGATAGCATCCAAGCCTATGCTAAAGGACTATTGCTAACAAAACACGACTTTCTTTTCCTCACAGCTCTCTCGTGACACTCAAATCTACTTCAGAGGGTTTACAGACACTAGAGGAGCAAAAATGGCTTCCATGATGCAAGCATACCATTAAATTCCACCCATTATAACTATTATAGTAGTTCTATAACTTACTCATGCTCAAAAACTGTAGCCTACACAATGGATAGTAAGCAGGCAGTGCTTGCACTCTTGCAAATAAGGATCTCCATTTGTATCGATTCTCCCACCTTAATTTTCTGTCCCACTTAAAATAATTACTCTTGAAAGCTGCCTCCTTGCAAAACACAGGATGGAATGATGGTATGGAGAATTGAGAGGGATATTCAGTGAAAATTAGATTATCAAACTCTTTTCTGTTAAAGCAAAAAATTGGACACAGCCTGTGATTCTTAACATATAAAGAAAGTAAAAAGGCTTTCTAGCAATTGTTCTAGTTTTCTATCTTTCAACAATATTAGTGTTGTTCATTAAAGTTTTAAAGAATCCTATTGTGTTGCAATTCCTTTGAAATTCAGCTGAATTCTGTATCTTCCAAATTACATTTTCAGATTATGTTCTGGTTTGTAGTTATTAAGTTCCAAACAATGTATAAAAATACTGATCAATTGCACTGCTGCATTAGCAACTGCTTTAAATTAATTTTTAACTACAGAAACACCACTGTAGTGATCCTTCTCTCACAGAATTGCTGTTTTATAGAGAATGCTACTTAATGTTCCTGTTACAAATAATAACTGTATTATGACCATTACTAAAATAGATGTACTATCATTTTTCCAAAATCTATAGTATTAGCATCATGTAGATACATGGGTTGATGTTCAGCAAAGTAGCGATCACAGTTGTTATAAAAGTTCTAACAGTCTCAAGATATAAAAGCTCAAAACTGTATTAAGAGTTAGTCAAGCTTCACCATTAACATGGAATGTTGAACCAGAGTGAGATTATACATTTTTGGTCTCAAACACAAAAAGACGCTTAATACTCTTTCAATTCCCCCCAGAAAAAAAAAAACATTTGTAGATGCTTGCAATGGTTAGAAACTGCAGGGCACCTCTGATATAACAGTATAGTAGTTATTCACCTAATTCCCAAGGTTAATATATACTCATTGCAATAAAGATAAATAGTGTCAAAATAACCAATGTACTGCATTGCTAGTGCTAAAGTACTAAATAATGTTTAGAACAGCTTTGATATTCTAATTACTATCCCATCTAATTATTCAAAAACACTTAAAACTTCAATTTCATCTAATTAGAACAATTTGAAGATGCTGTTTTTATACCTGGACTTGAAAGTTTTAGTCATATGATCCTAACCAAATAAACTTTCCCTCTAACATTAATCTGAATTAGTTTTTGTTTTGCTCTGAAACTGGTATTCCTCAGGGATAATACTGCCTTGTTCAGATCAAAAGCTGTAGCTTCCTGATGACTTCAGTTACAAGCAGTAGGCTCTAATCAACATTCATCTTAGAAAGCATATATTATATTTCCTCTTCCAAGTGTTAAGAAAACACATTCTTAAACTTGAAGTTTAAGATCTATTTTGCAGCTACAGTACACTGGTATATTAAAATGTCAAAATACTTCATGCACTTTGAAGTGATTGTCCAAAGAAGGTGCTTCATCAGCAAAATGAAGCTGGCTATTTATATTCACACCAAACTCCTCAAGAAGTTGTACAAATCTCTTGTGCTCTTTTCCAATCCATGTTCTCATTGTATCAAATACCTGATATGGTGTGACATGAGCATTAACTGAAATTCCAGTCTGTGAAAAATCATTCAGCACATGAGGGTAGGTTACCCAAGTATTACTTCCTCCAGAATGACCACCATCCAACCAGTACATAGCTCTTATATTTTGTATAAAAGCATCTATATCCTTGTCCTTTTTTGCTTCTTTCAGTTCATGAAGTAATTGATTCAAGACAACACAACCTTTACTGAATCCTATTAATGTGAATGAAGCTCTACCAATAGCAGAAGGCTCGTTAAAGCTCATAGTAGAATTGCTAAAATGTTCACAGTGTCTCTCTGCTGCTGGGCAACCGTTACTAGTAGCAACAGTAGGTAATTCACAAACTGCCTTTGCATCGTCGCTGAAATCATACATGCTTCTCTGAGACAGCAAAAAATTTTGAGCAAGTTTAAATGCATTAATTAGCAGGGCATGAAGGTGTCTGAAGGCTCCAAAGTCAGTACTATGTTCAGGTGCTCCAAACAAATTGCTTGCCACAAAATTGTCATAGCAGCTAAACTTGTGCAAATGCATACGGGAACATTTTATAATCCAAATGTAACTGCCTGGAAAACGATGACCAAGAATAATTGCAACATTTTCTAAGCACCATTGTTTCCACTGGAAGTTCTCTGCATGGCAAGCCATAATTTCATGATAGTTCTGAAATGAAATAGATAAAGAATCACTATTTTATAAGAAACTGTTGGGAAAAATGCAGGCCACATGCACTTATAAAACAAGCACTTATTAACAGAGTAGAAAGAACATATATTTGTTCCTAATAAAACTACAGGAACGCATACATTTGAAAAGAATACAGCTGCCTGTTCAAGATATTCCAGCCAACTGTAACTTATCTGATTTTCCTGAATATGTTAAATGCCATCAATCCCTTTAAAGCTAAAATGACTTAGGATATGTTCCAACAGTGCTTGAATTTGTTACAAAGTACTCTGGAGTTTGGGTGGATATACAGCATCTCTGCCTCAACACCGACTTAAAAAGTGGGGACAAATGCCCTCTATTTCAATTTTCATCTTAGGAAGCGGAAATTCTCATATCAATCATCTCTATAATGATTGATATGAAGATTCTTAGACCTTCCATTATGTCTTAACCTTTTCTGAACTAGGTTTTGCCTACTCTTGATTTCAGCTGACTTAATTAAGCCTGATTAATTTTGCTGAGCTGTAACTATGGCAGCTGTATGGTCTTTTTTCCTGCCACCCGTTTACACACAGGGAAAATCCCACAACCAGCACAGAGGCAAGAGCCTCACTCCTTTTACCATGGAACAAGAACAAATAAAGGACACCATGGGAAAGCTCTTTTGGTCCATAAATGACACTAACAACCTAGAGGATCAGTCAAGATCCCTGGTGCTTACAGCTCTACTTCTATTTATATAAGATTTGCATAAGATATCTATGGACTCCATTAAAAAAACCCAAATAAACCCTAACATATGCATCCAATATATATCTTAAGATTTTCACTTTCAGGAGCATCTACAGAGGTATATCTATAAAGCTGTGGAATGGTAGAAAACGATTAAAAAAAAGTGCCAGTCATGGCCTAAAAAAAGAAGCCATGGCTTCTTCTGATGACACCCCCCGATTTAACACCGGGCAATTCATTCATGAATTCCCCTCCCTTTGGAGCTTTGAATTTCCATTCCAAATTCTGAATTTTGCCCACTAAAGCACAAGTCACGCTGCAACAGGGAAGTCCTAGGGAGCAACCCCGCGTCTGTCTACCCAAAAGCAGCTCCCTGGGTCGCCTTACTCCTCCGCATCTCTGCTCAGAATCGGGGCTGCGGCGTTCACGGCTCAGGCACCGCCATCGCCGTTCTCCGAGCCCTGGTTTACTCCACCCATGCTCTGCGTCCGCACGCCCCGCTGAACCACAAGCTAGCCAGCCACACGGGCTGGAGTCACCCAACCCGCGAGCCCAGGATGCGGCGGACTCCCCTGCGTCGCGCGAAGGCGGTGCGTTCGCTCGCGTGCTTTGCGCGTCCGAAGAAAAGCCGCTCGCGGGCGCCCGCCTCCTACCTGCACGTCCCCCGGGAAGTAGAGGACGTGATGCTGAGACGGCTCCGGCGCCGGGGCAGAGAGGGGCAGGTGCAGCAGCACGTCATTGGCTTTGAAAGGCTCGGCGCCTGGCACCTCCGACAGCCGCAGCAGCTTCGGTCGGGGCGAGGAGGTCGAGGGCAGAGAGAAGGCGCTGCCTCCGCTGCCTCCTTCTTCAGAGCCCGTCCTGCCGCTGCCCGAGGGCCCCGACAGGTAGGCAGCCGGACTGCCACGGAGGCTCATAGTCCGCGTCAGGCAGAGGAAAACGGAGCCGAGAAGTCCCCTCACGACCGAGGCGGCAGGTAGACAACACTTGCTCATGGAGGCTCTAACGTTCTGCCCCCGCGCGCTCAGCCAGGCCCCCAAGGTCTCCCTCGGCCCAAACAAACCCGCCAACCAATCGACGGGCCCGGCCTGCCCACACCTCCGAGGCGGCGTACGGACGAGTGCGCACGCGCCTGTGGGCGGCGACAGGCGGGGCTTTCCCTGGCGGAGAGGCGGCAAGAGAGTTCTGATTGGTCGGTCCGACTCGCTTCTGCTGGTTGGCTGCAAGGAGGAGAGCGGGAAACTGAAAAAGAAAAGGCGGAGCTGGAGGAGAGGCAGAGTCTTACCAACGGAGGAGTGTGGGTGAAGATGTTTCAGTAGGTCATTATAGTAGAAATGTGATTGATTAATGCCTTCCTTACCATAAAGCAGGGTTTTCCAAAGTGGTCAATATTGTTATTGTTTTATTATTTGTAGTACTATTAGTTAAAGTAAGTATGAAATAATTTTCATATGGGGGTTGATGAACAATCCAAAACTTAATGAAGGGGTGGATGAGTGAAAGAGTTTAGGGGCCCCTGCTATAAAGGTATAAGAATCATACTTGCTAATGAAATTTGTAATCGTCACTCACTTTTGTAAGTAATAAGATTATTTTTCATTTTGCCACTCAGATCCTTCAAATACTAACCTGGTTCACACATTTTATCAAGCCATGGTTGATTCATTTGTTCACTGATGGCTTCCTAAATTACAATGGTTGTGTTCACCTAACACTCAAGTCAAACAGATTATATTGTGGCTGGCTTTGTAACAAATTTGTAGCCTGGTGTGTTATTCATAATGTTTATGATTCATTGTGTTGTATGAGCTTAACAAACTGGGTTTATTCAGGAAACTAAGATTAAGTAAACCAATAGCAAATGTGTGATGGGTGAACAGAGCCTTTATGAGTTGTGCGTTCAACTGTTTCAGACTGTTGTTTAACTGGTCTACCAATTGCTGATCTAGAAACAAGGCATTGGCCTTGATTGCTGGACTTGCAAACCATGATTTGCTCAATGAACTTTTCTGGATTTACAGTTTGCATTGAATCCTAAACCAACATTTTGGGCTGGTTTTGTCCAACACACTAGTCTAAAATGTGTTTGGCTTGTTTGTGGTTTATTATGTTATATGCACTATGACAAGGACTTCTGGACCACTGCATTTTTTTTAAGTGTTTGGGAGGAGAGAAATAGAGGTTGTTTAGGATCCAGGCCTTAAGTCATGGGCTCTCCCATCTGGTTCCTTCCTGCATTTTCCTCTCTGGTGATCTTTACTGACTTCAGCAGGAGTCACTTATTTTGCAGGTCTAATCTTATTCTGCTAGCATGAAGTGAAGTTCTAGTGGGCTTAAAACAGGTAACCATGAAGTTTTCTGAGTTACTAAAAATAAGTAAAACCTGAGTTCAGTGCCCTCATTGAACTCCATTCCAGGTGTCTTCTGAGCAGGACTGCCCTTTAATTAAGAATAGAATCACCCCTCTGATACTTAACTGAAGAGGTGATTGTTAACAGCTAAGTATTTAAAACAAACTATTGAGAAAGACAGATACTGTTATGTTCAAAGAAACCTGCCTATCACAACCCATCCATATAAGCCATCATAAACAAAATCTGAAGGGCATGAACTACTCAAAATAATGCATTGGGAAATAACACAGTAGGCCCCAAAGCTACAGGAAGCTGAATGTTCATCGATTTTTTAAAAATTGGGGATGGAAGGAAAGGATGTATCCTAGAGGGAATGACTGTCTAGAATGGGAGCACTTTGGCTGATAAGTGAGGATAGATGGTACTATTTTAAACATTTTCTTCCAGAACAACTTCAACCCCATTTTTGCCCTTTGTGATAGCAATATTCTGTTGAAATAAGCATGCTATTTCGTTTGCATTCAACGAAGCTGGTGCAATGAAGCTTAAACTTACCTTCCTTAACTGCCAAAAAGTATTAATTCTTACCATGAAAAGGCACATTAGTAATATATTTTACTGGAATTTTTAAACTGATCACCACAAGATGGTGCTGTCTGTTCTAGCCTGAATGACAAATTCACCGTTTACCATCTGGTTATTACACATTTAACATTCATAATTTCAGCGGTGGTGTAAATCAGCAAACTCTTTTGATATTTACTCTAAGATTGATTTACAAAGTAAAACTGGAAAAAATTAAATCTTTTATTTTGACAGTTGTTTCTGTGCTGGCTCCATTTTGAGATTTCAAGTTTAGTTTCTTTAAAAAGTCTCACAATAAATATAAAAATGAGCTGCAAAAGAGGTTGATGGAAAAAGCAGTTGCTTCTTCTGGGGAAAAGTGGACTGAGGTCTGGTCTGTTATATAAAAAGTAGCAAGAATACATTTTGTGATATTGTAGGAATTCATTTGCAGATATATTGCAGATTACCTACCTACCTACCTACCTACCTATCTATCAGATATTGGACCCACTAAGATAATACTTAGCACCAGAATCCATTTTCAGCTCCAGTAAACCATACATCCATTTATCTGAGAATAAAGGATGAGGAATGGTTTTTGTTTTTAGTATAGATATATTTTATCAGTCTTAGAATACATAGAATGAATACATAGAATACCTGAACCCTGACTAGAAAGGGTCCATATAATGTGCTTCCTTCAGGGTGCTTTGTAGCTGTGAATCAACCACCCTAAAAAGGGAAGGTTGGAGACTGGACGGAAATAATTCAGAACTGTTGGATCCAAGGATGGCTTCTAGAGGAGAGGACAGACCATTGCTTCTTTCAAAGCAGATGGGACTATCTCCTCCTGCAAAGAAACTTCACCACAGCTTGGATCCAAGCACACATCACTTCCCAAGAGGCCTTCACCAGCCAGAAGAGACATGGATCTAAAGCACAGGTGGCAGAACTCACAGCCCCAAAGACCTTTGTCCACTTCCTCAGAACCAACCAGGTGAAACTCTTCCCAGATAACGGAGCAGGACCAGGATTCAATCAGTTCCATAGGATCTGCCCAGCCAGTCCAGCTCTAACTGGATCTGAGCAACTTTTTCAATAGATGCTTATGATAGTCCTCACAGCCTGTTTCACCATTCTTATTGACACAAGGTAAGTCTTAATAAAGGTTCTTACCTGTGCTTGATCAGATTTTTACTCATCTCTTGTGTCTTCATCTTGCAGAATTCCTTTGAAAGCTAGGGGGCTCTCCAGGATCACAGAGAGGTTGCACAGGCATGATCCATTTGGCTATTCTGGAAGACCCTTTCTATGTTCTTTTTCATCCTTATTCAAATGGATTGTTGTTGTTGTTGTTGTTGTTGTTAGGAGCATGTTCTGTTAGAAAAATACTAGTTAGAACCTTAATAAAATTATGTCTGTCACTGGATCAGATCATGCATCAGAATCTCTATATAAGCTAATAAAGAAATAAAATTTATATACCCTTTTTTTGGCTTCATGTTACCTTAAAGAAAACATGATTAGCTTTATTTGTGGTAAGTAATAGCACACATATAATGCTAATATTACTGACGACCACGGAAGGGAACTTTGTCTCAGAGAGGTTAAAGAGAGGAGATAATTTTTGTATCCTTGAGATTGGCTATCAGTTTGCAAATAGCGTGAAAATCATATCTTGCCCTTGAAACACAACTTTAACTTTATAAAGTTAAATTTTCAAGGACAGGGTGTAGTTAATTTGGTCAGGAACTGCATTCTGCACATTCTTGGTAGTATTTGTATGTTTTGTATTTGACCATGGTGCTGGAAATCAACTCTGGAGACCAGAGCCTTCATGAAGCTTTGATTTGGAAGTTTTGGGCTGATCTGAACAGTATAAGCCATATTTTATAAGACCTGGTGTCTTCCTGACATTTTGGTTTTCTGTTGTGATTTGTCATTATTTATTTTGTATTCAATTTTATAATGTATAATCCTTGCCAATGTTTTGCATGGAGACAATATATTTAAAAATACAGGTGGTCCTCGGGTTATGATTACTCATTCAGCAACTATTCAAACTTGTGATGGTGCTGAACAAGGGGGACTTATGATGGGTCCTTGGAGTTCCAGCTATTGCAGCATCATCACGGTCATGTGATCATGATTTCTGACATTCCTTGCTGGCTTCCCACAAGCAAAGTCAATGGGGAAGCCAGCAGGAAGGCGGAAGTCGTCATGTGAGGTCCTCCCTTAATGACCTGCATGGTCCTCACTTAATGATGGCAACTGGGACTGCCGGACCTGCTGTCACTAATTGATGTAGTCACGCGACATTGTGCCTTATGACCACCTTGCTTAGTGACAGAAATTTCAGTCCTGATTGCTGTTTTAATCTGAGGACTACTTGTATTCTGCTTTTTGTGGCTGTCTGCAATTCCTTAAACCAAATGCATTTTGTCCCATGTTTATGCTATAGCCATGTGATCTCAGAAAAAGATGCAGCTGCTTTAAGAAGTTGCAGAGAGGTGCTGCATTCACAAAATACCTTTTCCCTCCAAAGTATTGTATACCCCCAATTACCAGCAGTTGATTTCTGAGAAGGACCCTGAAGAGAGAAGGAAGGAAATCACTGATCACCTCAGAACCTCCAGATAGATTTTCTGTTCACCCCATAGGATCATCTTCCCTATGGAAAGGACAACAGGTAGCATTTCTCTGTGTGTACGAGTGTATTTTGCTGTGATTTTATTGACAAGTGTTGATGCTACCTATTCCTTTATATTAGGAAAGTGGGGAATAAATAATTGTAATAAACACGTACTGTACACTGAATTATTTCTCCGTCTAGAAGGAATGTAGGAACTGGCCTACCAGATGTTGCTGAATTAGAACTCTTGGCAGCCCCAGCCAACATGGCCAATAGTGAGGGAGTCTGGGAGTTGCATTTCAGCAGCATCTGGAGGGCCTCAGATTCCCCACCCTTGAAGTAAATGATACCCTGTGTCCCATCCAGCTCTCTGATTTTATGTTAGCTATATTTTTGTCAGCAGTTTTGTGCTGTGTGTTTGTGAAGTTGCACCAAATTGCAGCCTTCTAGTTTGGGGAGAATTTTTGAATGTGGTTTGAATGATCTGTTACACAAGTGAAAGCCATTAATCTGTGAGTCACTAACTAGCATGTTTTAATACTTCAAGGCAGTGGTGGTGTCTATATATATTTTTTTCTAGTGTTTCTGTGAGGTTGGGTCTGAAGTTCACTATGTAAGTAAATATTTTTTGTAAAAGGGAAGTCCTGATGCCTTTGAGCTTTATGAGTTGTCCTCTGGGCCTTATTTATGCTGGTGTGAAGTTAAATGAGAGACCAGCAATAATTTTATTAGTTTCTTAGATAGAAGCCATATAGTGTAAGATAATGGCATTCCCTTAAAGACTGATGCTGCAAAATCCCAGTTCTTGGTATAATAGCTCTTTCTGGTATTTGCAACAAATAAAACCTCTTTTATCTTTGTGCTCATGGAGAGCTATCCAGTTGTCCCAGTAAAATGAGCACCAGTATCTCACCTTCCAGGATTCTGGCTAATAGTCACAATGATTCAGGTATGGCTGTTGAGTAAGGGAGACAGCTGTGTTCTGTCTGAAAGTCTTCCATTGCACGTCTTTATCAATGAAGGAAAGTGGACAGAGAGTATGTAAGGATTTCCACGCCCTCCACCCCCAGTGAATTTCTGACCACCTTCTTATTTAGAAAATACCTGTTAAAAGACTGTCATGACAAAGGTCCCCTTATTTGATCCATAAATGCATTTATATGTATCACCCAAGATCTCAAAACCAAGTGACTTTACCTTGTGATTTGCATTAAATTGTCCGACTGACTCCATTAAAAAAAAAGAAAGAAAAAATTCCTTTTGGTAATTACGCATGACAATATTTTTGTTTGAAGTTATGTGTTATATTAATCTTTTTATTGAGTCCATTTATATCCTACCATTCTTCCACTATGGAACTCAAGATAGTGTACCTGTGGGTTTTCCCACATAGTTTCTACTCCTGATCAGATTCAGGCCTGCTGACCTTCAACAGGTGTCCTCAGACCAAGCATTTCAAACATCTAATCAAAGGCTTGTAAAAGCTCACCCACAGATGTCTAGCATCCATGAAAAAACAATTTACTCAAAGTCAAGAAAGTTGTACAGAAACCTGATCTACCTAGAAAAGCTCAGGACTACCTGCATTCTTACAAAATTTATTTCATATATTTACAATCCCCAGAACTGTATATCCTAAAATAATACTTGTTTTATGTTACTTAACTTGTCCTTGTAGCTTTCTATAAAGAATTCTGGTAATTGTATTTTGGCAAGTTGTGGAAAACAACTTTTTTTTTTTGACAGCCAGTTTGGTCTAGTGGTTAAAACACCAGGCTAGAACCCAGGAGATGGTGAGTTCTAGTCCCATCTTAGGCATGAAAGCAGGCTGGGTGAATTTTGGCCAGTCACTCTCTCTCAGTCCAGCCCTCATCACAGGGTGGTGGTTGTGGGGAAAATAGGAGGAAGGAATACTAGGTTTGTTTGCCATCTTGAGTTGTCTACAAAAAAAAAAAAAGTGGGATTAAAAATTTTTTTTAAAACCCCTCGCCATGAGAATTACCTAATACCTTTCTTTTCTTGTGAACTACAGTTTCCTGGTGCAAGGAAATGTCTGCTAATTAGCTTTAGGCCCCAGTCCTAACTAATTTTACCCGGAAATAAAACTGAATTGAATTTGATAGAACTTATTTCTGAGTAAAGATAGTATAACTATATATGTCTGCAGTTTAGTTATGCTGTAAATCTATACACTAATTGCACTGGTAGGATTCAGCAACACTGTTCATTTTTCATAACATAAACATAGGGAATTTCTTGAGCTAAATTATGTTTCTTATGCTTCTTTGAAAGAAGTTCTACTAGCCTCAAGGTAATTTATTTTAAAATTAAGACCAGGTACAATTCTTCAACATGTAGTCTATGTTTAAGCTGAACTGGATGCTCTTACTTGGCATCTGAGCCAGAAAACCAGAAAGTTTTTTTCTCCCTGCAGATCTTGATTGATCGCAAGCAACGGTGCTTAATACTGTGACTGACTGTGACTATAACATCAAAGCAATAGCTGCTCCAACTGACATGTCTGGAAACAAGAAATATTAAATGTTCTGAAGTACTTTTTTTTTCTTCCTTTGTAGGAGGTGTTTTGAGAAATTCTGGCTGCCATCTTATTTATGCTTTTCTGAGAGTAAGGATCTTTCCCTGCTGCTGAGTTAAAGTGCTTTCCAACCTTACTTGAGTAAGCAGAAAGCTCTACTGGTGTGAAATTTGCTGCCCCCATTGGCAATACCTCTCCTGCCTCTGTTCTGACTCACTGCCAAATAGTGGTGTCCTGGTTACGTGGGTGCAGCATGTAATAAGCAAAGTGGATGGTTGAATCCTTCAGCCTTGCTATCTTCCCTTTTCAACATCACCAGCTAGCGTGAGAAGACTCCCCCAAATGTAGCCCTGCAGAAGGAAGTGAGGGTGGGGCTGTCTGAACAAAGGACTCTCTCATCCCTAATTTCTATGTTCTTATAACTCATCCTATCATAACCTGACTTGAATAAAAATTAAATCAGAATTATGAAGGAAACTAAGTCAATGCAGTACTGTACTTTTTTTTTTTTTTAGATTTCTCTTTCCTTTCTTTAAATAGGCAGCAAATGCCAACTTTATATTTGGATTTGAAGGAAAAGTGGATATGGTGGTGTCATTCTACAATTCCAGTATTTCAGCCTTGCACTAAACCTCCAGGAGGCATATAGTTCAAGCATTTAGAGTATTCTGGCTGAGCAGTCTAATGCTACTGCATAGTATTACTGCAGCCAGCTCTTTAAGGAGGCAGCAGATGAGTTGGCTAGTCTGAACAGTCAGTAAGAGCTCCTTTGATCCTAGCCACCACTAGTCACCTGACCACTTCCAACTTACTTGGGGGAATTAGCGTAACAGAGGCTCATCAAGTGAGGGTTCTTGTAGGCTGTCACCTTAACAGGAACTAATCTCATCTGAGCTTTGAAGCTAAGCAGGGTTGGGACTGGTGAGCGCTGGACTGGGAGACCACCACCATCAAAGAACACTTGCTGAGAAAACTATGTGGATGTATCCATGAAGTCACCATGAGGTGAACTCAACTAAAATGAGACTTATATCCTTTTAATACATTGTGAAAATTATTTACAAAGAACTGTGTTTTCCTTTCAGACTTAGATGATGAAGCATATTATTCCCTTTTTTTTTTTTGGTTAGACAACTACAGTATGTTATTGCTATCTGCAAGGATGTTTTGCCTCTGTAAACATGGCTGCACATATTGGAATCCATCCATGCTTGGGTGTAGTGCCCATCCTCCCACTGATAGATGTTGATTTGGAAGAATATGGAACAATGGCTTAAAGTAAGCAAACATTGAACATCACAGTTTTCACCCCTCACATAAGGCAATCAACCTATGTCAATTAAAATGTTGCTGAATTACAACCTATAGCAGCCCCAGGAAGCATGGCCAGTAGGGAGGGAAATATCTGGAGCATCAACAGATTCCCTGTTCTTGTAAAACTCTATTATTAACCTTAATATAATTGTTAATATAGTGCCTGCAATTCTGTCACTGAGGGAGGAGAAGATTGCAGGGGCTGGGGAACCAAGGAATGGAGGCAGCTCTCCTTTCAGCCAGAAGCATAAGATGCCAGGAGGGGTCAATGAAGAGTCTTTGCTCATTCTTTTCATTTGCTTAAGCCAGGCTTGCCTATCTCATGCTGTGAAAACTACTGCTTGGGGAACGTGTGAATCCTGACCTTTTATTTCGAAGGATACTTTTGTTTCCTTGCATGCTGGCATCACGTGTCCAGGGCATTTGGGTTGCAGTACCTATTTACTTGGGAGTAGATTCAGATTTGTTTATTTGGATCTAGTCAGCAGACCATCACAAAGCAAGGGTTTAACAAAGGGAATTACTTATCTGTATAAAAGTAGCATAAACAAAATTAACAAACTGAATTACATAAACTTAAAATTCTGAATATCTGACAAAACACAGCATTATTCTTTTAAAAATTGACTTAGGCACAAATCCTGTGACATTTGATGGGACTTGCTTCTAAGTAGTTCTGTATAGGCCTGTGCTGTATGTCACAAAGCTGAGTGCAGGCTCAGCATTGTAGATCTAGATCAAGAACTGAATCTGATAATTTCAACAGACTTGTTTTGAGAACACTGATATTTATTTTCAATAATATGCAGATCTTAATCATTCCTTATATGTAATGGGATTGCATGCCAACCTTGGTAACCTTTGCCTGTCTGCCTCTTATAGTATTCCAACTCCTACTATACCTGCTTTGCTCATGAGTAAGTGCCATCAGGTTGGTGTTGACTCTTAGTGATCACATAGATTTTCTCCAGAATGATCTGTCCCCAACCTGCTCCTTCAGATCTTCCAACAAGTGTAACCATTGCTGCTGTGATTGAATCCATCCACTATGCTGCTGGTCCTCTTTTTCTCCTTTCTTCCACCTTTCTCAGCATATACTTGCTCTACAGCAACAAATATAGGCTTTCCACTTCACTAGGCAGAAAGATTGCTGATTGTTTTCACAGATGGCTCTTAGATCCTATGCAACTACTTCAGATTTCCCTCCTTAACTGTGGGAGGGTAACAAATGGAAGACAATCCCCATATAATGAGACAGAATAATTGCAGAATAAAGCAATCCAAAATTAGATATTTATTGACTGCAATGGAAATACAGAATAACCCCCACAAACAATTCCTACCAACTGGGGGATTTTCCAATGACTGTAACTGGTGCCCTTGCTAAGCCCTAGCCTCACTATGGAATAGGAAGTTGGCTTGGGTAGTTGGCTTGATAGCCTCAGAGTATCCTCTCTACTCATATAAAGCTCATAGGACTCTTTGGTTTAGTGATGAGCACAGAATAATGAAACAGAGGAAATAATGTGCACATTTCAGCATAGGTGAGAACACAATACAGGCCTGCCATGTGTAAGAAGGGAGGCAAAAAGGGTGTTCTTTTGCCTCTGGTATGGCACCCAGGGAACTGCTGGGAAGAGCTTTGTTAGGAAGGAACTGGCCAGTGTCAGTTTGATAGATTGGTTGGGTCCCAGATCAGAGAAGCACTGCACTGAGTTTGTGCTGCACTTCATGGGCAAACCTGCTCTGATGCTCAATGATATGGGTTGAAACAGATTGGGTAAAGATTTTAGGGCACAGCATCAGTTTCAGCCACTGAAAGCGGAAGAGATGAACGCTCTTATTTCTTGCCTTTCTTTGCTGTAAAAAGCAGGCTCTAGTCAATGCTATTGGGATGGGTTGAAAGAGTAATGAATACCACATTAAGGGAGAAGCTGACATGTGAAGATGTCAGTGACCCAACCCTTCTTGAAGAAGACCTCTCTGCACCAGAGTTACTGTCAAACTGCTGCTCTGAAACCTTCAGCCCTTTTGGAGGCAATTTTTTTTGAGTGAGTAGGAGCTGGATAACTATGGTAACTTCTGGACAAACCTAATTTTTGGGATTTGTCACAATCTGATTTTGAGGTTTGGTCATCATAGGATTTAGTGTTGACTGCTTGTGCTGTTTAATATGAGTGTGAAGCTACTGGGAGAGGTCATCAATATGCAGATGTCACTCATCTCTGTCTCTCAACCAAACAGTGGAACTGCTGGATTTGAGCTGATAGACTGGATGAGGGCCAACAGACTGAAGCTAAATCCCAGGAAAACAGAAAATCTCTGGCTGGTCAGTTCTCAAATACAGTGGTACCTTGGTTCACGAACTTAATTCGTTCCGTGACTCTGGTCGCGAACCGAATTGGTCGTGAACCGAATCAAATTTTCCCATAAGGTTCAATGTAAATACGGTTAATCCGTTCTGACCCCTACGAATTTGGTCGCCAACCGATTTTTGATCGCATCCCGAATCAAATTTCCCTATAAGGTTCAATGTAATTACGGTTAATCCGTTCTGAACCATATGTTATTTTTTTTAAACCGCAAAAATATGACACAAAGTACAGTACGAAGAGAGAGAAAGCTAACCTTGCTCGATGCGACTTCTGGCGTGGAGGACAGGAAGACGGGTGGGGAGGCGGTTACTACTTGGAGGGAGAGTCCCCCTCCCTTCAGGAAGCCGCGACCACGTGTCACGGGAGGGAAAATGGCCGCGGATCCTGTTCGTAACCCGATCCGGTGTTCGCGAATGGAGGCAAAATTTTGTGACCGGAGCTGTTCGTGAACCGAATTGTTCATGAACAGAAGCGTTCGTGAACCGAGATACCACTGTACAGGAATTGTCCTCTGCCCAGTTTTGGATAGGATGGCACTCCCCCTAAAGATAAGGTACAGGTTACTCTTGATTACCGGATTGTCACTGGAGCTGCATGTGATCTCGGGGACCAGACGTTCTGCACAGCTTTGGCTGGTGAGTCAGTTCTGCAAGTTTCTGGATAGCAATAGCCTGATCTCAGTAGTCCATTTGCTAAGAACCTTTCAACTGGATTATTGTTGTGTACTTAATGTAGGGCTGCCCTTGAAGACAGTCCAGAGATTACACCTGGTGCAGAACATAGCAGCTGGGGGTAGTACATGGGCTCAGAATATGGGTGCACATTAGCCTTGCTTTGCGACCCCTGCACGGGGCCTAGAGGGCTCCAGACCTGGTTGTCCAAGAGATCACTTCACCCGGTAATAATCACACCACAGTCTGAGTTCCCTGGGGAGAGGTTGCTGACAATCACCCTTTTGTGAGAGGTGCGTAGAGCATGTGTCCCCTGGCGAGTCTTCCCCATAGCAGCCCCAGACCTTTGGTATAAAGTTTCAATGGACCTGATTCACTCCAGATTTGGGAAACAGCTAAAAATCTATGTGTTCATTCTGCTATCCCCTGAAACGTGAATAGCCCCATCAAATTATTAGCATGTTTCTATTTTTGATAATAACTTGTTAACATATTGGGGCTATTTTAATGTTTGAAATCATAACACTATTCTGATTGCTATTTTATTGTGGGAGCTATAAATACATATTAGTTGCTTAAGTCAGAATATTTGTTTTAGAGAAATGGACTAAATGAAGTCTGTTCTGCAAGGCTAGCAACTTTTCTGAGTTTTTGTGTAAATACTTGTGATTAAAACTTTAATTAATTTTTATAGACCTATTAGATGATATAATGAAATTCTGTACTTAGATGTTAATGCATGTTAAACTGTTAATGGCAATTCAATTTCTATCTTAAGTATCCGACTGCTTTGCCCAATATCCTCTCACCCATAGTATGTTTGTCTTGCATTCATCCAATTGTATTATTTTCTATGTCAGTGTGATCTCAGATTGTGCATGTGCTGAAAACCTTTCAGTTGGATTATTGTCATGTACTGTGTGTTGTAACTGCAAAAAAAAAAAAAGCAGCAAATGCAGGTTGCATTAACAGAACAATAGTGTGACAGTCTGAAATAGCAATTGTTCTGCTCTAATCTGCATTAGTCAGACTACACCTAGAATCTTGTCTCCAGTTCTTGGCACTGCCTATAGGAAGAAGATGGACCAATGTGAACATGTTCAGGGGAGAGCAATCAATATGTTAAGAGTCCTGGAACGAAAAACCTATTAAGAATGGTTGGGTATCTGCAACCTGATGAAGGGCAGACTGCAGTGAGACATGATAGCTGTTCAGTAGAAAATGAGGCAAAGTTATTCAGAATTGTTTCAGAAAACAAGGACAAGAAACAATGGATTTAAATTAAAAGAAGTAGGTTTGGTTTGGACTTCAGAAAAACATTCTTAAAACAGGAATTATTCTTCAACAATAGAACAGACCACCTTGGGAGGTGGTGGACTGTCCTTTGCTGGAGGTGTTTAAACAAAGGCCATCTGTCAGGGATGTGACATGAGTGGATTCCTGCCCTGGCCAGGGGGTTGGACTTGGTGATCTCTAAGGTCCCTCCCAACCCTTATATACTGTGATTCTTCCTTCAGCCATAGCAGAGAGCTTGTTTCTTTCTACCCCTGGATATAGCCAGTTTCTTCTGGGGCAAGCTGACTTTCCAGAGAAAGAAAGTCTTGTTCAAAGAAGCAACACAGCTGGGATGTTTTAACCATGCAGCTTTCAAAGCAGCCAGTATTATATCTGATGTGGGATTGGCAGTACCTTAAGGTATGGCTTAACAGGTTTGAAATGCAACCACGGATGATGATAATTCTTATGGGATTGTTGCTGTTCTGCATATGAGTTCTGGAACATTGGAATTATATTTAATTATCTGTGGGTTTATTTTTAGTTTTTGTTTGGCTTAATTTGTACATTACTTAGAGGGTTGACTAATAAATGTCAATAGAAATATATATAAGTAACTAGAGAACTATTTTCAGGTCCAGTCCTTTGCTTAAAAACAGTATTCCCTAATTAGAAATGTTCTGCATAAAGCTGTTTGCATATTTCTGTTTAATAAAAATACTTGTTTAAATCAATTTTTAAATTCCTCTTGCTTCAGGCGCAAGCCTGCCACAAAAATTATTTAACCAAAGTTTAACAATACAGTTCACAGTCATTTCTTGAAGCACTGTCACACATATTCTGCATTTGTGCTTGCAAAAAAAGAAATAAATACCAGATGTTAATTAGTACATTTGTTTTTATTTTGCTTCTACCTCAGTAATCTGGCCTTAAGAGCTGGAATTATTTTTTCTTCACTCTCTTTATTTCTGCCAAGGTCTGGGTCATAAACTATAAAGACAATGAGTCAGAATTTCAAGGATGATGGAACAAAACCCTGAAACCATAGAATAGTATTAAATGTTTTAGACTAACTTTGAGTGAGCTGATTGTGCTCAGCTTTCTACGTTGACAGGAACCAAGCTCTACTTGCCATCTTACCTCCATGTTTTTGGAAATTATAAAGTAAATGTAAACATAAAGTTGTCTTGGAGCTGAGCTCTGGTCTTATTTAATCCATGGACACATCCAAATTATTTCTGTAGCTGTTTGCCACTTCTGCCTTGTGGGATAGTTTTTGATTTCTCAGTCTAGCCTTGGATTTTTTGGTGATTTCCCATTATGAAATATCAGGGTTATAATTTAAATTAACATCTATCAAAACAGCAGCATTATAGTAAGTCAGCAGGTAGTATTGGAGCAGTCAATTATCATAAGAACACCAAGAAGCCTTACCTCTCTAATAATTTAACTCACCCAAATAGTCCGTGTCAAGATAGGTTCATGTACCATGGATGACAGCTCAGCTTTTTCCTGCCCCGCCACTGTCATCCACCACTCACCTAAAGGACATATTCTACTCCTTGCCATGAAGAAGTGAAGTCATGTGTAAAGCAGGTTGAAGGAGCTGGTTAGTCAGATTCTCCCACCACATAACACAGTTTTCCTGATATTTTCTAGATTCTCTGGACTTGACTCCTATCATCCCTGTTATATTGACCATTAGAAGGCACAACGTGACTGGTTTCATCCTCTTTGGGATTTCTCAGATGTGGGTAACCAGATATTCTATGGGGTTCAACCCCTCTACAGGAAATTGAACCCCCTGACCTTTGTATTTATGTAGTCATTTAACTTTAGGAGTTATGTAGGTCCTGATGCTCAGTGGTTACAGAAAGGGATATATAGAAGCTCTCAGAATGGTATATACTGTCCACCTTTCCTTAAGCTCTCAGAGCAGAGATGCAGATGTGGGGAATGAAATAACATCTGTATTTCTGCTCTGAGAACATAATGGAAGGCGGGTTGTATATACCAGTCTGAGAGCTTCTGTAACCCAGAGCAACTTTTCTGATATGAATAAGTATGGAATTAGATTAAAAAATATGTGTAACATGGCTTTCTAAATCCATGTAATGAATCTATGGTAGACATAGAATTTTAACGTAAATCATCACACTAGTTAATGCTTTCTATCAGGAATATAATTCAAGTTCTCATTTTGCAGAATCAGAAAAATTGTCACAAACATTTCAAGGCTTAGAATTTACTCTTAAATATTTTAAGGGCACACATCAATCTAAAGTGATCGATTTCTGTTTGTATCAGTGGTTGGTTTTTTGATTGTTGCAGGCAATTGGGGCCAGCCCATGTGAGAAATTACCGTGTGATTGTAGACACTCAGGATTTAGCTACTGCAAAGAAGATAAGCCAATTATACTAGGACATGAGCTAGAAGGCTGCATCATAGCACTGGCAAATCAAATTTGCTTGTAACATGGAAAGTTTGGACAATTGCAACCGCTGTTCATCTAGTTTTGAGGAACAACATTCATGGGAAAATGTACTGTTTTATAAGGCTGTGTGATTCAGAAGAGATGCTTTGTACTTAGAATTCTTTCCTGTGCCAACTGAATATACAAGCTAGAACCCTTAACAGGTGTTTCTTGTTTTGTTTCTTATATAGCTAGTGTTATAAAGAAGGTCCTCTAGATCTCAGTTCTGACTTGTCCAAAATTTTATTTTGACCATTTTTGTCTTCATCTGTTATCTAGCTCTACATTTCTTTGAGAGCAGTGGAATTGCTATTATAGGCAATCCACAACTTTCCAAGCCAATTTTAAGTAATTGCAGTTATAAGAAACAAAACAAGGAACTGTTGTTAGGGGTTCTACTTTCCACATTCCTTGAGAATTGAGAACTCTGTTCTTTTGCATATATCTCTCAATAGCCCTCAACACAAGATTTGTGAAGATTTATTACGTTATCATCTCCAACAGAGTAAGCTTGCTCCAACAGAGTTATCATTTCCAACACAGATAATGACTGCCATTTTATAACCAAAAAGAGAAAAGAAAATGCATTCATCCAGTGCTTCCCTTGCTTCTCCACGTGGCAGTGGTGTAGCAGACCAGCTAAGCCTGTAGAGTAGAAGGTTGGAGGTCTTAGATCTCCTTTTCCAGAAGCTTTCTGGGTCTTCACACCTTCATCCTGCTTTAGGGTAGCAGCTTGGCAGTTCCTACTGACATTACTATCTTCCAGGGGGTGCTTCCTCTGGTGTCTTCCTAAACCCGCTGTGTGTGAGAGAGATATTGCTCCCATACCCTGTGCTGCTGTTCTGGTGCTTAAAAGGTAAGAATGAAGAAAGGGGAAAAAAATCTGTGGTTAACCTGGCTGTGTAGCCGAGAGGCAGGTGGCTAGAGGATTCAGTCTTTCCTTTGGAGACAGACCACTCTCACATGAGATTAAAATTAAACTTTATTTTTTAAAAAAGAGAAGGTAAAATGTAACACCCAGTGTAACTTCAAGTATTAAAATGAAAATAGTATTAGATAAGATAAATGTCCCACCAGAGACAGCAACTTAAAAAGGGGATTACAGAAAACCCAGTGCTCCAAGCAGACCATAAGACGGTGCTGGTTTGCTCTAAATGGCTTATTTTCAGCAAAAACCTTCATAAGAACGGGACTGGAGAGAATTCAAAAAATAATTACAGATCAAGAGAAGATTATAGAGAAAACAATAGATCTGCTTGTACACAGCCTGAGGTTTGATTCAAGACTGACCTAATTTTCTAACTATTACAAACAAATAAAGAGAATTAGACTTAACTTATGACCCAGGAAAAGAAAAGATCTACTGCAGATTCTTGGCTTGACACCTGTTTCTTCAAAGATAACATCACCTGAAGCATCTATTCCTCTGCTGTACTTTTTGTGGGCTTCCTGCTTCCTGGGAATTTCCATAAATGAATTCTGAAGGCTGCCGGATGAATCCTCAGCATTTCCTAGCCTTGGTTCACAGCTTCAGCAGTTCTGTCTCTAGTTAGGAAACAAAAAACACTTTTTTTCTATTTTAAACAGAGGGAGGGGCTGGAGTAATTTAACTTTCTGTATCTGTGACAAAAGTCATCTCTCCCTCATCTGAATGTATATTCTGACTTTCAAGGGGATATCTACTCTGTCTGAGCCTGTTCAACATGACAGCTACATCCATTAGGCTTCAACCTAACCCCAGCAAGATGAGGTGGCTGTGGGTTTTGGGCCCTTCTGATTTCAGGACTGGAGACTTTCCATCCTTGGCTCTCGAGGGTGGAGGGTAGGGTGCACCATCCTACTTGAAGCTAGCACACCATTTGGGGGTTCTGCTGCTTGAAGAGGAGGTAGCTGCTGTGGCCAGGAAAGCCTTTGCACAACTTTGTCTTGCATGCCAATTGCACCTGTTCTGAGATCAAGAGGGTCTGCTTACTGTCACTTATACCTTGGTTACCACCACCTGGTTGGAATACTGCAATGTGCTCAACATGGGGCTGCTCTTAGAGACCACCTGGAACTTACAGTTGAGCCAGAATGCAGTGGTACAGATAGTTCTGACCACACTCCTCTGCGAGCTGCATTGGCTCCCAACAGGCTTCCCAGGTGCAATTCAAGAAGCTGGTTATTACCAATCGGGCCCTATACGGCACAGCACCAGGTTATTTGTGAGACCGTCTCTCTCCAATGGTATCTGCCTATCCTACTCATTCTAGCAGGAAGGGCATCCCTTTTCCATTGTGATATTTGCTCTCTCCTCCAACATATGTTTGGCTCTGATTCTGCGGGTCTTTAGAAAGGGATTAAAAATCCCACTCTTTCCTCGGGTATTGGGGCTAGGATGGTGGGAGTCCCTGTCTGGAGGAGGATAATAATTGCAAATTCCTGATCGCCTGTAAAGGTTTGTCTTTATTTTAGTGGAGGTGATCTATTTTTATTTATTTTGGGGTTTTTTGTAAGTCACCCAGAGTTGTTGTGTTCAAGTTCAGTGGCCATATAAATTTCATAAATAAATAAAATCCACAATAAGTGGGGATGGGGAGAGTCTTTTAAACTGCAGTTTGGTCTTATAAGCCAGGTGGGAAGGCTTCGTACCCTAAAAAGTATGATATAAATAATCATGAAAAAGTTTTTGAAAGAGAAAGCAATAAAGCTTACACAAGTTTCCACTTTCAACACCTTTTTGTTTTGGTTATCAGGAAGTAGAGGATGTCCAGAAACCATTAGCCACCATCTTTCACTGCATCGTATATCAACAAATTCAACATTATCTACACAGGATATGTATGTAGAAGAAAAGCTTATCTTCTCTCTGCATCATTACTTGTAGAAATTGTTACTGGAAGTTCTAGCAATGACCACTGGTTTGCATGATTAGAAATTTCTGGAGGACAAAGTTTAGCAACAATTGCTAGCTAGAGAGGCAAATTATATGTCCATGTTCTTAAGTGGCATGGGCCAGATTACAGGGCCTAAACATGCCAAAGGTTAGTCACCTTCTAGCTTGCCAGTGGAGGACACACAATGGCCTGGATCAGTCTTTCTTCACCTAGGCCCTCCAGATATGCTGGTTCATAATCCTCAGCCAGCATGACCATTTGAATTTTGATCGAATCCACAGAGCTCTGGTGTTATACTATGCGTTCTTGATGAGTGGCAAAAAGGTAGTGGGAGAAAAGAACAAAAGGATATGATCAGGATGTGTATCAGGAGGCTAAATAATTCATAAGGTATCACTGACCACCTAAGCATATCTTTCTTTTGACTTCAGAGAGGGATGATGGCTCACTGACAGGATGCACACAATATTTCCTTGTTACATATATATATTTTTCTTTCAAGATTTCTTTTCAAGATCCCAGTCCTTGATTGGAAATAAACTGAACATCACTGTGAACTTTGCATCTCTAATACTTTTGGCAGCCTCTATCTTTACTGGTAGCTTTTGTGTGGTAGACAGGCAAACAAATCATACTGATTTATGTCTGTGTGCTTATCTGTCTGGTATCTCATAATTTTCTGCCTAGTCGTAAGGATACAAAGCAATGAGTCTGCCCCCTCTAAACATCACTATTATAGAACACATGTGTAAAGGGCTTGACATTATGTGCATATTATGATACTGTTTATTGGAGATAATACATAGTCATCAAGATTAAATGTGTATGGCAGAATGTGGGTAAAATGTTCCTTAAGATGGAGTGTGCAATCTTTTTCATCCTGCAGGGGCTCTATACTTTCTGCCATAACCGGGGGCTGTAGGAAGTGTGATTGGTGGTTTTATAACTAATATTAATTGGGGTAGCCTTTTTAACAGCCCCTTCCCCTCTGGAAATTGATTGGATTTTTTAGGATTTTCAAGGTTTTTTAGCACACTTTCATATTTTAAACACACCCCAGCCCTCCAAAACAAATAAAGTAGAGTCTAGCAGAAACAAGTGGAGAGTTGGTGTGCCAGATGCAGTCCACAGATTGCACCCACCCTGCTTTAAGATACCCTGCTCAATCTGCTGCATGTCTAGCAGCCATGTAGCATGTTGCAAGTTAAGGGTTCCAGAGAAGTCTGTTGGATGATTGCTTTTGGCTACTTCAAAGACTGATGTGGGGCTGAACATAGAACAGGCAGGTGTCCTTCCCTTTTTTCCTTCTATGGTCCAGAATCTTGCAATACGTTAAGACAGCATGAGAGGCATTCCACTCCTAGTTCTCTATGACCATAAATAACGCTTTCCTTGCAATCTCTTTGAACATGGTCACTACTGCTGAGTTGATCTTCACTTCTTCATTTCCTTCTCCCCCAGTTTATGAAGGAATGAAGGAGTAAATTGGGCAAGGGTGGAAGGGCAAGAACTAACCATGAAGGGATGTGTTACACATTGACTGCAATCACATAGTACATTTCATTCATGAGTTCATCCACCTTAATTTGCCCAATTTCTGGATTTACAGAACAAATGAAACTATAACCTTACCAAATGGGCTGGGTTTGCCAAGCTACTCAAACCAAAGTTAATCTAACCAAATTTATCAGGCTTTCAAGATTTTGTAATTAAGCCTTGCAACAACAAAGTAGAGTTCTGTAGTCCTTCTGGAGTCTGTTTTCCCAGCCTGGCCATTTTGAAGGGCTGACATCAATCTTTAAAGCCTCACAGAGTTTCTTTCTTCCCTCTCCTATACCCCAAAGAACCAAGGTGGGGCAATCATGAATTTCTTTCACACCCCCTTTTAGGACTGGCTGATGTGACCATACATCCTTTCTTAGCCTTGAAGAGGCTCCTCTCTGTACTCCTCTACAGTGTGCAAAATTAATTTACTTCATTCTTTTTATTTTCCTTCCTTATCCCAGCACTCATTTCATCTCTTAAACCCCAACAAAACAAAACATTAGTAACATTTGTAGTGGCAAATGCTTGTCTCAGAGATTAAGCCATGCTTGTATAAGTGCACGTAGAGGATCTGAAGCCCTCATTAAATGAGTTACAGCTCCTTTGGTTGCACCCACCAGAATTAAAAGGGCCCAAAACAATGTTTACCAGTGTAGGAACAGTCTTCTCCTAAGTCCAAACCAAAAAAACCCATCCAACTAATGAATGAGCTAACTGAATATGCAGCACTACTTCAAAATCAACGTTCTCTGTCATTTATAAACCAATGTTTTGTTTTGAAATAAGTGTCTGCCACTTAAAACAGTCTTTGTTATGAAATCCAACTCTCTCTCCATTTCTACAGCATAAAATCACCCAAATCCACCCAGACCATCAACTGCTTCTTCAGTGGGGTGCCTTTTCTAGATATTAACGCTGGGAATGACTTTTCCTATTCCTTATAACACTGTATACTGTACCATTGTGGCTGTTCCACAAATCCTGACTGAAAGTCACTGTGATGCAAACAGAATCTATCCAGGAAAAGCCAGACACGTGGTAAACTGCAGAACCAAATGGGTCTTTTAATGCATTAAATTAAACATTTCACATCCAATTTAGAAAAGCATTTTTATAAATATTGGCAAGATATCCTCCTTTAGATATTAAATATCTACTATTGCATCTTACAGTTTAGGCAGCTGTTCTAGCTAATATTCTCTGGCTGCTGCACTTGTGATGTATTTTTCAGCTGAAAGGTGCCATAACCTTTTGAATCAGTCTTATGGAAAGATATTTGTATCAGTATAACAAACACAGAGCAGGATGGTACATAAATAAGGAATACAAATATGTTTGAACTCTTATGGTTGATGGATTCCCGATTGATCGTTTTTTGGCACTGGGATATGTGGGACATGTGCCAATTAATTAAGTTAAGAGTGTGACTGAAAATTGTCAATTGATTGACTGGGTCATTGGCTGAAAATGATATGTGTGTCAGTATGTGGTTCAAAGCCAGAACTGGAGGTCATTCTTTGTCAAAGACTTGTGCTGTAAGTCATCCACTGTATAAATGAGGAAAGTCAGAGATAAGGTCAATCCATGTATAAATGGAAGGAAATTGGTTTTGATATCTAAGATGACTGTGGTCATGTTGTTATTGTTCTTTCAATTCCATTAATTGTACACCACAGCTGATGCTGGCTGGTTTTCTTCTTCATGACTTAAGCCCTACTCAAGTATTTGGGAATCATGAAGCTCATGTTTAATTACATATGAGATACCCAACAGTGCTGTCGTTTGTAGTTGAGCTGCTATAGGTTGTTCCAATTGTAGGCAATCTAAATTCTTTTTAAGCCCTTGTGGAATTGCACCTATGCCCCAATAACAATTAGTTCCACAGCTGATGATTTCTTACAAATGTTTGTGATCTGTATTTGCAAATTTCAGTATTTTGAAAATCTTTCTGTATGAATGTAATTTTTATTACGAATTTTAATTACAATAGTAAAAAGAAATACAAACATCAACTTCTCAATCCGGGTGTCAGCAAAAAGTCCATAAAGGGTTGCCAGAACATTGTGGCAACAACAACAACAACAATGATGATGATGATGATGATGATGATGATGATGTCTTATTTTAAGCTTGATCAAATAAACCAACTTTGTATTCTTTCCTTTTACTTCTAACAATTTTAATCTTTAATTCAGTCAAATATTGTCATAGGATTTGATTTCTCTTCAATTCTTCTTTATCCCATCACACAGAGTTCTTCAAGGCTTTAACAAACCTCTTTTGTAGATCCAATAAGAAAGCATTTTCCAGGTCATTCTCCTGGTTTATCATTTGTATTTCCCTTTTAATTTTTAAAACTTCCGCCAGTTTCTTTTGTATATCCCGTAAAGTGTCCTTTTCCGAATCATTCTCTTGGCCTGTCATTTTAGTTCCATTTTCAATACTTTCTCTGTCTTGTCAGATAACATTTGTTCCACATCTGTCATTCCTTCATTAACATATTTTAGACATAGTTTATCCATAGAAGTAGACATCATTACTGACAGTGTTGTTATTGTAGTTACTAATTTCTGGTTCCATTCTTCAAAGATCTCCTTTAATATTTGCAATGTTATGTGTCATTTTTAAGTCCCAGTATTAACTGACATCAAGAACAGGCTTGTATTTTTTTTCTTCTACTTAAAATCTTTAGTCTCCTCTAGTGTCCAGTTCCTAAAATCATCATTTATGTTTTGTTGTGACTTGCAATAGCCAGGATAAACAAAATAAGTCTGTTTCCCATGAGAAGCTGTTTATTTTTTATAGTTAATTCCAAACTCTTATAGTAAAAGTCATTATTCCAAATTTATCTGGACCCTTAATCTATTTATAACTTTCTTAGATCAAAATCTTATTTAGCTTTTTGTTGTTTATTTTAAATGCTTTAGTTCTTAAGCTTATAATTAATTGTTCTTTTCTTCAAAGTTGAAGATGAACTCACCCCATAAAGACGTTTCAAACTTGTCATTCTGAAGGTCTCTAATAGCTTAAAGATGGTTAATAGGCAATTTCTGAAAGTGATTAGAAAGTGAGGTTTGCAAACTTAATGTCCTTTAAAAGGCTCCACCATGATTGTGAGCAAGATGGCTGATCCCCTTGTCTCCCAGTGCTCAAACCTGTGGAAAATTGCTGTCCTGCAGTCTCTGGAGCATATGTGGGTGATCTCCCATCCTCTCCTTATCTGGAGATGTTTCAAGGAACTGGTCTACTCACTGGTTTCTTGGTTGCCACATCTGTAAGCTCCACTTTTGTAGAGCCATCCTCAGATCGCCATACCTCCCCCAGAAGTCTTCACTATTTTGAAAATCTTTCCAAATTCCTCATCTTCAACATTATTGTCTCTTGAGATAACTACATCATTAAACCAAAAATGCTTCTTTTCAATTTTAAACATGTCTGGTGTGTTATGTTCCATGCATTGATCAGTCTGAATGTTAAAATCCCATAAATTTTTTGCTCTGTCATTTTCAATGACTTCATTTATGATTTCATGTTTCTAGGAATTTTTATTCACTGTGAATGCATACTTTTTACATGAATGCCAATGTAACATATTCCCCAATCATACTTTTTTTTTTTTGTAATCAGTCTGTGCAATTTTACTGCATTCAGGTATTATATGGTCAACTGTTTCATCCTTATCATGGCACAATCAACATTTACTATCCAAACTGGTCTTTTCTATTTTGCCTTATGACATTTGTACTTTAATGCTGGTTGGGCAGCAAAAAGCATCCCTTCTGTTTTCTTTTTTAATGTACCATCTTAAGCCATTGCCATGTTCTTCTGCTGTCTGATTCCCTTTCAGTATCTTTCAAAAATGTCCATGGAGTGCTTTAGTTTTCCAATTTTCTAATCTCCTTTCAACTGGTACTTTTTATAGTCATGTTTTAGGTTCTATTTCTGCAAATGGTCCTTCCTTTCAATAAAAATTATTTGTTTGTCTTGATGCAAACATTTTTCCTCTTCAGTTTGTTTTACCTATAAAAGTCCTCACTCACCAGTTGAAGTCCACACATCTTAAATAGCTTGCCTTACCCACACTTCATGCTTGCTCTGCAAGCTAAGCTCTCTAAGCTATCGACAATCTTCAATAACGTCTGAGTGTGGGTAAGGCAGTGTCTCTCAATCTTGTCAGCTTTAAGATGTGTGGACTTCAACTCCCAGAATCCCCCAGCCAGCCAGAATTCTGGGAGTTGAAGTCCACACATCTTAAAGTTGACAAGGTTGAAAAACACTGGGTTAAAGTGTTGGACTAGGAGTGGGGAGACCCAGGTTCTAGTCCACCCTCAGCCATGGAGGCTTGGTGGGTGGCTGTGGACCAGTCATTCTCTCCTAGCCCAATCTAATCCAAGGGCTGGTGTTGTGGGGAAAAATAGCAGGGAACACTAGGTAGGCCTCCCGGCAGGCTATAAATCTAATAAATACATAATAAACAGCTCAGGAAAGACTATTTGAAAAGCTCTTGTTACTTGCACTCTGAGGCCTTTCAGAGGTGAGAGCATTTTTTGGAGCTGCTGAGAGTCACAGCATTTTCTTGCTTAGAGAAAGGGGAGAGGCCCTATTACTTCCCCAAACAAGTTTCAAAGTCCAAGGGGCTAGCCCAAGCTCTTGCACTTTTTCCTTTATTTCATTGTTGTGTAAGCCACTCAGAGTCCTCTGAAGTCCGGCGGCCTCTAAATTTAATTGATTACATGAAGAATATCTATCAATATGATCGCTAAGAGTCGACAACGACTTGATGGCATGTAATCAATCAATCAATACTAAGTTATTTATTTAACAGCAGAATGCTTTTTACTGTATTAACATAATCTTATATTGGCCTACTCAGATATCAGCACCTACTAAGTTTAATAGGGCTACTCCCTGGAGGGTGCATAGGATGTTTGCCTACTTGTTAAAAAGAGGGGGCTAAAGATGTGACTTCATGGGAAGAAAATCCCACAATCTTGGCCCTGGTCTTGGGCCTTGGCCCTGGTGGCCACTTGACTTCAACAAGGAGGAGAACCACAAGCAAAGCCTCCAGTGCTGATGTCAGAGACAAGCTGACCCAGAAGCACATTTTAGAGGACTGGGAACCATTTGAGAGAAGACATTCATAAACTAGCATCAAGGTCTGGGTATCCCTAAAAAAGAATCTGCTTTTTTGAGGGTAACGCTTCTTTTAGATAATGGGAAACCATTCATTAATATCAAAGTATCAGCAGCACGCTCTTTCAGTGCCTTGAACATAACTTCAACCATTCCCTATGGAGTGGCTCTCACTGTGTCAGTAGAGGAAAGTCAGGGACAGCGCGGAGGCACTGAGATTTGTTTCAATACTCTCTGTGATGGAAAGGATTTTCAATACAGCTGTGCACTAGAGTGGGCAGGATTCGGTTCCAAATTACCTTTTCCCACTTTGCACCTGCCAACTGCACACCTGGCCTGTGCCAGCTTTCAGAATGATTCAGGTGAAGGACTATACATACTTTGCATGAATGTAGCCCTGGTCATGAAGCAGCCTTCTTTCTTCAGGCCTCTTCCTGCATCTGGAAAAAAAGGTATGGCTGCTTGAATGAAGAACAGAGAGGTACCATGTTTGTGCAAAATAGAATCATAGAATTGTACAGCTGGAAGGGACCACAAGGGTCATCTACTCCAACCCTCTGCAAAGTGCAAGGAAACCAACTAGGTCCAGGAGAGATGGCTGTCCAAGCTCTTCTTAAAATCCTCCAGAGATAGAGAACCCACATTCTCCACAGATACTTACCATGAGGAAGTTTTTCCTTATGTTTAATCAAAATCTAGTTTTGCTGCAACTTATGCCCCTTATGTCTGGCCATAGTTTCTGTGGCCATGAAAAATAGTTTTTGATCACCTTCTCTTTATATACCTGAATATGGTTATCATGTCTCTCCTCAATCTTCTTTCCTCCAGGTTGGTCTGAAGCACTTATTCCAAATCATTTTGCAGGTATGCACAGCCCTAATTTTCTCCCATTTTCTCAAACTTTATGATTGGGTTGACCTATTAACAAGAGCAGCTCTCCTTCTCTTAGACATCAGGATTTCTTGAATTATTTAGCCAATTAAAAATAAAGAATAAAAAGAAAAATTGGTAATCCCCTCATATAGAGCAACAAGTGTACCTCAAAGCTGGTGAGAAATTTACTTCCAGTTCAGCTTGATGTCAAAAGATCTGTGTGTGCCTTTCATCTGAAGTGGAAGTGACCTTACTGTAATTCACAAGCCAGCATACTTTATATTAGGATAATAATAAATACATGCAAAGATTTATGATGCTAATGATGTAAGTGTGTATGTGTATGAAATCTGATCTCAGCACCAATTAGGAACACCATGGTAATGCCTTTACAAAGAACTTTAAACTAGCTGTTCAAGCAATTTCAAGGGCTTACGTTATGAACACGCTTATCTGTAACATGTGTCTTGGTAGGTCCAATCTGTTTTCCCAGGCTTTTTCTGGGAGGGGGTCAGCCAATGGTGGGATGCTGGAGCTGATAGCATAGAAGAATCTTTTTCTGGAAGAGAATCAGTTGTAAATGTTTTTGTTTGATCATTTTACAAAATGTGAAACATGTGCAAAGAGATTAGTGATTAATGCTGCTTAAAATTTATTTAATTGTATATACTGATATAGAAATCTGGCACCAATTGTCTGACTAATGAGAAAGCAATACAACGTAGACTAATTGGCCAGCATCTTTGGTTAAAAACAATGCAATATTAATTGTGCAAAATCATGATGGTGAGAAGTTCCTGCCAAAGATGTCTCACATGCAGAATTACGATCTTTGCAATAGCCAAAGGACTGGGTACCTTTCCAAGCCATCTTGGAAATGAAAGAGAGATCAGAATCATGCCTGATGGTTGTATTTGGGAGCAGGGGCAGGAGCTAATCAAGGTTTATTATGGCCTAAAGGAGAGCCTGTGCGTGCATATGATGGCCATGGCTACTCTCTCAATGACTGCATGGAGGTGATTGTGTGACTATCACTCTTGAGGGGCCTTCCAATGTCCACCGTGCAGAATCCCAGTGTGTTTGAAACTAGTATTGTTCTTAGTAGGATATTTGTTGAAATTCACAAGGGGTGCTGCTCAGGCCCTTTCAGAACGTCCTAGAAAATACAGTCTCTGGGTATTCTGGCATTCCAGAAAAGATGAGCACTGGTAGACATAATTCCCCAAACTGTCCAACGAACATGGAGCAGATCTGAGGGATATGCCGAATGTGAAGGGAAGAAAAGAAGAGAACAAGGAGAAATCCCACTGTGTGGTTGGAAGTATCCTCATGCTGGAATGCTGAATAAAGCTCTGTGTTATCAAATACATTCATGCTGTTGGGGAATGTGAGGGATAGGTCTGGGCACTTCTCAGTTCTCTAGGATTAGAATAAAATGAAGCATGGAATCCAGTGGAACTTATTATGGGTGGTTTGGTAGCATGCAAGTTACACTTGTAAATCAACAGAAAAGGATGTACCTGGTTATTTGTATTGGATGATGACACACTGTCAGTATCTGAATCATGCAGTGGAAATACACTTTGCACTGGTTAGTAACATTTGACTAATCTACACCTTTCACTGTGCCTGTTGGTTGGTTTATCCAAATGCACCTATATTTTTTTGCAATTGGCGTTTCCCAAAGGCAGATCCCACACATAGGACTCTATGCATGTTTGTGCATGCAGAACTGTTGTGCTTAAAAGTGCAGATAGATCAGATAAATGAACATCAGTGATAGGACTGCTGTTGCGTTTTTCAGCAGAGACTATTACAGGAAAGGCAACTGGATACCATTGAAAACCAGGGGTCTGGAGGGCAAAAGGATCAAAATATCCTAACAATAGACACGATAGGCTGATTGGCTGACTGAACATTCTGAATAGGAATGTTTAGCACTGCTCATTCTGTATGTTTAAAAGTGCACACCAAGCCATAGCAATGCTGCTTGTTCAACTTTTAGCTGTGCCTGGAGGGTACAAAGCACACTTGAGATGGGGGGAAATGCTAGGCAGCCAAAGCTTGGGACAGGCAGTTGAAGATGGCTTGGCTGTTCCTTCCAGTGCAGGGCCTGGCTGCTCCCAAGCTGTCAAAGTCAAGTATCTGTAAACAAGATAGACAAATGTGCTCCTAAGCCATTTTGACATAGGATTACTCACTTTTGACATGTTATGAACATTAAAGGAAATTTAGTGTCCATCTGGACAGCTGGCTTTTGCCAAATGCCACAACTACCAGCTGCAAAATATACAAGCTAGAAGCCATCCAGCTGCCACATGCTTAGCTGATGCCAAGAAGGAGCAATCTGCCAACACTCCCTTGGCTAGTGTGCAGCCAGCACTGAGAGCTGCTCTGTGAAAAGAAATGGGCAAGAGCTTAGGATGCCCCAGAAGGTTGATAGTGCCTCCTGCTCCTTGTAACTTGACCCCTTTCAGCAACAAGCATGGACTGGGATGGGAAGAAGGGAGAGAAGCATGATGTTCGGAAGAAAGGACAGCACGGGCAACCGCTCATAGGAAATTGGGAGTGGGATGGGAGCTGGCAGGGAGCATCTTGGACTTTGAACATCTTCAGAAGTGTTGCAGGATCTTTTCTGGAGTGGCTTTCATTAGCCAGCTGCATTGGGGATGGACTGAGGGGTGTGTGTGTGTGTGTGTGTGTGTATGCATTTATGTATTCATTTATTTATGTATATATATAAAATATATGTATGCGTAATACATGCACACACACACACACACACACACACACACACATACACAGACCTTGAATATTGGGCGACTGCTCTACCTATGAGAAGCTGGTGGTTTGAGCCTCTGGTGTTGTTTCCAATGCCCTTCTGAGCTGTGCTCAAGTACTGGCCCATATGGTCCTGTAGCTTGGCGGCTATGATGCCTGATAGGACTTTCCACGTTGTGGGGATTCAGGTTATTGGCTGGTAGTTGGACGGTGCTGTTCCCTTGTGGGGGTCTTTCATGATCCTTCCTTCTTTCCTTGTGTTAGCAGTCTGGGTGGGAATCTGCTGCTAGCAACTGGTTCATCTGTGCTGTTAGGTGGTCATGCACTGCTGTTAGTTTCTTTAGCCAGTAGGTATGGATCATGTCTGGGCCAGGTCCTATGTTCTTGACCCACTTTTGGATGCCTGCTACTGTGATGGTGATTGGTTCCTGTTCTGGGAGATTGCTGTGGTCTGCTCTCAGGTCCTGCTGTTCTTCTTGATTGTGTAGCCACACATCTCCAGGATTACAGCAGTTGTAACATATACCAGTTCATTGGCTTGAGTTATGGTGGTAGTAGGGATTGTCTTGAGGGCTCTATTGGCATCTTCTAGCATACTATCTAATAGTACTTCTCCACTGAGCCTTGATAATCTGTCTCAAGGGTTGATTGTAACTAGTTTATCCATGATCTTATGTTTCATATCAGCTGCTGTGCTCTGTAATGGAGAGGGTGGCAATGACATTCCAGCTTCAGGTGTTTGCTGCAAATCCATTTGTTCTTCTAGGTCTTCTTGAGTCCAGGAAGTAATGTGTAGTTGGTCTATCTCAAGTTGTTATCTTCCTCTTCACTATGTTGAAGCGTTGGGTAACTAGCTGTTTCTCAGTTAGTATGGGTGTAAGTTTTCTGTTCATCCATAGTTCCCTCATACCTTTCATATATCCCCTCTCATTAGGACTTTTTTAATTTATTTTTTTTTTAATTTTGATTACAAAAAGAAGAAAAAAAACATAAAAGTGGTTTAACAAAAAAGTGAAAAAACGCAACAAAGAGAAAAAAAGTGTTAATATATCATTATAACAATAAACAGTTTCAATTCTATATACACTTATCTAATGCAAATATTATTTAACTACATATATATTTCTAATAGATTTATATGACTGTCATGGTTGGGTTTTTTTAACCTACTGTACTTTGTATAAATGAGTCCCATATTTCAGTATACTTGTCCATACAAAGTCTACATCTATAGGCAATCCACTCATAAGTGGCAAGCACAATCAGGTCTTCAGTCCATTGAATAAATGGGGCCATACATTTATCTTTCCAATGCTACAATATCAGTATTTTGGCCATAGTAAGGGCACAGAGAATCCACCTACATTATCCATAGATGTCAAATTCCATGTACTAGGTATATAGTTCAAAAGAATATTATCCTCTGAAAATTTGAGCTTTTGTCACATGAACATATTTGTATAGTCCACTACTTTCTCCCAAAACTTAGTAAATATAGGACATTGTAGAACATATGCTTTAAAGAGGTATTGTCCTTATTACATCTCCAACAAAATGCTGTTTTTGACAATCCTTTTCTATACAAATGTAGTGGAGTCCAATAAATTCTAAATATTATTTTTGTTGTATAAGTCATAGTTTAAGATCCATTGAAACTCTTGCTATAGAAGTTAAGATACTCTTCCATTGTCTAAGCAATATAGAAACCTCTAATTTTTTATTCCACTCATCTCTTAACATCTGCATATCAAATTGATTTATTGATAGCAAATATCTATAAAAATTAATAGTAGGTTTTTTAGTTTTAAAGGACTTAACAAGTTGTTCTAATAGGTGTTTCAGAAGCTGAAAATGCTGCTGGTCCAAACAACCTTGTTAACAAAAGTAGCTGTAGATATTGCCATTGGGTTACATCTGATAGATGATATTTATCTCTTAAGACAGAGTACATTAAAAAGTCATCTTCATCATCTATCAGTTGGTCCAAAGTCAATATCCCTGCTTCCACCACTTACTGGCTTCCAGTATGTAATACTTGACAATAGGTAAGCATGATAACATAGCTCCAGATTCAGAAGACCGAATCCTCCCTCATTAATTGGTAATTGCATTTTCTGTAAAGATATTCTCAGAATTGAAGAATCCCATAGAAATTTTTTAAACAAAGAATTTATTTTCTGAAAATATTTTCTAGATATAAAAACTAGTATTCCTCTCAGAATATAAATTAATTTGTGAATAATGTTCATTCTGAGAGCATTCACCTTTTCCTCTCATTAGGTCTACTGTTGTAGTAGCATTTCATCAATTCCATGTTCTCTTGTCTTGTCCATGTATGGTTTGCCCCAGTAGCCCACTTATTGTCAGATTGTCCTGGTTCCCCAACCTCTGGCACAGACCTTGTTAATCCAGGCGATGTCCGAGCCAACATGGCTCTCTTAGTTTGTGTCACTCTCATAACTGAGGTAGGCAAGTGAAGCGTTAGGGAGCCTTTGCCCAAGGATGCCTACTGGTAAGGTAGATGTGTGTGTGTGTGTGTGTGTGTGTGTGTAGATGTAGGTGTGTGTGTACACACAGACCCAGGCACATACATACATACATTTGATCATATATGGAGTTGTTGGTCATGCTCTTTCTGGGGCTGCTGGACAACTTTTCAGATTCAGATTCCGATTCCAGAAAGTGCTTCAAAGCATGTTGGAACAGAAAGTAGCACCTGTCTGCAACACCTTCAAGCAGCTGTGTTTTTTCTGTGAAGAAGTGCAGCTGCTCGAAGGTGTTGCAGACAGGTGTGTTCGCACTTCCGCACTCTCCAAGGCAGTTTTTGGAGATCGGTCTGAAGCATTGCACGGTCCTCATTCTTTCTTTAAATGGGAGATCAAGCAATGTCCTCCCACGTCAGTTTCCTTAAAGCCCCCCAACCATTTTTGTGGCTGTTGGAGCCCACCACAATGATATCGCCAACATTCAGAGTTTAACTGCCAACAAATTTTTTTGCAACAACAACAACAACAACAACATAAAAGTGTCCCCCAGGCTTAAATACCTTGTTCTGTTTTAGAAAGAAAGATTCAGCTGACCTCACCACCACCAGTGGCCAATTAAAGAAATCAAAAGTGCCCTTCCTCAAGGTATAAAAGTATTGTCCATTCCTATTTTAAATGCATGTTATTGAGGCAAGATAGTCTTTATAAGTGTATTGCGTGGGTATCACCCTGGCATTTGGGCCATTGTCCTAGGAAAAACTGCATTGGTAAGAGACTGATATGAGATCAGAGTCCTGACAATCGTATGCTAGCTGAGTGCTTTACTGGAAAGTCAAGTTCATGACCTTTTCTAAAACTCAATAGTTTTAATAGAATTGTCCTCAAGAACATAGAAAAACAATAAGATCCCTGAATAGCTGCAAGGGTGTTTCTGACCTCTGAGTCACCATACCAAGACAAGCAACCAGTGAAATAATCTACAATTTGGCCAGTTAAAATCCTGATGAGAAGTAATCTTGAAACCACTTCACCTCAAGATAACCAGTAGGTTGAAACACCCCTGGGACCTTTTTGGTTCAAGAACCTGTTTGTCCCATGGAGCCCAGCTTGGCAGTTTGGATCAACTACACAGACCAACTTCCATCAGTCAAGAACCACTGGAAATCCCTCATTATTTTTCTGAGCCCAACTGCTGGATCCTTTGCTTACATCCTACCTGTTACCTTATTCTCCAAGCCATTGTCTCCTATCATGAATTATCAACCTGCTCATGAGTCAATCACTGTCCTTGGAATGAGAATTATTTTACTTTCTTGTTAAGCAGCACAATCTCTTTGAGGACCTTCACTTTTTTTGCAGTGATACTCCAAACCCGGAAGTAAGATTCCTCCAGAGCAGAAACAAGGGCTTGGTGTAGAGGTTGTCCTTTTTAAGGTATCTGCAGGGGCACTTAACCTGATCAAACACAACATCCGAGCTTGGTCAGAGACCTGCTTATTTGAAGCCTCTTCCGCTTCAGTGCAACTGCCTTGAGGCGAATGGGAACTGACTTTACCCTTAAGTGGCTATTGGGGTTTCTCAATCACTCCAACAGGCCAGCAGTTCTCTTAGCTGCCTGGCCAGAGTAAAAGGTCACTTTGGAAAGGATAGCATACGCCAATGCTGAGAAAGAGAGGGACTGGCAGGAATTAGGACTCAGTGAAAGATGCTGAGAGAAGGAGCGGAACTGAGGAGGTTTTTTTTCCTCGTGTGTTTGTTTTCCTTTCATAGCTTTGTAAGAGAAGCATCTCTCTTTTTTTTAAAAAAAACCATATATTTATTAAGATTTTTTTACACAGAATAAAAGCTTAATCAAAAGAAAAAAGGAAAGAAAGGACGAGAGGAAGGAAGAAGAAAGTACAAGAAATGAAAAAGAAAAGAAAAAAATGAAAGTTTAGAAATATATGAATGACTTCTGACCTTCTTTTCAACAGGTGTTATAGATGTTATACAAATCTCTTCAGTCCCTCATTTAATCCACAGCTTTCTTAATCTTCAAATCCATAAACCATCTTTCATTTCTATCTTCTTTCAGCAAAAAGTCCATATAAGGTTTCCAGTTTTTCAGAAAAGTTTTTGTTCTCTTTCCTCTGACCAGATAGAGAGAATTCTGACATGTTCACAATCCATTCCCCCACTGTGGGAATTTCATTACTGAGAACTGGTAAAGCATCTCTTGAAGGTAAAGCAGAACCCTGCTGGCGGGGGAATCATAGGAGTTGTGGCCCAGAGGTTGAAAGGGCAAAGGGGAGGCTGCACTAACCTCAGAGGCTCCCAGTATGGGTGGAAGGCTTCTTACTTGCAGGGGGTGGGCGGTGGAGTTCCGGAAACTCAACAGCCTAGTACCCCTCACTTGACATGGGGCCCTGGATCTTGAATGCATTTCGTTAATGCTTCTGCTAATACAGCCACTTGTCTCGCAGCGGGAGGAAATATTGAGTGGTTTGAGCATGGAATTCTCCGGAGCCTCTTTATGTTGCTTGCAATATGCTTGAGCCTCTGAAACAGATTAAATTCTGCTTATTGCTTTGCACATCTCACTTCCCCAGTGGCAGGATATGCCAGGACAGCTTTACAAGTCAGTTTCCTTGGAAGAAGAGCTCAGTGGAGATAGGTGATGTGCTGGTAATGTTCTTCTTAACATTTACAGTGATATGACATGAGTGGGGGGAAAGTCTGAGGTCAAGGATGATGACTTCTCAAGCAGCATGGAACCTCAGCAAACTACCAAACCATCCCCCTGCATTAGTTATTTCCACCCAATTCTCCAAACCGAAGCCCCCATCTCTCCCCCCTAAATTTAGAACGGTGCAAACTCTTCCTTATAGTCCCTATCCTTTCTCTTCCATAATGACACTTAGTTGACAAAAAAGTGGTGTCGTCACCAGCTATTAAGAAAACGTCATCAGCTAGCCGGCTGTGTAGTTCCTCACACAGGCAGCAGAACAGCACGGTCCAGAAAAATGTCTGTGGATAACTCTATATGAAGATAAGGCCTATTTCATTTGAATAATAATCTCTGCCATACACTGACAGATAGTTTCTTATGTGCATATACACCACAGAGTGATTTGCCTGCCTGCTCTGGAGGTTATAGGTTATAAATTCAGAAGGTTTCTGGTTGGCCAATGTGGAAACAGGGTGCTAAAAGGCCTAAAGAAGTGTAGGGGCTGGCTGAGCCCTTCCAATGTTCTCCAGAACATTGCTGTTGTTATTGTTACTATTACCACTATCACAACTAACTTAAAAAGGGGGAAAAAAGGACACTGGGTAGAAACAGCCTTAAGAGAACACAGGGCAGACATTAGATTGAAAAAAATTATCATGGCTATTATCTAAATTGTTCTATTTTCTGTAAATTAGAGCTCCAGTGTTGATGAGTATGTTCCCCCCCTCCCCCAAAATTAGGGAACTTAGCCTGACGGTTCATCAGTTCACAGAGAAAATATATCATTAACAGTTTGTGAACAACATTTAGACTAATGGAGAAATCCCAGTACAAAAATACCATCCTGGGGTTGGGATGAGGACTTGAAGAGGGAATCCTTGGCCATGGCAGGGACTGAAAATGCCTCAGTTACCTCACAGGCAAAAGTTGTTCCCTCAGGAGGTTGTCACGGGAACAAACTTTCTTAAACACATGTTTTATTTTTGAGGCTTTCATGAGAGAAGACCCAGGATTCCCTGAGTCCCTTGGGATGGAAAGCAAGACTCTGTTTTGTCTGGAGCCCCAGTGGGAAAAGCAGACCTGCTCTTGTCCAAAAGCTGGATTAGCACTCCAGAAGGAGCTTCCCATGTTCTGTGACCAGGACTTTGGAGGATGCGATATTAAGGTGATGTGTGGCTACCATTCAAACTGGACCAGTAGTAGGGGGCTTGGGTGGGCAGATACAAACTGCAAAGGAGGGGCCGAGCCACCTGCAGAGTACCTCCAGTTCTAGTTCAAAGCATTTCTAGTGGAACAACACCCAGCCTGGGAAGAAAACCCATGACTCTAGACAGCTGCTGTAATTCTGGGGTGCACTGAGGGATTCTGAGGTTCAGAAAAAGGCACCCCTAAATGTAGAGGGCTTAACTCTGAAGGATTGGCCACCACCCAAGCCAGGTGCCATGTTTGGCAGAAATCTAGTCCAGGTCCTCAGTCTAGATTGGGAAGATGTTCCAGGCTGGAACCTACAACTGTTTTGCTACAAATGAACAGGGTCTGGGTTAAACATTTCTCTTTGAACATGAGAGAAAAACTGCACAAATTAGGATCTCAGAGACTAATTATTGCATCTTTTCTTGCCTTGCCACATGTGATGGCACTAAAGGTAGATCTTCATCCTGTCACATGGCAGCCTCAGCCCTGACTGGAAAACATACAGCCCAAATCATTGGTATTCCTTCAGTGATGTGAGAACTAGAGCGGAAGGGGTTAAGCGCGTACTCTTATCCCCAGAACAAAGAGGAAGAGATAAGAGGATGAGACTGGCACCTCCCTGAGGAATGCAGGGTGTTTGTGGGGTGACTCTGGGAATTGCTTTCACTCTGAGAAGATTTCTGTAATGGGAATGAAGCCAATAAACCTTGCTGGATAGAATCTGTACTGTCTCCTGGAGTTTCATGGGCTAATCCTGACAAGTATCATTGTATAGCCCCATTTTGTCCAGATAAGGAGGCTGCTTGTATATAGGGAAATCTGACCGTGAGAACCAGTCCTCTGATTGCTTCTTCTGTTGCCCATCAAAGTTGGTTCTAGTTTGGCTGTGCATGCAGTTGTGCAGAAACGGATGGATTTGGGGGGCTTGTGGTCATAATTGGAATTTTGAGACAATGTTGTGGGCACAGCTGCAAAATGGCTGCCATTCAGGGCATGGATAGAGGAAGGAAGGCAGGCAGGCAGGCAGGCAGGCAAACTGGTAAAGTTGCTCCTTGCCATCCCTCAGTTGACCATCTGATGGGAAAGGAGCACACTTCCAAACTAAATATTCTGGGGCCTGCCAAGGACCAAGAGGATGCTGCAAATAGGCACTTTCATCTGCTGTCACGATTCCTTTTTAATTAAAATAACCTTTCAAAAAAACAGCGTCCATAGATACTTTGGGGTCTGTAAAGGTCACATGGCTTATCACGGCAGCAGCACAAGTCCCAGGGATCTGCTTTAGGTGGCACCAGCTGGAGGGGAAGAGGAGGAAGGTGTAGATGAACCCAGGAGTTGCAATGGCACGAGACTTTTGAAGTGTTAGTCCTAGCACAATGGAAAAGCTCACAGGGGAAACAGCCACATACTAGAAACAACGACTAACTAATGGGCTACTGAGCTGTGGGTAAAACCTGACCTACTTTGATCAAGTGCAGCTGCTGGCACTGCATAACTTTTAAGAACCAGTATCTATATTTATTAGCTTTTGTCTTCCCTCCCAATTCATTTTTTACCTTTATATCATGCTGACTGCAAGCCTGCTCTCGTCTTCTTTTTTAATTTTTTGCAATACTTAAAGCAAATTTCTATAATCCCCCAGATGTGTTGGACTGTGCTGTCCAGGAGATTGTGAGAATTGAAATGCAACACAGACTGCAGTAGGCTGCTTCACAGATTTTGTACATCATCATCATCATCATCATCATCATCTTCATCATCATCACAGCATGGATGGCCTTGATTTTTTCTCTAGTTCAACTTTTGGGCTGCAAAACCACATAGATTTGCAACATCATTTATGGTTCCACATGCTCTGAGAATGTCTCGTGGTCTGGATTATCCAGTGCTAGTGGTGGCATTTCGATGCGCCCTTTGGGCTGGAACAGGGCTCCATACCATATCCTAGTCACAAACACAGCCAAGTCTTCATATAGCCCTCAACCACATATGACAGAATCTCTTCCTCACCGAGGGCCCTTGTTTCATTAATCATTGCAATGCAATTACTGTATCAAGTGGTTCTTTTTATGTCTCCCTGGGTGGTCGTGCACCCTGATCTTGGGGGAGACGTCAACAGCAAAACCACCCTTGCTCTCAGTGGTGCCCTAATAACCAGACGGCCAAACACAGTTCTTATCTTGTAGATATCTTCTGCTCTTTGGAAAGCAGCTTCTTGGCAAGCTTCTATCTCAACCAATGCTCCAGGATTTAAATATGAAGTGTTTCCATCCAGACAGGCCCCCCTCTGGTCAGAGGCCCCCCTCCCTCCCGCCTCTGCTTGCTGGCTCCCTCTCTCTCACCGCCAGCCAGCACCCTCACCCCTCCGCAGCGGGACTGCTGCGCTCTGATTAAGTGCCCATTAGCACCATGGTGGGCTTCCCAGGATTGCATCAATTAGGACGATAGACACCATGATTAATTTGCATCCTGGAGGAAGTAGATAATGCCTTTGTTAAAGTGACTTTTAATTAGGGAAAAATAAATACCAGAATGGGCCTATTTTGAGAAACGGCTTATTTTGAGAATGCGGAGCTGTAACCTGGCCGGCTCTGAGACTTTGCTGTTGTAAGCCAGAGAGGAAGTCTGATGGATTACAAGCGGAGGGCAAAGGGATCTGACCCTGGCAGGGCTCCAGGGCTCCAGAGAGAGTTTTAAATCACCAGCTCCTAGAAACGGGAGGAGCCCAGACTTAATTAAGATAATTTGCAGTGGATTCATTATTCTTTTATCAGTGACCCTGTCCCCTTGTTATTCAATTGTGTTTCATCTTTTAATGTGGTGTTATGATCTTTTGTGGGAGGGATAACTTTGTAAGGCAGCCCATAACAAAATGAAAATTGGGATTGCGATAGGAAGAAGAATTTCTGCTTCCCTTCCCAATCCCTGACCACATTATAAATGCACCAGTCCTCCAAACAAACAAACCACTAATAATGTTTCACAATTAAGCCACAGGGCATAATTAACGGGGGGGGGGGGGGGGATGGAATCTCCCTTGAATTTCCAGTTCTTACATTTGATGGCATCATTTCAATTTGTAAACATGCTGAGTTTAACCAAAGTTCTTCAGCCCAATGAAATGCCATGTTTTGCTTTTAATTAAAAATGTAAAGAAGCTTGTAAAGAAGTGTTATCATTTAATTTTGGTGGTACAAAGCACAGCCCCTCAAAGAAAAGGAAGCCTCTGCTTTGTTCTTTTTCCCATTCTCTGATCTATTTATTCATTTATTTAATCCATGTATGAAGCCGCCCTACTTGACCCACAAGTCACATGATATCCATTACACTCAACTGACACAGGCAGCAATAATAGTGGAAAGTCTTGTTTTTGCCACATTCTCTTGCCTGTGCAAAGCTTGTCAATTACATGGTACTTTATCATGATGAAATCATCATTCCACCTTGGGAGAGAACAAAAAATCTTTTGAAGGTGCACTTCCCTGCCCTCCTCACCCTCAACACTATAAAATCCAGAAAAAGGTTTGTACAAACCTCCCGAAGTGTAGTCTACAGTGATCCATGGTGATGGGTCTACTGTCCAGGTCACGTTCGTTCCCAGGAAAGTGGGGTCTTTTCTCCACTCCTTGTCCACACACATTTATAAAGCAGTGTCAGAAGTCTAATCAGTGACACTGTTTGCATCTATGGATGCAAGGACTCCTTCTGTACTGTAACAGTAAATTATTAGGAGGTGATCTTTGGGTGTGCGATTTGGGAGGGATTGTGCTGTACGAGGGATTAACATTTCTGCAGTTCCTTCCTCTGAGAAATATCAGTAAGGGTCTGCAATACCCAGAATGTTCAGAAGGGGGCAGTATTAAACCTCAAATTAAACGTGTGTTCCTTTCTATTAGGCTGATAAGTATAGAAAAGATAGTCTTCGATCCAGGCGGGAAAGACTCCAAAAAGCTTTGCTAAATAACATTTCCTGAACACAAATCCTACGGTTTGGGGTTGTTAAAGCCAGAATTTATCCTCAATCTTGACAAAGTAAATCCATAATCTGGAATTACAGCCGTTTTCATGGTGTCATGTAATATTGTCTTCAGGCCACGGCAAACTTCAACCAGCCTCAGTATTCCAAGATGGTGGGGTTAGTGCCTTCAGGACTGCAGCAACATCGAAGTTAATGGGCTGGGATTAGACAGAGTGCCTTGTTTAAAACAGAGATGGAAATCATATTGAACTAAAGCTGGTAAAAATTAATTTGGTCCAAACCTGATTTTTCTTAGCCAACCTTCCAATTTCCGCCTCTAAAAACCTGACTGCTCTGTTGCCGTCAGAGGAAATCTCTGTTACTAGTCAGCCACAAGGCGGGCCCAGTGATTGAATCCTTTATGGCGAGGGACTGGAATCGGCCAAGACTCTTCCATGCACTGGGGCACACTTACCTCCGCTGGACCGGTCAGGGCAGGGCAGAAACGGAACTGCCTGTTGCTCCAGACAGCAGAACTGCCAGACTTAGTTGAGGCCATTGTTTCAATTGTTTGATCTGGGGCGGGGGGGGGGGGATTGTGACCACCCACCCTTGATTGAAGCTTGCTTCCCTTGGTGTTTATCAAGGACCTACACGTATCCCAGAATTGGCCCAGACATGGCTCATATTGGTCTGATTAGTAAAAGCAGAGCCAGCCAAATGGCTGGGTTTAGTCAAGAGGCTGTGTAAGTTTTCTTCCCCTCCCCTCTTTGGGATGCTATGTTATGCATCTCACGACTGCCAGAATGCTTGTTTTCACTTCTATCCAAACTGAGCTCTGTCATGTCAAGACTGGAATGCTGGGCAGAATTTGGGATCCCAATGAGTTTAGCCATTCAAAGATGAGTTTCTAGTCCTTAAGACAGGGATGCACAACTTTTTCCGGGCTGAGTGATACACATGTTTTTTGATTGACTGCCAGAGGCTGCACTCCCAAAAGCTGTGGGCAATTGGATTTCATTTATACTTTGTTTCAAATTATATATAATCTGTTTGCTAGGGAGGCGCAGCATTTGGGATTCAAGCATAAAAAGGTTCCTCAGAGCAGATGGGGGCAACCTCATGGCACTCGAAACTCCTTGTGTTTTTTCTCAGGCTTGCGTGGCTGCCCTTTGCAGTTGCCTCAGGATCCCAAGAACAGATGCAGCTGCTTAAAAACATGAGATGAGACACGCTGTGTTCATGCCTGGGCTACCTTCGTGCTCCAAAACACATTTTTTGCACCTGAATCCAAAACGCTGTGGAACTTAAGGGTTTCTCCTTTGGGTATGTAATGATATCTCCTTTCTGTCATATTTCAAATGGGCCATAGGAGGAATCTGAACTGTACACAGCTCTCCTGTGACCAAAGGGTGAGCCAGAGTCTTGGGACCATCACGGTATGTCTGCATTTACCCGCTTTCTCAGGATGTATTTGGGGACACAAGGAGGCAACAAGCCAATTTGCAGTGCCCTCTGAGTGAAGGCTTCCATTACAGCACCCCTTTCAGGAAAGTCATGGCTTCCTTCAACTGCAGTGGTGGTCCCGCTGTTTTCTTGGGCGGACTTCAAGTTGTGCTCTTCCACCTTGCTCTTTAAAAATAGCAAATGTCCCCCAAAGTACTTCTTGACAGGAAGTCCCATCCCCAACAATCCTTGAACAGACGGAGTCTTTTCTCCTCCTTGTTTCTCTGCCCCAGAAGAAATGAACGCTTCTAGAGCAAGCAGAAATTCTCCTGGTGTGGTTTTTCCGATCCTCGCACTTACACTCCAGGAAGAGTTTCCTCTTCTGCTAGGCACTTTGTGGTGAAATGCAGAGGAGCTGTGCCAGAAGGTAGATGCCACTGACCTGTGCATTTCACTGTGACAGAGATGATGGTGGGTTACAGGTGTGCAAGGCAGCATTGGAACACAACCGGAATAGCAAAGAACCAACTGAATTTACAAGAAAGCTGATGGAGTGCAAACGTGTACTGGGTGGGGTGGGGTGGGGTGGGTAAAGAGAGCCAGTGGGACTTGTGAGATGTTACTGTGGGTCTGAAGCTGAGGTCTCAGAGCTGAGCCTGGTGTTCCTCAGCTTCATTCAGAAGCTTTCAGCAGTGAATCCATTTAAACCTCTGCCTACACAACCTGTTCCCGACTAGTAAGAGCAACAGTGTCTTTTATTCAGCTCATATATTTAAGCAAACAATTTGCACTTGGAGAACTGGAGCCCGCTTCTACATTCAAAGGGCATCCCTAAAGAAAAGCTTGCTCCAAACTATGTCTATGAAAGGAAATAGACATAATCCATATGATATTTGGAGGGACATCATTTTAGAAATGTGTATACCAGGAAAATGATGAACAAAGATACACAACTTAGAAATGGGCGCAGAAAAGTGTGTGTGTGAGAGAGAGTGCCACAAGTCAATGTGGAAATGGTTTGAAATGAATTTTAAGAACCTGACCAAGAGTGAAGGTGTGGGGAGGATGGTGAAACTGACAGCTGGGGGAAGAGAAAGAGGGAAAGGGAGGGGTGGCAGAAAACAAGGGGAAAGGAGATCCCACCTTCCTGGAGGTCTAGCCCCACCACCTCTCTTCAGTTCCCCACACTGCTGGCAGAGGCTCCCGGCTGCTGCGGTCTCTCTCCATTTCTGGATGGAGGGAAAGGACGCTCCACCTCACAGCCTCCAGATAAGTCCAGAGTTAAGTACATGATGATCATTAATTTTTTAAAAGAAAGGAAAAGCCTGTGTGCCAGAAGGATGAGTTTTTTCCTACTGCTAGCGAAACATCTTAGATCTTTTGGCTTCTTTATCAGAGGCATCCAGGGTTCCTCCAGAACCACTTCCTGCTCATGAAAAGGCATTTCTGAAATATCTTATGACCCCTCAGAAGCCAAACATCAGGCTGTGGGTTCTTGCTTGCGTTTCACCAGTCTTTTCAACCAGGAACATTAGTTTCCATGGACAGGAAAAGACAGTCAAGATGCCTTGTTCTGCAGATTGCTTTATAGCATCTTAAAATAAATCTGTACTATCTGTTTATCAGCATCCTTAAATAGTACAAAACAATAGCTCTTTAAGGGAAGCTATTTCTGTTGCATTTGTTATCATGCTTTTTTCTCCCATCAAAGTAGGCAACATTGAAATAGCCACCCCCACCCCAAATACTCATTTGCTGGATAAAACATATTTCTAAATTTAAAAATGCCTAATCCTGTACAGCAAGGGAACTGGTTAGGATGTGTGTGTGTGTGTGTGTGTGTGTGTGCATGCTACCCAATTGGTATTTATTTTATATAATAAAATCAGATATCAACAATTAACCTGAAAAAATACTAATAATATTTCAAGAGGAGAAAGGGGAAAATATATCAAATTCTGCAGTAGAAGTTAATCCCTCAGTCTACATATGTATCTACAGACTATTTATATGTTTACTTACAGAAAAGGGATCACGTGGCTATGTTAGATTAGTCCCAGACACATATCTGGGCCACTCTCAGTATAAAGTCCTTGCAACCTTCACTGGCATCATGAACGCCTCCCCATGATCAAGAATGTTGCTTTCTCTGGATGAGCCCAGTCCGCATGCCCGCACTTGTACACAGATAGATGTGCAATGTCAGGGCCAGGTTTCGCTGCCTGGCATTCCTGCGTAAAGCAAGATTTCTTTTCAATAGTGATCCAGTCAGCAATTATATACAGAAAAGACCGTGACAGACTCTTAATGGCATTTAATTTTGTTGTACGAGGTACAATGACAATAAAGTTTAATAATAATAATAATAATAATAATAATAATAATAATAATAATAATTTAATAAGAAACTACTTCAAATTGGCAACCTTGGATCCCCTACAACATGCAAGGGATGCACCAACCTGGCATTTCCATCAGTCTTGGAAAACCAAGCCAATGAACTCTGTAATTGCACTAGCCAATGCTGTAGCTCCTCACTGGCTGGAGCACCGGCTAGTGCAAAAAGGGAAGGTGGGGATTGTCACCGGACACAGCCATGCAGTGCAAAACAGTTGATGGGGGAAAGTAGGCGCCATCCAAAAGAGTCTTGGAATGAGAATATCTTTCAACAGGCTAACAAGATCTTGAATCCCCGCAGCCTAGCAATTGCAGATCACAATCCAGTTCATTAATTACAAGCTGTTAGTATGCTGGGAGATGTTTTGCTTTATTTATTGTTTTATTTATCTTGCTGATTGGATTTCTAGTTGGAACCCCCCGCCCCCCCAGCTCATGGCACTTTACAGCTGATACAAAATAAAAATACATATGGGACAGAAATGGATGAGAGCCAGTTTGGTGTATTATTATAGCCACCAGACTAGCAACCGGAAGACTGTGACTTCTAGTCTCTCCTTAGGCTTAAAGCCAGCTGAGTGACCCTGGGCCAGTCATTCTCTCTCAGCCCTGGGAAGAGGGCAATGGCAAACCACTTCTGAAAAACCTTGCCAAGAAAACTGCAGGGACAGGTCCAGGCAGTCACCAGGAGCTAACACTGACTCGAAGGCACCAAAAAAAAAAAAAAAAAAAAGAAAGAAAGAAAAGAAAAGAAAAGAAAAAGAAATGGGTAGACGACAACATACAGGAAACTGCAGTAAAAGAGTGCCTTGCAGTTTTTCTAAATGCTGAGCAAGTGGGGCCCAAGGTCAGCTCCTCAGGGAGTGTCACCAATGCTTGAGAGTAATGCAGGAGAAGGCCCTTTTGGTGCACCAGAGAAGCGCCTGAGTGTTGTTGCATTTTGGAAGGGATTCCCTTGCAAATGTTAGCAGCTGGACAGGGTTAAAACTGAAGAGGCAGCCCCTCCAGCTGTTTAGGGCTTTAAAGGTTAACATCAGTGCCTTAATTTGTGCTTGGAAAGCAATTGGCAATTTTAGGGTTACATATTGTGTATTTCCTTGCATTTATTTGATTATATTCTGGAATGCTGTGTGTGGCAGGTCACGGCCTTTGGCTTTTATCATAAAAGTAAGCCACAGAATAAAACACAGCTTATTCCTGTTAGCTGCCATTCCGTCTTCAGTCTCTATCTGATAGTTCTCAAGTCACTTTTCAAGTCTTCAAATCCTCTAACGATTTTGTTTGGGAATGATTTCACCTGTGAAGTCGGTGCTTCACTGCTCCGGTATTATGAGTTGTGAATAGTTAAGGAGAGAAAGAAATGCCTGTGTGCCACCCCTACTCCCAATTCTGAGTTCATACTGAATATGGCCTAATTTGACAGATGGTTCTTATTATACCGATCGAGGGGGAAAGCAGCTGAAAAAGAGGGTGGCTCAAGGGGTTAATCTCAAGGGGTGTTTAAGAGACTGGCCTTGGACAAACCAGAGAGTTGTCCCTGCTTTAGATCACACCTTAGCCCTGAAACTACACACACTCACTCACACACATACACACACACAGATGAAGCTGCTGTTTGCCAAGCAACAAGTGGTCCTTCTCTCCGTGGGGCATAGCCTCATCCATAGGAATGGTTTTTTCCTGGGACATTAGCTTGCCGGGGAAAAGTTCTCCTCTGCTTGTCCCCATGTTATTGTCATTTCCTTTAAAAAGCCAAGCCAGGCAAATGCATTCATGTAACTGCTAACAGAAAGACAGCACCAAATTTGATTAGATCTTAGGATGCTGTCTGCACAATCCATGAACACTTTAAATGGCTAAGTAAGTGTTTGGAAGTATGCTTATTGCAACGTGTGAAAGGAATGCCCTATGGCCCCTTTGCTGGTTTCCCAATCAGAGTAACTCTACTAACTCCCCTGATGATATCGCTCTTTCTGTTCAATCTGGGATGGTTCTACCTCTAAGCATTGTATATCTGGGGTGTCCTCCTTCTGGGCCTCTCCTCTGGGGTCATTTGTGGAACATCAGGCAGCATATAGTGAGACTGAGCATAGGATCCAGTCCATCCTTTGCTAGAGCCCTACTTGCTCAACCCGATGCCTTCCAAGTAAATTGGGCTTTGCTACTTTCAGGTATCATATCATCCTAGAAGACTTGGGAGGAGGCTTAAATGCTTTTAAGGCCTGGAATCCCAGTGAAGGATTGCAACATGAATGGCTGGTTTCCACTGAGATCAGACAGTACAGCTTTCAAAAATGCTGCTAAATCTCACTTGGGTGAGATTCTTGGCTTGACCCCCCCCCCCCTTGGTGTAGTAAGCAGCTACTCTTCAGTGTTTCAGAAATATCTAATAAAATTGTCTATTGCCCCTCATTCCATATTTGATGAAAAGACTCCACCTTTCAAACTGACCCACATTTAGAGTAAAAGGAGCTAGAGCACTAAAATGTTTTGATTTCGCAGATCTCAAGGTGGATAATTTCACCTTGAATTATATATCAGAATCCTCTGTTTCAGCATAAAAGCTGCCTATGTGCACATTTAATGAATAAGGCCCTTATGCCTGCAGAGAGAATCTAGATTTATACATTCCATTAAACCTGATCTTCACAGGCCAATTAGCGAGTAATTTCACCCTAGCTGGTACTATACCCCAGTTTATGGTCAATAATAGTAACATGTATGTAAACCATGCTCTTTATTAATAAACATTATATGCTTCTGGATTTCCAGCAATGTAATGGATGGCTCTTCCCTGACTCACTGGTTAAACATTCAACAAAATTGGGGATATCAGTAAAATGTTTTGATGTGGAAGTGGGCACAACCTGCAAGTTTTTGCACGCTCTCTGTTCTTTTAATATTTCACATGGCTGCCGCTTTTGAAAAAAGCAGACAGGCTGGTTTTACATTGTGTTCCTCCGAGTAAGAAATTGCCCCTTCTCTGCACCAATTGGCTGTTTGTCATACTAGTAAAGAAGTAGATGAACATTCCATGCCTCCCCATCAACAAGTGACAAGTCGAGTTCCAGCAACATTTGCTCCTCTCCAAATTTCCTATGAAAAATGTAGGATCACTGAAACTAAACAAGAGGCACTGCACGAGGGTGCATATACATTGTGGGAATATGCTTTCACATAAACCTTTGTCTGGAGAGAACTTTTGACTGTGAATGTGTGTATTGGCATCCTGAGAACTTAAATTAAGTTCCCCTGAAAGCTGATTCTTTCCAGATGTCCAGGACTACTGATCCCAACAGCTCAGTGATGGCCATGCTGGCTGGGATGATATATTTTAGCAATAAATCTTGAGCACAGGATGGAGAAGGCTGATGTAGACAGAAGGGCAAATTAGACGATACAGTAAGTGGTATTTATATTTTCTTCTTTCACCTTTTCTTCTGGCCTATTTTTCTGTCCCTGAAGCTGTTGCTTGTTTGTTCCGGGAGACTGGGAAGCTATTATGGCTGCAAACCAGCTTTAAAAGGGCTGCACAAAGCATCTCTCTTCCATTCATTAAGACAGCTCTTTCTCCAGGCTTGCACAACCATCTCTGCATGTGTGTATGCACCAACACTGTGTGTCAAGCACGCACCGCATATGGAAACAGCAGGAGCAGTTTACAAAGCAGCTGCATGAACCTGGAGAAAGATGTGGCTGTTTGAAGAGAGATGCAATGCACCTCTTTCGAAGCATTGTGTGTGTGTGTGTGTGTGTCTTTGTGCAGCTGAGTCAATTTTTGCTCCTGGTGACTGCCTGGACTAGTCCCTGCAGTTTTCTTGGCAAGATTTTGGAAGTGGTTTGCCCTTGCTTCCTTCCTAGGGCTGAGAGAGAGTGATGTCCCAAGGTCACCCAGCTGGTCTCCCGGCTTCTAATCTGGTGCCTTAAACCACTGCACCATATTGGCTCTCTTCAAAGTACCAACACAACCCTAATATTTAATGTATTGATCAGTTGGAGCCTGCCCACCAGGATGACAGCATCTAGCCAACTTTTGCTGACTCCAAAAAGCTAAGCAGGACAGAACATGCTTGCTCCTTAGATGGGAGAGCACCAGGAAATCCCAGGGCTTTGCCTAGTGTGGGGATTTGAGAATGCTTCCTAGATTAAGGCAACGGTACTTCCATACTGTTGTCAAGAAAACGTTGTTACTAGGAGCTGAACTTCACCCAAGGGAGATTTTACTGTCCTCATGGTAGGAAATTGGAAATTTATCACATTCTGGAAGTTGGACTCATTAAATAGGATACACAGATGATTACGTAGCTCACCTAGTTCTGTGTAGAAATCAACAGTGCGAGACATATCTCTCACGATGGTTTGCAAGGATTTTTGTTTTGCGGCATATAGGCAGAGCTACATCCACAGTTATTGCTTTAAAAAGAAAAATGAGAAATGAGAAAATGAGAAAAGCAATTGCATGGATGCTGAGTTGTTTTATAGTGAGGTATCTTTGAGTGTAAACCATTGAAGGAGGTTCTCTCTTAAGAACTGAGAGCAGGTAAAAATAACGCATCTCAAACTATGCAAGAAAGTCCTGAAGAAATGCTGTCTTTTTTCATGCTTTCTGACCTGGAAGCCAAAAGCCTTCCAGCCCTTATATGCAGTTGCCATTTTATTTAAGAAGGAAATGGCACCATTATGCTGCATATAGGGGTGTTCTCATTTCGTTTGGTTTCTAGAAAACATGACCCAAAGAAAGAAATTAGATTATCCATCAGGTTGAAACCAGGCATTGCTTTTACCACAGCTGTATAACTAACTTATGCCTAATTGTCTGAGTCTTCAGAAGACTTGGAGTTTTTATTGTCTTGCTCGCCACACAATAGGCTGGGCAAGCGAAAGAGTTCTAAGTTTTCAAAGGCGAGAGTTTTTGAGTGTCTGCCAGCACAGATCTGTTTTAACAAACAAGCTGCAGGGTACTTATTAGTTAGCTGTGGTTTGCAAGCCATGAAGCCCCTGGAGTCAGATCTACTGATCAAATAGTGGATTTCTGTATATCACTGAGGGCATTAGATGAAAAGTGAAGCACAACTGCATATAAATATGGGTTTCGGTTACGCTGTTGTAAATGACTTTGTGCTTGGAACTCTAGCAGACAAAATATTAAACGTTAGTCAAACCAAAGCTTGCTTCAGATTGCTTCATTTCAGATTTCCTGGTGGGATATAGAGTGCCTAAGAACTTCATGATCAAGTGCAAAATAACTTAAGTGTTACAGTATCACAGATAAGAGGCTCCAATTCACAACTTGGAATAATGACATTATTTGCTTTAAAAATAATGAAGACAGTCTTGAAACACATACATCAATGCACGCAACCATAAACATTTCCAAGTGGTTCCAGAACATGTTGGGAGTACAGGGACCTGCCACATACTACTTGACCGGCCTGATCCATGATTTTCTGCTTTCTTTTGCAATGGGAAGGGGAGAAAATCATTTTGAGTGGAGAACTCTGCTGGGATCCAGGAACTGCTCTGCTTGTGTTTCGAAATGCTCTAATTGGGCCAGCTTAATCTTCAAGAATCCATCACTGTCCTCTTCAACATTCAGGTTTGCAGAAATGCTTGGAATTTTCTAGAAGATCTGGGAATTGCTCTATTCTGGGCCCAATTCCTTCTTACAGGTGAATTTTCAAATCTCTTATGTGTCTCCTCAGAATTCCAGATTGGTGAGAAGAATTTCTGTCCACATATCCCCTCAAAGTATGAGCCAAGTTTGGTTTAGAAAATTAACGAGATCTTACAGTGCCGGAGCATTAAGGACTATCAGGACCAGTCCTAATATTAGACTGAGTGAGGAAGCTGCTTCAAAAGTGGCCAATGGTGAGGAAGAGGGGTTGGAAAGGGCCAAGCTATTAGTGATTTTTTTACACCCCTGGCGATAGCCTCCGCACCCCCATTTAGGTGGTTCATGCAAATCCATTCCCAGTGTTGAAGTAAGATTCAAGCCTGATTTCTGTCAGGCAGCAGAATGTGTTGGGCAAGCTCTCCTCCCACGCTGTGGTTCAAAGCCATATCATACAGCAGCCGTGCAGAAACGTAGCATAGCTGGGTCCCTTCAATGCCTGAATGAGATATTGCCATATAATTCTACATCGGTTGCCCTGAGTTGCACAGTGGAGGAAAAGTATGAAATAAATACCACATTTAATAGGTTTGGGTATGCTTTAAAAATGATTTGGAATAAATGGTTTGGATCTCATGGAAGTATAAGAGCAGCACCTTTCTGCTATTCATTAAAGCAGCCACATTCCTTTTCAGTCTCACAAGGAAGCCTGAAAAAAGATATGGCTGCTTTAAAAAGTAGCAGAGAAGTGTTGGGTTCACATGAGGTCTGAAGCATTTCCACCAAATCATTTTTGGAGTGAGCTTAGCCCTAGTATTCAATAATTTAATTTAATTTAATTTAATTTAATTTAATTTAATTTAATTAATTTAATTTAATTCTGGAGTTGGGCGATACCTAAACTGAGTACCTTAAATTAATGTACTCAATTTAGGCATCGCCCAACTCCAGAATGACTCTAGGTGGCTCACAATATGAGAAAGAGAATAAAATAACAATACAATTCAAAAATACAAAGCCAACAAAAAGAAACAGGAAATGGACAAGATAAAGCTTGCTGGTTGCTGACCGCAATAAAGTTTGATTGATTGATAAGATAAATAACAAGGTGGTATATCCAGCCAACACAAAAAAACATGTATCAACAAAACTCACAGGGGGCTCCAATCACCTTAGCTCAGAGTCTGGGAGAACAGCCATAATTTCTCTTATCTGCTTTGCCCGTTGATGTAAGGTGGGTTTTCCCTTAACTATGTGTCTGTGGCTAGGCTGGCCGGAGGAACGTAGCAACTGTAGTTCAATACATTTAGAAAGCATAAGACTGGGAAAGGATTATGCAGATCTCCGTGTTGTCACAGAGCCAATTCTGGAACTTGTGCTTTCTTCTTCTCTGCTGCTCATCTACTTACTCATCTACTTACCATCTGCACCAGCACAGGTTCAAGATCTTTAGAAGCAAGTATCCGTCTTAGCCTTTGGAGGCAAGATGAAGCCTTTAGCCTTGTAATCAGCCTAGATGTTCACATAGCATATGGTTACTAGAGCTGTGAAAATAATGAAGTAGGAATGAACCACCTCACTGCTGTTACAGCAGCATTTTCAGGTTTCTTAAGTGCTCTAAGGAATCCACTCATTAAAATGGCTGCAACTCTTAAAACAGTGGCATTTTTTTTACAAGGCTGATGCAGAAGCCTGGAGAAGAAGCCAGACTGCTTTAGTGGAGCTGCTGTACTTGCAGTCACACCTGTGGAGTCCAAAAAATGTAAATCCTTTCAGAAGTATGCATGAGCGTAATAATTACTACAATGCTGCCTTATTTCATCACTTGTTTTATTAATGCAAATCTAACGTTTGCAACCCAGTTCCTCTTATAAAAGGGTTTAAGGCAGTGGTTGGGGGAAGAATGGGATGGTGTTCATTCCCATCCTTAGTGCATAGTCTGAACATCAGAACAGAGTTATTGCATATCCAGAGGGATTTCTCCATGCAGCCAGGACTCACTGTCTTTTTTTATGGCATTCAATGATAGGGAGCGGACAGCTGGAGCCTTCTCTTTACCCTGATGTCCATTCTGTTGCCATATTCCATAAGTATCTTGAATACAGAAAGTCCCCTGGATACGAACTTTCAAGTTGCGACCTTCCACTGATAAGAACAAGATGGACCCAGAAGTTGCAACTGGAAGTCAGGCCAGAAGTCAGGAGAAAGCGTGCCACAAACTAACCCTTTCCCACCATCTCCTGACTTCCGGTTCCGACTTCCAGTCCTGACTTCTTGTGTGGTTGGTTGTGTTTGGTATGTAGCGACTGCAGCTTGCAGACTGCAAATGTCTGCAACTAAGTGCAAAAGTCCTGAAGGGGAGGCGGGTAGCACGAAGAAGCGGCAATCCATTACGATGTTCACGAAGATGGAGCTATTGGCAAAAATGGGTGGGAGGGAAGATTTATTTATTTATTTATTTATTTATTAAATTTGCATGCCACCCATCTCCCCCAGTGGGTGACTCTGGGCAGCTCACAATAAAAGTAAAGCCACAAACAGTTGAAAAATAAATACCCCATTCATAAATTAAAATTAATTAATTAGTTAAAAAGTCAAACTACAGAAACAAACCCTATACATAAAAACTAAAAAGCATTCAAGATGACAGGGGAGTAACATCAATTACCCCACAAGCCACTTCCACTGGTATGAGCCCCCATGCGGCCCCCAGGCCATCTGGCATAGCCAGGATTTCATGCTCTTCCTGAAGGCCATGAGAGTGGGGGCACACCACACTTCAGGTGGTAGGATGTTCCACAGGGCAGGGGCCACGGCAGAAAAAGCCCTCTTCTTAGATCCCACCAGTCGAAATTCCTTGACTGGTGGGGCCTGCAGCATGCCCCTTCTGCCGGACCAAGTGGGGCGGGCTGATATAACAGGGGCGAGATGGCTCCTCAGATAACCTGGTCCTGTGCCATGAAGGGCTTTAAAGGTGATAACCAACACCTTGAATTGGACCTGGAAGCGAACTGGCAACCAATGCAGCTCGTGTCACAGTGGTGTTATATGCCCCCCCCCCCATGGGTGGTTCCATCACTTTAAGGCTCATATGATCCTTCATAATGTAAAAGTCAGTGGTGAGGCAGCAAGTGCAGATGAGGCTGCAGCCAAGGAGTTCCCGGAAACACTCAAGGAGATCACCAAGGTGTCTGCAGCTGTCCATGCTGCAATCCAGTGCTACAGCATCATCTACGAGGAGAAGAGGAAGACCACCACCCAAAGTTCACTGGACCGCTTCTTCAGGAAGGTGGGAAAAAGTGCTGTTTCAACTACAGAGGACGACCCTACGCCATCGCCGCAAGTGCCTACCTCAATGCTGCCACTTACGTAAGGTGTGAACTACGCATGTTTTTTTGCTTGTTGGACTTACGGACAAAACAGACTTACGAACAGCCTCTCGGAACGTAACCGGTTTGTAAGTAGGGGACTGTCTGTATCTACAAATGGTTCAACATTGTTACCCTTATCTCAAGAGCTATCCCCAAAGGTCTGCAAACAGTTCTCCCCAATTCAGTTTGATGTATCTTCGTATGCATTTAATTCAATACACTTTTAGCTGATTTCTCTTCCTGGGTTATCCGTTCCTACTCAGACATCAGTTGTTACTAATTAGCTCATGACTCAAAAATCCTTTGACAAATTGTTTATAGGACTGAATTTCATGCTGTGAGTTGCTCACAGATAACTCACTGTGACTACTGCTACAAGTGTTTGTTATTTGTGGTAAGTGGCTGGTCTCAAAAAAAAAAAAATCCTCATTCAGTTTCTTTGCCAACCATAGATTCAATATAGATCAATTGATAGGATTTTGGAGATGGCTGAATGGTTTCTATGCCCTCCAAAGAATTGATGAACAAAATTGTCCTCATAATTTATAAATAACTGAACATGAAAAGGTTTGAAAAACTCCAAGGTCAAGTGTATAGATTGTTACTGATAACAGTTCTCTGTGTGGCCCCCGTTCTTTCAGCTTTTTAGATTGCAAAAGACAGACTCCAAGCATTTTTGGAATAACAAAAATGCAAACCACTGTTTTTACTATTTTATAAGTATCTGAAATATTTTCTTGAGCCGAAGGAAGAACTCTTCAGATTGGATTTCTAACTTTTTGTGTTACCATTTTGTTCTATTATTTAGTTTTTAAATGCAAATTCATGAAAAAAGAAGGAAAGAAAGACTCCTACGAATACTCTTTTTTCTAATGTGTATGGATTGAAAAGAAACATTTTAATTTGCATACTTAAGAAAGATGCATTAAATAATCCTATTTAGAAGACAAATAGAACTGACAGACATTTTGTATAACAGACCTGCATTTTAATGGAACTCTTCCAAAGGGAATCCTAGAAGGAGAAACGTCGGAGTGGTTCCAGAGCTTATTAGGGGCACAAAGATCTGCCTAATGCTCTTCAACTACTCTGAGTTTCTACTGTCTCTCATAATGCCAGTTTGGGCTAGAACCTGTGCCTCCTGGTATCCCCTTTTTAGGTGGGGAGAAAAAACCTATTAACTTTGTTAAAAAATATCCTTCTCCCAATATCTTGATTTTATCCATCTTTGCTTTGTCCAGTACACCCCTTGGCTCTTCCCCAAAGCGTGGTTCCAGTACAGGTTTACTGCAAGTAACACAGTCTGTACACTTCCTTTCTCAAAAATCAGAGAGTTCACATCCTTTTCAGTTAGATATTTAAGCATCTTCTTGGGGAAGGGAGGAAATTTTCCTGAGGAAATTAAATGCTACAAGTCCATTGCTATTATGGAAGCAAAGTTCACTTTCAACGTGATTCAGTTTCTGAGGAGATCTCATAAAAGCATAATTAACTTTATGATGCTGTAGAATGGAGATTTAAATGTAGACAGCCCTCAGTGAACCACGGTAGGACTGTTTTGACCCATGACTATGGTAATAGGAGAGGGCGTGTTAAAGCAGTTTCAAGTCAGCTTCCCAGTGGCAGTTATGCTTTTATGATCCACAGACAGTATTGTACAGTAGTTAGAAAGTTGAAGGGACTTAATAAAATATTCTTCCCAATACTTTCCCAGAACTGTAACGTATTTTCTAATTCAAATCCTGGAAGTAGAAAATCTAGCATTTAAAACTACTGGGAAAATTTGGGTTAATACTAATATGAAAAAGCACAGAGTTTTCTTCAGGCTCGGGGGTGGGGCTCGGAAAGTACCCTCTGTGGGTCTCTTCCAAAATCAGCAGCAGTGGGAGGTGGCTATGAGCCATCATTTCACAGTCCCCACAATACCACGGGCTTAAAATGGTTGCTCGGACGTCTCTAGCACAGGTGGTCCAGGGCATGGCATGAAGACCACAGATCCTGGCAGCAGCAAAAGAGAGTCACAGGAGGAAATTAGGAGTAAAATGCTGAATCAGCACTTGAAGACTTTTATGCCTAACCTGGAGAAGAACAGATCTTTTGCTGGGAAGCCCAACAGCTTATGCTGGCCTGAGAATGAAGTTAAAATTGTAAAAAGTCTCTGACTTTTGCTTTGTCTGTGTCTTCTGTATTAACCTCACACAATTTTGGAAAAGCTTTTTTTTTTTCTTTTAAAGAAAGTTGATCTTGCTTTCCTCTAGAGCAGGGGTCCCCAAAGTCTGCAGCTCATTGACCCCTTAATGAAGTTTCAGATTGCTCATCGACCTCCAAACATTTATTATATGAAAATAATTTAATAAATGCTACTTTAACTAATAGTACTATAAATAACAACAACAACAACAACAATGGATAGTTCCATTGACCCTTGGGGTTGATATTGACCCCTTTGGGGAACTCTACTCTAAAGGGTATTTTTAGTTGACAACAGAGGGGATTGTAAGCATTTATTTAGCCCACTAATTAAAAAAAAATAAAAATAAAAGATTATTGTTAAGTTGCCAATAGCATTTGAATAGGAGTAAAGCACTGATTTTTTTAGATTACAATCCTGGGAAGACATATTTAGAAATAAATCACATTGAAATCCAAATAAGCAAGTAGATGATTACTCTGTTAGGTGTCAATCCTATGCACTCTTACATGGGAGGAAATCCCACTGAAAACACTGTATCTTAATTTTAGACTAAATATGTATAGGAGTTCACAGTAAATCTACTGGTTCTGTTATTTCCAAAGTTGTCTTGACTAAGATGGCCCTCCTGAGTAAAAAACAAACCCTGCAGAAAAAATGCTTTAAGGCTGCCTTTCTAAAGCAGTCCTGGAGAAGGACAAGGAGGCTCAGGTTAGCACGGGAGCATCCTGGGGAGCACCAAAAAACCACATGTTGTTCCAGCGGTGGCCAGATTCCACCTGAAGAGCTTTATGACTGAGGTTGCTGAAGATTTTGTTTGATCATAGATGGTTTTCCTCTCACAATGTGTGTGTTAGAACTACTTTTTCTTCGACATTAGGACACTTTCACAAGAGAACGACGTAAATGCATTCATTGCAGGACATGCTTCGGTTCCCTTCCCCAGTTCCCTTCCTCCTGCATCAGGGACCTATTGTGTTGTCAGCTGCACACACTAAAATTCCATGCTTGGAGGGGGGGGGGGAGAGATTAACTTGATCCCTAACCTATGCTTTATTAGACACCAAGAACTTACATAATGATCTTTTTGTGAAAGAAAAATGTATCTTATTTTGAGTCATCAGGGAATTCACAATAATTGTTGTGCCTTGGTTGGAATTCAGAACTTCTTTCACTTTAGAGGATCCACATGTGCGGTGGGGTGAGGAGATAACATTTCAATGCTCTGTTTGTGGGAGAAACTTCATGCACAGCTCTATTAAACCAGAGAAACCATTGGTGCCCCCAGAGTGAGAAAAGCTTCTACTTAAATAAAGAGTGTATTGTCGAAGAATAATATTGTATCAGATGAAATATTTATTGTATGGTGGATGTTCAAAACATCCCAGTGAGATGGTTTCCCTGGGATGTTCACCAAGAGATATTTCTAAATTCCTTCCACTAACAGAAAAACATCCACTTCCTTGGGGGCAGGGAACATGTTTTCATAAAAACCAATTGCTGTCTTTTATAGATGTTATGATTCTTCCTGGATTCCCTTGTTTCTTATGATGAGTATTTTAATTCATTTTATGAGTACTACATGTTGTTTCTTGCAATTGTATTCAGGTGCTTTGATATCTTTGCACATCAACTTGAGTAGAGATTTCTTAGAGAAAAGTTACATGGTAGTACTTATTTATTAATTGACAGTATTTATAATCCACTTCAATCTATGGTCAACTAGCAAACCAAGTTAAAACCAATACAGTGGAAAATTATACATATCCAAGAAAAAGGAACAAATCAAAATTGTATAGGCCAAAACCATTCTGACAGGGATCCATAATCAATCAGAACCAAAGGTCTGCTGGAACAGTATTGATTTTACTGGTTTTCTAAACAGAAATGGGGCAGGAATTGGGTGGGCCTTGGCAGGGAGGGTATTTCAGAGGGTGGGGGCTACCACTGAGAAGTGCTATCACTCAGTCCCTGCCCCATGGATTTCTCAGGGCCCTCCCTAGATGTCTGAACAAGATGTCAGATTCCATTCTGGTATGACATTGTCTGATATATCCCAGCATATTGACCAGCATATTGAGTTGAATTGTACATATTGGTATTTTTTTTATTCATTTTTTTTTCATTTATTGTATTTATGTTCTGCCTGTCTTCAAAAGGGCTTCCTATAAGTACTTCTCAGTCACAGATTTTAGGTTCACGTTACTTATCTTAGGTAGGTTAGACTAACAACAGCAGCAGCAGTCAGATGTGATGCTGCCATGCTCTTCAGGTAAAAAATTATTGCACAGTTTAATAACAAAGAGATCCAACTGTGGAGAAAGAAAGGAATTCCACCAACAAGGTTAAGGTAGACAGTGGTTCCTAAAGTGGAGATTGTGAAGTCTAAGATGGTGGTAGTCCTGTCAGCATCCTTACAGGGGTATCTGGAAGAGCTGATGTTAGCTGAGTACAGAAGAAACCTCACAGCCCAAATTAAGAACAGTGCTGTAAACTTTTAAAAACCTAATTGAAGTAAATATGTTCAAATGATTAAAAGGCACACACCATTTTTCAAGATAAAAGTTTATTATAGTTTTAAAAGGAAGCTCTTTAATTTGAAATGGAAAGTTTATGAAGCTGCAGGATAAACCTCAGCTAGAAAAAAATAACAGTTTTCAGATGTTGCAAATAGCAGTTGTTAACCCCAAATGATCCTGCCACAACACTGTTTTCCTCTGCCTATGACATGGGAAAGTTGAACACCCGCTGTGCTTTGTGGAAGAGGCAGGGACGGCCCTGCCTATCAGTTGTGATCTGTAAAATAATCCTTTGCTCCGTCTGAAATGGAAGGTTTAATCAAAGGAAATCATGCCTGCTCTGTGATATGTGTGGTGACCTTGAAGCAGACCATCTACGTCAGCATTTTCTGAAAGGGCTTTTCTGAGAAGAGCTTCAAAAAGTTAGGACTGATGTAAGCCTCACACAAGAGAACGGAGCGTAGAAATTCCCACCGTTTGAAGGAGGGGGAAGGGTTAATGGTAAGCAGAAAAGTGCAGGTATTATTTGAAATGAATTGGGAAGGGGGATTTTCCTCTTGGTGTCCATGCCATTCTCCCAATTAAAATACCCCCAAAGGTACTCTTTACCACAGAGAAGAAAACATATCAAGTTAACACACCTTTCTGTATGATTTACCATCAGGCTGAGATATCTTCAAAGTTGGGATGATTCTCTGCAGATGTACTTAGTGACTGATACTCTGGACATTCTAGACTGAATCTGCTCAGAAATGTCTCTCTCAGTTCAGTTCCTAGAACAATAACCAAGAAGCCCTATTATCCAACATTTCTTCTCTGAAGAGTTAATCCATTATGGATCTTTGAATTCCTTGAGATTGGCACAGAATGCAAATGAATTAGGACTCCACATTTTGCTAACTGATCAGACCAAGAGCTTGAACTAGGAATTAACCATCAGCCAGAAGTTATTCCTGTCCAGCTTATTCAAAAGTTTACCAAAAGCATGATACAGATTTCAAAGAACTGTGCGATGGCACCTTCTATCAGACACATGCAAAGGGTCACTTATTTCAAAATAGTCCAACATAAAAGCCTTTCTATCTGTGCTAACACAGTAGTTCTCAAACATTTTGGTCTTAGGACCCCTTTACATTCTTAAAAAAGATTGAGGACCCCAAAGAGCTATGGCTTATGCGGGTTATATCTATAGATATGTATTGAATTAGAAATTAAAACTGAGAAATGTTAAAATATTTGACTTCGCGAACCCCCTGAAAAGATGTCGGGGACCCTCAGGGGTCCCCAGACCACACTTTAAGAATTGCTGTAAGACACTGAAGAGAACATTTCTAGATATTTTAAATGCAGAGATTACTGGCATTGGTTCTAGAACTGATCATGGTTAGAATGATGTTCCTCTTTTGACTGCAGGCAAGGGAATTACATGTTTAATATTCCTCACACAAAAAACGAAATTTTCCCAAACATAGAAAACTGTAGGGAAGGTATTAGGTTTAGGATGGATGGGCAGAAAAGCTTGTGGGGCAGGGATGTGGAGTGAGGGACTGGCTTCTTTGCTTTTATATGGGGTTGCTCAGTCTCCCGATTGCCATCTAAAATGTCATATGATTCTTCCAACTTCCAAATATCCAGGCCACCTGTTCATGTACATTGTATGGTATATATGTGTGAATTGTCATCTATTTAACAATGCCGGAAGTGTATTTCCATCCCTGGTGCACTCTGCTGTTAAGATATCAACAGCAAAAGAAGTCTGCATATCCTCAGAGGAATGAGTGGGTCCCTGATGGAAAGACTGGCTGAGCCATAGAAAGACGTTCCCCGTGACATTGTACAGGCGGTGTGGGAGTTGTGCAGGAACCGAAGCCGAGCTTCCCAAGCCCAACTGGATTGGTAGAGATTTCACAACCAAACACAGTTGTGTGAACAAATGGGACCATACATCATGGCTTCCCTTCATTTAACACATGAACTAGCTGTCTTTGGATGAATTGCCACTGGTTTGTAATGATACTGAGTGGTTCTGCCTGCTTGTGTGGCCAAGGCTATCAATGAAAATTCAGGGAAGCCTAGAAGAATGTGCTTTTGTTCACAATCACAACCGCAATGAGCAGGATGGCAATATTTCATGTTTACTCCCATCAGTGCAATCTGATAGCATTGAATCAAAGTGGTCTAAACAAAGAGCCATTGAACTTTTTACAATAGAGTCAACGTGGCTCTGATAAAGCCCAACATGGATTCCTCGGTGCAGACAACATGTCGCGACCCTTAATTTGTTTGTCAGATCCCAAATGTGAAATTTTCAACAATGGCAATTTTCCCTCATGGCAGAATACAAGCAGAAGTACTGTAGTCTTACGTTAACATTTAATCTAGAAATTGTGTTTGGTTCCCTCTCCAATTAAAGCAGTGATTTGAGTTATTTTGGCTGAGCCACACATTAGTCAGGACCCTCAGAAGCTGAGGCATCAGCCTGGCCAGGAGAAGCCAGCTCTAGCCGTCCTCTGACAGAACACCCACCGGCTGCTCCTCGGACCACTTCCTTGGCTTTTGAAGAAGTCCGCAAAACTCGAGAGATTTGGGTTTGGCTTGGCTGTCCTGCTGGTTGGTCTGACGAGGGAACTGTGTGTGTGTCTGTGCATCTCTGTGTTTGGCATGGTTTCATCTTGCAGATCATAGCCAGTCTTTAGAAAGCATGATTAGCTTTTTATCAGGAATGTTAACATTTCAAACATGAGTCCTAGTTTCAACAAAGAAGAAATGGTGGTTGTTACAACCAGGATGGAACTGCCCTCTTGCCTTCCAGATTCAAAAGACCTAAAGTGGGTAGGGCATCTGCTTCTGTTTAGGATGGCCTTGCTGGTGGAACACTCCGATACTCCAGAACCCTTGATATAAAGAAAGGCCAGGCACTCTCCACAAAAAGTGGGTTTGTTTTCTGTACTGAAGTTGAACAGCATTATTCTGCTGCTACCATTGTAATCACAGCTTGGATTCCAACATGGGACTCAAGACCTGCATTCAAATCCCAGCCTAGCCATGAAACTCCTAGAATAACCTACCGGATTACTTGCGATAACTTTTACATGGATAACTTCCCCAATACCCTTTCTCCTTGGTGGTGCCCCTTCGGTGGACCAGCCTACCCCCACATAAGTACTGCCTCCTTCTTATTGAGCTTCCTAAAAGGGATGAAATCTCAGCTTTGGAACAGATGGTTTGGGGGATATTAGGTTTTTGTATTGTTGTTGTTGTTATCTGCCTCTGCTAGTTAGCGTTACTGTGATATATATCCATTGTCACTGTGTTGATGTTTTTAACCTTTCGCTTCTATCACTCAGTGCTGTTTTGGAGTGGAGCAGCATAGAAATACCATGAATAAATAAGTAAATACATCTGATACATAGTGTATTAGTATTTGTAGAGTCGTTCCTTGCACTCTGTTGCAGAAGTAGGGAATCTGTGCCTTTGGTACATTGTTGGACTCCAACTTGCACATCAGCTTTAGCCCATAGTCAAGAGTGGAGGGGAGCTATATTATATTCCAGCAGTACCTCAAGTGGTATAGAGTCCCCCTCCCAGAGAGCCAATGTGGTGTGGTGGTTAAGGTGCTGGGGAGACCAAAAGTTCTAGTCCTCCCTTCAGACCAGAAGCCAGCTGAGTGATTTTGGGCCAGTCCGTTTCTCTCAGACCAAAACTGGCCTGTCTGCGACAAGCTGAATGAAGCACAAACCCCTTGTTGTGTCATGCTTTGATCGTTTTGCTATGTGAACTAGACAAGTGCAATGCAAACAGGTGGGCCCTGCAATCAAGTGGGACAAATGCTAAGAAAATATATCCCCCTCTCTGCTATATGGGGCACACAAATCAGAATAGGAACAGGCCCCGTTTGTCATTCTCTGATGTGCTTTTGATGGATAAATACACTTTTCCCCCAAGGTAACACAGGAGGAGGATTGTGTTGCTATCATACGGGTGCACAAGCAGACCAGTGCAAAGATCTCTGTTGAAGGCACATGCAGAAAAAGACGCTTGACTGGATGAATCCATGCCCTGGCCAACAATGCTGGAGTCTGACGGATGGAGTTATGTTGGTTGATCTTGCTCCTTTCATGACAGCTCTGTGTCAGGGCAAATAAGCAAGGCATAAATAGTCTTGTTTTCCCAACAAGCTTGTGAGTAAGTTTCAAAACAGATCAAGACTAGGAGGTCTTGGCAAGCACATATACATGCGCATACACGTGGGCACACACACACACACACACACACACACACACAGGTCCTGGCAGAAGACATGTGGATTTTCTACCTACCATATATGTTCAGAACTATAACCTCATTAAGAAATCTTTGGCTACGTAGGTGGAGAAATCCGAGACATAAAGAAACATTGGATGTGAAAAGACTTCAGGCTTTTGTGTTGGAAGCCTTTTGTGTTTCCAGCTTACATGATGAGCATGAATGATTTTGATTAACTGTAAGAGAAAAAAAAATCACAGCCTGGTTAGCATATTCTCAGTCTCAGCAGCTTTGCCTGAGTTGCCTCATGCAGTTTTCTGTGCATGTAATTTTATATAATCTGATCATTCTGCATGCTTTTCAAAAACACCACTGACATGGAGGTTGCTGCGTTAATGTTGGAAGAAAGTCCTGGTCTGCTATGAATTAGTGTGTGTGACTAAAACAATGCTACTGACAGTGTACTGAAGAAGATGACAGAGCAATGGATCTCCGCACCCCACTCTGCAAATCCCCTTCCTTCCCTTAACCAGTAAACTGAATTATCACCTTACTATTATTTTGCCATAGGCTTCCTATAGAACCAATTAATCGCTCGCTGTAAATTGAAGACATGGAAAAGAAGCATCTCAGGTAAGGACGATTTGAGATGGGTAGGGTGAGGATGTTTTTTATTTGGAAGGGGGACATATTATGCCAGCTGCAGTATTGTTAAAAATCAGGATAAACTATATTCTGTAAAGAAAAGTGAGGGAGGGGAGAAGCTGCTGCTTTCCTTTGTTGAATTTGCTCCTCCCGTTCTGCACTATGTTTCAAACCATGTTTGTGTGGTTACATCATCACGTTGCATTATTGCCTGACCCTGCCAGTGGAAGACAGCCAAGAATGTTGAACAGAGAGTGAATGGGGAATGTAGAGCACAAGTCTCGTTCAGTAATGCTCTCCAAGGCCCTGCCTCCATCATCAACACCCTGCTGGCTTTGCCCTCCCACTCTACACATTTGGTAGAACCAAAGCACTGGGGAAGCCGTTCGATCTGCATAGGTTATTTACTCCTGTGTAAGAGATACATGTGACCTCTTGCTAGAGGGGTCCTGGGGAGCCCGACTGAAACTTTCAAAGATTTAGATTGCAAAACCTCCTTTAGTTAGAACCACAATATGTAAACAATCTGGCAAAACAGAATGTCAAACACTCCAGTGATCTAAACTAACCCCCACAGTTCAACCCCAAAGTCCTTCTTTGTTCAAAGAAAGATATGCAGCTCATGCTTTCAGCTTTACAGTCTGCCTGTCCAAATTTTCTTCTAATTCCTCAAGATGCTGGATATTTCCATGACTCCTCTGCAGCCAACTCAGTTCCAAGTAACAGGACAATAACAGCGATTGCTAAATTGGAATGCACATCTGTCTCTTCAGCTTACTTTCTAAGTATCATACAGCTTACTAATCCTCAGCTTTCCAGGACATATTCTTTTCCCCCTTAGGCTTTTCCTTGGATGGTGACTCTGTCCTTACAGAGCTAAACCAAGCAGTCCATGTGTGACACAATAGTTTTGTCCCTTCAGTACCTAACCTTGTAATGTTGAGTGGCAAAATCTGGAGTAGAATCCTTCCTATGTGTCCAGTAGTCACCATAGGTTGGGAGAACTCTCAGGTTGTAGTGCCATTCCAACTGTTTAACTTTATCTAAAATTTCTTTTGAAAAAAGATGGACGGGGCAGGGAGCTGACAGGTATCAAGGGAGATATCTATAGACACATGGATGCCCAAAGGATTACTCCAAGAACTTCAGCTGAAGGGAAATGAAGAATGATAACTCCACAAACTTTGCTCAATGCTGACACAGGATTTTTGGATCAATCATACTTGCTTAACATACTTGAAAGTGTGTGTGTAGGGTGTGGAGTTGGATGGGAATGACTTACACCTGATAGTAAAACTTTGAATCAACTGTAAATTCTTTTGAAGTTAAAAAAAAAGCCCCCCCGTGCTGAGAAATCGGTATGGACAATGGGAATTCGTTTTCTTCAATGTTTAATGAAAAAGAGGGATATCTTTGTTGAGTCATTCCTTGCTAGGGAGTTAAAGTGCTCTCCATCCAACCTTGAATCTTCAGAAAACTACAGTGGGAGGAAATTTGGCATCCCATTTGCCAGTCCCAATCCTGTCTCTACTGCTTCCATTTTCAGCTGTTGCAATCACTCAATAAAAGAAGTGGATTTTATACACTTGAGTCTGCCCTTGGATCATGTTGGAATAAGAGCAGAATTGCTGCATTAATGCAGAGAAAGCGAAGGAAGACAAGCCCATCGCACTTATGGACTGAAGACAAGATGAAGGCAACATCATGAGGCCACTGTGTGGGCCCTGATGACATGCAAGCAGGGACGTGGCTGAAGAAAAAGGGAGCTATTCAAAAACATTGAAAGGCAGCTCTGGCAGATGCATCTGCGCACAGTATGTAAAAGCCAATTCACCATATATTCATTTTTTATGCTACAAAGGCCAGTTGTGTTCATAAAACTCAGCAGTTCAAATTAGAGCAGAAGTAAATCTGCCACTTGTAAATCCTGTTCTCACATTTTAATGTACCATATGTGCTGCTTTTTTCAATACCTGATAATAAATGGCCGATATCTTTGAATCAAATAATATGTAAGGTTTAGTATTTATACAATACTTTCAAGGGGTCAAAATACCTAAGATGCATTTCTTCAATAATCCATTTTCTTGTAGCTCCGTAAATTAGGATATAATTGTTCAACTCAGATTGCAGTTCAGATGCAAGATGAGAGTGAGGATTGAGAAAAAGAAGCTAAATTCATGGCTGAGAAATGAGATTTTGGCTTCCCATTTTGTTCATACCCTACGCTCAAAAGACACTAATTAAAACACAATACTTTTAAATATCACTATCGTAAGGAAAGAAATGGATAGATATATTTGATGCATACTCCATAATAACATACCACACACACAATCAGAGCCTGTAGAGAAGGTAGGAGTTACTTACAAATATAAAAAAACAAAATCCCTATCCACTAATCTATTATATTTATGAAAAACAAACAGTTATTCAAAGCTAGTATTCTGATATGGTATTTAATTGAATGAGTGAGAATTAATAAACTAAACAGTTGGTTAAGAAATCAAATTACGATCATGGAAGACAAAATTATAGTTTGGAATATGTGTGAAAGGAAAGGCAGAGAAGGAAATGGAGGAGAATTAAGGGAGAATGAATCAAACAAGAATGAAGAACAAGGAAGATGAATGGGGAAAAATAGCAATATTCCTTCAGAAGAGAGAAGGGCTTTGTCACGCACAGAGATGCGAATGAATATCAGATGTGACTGAAGTAATGTGAACATAAATGCAGTTATGTATCTATCTTGCTCTCCACCTCCACAGCTTCACTGCTTATCCTACAGGCAGCAGCAGTTCATAAGACTGATTGCAAAGATCGCTCTGGATTGCAGATGGTCCTATTGATCCTGAATCCAGCAGTCCTCCCCTCCCCCTCCCCTCCTTCCAAGGCATTATATAAGCAAGCACCAAAAAATACTTACAATGTGTAAAAAAATCATCCTTTTCAGCCCAGCCTTTTTCATCCAGGCTAATGAGTTCCCAAGCTGCGCAGAAGAAGCAGATTGATTGGGTAAAAGTGCTTAACTGTGACAGGACAGTGCCTTACATACTACCTCAGCTGTAGTATGTACCTATGACTGATATCTGGTAGTCTTTATTCAGCTGTATTTTGCATTTTACTGAGAATTTGATCTGCTCTGCACCTTTTGCTGCTATTTCCACATATAAGCACTTTGAAAGAATACATAGTAGTAGTAAATGGATATAATTGCTTTGTCAGAAGTTATGTGAAAAAACATGTTCATGTGTCTTGGGGTAGAAAATTAGTAAAGACAATTATCGTCTTTTAAAGAATTGGGATGTGTGCATACAATAAAGCATGAGACTTGGTATCCCATCTTGTCCCAGTCGCTGTTTCTTAAGATCCTCTTGGCCTACTTGAACATAGGTTGCATCTAATGAGAGTCAGAGGATCTGTGGACCACTCAATATTGTTCAACTCCAACTCCCATCAACCTCAGCCAGTGCAGCCATTGCTCAGGGTTGATGAAAACTAGAGTCCTAATGGAACTGACCCAAACTGGGTGATTATAGGGCTCCCATAGCTGTTTCAACCAGAAGATTGCATAGTGCTTTGAAGATAAAATTTGGTATATATCACAATTGGAATCTCTGACTGAGCAGAGTTTCTGTTCTATTAGGCCCCCAGCAAGAGGAAAGTGAACGTTGCTCATTCATCCCAGATAGCTCTTCCCTTTCACAACTGACCTTCAGAATTCCTCTAATCTAACTGAACCAGTCTTCTCCTGGTGTTGGCTCCTTACTTCTCCCATCTGAATTAATTTTGCATCAGGATGCAAGGTGGGCAACAATTTCTGGCTCTCCTTGATTGTTAATCTCGCCCCTTTTAAAACGCATTTGGCAGCTAACAAGGGCAATGTTAAGGGGGGGAGTGCCCATGATCCTTTCTGGCATGTCCAGCTGAGTTGAGCATGTTTAGGAATAAGAACAGAAATAAACAATCTGGCGGGACACAGGCTTCCTATGAGACTTTTGGCCAAAGTTAGACTTGGGCTGTATTATGTCAGCATGACAGGATCCTTCTCTCTAGCCTAGTTCAGGTTGTTTGGAATGCTTCGAAAGCTATCTATGCTTTGAGTCAGAATGTGCCTTTGGCTGGGACAGTGCAGGCTCTGGAAAAGTTTGGGAAGAAGTGCTTCAGACCTTGTACAAGTGCAGTGCTTCTCTGGCCTTTGGTGGAAGCCTGGAAAAAAGGGGGCACTCCAGCATGGAATAACCTCCCCCCACTTTTATTTTTCCCTGAGTGAGTATTTTCAGTTCTAAAAAGGAAGGGGGTCCAAACTATCTTCTGAAAAAGTCCTTTTTTCCCTCAAAAAAGCCTTGCTTTTTCCCCCAATTATATTCCATCCATTCTGTTACTGAGCCACTCAGCAGCTACTATTATAATCTTTTTTTAAAGAGAGTTTTCCTTCTTACATTGTAGCCAAATTTTGGGACTATAGCCCGCTTAATGTCATTTGAGCTCTGAAATGAAATGAGAATTAGTGTCTCACTCTGCCCGGGAGAACATTTTTACTCTGCCACAGGCCTCCAAATGGCCACTGAAACATCAGAATTGCTTTCTTCATAAAATGCAACACAACACACACACACATCTGAGTTAGCCCAATTAGATCAGTGTTCTTCAAATTTTCCACCTTCACCCAATCCCTGTTACTTGACTTACCGTAGGACCTACAAGAGTATTTCACAAATGTTTCTTGATAGACCCTCAAATCATAAATTGCACTAGATTACAATCTTGTTAGGCTGAACAACTGCCCCACACATGCTGAAATCACATCTGGCAGTTTTTTGTGGGCACTCTCATTGCTGAGAATTATTGGCTGTTGTCACCAAGCTGCCTTTCAGGGTATCTTGTCCTCCCTAATGAGGTTCTTCTTGACAGAACACCTGAAAAGCTTTCAAGAGTCTCAAGAGCAGTTTCAAAAGTTCTGCTTCAGATGGGTCATGCTGAAGCTGAAATGCTTCTTCCTTTAAAATCCTGTGTGACAGTCTGCTCCCTCTTTTTCCTGCACAATATTTCCATATATTCCATGTGTCACAGCTGTAGGCTTCAAGAACTACTTGGAGTGGAATGATAGTTGAATCCCTCCAATCTATTTATTTCTTCTTGCTTTACATGACAGAATGAGCCTGAGGTTGGGGATGGAAATGTTGAGTTGGGGATAATTGTTTGTTGAATGACTTTCTTCTTTGGTAAGTCTTCAATTAGTTATGGATACATGTCATATGTGAGTGTGCAGTTAATCCAGAATTCCCAGCTGAAATGGAGAATTCTGTGAATTGTTGCCACAGCAGAATTATGGGGCACCAAGATAGAGACAGAGATAGAGAGAGGTAGAGAGAGATATCCATTCTCTCATGCACACACATTTGACAAAGAGCTGTAGCCAATTCCTGATGCATCTACCAAGGAAAGGTTAAATCATATATACTGTATATATATGTACATATATACAGTATATGTACAAAAACAAATAGTGTATGAAGTTGCCTCGGGCCAGCCAGTGCCATAGCCGATGGAAGCGACCTTTCCATCCTGAAAAGCTGGGCTTGCCAGAATGCCTCAGGGAAATTTACACAAATATAAATGTTGAAATGCCAAAGGAAGAAATGAAGGCACTTTTGCTAGTGCCCGTCGATCAGCTCTTTACCTTGCAGCTCTCTTTTTTGAAAAAAAAAATGCTTTAAAAGTGATACTCCCAATGTGGTTGGAGGCTTCAAGAAGCCAACAAGACTTTTTAAGTGACTTTTTCTGTCAACATAATGATACATATAAGCAGCTGCCTTGGCCAAGTTTTACTGTGTGAAGGCTTTTGTGAAAAAAGGACTTGATTCCAGCAGGTTCCTCTTTTCTCTTCTAAATGTGTACATTCAGGTATAAAACCATGTGCAAGTGGTGAAGGATTAATTTTATAACTGGTAACTAGATTAGCATTGCTAACGATAATGAGCACTGTTTCAATACATACACATTCACACACACACACACGCACACAAATTGTAACCAAGTCCCGGAAAGGTTCAGCTTCTTCATTAACAGACTGAAAACAACAACGTTTCAAGTTTCATTAAAATCAGATGTAAGTGCCTGTGTTCCAAGATCACTTGGAAAGAAACAGGGACAACTTTTAAGCTGTAGACTTCTAGCTGAGAAAGAGTTGGGCTAATAGTCAGGCACTGAATTGATACTGAAAGCTTCCAACCTTAGTGTCATTTGCCTTTCAAAGTAACTTTTCTTAGTTATTGTGCAGGTTGGCTGGAGGGAGGAGGAGCTGTTACTCAGCCTCCTGATCTAGTGAGTGTCAGGGTGCCAGACAGTGGCACACCCCCAGTCATGCCAGAAGGAGCTTGGCTGGCATGCCATCCCACTTCATGCTTTTGGCCAGGGCTGTTAAGGGAATGGGGAAGTGTCCTCTGGGAAATGAACCATGACCATCCCCACCCCTAAACCCCCCTCAGACCTGAAAGATCGCCTAGCGTGTATGGCAAACATTTGGACAATTGGAGCAATAGGATCCTAAGATGCTGAAGGGCCACCAATGAGGTGCTGGCAGCTTCCCTCTATTAAGATAATAGCATAGTTGAGCATCTCCACTGAAAACAGCTCTGTTCTCATTCAGTGGCTTTTTGAGGCACAGTGGAACTTTAAAATACTTAATATGGGCTGGATAAGAAGTTGGATGAATCTGTCCCAAATTTTCAAATAACTGAAGGCAGAAACTTAAGTTTTAATAAAGATTGTATTTACAACCACAACTCCAAGGCAAGTGGTAACTGACTGTCTTTATATGATAGACTGAACCACAAACTCGTCAACCACGTTTTAGCCCAGGTTGCTGTGCAAATCTAGCTTGTGTGGGTAATTTATGGCTTAGTGTGTTGCATGATCCCAGAAAATTGGGTTAACTTGGTAAAGCAGATTAAGTTAAACATGGAAAAGTGTGTCATCCAAATCCAGCCACTGTCTCTACGGCCAAGGTCTTCTGTGTTCCTACTTTATTGTCCCTCTCATCCCATCAAACTACATTTCCCAGCAGACATTGTCCCCAGATGCACAACTAGAGGTAACACTATTCTAAATACTCCCATACAATCAAGAGTAGGAGTACAGCTAATCCTCAGGGTTTTGGTAAGCCTGAATGTTGCCTTTTTTGGAAAGGTATTGCATAAGGAAGAAGACAAGCAATAACTCTGTTGGATGTGCTGAAGTGAATCCTCTTATGTAGTGATGGAGTAACTTAACAGCTCCATCTAATTTAAGCTTTGAACCCACATCCACACCATCTGGAACCACTAAGTTTATGTTTACATAATGTTGGGAACACTCATGATTTACTTTCTGAAACCCTTCTAATTAATGTGTATTTTCTTTGAGGAGCTGAACTGATTATGGGCCGGGTGTGTTTGCTGACCCTAGCATTCAAGAGAGACTACCTGATTGCTTGTTATTTGCTACTGTCCTATGTAGTAGACAGTCAGCAGACAAAAGAAGAGATTGGAGCTACAATTTGCAAAACACCTGGTTTATGTGAAAATAACCAGGAGTCCATAAAGGCTACTGGCAGCTCCCTTTCCCTCCTTCCCTTTTTCCCAGGAGTTTTTGTACCAGGGAGACGGACAAAAACTCTACACAGAAAGAGTATTTTAGAAGAGGCCCATTCTAACAATAAAAGGAGACAGTAGGTAATTCACCCTTTTTCTAGGGGGTCCACAATACCTACTAACTTGATTTCTGTCCCTTGAAGAGATTACTATAAAGGTGGATGTTCCAATCATGAAAAGCCCTGGTGAGAATTCTAGGTGTCTCAAAATTAGAGTGTTGAAATGCAACACTAGAGAATGTGAAGCATTTGTCAGAATAACAAATAATCCTATCATCTATCTTCTTCTTCTTCTTCTTCTTCTTCTTCTTCTTCTTCTTCTTCTTCTTCTTCTTCTTCTTCTTCTTCTTCTTCTTCTTCTTCTTCTTCTTCTTCTTCTTCTTCTTCTTCTTCTTCTTCTTCTTCTTCTTCTTCTTCTTCATCTATGAATAAATGGGAAAAGAGGGGAAATGTACACAACAGCAGCATTCACCAGAAAAAAAGAAGTGAAGTGGCAGTGCTGCAAGAACCATCGATATGAAAACTTTTACCCATCACTCAGCCTGCTGCACACCCCTTCCCCCTCCTTCTTTTCCTCAGTCACCCCCTGCCCTGCTTCTTCCTCATGCCATCCATGTTGTCCATTGTTGCCCAGAATCACCCCCTTCTTTTCCTGGGTGGCCAAGGGCAGAAGATAAGGTTTCAAGAACATTAAGAAGCCTACCTTCCCCAACCATCAGATCAACTGCCCCAAGATGCCTATGTAAAAGAAACGTTCTTACACTCCTTGCAAGGATACCAACGCCTTTAATGAAGGGGGAAAGGATCTGCATTCGCAACCACAACAGAACCAGAGGGGGCCTAAAGTAACTGAGCAGAAAGGCCAGGAGGGCAAGGGAAACATACACAAGGAAATCAGGGTCAATCCTGATACTGAGGGCACACAGCCTGGACCAGCAGCTCTTGGAATGCAGGGCAGTGGGATCTTCCCGGTACACCTGCCTGGTACACATGTCATATTTCCAAGTGAAATTTGCCAGGTGGGAGAAGATAATGATTGCCTCCCAGTTGTTTGCCCTACAGCTGGGGTTTTGGGATGGGGGAATCATCACTTGCCACAGCAGTCTGTTTGCAGTGACACATCCTCCTGATTTCTGTGACTGCTGCAAAATATGCAGTGAATTGTGACTGCCTCTGAGGCGCAGTCATCATCTGTATCAAAGAAGATGTGCACGGGGTGGCATCTTGCCTACCCCCCCACCCATCCTTTTGCTCTGATGAGCACCCAAGCCAGCAAACATAACTAAAAATTAATACAAAAAGCTAAAAACATCTATTTACAGTTAAAATCCATCCAAAATTAGAAGCCTAGTGAAAGAGATGTTGGGTCCTTACAGTTTCTTCTAAAGGTTGAGAGACTGAGGGCCAAGTACCAGCTCCAGAGGGAGCACAAGCAAACCTGGGAGAAATGCAGGAGAAGGTCTTTTCCACATGCCAGATAAAGTTTTTAGAGCATGAGCTTTTCAGAAGGGCCTCTCCTGAACAGCTGGATGGATATTTACTTCTAAAATACTCAGATTGTTGCTTCTCTTTTTTTCTTTATTATTGATGTGTGAGGGTGATCTTTTTCTTTTGACTTAGTTTTTTTAGTTGGCAGGGTTCCTCTGATTCCCATAGCTTCAATCTATTCTTTTTCAGTTGGCTTGGCCTTTCCATGACCACCTTGCAAACATAAAGGACACTTTAGAGGACTTGTTAATTTTCAGAGTGCTTTCTAACTTTCAGAGCCTATGTTAATCTTTGGAATACCCCTGTATCTCTAGAGCAGCTTGCTTGGTTTTTGGTAACCTCTGGAACAGCTCTCTAGCTCTGAACTGGCTTCTGAATTTTTGGAATGGTGTACTCACAACAAAATGTATATATTCTTGTTCAAACTTGGCATTTGTCTTCTCCAATGCATTACTTGAGAGAAGCCTTACCTCCTTATGGCTTACTGATATTTCTTCTGAATGGACATGTGTTGAACATGCTTATTCCACAGTAAATATCCCTGTGATTTGCAGTTGCCATTTACACTTGCTTTGCAACTTCTACTGCTTAGAGCTGGTCTGGCATGGATCCACTCATATTTTTCCCTGCCAGTTTAGAAAACTCAAGAGAATCTGCCTGCAAGAAAAGAAAAGTTGTTGTAGAAAGTCAGATTTTCAAAAAGGAGTAGGTAACTGAACTAAAGGGCAAGCCAATTTGTCTCATTCAAGGTGAATCAGTCACTAGGACAAAACCAGCAAATTTAGAATGATGCTGGCTAAAATGCCAAGTGCAAAAAGAAACAAGAAGTTAAAAGCCAGTCTTCTGATGAGACAACCATAGCTTTGAAAACTTGGAAGCAGAGTAGCACAGTTCATGTACACAAAACAGAGGTGCCTAATGTAGTGTTTTATCAGAGAACATCTCAGATGATCTCCAAAATGCTCTACTTCTGAATTTGAGTTCTACTCATTTGTTGTTGATGAGAAGACTATTTTAAGTAATTCCATGTAGCTGGCAGTTTTCCTGTATTGCATTTAACTGTAGTTTAATATCTTTATTATCAATGTACAAAACTACTAATACAAAATGTACTTATGAAAAAGTGTTTGTGTTACATGAAGCACATTTGATATTGAACTGAAGGCAAAATACAAAACCATGATAATTCTGGAGCTCCATCATTTGCAGAAGAGGAAGGATTTCTAGCTCTCCAGAGATACCTATGTAGATAACTCTCTGTTTGGAATTACCTACTGCTGTTCTTCACAAACTTGCCAAGAGCCATTGGTTTCCCAGACTGACAGAGAAGAACTCAGCTTGATAGCCAGGAGTTCTTCAGTCTCCCACAGCCAGTGGAAAAGGAGATTACTCTCACCACCACACTGGAGATGATTACCTGGGCTTCTTCTCTCTATTTTGACTATGGCCACCCTGACTTTAGCTCCACTCACTAGTGGGATACAGCTCCTGAGACCATCTCCAAATGGGAAATCAATCCTTGGCCTGGAAAAGTCTCCCCACTGGTGTCCCCAAGCTCAGTCCTCTTCATTGCAGGGAAAGAATACATTCCAAAGTGTCACTATTTTAGAACCTCAAATAGTATTGGAGAATTATGGAGAAAAAAGGTTAAGTCTTGCTCTAAAGATTGGCTCTATAAGACCTATGATATTTCTTAGCTGCCTTAAGATAATGGTCTTCTTAAGATGGGTTACACCACAATGAACTGCAATTCAAATTAGCTCCACTTTTGGATACTTTATAGAAACATCTATGTGGTTTTCTTGGCAGCTATAGGAGTGGTTTCCCATTGTTTTCCTCTGACACTTGTTTTTCAACTTCTCCGTCTCGACGGGCATTCATGGGGAGCCAAGTTCTAACTAGGTCCAAGTTCTAACTAGGTCTAACTAAGTAAGCTGATTTGCTTAGCTTCAGAACCCAAGGAGATCAGGTAGGTACTGCCACCTGCTGATTGGCAAAATGCATTTTTCTATGTGTTAAGCTTGAATGTATCCATATAGTTTTTATGGCAATAAATGGATATGGTTTGCCATTACTTTCTTTAGAGTTAGTCATTTATAAAAGCACTTTAAATCTGGTTGAAGTAAAATAAAGTTGAATAATATTAGGAGGCACAACTTCAGAGATCACAAAAAGTGTTCAAGTAAAACAGGAAGAACAAGAACATTTTAAGAGCCCTTTTAAAGCAGCCCCAGATGGAGTCAGCCATGTATCTCTTGGGGCTCAGTCACCAATCAGAAGCCCATCCCTCTGTTGTGATGAGGAAGGGGGTAGGATCCCTTCAGTTGATGCTCAAACACAGACTGAAACATAGGCTGAAGCTACCCTTTCAAAAAACTAGCTTCAAACGCTTAGGACAGAAGCTATTTTGGCCTGCAGGTTGACCATGAGTCCAGGCAAATGGATCAGATTCATATGGCACACTAGGCAGTCTGCAACATGGGTTTCCCAGAGCCTACCCATACCCATTCATACACAAACATACATATATGCACACTTACATACTTGAAACTGTTTAATTGAAGTGATGGAGGCAACTGTGCTGCAAAATTCTTATCCATTTATCATGACCTGGAAATTCAGAACTGCAAATTCGGGGCTTGTTAAAAAGGACAATTTTAACTTTCCTGTTTCTAGAGGATGGAAGTGGTATTGCTGGCGGGAGGACAAGGAACAGGGATGTGTATTAAAGAAGTAAAACTGTACTCAAGCACTGAAGGAGTGTGCCATCCCCAGTTTCCTCAAATAGCAACGCAAACCCATTTCACCAGCCAGACACATGAATCACTAGCTCCATCCTGAGTTTAGGGTTTAGAAAGTAACTTCACACCCAGCATTTAAATCTGGGATCTCAGTTAGATCAGAAAAGAGACTGGCAACCGGTATAGCTAGCATATGGCTCATCCACACGCCTTCTTTGCCCCAGCACCAGGATGGGTTCCTTACCATTTGTTGAGAAGATATCTGCATAGTGGATCCTCCATCTGAGTACCAGACTGAAATATTTTTAGACTATCAATCAAAAGATCATTCCAGTTCTTGTCTGGATTTTGCAGTGCATTGTCTCAGTAACGATTATTTAAAGAACAGCAGCAGCAGCAGCAGCAGCAGCAATGTAAAGCTTTGGTGCTGATAGAAATGCTCTGCCTGGATATTTTAGGAACCAATTCATCACTTCCCAATTCTGCCGAAAGGGAAGCAAGACTGTTATTTTTTTCCTGTGGCCAATTAGACACATCCACTCACATCCAAGGATCATGCCATCCAAAAGTGACAGTGAGTTTAATGCGCTTTGCAGACCGGCATGCACAAACCTGGAAGGCAGTTGGGATATTAATACGAACATGTTGCTTACATTGTCTGGTCATGGTTACCTCTCCTCCTTTTGCAATTTTATTCCTGCTGAGACAAAAAGTATCATTTTTATAATATTATATTTTTATAAAACTATAAACCCCTATAATTTTATCAGAGGGCTTTATTGATTAAAAAGATATCCAGCCTAAATTTCATTCCTTCATTCCTTCAATGAGTTGCAGTTAAAAGTTATTTCTACCCCGCCCCGCCAGCAAACTTACTCCGCTCTTCTCCCCAAAGACACGTTGACCGTCGTGGTGGTGACCTGAGCAGGGACTTGCACAAATGGGGCAGGATTAGCATATAATCATTATGAAATTATTATGCTTAACCAATTATTAGGCTCCCCAGATGCTTGGCTTTATCATGCGTAGCTACTTTGATTTGAAACTGCTGTAAGAGTTCTCCCTTTTGCCCTCTTGTTTTGCTGATTTATTTGATCTAGCTCAGGGAAAATTTAGTGAAATGTAAATAAAAATAACCATGAACATATTCATTATGGCATTTTCTGTATTTTTCTGTATGTTTTTATGTGTTTTTGTTTATAATTTAGCTCACGGTAGCGCTAGTAAGATAAGACAGAAAATACGATTGTGAGAAAATACACGATTATGTGTATCAGACAACGTGATTACCTAACATTTCCTAAGCACCTAATATCTGAGAAACAAAACACTATTACTAATTTCCTATTTAACACCCAACAGTAAGAACTGAACTAAAAATCTCTTAGTTTGCTCGTACAAAGCGTTTTCCTGAATAATCAAAACTCAGGCTGATTTTAAATTAAAGGGAGGGCAGAGTCAGATAAAATACTCGGAAAAACAACCCTAATGGTGGAAGCATTGTGGCCAGGAGTGAACTCCTCTGTGCTGGGTATGTTCAAGTGATATCTATCTTTGGGGAACATGTTTAAGCTGGATTCCTGCACTAAGCATGGAGTTGACCCATTGCCTCCTTCCAACTCTTTGATTCCTGTTGGGATACAAGCATGTTTTAAATCACCATGGCCCTCAACTTGCACCTTGTAGCTGCACTGTTGAGGGATTTCCACAACCATTATGGTACACAGAACATAAGGGCAGCCAGCAAGTGGAGGGTGGCAAGAGCTGGCGTACTGTACTGTATGCCTTTGTGTGAGGAGGGGGCAGGAATAGTGCCCCTTGATATTTCATAGGGATCTTCTTTTCATGGATGCTTCTTTTTACAGGGATTTTCCATAATGGAGATTGTAGTTTCCACACAATAAATATTCTGGTCTTTTCAAAAGGGGAGCTTCATAATGAAAGCAGATATAAGGAGAAATAAGCAACGAGGATTATGTTGAACTGAGATGTAAATATTTTGGTATTTGCATGTTTTCTGCCTCACAGAATAGACAGTAAAACTGTGTAGATCCAGGCTATCCTGTAGTTATTTGTAGGAGTTTCCCTTTTTGTTTTTTCCAAGAGGGGTTCCACCCCTGAATGCATTTGTAAAAACGTTTGGTGGATTCTGCTTTGGGGCAATTAATTCCACCACTGTTACCCAGGTCAGAAGGCAGAATCCAAGGAATGCAGTGTTACAGCACTGAACATGTCCCCCATCACTTATTCCTGAATGCTACAATAACATTTGGAAAGTGGGGATGGCATGGATGGGCTACCTGCCTCCTGATACAGACTTTTCCCATACTGTCTATTCCCAGGGAATTCTACCTCCTTGACCCCTCTGATCCTTCAAGCAAAGAGTGAGGATTTTGACTTCTTGCAGAGCAATTATGAATTAATGGGGGGGAGCCAGAGAGGAGCAGGCAATTGTCTCCAAAAGCTCAAGGTTTCTGTAGGTCCCAGAATCTGAGGGCTGGGTCTGTCTGGTTCTCCTGTTGGTAGTAATGAGTTGCTTGCCAGCTTCCTCACGGAAGGGTCTCCCATCTGGGAGACTCGTGTGGTGATAGCCAGGCTCTCGTTGTCTTCCCCTTCTCTCGGCCTCTCTCCACTTCAACGCATCTGCTTCTGGGGTGACGTATTAAAACGTCTGACTCATGTAGAGACATTGCTGCCAGTTCGCATGGCAAGTGTGTGACGCTGGGCTTCCCTTACAGGGGCAGAAGGACAGAAGCGCTTTCGAACGGACACCAGAGGGAGTCCTGGGAAGCTGAAAGAAAGTAAAAAGAGACGGGCTGGAGGGCCAGAAAGCTTTTCGTTTCAGTTCAGCTGCTCTGTCGGCTGCTCCTCCCAGAGCAATGCAGCGTAGGATTGAGCAGCCATTGCGATCTGTCTTCTAAATCTTTGGCTGTTACGGAACAATCAGTTTAGAACTAAAGTCTCTCGGTCTCCCTCTGCCTTCCCCTCGACCCCAGCATCAGGCTGCTGTTTGCTCTTCAGAATATATGCACAAGCACACATGCAGACTGCGATACACATCTTTTCCTTTCCTCCGTAGGAAGTGTGTTCAGCGTCAGATTAAATGTTCATGACAGCTCACCGCAAGTTAATGTACATGATTTTGCTGCCATGTTGTAAGTCTACCGGAGGCCAGGACAAATGCCTAGATAAATGGTCGGATTAATTGCTATTCAATACAAAGAGGCTTTCAGACCAAGAGGCAGTTGGAGGCTTCAGCTTAAAATGATTTTCTTTCTCTTACTCCCTTAAAACTTGTTGGAGCGGGATGCAATTCATGCTTTATCACTGACCCCTGCCCATTCGGCTCACCACAGCAAATCCCTTCTAACTGTTCAGCTGCAACTTTTTAAAGATATTAAGAGCTCGGGAGAAGGGCTGTGGGTAGTCGAGTCAGCAGAAGCTTAAGAAAGTGGTATCCAAACTAAACTTGTTTGACAAGTTAAAATGCAGGATGTTGGACTTAGCTCGATAAAAGGCCATTTTCTTTCTTTTTTTATGGCCACAAATGATAAGATTTATGTGTTTGTTTATTTGGATTCATATTCTGCCTTTCCTTCAAGAGCTCAAGGTGGCCTACATGATGGTGCCCCTTCCTATTTTCCCCAATAATAGCCCTGTGAAGTAGGTTGGTCTGAGAGTAAAGGCCTGGGCTAACATCACCCAATGGGTGACTTTCCACTGTTGAGAATGGACCTGGGTCTCCATGGTCCTAGTTCAACACTTGAACCATACTGGCTCTTTTAAACTTTTACTATAGTGACTGAGGTTCTTCAGAGGGAAGCATAATTTCCTGATAAAGAAGCTTAAAATTGTTTTTTAAAAAATCAGCTGCAGTTCTAAACACTGCATCTCAGTGAGACTTGCTTCTGTGTAATCATAGTCTCCACAAAGACAAAATGTGATCAAGGGTAAGTATAAGACAAGTGTGGGCAAATGATGAATAATTTGCAATTATGGGATTACCTCTTCTCACTGTTTTTTGAGAAGAGAGATAGAGGAAGGAAAGAAGGAAAGAAGGAAAGAAGGCAGGCAGGAAAACCAAGCTGTTATCTCTTTGATGGAAATGCTTCCTCCATTTTGCCTGGTTGCCTAAATAACAGCATCAGGTGTCCATCTTCAGTCATTTAAAGCAGAACTGCAATCCATTCATCAAATAAATGGGCAAATAAATAAATTACCCATAAAAAGAGGAAGAAATGTGGTCTGCTATTCAAACTTTATTTGTTATCTGTTGCAGTCTAGATGGAAGGTAGAAGGTATGAACACTGGATTCTATCAGGTCCATTACTGATAGTAGGTTGCGCCCAGCATTCCATCAAAGATTTCTAGGATGAAAAAGTAAGCCATGGCATGTTGACAACCAGTGTGTTGTAGTGTTTAAGGTACAGGATGGACAGGGGGAAACCAGTTTAGCCCCCTGTTCCACTAAGGAGATCATTCTGGGCAGCCACTGCTTTCAATACAATCTGTCTCACAGAGTTGTTATGATGATAAAATGAGGAGGATCCTACCTTGTGCACCACTCTGAGCTCCCCAATGAAAAACAAATTCCCCACTTTTGAAAATATAAAACCCAGCTATTTTTACAACTTGCTTCCATCCTTTGTGGAAAGTGAAAAGCAGAGAGAAAATATAGGCAGCCTTTATATTATGAAATCTAGATTCAATTAAAATGTCTTTATTTCAGTTTTGGTCAAAGTTTAAAAGTTTGAAAGTGGTCAGAGACCAAAGATGTTCTTTAGTACAATCTGAAAGTAGCCACTTCTTGGAGATAGCTAAGCAGTCTTGAGATCTGCTTCCACGGAGGAGTTGGGAAGTTCCCCAGCAGAGAGTGTGAAAATTTAGAGTCCCTGGCCCACTCCAGAATGGGATAATTTGCTGAGAATAATATGAGGGACTACCCAGTTAATTTCTTCCATACTGATGGATTAGGGGCTGCTGTTGACACCAGAAGGCCCCCAAAAGATATTCGTAGCAGGAATGCACACCGGAGAAATGTCCCGCTATGCCACTGGATGGTTCCTTTGAATTTTTTTTAAGGTGGCAAAGGCAGGAGTCATTTGAATGCCAGCGAAGGGATTCTGAATGAATAGAAAGGAGCAGACAGCCCCACTTATTCCTGAAATTAGATGCAATCATATCTGTGAATCACAGAGCAGCAAATCACAGTAATTGACATTACAATGCATTATCCCACTGCACTGCCTAACTGCAGTGTACCACCCCAGCAGAACTACTCCTCCGTGACCTGGACTGTTATTTACCTAAGGCTCCAAGCCAGACCAAAGCGATAAAAGTACAAAAAGAAATGCTTTCTGCTGCAGAAAAAGAGCACATTAGAATTGGAGTCAAGCCCCAGCTAATGCAAGACTAGCATCTTCTTTCTCACAGTCTGCCTAATTAGAGATCATGGATGGTTTTGTTATTGTGCTAAAAATACATTGGCTTTGTTTAAATCAGCTATTTCATTAACAGCATGACTTTTGCACGAGCATTAGCAAGGTAGACGGGGCAGTGAAGAGAGAGGCTACATCCTTTAGTTAATGCTTAAAAGTAAATTCAATTTTCTCCCCGCTGTGCACTGGCCCACTTAATTTTGATCTACCGAGGCACTTGAGGCAATTTGAGAAGACCCTGGACTGCTATCTACCCCGTGGTGTTAATAAACGACACGGAGTCCCTCCTCTTCTCAAAGCAATGGGGTGTGCGCAAAAGGCTTTCTATGGCTATTTTCCTCCCCCCCCCCCCAACAACACGAAGAACAGCCCTGAGGTTTTATAGTTTCTCTGTGCAAATTGCTTTAATTGATCACTTAGAAGTCGAGAAGGAATAGATAAGAGTAAGAGGCAGAGAGGGACAATCTAATGAAGAATCAGGTTGGAACTGAACTCAAGACAGTAAGAGCTACTCAGGTGCCTTTGCTCAGACTCTGCTTCCAGCCCCTAAACTGGCAAAAAATTGTTCTGTGAGTTGAAGGTATTTTGTGGGCATAAAGTCTCAAATTCAGATCTGGAATGTCCTGTTGCAAAACTCTCTGGCAGAGATGAGGAGATCTTTCCATACTGGTTGTGCTACGGTTCCCCGTTAGATGTTTGTTTTGTCTTTTTACCACACGTGTTTGTAATTCAGTCCCTCCCAAATCCCTATGTTCATGATTGATTGATTGATTGATTGATTGATTGATTACATGCCATCAAGTCATTGTTGATTTTTAGTGACCACATATATAGATTTTCTCCATGTGGTCTGTCCTTAACCTGGTCCTTCAGCAATTCCAGTGGTGCACTCATGGCTACTGTAACTGAGCCCTTCCACCTTGCTGCTGGTTGGCCTCTTCTTCTCTTTCCTTCTACCTTTCCCAGGATTAGAGCCTTCTCCAGAGAGCTAGGTCTTCATATTATGCGTCCGAAGTAGGATAATTTGAGCCTGTTCATTTGTGACTCAAATGAAGTTGATTTGTTCAATGATTCATTTGTTTGTTTTCTTGGCTGTCCATGATAGTCTCAGGAGTTTCTCCAACACCAAAGTTCAAAAGCACCAATGCTCTTCCTATCTTTCTTCTTCAAAGTTCAACTTTTGGTTCCATAGAGTGCCATGGGGAATACCATGGCTTGCATGATTCTGATCTTTGTTGTGTAGATTCCTCACAGCATTTGAATCTTTTCCAAGGTCTTCATGGCTGCTCTACCAAGTGCTAGTCTGTGGCACATTTCTTGACTGCTTGTTGTTTACTGATGATGGTTGATCCTAAAAGGCAGAAGCTATCCACCATTTTGATATCTTCATTGTCAGTTCTAAGGCTGGTTATTCTACCTGTTGTCATTAGTTTGGTCTTCTTTATATTTAATTTTAGTCCCATTTTTTTCACTGTGCTCCTTGACTTTTATTATTAAGGCTTGCAGGTCGTTTGCATTTTTGGCTATCAGGGTAGTGTCATCAGCATAGTGCAAGTTACTGATATTTCTTCCTCAAGTTTTAAAATCACACTCAACTTCTTCCAATCCAGCTTCCATTAATATATATTCAGCATATAGGTTGAATAAATAAGGGGAGAGCGTACAGCCTTATCTGACGTCTTTGCCAACCTGGAGCCAGTATGTTTCATCATGTTCTGCCTGTACCATGGCTTCTTGATCTGTCTATAAGTTTCTCATGAGGACAATGAGATATTCTGGGATTCCTATTTTTCTGAGCACTTTCCACAGCTTGATGTGATCAGCACAATCCAAAGCCTTTCCCACTTTTCAGTAATATAATTAGGTGCTGTATATGCTTTCCCCAAGTATACTCATTTAATAAATACATTTTTGTAAGCCCTTTTGCCATTACAAACCTTTGCAAAATCCTGCAAAGTGTGGGATTCAACGTGCAAATGTATTCCAGTTCATGTACAGCAGATGTGGACGACATGTGATGGCTGATGATCACATGAGATTTCATTTGTTGGTTCTGATGTCTGGAGTTGGTGGAACTATGATGTAAAATGGATTCAGCTAAGTCATGCTCAAGAATAACACTCAGATTTTCTTTTTTAAAAATGTTGGGGGAGGGGGGGCTGGGCTACTTTATCTCTCTCTGAAAAAAAAAATTAAGCTTATTCCAGGACTTGCATTGCAGATTTTCTGTGTTTATTACCTTACCATGATGGGAAACCAAGTTAACAATTTTCAGCAAAAATATCACTAAAATTCAACAGCAAGGCTGGAGAGCCCGCATGTTCCCTCCCTCTCTATGAGTTATGGAAAAGCCATACAGATGCCATGGAGCTGTCCAACCAAGGGGACTGTTGCAGTGATTTTTTACACTGCTTTAGAATGGTAATATGGGAAAATGTCTTATATTGATGCTAAGTCATTCTCTAATCTGGCTCTTAGCAACCTACATTTCTAGGCAAGAGGTCTTTCCCAGGCAGTTGAGTTATAGCCTTCCACCCCTCACTATCTCTATTTGCTTCCCCTCTTATTGCAACTACTTATATATAGGTCAAACAGTATCCTTCAATGAAACCCTAAGTGAACAGAAGCTTTATAAGGTACAAAATTAAGCATGACATCTTTCTGCAAATCTGAATACATACTTCCTATTTATGTGCAGTTCTTTACAGAAGGGAAGAAAACTGTATATGGTAAATGCAGAAGTTTGGACACCATTCTGGTTGATTTCCTTCCTTCCTTCCTTCCTTCCTTCCTTCCTTCCTTCCTTCCTTCCTTCCTTCCTTCCTTCCTTCCTTCCTTCCTTCCTTCCTTCCTTCCTTCATGATAAAATTGTTGATAAGGCCCCAAAAGAGGATTAACTCAGTAGGCTTACAATTAGTCATGTGGAGACAAATCCACAGGTGAATAAATATTCTGACCCTTCTAATCTTTCAGGTTGTGATTGTTTTTCTGACTACTTTCATCACCAGGGACTCCTCTAAGCTGAGGAGTTTGAAAATGAAGTATTTGAACATGAAAATAAAGATAATTCACTCTTAGAAAGCGGGGGAAGGCTATGAAACATTTTCTGCTTCCAGCTAGCAATTTCAGGTATGAGAAATGTTAAGAAAGGAAAGTTACATGGAACTGTTGAAGTCAAGGCAAGATCTGGAGGACCAAGAAAAATCTGTTAGACCTTCCTGAAAGCTGGTCAGAGTTGCAATATAGAACCAGCAGGTCACTGCAAACAACCTGTTGAGACGTTTAGCTGACAATAAAGTAGTTATCCATAAGTTCAATGTATAGCATTGCTTATACAACAATAATCTGCATGAGAAAATCGTCAGAAGGAAACCCTTTCCCTGACCTCATCATAAAGATCATTGTGTAAAGTATGTGAAAGAAAACTTTGAGACAGAAACATTTTGGAACAAAGTGATTTGGACTGATGAAACAACAAGCTGGTCATAACTATATAAGATAGAGTTGGAGGGGAAAAAATGGTGAAGTATTTGAAGAAAATAGATCTTTCCAACCATTAAGCATGAGGGTGACTCTTTTATGCATTGAGGTAGTATGGCAGCCAATGGCACAGGAAATATTGTTTGGGGGGAAAGAAGATTGGATTTAACTAAACATCAACATGTCCTAGAAAAAGACACCTAAATGTACGCTCGCTCTCTCTCTCTCACACACACACGCACACACGCACACACCCCTACTGCTAATACTTTTGGAGTGCAGATTCATGCCCTTTAATTGTTTTTAGTTGACTTGTCAAAGTCTGTGATTCAGACTGCAGATGTGGGGTGCAAAAATCCAGACAATCACTAGGATCTATCAAGACAGTTTTCTGTACCTCTTTGCTGCCATCTAGGAGTTGTCTGGGTTTTTGAAGTCTGGATCTTATAGCCTAACACCTACGTACAGTCATTGTACAGGAATGACAAGAGCCATTTGCACATCGTTTTCTTTCTTTTAACTAAGATCTAGTACCACTTTTACATATTCTGGAAATCAGAGTCCTAGCTCGTTTGCTCTCATAAATTATGAGACCCATACCTTATATCAGCAATATTGGTTCTCATTGTCCATCAGATCTTATTATTCTTGCCTAATATTGTGCATGTTTCTCCCTCTTCTTTAGTCTCAGCTGATTTTACATCCCTTTGTTCCTTCTTCCAGTCCATAGAAAATACTTGCAGACCCTGAGGAACCTGGGCCATGTAGTTCTTGTCAATTAAAAGCATTACATTTTTCTAAATAACAATTTTCTCCCTCCTTTTAATTTTAGTTTCCTAGAGGAAACCCAGACAGCAACTCACTGAAACCAGGAAGAGAGGGGACAACCTAAAAACAGAAAGATCCATTACAAACCACAGAAAACTCCTAATTTTTCTCCTCATGATGCTAATGCTGAGGTTCTGTTTACAGAAAAGGGACAAGTGCTGCTTAACCCTTGCTAAACACATTCATTCTCTCTTGAAATTATTCTCTGGGCATTTCTCCTTAATGGATATTGAAAACTGGGAGAAATGTGTCAGAGAACACAGTCTGAATTGCCTCAGAGAACTAGGAGGTATTTGAGAAGGTTTCACTATCACTCCCATACACCGATTATCATCGACAAATGCCACCCACACACATTGTATTCACGTTAATCAGCAGACACGTTTGTGAACATAATTTGTAAATATGCATTACGAACAGACCCTTCTAGATGTATACGTGAAATTGTACAAACACATAAGATTTTCCATCAGCTGGGGTTCATGGCCATCATGTTAATACAAATTTTAGATTCTAATTCTGTTTGAATTATGTTAATTAGAATATTTTCTGGAGAAAGAAGAATGGAATGTGTATACCACCCGTGTGGTTTTTAGTACTAATCAGATTATGTCTCTTTAGAATAAATTGCATTTACTTGCAAATTTCTGTTGTTCCTGCTTCGGTTTACTAGCACCACCCAGAAGCATGGAAGAACGTCCTCCCAAAAGCAGTGCAGTGCTGTTCTGGAGAACCATACCATTTCATTTTTTTATCCGGTACTCAGTTGCTCAGTAGTACCCACATTTGTTGTTTCAAACAAGTGGACAATCATTAAATAGAAAGCAAATGGATTACAGGGATCAAAAATTCAGATTCTAGAGTATGGTGTCATGGCATGGAAGGCTAAAATTAAGCAGATCAGAGTCTGGTCATTCCCTCTATGGGAACCTACCTTGAAACCCTATACAACCTGCTCTGAGTTTAATGATGGGAGCAAAACAGGATGTAAGTGTACTAAGGAATGGAATCCCTGCAAGATGCATCCATGACCTACTTTCCACACAAAATGAGGCAATAAGTTCAGCAGCAGGTAAATGCCGTATCCTTCCTTCCCAATGATGACAGGCAGGTTAAAAAAAAAAGTGGCTTACCAAATGCATTTTCCTTCAGATGGGCTTCCATGGCAATGATATCCAAACACCCCCACCCCACGGGCACTTTTGTCCAGTCTGTGGGTGGGATGATCTTGCTGTGAGTGTTGTTCCAGGCAGGATTAGCTATAAAATCCAGGAATAACTCCGGACGCTTAGCTCCACTGCATTGTTGTGGCCAGTGTGGAATAGAAGAAGCTAGGGAATGGGGTTCATGGCTTCAACAGCAGATATAAAAAGGAGAACAGTTGTATTTCTAGTAAGTAGCCACAGATAATCTTCTTTCCCTCTCTCCATCCAGGAAAGAAACTGAGTTGTGATCTGTCAAGTGTGCAGATGAGGTGAGACTTCCAGGTTGGAAGTCACCTTCTAATTCTGATTTCAGATATGATAAGATGGTCTAATTTATGAAAACAAACTAGTCCAAAATGCCTTCTGGACATAGGGTACTTCAACAGAGCTCCCAACTGTGCCTGTCAAACCTATTAGTTTTATGTTGCTGCATGAATGTCCTCACTGCTGTGTTCCATCCTCCTGTTGAATGAGTCAGGGCTCCCTTCAGCTGGCTATATGATTATATCTATATCTACTGTATATCTATCTCCTAACTTCATTTTTGGAGTTAAATGCCATTTTCTCACTTGTGACTTATAGCAACTTCTAAACTCATCCATCCATTGTTGTGCCAAAATACAGAAATAAGGACAGGTTTGATATAGCCTCAAACATGGCTGGTTAATGCCAGAAGAGTCCAGTGAGGAAATGACCTTTGGAACCTCTTCACCACACCAGCTTCCACTTCCCTCATTGCCTGCTTCCCTCTCTCTCAGAATACATATTGCAAATCCATCCTGACAATAGACACAGATGGATAATAATAATAATAATAATAATAATAATAATAATAATAATAATAATATAAATACAGATTCTGAACAGATTTTAAAAATTACCAATTAACTAAGTCCTTGTTGTAGGATCAAAGTATAGCCTTCTCATCACTTGTTCTAAGAGGGTTTACTCTTAGCTGAAAAACAAGAAAATGTACATTGTGCTTGATTTTTAAGAGGTAGTATAAAGCGCATTTTAGAAGCTTTCTTAGAATCCCAGAAAAGTCAGACTCCTGGATGATATACTTGTACACATGAATCTTCAGTATTAGTATCACTGAATGTGAAAGAAAGCAGTCGATATGGTTCAAATTAAGTGCTCAGTTCATGTGCTGTCTATGGAATTTATTTTTTGGATTATAATTTATTATTTTAAACCTTCTGCTTATGTAATTATTAAAAGGCTTATTTTACCAGTAATTAAAATGCAACATGGAACTTATCAAATATGTCCCTTACTGTCTTTCATTTTTAATTTGGCGTTGGGCCCCAGCATGCCTAGATTTCCTAACAAATCAAAGGAATTTGTTTAACTGAGTTTGCCCAGTCAATATCTTCAAATTGTAAGGAGAGTTAGATATGTTTCTTATGATCAAAGAACTTGGTTAGTTCAGCAAAAATTTTAGGGCCTATTGTACCCCACTAAGAATGTTTGTAAAAGGTTGGTTCACATCTTTTTTATGTTGTGGATGTAATACATTTGAAGGAACTTTGATACCTAAGTTATGGTCTATATTTAATTCCTTATTGATTAGATATTATTGCAATGATAAATCAGGTTCTTGAAAGCAGTTAAGAGTTAAAGATGTTAATGTTTTGTTTAATTATATCTGAAAAACCTGGAATCCTGCAATCTATGAAGAACTTTGAATATATTGGACTATTGAAAAAAAGGGGAGCTTGTGTTCATGGAAGAATGCTGGTGACCCAGCCTGTAAATGTTGGCTTAATGAAATTGCCAGCTCTCAGCCTTTGAATCAGCTTTGTATCAAAAAGAGAGGCAAGACCAGACAATATGATTCCTTATGGCTTAGCTTTAATTCATTGTTTTAAAAAATGCATCAGAGCTTGTATAAGGAAATGATATAATTTATTAACCTGAGATGATAGATATAGATAGATGATAGATAGATAGATGATAGATTTTTAAAAAGAATTAAAAAAAAAAGTTAATTGCAATGTTTATGAAGTTTAGTAAAACTAAGAAAGGCTAAGCTTCTCTACAGCCAGAATTCTCTTAGCAATTTAGGGGCGTGCCCACATCTGTATTTGTTGTACTTATCAAGTACTTATTAAATGTGTTATGACAGTATAAGATACGACAGCACACTACCCAAAGCTCTCTAGAGACAGAGGCGTCCTGTTCCTGCTGTTGGACCATGGCTGTTGGACGTTCTTCCTGCTGACTGACGATCTGCTGAAGAGGGAGACAGCAAAGCCACACCCGCGTGGCCTGTCCTGCACAGCGCTTGCGTATCCAGGATGACTCCATTCAGCAGTACTTGGAACAGGTGGGCCAGAGGCTGGCCAGGAGGCAGTGATGGAAGCCGCCCGTTTCATGCTGGTGTCGTTTTCTACCAGCTCAAGAACCGGTTGGTAGCACTTTAACTCAGTAGAACGAAATTGTACTCATTTTAAAGGGACCCCTGTCTGGGGCCAAGAGGGTGACAATGACTCCCCAGGATGACTGCAATTAAACTCAGTGCGGGGGCACTGCAAATAAGGGCATCCCCATAGGAAAGCTTTGCCACAGTTAAGCAGCAGCTCTGGGCTACTGGGACTGTGTGACATGGCTGATGTGGAGAGGTGAGCTGTGCCTCTTCTGTCTCTTGCTGTGGCTCATTTGGAACCAGAGCATCGCTGGGTTTCCCCCTTTGCAGTGCCAAGGGTTTGTTGAGCTTGTGGATTTTTCTCTTCTCCCTCAGTCTGAAAATGCTTGCTTTGCCCTGCTTTCTGGCTCAGGGCAACGATTACTCTGAACCCTCCCTGAGGTTGTTTGGAAACCCTGCTTAAATCATATCTCATCTATACCACCCACTGCAGTAATGTGCAGCCATGGTTAAAACTGCTAGGAAAAAAAAAGGCTGGTTATAAAAAAATATAGCATCACCGACATCTGCAAGCAGCAAGGGTGGAGGAAATGCAAAATTTGCAGCCTCATGATGCAAACTCCAGCCCTTTTGTACTTATGTCATGACATTGCACACAATTATGTAAAGGGCAGCGCTTGCATTGTGACATTATGACCAACGTTCTATCATTCTGACAAACTCTGGTTTCATGAATGTTCTTGTGTGACATATTTTCATTTTAGTTTCACAAGAGGGTTTTAAATACCGCAGGAATGGTGCCTTTGCAGCCAGCTTCTTCTTCATAGAATCCATGCAGTTTTTTAATTTGTAGTTTTACAACGGACCAAAGAAATACACAATGAATGAGTAGGGTTGTTAACCATTTGTTTTGTTTGCGTTTTGTAGGAGTGGGGAGGAAGAAAGTTTTGTTGTTGCAGAACCTGCAGGAGGGAGCAAGGCATTGGAGTGTTTATACTTTCTGACTGATCAGCTGAAAATAAAGCTTTTCTAAATTGAATCATGGTGTTCCCTGTGTGTTCTCAGTGTTCCAAGGTCAGCATAAGTGAAGACCATCACAGATCCTCAATTATGCTGCTTTGTGAAAGAATTAGGAGTGAAAATAGCTCTCTTCACAGTCAGCCTTCCAGACTGAAAAGCAAGTTCCAGGAACTCCAATCCAGGTCACCTGCTTCTGCTGCATGTAACTCTTGATCACACAAAACTTACAGCCTGTCTCTGCAGTATATGGTGTTTCATATCTCAGTTATATTTAAATGTTTGATGACTCATCATGTGTGCATGGAGTGATTCTACTAAAAAGCACTGATTCTGAAGTGTGGTGAAAATATTTTCTATAATAATGCACGTGAGTGACCACTTAGAGTTAAGTGTCCATTCAATTAATACATCTGTGAAATTTATAAAATTGGGTCCATTTACATAACTGTGTTAGAGCATTAAATTTCAGGGTAGCAATGGGCCATATTCTGAGGAGTCGAGGGCCATAATTTAAGTTCCTGACCGAATGGTGGTTCACAGGAACTCTTCTGGTGATGTGGTGACATCACCATGGCAGGGAGCGAAAATGGTCAGACTTCTTTTCAATATTTGGGAATTCTGAAGATGAGAATAGAAATATTTCACTTGGGAGAAGCTGTGGCTTCCTAATCTTGCTTTTATTTCGTATTTTTAAGCCAAAAATCATATTGCTGAAATTCAATCATTTTGTCTTCAAATTTCAGTGGTCTCCTCTTAAGAGGCTTTGGAGGACAAACAGGGTGTTGATCAACTACAGTTGGTCAACCTCTAGTTTACAATTAAATGCTACATTTTTGTTTCACTGAGACTTAAAGACACTTTGAGGTTACTGCATGACTGAGCAACATTATGTTTTCAGTACCATGTTTTTAAAATAGAAAGCTTTTTCCTAAGAGAACTGGAAATTCAGGAAAGCTTTTGAAGGATCACTTTTCTGTCATACTGAGAAAATAATAGAATCTCAAGGAATCTGGATGAATAATGTCAAACTTTAGATAGAGAAACCATGGAAGGGATGAAGCAGTAGGCATAGGTAAAAGTAGAATCAGTCAAAATCTCAACTTTCAGTAATCATGGATGAATATGGATTGGGAATTTTTGAGGTTTATGGTCCCAACACATCTGGAGGGCATCAGGCTGAGGAAAGCTGTACTACCAAGATAACAATAGCAAACCCTGTTTGGGAATTCTAGGCAACTCCATGCCTTTCTGTCTAACAGATTTGCTTCAATTAAGCAGCCACTTATCAGAAATGCTTTCTGTGCTGTCAGTAACTTCCCTCCATTGAACTCCTAACCTCTAAGTGGAAGGTGATCCCCACAAATTATTCTAGCATTGCCATTACAATACGTTGGTACTATTTCTCCTTTTCTGCTCTCTATCAAACATTATGGAAATCTCAGGCATAAGTGAGTTACCCAGTTTTATATGCATACTAGGGGTGTAAGGTTTTTTCCCTCCCTTTCCTGTTCTGATAAATGAAAGAAATTTGCTAAATGCCTGAGGATTACGTACTGTAATGTTTCACTCGTTGCTGATATTTACAGAAATGGGAGGACTACCTGGGCAGTTTTGTAGGGCTTCAACTATTTGTGCTGTGGAAATCAGCACCTGTCCATTCTATCAGTGGACTCCCTATAATTTCATTTTTTAAAAAAAGAACATTTGGGAGAAGAGATTATTCAATATCACCAAATCTGCAAAGAAATAATAAATCCCAGCCTGATTTCTTCCTTGGTGACTTGCAAAGTCACTGCTGCCTCCCATCTCTCTCTGCTTGATTTCCTGTGTAATAAGTTAATAGAGCAATAATAGCTGATGAAGTGGAAGAACATGGGTGAAGGGGGGAAGCCCTGTTGTGCGCAGAATGGAATGAGATGCCCTTATCATGTTATCCTATCCCATTAAAGCACGAAGCTGCCTGCCCTGTTCTTTTCATCCCATTCAAGCGGGTGAAGAAGGGTGGGCGTGGGGATCATGGAATTGCTATTGCTCATTGCAACTGTCAGAAAATTATACTAATTGGCTTAATTTGCAATAAATCCAAGCGGTTAAAACCCTTCAAACAACCTAAGTTGGAAAGGCAGTTTTTAGACACATATGACAATAGTGGAGTTCAGAAATTCCAGAGGGAGGATTACTTTAACATTGACACAAAGGTCTACCTTCTTTTTCTGCTGCTGAGATGAAGTTGGCCATGGATTTCTGGTCTGAACATGGCATTTTGTGATGGAATGGAATTATGAAGGCCACACTCAGGGAGGGAAACATCCTCTTTCATCTCCAGAAGAGCGAGGAAGAGATAAGAGGATGAGGCTGGCACCTCCCTGAGGAATTCACTCTGTTTTCACTGGCTGCCGTGGGAAGAGAGTTCCAGTCTGGGAAGATTCTTGATAGAGGTTGTAGCTAATAAACATTGCTGAACTGAATTTGCATGGTCTCCTGGAGTTCCTTGGGCTAGGCCTGACACATTTCTAGGTAGATTTGCTCTTGTCAGCCTCCACATGTAGAAGATGATATCAGCAACAGAGACCTTCCTATCAACCATGGAGGTTTACAAACAAATGAGGGCATTTTCCGCAATCAGTGGAGAACCTCCGTGGATAGAGAAGCTGTTCATTTTAGACACTCACCCTTTATACATGAATGGGAACAGAGCAGAAGGTGGAATTAGCAAAATGACTGAATAGGAGTAAAAGTCCTAAGCATCTTTACCTGAGTGTGAGAGAATATTATTATTATTATTATTATTATTACTACTACTACTACTACTACTACTATTATTATTATTATTATTATTATTATTATTATTATTATTATTATTATTTCCTGCCTTTACAACATACCTAATGCTCCTGCCTCCTATTTTCCCCACAATGACAACCCTGTGAGGTGGGTTGGCTGAGAGAGAGTGACTGGCCCAAACTCACCCAGTCAGCTTTCATGATTCACACTCTCCTGGTTTCTAGGCCAGCACCTTCACCACTACACCAAACTGGCTCTCTTTTAGGGTGTGGGTTTCTTTCATCTCAGGGTTGTCTTCTTTTCAGAGCAATATGATCACTCTATTTTGATTGGCTGGCTTTTGCTTTATTTTCCATTAGCCAAGGATCCCCGTCAATGTTGCCAGTCACATGTTCACATATGAGAGTGTCACTGGAGATCCTAACGGTTGCTACTTAAAGCCTTTACACATTTCCATGCTCTTCTTGCCTCTTGCAATCTGGTCTGGAATTGAATCAGATTCATCTCTATTTTTAAAAAATGTTGTCCTTCATTTATTTAATAAAACAGAACAAAGAGAAAAAACAGAGAAAGAAAAGGGGGAAAAAAGCAATATAACAACAGAGTATGTGTATGTGGTATTCTCCTAAATGTATATTAATGTATTTTGCACAACAAAATTTCACTGAAATTGTCCACAATCTACATCTGTAAGCAACTCTTACTTAAGTTACAAGTAACTATCAGGCCTTCAATCCAATAAATAGATGGGGCCATCAGTTTATCTTGTTAGTGTTAAAGGACTATTTTCTTAGCAATCAGAAGGAGAGAGAGAATGTATTTCTATGGTCCATGTGCCCAATTCTTTATAACGGTTCATTTCCTTATAATGGCAATACTTTAGGTCAGCCTCAAAAACTGAATTTAATTGAAGTATATTTTTTCAAGTGAGTTCTTTAATTCAGATTTGCTTTCCAACCCTTTGAAATTCAGTAAGCTCACTTTTTAAAAAAAGTTCTGTGATACTTACATCAATGTCTTCAAACTAGCAAACAAGAATTACGCTTGTTTTTCTTGTTTTGATATCAGAGTGAAAATGAAATTTGAAATATTTTTAAAAGATATCATTCAAATTCTGAAATATTACCTAAATTTCCTAGTTTTACAAGTACTTGTTTCTTTGGGATGTTGGCTATATATAGTCCATTTTCTTTTCTCTGGACAGGAAAAAGGGTGGATTTGTGTTTTATTTATAAAGAAAAATCATGCAACAGACTGAGTTGTGATCATATGATCATAATCTTCCAACAAATCTTGCTGAGCCACTGATAGGAACTCATCCACCAACAGAATAGATCTCTTCATTTCTCAATTTTTTCTCCATCCTCAAATTTGCTCTGCATGGGAGCAACCTTGAAGAGTATGCTGAAAACAGAGTGGGGAGCAGAGTGTAATCTTGTTGCATTAATGAAAATCCATTCCTATAATATTGGATGAAGTTCTTTGGCAAAATGTATTGTGTTTTTTTTCTTAAATATTAGAGATTATTTCTGAATTGCATATCGTATTTTATGTATCAAATTTGGGCAAATTGGTGTCCTGTTTTGGGGCACGTCATTTCCTCTTCTTGGATGATGTGAATAGGTGGCCACTCTAGCTGATGAGCAGGGAAGAATAGCCCAGTGAGCTGGCTGGGGGTCCAGAGCCTCCTTGGCATTCAAAGAACAAATACTATTTACAGATGCAAGGAGCAGCATATAAGGATGACTGTTTCCTTCCAAATCCTGCCACAGTTTTGTATTAATGAAAAACAATAGCATCAGTGTAAAAATATCAGATGAACACAATAAATAGACAATATTTTAAAAGAACAATAATCCTGTTGATGAAAAACGTAACAAACGTGGAGTGGTTTTGATTAACTGGGACGCATGCCAACATCTCAGACTTTTGGAGAGGAATTGGTATAATGCAGAAGGAGCTGTTGATTGCACTGTAATCTATCACCGTGGTCAATGAACAATATAAAGTGAGGCATGCCTGCTGATTTCAGCTCTAACATTAGGCAGAGTGAGACATCTGCCTTAGGAAGATGATCTTGGCTGTTGAACAAACAGCAAGCTGTAAGTCTTTTAATCTATTATTTTTTTATTACTGTTATTGCCATAGAAGGAGGCAGACGTGAGGATTATCTGTTTTACATGTTACAATAGCTGGATCAGCCTTGGATATTCTGCACTTTGAGGGGGTAGAGATGGCATCTGCCATTCCATCTTCAGTAGAAGAAGATGGCCGGCCCTGAATGAGTTCCTGGAAGAAATCAGAAAAATGCTTTCCTATACAAAAAACATGTTTGAGAAAACTTAGAGCATCTTAATTATGGAAAAATGAATTCAACACGAGCTAACTACACTATTAGGCTGCTACAGTTCCTACTAGTTTCTTTGCATTTTCTAAATGGGAGAGAAGTGTCATGGCATGTGGGAATGACCTTGGGAGACGGGGGGAAGGGCTGCAACCATAGGAATGGTCAGATAAGAGGTAGATGAGCCTGCAGCAGGAATGTGGGCATGGCAAACATCTCAGAAGGGACCCTCCCTAGTTTCTTGGGATGTAAATGCGACAGGAAGAAATTCACTTTCAGATTTGCAAGATTCTGTTAACGTAACCTTACAATAAAGTACAATTACAGTAGTTCATCTGGGCATGCTTCCTGTCTGGATTGCCTCACAAGAAATCACAAATAGTGTTCCATAGAAAAGTGTGTTTACTGATCCCTACAGCTGTGAGTGGCAGAGTACAATGTGATATAGAGATTTTCTAGGGGAGGGGAATGGAAATGGCCTTTTCTAAGAGGAAGGGCAAGTGGATGTTCCATAGATGCTTAGACCTCCAAGACGGCAATTCTCTGCACTGATTAAAGTCAATGGCCCTTATTTCATGAAAGATATTTCCTAGGTCTCTCTGTAGGCCTTTCCCCATTTGCACCAACCATGACAAAAGCATGCCCTGCCAACATCATTTTTCTGCCATATCTCCATTCCCTTGCCTGCCTTTCATCGCCAGCACACAAGCGAGACAGGTCAACACAGCCTTGGATGTACTGAAGTGACATGAGCTCCCCCCCCCCCCCCCATTTTGACAATGTCCAAGGTCAGCCTCAAGGTGACTGACAGTGATTGGAAACTACAGCAAGACAAGAGAGACAAGAGAGGGACTGGCAATGAATTGGCTGGTATTGTTTCTGCCAGTTCAAAGATGGGTGTAGAGCACCAACTCAGTAATAGCGAAAGCCCTGTGAAAGAGCTTAGATGAGGACGCTAGATAAGAGTTGTTGGGAGTTGGGCAGCAAACAAATCCAATCAATCAATCAATCAATCAAATAAAATAAAATCTACTGGAATAGTTTATAGTGGAGTCTCTACCTGAATAGTTTAGTCATTCTTTGTACAAACTTCTGAACACATGTGCAAAAGAAGCTATCTGGGGAATCATAGCGAATTCTTGGGAGAGGAAATTTCATCTACTTGTGCAAAAAACAGTGACCTGTTTTACTAGACTGAGCATGGATTATTCCCAATACTGGCAGTGAGCAATCCACCAGATGTTTTGGACTTCAATTCCCATCAGCCCCAGCAAGAATGACCTCTGGCAAGGGAAAGCTGAAGTGGAAATTCAAAGTATTTGGCAGGCACAAGACTGCTTAATCTTGATTTAGAATTTTCTTTAGTTTTCATATTTTAGATCTCAATTGTGACAGTACAATTGTCTTGACAGAACTTTGCTTTGAGTAGGAGTGCGGAAAGGCCGAAGCAAATTAAATAAAAATAATGATGTGATAATGAATATCTTGCTTGCTTCATGGTTTTTTTTCCTATAGAAAGCTTTACATAACATATTTCCACATGAAATTTACCCATAAAGTAGATGGAAATGGTTTCTTTTTCCTTTTTCTTTTTCCAAGGGGGGTATTGAAAAATGCTCACCAAGTATGACAGCATGATTCTACTGAAATATGCAGATTCTCCTTTGGCTGTCTTTTGAATGGGCTGTTATCTTGGTGCAGTTCTATCTTCACAATGGAAAATACCTTCTTCTAAAGTATATAATTACCCTTTGTCACTTGTAAATTTCCTCTGGTTTCAGAGCTCATTTAATAATGCCAAAGAGAAGTTAACAATAAAGGATTCCTGCCAATTTAGCACCTTGTACATAATGTACCTATAATGATAGTTTGATTGCCTGTGCCCATTATTTCCAGCTTCTGTCTATTTTCTATTACTACACAGAGAGCCATTCTGCTCTCTGGAAGATGAATACAAGAGATGAATACAGATGTTAGCCTATAGAAAATGTTGCCCACAAAATGGCGTTCACATTAGTCTGAATCTCGATTTCACTTGGGGCTAATAAACACAAACAAAGTTCTCCATCTTGGATGCACATGGCAAATCAGAAGCACATTTTGAATAAGAGCTAACCAAGCCCTTCATTCTTGACTGTGGCTTTGAAGTATCTTGATGGGATGGTCCGTCCTGGGGCTGAAAAGGTATCACTGGAGGGCTCTAGTTTAGTAGTGGAAGGGGTGGGGGGGATCAATGTTCTAGTCCACCATGTCCAACATCTGGATTTCAGCCCTGCTGGTTGAATCAGCCATCATTGGTTGATTTGAATAGCAGAAACTCACAAGAATTGTGTGCTGGAAATTCCAGCAGGGTAGACTGGGAAATCCCAGGGAAAAATATAAGATATTGTACTGAAAAAGGACACACTTGTATATTGTTTCCAATGCCTACTGACTGAACAGTAGCCAAGCTTCCTAGCAAAAGCCATGTTTGCAGTGCCAGGTAATCTGGTGTCCCTCGGATGTGTACGGATAAAATTCTGCTAACAATTCAGGTTTCTGTTCAGTTCAATTTTTTCTGCTAGACATAACTGATTATACTTATTTTAATGTCTGATTTTGTAGTCTAAAGCTTTTTGGGTTTCAATCTGCTTGCTTTCTTCTTCACTCAGGGCGGTCATTGCTTAGGCTAAGGTTTGCAGGAATATGTAGCTAAAGTCTGTACTAACACCTTTCCCAATCAGAGAGAGAGAGAGAGAGAGAGAGAGAAATACTAAAAATAGAAAATTACAGACTGTTCCTTGCAATGACAGCATTTGACACTGTAGAAAAGAGATGCTCCTTTGAGATTCTCTGGAATGCCTCCACCATAGTTAATTCTGAAGAGGTCAGAATAAAGCCCTTTACACCGAGAAAGACCATAGCTTAGGCTAATCCTCTTAGTCTCAACAGGGTTTTTCTTTTTCTTTTTGTGCCTTCAAGTCAGCCTTGGCTCCTGGCAACTACCTGGACAAGTCCCTGCAGTTTTCTTGGCAGCATTTTCAGACATGGTTTGCCATTGCTTCCTTCCTAGAGCTGAGAGAGAGTGACTGGCCCAAGGTCACCCAGCTGGCTTTGTGCCTCAGGCAGGACTGGAACTCCCAGTCTGAGCTTTTCAGCTTTGTACTTTTGAGGGTTGGCAAGGATCACTGCCTGGAATCTTGCAAATTGATGGCAAATATTTAAAGATAAAATATTAAACTTCTGATAACCATTCTATATACTCCTATGTAGCTTCATGTATGCCTAAAGATAACAGTTTCTTTAGGCAACATTTTGAGCAGCATTGCTTACAGTGTTATGTTCTCCAACCTTATTGCACAAACGTTGTTCTGAGTGAGCGCAGTACAGATAGGACAAAATGTTGCCTTTGCATTTCTTATAAGCAGTTTGAAATCTTCTCTGATTAATTTAAACAAAACAACAACCACCGCACAATTTCTAGTCTTTTTTAAAATGTCATATGAGAGAACAATTGTACAGTATCATTATTGAATAGCCAGGCTGGCAAACAGTGTAACAATGATATGATTTGCACATCGACTGAGGACCAAAAGATGCCAGTCTTCGTTATCTTAATTATGAATTAGGAACAAGACAAGACAAAGCAGAAAATGCCAAGCCAGAATTACCATAGCATTTGCATGTTATCCTAATACATATCAAAATTGCTCAGTTTCATTTCTTCTACTCCTAAGCACCCTCCGTTGTGCATCCCCTCTGTGCTTTGTTACCCACAGCTCTCCCTCCTTTTCCTTCCATTTCTTGGGATGTATATCTGGCACTGACAAACTTTCTCTGATGTCCATCAGGGAGGTTTTAAAATCTGGCCTAGAGCATAAGCCACTAAGTGAGAGAGAAAGATGGTATTATAAAAAGCAAGAATTCATCATTGTGGAAGAACTTACTCATATATTTGGTGGGATGAGAGTATATGTTTTACTGCAACTATGGTACCCTAAAACATTGTATTATTTGTTAACCTATTTGTACTTTTCCAGATTATTTGTACTTTTTCAGATCACTTGAAAAAAAAGATCTATTCTATTCTTGGAAAAGTGACACTTGGAGAAAAATTGAATAGCTCTAGTGAGAAAAAGAGATTGAGACAAGGAGCTTCTCTTCGTCCTCTTATCCTCATTTTTGAAAAAGAATGGCTAAACTTTGCCATGGTGTTAACTATATTGGTTGAAATCACAAAATAGTGTGCTAATTCTGGCTGAATTAACTCATTGGATGGATGAGGTTGAGCTTGGATTTAGCAACTCCTGCTGACTTGAGACTTTAAAAATAGAGGAACTTTTCTGATATCACCAATGGGTTAGAATCTATATTGCAATGACCTGTAACACAGCAGAATTGTTGTTGGTGCTTGTTGGAGCAGGAGGTCTTCCCATCCTCTGTCCTCATAGTTCATACAGGAAACTTCTATTAAATTGACTGCATTCTCAAATTAATTGCAAGACTTCCCCCTTACCATGTGCAGACCTGGAGTGAAGGTAAGGAGGGTTAGACTTGGGGATATCTTTCTAGCATTGTGGTTTTCCTGAACTGTTATATCTTGTTATCTTGTTATTTGCTAACTTGAATAAGCAATACTGTAGTTTGTATCTTGGACATCTGTCTGAAAGGGACACAGATTGCTATCCAGGCTTCCAGACTGATGTTCTAGCTTATCCCTGAAGGAATTCAAGTCAGAACTTAATATCCAAGGAGAATAACGTCTTAGACACTGAACTTGGCTCTGTGTATGAACTCAAGATTTTCCATTAGATTGCAGTAAAATAAGGGCTTAAATTTGTGTGCATGGCTTTCTGAAGGTGTCATGTGTAATCATGGGGCACTTGATACACACACACACACACACTTATATTATAACAGAAATCTCCATTTTCTGAGAATAAGCCCCAATGTGGCCAAATTGGTATTATTCATGCACAAAGAAATTGGTATTGGCAGGCAAGAGGAAATCTGAGGATTTCACAAAAGCAAAATACATGAAGGGGGAGAGCACCTCAGAGAATCACTTCATCCCCTTCCAGAATAACCCAAGCCCATGAGAACTGAACCTATTTAGTGACTAGGGAATGCCGAATGACTATTAGTGGTGAAAAACAGACAATAATAGAAGGGGGAACAGAAGAGAGAATTTAGAGAGAATAGCTGGTTGCCTAGAACTCTGAACAGGAACTTTCCAGATTGAATGATTCTGTTGCAGAGCCTCCTTGCATAAAAACAGAACTTGTTCCCTTGAAGACGTAGTCTAGGGCTACCAGATATGGACAACTGCTAGATGGCAGCAAGGAGCTATAGAAACCTCTAACTCCTTGCTACAGTTTAGTGGTTGTCCAGACTTTTGCAGCCCAGATCTGGTAGTCCTTGTAGTCCAAATTTTAGATTAAAATGAATCCTCATCAAACTTAATCTATGTGACATACATTCTTCCTTCCTTTGCCTCTAACATACTGTCAGGAAAGCCTTCAGTAACCCCCATTAAAACATCCTCAAATAACTAATTACTGTTACTATAACTAATAATGATACAGTTTCTAAAACTAATAAACAATAAACTAAAACAAATAAAGAGAAGTATGAAGATATCATCAAAATAATTCAGATCATTCAGATTTTTAAAAGTTGTGAAAAGTATGATAAGAGAAATATCTCAAACTGCCTCCCAGGTGAACCTCTCTGGGGAATGTGTTCCAAATTTGGGGTGTTGCCACTAAGAAGGTCCTCGCCTCATGAAGCACTTGCCGTATTACTTTCTGTTGATATGCTGAGTTGGTTTAAGTTACAACTTCAGTCATGATCAGAAAGCTGCACAGAAGAGAAGCCAGGTCACTCTTTTCCTTTTATGATTTGTTCAGAATGATACCCATATATCTCTAGGATTTTTTAATACCTGCAAAGGAAAATGTGCTTTTCTTCTTATAGAAAAGATAGGAGAAAGACATAGTTATACCAACTTTTCAGCTTAAAGCTGAACTTTGCTTTCAGTTCCTCTCTCCTCATGTTGCTCTTAGCTCATGCGCTTTCCCAGATTCAGGTAATAGAGATTGACTACGTTGGCATGGTACCCTTTCCAGATTATTAAGGTAACCATGGCTATTAATATTATTATATTGCAATAATTATATATAATTATTTGTGCACAATTATAATTATTATAATTATTTAATATTAATATCACTGTGGTTTACTCTGTTAACCCAACCTTCTGGACTTGCACAGTACACAGAACCATAGACTAATGTCCTAGGCTGGGTTTCTGCAACATATTAAGGTACATACGGTTGTGTAATGGATGGCACGAGCGGGGAAGATTCTGGAATGGAACTTCAAGGTTGTCAGGAGGGGGAAGAGACATTCCAGGGCGAGCGCCTCCTCAGCTGGCAGCAAGAGTGTGGGAAGACAAAGAGGATGAGGCTGGCTTCTCCCTAGAGTCTCACGGGTTACAGCCACTAGTTGCTTTAGCATAGGTTTAGTCTGGCGAGATTTTGTCTATTAGGTGCGAGCTAATAAAGGAACTGAACTGTACTGGATTGCCTCGTTGCTGTTCCTGGGCTGAACCTGACATCAATCTCGCCAGACTAAACCTATGCTAAAGCAACTAGTGGCTGTAACCTGTGAGACTCTAGGGAGGGGCCAGCCTCATCCTCTTCGTCTTCCCACACTCTTGCCGAGGGCTGAGGAGGTGCTTGCCCTGGAACGTCTCTCCCCCTCCTGACAACCTTGTAGTTCCATTCCAGAATCTTCCCCGCTCGTGCCATCCATTACAGGTTAGTTACTTTGGGCCTCCATATCACACACCACACAGGCATTGTAAACACAACCAAAGAAAGCTAATAGGATACATTTACAGTATAGGGCTGTGCTGAGCTCCTTCAGAAAGTGCGCAATTGCCAGTGCAGCCTCATAAGCCTGTAAAAAAAGACAGCTGCTTCAGCGAGTTGAAAAAAAGGCACCTTCTATATGCCCCTGCTTGTTCCGAAGGATTTGTACCCTACAAATTAAAACATGTCTGCTCAGGAGTAAGTCGCACCGAGTTCAAAGGGACTCCCAGGTAAGTGGGTATCAGATCACAACATGATTGGTGCTTCAGATCCACTGCAAACACAGAGCAGTGTAAATGCTGAGCTCCCACTGATGTCACTAAAACACATCTAATTCACTCTTGATTACATCCTCTAATGGAAGCAAGGCACTTTCAACCCAGGCCTACCAATATTTGCTCAGAAGTCATCTCACTAAGGTTCAATACAGTTTACTTCCTGGTAAGTGTCATTAAGAGTTGAAGGCATTGTAAGTTTTTTTGTTTTTTTGCTAAAGCTCTTTAATGCATCTTGAGATAATTATACCATTCCTATAGGGCTGGCTCCCCCAGTCTGGAGCCCTGTGGATACTTTAGAATGTGAACCCAGCTCCCAAACAGTAAGGCATGCTGATTCTGGGTAATGGAAGCTGTAGTCATGAGCTACCAGGTTCAGAAATGCTGCTAGTATATTGCTCTCTTTAGGGAAAAGCAGTGTTCAATTGGCTAGCATGGTGGGAAGAAGTCACCTGTACTGACAGACTTTAAAGGTGTGAATGATTTAATCTTTTGCTGCATCATTTACCTTTCATATAATTTTTCATAATATTCCTTCATACAATTGCTAATTTTCCCAGGCTACTGGTGTTTAAACAAAGGGCTTGTTCACTGCCAGCCATCTTCAATTTCAGTCTGATCCTGTGTTGACAAGGATCATAAATGCAGAGCAATTATGATTTTATTTGCTGTTGGAAGGACTGAGGAGTTAAACATTCAACTTCAATGAGAGCAAAGGGAAAGCAAAGGAGGAGTTCATCAGCATATAGGCTTCTCCCCACAGCTGTACCTTCCAAAGACTTACCCATCTTGGTTAGTCTTCCAACTCATACTTTAGGCTAGTTCCAAGGGTTTGACTGGGCAAAATCCTCCTGCAGATGGAAGTAGAGAAATTGTGCTGCTTGAACAGAGGGGGCTATGGCTTGTAGATTCCTCCCTGCAGTCTCCTAAAAATTTGATCCAGAGCGATGTACATTTCTCCAGAGTGTTGGGGAAAGGATGCTGGGAATTATGGAGGAGCAGCTCAGCAGACACGACCCTTTCCTGCCTCCCTCCCCTTTCTATTGTTGGGAATGGACTGGACAGAAATCCATTTGGGGTTGATCTTATCAATAAAACTCTAATTCCAGTGCAGTGTCTTTGATGTGATCCTTTTCTGCATCTATATTTAAATTAATCAACTGATTTATTAAGAGCTCTGGTTAATTGATTCAGAACCTTGGTTAAAACAAGACTGATCGTAGACCACTGATTAATATCCTGTCTTGTCAGGATTGAGGAGCACACATATTCTGGAGGATGGACTTGAAGAATAAAGGGAAGCACTGTCCTCTGGGTCCTGCATGGCTCCAGATTAAAATCAACTGGATGCCCATCTGACACCTATCCCTTGTCCCTTGATAAGGCCATTCACACCCCCTCCTTGCCGTGGCTCAAAAATGCCCATGTCAAAGACATGTCAGCACAATAGTGCCTCTGTCTTGTAGCCAGCCTGTTGCCAAGACCAGCTGAAGTTGGAATAAGGTGTTCTAGCCTGAAAGTAGTTTTTCCCTGGGAAAAAAGAAGAAAAAAACTAAATAATGAAAAAACCCAAGCCAATCTGTAGTCCTAAATAGTATAGCAATAAAATATCTTAACATAGCAGAGGTTCCAGACTGGTCTGTTCATCACTGGTAGCCCATGAGGTCTGTTCAGGTATGCCACAGAAAGGTTCCAGAGCAGTTTAAGTATTTGTATTTTCAGAATTAGTGGAGACGGAGGATCCTGGGATCATCCAGTAGGTTCACCACACACCAGTGGTGTGGTCTATTGACTTTTCCCCGGAACAATAATTAGATAAAGGGGTCAGATTAGTTTGATGGCGGTGTGGAAACTGAAGATTTTTTTTCTTCCTCATTGCTAGGTAATACAAGAGTTTCCTCTTTTACCTCCCTCAGCTGCAAATACCACCCCCCAAAAAAGTGCCAAGTTTGAACTACAGCAATTTTCACAGGACTTTGCTCATAAAAAGTTGGTATATCCAGTTCAAAAGGAAGACAAGATTTACAGTACATTGATTAAAATATCCATTTTATTTGTGCCTTGATTTGAATAACACAAAAAGTGTATTGAGTTCTAGTTGTCTAAGCTGGGAATGGAAGAAGGCTGAGGATTATTTTACACTTTGAACTTGGCTTCCCAACCAAATGTGTTTAGACTGCAACTCCCAGAAATCCCAACTGGTACGGTCTTCCCTTTCCCTACCTCCTTTCCAAATTCTATTTTTAACCTAGGAACTGGCAGGAGAGAGAGAAAAAAAATGAAAACAGTGCAGCAATGCCAGATCTGTGGTGCAAAAATCAAGATGGCAGCCAAAAGATACAGAACTCTAGTCTGAAGTCTTTTGGATATGCTGGAATGGCAGTTTCCGGAATTTCCAGGCCATTGGCCAAAAAGACCATCTAAGTGTAGGACTATATTAGGGCTATCAGATCTGTGTTGCAAAAATCCTGATGACCACTAGATGCCAGCAAGAACCAGATGCCAGCAAGAGTTCTGGAAATTCTGGAAACTGCCATTCCAGCATATCCAAAAGACTTCAGACTAGAGAAGAAAGTCGTCTCATTCTCATTACATCCTGCAACTCCTAAGAGTTACACCAGTGGGCACCATTCCTTTTCGGTTACAAGATGGAGCCACGTGTTTGTTCATTAGAGGTCATGATTGCAGCTTACAGAGTAAGCAGAATAAAACCTGCAGGATTACCTTTGACTCACATGGACTGTGTAAAACAAGGCAAAATAAAGCACTACCTATGAGCTAAAGAACTAAGCATATGCTTTAATAGGCTTAAAAGAGGCAATAAAATCTTCAATCAATTTAAGGGTAGGCTATGCTTATATTGATCCCCTCCCCCTCTCTGGAGAGAGAATAAAAGTAGTCTTCAGAGGGAGGGTGAATAAGATGGAGGGAATGGAACTGACATCATCGGCAGCCTGTTTTTCCCTCTGAATCATTAAGATTTGTTTGTCTGCCTTATTCTTCCTCAATAGACAAGATCCTCTGACCCAAATAGCTGCCAAATAGAGGAAAATAAGCAACGAAAGTTGTACACAGGCTCAACACGCAGTGTGCTCATCTCTGTTGTGTGCGTGTGTTGGAAATCACCCTTTGAACTTCTGCTTCTGGTTTAGTGATTAAAAGCACAGGAACCCTGGCAGAATGAAGAACAGGGAGAGCTGGCAAGCCATCAATAAATTGGTCCAACAAGTTCATTGGACAATCATTCCAAATCTCTTTGTCTCTTGTCCTTTCCATTTCTGTGTGAGTATGCTTACTTCTTTCTTTTATTCCATCCTGAAACTAAAGTCTTCCGCTGACCAGGTTTGGGAGACGGAAAGGTTGGTGGTCCGGGGGAATTCTCAGATCCGTTTAGCTCCAGCAAGTAGGCTGCGTCTTGTGCCCTCCCAGGATACATTTCTAATCCACTTCCTTTTCACTCTGCCAGCCAGGAACACTCTCCTTCCCCAATCCTTCCTTGCCCCAGGCTCTGAACCATTTACATGGACGTGGACTGCAAGAAAATGTTGATAAGAAATGGCAGTGTTTCATCCGTGAAAATATATCCTTGTTTCTTCTGCTCATAACAACAGAGCCTCTCCTTTGTCCCTTGGTGCAGCCAGCAAGGACCTTTGAATATAGCATATTTATTGTGTTTGGAATCCATTTCATGACTTCACTGGGCATTTCACACGCGTGACTTATTTCTATCCTATAAAATGATAATGTGCATTCACAATCAGTGCTATTTATTGAATGGGCCCCATATTCCTGCAAATGAAAAAGGAAGCAAAATACAAATTTTAATATTCTTCAATAGTTTCTAAAGTGTGTACAAGTAATGCTGGGTTTTTTAATAATTATAATGCTTTAAATTATATTATATTGATGTATTATTTATTTTGTGGTTTGCCCTTTCCTTCTTCCTAGGGCTGAGAGAGGTGGACTGGCCCAAGGTCACCCAGCTGGCCTTGTGCTAAGGCAGGACTGGAACTCTCACAGTCTCCTGGTTTCTAGCCTGGTGCCTTAACCAGTGCACCAAACTGGCTCTCTAACATAATGAATAGTGCAATGCAATTATAATTACACATGTGCAACTGAAATAATTTTATATACAATGTATGAAATGTTTGCTTTGCTTAAAAAACATTCAGTTCCTTTGGCCCAAAAGGCAGCCTGGCTGAGAAATGTCCTGGGGAATGGATTAGCGAGCAAGAGCCCCTGTCCAGAAGGACTTCCCCGTGGTGTCCAAAAGGAACGAGTCCAACAACATATTCTTGTGACAGCGAGAGCTCCCACTTCTCCTGATGCTGTCTTATGCCTTCGAACATCTGCACCAATAGGATTTCTCTGTGCAACTATTTCAGCCTGCTGAATCCTGAGCAAGCTGCTACCCCATTTTCTGGCACACCTCTAGATTTGCAAGGGTTAGAAACTAAGATTTAAAAAGTGCACAAATACAAGGATGGTTGCCACATACGCTACTTCAGTGTGTGTGTCCTTACACAGCTTTCCCAAAACCAGGGTCTTGCACGCTGGCTGGGGACTAGGAAAATTTCAGCCCCATGCACCTGGAGCTTTCTGGTCTAGGGAAGGTTGCCAAATTGAAATGTGTAATAGAGGAATCCTCATCTAGATGTGCAATGGAAACCAAATGTTTTTAATGTCTCTTTTAGAAAATGTCACTTTTGGGTCTAAATCTCTGTCAGCTGAAGTCATGTTTTGAGTCTATCCCAGCTAAAAATCAGATCACCAAAAGAAAGCCAGTCCACGCTGATTTGAGGCCATATTTTTTAAATAATGCAATTGTCCTATTTGTATATGATAAAAGTTACTCATGTGGACTGTCAACTACACATACCTAAATAAACTAACCCTGGAAAATACCCTTTGAATAATGCTAGCCACCTGCTTTAAATTGTCACCACACCCTGCAATGGCAGAGTTCCTGAACCTCTAACACAAAATTTGGACTTTGAATGAATTAAAGATTCCCCCCTTTCCAACTCCCCTGGCAATTGATGAGTATCTCTGTAGCCTTTCCCAACCTGGTGCCATGCCAACTGTTGTACTTCCATATTCCTTAGCCGGCAAGGCCCAGAGCTGGGGTGGGTAAGAGTAATAAGAACTGAAGTCCAGCATCAGGATGAGGGAGGCTGCCTTTCTGCCTTTCTTGAGAATAATCCCCACTGCCTTCCTCCTTGACCAAAAATGTGTGGATTTTCCAGGCTGCTTTCAGAAATGTCCCCTGAGTCCAATTGTCTTCTATCTGAAGGAGTTCTGCTTAGGACAGCACTCACAAAGCCAGGGAAAGGGAAGTCTAGGCCATTGAATGGGAGTGTTTCCCATCACTTGTTTTCATTGCTTCTGCTCCTACGCTGTTAACACAACACGGCACACAGAAATGTAGCAGGTAAACAAAGCTTTCTGGGCCCAGAGTGGAGGGGTGGGGGAAACTTCAGACTGAGAAGACAACAACGCTTTCCTCCACTCTCTGACCAAATCCTCTCATATCTCAGCTTCTTTCTCTTGACCACAGGCTGCAGCAAGCTTTGCACACACACAAAAGGGTTGCAGCACATTGCAGGACAGGAAGATCTGGCCCAGGCCAGAACAAACTGACTGAATTCATTCTGAGGCCCTGTAGCTAGTTTCACTTCAATCTCATTGAAGAAGTGACTGAAGCTTGGAGTCGATCTCATTATAGAGCTGATACATGAGGTCCCCTTGCCAATCGTTCTTGCAGTTTCACAGAAGCTCCTGATGGCCAGGACAGAGGGCTCTGTAATTGAAAGCCATCCAGGCAGCAATGGCGTGCTGCCTGAATCTCCAATATGTTATTTCCACACCTGAACACACTTTATTTGATTTCTACACTTGAGGACACTTTGGCAAATGCCTGACCTGATGCCCTCAGCCATTGCAGCATTGTCTTCCTATTTGCCAGTCTCATTCTTTCTTGCTGCTGCCTCACCACAAACCATTAAAAAGCCTAGCCAAAGTAAAAATCTGAGGATGTTCTGGATTCCTCTCCAGGGCTGGCTTCATTTCATTTCCCTCCTCCCTGCTTCCTTTCTGTGTTTTTCCTTCTGTTAGCAGTCATCAGTTTGGGACCACTGAATCTGCTTTGTCCTCACTGGGCTGAGTTTGGAGATATTTTTACTTTTTAAACAATGTTTTCTTAAATCTATCTGGTACTGATGCAAAACAGGTGGTTCCTCTGAGCTGATTCCTCCATGCAGTTGCTTATTGGCTCTGTTTTGGTTACCATGCTGTTGACACTGATCCACAGCGTTTCAGATTGGAAGGAATTGTCCCACTGCTATAAGAACCAGGTGCCAGCAGACACTGCTGGGTAACTGACCATTATGACTCATGCATGCAGGGTCCAATATGAAAGCTGGTTTGACACTGGTTGCCTAATTGGGAGAAAAATGCTTGAAAGGCACATTGGACGTCTATTATAAACCCAGGAACATCTGGTTGGATTGCTATGTGTAAATAAAATTATGTATTTTATATTAAGAGAGAAGGCAGATTTTCATTGTGCACTCTCTGGATTAAAAAATGCAGATTCAAAAATATGAACAACTTCAAAGCTGACCATCAATGGCACAAAGCTGGAGAACTTCTGAACATGTGGACTTTTTTTTTTTTAACTTACTTTCCAGGTAAGTAAATTTGAATTTGAACACTGGTTTCTGTTTCTGCAGGCAAGAATGCTAGGATCTCGTTTTGTGTGCACTATTAGGAGAAATATTTTGCCCCCATTTGCTGGCAAGAATATCCAAACCCAGTGATGTAGATGGAAGAAAGAAATTGGTACAAGATATCTTTTCCTCCTTTGAAACTGATATTTCCTAAATTGGCTCCAAGGGTGAATATGAGACATGTTTCTTATAAATGCCTTCATAAATAGGGGAGAAATGTCATTTTTTTTTTTTTTTTTTTAATAACTGAATAGGAACTTAGGAAGAAGCTGAAAAATAATTTTTTTATTTATTTGAATTTATTAGCCGCCCAACTCCAACGGACTTGAGTCAGACTGATGATCTATCTAGATCTGTGTTACTAACACTGACTTAAAATGTGCAGTGTTTCCTGCTTTATCTGGAGATATCAAGTATTGAATACTTTGGCAAACAAAAGCAAGAGGTTTGGCAGTGAGCTATAGTTCACCCCTTACAGATCCATCAGGCAAATGAAAAAGTAATTTTCTCTCCCTTGAGCAGTTTCTTATATGCCCATTGCTTGACCATGAAAGATGCTCTGACCACATGCAGGACTGCAAGGATCAGAAATATGTTTTCTATCTGCAAGAATTGAGCAGGAGCACCAGCACCTACCTACCTACCTACCTACCTTCTTATATGGGCAAATGAAAGTAAACCGATTCTGCTATAAAGCTAATCTTGTCTACCCTAATGCATATATTTTCTCACCTTTACCAATCATGATGATGTTGATGATATTGTTATAGCCCCTATACAACTTCTCTTATTATTTATGCAAAAGCAGCTTGCCTCTAAAGGCTAGCTTACATTTTCTATATTGTGGAAAAAATGAAGCAGTACTGAATTATGTTTCTCAGGGGCCTTTGCAAGATTGCCCGTTTCGGCCACCTCAACAGTATACCAAAAAATGCTGCAGATGCGCAGGCTGATTCTTCTGGAACTTGCCAAATACATTCATGTATGTGTGAAGTGCATCCTGTCCTTAATTTTTTAAAAATGCAAGTATCCTACAGTCTTTTGGAATCAGGGCTGTTTCAAAATAAATATAGACATGACTTCTGGCTGAACCTTTGCCTAACCCTTCTGTCTGCATGAGCAATCCATGTTGTAGGAAGTCCAGTTTAAATGCCTGTCCCTCGTTGCATGTGCCTTTCCGAGGACAATAGTCAAATGTTGATTGCGTCTGCTTATATGATGCAGATAGGCAAACAACCTCTGGATTGAACAGGAATATTAACATATGATTCCCCATATAGATATCAGAAACGGAAGTTTCAGTATAGCTGCAGACGGGACAAAATTTACCCTCCAGCAAATGGATCGGGCATAGATAGAAAACCAATAAAAACTTGTCTTTTCAGTTTTTTTCTACTTCCTGCCTTCTTTCTACTTTAGTCCTATAGGAAGAAAAATTTGAAATTTCTGGCTGGAAAGAATCTATTGCACCTATAAAGATAGAACATGTTGCGTGCCTTTATAAGTTTATGACACAGGTAATATTTTATCTCCTGGATTTCCTGGTTCACATTGCACATATGTTATCTCATACGTTATAAAGTAATTAATGAATCTTAGACCTTGCTGAAGTCAGAAGGATGAGACAAAAGGCAATTCCACACTACCAGTGCTTCCATCCTCCAGTTCTTCAGTTTAAAAACCAGCCCATAAACACCTTCTTCCAGCCTCAAAATGCAGAGAATGCCAATAGCCAATCAGTGGTCACTGTCCTTCTTTTCAGCTGATCGATAGGAAAGCGCAAAAAATGTCATCCAACCAGACTCCTGGTCCTTGAGTTCCTGTTGGCCATGGTGCAACCCAAAATCTTCTCACTCCTACTACACATAACAGTGCTTCCTTGTCCATGTCTTTTTAGTACATCTAAGTTCTATATATTTGTTGGGGGTTTATTCTACGAGGGAAAGCCATACTATATGAGGGAAGACTGACTGCAAAAAATGCAAACAAAAGCGTTGAAAGCCTCCAGAGGCTTCCGAGGTGCCTTGTTGCATTTACAATAGCCTGTGAGCTGTGAAGGTGAATTGATAGCGTGCTGATCATTTTGTGGCTGTGGACACATGTTGCTCAAGCAGTTGAACTGGGAGAGGGAGGAGTAGAAAGGTTCTAAATTTATTAGGAACACATCAGCTAAGCTCCCCCAAACAGTGTCATGTGAAAGGACTGAATACTAAATGGGGTAAAAACAGTGGTATGAAGTATCAGACAGTGGCTTATATACAGCCACTTAGTGAGTGTCTAGTAATGGTATCAGGAGTTTCACTGTCCATCCAGTCTCACCACGCCTGCCATTTCAGTGAGTAAACTGGGCTCTTAGAATTAATCTACATATTCAGAGAAGCTATATAATGCAGGGCTTCATTCTGGAATTGCCATTTCAGAGAGAGTTTCCATGTCTGAAAGCTGTCCAATGTAAAAAGCAAAACATGTTCTGCAGTGAGATCCTTAAATGAAGAAGCATGAAAACATGATTCCATCTCTTGCCTGCAACCCAAACTCATGAGAACTCTGTCTCAGGTTCTCAGTCAGCCTCAGGGCTCATCATGGGTCTCCTAATTGTGGTTCAAAGAGGCCTTGTTAACTGTGTAGCCCTGACCAATTATCAGAGTGCCTCGTTGTAAGTGGAGGTGGGCATTTACTCCCAGAGGAAAGCTGGTCTTATCCACCACCTACCATTCACTGTACTTATGGAGTCTGGAAAGGACTGTACAGAATGCTGCAAGGAAGACGGATATTATGAGAAATTAGCCTACTTTCAAAGCCAGAAGAAGAACAGGCTGGAAATTAGAATTACAGACAGGCAAGGAAAGTTTTATACGAACTCAGAACAATAACAGTATGGAAATGTATTTCTACCAATTGACTATGTAATTACTTCTTTGAGGGTATCTGAGAGGCATTTTGTTAGTCAGCTATAAACAGAGGCAGTCTTTGAAATGCAAAGTTCTGCTTAAGATGTTTGCCTTTTCAGTGAGCTCCCCTTCCCACCTCCATTCTCCAACAGTTTTTGCCACTGTGCTGCTTAGGGAGTTTAAGAAAAAGTCTCCCCCCTTCCCTTTTTTTTTTTCAATGAAATTACATTTAAAAAAATCTCTACAGTGAAACAAGAAACTTAAGCATATCTTCCAGCAGCTAAACCAACCGCTTTTTCTGATTCAATAAAGTAAATAAGGAAAAGGACATGGTGGAAAGCTTAATAATTGCTTACAGGAGCAGGCTTGTCATGGCTGTTGCTAAGGCATGGAGAAGGCCAGGTGTGACACAGCCTCTTTGTGACAATCGTCCCCTTTTGGGCAAGCTCATGCCAGCAAGCGCACGTTGTCCACATGGGGTGCCTGGTCCCCAGCCTCCAGGGCCAGGAAGTAGCTAGTTAGTGGCAGATGTACTATCATGTTGGGCTCAACACCTGTGGATTGCAAGGACACATGCTTAATTCCTTGGCCTGTCTTTAGTATTTAGCCATTGCTCTTCCAAGAACATTCCAGTCATCTCTTTGATCCTTTTCATTCACCTTCTCTGCTGTCTTCCACTTCACTTTACCTTGCCAAAGTTTACCCAAAGCATGTGAATTTATGTTTGCTGATAATTCCCTCAGGGGAGCAATCAGTCTTTATTTGGTTCAAGTTTGATTGATTGGTTCTTCTTGTAGTCCATGGCACTTTCATAACTATCTCCAAAGCCATAATTTGGAGGCATCTGTCTTCTTTCAGTCAGTGTTTCTCAGTATCCCACTTTAATGGCCATACATTAACCAAGAACATTATTTAATTATTCCAATCTTTGTTGTCAGTACAGTGTCCTTATTTATGATCTTGCCTATGTTTGTCATTGACTTCTTCCCTCTTCACTTCACCAGGATGCTGTTTATTTTTAACTCTTTTCAACTCAAGGAAACAAAACTACCATTTTACTTTTTCATTGTGAGTATACTCAGCACTCAGGTTAACAATACCTTTCTATTTAACATTAGCCTGCATTTTTCATTTTCTTCTATTCAGTTAGGAAATATATATTTAAAAAATATCAAGAATTATCAAAATGGAGTGAAGTAGAGCTACCTAAAGGAGAAAAAATAATAGGGTCATCTAATACATCTAGCGTGTATTAAAATGGCTACCTCTGATAGGATGAAGGCGAGAACAAAACATGTAGCCATTCGTTACGAAAATGTAAGGGATGCTGTCAATAGAGAATTTATTCAACTAAAGTATTGTCCATCTGAGGAGATGTTAGCCGATGGATTCACAAAACCATTAAGTGTTAAAAAACATCAAGAACTCATTGTAAGACTAAATATCAAATGCCTAATTTAAATGTATATAAGTATATAAATAAATCATGTGTGTATCGCCATAAAGGAAAGGAGGGGTGTTAAGGTGTTCCCTTTAAGGAGAGTAATAACACAGCTCAGGTGAGAAAGGGTGGAGCCAGCACTCTCTCATTGGAGAACTGGTGTATATCAGTAAGCAGTATTCCCAAGCAAAGTTGTTGGGGGAATGTGTGGAGAGGAAATACTGTTGTTGTACTGCTGCATTGGACTGAATTGTAAGTTACTGAACTTGGACTGTTTAACTGACCATTGCCTATATTGTCTATATTTTTTGCTCATTGTAAATACAAGTCTGTTGGACTACAAGCTGTGTTTGACTTGTTATTTACCACTGTGTGTATTGCTTGAGTTAGTAGATATATCTCCATGCCTATCCCCTGATACTTTCCTATTAGAAAAGATTAAGCATATAACCCATTTTTCCAAGTCTAGAAAGTTGAATGCTAAGGGGAGACATAATAGAGATTCACAACAGAAGGGCATGTGCTATAGCAATTATGGTTCTAGGATTAGAATTAAGGGGATCTATATTCAATCCACACATAGCCATGGAAGCTCAGGGGCTGATTTGGGCTAGTTGTATAGTTCTATGTAGGCATTAAAAATTTACAGAGTTGCAAGTACTCATTTTGTAAGCATTTTTGATTGATCCCATCTCCCAGCAATGTCACTCAAATAATGAATTTTAGCATGGATGCCTGCAGGAAGAAGATTTTGTTGGCTTCTATAAGTGCAAGGACTTTGGTCAACATGAAGGGTGACTGACAAGCTGCATCTGGTTACAGTTTACTGTGTTGTCTAATGCAGCACCTGTTAATGAGTACCTTACCCATGGTTAGCACCAGACTCAGACACCAAGCCTTAGAGTATCAGGCAAATATGTCGCATGAATGGCATGAAAGTATAGCGAGGAAGAAAGGCTTTCTCCTTCATTCTCATTGCTAAAATAAAGATGTTCACCAAATGTTAGTAAGTTCAGGAAGTATTTCATCCCAAGTTTACAGAATTCCCTGATACAAAGAACAGTGATAACTGTTAGCTTTCAAAAGAGCTCAGCATATTCTTGGTAGGCAGATCCTTGAATGACTGCTAGGGAGCAGTTCATATGCAGAGCCAGCGTGCCATAAATGGAGTGGTCACCTCTCTGCCCGCTGTTGAAAACTGAAAGTTAGCCAGACTGTCATCCATTATATATGGCCTTGTCTTGCCATATATAATGGGTGCAGCTACATAGATTAGTTCATGACCCATCAAAGGAAGAGCAAAAAGACCTTGAATTTGCCACAATCAGATACTTGATTCTGATGCAAGGAGGTGATTTTAAATCTCCTTAAACTTTTTTCAAGCCTTAAACTAGCTTATTAAATCAAGCTAATTATTGCTAAATATACTATCTTGTGCAGCTGTTAAATATCCCTTCCATTCTGAATACAACTTTGTGCTAAAAGAATGGAGTGGATAGAAGAGAAGCACGCTATAAACTTTTAATTCATGTATTTTATTTAGCTTGGAAGGCTTTAGATAAACAAGTAGAGATACAGAGAATTGTTTGTCAGAGGTTCCAGGGGACCTTCCCCTGGTGCTTAAAGCAGGGAATGAATTCTAAGCCACACGTCTGTCATCGCAGACAAGCTCCTCCAAACTTGTGCCTTTCAGATGCGCTGGGATTGCCACTCTTAGGCTTCTCAACCGATGCGCCTATTCGAGCCTTCTGGAAGATATGGATGGGGGAAGCTGAGGCAGACAGATCTTCTCAGAAAGAGATGCACGACAGTCCTGCTCCTCCTTACTTTGCTCCTTCTCTGTTCCTCCCTCCCATCTGCCAAGCCTTTTGCATAAACATAGGGAAGGGGGAGAGGAGATGAGTGGCTACAGGAAAGCAGTAGCGGCTATCTTCAGGAGGCCGGATTTGGCCAGCTATCAGAGCAGAATTGTTCTGTTCTGGAACTGTTTGCAGCAGGATGGGGACAAGAAGGTGTGTGTGACCAACCTTAGGAACTCTGTTGGGCCTCCCTCGTCAATGGCAGGCTCTCCTACGGGTAAGCAGGCCATTTCCCCCTGAAGTTAAATGCAGGTATTTGAGAGGGTTTTTTTTTTTTTTTTGAGACAGGCTCCCTTCTATGACTAAATGAAATGTGGTCTGGAATTTGCCTGATAATGTTCCATGCCTTATTTCCCTCTACCTTGCCTTTAGTTTCTTTATTAGCTGTTGTTTCTAATTTCTTTTAAGAGGATCAGGAAGCCTATTTTGGCTGCAGTAAGTAAACTATCTTTGCAAGAAATAAGGAAATGGTTAGAAGGGAGTAGCTGCCACATTGTGTGGGTTACTTAATTTTCTTAATTGAAAATAGATGAACAAAAATAGACCTCAGACTTCCTTTCCGGTCCTTCCTTTTTTCCCCCAACTAAAAAAAAATCCAAGGCTATAATAAAACCAATGGATGTTTTATATAATGGGAGAAGGAAGGGAAGAGGGGCTGGCGGGTAACTTATTTGAGGATTTCTGCATTCCCTGTGCTAGATAACAACAATAACAGCAACAACAACATAAATAAATAATAAAGTATGTGAATAATAAAATATTCACAGAAGTAGAATAGGAAGAACTGCAAAGGTCTACCTAGGGCAAAGGAATTGAAGCCTTGCCAGAAATAGCTCAGACTGTAGAAGCAAACCAAGGGGAGTCGGCAGTAGAGGAAGCCAGCGTAGCCACTGAATGGTTTTCATTCCCAAACCAGGCACCCTCTCCTCTGCCTTCTCCTCAGAAACAACAAAGTCCTCTAACTAAAAAAAACAAAAGGAATTGAAACAAAGAATAACTGAGCATCTAAAACAGCACAAAAAGAACAGAATAAGGCTTCCTGCATTGAAGCTTGTTACAAGAAACAGCTCACACAAATATTAAAAGATGCTAATACGGTAATCCCCTTCATGGATCACTGCCTTGTCGTGGCGAAGGGGCTTGCGTAACTCAGTGAAGCCATGAGCTATACCGTGCAGGGCCACCCAAGACGGACAGGTCATGACAGAGAGTTCTGACAAAATGTGGTCCACTGGAGAAGGAAATGGCAACCCACTCCAGTATTCTTGCCAAGAAAACCCCATGGACAATGTTAAAAGGCTAAAAGATATGACGCCGGAAGATGAGCCCCTCAGGTCGGAAGCTGTCCAATATGCTACTGGGGAAGAGCGGAGGGCAATTCCAAGTAGCTCCAGAAAGAGTGAAGCGGCTGGGCCAAAGCCGAAAGGACGTTCAGCTGTGGATGTATCTGGAAGCGAAAAGAAGGTCCGATGCTGTAAAGAACAATATTGTATAGGTACATGGAATGTAAGATCTATGAACCAAGGCAAGCTGGATGTGGTCAAACATGAGATGACAAGATTAAACATCGACATCTTGGGAATCAGCGAATTGAAATGGACGGGAATGGGTGAATTTAATTCAGGTGACCATTATATCTACTACTGTGGGCAAGAAACCCTTAGAAGAAATGGAGTTGCACTCATAGTCAATAAGAGAGTGGGAAAGGCAGTAATGGGTTACAACCTCAAAAACGACAGAATGATCTCAGTGCGTATCCAGGGCAAACCATTCAACATCACGGTAATCCAAGTCTATGCCCCAACCACTGATGCCAAAGAAGCTGAAGTTGACCAGTTCTATGAAGACCTACAACACCTTCTAGAACTAGCACCAAAAAAAGATGTCCTTTTCATCATAGGGGATTGGAATGCTAAAGTAGGAAGTCAAGGAGTAATCGGAATAACAGGCAAGTTTGGCCTTGGAGTACAAAATGAAGCAGGGCAAAGGCTAATAGAGTTCTGTCAAGAGAACAAACTAGTCATAGCAAACACTCTTTTCCAACAACACAAGAGACGACTCTACACATGGACATCACCAGACGGTCAATACCGAAACCAGATTGATTATATACTTTGCAGTCAAAGATGGAGAAGCTCTATACAGACGGCAAAAACAAGACCAGGAGCTGACTGTGGCTCAGATCATGAGCTTCTTACTGCAAAATTTAGGCTTAAATTGAAGAACGTAGGGAAAACCACTAGACCACTCAGGTATGACTTAGATCATGTTCCTTATGAGTATACAGTGAAGGTGATGAATAGATTTAGAGGATTAGATTTGGTAGACAGAGTGCCTGAAGAACTATGGACGGAGGTCCGTAACATTGTACAGGAGGCAGCAACTAAAACCATCCCAAAGAAAAAGAAATGCAAGAAAGCAAAATGGCTATCTGATGAGGCTTTACAAATAGCTGTGGAAAGAAGGAATGCGAAAAGCAAGGGTGAAAGGGAAAGATATAAGCAACTGAATGCAGATTTCCAGAGAACAGCAAGAAGAGATAAAAAGGCCTTCTTAAATGAACAATGCAAAGAAATCGAGGAAAACAATAGAATGGGAAAGACTAGAGATCTCTTCAAGAAAATTGGAGATATCAAAGGAACGTTTAGTGCAAAGATGGGCATGATAAAGGACAAAAAAGGCAGGGACCTAACAGAAGCAGAAGAGATTAAAAAGAGGTGGCAAGAATACACAGAAGAACTATACAAGAAAGATCTTAATGTCCCTGATGTCCATACTGGTGTGGTCACTGACCTTGAGCCGGACATCCTAGAGAGTGAAGTCAAGTGGGCCTTAGGAAGCATTGCTAACAACAAAGCTAGTGGAGATGACAGTATTCCAGCTGAGTTATTTAAAATACTAAAAGACGATGCTGTTAAAGTGCTGCACTCAATATGCCAGCAAGTTTGGAAAACGCAACAGTGGCCACAGGATTGGAAAAGGTCAGTTTATGTTCCAATTCCAAAGAAGGGCAATGCCAAAGAATGCTCAAACTATCGCACAATTGCACTCATTTCACATGCTAGCAAGGTTATGCTCAAAATCCTACAAGCTAGGCTTCAGCAGTACGTGAACCAAGAACTACCGGATGTACAAGCTGGGTTTCGAAGAGGCAGAGGAACTAGAGATCAAATTGCCAACATTCGCTGGATCATGGAGAAAGCACGAGAGTTCCAGAAAAACATCTACTTCTGCTTCATTGACTATGCAAAAGCCTTTGATTGTGTGGATCACAACAAACTGTGGCAAATTCTTAAAGAGATGGGGGTACCAGACCACCTTACCTGTCTCCTGAGAAATCTGTACGCGGGCCAAGAAGCAACAGTTAGAACCGGTCATGGAACAACCAATTGGTTCAAAATAGGGAAAGGAGTACGACAAGGCTGTATACTGTCACCCTGCTTATTTAACCTATATGCAGAGTACATCATGAGAAATGCCAGGCTGGAAGAATCAAAAGCTGGAATAAAGATTGCAGGGAGAAATATCAACAACCTCAGATATGCAGATGATACCACCCTAATGGCAGAAAGTGAAGAAGAACTAAAGAGCCTCTTGATGAGGGTGAAAGAGGAGAGTGCAAAAGCTGGCTTGAAACTCAACATTAAAAAAACTAAGATCATGGCATCTGGGCCCATCAATTCCTGGCAAATAGAAGGGGTAGAAATGGAAGCAGTAACAGACTTCATTTATTTGGGCTCGAAGATCACCGCAGATGGAGACTGCAGCCATGAAATTAAGAGACGCTTGCTCCTTGGGAGGAAAGCTATGGCAAACCTAGATAGCATATTAAAAAGCAGAGACGTCACCTTGCCGACAAAGATCCGCATAGTCAAAGCTATGGTTTTTCCAGTAGTAATGTATGGCTGTGAGAGCTGGACCATAAAGAAGGCTGAGCGCCGAAGAATTGATGCCTTTGAACTGTGGTGCTGGAGAAGACTCTTAAGAGTCCCCTGGACTGCTAGGAGGTCAAACCAGTCAATCTTAAAGGAAATCAACCCTGATTGCTCATTGGAAGGATTGATAATGAAGCTCAAGCTCAGATACTTTGGTCACCTAATGCGAAGAGAGGACTCTTTGGAAAAGACCCTGATGCTGGGAAAGATTGAAGGCAAAAGGAGAAGAGGACGGCAGAGGATGAGATGGTTAGATAGCATCACTGAAGCAATGAGCATGAAATTGAGCAAACTCAGGGAGGCAGTGAAGGACAGGAAGGCCTGGCGCAATATGGTTCATGGGGTCACGAAGAGTCGGACACGACTTAACGACTGAACAACAACAATACGGTAATATCAAATGTAAGCACCAGCTCACTGCAAGAAACAAACCAACTAATGTACGGCACGGCTGCAGTTATAACTGAATACCTTAGATACAAAATCAATGAACAAGAAAAAAAGCCAAACAGTACATTACTAAAATGGAAGATCAGGTTGGAAAATAAGATCAGCATGCAAGCAAGCTAGAACAGATGAAAGAAAAGAAGCTGGAGAACAAGAAGACCAAGGAATAACTGATCAAGAAATATCACCTAGAAACAAGGAAGATCAAAGAAGCCCTGGAAATAACAAAGCAGCGAATAACATCCATAGCCAAAAAGATCAGCAGATACGAAGCTAGGCAGAATCTCCAATTTCAGTCAAATCAGAAATGTTTCTATCAATCCATCAATGGAGAGACTACAGTGAACCAGTAACACTTGACAAAGAAGAAACAATGCAGTTCTGGGAGCAGCTACAGGACGACACAAAGAAATAAAAGAAGAATGCAGCTTAGATAAAGGAAGTGGATATGAATAAAAAAGAATTTGAAATGAAAGAACGTGTAATAACAGCAGAAATGGTGGAGAAAATGGCAAGGAAGATCAAGTATTAGTCAGCACCAGGTGAAGATGAACTGCATGGATTTTGGTTGAAACATCTGACTGCTCTACACCCACTCATTGCCAATCAGTTTAACAACATACTGCAAGGAGGTGAAATTGAAGATTGGTTAACATCTGGCAAAACCTACCTGATAATGAAAAATCCAACAAAAGGGGCAGCACCAGGCAACTACAGGCCAATTACACGCTTACCGACAACTTTCAAATTGCTAACTGGTGTGGTAGCTGATGCAATCCAGCAGCATCTAGTTGAAAACAAGCTCTTTCTATCTGAGCAGAAAGGAAACCACCCAAACAGCAGAGAAACAAAAGATCAGCACCTAATTGACAAAATGATGTTGGAAAACTGCAAGAGAACTAAGACCAACTTGAATGTAGTTTGGATTGATTACAGGAAGGCATTCGACTCCCTGCCACATGATTGGATAATCAAGTGCCTAGAAATAACAGGAGTCAGTAGAAACATCAGAAGCTTTGTGCAAAGATCAATGGCACAATGGAAGACACAGTTGCTGGTCAATGGTGACAGACTGGGAGAGGTTAATATCAAGAGAGGAATCTTTCAAGGGGACTCACTATCACCACTACTGTTATTGCATTGATTCCTCTGTCAACAATACTGAATAAGTCAGGCCATGGCTATCAAACATCAAAAACATCTGCCAGGCTATCCCACCTCCTTTACATGGACGATCTGAAGCTGCATGGAAAAACACCATCTGAAATAGAATCAGTGCTCAACACTGTCCAAATATACAGCCAAGATATTGCAATGGAGTTTGGACTGGACAGATGTGCCACCCTGACCATCAACAGGGGAAAAATAGTGAAAACTGAAGGAATCAAGATGCCTTATGAAAATAACATCAAGAGTCTGGATGAAGAAGATCACTACAAATACCTGGGCATTCTTCAAGCTGACAACATCAAGTGCATTGAAGTCAAGAAGAAGGTTAAGAATGAATACATCATGAGAATGAAGAAGATCTTAAAGTCCAAACTCAGTGGAGGAAATACCATCAAGACAATTAACACCTGGGCAATTCCAGTCATTAGATACACAGCCGGAATAGTGGACTGGACTCAAGCAGAACTAAAAGCCCTGGATAGGAAGCCCAGAAAAATAATGACAGTGAATCATGCTTTTCAACCATGTAGCGATGTTGACAGACTGTACTTACCAAGGAGCATAGGTGGGTGTGGAATGTTGCAAGTACCCTAGACAGTTGGAGAAGAAAAAAGGGCATTGGAAGAATATCTGAAGGACAGTGAAGAAAATGCACTGAAGCTAGTACACCATGAAAAGAGACACGGCAAGGCAAAGTATTACGTGGCCAGTACACAAAAAAATAGCAGGCAAAGCAAGACCTGGCAATGGCTAAGAGCAGGAAAGTTCAAGAAAGAGACAGAGGGGCTAATTCTGGCTGCATAAGACCAAGCCTTAAGAACAAATGCATACAAAGCCAGATTTGAGAAGACAGCAACAGACTGCAAATGTTGCCTCTGCAAAGGAGCTGAAGAAACAGTGGACCACCTAGTTAGCTGCTGCAGGAAGATCACACAGCCTGACTACAAACAACAGCATGACAAAATAGCAACAATGGTGCATTGGAATATCTGCAAGAAATACCATTTGCCTGCAAGCAAGAACTGGTGGGACCACAAAACAGACACAGTAATAGAAAATGAAGAAGCCAAAGTGCTCTGGGACTTCAGAATTCGAACAGACAAGCACCTGCCACACATACCCCAGACTTAACCATTGTTGATAAGAAAGACAAAAAAGTCTAAATAGTGGACATTGCAATACCTGGAGACAGCAGAACAGAAGAGAAAGAACTGGAGAAAATCACAAACTATAAAGACCTGCAAATAGAAGTAGAATGACTATGGCAAAAGAAAGCAAAGATAGTACCAATCATAACAGGCACCTTGGGTGCAATCTGAAAACATCTGGAGCACCTCTTGAAGACCATCAGCACTGACAAAATCACCATCAGTCAATTGCAAAAGGCAGCTTTACTTGGAACAGCTTACATCCTGCGACGATACCTTTAACGCCACCAAACAACACCTGCCTATCCCAGGTCCTTGGGAAGGACTCCATAGGTGGATAAAAATGCCAAATCCAGCCTAAACAACTGACTGACTGTGTGACCAACAATAATAATATTCATTTATGGAGTATGTAACAATGGCACTCCCTGCCCCAAGGTTACTATTTTTCTGGTCTCCTCTGAGTATGATTACTCTGAAAATAGCATTGTTTCAAATAGAAGCAACCGCTTGCTATGTTTGCTTTATGGGAGTGAACGGGATTTGGGAGTTCATGGAAATTTTACTGTTGCTTCTGTTTGAAACAATGCTATTATCAATTATGTATTACACAGGCCTAGTAAAGACCAAAGTAGGCCCATATAATCAACCTGGAAATTTTTATTTTTAAATAAAAATGTCCAGACTGATTGTACACATGCTGATTACACACACACACACACACACACACACGGGATTTGCATGACATATTGAACCACACGCTAGCCAAAAACATTTTGGCTGCCAATTTGGGTAAGCCCAACCTGTTTATGATTCTGTGGAATGTGCAATCCCAGGCAACTGGATTGAAAAAATGCTGGTTATATTAATCATAGCTAACTACGTTAGTCCCTTGTCAAACCTAAAAAAATGAACTTTTTCTCTATATGTAAATAGTTGTTTTTGCTTTGTAACCTCTTGAACAAAAGCAGTGAAAAGCAAGGGACTGGGACAAGAATGGGTGTACAAAGTAGTTACCAAAAAACTCTTGCAGGAAGCCTCCAATTACCTTGAGTCACCCCATCAAATGGAGCAGTCATGCTTCTGCAGACAACAGCTACTAAATGACACCCTGCTATAACAGGGAGTTTTGAAAGATACTTTCACCCCTGTGGTTCAGCCAAACTCATGGAAGAGTTGGGAGAAGAAAGAAGAGGAAGTCTGTGGTCTGTTTCTGTATGCTTGCATCTGGATTGCAATTTATTTATATGTGCCAGAGCAAGGCAAGGCTGAGTTCTCGAACCCAACCTCCATTCCTGTGGTGCTGATGGCAGGAAATAGGACATTTTGGCAGATACCTGTTGAGGGGGCAGGTGTGGGGTGAGAGAAAAGTTGGAAAACAAATCCTGAAGACTTTTATTTCCTGTGATCTTCAGAAAGGCCCCTAAAAGTGATGCCTCGCTTAGGGAGGCAGTGGCCACACAGAGGAAAGCAGAGTGAGGATTTTAATGCAAACAAATGCAAAAGTATAATGTATGTAGCTCAAAGAGCTTTTCTTCATTAGTGTTTTAATTCATCCCCCACCCCTTGCTGTATTGCTGAAAATAACCCCTGTCTTAAATTGGACTGTCTCAATTCTGTTCTCTGTTCTCTGTCATGCACTTTTCTAAACCAGCCAGTTGGCCGATATTTTCAGGCTAGACATTGGCCAGTGTCATGACTGGAATAATCCATCAGCCACTGATCAAAAGAAGGGATCTAAATGTACCTTCCCTCATTCCCAAGACATACCTCAGGTTGTCTCCCTAAAAAGGTACTGGAAGCACTATAGCATGTTCACACTTGTTACTCTTTTGGTCCCCTGTCAGTGTAAGTGGGGGGGAAATAGTTGATTTTAGAAATGGAAAGAATTGGCATAAGATTGAGCTGAGCACAAGATCAAGGCAGTGTCACGTGATCAAGGGGGAACATTAGGGTCCTGGCCCCAACATTAGGGTCAAGCAGGCAAAGCAGGAATCAAAATGTGATATCACTGGTTGTATACAGGGAAGGAATTCTAGGAATGCCACTTATGGAAAATAAACCTAGAATAGCAACACCGTTAAAAACTATGGTTTAGTATTTTCCAATTCTAGTAAACTTTCTTGCTTATGCACTCCAGCCTACTTTGAATTATGCCAGGACAAAAACTGGACAGAGCATCTTGCAGCACAGGGGAAAAAATGTCCAGCACTAAATGCAAAAACAGGAGTGGGCTTCATGAAGAGTGTGAATCGCTAGAGTGGCTTTTGCAAGAAAAGAAAAGAAAAAATGATCGGCGGCAGCTTTTATTTAAATAGAAGAAATGTGTGTGCTTCCTATTCACACACATTCATTTTGTTGTTCCGCAATAAAATCCAATGCCTTTCTCTAAGATATGTGTATGGCCATTTCTGAGGCCCACATTTTACTTTGGGAACTGTAGTTTTTAAATAATTTTTAGTTAAAGACACACAGCCTTCTAGCACTGCCTCTAGAGGTTTCTGGATAGTTGGAACAGGACATATTCACACAAGGGAGGATTACTCTTAAACATTCTGTCTTTCTTCATTTTTTCTGGTCTTCTGACTTGGCCATTGATTGGGCAATGTAGGGAGAACAACTGGAGGCACTCAAGACAAGAAGAGCAGGAGCAGGTTTCATTCAAACTCCGCACAGAAAGGTTCCCAGGAGCCCTGGGAATGCTGCAGAAGTGATCTGAGCAAATGGTTACTACAGTGAAAGACCTCCAGATATAAGTGTGCAACAGAACACCAATTCAGGTTTGATCCTTGTGATTATGCTAAATTAACAATATGGGGGCATCTAAGTTTAGAAATGGCAAAGCAATATTTTTGCTGACAAACCAGGATAGAGTGTGGAATGTATACCTGAGAACATTTACTCTTCCTACATATATCTGTTTTCAGTCTGATCCTCCTTCCTCCTTCATTCTCCCTGCCAAACCACTTCAAAATATTTTTTCAAACTGGTCACTCATGTTTGTATTCAAATTCATTCACCATCCATTCATTCTTGATCTGACATTCTCTTGTTTTACCATGCATACTTATTTGGTAATCCATTCCCACTGCATTCAACTTAATGTTGCTTTTCATGACATATCCAGTTCTCACCTCTGCCTTCTCCTCGCAGAAGGACGGTCTTATACGTGGCCATTTTTGCTTCTTTTGGGAAACACAGCATTTTCTGTTTGCTAGTTAGTATTACTAACTGTCCTTCTATCAGCATGTCAGTCGACATTCTACTGATCTAAGAGGTGAGGCTGATGAGGCAAGAACTAGCAGTTCTCACACTAGAGACGACCTTCATGTAAATATACAATTGCCCAGCTTCAAGGTCAACAAGTGCTGCCTTAAGCAACTGTTAATTTAGAAGGGCAGGAGGAAAAAGCCTGGAGTTTCAACCCCTGAGGATATATAAACCTCTTCACATCCTTGCACTACAGTGGGCCATCAACTGTTATATGTCATTCTTATCTGCAATAAATTCTTGTCTGACTAAGCCATTGCTGTGAGACTTCTGCCAAATGAAGCCAAGACGTTGAGCTCAAGGCGATGTAACAGATGCACGAGCTCTTGAGCTCCCCTCCCAGAAACCTTGCAGATCTTTACACTCTGGATCTACCTCCTGATATCGGGTTCTAGCTTAGCCGTTCCTGCTGCTGTCACCTATCTTCCAGGGGGTAGCTCGTCTGGCACACTGCCCCTAATCCTGGTATGTATGACAGTTAGAGCTCTCATACCCTGTGATGGCTTTCTGGCAATTAAAAGGTAAAATACAAGAGTTGGAATAATTTTTATACTGCCACTTCTTGGCTACATAGTGTAAAGGTATGTGGCTAAACTCCTTGGGATCAAGACAGTCTCACAAGAGATAGACAAAAACATAAATATATAATATTTATATAACCCTATATAAATGTGATGTATAAACAAATAAATGTATAAATAAAAATCAACTTTTGGAAAAAAACACATAAAAGCCCATTTAATTTAAAGGGCTTTTTAACTGCAAACATTTAGTGGTGCATAACAAAAACAAATAACAAAAGCTTTTCATATGAACAGAAAAGAACAGCTGAAAAGAAACTTAGGAAATACTGTGCTTTCAGCAGGCCACAAAGGAGGTCTGCTACAAATGAAACAGGCACTCTCTGCCCAGGACATCACAGATTTCAAAGTGAGAGTACTTAGGCTTCCATTCCTAACCATGATGATGTCAACAGGATGGCATACACACACTTTCCCCTTGTAGTTATCTATGCAAGAATAAAAAAATAACAGATCCAAGAACTATACAAAGGATATATTTTTGGACATGCCTTTAGTAGGCATAAGTTAAGTACCTTATGCATAAATTACACGCAATTCCTTAGCTTGTATAGAATAATAAAGAACATGTAGACTTTGGCTCAACAAAGAACATAAACCAAGAACCTAACACAGATTCCTGGCTAAAACCTATTACCTAATTTTACCAAATTCGAACCTTCTTGAAATAAAGATCCTTTCTTTTCTTCTACCAGGTCTTCCCTTTTTCTTAGAGCTCCAGTCCTGAATTAAAAGTTGTGGGGGAGATAGTAAACCACACAAGTAGCAAGGAAGCAAAAACCACATGGTTTTCAGGAAGGTATCTTTAATGATAATCTCGGATAGAGCAGAGTCTTGACAACTATAAATTCCCAGTCTCAGTTTTAGTGAGTAAATTAAAGCAGAATCTCTTTGAAATGCTTTCTTTCTATATGTCTTACATCTGGACTTTATTTGGACTTCTCAGATAAACCAACTGCCTCATTCCAAGCTTTTCCACAGTATCTCACCCTCTTTTCAGCCTCAGTCATGCCACTTCTCTGGTGTTCTGCCCCCACTTTTAGAAGGATCAAAACTGTTTTCTATTTCTAGCAGAGGAATGGGATGGAGTACTCTGACTCTATATATGACCTACATATGGGGTTGTGGATTGTATGATTTGAGTCTATAAGCTACAGTCTGGTATGCAATCTGCATTCACCACAGATGACATGTCAGGGGATGTGTGATTTACTCTTGAGCCCAAGTATGAAGACTGACACCACAGTACACAAATTCATCTACTTGCTCAAGCTTTTTTGCCATTTATATAGAACCTGTAATTGTTCAGTATATTTGCCTTGTCAAATACAAACTACCTGGTTTTTGATACAGTAATTTGCAAATCTGTACTTATCATTACAATCTTATACTCAACACAAATATTTTGGCTTATCAGCTAACAACATGGCATCATCTGCATATAAAAATACGTGTACATTCACATCCCAAATCAACACAACTCTGACATCACTATTAGTGTTTCCTATACATTTATCCATAAAAACAGTGAATAACCAAAGGGACATCACACACCTGGGTCTTACTTCTTGCTCAGTGCTGAACCATTTGCTAAGCATTCCATTTATTCTCATGCATGTGTTATTTCTTGTCACATTCAGCAATTAACTTCAACGTTCATACAAAATGATCCATAATTCAAGCTTATTCACTTTATCATAAGCTTTCTCTAAATCAACAAACATACAATAAACTTACTTTCGGACATTCATACATTTCTTAATGCCCTATGAAGAGCAACAATTTGGTCTGTGTGGCTTTGGCCTGATGATGTGCACCCACTGCTAAATTACACTACACTTCACAAATTTTGCTCATTCACATCTCTTGTACCCTTCTGATCAAAATTTTGCCAAGCATTTTCTTAGGCACACTTAAAAACTCTTCTATTGATTTTGCATTAATCTTGTTACCTTTTCCTTGAACAATGGTGATATCTTCCACTCTCAATACAGATGCAGTTTTCATACACAGTTAAAGAAGTTATGCAGCCATTCCATAAGCAAGCCATTCCTTTGTTTAACAATTTTCCAGTTACACCACTAATTCCTGCAGCTTTAGCACGTTATAACATTCTCAAAGCATTTATTCTCAAGCCATAAATGCTTCCTTATGATCAATTCCTCCTGTATAAGCCTAAAAATGGGGCAGTATTGGATTTCAGGAGTGAGAGTTTCTCAGGACAACTGAAGGAAGGAGGCTTAATTACAGGCACTACTTCAAATATTCAGTGGTTACACAGAGAGAAGGGAGTGAAAAAAAATGTCAGTAGGAAGGGAAACAGTATTTCTTTTTTCTTTTTTCCTGAAAAAAAAAAGAAAGAAAATTATTATTTTACTGAGTGGCCACTGCAATACAAGAATGCAAATATACAAATAAAAGTAGAATAAAATGTATGGACATTTTTATTAATATTAAAAACCCAATAGAACAAAACTTCAAAACAGAAAAGCATTAAGAGCATTAATTCCCTTTACTGTCAACTCTAATCTCAGAGAGAAGAGCTGTTTGGAATTTCTGGTTGCTGTAGGAATCTTTGCAACCTGCTCAGTAATGTGAGAATATATGGAAATATAACACAGAGATGGAACAAATCAAAATGGTATGATAAAGGGGATGGAAAACTTCAAAGAAATACAGTGGTACCTCAAGATACGAATTTAATCCGTTCCGTGACTCTGATCGCAAGTCGAATTGGTCGCATCCTGAAGCAAATTTTCCCATAGGGTTCAATGTAAATACAGTTAATCTGTTCCGCCCTCCGAATTTGGTCGCACCACGAGGCAAATTTCCCCATAAGGTTCAATGTAAATACGGCTAATCCGCCCTCCGAATTTGGTCACATCCTGAAGCAAATTTCCCCATAAGGTTCAATGTGTTGCACAGCTAGGAAATTCCCCAGGCGCGCTTTAGTCAGTTTCACCACTTGAGCCCTAGCGCAGAAAGAGGAAGTGCTAATGAAAGGGCCACCTGGCGCCTCTTCACTAATCTGAGCGTGCGGGGCAAAGGCTTTTGTCGCGCGCACCACGCCAAGGGCTATGGACAAAGGAAAGAGTGCGGAGGTGAGGAAGAGGAATCAGTGCGGGGGGGGGAAGCTCCCTGTGCGTGCCACAAAAGCCTTTCCCCCGCGCGCTGATTGCTTTCACTGGGCTTTTGTTGGTGCACCACGCCAAGGGCTATGGACAAAGGAAAGAGCGCGGAGTTGAGGAAGAGGAATCAGTGCGGGGGGGGGAAGCTCCCGCTCCCGGCTGTGTGCGCCACAAAAGCCTTTCCCCCTTGGTGCACTGACAAAAGCCCAGTGAAAGCAATCAGCGCGCGGGGGAAAGGCTTTTGTGGCGCACACAGCCCGGAGCGGGAGCTTTCCCCCCCGCACTGATTTCTCTTCCTCAACTCCGCACTCTTTCCTTTGTCCATAGCCCTTGGCTTGGTGCGCACGAGGAAAGCCTTTCCCCCGCGCGCTCAGATTAGTGAAGAGGCGCCAGGTGGCCCTTTCATTAGCACTTCCTTTTTCTGCGCTAGCGCTCGAGCGGTGAAACTGACTAAAGCGCACCTGGGGAATTTCCTAGCCATGCAACGCCGGCTGACACATTAAACCTTATGGGGAAATTTGCCTCGTGGAGCAAGCCGCCTTGCTACCGCGATCTCGCCCACAGGAAGCCACGACCACGTGGCAGCAGGGCAAATGGCCACGGATCCGGTTCGTAGCTTGAGGCGGAGTTCGCATGTCGAGGTAAATTTTTGCGGCCGGAGCTGGTCGTATCTCGAAATTTCCGTAAGGTGGGGCATTCGTATCTTGAGGTACCACTGTGCACTGCTATGGAAAAAAATCAATAAAATTTACTTCAAGTTATAATTTAAGAGAAAATTGATATAAAATGTTTTACAGAGGGTATATAACTCCACCAATAATTACCATGATAGACAAATCATATAACAATAAATGCTGAAAATGTCATAACAAAGAAGAAATATTTTCATCATACGTGGTGGTTATGTAAAAAAACCCTCAAAAGTACCAGAAAGAAATACATAAAAATATTCAGAAAATCCTAAAAATAAAATTTAAGTGGAAACCACAAATATTTTAATTATGTATAATCCCAGAAAACCTAAATGAAAATAACACAATATACTAAGATATACGCTGCTGCAAGAACAAATTTGGCACAACATTGAAAAAGAAGAACATTGTCGACAACACAAGATTGGGAGACCAGAAAAGGAGAACGTGCAGCAATGACAGAACTGACAATATAGTAGAAGTCTAACCAAATTTAAGCAAGAATGGCTCCCTTATATACTGCACGTTACACACAGGGCAAATTTCGACATATGGAATAAGGTTTCTAGGAAAAAGTTATGAGACCAATTAAACATAATAGATGCTAGAAATAATCTTCAATGTTCAGTGTAAAAGATAAAGATCTATGTTGTGGTCAGCAGTTGGAGAAACAGATGGAAGAGAGGGGGAGAATGTGTCACCTGCATGTTATCCCACAGTGTTTTTATTTCTGCTTAGTAGTTGTTCTCTTTGTTTTATTTGTCACTATCTAATACAGACTTTTTTCCTTGTATTTCACTATTGTAATAATAAAAACATTTAAAAAATGTAATGTAAGGGTACTTCTCCTTCACAGATCTTGTCACAAATTAACATCTGTAAAGCCATTCCATGACCAAGGAAGATGAGGTGACAAGAGATTCCTTCTTGGACTGATATATACAGCATTTGACAAGTTAATAAACAACATGAAGACGTTTTCAATTGCTCTGCTACAACAGGTGCATTTATGATTAAGCAAGGGAAGGAGAGAAATTCTCCCATCTAGGACTGTTGGGGACATGAACTAAAATCTTAGTGCAGTGAAGCTCTCCTCAGTGATGGAAAGGTTAATGGTACAGATAACATTCTTTATCAGAGTTGGTTTTAAATCTATTATGCACCTTGGAAAAAGTGACAGTGGCTGATGATCTACAAGTTGAACCCAGAGTCTTAACAATAAATCTGGCTTCTTAAATTCACTCTCTGCTTTCTATTTGGGACAAAGCTTGTATAATACAGGTTTTCTGTTGGGTGACAAACTTGATCCAGCCTCCTGGTTGCAACAATTCCTGATAGCATATAACAGGTAAGCAATCCTGTGGTATTTGAAGAAACTTTTCTCAACTTTGTAACATTCACTGTTACAGGTGGTAAGTCAGTTTCTATTAATAGAAATGCTATTGGGATCCCCAGAGAAAGGGCCATAATTCTTCTGGTAAACTTGTGAAATCTCAAGCCTTATTATCTGTTCCCCAAATCTCTCTGCCATTCAACATTTGAAGTTCAGCTTTCTCTACACAAAAGTTGTGCAGGTCTTTCTAATTGTCTAAGTGTCTACCATTCTGGAAGAGAAATCAGAGTATTGTATTATACTAGAGTCCTGTCTAAACTTTTTGACTACCTGCTTATAGGCATTCACCAGAGTTATTCACCAAAGGATACCCTCATATATTTAAGAGTGCAGCTGCTCTCTTTGACATCTATGCATGACATGTTTTCATTATTTTTCACCCACGAAAAGTCACATTGATCTTAAGTGTAGTAGCTTCCCAGTTTCTATTTTTGCAGAAATCACTCATCTTGGCCAACCCCCTCATAAGGTGTTGAGAGAAAGGACTTACCATAGGCCTAGTTTCTGCATACATCAGAAGAGGCATGTTCTGTACCTCTATAGGTGGAGGAAAAAACATGAAATTGCAGTTTATTTAAAGTTTAAAGTGATACACACTGCTGACATAAAAATTAAATAGCCTAAAATATAAGCCTGTTTCATACCTCTTTTAATATTTATCCTCTCTGTTAAAGCTCAGGAGGGTCCTATTCTTATCTGCATAGTTGTGATGGAATGGAATTATGAAGGCCAAACTCAGGGAAGAAAACATGCTCTTTCGTCTCCTGAGGGGCGAGGAAGAGATAAGAGGATGAGGCTGGCACCTCCCTGAGGAATTCACACTGTTATGACTTGCTGACTTTGGGAACTGAGGTTTGAGTCTGGGAAGATTGATGTCAGGCCTAGCCCAAGGAACTCCAGGAGACCATGTAGATTCAGTTCAGCAATGTTTATTAGCTACAACCTCTAGCAAGAATCTTCCCAGACTGAAACCTCTGTTCCCAAAGTCAGCCAGTCATAACAGTGTGAATTCCTCAGGGAGGTGCCAGTCTCATCCTCTTATCTCTTCCTTGCCCCTCAGGAGACGAAAGAGCATGTTTTCCTCCCTGACTTTGGCCTTCATAATTCCATTCCATCACAATAGTGTTGTTACAGTGCAATTGTTGATCAGCACTAGCAGTCTCCTGTCCATATAAGCGAAGACATCTTGCCCTATAACCTTTCCTATCCACCAAGTTAAAGACAAATGAAAGATCCACAAAGCCAGCTTATATATTCTAACAAAGATAATTTACAGGTAGACTTCACTTACCGACTGCCTCATTTAATGACCATTCAAATTTACGATGGTGTAAAAAAAAAATAGCTTTGTGACCAATCCTTGCATTTATGACCATTGCAGCATCCCACAATCATGTGATCGCCATTTGGGTGCTTTGCAACCGGTGCACATTTACAACCATTGCAGTGTCCTGCAGTTACGTACGTGATTGCCATTGATGTACTTCACAACTGGCTTGTGACAAGCAGAGTTAATAGAGAACATGAAAGTAAAATTGTAAGTTGTGTGATGTTTTGCTTAATGACTGTGGTTACTTGCTTAATGACCAAAGGGGTGGTGAGGTCATAAGCCCATTGCAATCACTTGATGTTTTGCTTAGCGACCGTGGCACTTAGTGATGGAGTTGCTGGTCCCAATTGTGGTCGCTAAATGAGGACTATCTGTATTGTATATATTGAGTAACTGAATGCTCCAGAATAAAGCACCAGCTTCTACTTTTCTGAAAGCCTGCCTGTTACTTGTACAAATACTGTTTACTTTCTCCCGTGATTCCACTTTACAGAGAAAATATTCAATAAACTAACAGTGAGTAACCTGTCAGTTGTTGGGTCCCTTTGATCTTCCTTTTTTATAGACTGGAACAATTGAACTTTTCAGCCACTTCTGTGGATATTATATTTGCGTTTGCCTTGTGAAGCTTTTATATCCCAGTTAGGTCTTGCATCCTGGAAGCAGACACTGGTAGCTATATAGGAAGATTAGTAAAATCAATGTGTTTTTGGTCCCAAGCCACTTGTGGGCAACTTTTCCAGGTTTTATTTGAGGTTTATGTTAGCTTTTTGTGGTTACTTTTTGGTTTTGACGTTGTTCTGATTTATGTATGTATGTATGTATGTATTATTTGGAGGCGGGATTGATGTTTTACACTGCCCTTTGGGGAAAATAAATAAATCTAAAGATTATTGGTTTTCATATAGCAATGGAGCATCGAAAGTGGCGCATCCGTTGACCGTCTGGCATCTCTGTTCAGATGAGTCAGATGAATCCGAGTCATTGAGAGCCGGGTGGCATACAAGTTTAATAATTATTATCTCCCAGCTGTTCTGGTCATTTTTTTCAGTAAGTGCTGAGCCTAAATCATTCTGCATGTTCCTTTGTTAATCAAATGTCTTTTGCTTAACAAAATGTTGTTCATGATCCATTTCTTCACACGTGTCATTTTTCTATGGATTCTCTATATGTTCTAATCAAACCAGATGGTATAATTAAATAATTCTTTCTTGATGCATTTGATGACTAAAAATTGTAGCCTCGGGTGGAATTTATAGAAAGCATAAAAAGCTTCCATCCTGGTATTATTATTTCTTCATCTACAGAATTATACTTCTGAAGTGAAGAAAATCCAAGCTCTAGACTAAGCTTTTTGCTCATCTTGCTGTTTTCTCCCATCCTCACATCATACTCACCCATACATAACAAAATAATAGTCACATTTGGACAGCCTACTGGCATATGCAATATATCTGGTATATGTTCCAGTTTGAACCAAGGGTCTTCCCTAATTGCTGATGTTCTAGCAATGGGGAAATAAAATGTAAATAACTTAAATCTGCAGCTTTAGAGAATATCTCAATAATAGCATCTGGATATATGAATAGGAGAGCCAATCAACTGCTATGCAGTTGTCAGCAATACAGTACAGTTTGACTTCCCTATCCTTCGGCTCTATTTATTGGTATAACTGAAGTTCTCAATTTCAGTGAAGAAATTAAATCAGTCCAGACTTTATTTTCTTCAGTTCCAAAATTGATTGAACAGAAAATACTGGACTCAGAATTAAATGCAGTACTGTATATCACATGGACACACTACAATGACTAGCATGGAGAAGATTGAGGAAAGCAAGGATATTGGTCTTAATACCAAGTACAGAATAGTAAATGTTATTGTATTTCCTATAACACACATGGTTATGAAAGCTGGGCAATTAGAAAAGTAGATAGAAGAAATTTAGACTCCTTTAAATTATGGGTTTGGAGATGTATCTGCACATGTATCGGACAGCAAAGGAAGAGATTTTAGACCACATCAAATCAGAAATATTACTGGAAACTAAGATTACCAAGCTAAGACTGTCATTTAGGTCATGTCATGAAATCAGATTCCATAGGAAAAGAATTTATGGTAGGAATAGTTGGAAGTGCTTAGAAAACAAGGCCAGCAAATAACTTGCTGAATAGATATCAACAAGGAGGATACTACTTTAAATCTAGAAACATTAAACAAAGTTATAATACATTGAAAAAATTGAGAAAGTTAGTTCATAAAATCGCTGAAAGTTTGTACAAATGAGAGAAGTTCTCAAATTATGTAAATTAGAAATTATCACTTTCATTTAACCAAGCTTCCTGCAGACAATAACAAAAGGACTGAAGGAACTTTAGCATTTCCAGGCCCGCCCTTCCTTCCTTCCTTCCTTCCTTCCTTCCTTCCTTCCTTCCTTCCTTCCTTCCTTCCTTCCTTCCTTCCCTTCCTTCCTTCCTTCCTTCCTTCCTTCCTTATCAAACTTGTATGCCGCCCATCTCCCCCAACGGGTGACTCTGGGCAGCTCACAATAATGAAAAAGGAAAAAAACACAAGTCCCTCCAACAATGGGTAAAATCTATAAATAATTAAAAAGAAACCTGTATTAAAAATGTCTTTAAAACCTCCTATAATTTTTAGCCCTAAAAACCTGCAAGATGCTGGGAGGGGGGCAAACCCATCACCCCACCAGCCATCTCCACAGGTGCGGGCCCCCATCCGGCCCCAGGCCTTCTGGCAGAGCCAGGATTTAATCCCTTTCCTGAAGGCCATGAGGGAGGGGGCACACTGGACCTCAGGAGGCAGGATGTTCCATAGGGCGGGAGCTGCAACAGAAAAGGCTCTCTGCCTAGACCCCACCAATCGAAATTCCCTGACTGGTGGGGTCTGCAACCTGCCCCTTCTGCTGGACCGAGTGGGATGGGCTGAAGTGACCAGGGCAAGGCGGTTCCTCAGATAACCTGGTCCCATGCCATAAAGGGATTTAAAGGTAATAACCAACACCTTGAATTGGACCTGGAAACAAACCGGTAACCAATGCAGCTCACGCAACAGCGGTGTTATATGTGCCTTCCTAGGGGCATTGAGAACTGTCCGCGCCGCCACATTCTGCACCAGCTGTAGCTTCCGGATACTCTTCAAGGGTAGCCCCATGTAAAGCGCGTTACAGTAGTCCAACCCGGAGGTGACCAGGGCATGAATGACCGTGCGGAGCGCCTCCTGATCCAGGAAGGGGCGTAACTGCCGCACAACACGAAGTTGTTCAAAGGCCCTCCTAGCCACGGCTGCCACCTGCTCTTCGAGCAGGAGTCGTGAGTCCAGGAGAACCCCAGATTACGCAATGGGTCTGTCTGGGGTAGTGCGACCCCGTCAAGAACCAAAGATGACAAGCTCCTAGATCTTGAGGCTCCCCGTATCCACAGCCACTCTGTCTTACCAGGGTTCAGTCGAAGCCTGTTGTCCCCCATCCAGGCCCCCACAGCCTCCAGGCACCACGAGAGGGTGGTCACAACGTCACTTAAGGCACCTGGGATGGAGATGTATAATTGGGTATCATCAGCATACTGATGATACCTCACCCCATGGTGCCGGATGATCTCACCCAGCGGTTTCATGTAGATGTTAAATAGGAGTGGTGAAAGCACCGACCCCTGCGGCACCCCACAAAGTAGGGGCTGGGGGCCGGACCTCTCGCTCCCTATCAACACCGATTGGGTTTGGCCTTGGAGAAAGGAGCTGAACCAGCACAACACTGTGCCACCCAGCCCCAACTCCTGCAGCTGACCCAAAAGGATACCATGGTCGATGGTATCGAAAGCCGCCAAGAGGTCAAGAAGAGCAAGGATGGATGCACTCCCCCCATCCCGCTCTCGCCAGAGATCATCTAAAAGGGTGACCAGTGCTGTTTCTGTCCCATAACTGGGCCTGAACCCTGACTGATAGGGGTCCAGATAATCCGTTTCCTCCAGGATCCTCTGAAGCTGCCGTGTGACCACCTTTTCCACCACCTTCCCTAAAAAGGGGACGTGGGAAACTGGACGAAAATTGTCCAGAAGGGTGGGGTCTAGCAATGGTTTCTTGAGGAGTGGGCAGACCAAAGCCTCTTTGAAGGGCTTCGGAAACACCCCCTCCTGCAAGGATGAATTAACCACCGCCAGAACCCACCCTAAGGTCACCTCCTTGGTAGCTTTAACTAACCAGGAGGGACAAGGATCTAAACCACAGGTAGTCACACTGACAGCCCTGAGGACCCTGTCCACTTCCTCAGGGGCAACAGGATCAAACCGTTCCCAGATAATTGGGCAAGAACGCTCCCTGGGCAACTCCCCTGGACCTGCTCCACGCTTGGCTTCCAACTGAGAACGGATCTGAGTGATTTTATCCATCAGGTGTTCAGCAAATTCCTCTGCATGACCCTGCAAATAGTCCTCTGCCCCCCCTTTTCCCAGGAGGGCCCGAGTGACCCTAAACAGGGCTGCAGGGCGACACTCTGAGGATGCAATAAGAGTGGAGAAATATTGACGTTTAGCCGCCCTTACTGCCACTAGGTAGGCCTTACTAGCAGCTCTAACCCATGTTTAATAGTTTAATTGGTGATGTTCCATGATAGAAATCTAACTTGGCAACCTAATAGTTAATTTCCCAGGTTTTTTCACATTTCTGTGAACTACTTCAGTTCTACTTATGGCCTCTTCCAAAGATGTGACATTCCATGGGCGAGCATTTGGTCTGGTTTTTGTCTTCCTACTAGGCTTCTTAAATTTATTTGGAAATAGTCTGATGTAATCTCTCTACAAAATTAGGTAAGAACCTGAGATTTACATATCTAGTTTGTATGTATGGTCCTTTACACTTCATGTTTCCAGTCAAGAGTTCTGTGTGATTGCTGGCTATATGTATACTGTCTGGTAGATACAGTACCTGCTGGTCAGTCTTTTTTCAGGGGAACTATGGCTAACAATACTACAAGGATAAGCCTCACAGTGGGGTACACTTTCTGGGCTCACTAGATTTAATCTTAGAATGCAGACAGAGTCTTTATGTTTTGTGAGAATTCCATTTCTGGTCTGACAAAAAATTCCTCTGACATAGTATGTGAGGAGGACTGGGTTGATTCAAAAGTACCAGAAATTTCACTGCTGCTGAAAATAGATTTGGCTCAGCAATCCAGAAACTGAACACTGGGGCTTAAATACTTGTCTATTCAAAATATCAGTTGAGTCACAGATAGTTGAAACTGTTGCATTAAACCTGAAATTATTTTCTCAAGCTGATTTGAGGTTTACTTTTTTTAATTCAGCTAGGTAGGAGGTTAAGAAATGATGTTTTCTGAAGATAACATCTATATCAGATTGGGATCTGAAGTAGTTTTCATGATGTTCTTGAATGAATAACAAAATCCATTTCTACTGTCTTAGGGGACATGCAAACAATGGATGCAGTTGGACTTTTAGAGCTCTTAACCAGTGGAGTGGCTGACATCTGTTCCCCTAGTGCCAATTCTTTAATACGCCCTGAGGTGCCAAGTACTGTCTCTTTATGAGCAGACCAGATCTCCTGCCCATATAACATCAGGATTAGATTCTACCCAAGGAACAAAATGAGGTCCTCTCGAAGGGTGAAATTGCCCCATAGACCTCTGCTGTTCCTTTGGCAAATTATTTGGGTTGAATTTTGAAGAAGCCACTGGGCCCTAGTTGAGACTGCTTGAATAATGTATCTTAAAATATGTTGAAATAAAATAGACTAAAGCTGTGAGCTTTTCCACCTTTATAGCCAAAGAACATAAGTTTGAACTAACATAGATCTTGTGGAAACTTTCCTCTTGGTTCCTTATTTCAGTGCAAAAATCCCTATTAGATTGCCGACTACAATTCAGGAACTCATAAGGTACAAATTTGTGTTAATCACAAGGACCAGCCAGACATAATCAACATGAAGAATGAAGGAAAAACAGCTAGGGGACTCACTAACATATTCCACAAATCTACTGCGCCCATTTCACATTCTGGATTTTAAACTTAGTTGAGAGCCCATCAAACACCAGCAAGCTCTGGCTCCCAGAGCGTAATTAGGTAATACCTAATTAGATAGCAACTGCCAGGATCTCAGGTTTGATGTGGTCTTGAAAAGAAGAGGAGACAGAGAATCTCCAGCCTTTTCTGTCTCCATTTCTCAATGGTCTGAATCTTGAGTTTCTAACTTGTCTACCCACTACTGCACTAAGGTGCCACCCATACCCACTTTACTACACACAAAAAATCAAGAAAGCCTAACTTGGGCGCCAGGGCATGATTGTGCCATGGTAAACTGGGCATAGGCTCTGCAAGTCTTCTTTCCATCCAGGTGACATGGATTTGAGAGAGCTGCTTAAGTCCATAGAGCAGCAGATATTACTCTCAAGTACATGCTCCTGTGGCAGGAATCACACTGCTTTGAAAAGGCAGCTTTGGGCTGGCAAGAGAGGACTTCATATTCCAGGTTTCTGCCGATGTTACTAACAGGGGGACTAGAAACGGAACTCTCGGCTAACTTAAGGGATGTGTAAAGCGTGCTCTGCCCGAACCTTCGCCGCACAGGACAGCCGTTCTCAAACCACTGATATATCATCCGTCCGTGCTCGGAACAAAATAGCCCGTTTCGAAGCACCGACCAAAACACTGCTGTTTCCGGGCGGAAGTGTTGGGGGGGGGAGCGGGAAAAGGCGGCGGCTGAGGTAATAGAGGGCAGGGAAGAACCTGGAAGAGCGGCGCACGCGAGAGCAGAGGGAGCAGCGACGGTGCTCCCCAGGCAGCCTGGACGCCGGCCAAGGATGGGACAGGAGATCTTGAGACACCAAGCCAGTTGGGCTTCTCAGCCAGTAAAGCCTTACACCCGGGTGGCCAGCTTCGCACAGATTGACCTACATGGTGCGTTTGGTTTGGGCGTATGCAAACCACGGCTTAGCAGGATTTGTGAACCGGCTTCTGACTCTCACTTCCAATTCACAGAGCAGCCTTTGCTATCTGCATCCTTCGAACAGGAAGAGTGCTGCACACAAGAACTGGGTTTCTCCAAACTATGCTAAAATATGGGTGGCTAATTTTGTAACTGCATTCACACAACGCACTTAATTTGATTACTGGATTAACCCGTTTTCTGGATTTCAGAAATACTGTAAATCATAAACTACCCAAGTGATCTGAGTTTTCCCAACACACTTAAAAACTGAAAACTGATGGAAAAACGAACCAAGTTTAACAAGTGTGCAAATGCAGCTCCTGAATCTTTAACCTGGTTATGCGTTTGTGCAAATCCAAGCAAAGTGCTTAGTTTAGGATTAGTATTCTGGAAATCTAAACCCTGCTTACATAAACAAGGGACCCGTGTGTGTGATCAGAACCATACTCTTTTAAATACACTTGCTTATCCTGCAATACTGCCGATTTTCCAGACAAGTCATTTTTCAAACTAAGTAAGATCAGGATGATAATCCTGTGCCTACTTAATTGGGGGAAGGAGATAAGCAGGGGTGTTATCATGAAAATCATTCGGATTTACTTTGCAATCTAAATAGGATTGCTGGCACACTTACAGTCTGATGCACATTAAGTCAGAAAACCTGCTGAATTCAAGATGACTTACTTTTGAGAAAACTTGCAAAGGAGCTGCTGGAAGATCCATCCATATATCTCGTCAATGCTGTAAGGATTAAACATATACTTTGGGCTTCTGAATGAATCAGAGGGACTAACAGTACAATTCTAGATATGTCTACTCATTGAGTTCCATGAGACTTACCTCCAGTGAAGGTAGAGATAGTGGATAGCTCAATAAAAATGTCAACTAAGTGTGTCATTGCTCTAAAAAAAAGTCAGATTCTATTATTGGAATTAAGAGGGACATTTGAAATAAAACAGCCAATTTCTGTGTAAGAAATACGGTAATCACACCTTAAAAAGTGTAGCCCTGGAAAAGGTGCAGCTAAAATGAGTAGTGGGCTAGAACTACTAAGAGGAAAGGCTGCAGTGTCAGTCTTTTTAACTTATGGGGGAGTCTGCATTATAAAGGTAAATACAATCATATATGGCACCAAAATGTAGATAGAAAGAAGTTTTTTCCTCGCAATGTAAACATTTGAGATTGCCTATTGCCACCAGGCATGGTGATAGTCCCAATTTAGATGGACAAATTTATGGAAAATTGGGCTATAAATGCCTACTAGCCTTGAATCTGGAATTCCTTGAATACCAGCTCCTATAGTGGAGGGCTATAACCCCTTCCTGCTTATGCCTTTGGGCTTCTTCATTGCATCTGGTTGGTACAATGGGGCACTGAAAGTTGTGATGATCTAGACTGAGCCTTCTCCTGATCCAGGAAGGGTCTTGCATTGTTATGAAGGATAAGGAAGTGAAGATCTCCAAGGGCTTCCTTGCCTGGATTGTGGGTCAAGTGGGCTCTTGAGCTTTGAAAGAGACTCTCTCAAACTTCTGCCCTTTGAGCACAGCACAAAGTCTAGAAACATTTTTTTTTTCTTTTGCCAGGTAGGAAGTCAGCAGAAAGTTCATTTCCCTTAAAAAAGAGGTGATGGATCAAAGATGATGCTGGAGTCTGCCCCCATCCATTCTAGGAAGTTGTAAGTCCTACTTTTATGAATGTGTTGCAGAGAGAGAGGTTTATAATTTTTTTCTTCACCACTGAAGTTTACCAGGTTTCCAAGTTTAAGCAAAAACAAGCATCCTATGCAATTAAACCCACACATCCTCATACATGCTGCAAAATGGAGTATTTGCAGATCGTTGAAAATGTCAAATCTTCCAGTGCACTGACAAAGCACAGATGCAACACAGGGAGGGAAGGAGGGGGAGGAAAGTCTTGAGCTGGGATGGGGGGTGAAGGAAACAAAAGGTTGTAAGCCCCTGCTGTCTGTGGATTTTAGCTTGGACAAATTGGCTGGTAGTGATGGAAGAAGGTGTAGCAGCATCATAGTCCAAGAGCTCCTTTCATGTGTGCCCAAAAGTCCTGTGTGCAAAGCAGGAGGAAACACATTTCATAACCCAGGGATCTGAGGATTCCCTGACTCAGAGACCCCTTCCCAGAATTCAGCTGCAATTGCCTCTAATTCTAGAGATGGATCTCTGATTGGGCAGGTGATTCCTGGCAGATTTAAGACAGTGCCTTTTTCACACCAGGTAAGTTCAATGCAAACTTGAAAGACGTGCCCCAGCTGAAAACTTAACTGGACTAGCCTCTGGCTACCATTGGAAATAGGAGGACTAGTATTTGCTATAGCCTTGATATGATCTGTTAAAAGTACACTCAGGAGAGAACCTGTGATTCTCTTCTGAAGGCTTTCTGATTTCCTTCATGAGGATTTGCATTAAAGCAAGCAATGTGATGAGGGCCTGGGGGATTTCTGAGCTCTGATATTTGCACCTTGATGTGAAATCCATTGGGCATGATCCAGCCCACATTAGTGAAGAAGGTTTGGAAGGCATTTAGGGGGCTTTTAATATAAAATAAAATCCATTACTTCATTTTCTGATTGATGTACAACATTTGAATCAGCTCCTGGAAAAGCAATGTAACACCAAACCAAATGAAATGTGCAACAACTGCTGCTCAGAGATAGGCTGACAGGCCACCGTGGGTCAAGGAAGGCTCCCCAGAGCAAGGGCGCGTCATCCTGGCAAAGCGTCTTGTTCCACTCTCCCTTCCAACTGTCTGGCCCTCTTTGGTGGGGCTGGAAAGCGTCTGACACTCCAAGTCTCCTGACTGCTGGGGAGCTGAGCAGGCTCCGCGTCCCCTTTGGCTAGCCTCCAGATAACCATTTCCCCTGGCACTTTTCCCACAGGGCTTTCCCTCCTCAATTGATCCAGGGGAAAAGGGATCCAGCTGGTGGTTGGGCCTCCACATCCCCGTGCCAACTGCATGCAGTGCTCTTTCGGCTTTCCCCAAAGCACTGCCTCAGCAGAGACGGTTGCTGTGTTTCCTATGACCAGGACCTGAACAAACTGAAAATGCTGGTGGAGGTCACTGAGTGGGTGAGAGGAGTCAGGCAGGCTTTGGAGGCCCAGGCAGCCTACCAAAGATCGGAGGAGACCTTGGGACGGAAGTCCACGAAAGCTTCGAGCCTCTCTATCCCCCAAGTGAAGCAAGGGCGAGCTGGCGGGCTGGAGCGAGCGAGCGACCCACCCGTCTCTTAAGCGTGCCGGCTTCACCGGGGGCGAGCGGCGGCTCTCACCTGTCGATCAGGGCGCTTTCTTCAATCAGCGGCAATAAAGGTGGGGGTGGGGGTTGTTCCCTCTCCCTGAGTGGCATTAAAAGGCAGAATAATTGCCAGGGGAAGCAAGAAAGGCGAGGCTTGCTCGCCAAGCTCGAAGGGAAGGAAGCTCGCTCGCTCGCTCGCTCGCGTCCCGCACCGCCCCGCCGTCGTCTCGGGCGAGCGCAATGGGAACCGGCCGCGCAAAGTAGCGGGCGCCGCTGCCACGCGAGAGGAAGCGGAGTAGGCGGGTGCCGACCGTGCCCGGATCAACAGGCGGGCGTCGCGGCCCCACGCGGGAGGCCTGCTGGAGCGGTGAGCTACCGAGTCCCGTTGAGGCAGGGACTCAAGGGCTGCGACGGGAGGGGGCGCCCACCCGCCTTCGGACTCGCACGACTGGAAGCGCTTTGGGGCAGAGTCGCCCGAGCTCCCGCCCTCGTTTAGTCCGGGAAACTGGGAAGGGGGCTTTGAAATAGAGCCAGTAGGGCGGGCTGGGGCGGGGCCGGGGCACGGGAGCAGAGCCTTCCCTCGGGGGAAGGGGGTTCAGGAACTCCTCTTCAGCTGCCTGCCTTAATGGGGGCGGGGCGGGGGAGGTGGGGGGCGGTGAAGCTGAGGCCTAGAGGGAGAGGCTCCCAAAGACTCGGCTGTTCTGTATGCGTTTCAGCCTCGTCTCTTCTACCTTCCTGGCCTGGGAAGCTGATTCTTTCTCCTCCGCCCCCGCTGACCCGGTGCAAGTTTCACGAGGTCTTTCTAGTGAACTCTCCCTCTCTGTCATGGGGAGGGGGGGGGGCGGTGGCGGGCATTGGTCTGCCTGGCCACGAAAATTGTTGCCGGGGAAATCATCATCTAGCGGAGTCCCCTCGGTGACGAGTCAGGCTCGGGATAAGAGAGGGGCGCAGCCTCCTTCTCTTTGGAAGCCGAACTGACCCTGGCTGTGGGCTTCATCCCCACGAGCTCTCGGGGTCCCCTGGGGAGGCCGGGAGCCGGCTGCTCTTGAAAGGCGGCGGGTCAAGGGCTCCCGGAAAGCTTCTTTCAGGCGTTCTGGCGAGGGCTGGGTGAGATTTCTCAGGGACAGTTGGAGGAAAAATGAAGCAGACCCACCCTCGAGCGAATAGACCCACCGACCCTGCTAACGTCGGGCATTTCCCTGTGAACGGTGAAGGGAACCACCTCTCAAGAGTTCAGCTGTTTTCTGGGCACTCCAGGAACACGTCTCCACGTGGGCGCGCGCGTCGTGTCCTTGGCTAGGGTAAAACCGGTGGGATCCGTTTAGGCAGGATTTGGTCCTGAAAACTTTTCTCCCCTTCGCTTTCTGAATGTGGTTGGCTGGAATGCGGTTTTCCGAGGGAGAAGGGAAGCCCAAAGCCTTTCGCTTTCCCCTTCTCTTCCCTCGGCCCCCGATAATTAGGGAAGGATAATCCATGGCAAATCTCTCATTAGAGTGAAGGAGCGCAGGATGCCGCGAGGTTTCCCAAGCCAGCCGCACCCAAGAGTCCCCAGTTTACGTGCAAGGTGCTAATCGAGTCCAGACGGCGGTGCCTTGAAATCACCCAACGCCCCTTCGCCTCCGAACAAATTCCGGGGCTGTTCCGGCGCTGCGGGTCCTGAGCTTTGCCGCCAGCCGAGGCGTGCTGGCTTTGTTCGTTTCTCACTTCGGGCTTAGAGACCCGCTTTGAGCGGGACAACAGCCCGCGGTAGTTCGGCTCCGCGCAGTTTGGGGAGCCAACTTCCGAACTGGAGTTCAGTTCGCCCTGAAGGAGCCTCGTGCTTTCTGAAATCGAAAGTGCCCCCTCTATTTGTCCCAAGACGCTCCGTTCCGTGGTTACAGCTGGGCCCCAACGAGGTGCCGCTCTTTTGCGTCAAAATAAGCCTCCGTGAACTAGCCACGGGTGTCAACGCCCTCAAAGGCACCTCTCCATAAAGGAGATAGCATAACGTGCTAACTTAATGAGGGCTTTGGGGTTTTCTCGCCTTTCCTTTAAAAGCTCCGTGGCTGATTTGCCTCGGAGCGGCCTTGGTGCTAAGAGCAACTTCGGTTGACCGGGAACGGTTAACCGAAAACGAATTGGGGTGACAATAAAGCAGCACAAGCGGCGAAATATTTCCAGATCGGTCTCCTAAATTCGGCGTACGGGTTTCAGTCGAAAACCTACTTTTGTGGTGGTTCAAAGCCAGCCGGATCCTCTCTGCTTAAAATTGGGAAAAGCGAACCTTTCTCCTGGAAGTTCAGTAAGGCCGGAGTCCCAGGCTGGTTCCTCTGGCCGTGAACTTCGTTAAACTCGATGGGGCTTTCATCCGAGTGGACATAGGTCTCGCCTCAAGTTGCTTTTTTGCGGTATTGCAAATTACGGAGAAAGGAGACTCTCAGCCCGACAGACGCTTGAGGGAATTATTCCCTCTCAGCCAAGACCCCCACCCTACGACCCCCTTCGCCTTTCAGATCTGATAGGTGTTTTGCCCTTGTAGTCTCCTGCTGCATTTCCTGTGTTTCGTCCTAATCCTGCCCTGTATGATTAAGGCTGAGATCCAGAAGATCATTTTGTGAAAAGTTTTTTTTTTTTAATGACCCCGTCCACTCTTATTTCCGAATAAGAGTTTCAAATTAGAAAAAATGATGACTGCAATCTAACCCAGTGCTTAATTCATCTATACCTAGTACCTGTGAGTAAATCCTATTAAACTCAAAGGACTGAACATTTTTAAAGTGCTGACCACTAAATAAGGGAACTGCGTCCCAGAGAGTTTCCAGAAAAGTATTTTATTTGCAGGGGGGTCATTTATTGGATCTCAAAACCAAGAAAGACCAAGATAGATGCACCCTAAATATGCCCATTGGTTCCTTTGGGTTCAGTGGGATTTTCTCATAGGTACTTTGAGTATAAGATTGCAGCCTAATTTGGTGCAAACTGAAATCAAACCAAATGAAATGCATGTTACCTGTAGTAATAATAATAATAATAGTGGGGAGTCCTCTACAAGTGTACTCTCAGAGGCAGGCTGGCCAGCTTGCTGCACTGTCCAGAAAGGTGGACATGTGTCAAGGAAGGCTGCCATGAGGGAAGGCATGTCATCTCAGCAAACTGTCCTCATCTGACAAGGAGGCATCTTCCCGCTTTCTCCTCCAATGTCTGGCAACCTAGCAGCAGAAGAGCATCATCTGCTCCATCCGGCAGCACGGAGCTTCCTTTGGCTGGCCTCCAGGCAGCCAGTTACCCCGACACATTTCCTGCAGGGCTTTCCAAAGGCGCTGGCTCCAGGGATCCAGCTGGTGGCTTGGCCCTCCTACCTCCTGGCTCTCTGCACACTCACTCTCTCTGCTTTTCCCAAGCCTGTTCTTTTAGCAGAGAGAAATTGGGAGGGAGCAGTGGGAGAGGGTGACTGGAAGGTGCCAGCTGGATGGGCCCTGCAAGTGCACCTGATAAGCAAAGTCCTCAGTACTAGCTGAGTCAAGGTTTTGCTGAATTAGGATAGAAAGGAGATTTCATACATCCCACTAAGGCCTAACCCATGGTTTATAAATGGCTTTCATACAGCTAGCTAAATGAGAGCCAAAGTGCACCATGATGGTATATTCACAACATTCTTACTGTCTTACCTGGACTGTGGTTTACTGAATTAACCCAAGTTTTTAGGTTCTCACTGCTCACAGGACTGTAGGGCTGAGTTTGCACCACACAACTAGAGTAAAATGCAATGAGCTACTTTACAGTTCTGAGTGCTTTGTGGTGTATAAAGATAGCCAGAGACTTCCCTCCCAGCCTCCTTGTTTCTTCCTCCCTGGTCTGCACTATGGGCAAAATGAAATGCCTGATCTTAAAAAATATTATAAAGGGCCTGAACTTTGGGAGAAGTGTTTAGACTGTCCAGGGAGAAGTGCAGGCACAACTGCTGGTTATTGCTTCCAGTAACTTGCTCTGTTAGGACTTTTCCCAGGGAGTATCCATAGGGAGGTCTCTGGATTGGAAGCAACCGTTGCTTGAGGATACAAGTCCATTAAACCCAAAGTGACTTAATATACAAGAAAATAGGCACAAACTATTGCCATTGCAACCAAGGGGTCCAACATACAGTCTAGCTTTTTGCAGCCTGAAGCTGAGACAGAACAATTATTTATCATGAGACAACCTGCAAGAGTTTCAAAGCACTTCCCCATGTGGTTGTGGAGATGTTATCCTTACAAACATATTTTATCCCCTCTCCCTCTTCTCCAGAGCAAGTTGTGGGAAGGGGTTAGAGATTTAGAGAATGCTGCTTGTCTGAAAAGGGAAATCAATGAGGGCACAGGTGAGAATTGGACTCCTGACTTCTTTGAATTCTGAAGAGGGCATCTTTAGATGATCTTGTTCAAAAGCTAAAGCAAGTTTGAACTCAGTACTGGGCTGGTGTGCACTGTTGGTTTCAGCGAGGCAGATTTTTGAGCAGCGTAACTAGACAGTTGAACTGTTAATGAGCCCCCCCCCCCGCCACCTTCCCTCAGTTTATACAAGGCTGCTATATGAATCTTCGGATAAGTCCGAGGTTGTCTCTTACTTTACTTAGCCTTTATTAAGCACTGCCTACCTGCCTGCTTCTTTCTAATGCTTCTTTCTAATCAAAAGTAGGCAATATAGTGCTTGGGATCCTGGCTAGGTGCTTAGGCAATGCTGCTTTGACGATCCCAAAAGAGGAATCAGTAGCTTCTTTTAAAAAAAGTGCCACTGCGGCCGACAAAGAATCACATTTGGACACATAGCGTAGAGAAGCTACCACTGTGGAAGTGAATATTCCCAAAGAATATCCCTGAGGATGTGCAGCATAACCCACTTAGACAGGAGAATTCAAGAGAGCAATCCTGGGATGCTTTCTGTTCAGCAGGGAGTCCCACTGATTTCCATGGGTCTTCCTCAGAGGCGCTTGGGTAGAAAATGATCATCCAGATGATGCTAAATCTTACTGATTGCCTTCCCTAACTCAGTGCCTTCCAAAAGGCTGGACCACAACTCCCATAATACCCAGCCACTCAGCCTGTCAGATAGAAATTATGGAAGATGTAGTTCTATTTGTCTAGAAGGCACCAGGTTGGACAAAACAGTCATACCTAGATGGAAGGTATTTATATATTTAACATATTTCTATGCCATGGCAATCAAAATGACATTTGGTGACATACATAGAAAAAAACTACAATATGAAATATACCCAGTGAAAGAAATAAAAATACAATACCACTATAGCAATATAAAGAAAATAGAATAAAAGAGATGGCAACAGCTAATCAAATCAAATCAGTGGATGACTTTATAAGACAGGTCAGTCTTCAAGAGCCTTTGAAAGACCAGCAAAGAATGATTCCTGCAGATAACCATGAACTTGTTCTGGTCCTGAACTTTCAATAAGGGCCATCCTTGTTACTAAGAGTTGGCGGTACCTGGACATTGATTACATTGGGAACCACACGCTTCATTCTAGTGAATTGCCTAAGTTAACTACATTGCCTTGAAAATATTTGCTTTGACCAGGACCTGAACAAACTGAAAATGCTGGTGGAGGTCACTGAGTGGGTGAGAGGAGTCAGGCAGGCTTTGGAGGCCCAGGCAGCCTACCAAAGATCGGAGGAGACCTTGGGACGGAAGTCCACGAAAGCTTCGAGCCTCTCTATCCCCCAAGTGAAGCAAGGGCGAGCTGGCGGGCTGGAGCGAGCGAGCGACCCACCCGTCTCTTAAGCGTGCCGGCTTCACCGGGGGCGAGCGGCGGCTCTCACCTGTCGATCAGGGCGCTTTCTTCAATCAGCGGCAATAAAGGTGGGGGTGGGGGTTGTTCCCTCTCCCTGAGTGGCATTAAAAGGCAGAATAATTGCCAGGGGAAGCAAGAAAGGCGAGGCTTGCTCGCCAAGCTCGAAGGGAAGGAAGCTCGCTCGCTCGCTCGCTCGCGTCCCGCACCGCCCCGCCGTCGTCTCGGGCGAGCGCAATGGGAACCGGCCGCGCAAAGTAGCGGGCGCCGCTGCCACGCGAGAGGAAGCGGAGTAGGCGGGTGCCGACCGTGCCCGGATCAACAGGCGGGCGTCGCGGCCCCACGCGGGAGGCCTGCTGGAGCGGTGAGCTACCGAGTCCCGTTGAGGCAGGGACTCAAGGGCTGCGACGGGAGGGGGCGCCCACCCGCCTTCGGACTCGCACGACTGGAAGCGCTTTGGGGCAGAGTCGCCCGAGCTCCCGCCCTCGTTTAGTCCGGGAAACTGGGAAGGGGGCTTTGAAATAGAGCCAGTAGGGCGGGCTGGGGCGGGGCCGGGGCACGGGAGCAGAGCCTTCCCTCGGGGGAAGGGGGTTCAGGAACTCCTCTTCAGCTGCCTGCCTTAATGGGGGCGGGGCGGGGGAGGTGGGGGGCGGTGAAGCTGAGGCCTAGAGGGAGAGGCTCCCAAAGACTCGGCTGTTCTGTATGCGTTTCAACCTCGTCTCTTCTACCTTCCTGGCCTGGGAAGCTGATTCTTTCTCCTCCGCCCCCGCTGACCCGGTGCAAGTTTCACGAGGTCTTTCTAGTGAACTCTCCCTCTCTGTCATGGGGAGGGGGGGGGGGGCGGTGGCGGGCATTGGTCTGCCTGGCCACGAAAATTGTTGCCGGGGAAATCATCATCTAGCGGAGTCCCCTCGGTGACGAGTCAGGCTCGGGATAAGAGAGGGGCGCAGCCTCCTTCTCTTTGGAAGCCGAACTGACCCTGGCTGTGGGCTTCATCCCCACGAGCTCTCGGGGTCCCCTGGGGAGGCCGGGAGCCGGCTGCTCTTGAAAGGCGGCGGGTCAAGGGCTCCCGGAAAGCTTCTTTCAGGCGTTCTGGCGAGGGCTGGGTGAGATTTCTCAGGGACAGTTGGAGGAAAAATGAAGCAGACCCACCCTCGAGCGAATAGACCCACCGACCCTGCTAACGTCGGGCATTGCCCTGTGAACGGTGAAGGGAACCACCTCTCAAGAGTTCAGCTGTTTTCTGGGCACTCCAGGAACACGTCTCCACGTGGGCGCGCGCGTCGTGTCCTTGGCTAGGGTAAAACCGGTGGGATCCGTTTAGGCAGGATTTGGTCCTGAAAACTTTTCTCCCCTTCGCTTTCTGAATGTGGTTGGCTGGAATGCGGTTTTCCGAGGGAGAAGGGAAGCCCAAAGCCTTTCGCTTTCCCCTTCTCTTCCCTCGGCCCCCGATAATTAGGGAAGGATAATCCATGGCAAATCTCTCATTAGAGTGAAGGAGCGCAGGATGCCGCGAGGTTTCCCAAGCCAGCCGCACCCAAGAGTCCCCAGTTTACGTGCAAGGTGCTAATCGAGTCCAGACGGCGGTGCCTTGAAATCACCCAACGCCCCTTCGCCTCCGAACAAATTCCGGGGCTGTTCCGGCGCTGCGGGTCCTGAGCTTTGCCGCCAGCCGAGGCGTGCTGGCATTGTTCGTTTCTCACTTCGGGCTTAGAGATCCGCTTTGAGCGGGACAACAGCCCGCGGTAGTTCGGCTCCGCGCAGTTTGGGGAGCCAACTTCCGAACTGGAGTTCAGTTCGCCCTGAATGAGCCTCGTGCTTTCTGAAATCGAAAGTGCCCCCTCTATTTGTCCCAAGACGCTCCGTTCCGTGGTTACAGCTGGGCCCCAACGAGGTGCCGCTCTTTTGCGTCAAAATAAGCCTCCGTGAACTAGCCACGGGTGTCAACGCCCTCAAAGGCGCCTCTCCATAAAGGAGATAGCATAACGTGCTAACTTAATGAGGGCTTTGGGGTTTTCTCGCCTTTCCTTTAAAAGCTCCGTGGCTGATTTGCCTCGGAGCGGCCCTGGTGCTAAGAGCAACTTCGGTTGACCGGGAACGGTTAACCGAAAACGAATTGGGGTGACAATAAAGCAGCACAAGCGGCGAAATATTTCCAGATCGGTCTCCTAAATTCGGCGTACGGGTTTCAGTCGAAAACCTACTTTTGTGGTGGTTCAAAGCCAGCCGGATCCTCTCTGCTTAAAATTGGGAAAAGCGAACCTTTCTCCTGGAAGTTCAGTAAGGCCGGAGTCCCAGGCTGGTTCCTCTGGCCGTGAACTTCGTTAAACTCGATGGGGCTTTCATCCGAGTGGACATAGGTCTCGCCTCAAGTTGCTTTTTTGCGGTATTGCAAATTACGGAGAAAGGAGACTCTCAGCCCGACAGACGCTTGAGGGAATTATTCCCTCTCAGCCAAGACCCCCATCCTAACGACTCCATCCGCCTCTCAGGTTATTTGCCCTTGCAACTTTCTGCTGAAGCCGAACATTCAGATTGATCTCACATGAGGTGGGTATGAGGGTGAGCCTTTCACATCGTCAAGCACACTTGAATGCTGTCGAAATGCCTGGGGGTGAGAGATGAGGCTGAGAGATGACGGGCGTCATCCCCAGTTTCTGAGCTTGGAGGAAAATTCTACGGACTGAATGGAGCCTACTCAAGACTATAATGGAGGTATTTTTTTTACCCCAAACAGTCCAATATATTCATCAACAGGTGGCTGTTGATATACTTTTTCCAAAGTATGAATGTTTTTTCAAATAAGAATTATGCCTACTTCTCCAGAGTTGTGTCCTAATCTCTGCTCTGTGCAAGGCTAAGATCTATAACACTTTTTTTCTTACTGAACACTTTTTTCCCCTTTTATTAAAGACATTCAATCTTATTTCCAAATAAATGGAATTTGTTACTCAAAAGAGAAGATTCCTACTGATGAGGGCTGCAGTACTGTATACATAACACCTTTGAGGAAATCCCATTGAATTCAAAGACCTTGGGAGAATATGCATTCAGACCCCATCCATGCTAGCCTTCCCCCCCCCCCCCCTTTTGTGTTCTAGTTGCTTGTAAATGACAAAGGTTTTTGTGGATAAAACCCTTTTCTGGCAAATCTCTGGGACTCAGATTCATTATCTGGTGCTTTAGAACTTGCTGGCATGCTTAAAAGAAAGGTCAGGCAACCTCCGGGTTCAAATGCCAAGCAGGCAATCTGCCTGCCTTTCTCTAAAACAACAACAGCAACAAATGTTGCTAACCAAACACGGTTAAAAGAGCAATCATCGGTGGACCAGAGCTATGTTTTGGCTTGCTGGGAAGTTTATACACTTTTCCAGAGATCAGAGTGTGCAAATAACACAGGGTGTCCAAGATGGAAACTGAGCTGTTCCGCTTTGCAGGTAAAGAGTCTTTCCTGCTGAGGGGTTTGAACTATGCTCAAAACCTTCCATTACACCGTGCCCTGCCACTGCTTTGCCGTTGCTATTTTCACAGAAATGGGTTCACCGTGCTGTTCTGTGCCAGCTTTTGGGCTAGCTGTTTGATTATAGTTTGGGGGATGCTGACTTTGCTCTTCTCTGAAAGTGCATCCATCAGTCAGTGGAACTGGTGCAAAGTGGATTTAGGTTGGAGTCAGCAGTGCTAAATAGATCTGCAAGCAGGTGGATTGGGAAGTGAAGGAGATTTGTTCCCTTTTTGTGCAAGAAAGATGTCCAGTGTGTTTCTCTGAGCTGCATTCCGAAAGAGAGGCTACAAAAATCCTCAGGATTTGCTTTCTAAGTTTAAGATGAGAGCTTAAATACATGCAGAAACTGCCTTGAGAGATTGAGCCTTTTAAGAAAGGCAGACATTTTTGAGCCTACTTGATAGTAAGTCCCATTTGAGTTGGGAATAAAATCCAAATGTTTCAGGAACCTGGATTAGCTACCTTACAGAGAGGGAGTGGGAGAGAGAGAGAGACCTAATTTGCCCCTTCAGCAACAAATCCACAGAGTGGGTTCATTTTGCTAAGGACCCACATTTAAATCTCCTGGTTACAGAAGTGAAAAAAGGGAATGGAATGCTTTTTTTCTGGACGCCTCTGTGACTGGTGCCTCACCTAAAATCCTGTCTCATTGCACCATTGTTAAAGCTACTAGCCACAGGAGAAAAAGCCCATCCAGCTTCTTCCAAGGTCACAGGCCCAGGACTGCATTGTAAAGATAGCCAGAGTCGATGAAGGGCACATTGATCTATTCAAGGCACTCCACACAGTTTCTGTTGGGTGACCTTTATGAACAGGCTGAGCTTAGATGGAGTAGCTAGCTAAGGCTGAAAGAGAGCATGGGGATACCCTTTGCACCTGCCTTGTTGAGACTTTTAGCAAAGACATTCTGCCACTTCTCTTTCCACCTCATTTCTATCCTACATAAAAGTGGCAGTTGTTACGCAGACATCAAGACTGAGTATGCAGAAGCACCACAAGCCCAGCAGCTTCTGGCTGACATTGCTGCACCAGGAATGAACAGATGTGGCATCCCCTTTTGCCATCAACTTGCAGGGGCATTACTCTGATCCCAGCATAAGGAGACTGAAGGGATAACTGGTTCTTTTGAACAGTAGAACAGTTCCATCAAAGACTTGCTGGGCATCTGGCAAGACAGTGCTCCCCAGTGTGCAGGCCAAATTAATGGCTTCTCAGGTCTCCCTGCTCTCTCTTCCCCCCTTCCCCCCAAAGGAAATATATACACCACAAAGTCTATATTTCCCCTTTGGCTCTGAGCATGTGTGCCTTGCTGGCTTTAGAGAGCTAAATTTACCCAGCTTGGATGGCACCAGCATTGCCTGCTGCTAGAGGCAAACAGGTTAGAGGAACACCCACAGAGGGAACTCCTTACCCCAGACCCAAATGGGCTTACCAGAGTGGCCCTTGTACAGCACAGCCAGGTGTCTGTTAACTTTTGCTGTAGCTATTACAGCTGAACAGACTGAACACAGGGTGGCGCTGCCTGAAGGACAAGCCTTACTCAAGGCTGGGATATGCTAAGCAGCCCTTTGCTTTCTCTGGCAGCAGCCCTAAGTCCCTCTTTCCCTCTTGATTATTTCCGATGGGATTTATTAAGGGCAAGATCAGAGCCAACATGCCCGCATTGATAGAAGCTGTTTTATTCTGAATAAGTCGGTCCAGAGCCTGAGAAAGAACAGGCCTCCTGGCTCATGGTGCCAAATGCCTGTCTGCTTAGAGAGAGAGGGAAGGCAAGCAGCCAGGTTTCCCTTCTTTTGCCACTGTAAAGGTGCAAGTGACCAGCCCCTCCTCTGCCCTTAAGAGCTCACTCCCTGCCCCACTGCTTGCATAAAACATTCTTCTTGACTTGAGGGTAGAGGCACCAGGAGCTGGTCTGTTCTCTTGGGTTAACCATCCTCACTCCCTATTGAGAAGGAATCCTATTCTTGTGCCAGAGAGGAGGACCAGAAGCCCACAGCCCACCCCTACTCCCCGTATACTCTGAAATGGGGAAATCAGCAGCAACAAGGCTAGTTGACCTTTTCCAGGCTAAGTCAGATCTTTCTTGCCTACAGTTCAAGAGTTGTCAGCTTAGAATCAGGGTGCCTATTTTTCTTCTTGGCTCCTTACCTAAACTCTTGCAAGAAATTGTCCCTTACCTCCCTAGCCAAAGCCCAGCTCAAGCTCTTAAACTCTGGCTTACATTTACATTTTAAATCTTTCTCAATAGGTGGACAAGTCATTCACCATGGTACCTTCTGATCCTGCTCTTAGCTGGGAGAGGCAATTAGATACCTCCCCCCCCCCGAAGATACACACACACATGCACACACACAAAGATGAAAGGAAGGATCAATGGGGAGCTGATTAAAAGAGTCAGCTCCACTGAGTCAGACATGACAATATCACACCAGGTCATGGAACAGCCTTTTGACTCTGTTCTTGCTAGCTGCTTTCTGACCAGTCATTTGCTCCCTGACCTTGGCCTTAGCTCTGAATCCAGCTGTAGCTGCCCCTCTAGAGATAACTGTTTCATATTAGGGACATTTGTCACTGGTATAGTATCCAGACTTGTGTACAGGTAACAGGGAACTGTACTCACTACTGTCTAACCCTTCTCTCCAAGTGATACAGGTGTTCCTTTTACTCAGTCTGTTTATGGCCTACAGTGTGCCAAACCATGTGTTTTGTTCCATGCCAGCTGTGTGTGTTTTGTCAAGCCAGACACAAACCATGAACCATGATTTACATTTTAGCCAGTTGGGTAATTATAGCCAAATATAGTTTATTCAGCAAATCATGGTTTAGCCCAAAATATGCAGCTGGGTGTGTATGTGTGTGTGTGTGTGTGTTTTTTCTAGCAGATTAGAGTATTGTATCTGACCTGCCCAGTCACACACTGGCAGCAACTATAACCTCATCCTTGTGTACTTTTGTGTCCCCTTTCCCTACTAAGGGCTTGGAACCAAAGTCACCACGAATCCCCTGAAATTCACAGGGTTACAAGTATTAGGACTGGCTCCTAGCCCAATACTATCTTACAAGTCTGCACATACCCCCCTTCCCTTACTATCCTTAAGGCATCCCTACGCTATACAATTCACTGTCAATTTATACTTGATAAATTGTTCTAGAAGACCTGGACTTAAGGAGGAGATCATGCTCAGCACGTTCAGCTGAGAGCCTTGTCCTTCCAAAACTAATGGGATTTCCTTGTGAGCCTCCTGGTCTGAAGATGACACACCACCATGCCAACTAAACTGTGCTGTTGATTCCTGGGCCCACCCAGGCAGATATGAAATCCTCATTTTCTTCAGGGGCAGGACTGGGCACTGGCAGGAGTGGAGTCAGGTGAGGAAAGCTTTGTTCCAATGATTTAGCAATAAGGAACAAAATCTTAGAAGCTGTTGTGGCTGCCTGTCATTATTCTTAGACTGATTTTGCAGAGTCGGTGGGTAGGCTGCTAGCCTCCAGCATTGTGACAATGTTAACTTTTGCTGTGGTCGATGAGATTTGCTGGCTCCTGAATGGCTTGGATGTTGTGGTGTGCCTGAAGAAAGACAATATTGGGCTTGCTAGACCCATGCACAGGAGATCTTCCTTCTTGGCTCTGGAAACCCTTGAGATAAATAATGTTTCTTTTCATGTAGAGACTCTTTGGTTGGAAAGTGGTATGTAAAAAAAAAAAAAGGAAAAAACCAAAACGAAAACCTGACCCTTGTATTATGAGTTGTTTCCGAGATCATCCCTTCTGCTGATCTAAGCACCTGGGCATCAATAGTCCAACCAAAGAGAAGTGCCAAAGATGGGACGGGGGTGGGGGTGGGGACTTTCTGACAGAGTTCTGATATGAAACAAACTTATTAGTGAGAATATCCTTAGAATTAAAATAATATTGCAAGGGGCAGAACTAACGAAATTCTTATGGAAGCTATATAACTGTAGCATTAAAATAAATTATGTTTGGGATTTATCTATTTCATTACTAACACTAATACAGTAGTAATATCAAGAAGCCTCCTGATTCAAATCAATGCACAAAACATTTTGACTCAAAACTTCATCACTACACAAACCTCAATTAAATACCAGTTCATCTTAGTTCTGAACTAATATTCTTTTTTGTTTTTTTCACTACCTGACTATGGTGAAAGAACACCCCTTTTAAATGTTGAAAACATAAGATTATTAAAGCATGCAAACGGATTTTATATTTAGCAGAATGAAAAAATAAGCAAAGCATACATAATTTGAAACAAATGTTTTATTGGAGAAATTTATAAATATATTGGATATACATTTATTTCACTTAATCTAGATATGTTTAGAATCACAATTTCCTCAGAAGTTACTTTTTTTTTTTTTAAAGGACAACTCCACAAAATTGAACAGTGGTGTTAAAAGGTATAGTTGAGTTTGAGGATCTTAAATTATAATATGATGAATTCATAAATTATGATAGGTTAAATCTTTTCATAATCCAAATGTTTATTTTCAGTAGCTGTGCAGAAAGTTTCACAAAACTTTAAATTCACTACACGAAAATCAATTCAACAGGAAATAAATGGTGAAAGAATGTAAATCACACTTAAAACAACAGCATTGCAACCAACTGTATATCAGTATTTAACTGAATGCATTATTCAAATTAACCCTGGGAGTGGCTAAATAATTTAGAACAGTTTTCCTGAAATCTTTTATCAAATATTAATACTTTATAAAATATGAATAAGTGAACAATCCGGTTGTATTTTTCAAGACTGAACTTAGAAATCCTGTAATCAGGTTATTCACCCAGAACTGTGGTGCTAAATGTGATCAATGACCAAATGCAAATCAAGATCTTAACTTCTCAAATATCATAAAATAGCTCATTAATGAGGCTGGATGAAATCCCTCTAGTCACCCACATAATCAGCAGTAACAATAGTGACAAACCAGCCAGGAACAGGGAAAGACCTGCCTGATACATAGCATTTTCCCACCAGAAATCTCAACTTCCGAAACTAGCAGCACTTCCCATTTTGGCCAATCCGGTTAATAGGTAAGAGGGAAATTACTGTTCTACTGCTAGAATCAAAGGAACAAAAGTTTTCTAGAAAATGCCTTTGGCAAATCACCCCCTCTCCCTTTTAGTTTAAGGTTTTTCCCCATGTAATTGTGCTTCCACATCTTTCCCAGTCTCCTTTTCTGAAATACGCACAATGTATTTCTGTTAATTTGACAGTGATTTTTTTCAATACTACAACTATAATTTTTTCAAATGAGCCTTGTAAACATTCATCATGGGCAGGAGTTCGAGTACGTTGTGTAAGTACTGTATAGCCTTTCATTTTTCCCTGGTAGAACCTTTTTGAAATGTCGAAGTAAGAAAACGATCTCCATAGATTTTCAGGAAAAGACTGACATGTCCTACATGTACCATTTATGCAGGGGCAGGGGGAAAGTGTTAATTCTCTGCTGAAGAAACACGGCTTTTCCTGAGATGGGTGAAGCACTTGCCCTACTCCGATTTAAAATGGAAATGACTTGGAATTAATCTCTTACCCTGGTCAGGGGTTCTCCGTAGTTCCGGGGCTGCCAACCAGCAGAGCTTCCCAGAGGGGGCTTATGCCCAGATGGCAAGAGAGAGATCGGCAAAGAGGCGAACTATTGCAGCCTAGCCTATTTCCATCCTCGGGAAATGGAAGAAACCACGACCGCCGCGCCTCTCCCCTCCAGACTCCCATTCTCGGCGGAGTCCAAAGTCACCAGCTCGCTTTCTGCCTTCTTCCGAAGCTTGGAAACGTCCACCTCAGCGGCTTGCAAAACTGTTTATTTAGGATGGGGTGAGGGGCTGGGGAAGAAGAGAGCCCAGAGCTCTTCTTTTGCTTTTCATCCGAATAAAGTCCCCAGCAAGATTATACGGTGCTCTTTCTGGATTGTCTTCGGCCGCGATTGTAAGGCTACTCGGCTTCGGCAGCCTCGGCGCACACAAAACACTTCGCTTTAATTTTGCGGCAGCTACTGGGGGTTCGCCGCTTCTGCTCACTCGTGCATGGCGGTTACAGAAAGGCTTTCCCTTCAGAACGTCAGAAATATGTACCTGACGGGGGAAACCAAGCTCTTGCATTTCTCTCACGCTCTGATGGTGGAAGATCTGGGGTTCGCCAGAGGGAGGTTAAGTATGCCATCTTGGGCGCCCCAGAGGACGTAGATATGCGTGGGATAAGGCAACCTAACTTTGCATAGAGCTAAATGCTCTCCTGCACCCACTTATTGGCGAGTAAGCCTTGTAGAAGTAAGAGGAAAACCGTGGCACGCTTTTAAAGTTCTCTTTCCCTCCCTCCCCGGTCTTTTCTTCACGTTTTTCCTGAACTTCGAATTCATAATGAAGATGTTTGGGAAGTCTAAAAAAAAAAAAACCATCCTGGAAGAAGTTAACGCAAACCACTTTTGTACTGTTGCCAGGAAAGCTTCGTGGACGCGGCCACGAGCTCCTCAGAAGTCAAGTTTGACTTCAGGCAGGCTATACAGTACTTTTTTCGTCCTTCTTTAGCGAGGGTATATCTGAATTGCCTCCATCTCCTCAACGGTCCTGATCCAGACGACTTTCCCTCGTCCTGCTACTCTTCTAAACAGGGGGCGAAAGAATCCGTCTCCTCCCAAATCTTTAAATGTGTTCTACCGTCGCCGCGATTAAAAAGCCGCACAAACCCCGAAACCCATTCAGGCGGAGGGGATTTTTTTTTTTGACCCTCTAGCGCCACCGTAAAATAAAGCACTCTTAAGGGGGCCAAGAGTTTCGCCGAGCGGCAGGAATGCTGGTCCTTCTCCCGCTCGGGCTGGCGGGCGCGCGCGCGGCTTCCCCAACGGCAATGCTGAGGAAGGCGAGAGGAGGAGGAGGAGGAGTTCGCCGAGTCGCCTCCGCCAGGCGGGAGAGAAAAGGAAAGGGATTCCTGCTGCACCACCTTAAACGCGGAGCTGCCGCCGACGCTGAGAAGAGGCTTCGGGGGCTCCGTCGCCGGGGGCGGCGAAGGAGAGAGGCGGACCAGGCTCGGTTATCCCCCCCCTCTCCTTACCCAGGATTCCGGGGGGAGAAAGCGCGCTCTCGTGCCGGGAGTTCGGGCCTCGCGCTCAGCGTCCGTTAACTCCTCCGAAGGGGCAGCGTCTTTGCGGGGCGCAGCGGCATCGTCACCTGGGCTCCCTCTCGGGCGCGGATCCCACCGCTTGGCCTCCACTCCACTCCACTCCACTCCACTCCACTCCACCCCGCCTCCCGGCAGCTCCTGAACGCCGTAAAGGAGCGGCAGCGCCGAGGGCGGCTGGACTACCTGAGGCCACTCACCCTTCTGCCCCCGGCGCGACAGACCCTCAGACCCGGCGGCTCCCGCAGAGCGCGCGCAGGACGAAGCGGCTTTGCTCCTACGCGGACTGTTCCCCGCCCAGAGCGGAGAGGGAGGCCACCCGGTGCCCCTTCGCCTCGGGAAGGAAGAGAAAAAAATAAAATGCGGTCAAGGAGGGCTGGCTCCCCCCGCCCGCCCTTCCCGCGGGACTCGCGCACCGGCCCCCTTCCTGTGCTGCGGGGGAGGGCCATGTGCGCTTGTTTTGAGGCTTCGTCGAGGCCAGGCCACTCTGAGGAAGAGACTGACGGGAAGGAAGCGCCTCGGAGGGATACGGGGCTGGCGCCGCTCCAACCCTCCCGCCCTCGTGTCCCGAGTGCCCTCCCGCGTGGCTGCTCGGCTTCACTTTTACAGCTGCAGCCTGGTTCGCTCGCCGCCTCCCCTCCGCCCCCAATTTCACAAGCTCCCCTCCCGCTAATCCTGCCCCTTTCCTTCGCAATGCCGCCTCCTCGCTTCTCCTCCCAGCTCCTCCGCCTGCTTCTTTTTGGTTTGCCTGGGTGCTTGCGTGAACCGCGTGTTTCAATTTATTATATATTTATTGGGCTTTAATTCCCTGACAGGCGGCTTCCTCTTTTTTTTCCTCCCCCGCCCCCGGTCTTTCTCGCCTGCGTGCAAACGGCGGTGCTGGCCCCAGCAGCAGCGGCAGCGGCAGCAGCAGCAGCAGCAGCAGCAGCAGCAATTTGTAAAATCCTTCCCGGCCGCTTTGGGAAGGGCTCTATCCAGCCCGAGTGATCCCGTAAGATAAACGCAGATACTATTTTGGGAAACTAGGAAGAGAGGAGGAGGAAGTGGGGGAAAAAAAGTAGGAGGGAAAGAGAAGGGAGGAAGCGGAGCTGTTGTTATTTTGGATTCCAAGAGTCGGGAGGAGGGAGGGAGAGAGGGAGGAGGGGAAAAAGGCATCACCACCATCACCACCACCCCCAAAATTCCCAAAGCAAAGAAGGACAACCCCAGAAAGGACTCACTTTGCCTGATGACTCAACGCAACTAATAATCATTTGTCTCCTCTCTGGCGAATCCCTCGTGTTTCTGCCGCTGCCGCTGCCGCTTATGCTGGCTGGAAGAGGGAGAGATTGAAAGTGACACATCGGGCGCTGCTCGCGGCTTAGCGGAGGTCAGAGCACCGGCTTCTGCTGCTGCCGCCGCCGCCGCCGCTTGCCCGATAGAGTGTCCCCATTCGGAAGCAGCCTCTCCACCCCTTTGCTTCCCCCTCCCCCTCTTGTTTCTTTCCCCCTTTTTTGCCGAAGGGGTGAGAAACCGTCTCCCCCTCCCCTGTCTTTCTCCCCCGCCTCCTTCCCTCCCGATCCCAGAAGTCTCACCTCTCCTTTCCAGTTGCCACCTCGGGTGCCCTTTTGGGAAGAGCTCTTTCCTCAAAGCATCCAGCCGTTTCAGGCGCAAGACGACCAGGCATCCTGACCCGGGAACGAAAAAAAAAAAAAGGAAAAAAAAAAGGGAAAATAATACCCCCCCCCCCCACAACTTAAGGCGTCAGTGGGGTGGGGTAGTGGGGAGAAACGAAAAAGGCAAAGAAGAAAATAAAGTAGCAAGAGGAGCCAAGAAAACTTTCCACCCTGGATTCTCTACTTTTGATCCATGGACAGAGCCCAAGTCAGCCAAGTTACGGACAGAGTATAAGCAGTAAGTACTGAAAAGCTTAGCGAACTAGCCGCGGTAGTCCCGAAAGATGGTTCAAGACGCCTGCTCAAAACAAAACAACTGACTTAATAGAAATGTAATAACTGTGACCGAGTTGCTTCAGGTTGAAGTTTTAATGTGATACGTTACACTCCATTTTATTTGTTTCTGTGTAACTCTGTAAATCGCTCTTATGCTGTCTCCCCCACCCTACGTTGTGTAGTCAAGCTTGAAAACTCAATCTGCTTGAGATAGCATTTCAGCACAAAATTCCACATCGGCTCTAGGATTGTAGGCAAACGGGGGGAAATACTCGAGGAGGAAAAAATGTTTTTCCCTTCTGAGCAAACCTGTAATTTTTCTTTGCACAACAAAAAGCAAATCAACAGAAGAATCAAAGGCTAGCTTAACATCTCTATTACTTAGCAAGCATTTACAAACGGAAAGGATAGCAAATATATGTTGCTTTTTAAAGGCTTGTTTAAGAGTTTGAAAGTGGGGCTACCTTCTTAAGTACTCTTTACTGGCATTGTAGGTTTGCTGCTTATTTCTTCAGTTTATCCAGAACAGGACCAACCTTGAAATGCATATTTAGCTATGTAACTAGAGGTCTGTATTACTTCATGCATTATTTGAAATGCATTAGGTCTTTTAAAGCTTAGGCTCTCTTCTTAACACATTTGTTTGCCGAGTCCATCGCTTCTATAAATTGCATTGCATTCTTTATCTCCAAGAGAGAAACTGGAGCAGGTAAATAACTCTGATAACAGCAAGGTTTATAAAGCCGAAGTTAAATGAAAATCAACTTCTGTGAAAGATTCTGTGTAGGTACTTGTTAGCTGATGGTACCCCAAGCAGCATAGGGAGATATTAAGAAATCAGGTGCAAAACCAGAGTGTTCTGGTTAGCTCTTCTGTGCCATGCAGCTGCTGTTATTTCTGCTTGAAGGACCCTCGTTAAATGTAGATGTAACTAACTGACACGTTGGATCTGGATGCTTCTGAAATGGTATTTCTTGTTTGTTTCTTTCTCTCTCTTTCTCTTTTTAGGTCCTTGCTCATTTTATTGTGACCTGCCTGTGGGAACGTTGTCTCCAACTCAAAGTAATATGGATCGGAGAAGCGAGAGTCCCTGCTTAAGGGATAGCCCAGAGAGAGGGAGCGGCAGCCCTGATGTCAAAGGTCCTCCCCCGGTGAAGGTGGCCAGGCTTGAACAGAATGGCAGCCCTATGGGAGCCAGAGGGAGGCTCAATGGTTCTGTCACCAAATCAGTGGGAGGTAACAAACCTAGCAGAACTAATGTATGCATAACAGTCTGGCGGCTGAGTTATAATAGCACAAGGTCTCAGGGTTCAGGTTGGTGTAGCCTGAGCGTCTTGGTGTAAGATTACGGAAAGAAAGTCAATGGCAGACAGTTAATGCCCCACTTTAACTGATGTCTCTCATCAGTAACCAATAGGCTCATTATGGTTAAATAAAGTGGCTTATGTAGAAAGTGGCATATTTTGGGCACTTTGCCATTCTATATCTGGAGTTAACTCCTTTATGTTGCAGTAGAGAGTGCCTCCTTTTTCCTGGAATGCTTAAAGTTATTAAATACTCATCTTACTCTTAACAGAAGACATAAAAAGGCCTTGGAATTTCTTTTATTTAAGGATAGTTGTCATTATCTTCTAAATAGTTATATAGCTATATCTGGACCAATGTCAAAGAATTTAGCCCGTATGTAGTTTTATATATATCTATGCCGAAGTGGTTTGCACTAAATAAGCTGCATTAAAAGGGGCACTTAATTTAGTCCCAAGAATTCTATATTTTTGTTAAATGCTTTCTATACATTTAACCATCTTCATTGTATTTTATTCTCTCTTAGAAGCTTTTTAAACCATTCTTTAAAAATAAGGAAAAAGGAGGTCATTTCAAAATCCATCGTAGGACAATATCTTAGGCCCACTTAATATCACAAAATAGTGTACAAATTTTACTGATCAAGAGTATGAGGATAAATAATGTAAGCCTTTACCTCGTGAATTATTTGTCACAAAATCTCAGAGGAAATTGGTGTATTGTTTCTTTATCTGGTACTAGTTTAATTCAACTGAGATTTGTGAGATCTAGCTTAGGAGTTCAGATGGCCTTCTAAACCTTCAATTAGAAGTAATAGTTTGGTATCACTCAGTAAAATATAATGCCAAATAAACGTATAAGCCAACTGATTTCTTTACTTTCCGAGGCAAAACTATGTTTATTTTGCTTTTGTGGAGAATTATATATCTATTTTAACAATGATATAGCATTTTGATATTATAATTACAGATAGCTCATGTATTCTATATAGTTTTACATTTTTAAATGGTGCCATTTCAATAACTCTCAAAATCCCTAACATGCAGTTACTTTAAAGATTTTATTTGTGTCACCCTGGATCTTCAATCACTTTATGTTCGGAGATTAATGTTATAACAGGATCTGATATTTTTGCGAAGTTTCTAAAGTAGAAGGAGATAATAATGGCAAACGCGTAGTTCTCTTAAATATAAAGCATATTGTAATGCATATTGGCAGCATTTTTACTCTGTAGCAGTTCATTAAAACGCTCATGTCTTTACAAATATTGGGATCTCTGAAGGATAAGAAAAATGCAGCGTGGCATCACTGCACCCTTTTTAACAGTTCAACCATTTTGTGCGCATTCTTATCTTTCCCTTTTCAGTGGAGATTAGTAATTACTAAAGATTATCGAAAAGTTGTATCTTGATGCTTCCTTTCTCTGTCTCGTATTCTGTTTCTCCATCCTCCATTTTAGTTATTTATATATTCTTCGATCTTAAATTTTCTTTGTACTGGATTAAAAAAAAAGGTCAATAGCTTGAGAGCCTTTGATGAATGCATCTTTTTTTCTTAGCATTCTTATCACTGTAATCTTAGAGATAAGGAAAAATATATAATTAAATAAGTTCAAAATTTCTGAAAGTAGTAACAGATAGTTATTGATTTGTTGCTTGCTACACTTTTTGTAACTGTTTCAAAATGAGCCATGGAGGAGTTTGTGACAGGTTAAGAACATTTATTTTTGGGAAGTGTTTGTAAGTTTGCACCATTGTTTTCTGGTGATCTGCTAAAATACATTGTGGAATGAGAGGTTTTTAAATTTTTTTCTATTTTGGAGGGGTTTGCAAATGTTGCTTTACTACTACAGTGCTTTGCTACAAAAAAAATTCTCAGTAGATTGTAATGATATCAGTGTGACAAGAGACAGGATTTTATTCACAAAAAAATTGTGAAGTCTTACATTTCTCAGTGTCATCTTCTAAGAGATTATCTTTTCATGCAATACTAATTGGTTTAAATTAACAAACTATATTATGGTATTAACTTTCTGTTTCATGCAGGTTCTTGTAACTGTAGCACCTGCTTACCAATTGAATGGAAGACACTAAGAATAATTTCTAAAAATGTAGTTCTTAATTCTGTTATACTGAATACTAAGGCAATTAAATATTAAAATAGTTAAATCAAACCATCTTAGGAATTGGATGCCTAGTTAAAATTGATGTAAATTTATTTTAGCTGCTGTAAAACTTTCTATCTTATAAAATGTTTATTGCTATTGTGCTCCAAAAGTTTATTTTGAAAAAAAATCAAGAAATTTGTTCATAGATTTAAGCATAAATTATAGAAGAAACTTACCTTGCTTCAAAGAGTGCATTTATATAAAATAAATATACCCTTTTAATTACAATACACAGATCTGAATTTTATAGATTTGAAGACAGTTAATTATAACAGAAAGGGAAACTGATACTTGGTTTGTAGAAAGGAGTAAACTAGAGGTCTAGTTACACAGAAGAAATATTTGTTATATAAAATAATAAAAAGATCTGAGGTTGTCCAAGTATAATAAATTTTTAAATATAACACATAATTTAGGAAAGTTACTTGTTCTTAAAAAAGTACTGTAGTTTTGTTTTTTTTAAATATCAGCAGACTGTAATTATCTTATTTTTGTTGGAGAAAACAAAAAAGTCCATTGATATTTCCACACACTCCTCTCTATCCTTTTGATTATTATTTGTCCAGACATAAGATATTACTGATTATAACAGTTACGTTAAGTTGCATATTGTCTCTGATATGCATCTCTAAATAAAACTTGTGGGGTATACTTTTTAAAATTTTTATTTCGAGATGTATGAGAAAAGGTACAGAAAACTTTTGTTGGTAATGGCGTATTATGTGTTCTTGACTTAACACTTCTTGTTCTTTACAATATTAATTTCAGCAGAACTAGTCAAATTAAGCTGCAGCTTCTCTTCCTCCCTCCCTCTTCTTCTGGTATTCTAGCACTTCCTGCAATTCCTAGATGCTCTGTTTTAACCATCTATGTAATAAAACAGAAATGCTGTGATATGTTCATGATTGGCAGAATTTATAGTGAGTCTGTGGGAGAAAAAAGCAAATATCTCTTTAAAACACATCTGACGCCTGGGAGAGAGGTTAAAGCAAGCAAGAGCTCTATGGTGTTGACAGCTTTATATCCCTGCTGGGTAACGTTCACTTACTAGAATTGGCGTCCCCTCTCAGTTAGTAATTTGCTCCATAAGGATTTTGGAAAAAAAAAGGGGGGGGGGGATGATTAATGGCCAGGAAACTCAGATTTCTAAAAATCCTGAATAAAATTATCTGTTCATGACTCATCAGTTTTTTATGGACATTTATCTTTATTTGTGTTTAAGAGACTTAATAAGACTGTAATCCTCAGCTCACTAAATTTAGAAATGAGGTCTGCAAAAATCACTAAGATGTTTTAAAACTAAGCCTCCTATTTTGTTCTTTATGAAACCAACTTAAGTATATAAAATAGATAGTATAAAATGCCAATATCAGATCTAAGAAACCGATTATGTTGTCATATTTGATCTATCCAGTTCATTTCTTCAGTGGCATTATAAGGCTGAAAAGCACATAGTATCAGGTCTTATAAAATATACAGTCTAAAACATAGGCCGATTCAGAAAGTATAGGTTTTGCTTAAACAGATACCTAGTGGGTGGGTGTTTGAATAAAAAGTAATAACACTTCTGTAGTTTTTCATTAATATATTTCAAAGTTTAGTATATTATATAGTTCACATGTTCAAACAAATTATTTTTAACACATATAATAAAATTATTGAAGGTCAGATCCATTTACATTGATACTTATTGAAATCAGTCCACTGAAATCGATGAGTTTATCATGACTAACTTAAATCACATTCTTTTTTAGTGGTTCTACTCGAAGGATGTCTAGGCTGGAACCTAGCCTGTTTCTATTCAGTGTAGGTATATTTCTCAAACTGGCTTAATAGGAAAATATAAAGCTCTGTTTTCAATTTTTAATAAAATGGCTAATGGTCCAATCTTATATATGACTGAAAAATGTATCACATTGTTTTCAGTTAAGTTTACTCTGAAGTAAATGTATATTAGGTTGCAGCCTTAAATTTCAGATCTGGACCTCAAACTTACACAGTTTACTTAATATTGAATCCAATGTTGCACAGTCCCAAGTAGGATTCCAGTTTTTGCTTTAAGGTCTAGCATGCCATTGTTAAAATGTTTATGTTACAAAGATTAATGCTACATCTAATAGAACTGGGCATAGGAGGGTTTGTTATTATCTTTTATTACTTTTACAAGGGTCATGAGGGGAAAATCACAGCTAACATTTTACTAAAACATTAAGATGGAATCCATAGTAGTGAGTGTGATTTAATGTATTAATGGAGGAGTGCTGATGACAATTGTTAACGTATTTTTCTCGCAAATAGTTCCCTTTGGAGCTGAGTGGAGAGTAATACTATGGTGCTGAATCTTTCAATTTTTCTCCTGTGGTAGTGATATATTGTGTAACAATTAAGTACTTTATAGCTTGATGGTAAAGTAAGCTAGTTTTAGCCATTGTGACAGATTTTTATTACTACTTGATTTTGGAATATGTGTGGTTTATATAATCCTGAATTGGATAGTGCTTTTTAAACATATTATCAGTTTAAAATATTGTAAAACTTGTTTATTTTTACAGTGCTAGAAAACAAAATTAAAATCTTCAAAAAATTTGGGAAATAATAAGCTGTTAAGTGAGTTAGAAACTGAATATTTTAAAAAAATCAGCATTTATAACTTAATTGAACATTGAGATGTGCTTTTGGAGTCAACTATCTTGTCATATTTTGTATTCTCATAAGAATATAGCTCTTTTGTGGTTTTCAGAATTTGGTCATTTGGTTTCAAAATTATGCAGTTCGATATCCAGAATGAGCATACTGTATAATTCAATAAAGAACCTAGGGTTGGTATTTTGCATAATTTTGGAACACATCTTCTGAAATATTTTACATAAATTCATAACTTTGATGGATTTCAGATATGAAAACGAGCTGTAATGCCATTTGTGCGTTTGCTTAAAAGACACAAAGATTAGTTTGTTAAAGAAGAGAATGTGTGATGCTATTAGGTAAACCAATAACAAAGTCAGTATAGTGGAAAAAAAGAAGGAACCCAGCCTTGAGTAGATGTGGGAATGCATTCTCGTAGTTTTAAAAGGAATGTAAGTACTTGCTTAGAAACAATGACTTCACTGGAAAAAAGTATACTTAGGAGATTATAGTTATAGAGTATTTAAACTTCTCTTGTGATATTTGCCTCCCTCTCCCTCTCTCTCTCTCTCATAATTTCATTGGAAAATGACCATATTTAATAGGGTTCTTTTAAACTGTATGAAGAAGGGAAAATATGTTCTAGGTGTATGTACTTGGAAGTAAGTTCCATTGAAATAATTAGATTTGCCTTGAGATTAACATACTAATTGGTTTCTGTTCAGCCCCTCTTCTTGCACTTAAGTACTTGGTAGTATGTTGTACTGATTTGTTTCCTAGTGAAGTACATGCAGTTAGGAGTTTAATGTAAGGAGAAGTACTTGTTACAGATGAAAACTTTGTCCTTCAATCTTGCAGAAAGACATACATTTAAGGCAATTGTTTTTTTAAAAAAATGACTTTGAGAGTTTATTTGCTGAAAACCTGTTATACAGATGTATATAATACATGCATTTCTCTATATCATATAAAGTATGTCTAAAGTAATATTTAACCTGGATAAATATAGATATATTAGCTTCTTAATATCAGCGCAAGACATATGTTTCAGTTGTGTGAATTACTTGTGCTGAAATTGAAATAATGTAAGCTGAAAGTTAAGAGGAGGGAAAAAAAAGCCTTAGAAATTGTATTATTTTGTCAGTCTTCTTGTTTATATGGAGAAGTTCAGAGATAGGGAAGTGTCATTATAATGACAAAATAAAATAAATCCTGAGTTAATAATGAATTAATTTATTATTTCCAAAACAAGCTAAAGATAGAAAATGGGATCATTTGAAAACAAATGAAAAAGAATAAAGAAAGAACTTTTCCTGATTGCAGTCTAATAAATAAGCAAGGGTATGAAACCATTAAATAATGCATCATCATAATTAGTAATGCATTTTTTAGAACATGTGCTACAGTTCGAAATAACTGTACATGAAAACATGGAAAATTTTACTGTTATATGCGAATAGGTAGTTCATTCAATGTAGTTCAACTTCATGTAATTACATGTTAAATAATATTAGCCAACTGAAAATTGATGGAGTTATTTGCTGGGGGAAAGGCTGGTAACTGTTTAGTAGTACTTCTATATATTAAACATTGTCTTCTGCTTTTAAAACTAAGTGTGTTGTCTGAAGGTGCTTTACTAGATTTCTGGTATGATTCTTGTATGTGGATTCTTGAGTGGAAGAAGAATTGAAAGCAATATCTATCTGGGGAATACTGACTTTGAACCATAGTGTCTGTTTTAAAATGTAACTCTTTTTTTTCCTTCTGAGATAATGATGAATCAATCTTATGTTAATTGGTTCCTACTGTATAAACTCCACAGAAACAGATGCACTTTCATACGAAGACATTCTGTAAGTGAAACTCTGTTTTAAGAGCTAAAGCCACAACTGACAAACATTTGAGAAGCTGATGATTTCAGAGAAATATATTTAATTATCTTTGCCATGCTGAATTTTCCCACCATATTTAAGTTAAGCATTCATCACAGAGTGTTAAATATTTATCTTGTATATGTAAAAGAATGAACTTCAGTTGTTTGGAACTACTTAAAAAACATAAAAATAGGTCAGTGGTGTGCATGATTTCTAGAAGAATTATACCTTTTCCCCCCAAAAATGATTGCACCTAAGGAATTTTTTTGCGAGGGGAGATGTTTCTTCACTTTCACTGTATTAATAATACATGTTATATAAAATTGGGGAGAAATAATACATCATTTGAAAGTAAATTTAATTAAATTTTAAAGAAAGAAGTGCTGTTTTTACAACAGTTTCCTATTCTGCTGCATTTTCTGTATTAAATGCATAAATATAGAAGTATATGCCCATTTTTGATATGTTACATTTTCTAATACTTAAAATGAATAAAATATACACATGCAAACATCTGGGGAACTTGATTTCTGCAAATCTAAGTAATTTAGATAAGTGATGTGTAGTTATTACCTAATGATATGTATACATTTCCTGCAATAACTGAAAATGTAATGCTAGCATTTTGTAAATCTGTGTATTTGAGTATTTTGAAATTCTTATCATATGAAAAGTCTAGCTTAAGCTGCTATCAGTTTTTATATATATGACTGACATTTTTGCTCATAACTTGAATTCCAGGATGAATGCTGAAAAACATAAAGTGGGTATGTATTTAGTATAATTTAAAGCAAATTAGGTAGGCTTAAATTTATGGGATTTAAATATTACAAACTGTATTTAATACCTTGGATTTCAACAAAATTTATATCTGCTTTTCTATGTGATTATTGTGAAAATGTCACAATCCTGAGTTTCCCTATAAATCGGTTAAATAAAAGGTATTCCTCCTTTTGTACTTTAGAAATTATTTTCTAAATATATTCTATTCTGTAGTCTTTTTTTTTAAAGTTTGTTTCATAACTGCTCATTAGTAAATGGAAGAATAGTAGAAATTTAACAAAGACTGCCTCACAATCATGTAAAGACTTCAGTGAAAATCTATACCCTGTGAAAACAAAGATCTGAACATGTAAATGTTATTTTACAAGTGACGTATTATGAAATGACTACATGCTTTTGGTAATTAGCCTGTGAATCAGGAGGCCACTATATGTTTTCTTTGTATATGTATTTTTTAAACCACATATTCCTGATAAAAATGTGATGCAGATAGTTTTGATCAGTCCAGTCACCTTACAGGACACATTGGAGGTGAATATACCATGGAACAAATGCATGTAGCCATTTTAAATGCTGTAGAGTTCACTGAAAAAAAATGCAGTAAACACAGACATTTCAGTACTGCTGGGTGATCAGGAAGGATTGTTTGTATGTCTCAGTAAAAATGGAATTAAGCCATGGTTTTTAGCTGTAAAGGATGAAAGCCTGCTGTATTGTTAGAAATTAACAGTTTTGAATGGAAGTTTATTTGCTAACAACCGAGGCCATGTTTAGTGTGTAAGACTTTTGTTCATGCCATGGGAATTTGCCTAGTTCTTGTTCCTCTTCCATTGCCATTTACCTTCAAATTTACTGCAGACAATTCCCCAACACTATGGAGTAGAGTGTGCAAAGGGAAGAGAGAAATCGATCTACTAGTAGTTTCCAATCATTTGATGAACAGACAGAACTATTGTTCCATTTCTTGCTTCTTTATATGCTTTGTGGGTAACAGTTTGTGCTTTCATTAGAATGTGATCTAATACATCCATACTGGTTCTTAGTGGTAATAAGACTATAATCTCCATCTGGTAATTTCTATATCTGAGCACAGGATGACTTAATTTAAAGGGTAAACAGAAAAGAATTTTAAAACAACAGCAAAGCTTATATCTTAATATTGCCAGTATGCCTGCAAACGGTGCTCACCAAGCTTGCTAGTTCACCTGAGTTTTTAAAAATAAAATAATGATCAGCTACAGCCAAGTATTCTGAAAATGTACTCATCTGCCCTGAAAAAGACCCAAACTAAACAGAGACAATAGGCTCTATCCTGTTGGAGGGGATGGCAGATAGCTTTCTGCTAAATCACTATTTTGAAACTGACTATGTCCTCAGTGGCAACATTTATGAATGGGCAACTCCTGTAGCCATTTTGTGAGAGCACCCACAACATATTTTCAAAAATAGGTCAGCTGCTTAAAATGCTTGCGGATCCATGCCTTAATTTATGATTCATTCTTTGGCATTCATTGTGTATGGCAGGTAGAATGTCAGCCATTTTGTCATACTTAAAACAGTATAACATTTTCTGGCATCTTCCCCAGCTCTTTGTTTGCTGCTTATAGTTATTCCATTTGGAATTACTATTTTGTATTTTTGCTGTCCTATTCATATATTCATCCATAAGAAAATATATCCATGTACAGTCTAAACTGCTTGCGTGGGCAACAAATAATATTGTGTGAAATGGTTCTCTTAGCATCCATATCTCTGCACACTAATAATGGAATGATTTGTACAATTCTGTGTTAGCTACTATGAAAAGAAGCTTGATTCCAAATAAATGGCATGTGGTCTTCATTTTAACTACATAGATAAAAAAACAGAAGACTTTATACATTGTGCAATACTGATTCATTGATAAATAAAACTTATTTTCAGTCATTTCATTATTAACTATTTTTCATTATATGTAGCAAAGCTGGGCTTGAGATTTAGACTGAATTTAAAGGATATCTAGCTTAGGTAGCAGTCCTATGCAAATTTAGCCCTGAATAAATCTTCTGGAATGTACTGATACTTTCTTCAGAATACAGTAGATATTTGAGAGTTTTATTATTAGTTGATTAATATGACACAACAAAATAACATCCTAGCTATAGGCCTAGTATTTACTGACGTAAATGTAGACTTTGGTCGTAAAGTACACACACTACCTAAATATTTGACAATAGCTCCTAGGTTGGAATCTAGTCAGTATAAATGTATTTTTGGATTAGACTTTTGTATTTAGATCGTCTTTTCTTGAAGAGAAATAATTGCTGGTGGAATCTGATCAATAATGTAGCATGCCCTTTGAATAACCTGTCTAATATTTTCATTTTATGTCACAACTTAATATGCATATTTCTTAGATTTGATATTTTATATGGTATATGCTAAAGGAATAAAATTTTCATTTATGGCTTATGCATTACTGTGCAGTAAAAGGTGCCTTTTATCATGTATTTTCTCAACTTACAAATAACTTTTTTGCTGTAATCCTTGCATATGAGCTGAGTACCATGATAGATATCTCCTTAAGTATTGTAGTAAAAGAAAATGACTTGTATTGTGAGGCTGTGGATAGTTTATGTTGTTTTGGACCAATTTCCCAAGCAGTGATAGAAAACAGATTACAATAACAATTATACAGTCAGAAGATGCAATATCCATTTCTGCTTTAATTGAGTGAAAGAATAATAAAAACATCACTAAGAAAAATGAGATGGACCTGTCACATTACCAATTTTTAGACTTTGAGAAAATGCAGAGAAACTGAAGTAGGTTTACTTTACCTCATCTTGTTAACTAAAATTTTATTTATAGTAGAAAATATGTTACTTGCATTCACAGATGTGGACAAGGTTTTAGGAATTGCTGTTTTTCAGATGTTAAAGTAGAGTGAAATATTCAGGTTTATGCTGAACTGAGACACTTCCTATTGTCTGTATAGTTTTTTTTTTTTTTGTTCTTTGCAATTGGAACCATTTTATGGCCTGTCACTTTATAAAAATGAACACAATGCTACATTGTATTCCTAAAATGTATTTCTGGTTTGTTTGATTCTCAACTTTCCTTTCATGACTGGAATATTCATATTAATGGAATGAACTTCCATACCTCAACTTTCTCTCTCTAAACCCCCGGAAAAGTTGGCTGTGCTATGTGAGGAACTCTTGGGAATAATCTGCAATTTTGTAGATCTGTAGAGGGAAGTTAGGAAATATGCCCACAACTACATGAACAGAGGAGTAACAAGACTCTAAGCTAACACACCAAATAGATATTTTCCAGCTATTTGGATTAATTTATACAACCATGTTGTATGATTTACCTCCCCCTGCTGAACAGTTTATGTCTGAAAACAATTATTTGAGTAGACCCTCAACAGTTTCCAAAATACTGTAGTATGCCATTCCTACTACTCTGTTTAAGAATGAGAGCTCAATCTGTCTGGAAGAGATTTCAGTTGAAAGTCCCAGAATGGTAGTAAAAATAGATAATGTGTGCATTAATAGAAATAATAATTAGGGTTACAATAATGTCCCTTCCAAATTTTGAGCATACAATACTGCACACTTATTTAAGAATGAACTTATGTATTATGTGCATTTTCTGAAAAGCCTTTTCTATTTTTTTATAAAGTGATGGGTAAAAACCCATTGCAAAACAAGTATATAGTGGCTTTTCCCCTAATGGAAGACTTTAAAATCTAAGCAAATGAGGTCAGTGAATAAAAATAGCACTTCTCAAAATTGTAATGAACATGAAATATAGGGAGATTTAAATGAATACCTACACTTACAAAAAGTGGCATATCTGTATATGAGCAAAGGCCTATCAACTCAGTTTTCTACAGTGGTCAAACACATATCAAATGGAAGTCCACAGAAATACCGAGTGGTTATTTAATATAGGTGTGTTGTCTGTCATACTTGAGATATTTATAAACATCACAAGAAGTAATCTTACTTTCATGGAAGAAATATGTATATGGGTAGAGTGTGGCATGTTAGTTAAATCCAATGTTATATGGAATATCAGTGGATTGGGTGACTCTATGCAACTAGCCTGGTAATAGTATGGAACTGTTCGTGTACTATATTGATGGTTCAGGTCCTAAGGCAAAAAGAAAAAGTGCGTGGTGATCAAAGTTGCAGTTAATTTGAAGTCTTTAGAACTGTTTTAAGATTTTTAAAATGAAAATTAACAAGCAACATGTTTGCAAATACTAAGGGAGACTGAGTACCTTGAGTACCTTTCTCATGCTAAGACATTTTGATAATTTTTTTTAAAAAGGCAGAGTATTTCATGCTTTCAAGACAAGTACACAGAAGTCTGATTGTCTGAGCTGGTACATTTTGAAAAGAATAAATCCTTTTTCATATACCATTATTGTATATTGATTATTCCTATGCATTCTTAGGCATAATCAAAATACCATGAAATTGTATACCAGATTCTGAAGTTGATTGTGCTTGATGGCTGCTGAAGAACTGAAAGAAGTTTATCTTCTTTTTTTAATATAAATTTTATTAAAAGTTTTAAAAAGAAGATAAAAACTAACAAAAACTAATACAAGGTGAAGGAAGAAAATAAAGGAAAAAAGAGAAAGAAAGAAATGGACAAGGATACAAAAAGAAAAGATAAAAAGAAATAGAAAGAAGCTTCCAATTTCCTCTGCAGCAAATACAAGTATAATTACAAAATTATCTCTTATTCTTATGGTTACAAAGAAAAAGCTCTCTCTTTTTCTATCATCTAATATTTTCTAATCATCAAAACCACAGATCAAAAGTTCATTTTTTTCTGTCTCATGCAAAAAGTCTGTAAGGGGTTTCCAGTCAGCAAGAAATGTAGATGTTATCTTTAATCAAAGAAGTCAATTTAACCATCTCTGCAAATTCCATCATCTTCACCAACCATTCCTCCATTGAGAGTAGTGCCAAACCTTTCCACTTTTGAGCAGATAATAGTCTCGCTGCAGTTATCATGTATAAAAACAAAGTTCCATCACCTTTTTTTCCATCTGTTTATCCATCAGTCTCGAAAGTGAAAGAAGTTTACCTTCAAACTAGGGCTGAATTTACCCATTTCTGTGTACCACGATGTTCCTTCCTATTTTTTTCCTTTATTCCTCAAATATAATCTATCTGAATTCTGTAGAGATAGCCACATGTTTTAGAATAATGATGTGAGAAAAACAAGAGATAGTAAAGCTACAGCTCAACCTAGAACAACTGAGATATCAAGGGGAAGTGATTAGTACAGGGGATACTTCTAGGGTTAGCTTAGATATAACGGCATGTGTCAATGTGCAGCCTTTCCTAGCTTGGATGCAGTGAAACTAAGTCAGAATGAGGAAAGGAATTGGAAGTAATCACAGGTGTTTGGACACAGTTAAGTCATGAATTACTGAGCTTTGTTTGGCTTTCTCTCTTTTACCCATGGCTGGCTTCTCCCCCCATTCCCTCTGGCTCCAGTGGCATTTCTTGATCACGTCTATGTCTTTTCATAAGGTTCTACTTTCGGGTGCTATACAAAGACACTAAAGTGGGTCATTTGGTTAAATATAGCGAAGTATTCAAAGTATTAATTTACAAGAATTGCAATGAAGTGTATGGATACAAATTAATTATAGAACAATGAAATTAACTTCTGAATGTTTATAAGCAACTATTTCCAGATTTTTGAGGCAGACATTTTTTAGTTTTCATTAGAAACTACAGTTTTAACTAGAAATGGGCACCTTTTTTTTTTTTTGGTTGAAAGTCATATTTCCTCAAGGGTATTCTTTTGGGCATTGAATGTCAGTTGGGGAGTGATGCTAAAGCAAGGTTCTTCTCTTGAGATACTTTGCCTTTTTTCTTTCTTTCTAATATCTTCCTCCCTCCCCACAAACACACAGCAGATTGCCAGGGAGGAACAGATTATTCTTGCCATAAGTCTTGCAATTGAATTGATTGTTTGCAAAGGTTTTCTTGAAGTCTGATTGAAGGCCACCTATGGCTGGAAAGCTGCAGTTGTTCACCCTGGTTGAAACAAAAGTTTGTTTCAACTGAAATTAAACAGAAATACCCCCCTACAGCTATAGAAGGCATTCATTTTTATATGTGATGTTATTTAAAGCAATTAATTAGACACAAATAATAGTGGGCAACCAGAAGGCTGATGACAGCCAAGTAAATAAAGAGCTCCAAGCTATTCTCCAGTGGATGGTTGCTCCCATATCCACCACTAACAATGAAGAAAAAATGGCAATGAACTGTCTAGGCTGCCATTAGTACCTGATTTAAAGCAGGAGTAAGCTGCCTTCTGTGGGAACATGAGAACTGCGGTGAACAACCCAATGGTCTAAAGTCAGCAGTGTTGTACAGTGAGGATTTTCCTTTTTTCTTTGCTATTCACTGTTAGGGCTTACACTACAATTTTCATGGATTTCCCAATTTAAAATAGCAGTTTTCTGTAATCAGAGTTGGAAGGGGCTCTGGGGACTATAAAAAGAATTTCTAGGACTAAATGCAGCCCCAGGGTTGCAGTAAGTAAGATGTATGTCAGGAGCAAACTATTTTTAATAAGAATTTGTATTTGGGTATTTATATTAAGAACCAAGGAGCTTTTACTTTGAGAACAATGCCATAGTGTAGTTAAGAGGTACATGGGTACGTTGATACGTCATTCTGCCTTTTTTGTTTATTTATGAATTTTGTCAATATTGTATTTGCCTGAAATACAAATTACACAATACAAATTAATTTAAAATTTTGGTCCTGAGCATTATAGAAGATTTAATCGCAAATCACTTCATATAAAATATTATACAAAAATATATGAATACTAATATTTATAGTAAATGTATTATGTAGGTAGTGTTCTTTAAATTTGGTGGATTCTTCAGGTTTTGTAAACTAATTTTAAATGAAACCAACATATGATGGGTTCTTCCCAGGATTTTCCTTCTATTGTCTTAAATGTGGCAGTCAGCTTGTTCCCAAATCATACCAATGCCCTCTTTCTGTACCTGAAGCCGCCACCTGCTTCCTTAAAGCAGAACCTGCTTTCTGCCTTCTTAGCTATTGCTGCTGCTGCACGGCCACATCCCACAATGCTACATACATAACTCCCAGCATTCCATCCCCTCAGCCACTGCTGGTGTCCGAACCGCTTCTGCCCAGAACAGCTGCATTTAGGTCCCTGCACAGAATGAAATGGAGCTGTTTTGTTCTATGTATGACTCAGAACTTCTGAAATTGAGGCTGTAGCCTAAGTGGCCAATAGAAGCTGGGCAGATCACAAACTGCTTCCTTGATGGTTTGGTAAAAATTGTGTCAGGAAAAGAGACAAAATGCTATTTTAAAATTGGAAAAACTAAATATGCCTGTATGCTCCCTCTGCAGCGGGCAGTGTCATGAGAACATGTGATTTAAAAATGTTCATGGTTAAAGGGATGGGAGGACGAGCCCATAGTGTGTCAGTTGCAGAAGGACAGGAGCGTATTTGTGAAAGTGCAGTTGGCCCTTGTTATTTGCAGGACCTGTGTTCCAGCATAAAGCCACAGATAATGAAACTGCAAATAACGAACAGTATACTTAAGAGACCCCTCCACTGGGGAAATAGCAATGCAGAGTGGAAAAACCATCATGAGTCATGTGGTACAAGCTGGGTGACTCTCTCATCACTATACAAGCAAGTTGCTCCAAAGAAGAGGACCAGGTGCTGAAAGGAAGCCACATAGAATCTCACTAACAGGCTGACTCAGTCAGATCCACTGTGACCCAGTGGACTCCTCAGAATGTACTTTCTGCATGAGTGAAAGCCCATCCACTATTTTGCTCATGTCTAAAATAATACCCCCCCCCCCCCCCCGCCAAAAAGCAAAACTGCAGGTACGTGAAAACCAAAGTCTGGTCTCGGTCTTTTACAAGTCTAATAAAGTATTATTATCGATTGGAATACACAGAATCATGGATTATCTGTGATCACCACAGATGATGAACACTACTGGAATTGAATATTTCTTGCAAGTGGAAACCATGAATGTGTTTCTTAAGAATTTTTTAAGAATTTCAAGAGAAATATCATCTGAAATTGTGACCTGTTGCCTATATAGACTTGCTTTTTGCCAGAGTTATTATTGCCTAGGAAGAAAATTAATCTGTAACAGCTAAAATGATAAAGAACCTTTAACTGGGAAGAGAAAAAGAATGAGCAAAGCTGAATATACCATTTTTGTTAAAGTAAATTTTGTCTTACAGTTTTAAGTGCTGCTTATAACTACAGGTAGGCTGAGAAAATATGATTGGTTTTTAATAAAAGGAGTTTGAAAGAAACATCTTTTGATTTTTTAAAAAGTTATTATTATTAGGGTAGCAAACAATTTGGGAGTAAATGCCATTGCTCTGAAAAGAGGAGACATGTCATGCATGGGCTGCAGCTTATGGATGCTGTTCTCTCTGTCCTGAGAGAGAGAGAGAGAGAGAGAATGTGTGTGTGTGTGTGTTTGTGTATGAGAGACACACACACATACAAACACACACACAAACACACCCCTAGACCCTTAGAATGCAAATCTGCTTGAGTATAATTGATTGCAATTAGTAGGATTTACTTTTGAGTATATAATGAGTAGTATAGTATTGTCCATGTATTCAATTCAGATTTTATTTTTAGATCCAGATTTAAAGATAACTTCATTCTGAAGCCACAACTTTCTGTCAGTCACAGTTGGGCATGAAACAGCCCACTGTGGAGGGACATCCATTTATAGAGAATTCCATAGCTCATATTTTCCCTTTCATCCTCATCTCTCCCATATGTGAATTCCAGTAAATAACAGAACAGTATTCTGTATTTCAAAAGTGGTTGTTTCACAGATTTGTATTTGGAAAAAGCACTACCCCCCTCAATTATTCCAGAGCCGCCTTTCTGCCTTCTTAGTACAGTATTGCTGCTGTTGCACAGCCATATCCAGCAATACTGCGAATTGCCCCCCAACTGCTCCAGTACCCTCTTTTTCCACCCACTACGGGTCTCCCTGCTGCCCTTGCAATACTTCTGCTCAGAACAGCTGCATTTCGGTCCCTGCGTAGGATGGAATGGAGCTGACATCCATGCAGCACCCTGAAGTGGCAAATAGAAGCTGGGCGATCACAGACTCTAAATGCCTGTACTTAATGCTTTCATAAATGTGCTGGTCTGGGCAACAGCTGACTAAATAAAAAAAAAAAAAAGTAATTTATATTAATATTTATAAGAAGGTATTAGGTATCATCATCATTCTATTAGGTATCATCATTTTTATTAAAATCTTTTAGGGTGTGAGAAGGACAACTGCTTTCAAGGAATTAAACCTAGTGTACAATTACTGATGACATTCCTTCTGTTCCCATGTTCCTTGAATTTACCTCCAATGTGTATGTTATGGTTGCTTAGTTAAAAGTTGTTTCATCCAAGCTTACATTTTAACATGTTTAGTGTCTCTTCTGACAGAAAATAAAAAAGGTTTTGTTCTGACTTTGAAAGAGTAAGAAATAATAATCTGTTTAGACAGTAGCTTGTTCATACTAAGGATCAGTGGCCCAAATTAAGCGCCAGTGTGATGTAGTGGTGAAGGCACCGGGCCAGAAACTGGGAGACTGGGAGTTCTAGTCCCGCCTTTGGCATGAAGCCAGCTGGGTGACTTTGGGCCAGTCCCTTTCTCTCTCAGCCCAACTCACCTCACAGGGTTGTTGTTGTGGGGAAAATAGGAGGAGGAAGGAATATTAGGTTTGTTTGCCACTTTGAGTTATTTATAAAAATAATAAAGGCAGGATAAAAAAATCTAAAAAAACATTTTTTTTAACAAAGTGGCTATTTAAAAGCACAGTTGTCGAAAATAGGCAGCATTACAGGGGATTGCCAATAATCTCGTTAGAATTCTTGTTCGAGGAATAGCTATGCTTAATGGAATTCAGAATTTTATTTTGAAAATGAATGGTGGTGTAGTACAGGGATCACTATATTTGCAGCATGTGAAATACTGTACTGTACATTTATTTATAGTATACATCAAAGTCCACTAATGAGTCAGTTATAAATAAGTGGAATGAAGGCATGAAGTCTACCAAATGAATGCTGTCCATTATCCATTATATATATGTATGTGTGTGCATGTGTATAAATAAAATTATAAGTCAGAGATTTTAAAAAAACCCTCTAAAAAGCCAGTATTGCTGCACAAAAATTGATTAGAAACAAAAAAAACAGTTCTCCTCCTGGTTTACAAATGGGAAATACTGAGGCCAAGAGATAAACAATTAGAATAACAGAGTTGGCAGGTTTTTTTTAAACTTTAAATTTTATTTGCTCTTTGTAGGTTGTGGGGAATCTAAAACTTTATGGATGTATGGCAGAGCACCAAAGAGCTACTAATAGATTTTAAATTGTCTTCTGCCTACTCCCAGGATAGAAGAAGAATACATCTGATAAATCAGGAAGTTTCTTGTGAAAGGTTTCTAGTGAAGGCTGTAATTCTGTAACAAATGATAGCTATTTGTTTTCAACAATGTCATAAAGTTATATATGTAATGACACTTATATTAAGCATAATTTTAAGATTTAGTGGCAAATAATTTTCCAAATCTTGCAACTGGGATATTGGGTATTACAAAGACTCTGACTCCAGGCCCACAGAACATAATTTCTAAAATATTTCTAAAATATTTATTTATTTATTGAGTTTACGTAGTCACCTTGTACTTTAGGCAGCTCACAATCCAAAAACATAAAAATAAGAAATAATAAAACAACATTACAACAAAGCTGACTTCCCTAAAACTTATAATGCAACAGCCTAGCCCCAGTGCATGAGGAAAAAGCTAGGTCTTCAGGGCTTTCCCAAAGGTTAATAGAGATGCTGTTTCCTTCTGACAGATGCTGCAACAGAGAAGGCATGCTTCCTGAGTCCCACTAGATGGCACTGTTTCAGAGATGGGACCTGGAGCATGTCCACCCTGCCAGATCTGGTGGGATGGGCAGAAATAATTGGAGACATGGGCTCCCTCAAACAATCCCTAAAAATGCACATATGCTAATTTCTATCTATATATGCAAGTTTTATTGTTTAGTCCATTCACTTTTAGTGCTTTGTAATTGGATGAACATTTTGCAAAGATTGTATTTTAGCAGCTGATTCTTTTGAGTTCTTGTAAGCTCATGCTTCTGTTGGCCTCTTTTGATTGCTTACAATTCTTTAAGCTCATGCTTCATTGATTTATGTGTCCAAAATATTGAAGCTATATTAATGCTTTCATTGAGCAGTCTGGTTTAACTTCATCTAATGTTCAATGATTTGTTCTTGTAGTCCACTGTATTTTCAATACTTTTTCCAGCACTGGAATTCCAAGGCATTGATATTTCTTCATTGAGCCTTCCTGATGGTCCAGCTTTCAGTGATATATTTTACAACTGGGAATATCTTGGCTTGACAATACATACATTCACCTAAAATGACTATCCTTTATTTGCGTTTTTAATTTTTTTCCCCCTGTTCTTAATCCTTGAGTGTTGCCCAGAGTCATTGGCAAGTGGTTGGTCTTAGAAATGTAAATTATAAATAAATAAATATATTTTGGTTGACAGTGTGATATCTCTGCTCTTTAATATTTTGTCGAGATCTGTCATAATCTTTCTCCCAAGTAGGAAATGCCAAGTAGGAAACTATGGCTATAACCACCCTCCCTGTAAATGTTTGAGCCTAGAAAGATAAAATGTGTTACTACTTCAGCTGTTTTTCCATCTATTTACCTTGGTTTGGCATGACCTGTGGACATCATTGTAGGGTTTTTCTTAATTATAAGCAGGCCAGCTTTTGCTCTCTTTTTTTTCACCTTCAACAAGATTCCTTAAATCTTCTACTCCCAGAGTGTTATCATCATATTTGCTTGCTATATTTTTAATGATGTCATGAATTCCTGTAAAGAGTTTTTTAGGCACTGTATTTTAAAATCTATTTATTTGTTTCTTTTTTTTTTTTAGCTTAAGTTGTAAATTTTCAAGGAATTTGTGATCAGAGCTGTAATCAGCACCAGATCTTGTTTTTGCCAACTGAAAAAGTGTTTCCATCTATGCATATAGATGTACATAGTCAGTTTAATTTTGCTATAGTCCATCTGGTAATGTCTGTGTATAGAATAGTCTTTTAGGTTGTTGGAAGAAGGTATTTGCTATAAACACTTAATTTTCTTGGCAGCACTCTATTAGGGTGCTGTCTCATTTTGTATACCAAGGCCAAATGTTCCTATTATTTTGTATCCTATTTTACTTTAACTTCAGCATACCAATTTTTGTATAATTAGTATATCATGGGGGAGGGGGCGATGTTAGCAAGGTGTTGCAAGTAACAATGGAACAATTCAGCTTCTGCTTCCCATGCATCTGTGCTTAAAGCATATAGTTGTATCACAGTAATATTTATTGGCCTGGTTTGCATTTGAGTTGAGATCACTGTGTTATTTTGGGATTGTGTTCAAGCATAAATTCTATATCTATTTGCTAATAATGATGGTTATTCTATTTCTTCTATGATTTTTTAGAAGTTTATTGAAGATCTTCTACAGTAGAAGATCTAATGCTTCTTTGGTATTAAGTGGCCCATTTCAGTCCACTTCAGTTCACTGATTCCCAAAATGTCAATATTCAGTCTTGACATTTCTGTCCTGACAAAATCAAAGGTACCTTGGTTCATAGTTCTGATATTCCATGTAACCAATAGTAAGCATATCCTGCAGCAGTGAATTTTCCTTTTGCCTCTGGGCACATCACCAGCTGGACACCCTTTTGGTGTTAATCCAGTTACATAAGTACCAGTGTCACTTGTATTTGCCCCCTGTACTTTCCCAGTAGCTCATTGGGGGGTTCACTTTCCAATGTCATGTTGACATAATCCTATGTATGTATGTATATATGTATGTATGTATCTGTCTGTCTGTCTGTCTCTGTCTCTCCCCATTTGGTTTTCTTAGCAGAATACTGCAGTAGGTTGCCATTTCCTTCTCCAGTTAATCATATTTAGTCTGATCCCATGTCTTTTCCATCCAAAATAATCATTCTGCATGTGATTCCAGTGGGAAGTTTTTCTAAAAATAATTGCCATGTGGGAAAGAGAGGTTCTTTCCAGCTAAAGTCCCTGTGGAAAACTGCCCTCCGCTATGGCAATTAAACTTAAGAAATCTAGTATTGGCACAATGGAAGTTCTCCTTGCCTCAATATTTAATTAATTGAATTACCAGCTGAGATGATGTATATAGTGTAGTCATGGGGAAAGCTGCAGCCTTCCCTTCCAAACCATTTCGGCATGGCAGTAATGAAACTTAGAATAGGAACATCTAATATCTTGTGAACATATCTTGGAGATCTACAAAATGGCTGATGTAGAGGAATGAACAGTCACAAAACATCTATGTCCTTGAAGGCAAACAGGTAAATCACTTCTTTTGGATGCTAAGAACAAGACAGTGTTGTAGTCTGGGACTCAAAGAATATCTGCTCCAGCATTCATTTCAGGGACAAGAGACCAATGAGACATAAGTAACATAGTATAAAGATAAAAATGGAGTCTCAGCCAGAATATAAAGTCACATGCTTGCCCTGACAAACTACAAAAAAATCCCACAGAAGGCAGAGTCCTATTGGAAAGTTTGGGTGGAAGCTGGGATAATGACTGTAAATCAACTATTACTGATTTTTTTTAATGCCTGTAAGTCAACTATTATTGACTATTTTAAGGATTTTTCATGACTTCAAACAGAATTTGGTCTTTCCAATTTGCAATGGTGGAGGTATCTTCAGCTTAAGCATGTTGTAACAGATCAGTATGGATCAGGCACTTTGGCTGTCACAAAGGCACCTGAGCTGCTTTCTTACTTGATGGAATCCATGACAGAATTAAAACCTATAACATATCTCTATCAAAAGCTCAAGGAGATTGTTAAAGTGGACATTTCTGGGATATTTCAAGAACTGGAATTTCCAATAAAGCCCCATCAATGGCTTCATATCCTTAAAAATGTTAAAATGCTATCTACAGATTTGAGATTAAGGTTGATTCATCAAAAATATATATATCTAGTGTATTGGACTCTCTAAAGAATGTATTTGAAAGGATGGATATCAGATTTTTTATGGTGGAGGTGTAAAACATTTGAGGGCTCACTAACCCATATGATATGGTCATGTGATCATTTAGTATCTTTTTGGGAAAGTATATTAATGTATATAAGTAGGTTTATGGATAAATCTTTAAATGTTAAATATGTTAATGTAGTGTTGGAATTTGACTGTATATCTGAAATTATGGTTGTATCAAGCATGGGGGGTAGCTAAAAGAATTATGTTAAGAAATTGGAAAACTGATATTATTCAAAATGTCAAGGAAGAGTTGTTGGAAATGTGTGATTTATCTGTTTTGGAAAAGGCAATATTTTCTACTAATCAAAAGTTTAATTTATTTATTTATTCAATTTATATGGCCACCTATCTCAACAAGTGATTCTGGGTGATATAGCAATAAGTGTTACTATGGCAGAAATTTTGTGATACCTTATAGTAATATCTTGTATTGTTCATATTATAGCAGTTAATTCATTAGTAAACCAGTGGCTATTGATAAGTATAAAATATAAGCTAGATTTTTTCCTTCTCAGTTTGTATTTTTAGTTTATAATTCAATTTTTTCAAAAAATCTTTTTCTTTAATATTAAATATTGTTTTGTTAATTGTACATGTACAAACTAACTAAATAAAAAAAAACCCAGAAGACAGAGTACTCTTTAGAAAACTATCTGTGTTTATATGTAGGCAGTCCCTTCACACCTACACTGAGGCAAAACATCTAGCGAAGTATCCGAACTATAACAAAAAGACTCCTTGCCCCTGACACTCTGGAGCTTTTTGTTTCTCATAGTCCTCAACCTGATCCTGATCACTCCATGCTGACTTTTTTCTGGATGACAGCACTTTCACAGCATATTAGCTTATAGCTACTGGTCTCTTCATCCAGAGAAAAACTTGGGAATACAAATAGGCAATAAAAGTTTACACTTTGCTTTCTATCCCATCAGTCTCCTAACTGAAAAAAATAAAAATAAAACAACATTTAACAGATACTTTTCCAAAAATCAGAAGGGCGATGGGGACTATGTTAGAATTCCAGGGTTTGGGGGGAAAATGCCATTGGCAACAATGGATACTCAGCATACTGGGAAATAGGTTTGGATCCAAGTCCCCATAGGCCTAAGCTTATAGGAATAAACCAAACTCTTGTTCTCTGTTCAGCATTGGTGTGGATTATTTGTTCAGCTTTCTTGATATTTCAATCTTAGTTCAAAGATTGAAAATGAGTCAGAAAATATCAAGAAAGCTGAACAAGTAATAGGACTCCTTTCTTTACTTAATTTCTTTGTGGTTCTTTCCAATATATCACTAATATTTGGTTCTATATAATATTTTGGGAATTTTATATACATTGCATATGTGGGGTTGTGGGCTAGCATTTGAACAGAAATAAAATATGGTATTGTATCTTTTCTAAAACCACATAAGGAAGTAACATTAGTATAAAGCAACAGCTCTTTGTGAACTCCCTTTCATTCAAATACACTTTTGGGTGATGGGATGCAGTCAGTCCCAGAAATCCAGTATGGATCAGTTAAGATTCTCTGCTAGGTATATTCAGTAGTGCTGTGTAATGCTTCAGATTTGATTCCAAACATTGCTTTGAAGCAGTCAAGAGTGTGCATGCACTGTTTGTAACTGTTTAAAGCAGCTGCATTTTTTCTTGAGATTTCATTCTGGGAAAAAGTGCAGCTGGTTTTAAGAGTTGCAGATAGATGCTATGTTTGTGGCCCTCCATGCTCTGAAGGCCATTTTGGAATCCAGTCTGAAGCATTACTCAGCCGTAGTATTTAGCTCACTGAGATGCACAGAAGAAAGCTTCTATTTGGTTCAGGCATTCATTTTCTGTTCTGCTCTGGAAATTTTATACTTTCAAGAGAATATGCTTCTCCATCAGGAAAGCCACAGAAAACAATCTAGAGATAGTTATGGAGTCCTCAAGTGAAGAGTTTTTGTTCTGATAAAATGTCCATATATTTGCTTGTAAAACATAGAAACTTAGGCTGTAATAAAATTACACTGTGAGTTTAGTGATGCATCTAAAATGGAAAATGTTTGTTGAATTTGAAATAGAGTTGGATGATCAGTCAAAAATTGTCTCACTGAGTGCTGATGCATTAGGTAGGTGATTCCTCCCTGAAAATCAGAAAGAAATAATCATGGTCCAATATTATTTTGTAGTATATTAATCTGGAAAGAAACAAGTCATAGAGGCCTGCTGGATTATTTCCTACAGTTCAATTATAGCTTAATTACTTTCTGCAAATTTGGTGAAGATTGCACTGTTCTTTCTGTAATTCCAAAGAATTATAGTGGAGAGTGATTTTTGTTTGTTTTTGTTTTGGAAGGTGGCACGAGGATTTCTGGAATATATTTTTACAATATATAGAACTAGCTTTTTCAGTTTGGCTCCATATTATTTCCAAGGGAAGAAAACCTATAATAACTTCAGAATAATTTCCTGGATATTCTGAAAAAGATAATTCTTTAACTCACAGAGGGGATTACTATACTCACTCTTAAAAGTATTTTTTATTTATTGTAAAGATCAGTTACTGCTAACAGCTTATACTTTGCTAAATGTAATTATTTTTCAAATACATACTAATATACAACCTAAGATGGTGTTAATATTCACATTTGAAATTTTAAATCTTATTCAGTTTACTACATTCATGATTTCCAAGACATTGGTCTGAAGAACAGCAGGTATTGCATATGGTGGGGTACTTCCCTGTTTTCATTCCCTATACTTCCAGAAGCAGTTTGAAGATGACTGTTGATTTTTTTTTTTTTCACTTCAGCTAACTTGGAACTCTGAGAACAAAGGCGAAAAATCAGTGTCCTGCCCTGAATTGCAGTGGGTCTTGCATCAACAAAAATTCCATTCCCCCATTCACAAAGAAGAGAAAGATAGTATAAGTTTCGGCATATAAATTTAATAAATAAATAAATAAAAATAAAAGGTGGTCGCACAACAGCTTCAGAGGACCCTGGAGGAAATGGATTATCTGGACCTCTTTCAGTCAGGTTTCAGGCCCAGTTATGGGACAGAAACGGCATTGATCGCACTTTTAGATGATCTCTGGCAAGAACAGGATGGGGGTAGTGCATCCATCCTTGCTCTTCTTGACCTCTTGGTGGCTTTCGATAGCATTGATTACTAGCCAACTTTTGGGTTGGCTGCGGGAATTGGGGCTGGTGACACAGTTTAGTGCTGTTCAGCTCCTTCCTCCAAGGCCGATCCCAATTGGTGTTGATAGGAAGTGAGAGGTCCAGTCTGCGGCCCCTACTTGGGGGGGTGCCTCAGGGTTTGGTCACTTGCTGTTCCTGTTTAACATCTACATGAAACTGTTGGGTGAGATCTTTCGGCACCATGGGATGAGGTATCAGTATGCTGATGATATTCAAGTATATGTCTCCATCCCAGGTGACCTAAGTGATGCTGTGGCTATCCTTTTGTGGTGCCTTGAGGCTGTAGGGCCTGGATCGGTGACAACAGGCTTCAACTGAACCCTGATAAGATGGAGTGGCTGTGGGTATGGGCAGCCTCAAGATCTAGGAGCTTATCATCCTTGGTTTTGGGTGGGGTTACACTACCCCAGACAGACCTGGTGCATAATCCCCATCCTAGCCATGACTGCCACGACTGCCACCTGCTCTTCAAACAGGAGTCGTGAATCTAGGAGCAGGTGGCAGTCGTGGCTAGGAGGGCCTTTGCACAACTTCGTGTTGTGCGTCAGTTACACCCCTTCCTCGCTCAGGAGGCCCTCTATGTGGTCACTTATGCCTTGGTCACGTCTCGTTTGGATTACTGTAATGTACTCTATATGAGGCTACCTTTGAAGAATATTTGGAAGCTACAGCTGGCGCAAAATGCAGCGGTGTGGACAATTTTGAACACCCCTAGGGGGGCACATGTAACACTGTTACGTGAGCTGCATTGGTTGCCAGTTTGCTTCCGGGTCCAATTCAAGGTGTTGTTCCCGCCCTGTGGAACAGTTTACCACCTGAAGTGCAGGCTGCCCTTCTCCTGGCCTTCTGAAAAAGTGTGAAAACATGGCTATTCCAGATGGCCTGATGGAGGCTTGCATTGTTGGGATTGGCTGGTGGGATGATTGATACTGCTCCCCCCCATCATCTTGAATTGTATATAAACTTTTTATATAGAATTGTTATTAGTTATTTTAAAATGGATATTTATATTTTTATTGTTTTTACTGTTTTGGATTTTAATTGTAAGCCACCCAGAGTCACCCTCTGGGGAGATGGATGGCATATAAATTAAATACATACATACATACATACATACATACCTAATAGCAGGGCGCTTTACTGGTCTGGTGTTGAAGAGAACTGACTTAAGCGCTTGTTAATTTCACCCCTCCTTGTTTGTTGAAGCTATAAAGCAGTTAAGCTAGCATATCCATTACAGGAACTGAAATTCAGGATCTGGAAGGAGGAGTGATGCAAGAATTTCCTCCACTGGAGAAACAACCACTCTAACTTCCAAGAGATTTCAGCTATACTAGCTTGGTAGAAAATAAATCAGCTTAGCTTCACTATACTGCTGGTACATCATGAGAGCCCAGAGTTCTTAGCTGCATTCATACTGGTCCAGCAACTTTACATGGGTCATCATACATTTGCAATATTGGGTTATGAACTCTCCAGTATATAATATACCAGAAACAAATGAAATTCTGGAAGCATTTTTGGATAGCTACAGCTTGCTGTTGTGATTCACACATACGTAGGTAACCTCATGCTTATGCTACTATAATGCAGTTATGTGGAACTGCCCTTGTACTTGATCCAGAAGCTGTTATTGGTACAGAATGTGGTGGCCAGGTGGAATGGAGCATGTTGTGAGCATACTATATTATTGCTAAGGCAGTTGCCCTGGCTGCTGGTTAGCTATTAAGCCAAGTTCAAGGTTTTGCTGTTGATATATAAGACCCTAAAAATTTGGATACCTGATAAATCTCCTTTTATTATTATTTTGATTATTATTATTATAATCAGTTGTTTAAAATTGTAAAGGTTCTGTGTGTGCCAAGGATTGCAGAGTACTATCTTGCAGTAACTTGTGCGTGGGCTTTCTCAGTGGTGTCATTCATTCATTCATTCATTCATTCATTCATTCATTCATCTGTATGTTGGTCAAAGACCAGCACCACAGTGGTGGTGATCAAACAATAACACCATAAAGAAAACATCAGTGGTGACATTTTCACTCTGAAATGTTCTCCTTTTCTGCAGTTCATAGGTATCTATGTTAACATCTTTTAAATACTGGTGAAAGATCTGTCTTCTCTCCCTGTGTGAATATTGTACGTATGGTTTTGTTTTTTTCCAATCTCCTTTTTCTTTAATGTTTTTAAATTGAATATATCACATAGAGTTTTAATTATTGTAATTTGTACTGTCAGTATTATACAGGTTTAACTGATTGTAAACCAGTCTGAGATTTAGTATAATTGGAAGAAATATACTAGTATATTAACTAAATAAAAAGTTTTAGTATAAGAATCAAATATGTATTGTTTTATTTTATACTCCAAAATGATTGACAATTTATATTATGAATATGAGCCTGTCCTCCTCAAGTGTGGTGATTTAAAGAAGTTCAGAAGGTTTTGCTTTGGTTGTGGACCACAACTTGTGGATATTTGAAATTTTCACTTATGGGTGATAAATTACTATGTAGTGTTATATGACTTGATTGAATTATTAGGAGTTGTTCTGCCTTTAAATATTTCAAATAAATAAATACATGCATAGATTCAAAAGGAGAAGGAAAGGTTTATAATCTTTGAGCTCCACAATCCCATAGAAAAATACAGAACTTCAGTATTGCTTTCTTTTAAAGGTAAATTGTTGCATGTTTATATTAAATTGTTATATTTAGTTTTCAGATAAGTTCCATGGGTTTTTAATGGGAAAGCTAGACATATACTTACTACTCTTTTTAATTCATTAAGTATTTTGTTGGCTTTCATCACTCTTAATAAAATTTGGATGTTCTTAGATGGTAGTTGAAGCATATATTATAAGACATTAATGTAAAACCTGTTTATAATAGGAAATACTCTATTTTTCAGAGAAATGTCCTCCTTGCTTCCTTTCTGGAGACTTCCTTCCTCCCTTTATTTGTGAGGGGATGAACTTCTTTCAAAGGAGTATATAATTAAAAAATAGTTATAAGTTGGTGTGGTATGGGGGTACTGGTGGTGATGATGGTAGAATGAGGAGAGGCATTGTAAAACATACACTATGATTGTACTTGCAAATATTTTAGTGTACCAGTTGGGAATAGCAGTTTTGAATGTTGGGTTGACATTACTTGATTAATTCAGCAAGAGTTACACAAACTCCTGATTTATATAGCTGTACCTCCCTTTTTGTAAAAAATAATAGATCAGAATTATCAAGCATACCCTAAACAGTTATTTTCCTAAAGTATTATATCTCAGTAATATTATCTTCCTGGTTTGTGCAACTGTTGACAAAATTGCAAAATGTAACTTACTCATTATTTAAATATCTCCTTTGAGAAAAATTATACTGGCTTTAATTGCAGGCATTTGTTTGAATGCAAGTTGAAGTATAGAATTAAAATTTCATGTTATGGGTGTAGATGGTGATGCTAAATCATTTGACTCAAATTCTGAAGATAACTTTTACAATGTTTATTAACTTAGAGGGAACACACTATGAAAAAAACTCTTGATTCAGCTTTAACCATTGTGCTTTGTATTAGCCATTTTATAAATAGACAGGTCCCCACTAATAGCCATTTTGTGAAAGCACCCACAATATTTTCTCAAAACAGCCCATTCTTAGTTAACATCTTTTCCTCTTCTATCTTATATACTTTCTCCTTCCATTTTTTCTGCTCGCCTATGCTCTGTTTCTCAGTTCTTCCATTTTCTTTGATTTTGTTATTCTGTCTTTGTGTCTTTTGCTATCTTTACTTTTTCTTCCCCTTCATGGATCACTGCTTTGTCGTGGCGAAGGGGCTTGTGTAACTCAGTGAAGCCATGAGCTATACCGTGCAGGGCCACCCAAGATGGACAGGTCATGACAGAGAGTTCTGACAAAATGTGGTCCACTGGAGAAAGAAATGGCAACCCACTCCAGTATCCTTGCCAAGAAAACCCCCTGGACAATGTTAAAAGGCTAAAAGATACGACGCCGGAAGATGAGCCCCTCAGGTCGGAAGGTGTCCAATATGCTACTGGGGAAGAGCGGAGGGCAATTCCAAGTAGCTCCAGAAAGAGTGAAGCGGCTGGGCCAAAGCCGAAAGGACGTTCAGCTGTGGATGTATCTGGAAGCAAAAAGAAGGTCCGATGCTGTAAAGAACAATATTGTATAGGTACGTGGAATGTAAGATCCATGAACCAAGGCAAGCTGGATGTGGTCAAACATGAGATGACAAGATTGAACGTCGACATCTTGGGAATCAGCGAATTGAAATGGACGGGAATGGGTGAATTTAATTCAGGTGACCATTATATCTACTACTGTGGGCAAGAAACCCTTAGAAGAAATGGAGTTGCACTCATAGTCAATAAGAGAGTGGGAAAGGCAGTAATGGGGTACAACCTCAAAAACGACAGAATGATCTCAGTGCGTATCCAAGGAAAACCATTCAACATCATGGTAATCCAAGTGTATGCCCCAACCACTGATGCCGAAGAAGCTGAAGTTGACCGGTTCTATGAAGACCTACAACACCTTCTAGAACTAGCACCAAAAAAAGATGTCCTTTTCATCATAGGGGATTGGAATGCTAAAGTAGGAAGTCAAGGAGTAATCGGAATAACAGGCAAGTTTGGCCTTGGAGTACAAAATGAAGCAGGGCAAAGGCTAATAGAGTTCTGTCAAGAGAACAAGCTAGTCATAGCAAACACTCTTTTCCAACAACACAAGAGACGACTCTACACATGGACATCACCAGATGGACAATACGGAAACCAGATTGATTACATACTTTGCAGCCAAAGATGGAGAAGCTCTATACAGACGGCAAAAACAAGACCAGGAGCTGACTGTGGCTCAGATCATGAGCTTCTTACTGCAAAATTTAGGCTTAAATTGAAGAATGTAGGGAAAACCACTAGACCACTCAGGTATGACTTAGATCATATTCCATGTGAGTACACAGTGAAGGTGATGAATAGATGTAGAGGATTAGATTTGGTAGACAGAGTGCCTGAAGAACTATGGACGGAGGTCTGTAACATTGTACAAGAGGCAGCAACTAAAACCATCCCAAAGAAAAAGAAATGCAAGAAAGCAAAATGGCTGTCTGATGAGGCTTTACAAAGAAGGAATGCGAAAAGCAAGGGTGAAAGGGAAAGATATAAGCAACTGAATGCAGATTTCCAGAGAATAGCAAGGAGAGATAAGAAGGCCTTCTTAAATGAACAATGCAAAGAAATGGAAGAAAACAATAGAATGGGGAAGACTAGAGATCTCTTCAAGAAAATTGGAGATATCAAAGGAACGTTTAGTGCAAAGATAGGCATGATAAAGGACAAAAAAGGCAGGGACCTAACAGAAGCAGAAGAAGAGGTGGCAAGAATACATAGAAGAACTATACAAGAAAGATCTTAATGTCCCTGATGTCCATGCTGGTGTGGTCACTGACCCTGAGCCAGACATCCTAGAGAGTGAAGTCAAGTGGGCCTTAGGAAGCATTGCTAACAACAAAGCTAGTGGAGATGACAGTATTCCAGCTGAGTTATTTAAAATACTAAAAGACGATGCTGTTAAAGTGCTGCACTCAATATGCCAGCGAGTTTGGAAAACGCAACAGTGGCCACAGGATTGGAAAAGGTCAGTTTACGTTCCAATTCCAAAGAAGGGCAATGCCAGAGAATGCTCAAACTATCGCACAATTGCACTCATTTCACATGCTAGCAAGGTTATGCTCAAAATCCTACAAGCTAGGCTTCAGCAGTACGTGAACCGAGAACTACCGGATGTACAAGCTGGGTTTCGAAGAGGCAGAGGAACTAGAGATCAAATTGCCAACATTCGCTGGATCATGGAGAAAGCACGAGAATTCCAGAAAAGCATCTACTTCTGCTTCATTGACTATGCAAAAGCCTTTGATTGTATGGATCACAACAAACTGTGGCAAATTCTTAAAGAGATGGGGATACCAGACCATCTTACCTGTCTCCTGAGAAATCTGTATGCGGGCCAAGAAGCAACAGTTAGAACCGGTCATGGAACGACCGATTGGTTCAAAATAGGGAAAGGAGTACGACAAGGCTGTATACTGTCACCCTGCTTATTTAACCTATATGCAGAGTACATCATGAGAAATGCCAGGCTGGAAGAATCACAAGCCGGAATTAAGATTGCAGGGAGAAACATCAATAACCTCAGATATGCAGACGATACCACCCTAATGGCAGAAAGTGAAGAAGAACTAAAGAGCCTCTTGATGAGGGTGAAAGAGGAGAGTGCGAAAGCTGGCTTGAAACTCAACATTAAAAAAACTAAGATCATGGCATCTGGACCCATCAATCCCTGGCAAATAGAAGGGGTAGAAATGGAAGCAGTAACAGACTTCATTTATTTGGGCTCCAAGATCACCGCAGACGGAGACTGCAGCCATGAAATTAAAAGACGCTTGCTCCTTGGGAGGAAAGCTATGGCAAACCTAGATAGCATATTAAAAAGCAGAGACGTCACCTTGCCGACAAAGATCCGCATAGTCAAAGCTATGGTTTTTCCAGTAGTAATATATGGCTGTGAGAGCTGGACCATAAAGAAGGCTGAACGCCGAAGAATTGATGCCTTTGAACTGTGGTGCTGGAGAAGACTCTTAAGAGTCCCCTGGACTGCTAGGAGGTCAAACCAGTCAATCTTAAAGGAAATCAACTCTGATTGCTCATTGGAAGGATTGATAATGAAGCTCAAGCTCAGATACTTTGGTCACCTAATGCGAAGAGAGGACTCTTTGGAAAAGACCCTGATGCTGGGAAAGATGGAAGGCAAAAGGAGAAGAGGACGGCAGAGGATGAGATGGCTAGATAGCATCACTGAAGCAATGAGCATGAAATTGAGCAAACTCAGGGAGGCAGTGAAAGATAGGAAGGCCTGGCGCAATATGGTTCATGGGGTCACGAAGAGTCGGACATGACTTAACGACTGAACAACAACAACTTTTTCTTGCTCTCTGAGATATGATGGGTTGTACAGAATAGTTGGCTGCCATAAAGTAGAAAAGCTGGCAACAACTTCAGTAAGAGCTGCTGAATGCAGGGAAAGAAGAAAACAATGCAAATGTTGTGATATAGGTATTTTCTATCTCCAATTTTTATGGGGCTATCTGGGCCTTGGATGTGCCCAAAGAAGCTGGAAGGAACAGCAAGGAATCTCCTCTTGGAATTCCTTGGGAGGCAGAAAAATTTCAGTATGAGAGCAGTAGAGATTATGGCATTGCACTGTGCATTTTGGTTGTTAGGGCTGACTTCAATTTTGAAAGCCCCTTCAGCAAAAGAGGTGCTCTTGGGTGTGGGCTTATGCTATATGTTGGTAACTATAATGATGTTTGGCTGTTTTAACTTCCCGCAATGCCTATAGTGATGTTAAATTGCCAGGATAAATATCAGTGACTCATATAGTACTCAGTTTGGGGGGCTTGGATTCAACTGGTATCATAGAAATGAAATCATTGAGGACTTCTAGTCATCTTCTTTCTTCATTTATTTATGGTTCCAGATAAATAAACACAGGTATACAATTCAAATTATAGAAAAACCAAACCTGAAACAATGAATAATAAAAAGAGGGTGCCAACTGACTTCTGCAAGTGATAGATATTGCTAGAAATTTGGCAACCTATTAATGGTTGCCCAAGCTAACCTTCCGCCTTGCAGAAGGAAGACTATAACCTCTTGAGCAGAAAGACAACTAAAATTTCTGACAATAGGGTTTATGAGTGCCAGCCATATTTCATTTTAAAGTGTCAGTTTGCTGTATAGGTAACAGAAAAACAAGAAGTATTTAAATTGATTGTTTTGAAGATGAATTCCTCCAGCTTGGAAAGCACTTTACACAATTAAATATGCATAATAAATAATATACTTGATTATGATGAAATGGACCAAGCAAGTTGATTGTTCATAATATGATTTATCATTATGTGTTGATTTATCTTAAATTATTCACGATATTACTTTCTTTAGAGACCATTGTATAATCTGTTTATTAATCCTTACTAATCACATGCTTTCATTTGAACCTACTTGACTAATCAGACCTCTTTTGAAGTATGTGTGAGAGCTAGTTTTGGGAAGATCAGAAGCGAACAGCCTGAATCTTGACTAATCTGTTACCATAAAAAATAGAAGGCATCTCTCCAACCCAAAAGAGAAAAGCTTCAAGCCTGTGGCAGTGCACAGGTGGGAGAAAAGGGCACAAGAGTCTGAGCCTTGATCTCACAATAAATAGGACTTACATTACTGTTATTTGTTATTTCTATTTGTTTTACATTTTTATATGAAATAAAATATTTCTGTCTTCGAAGTGGGATAAAATCATTCAACTTATATAAAAATAAACAGTAAGATGGCTACCACTTTAGATATTTTTAAGAAAGTTTAGACAGAGTTCAGTTCTAACACCTAAATGGAACCTCCATCTTCTGAGTCGATATATTCCTGTTTGCGTCAGTGTCAGTGTGATATAGTGATAGGGTGTTACAGTAGGACCAGGGAGGACCAGGTTTAGTCACTGAGGAAATCTCAGCCCAGTCTACCTCACAGGGTTATTCTTGTGGGGAGAAATAGGAGGAGAGAACACTAAGTATGCCACTTTGAGCTCCTGAAGAACAGATGGGATATAAGCCTAACAAACATATGTCCTGTTTCTGAGTTTCTTAAATGTACTCGGCAATGGTACTTGCACTAGATATATTGTACTGATTCAGAAACTTGTCTTGCATTCTCTGATTTTGGATTCAACAAACTTTCTTCCTCCAGGTTTGATGATCCCCGTCTTTTGTGTGGTGGAACAACTGGACACTTCTCTTGAATATGATAATCGAGAAGAACATGCAGAGTTTGTTCTGGTTCGTAAAGATGTGCTTTTTAGTCAGCTGGTAGAGACTGCACTCCTGGCACTTGGATATTCTCACAGCTCTGCAGCTCAGGCACAAGGTACTCCATCAAAATGTTTAATAGTTGGGTGCATAAGAAGAGTTTTTCCATGGTATCTAAACATGTACTAAAAGCAGATAAGGTAGCAAATTCTTATAATGCCCTAATGGTAATCATTGAGGAATCGTGTACAAACTTTAAAACTGCACTCCAATGGAAAATTATTTCTAGGTTTCTGCCAATGAACACAGTAGAAATTACTTTTGAGTACATATGCATAAAATCAAGCTGCACATCATGAATACCTAATTGTGAATGTGTGCATTTAAACAAAGAATACCAGACATTGCACCAAAGTTTATTTTACTAGTAAATGTATTAACAGGTGCTCATGATAAATATGAAAACAACAGTGCAGCAGTATTAATTTATTCTTCAAATAGCATGTAACACATTTCATAACTGTATTCTTACAAATAGAGTTGGAATCAAGTTAAATTGTCTCATTTGATTTAGAGGATTTACTTCCAGTTCTGACCAACTATTCAAAAGAATATGTTTGTGTGTTTTAAATCTGTAATATGTAGTCCAAACCTGATTGTGTTAATTGTGGCAACTGATGAAAGTTTAGAACCTTCTGTGTTACCCAGATTAGACTGCCTTTTTCCTTAAAATATATGCATTTATCTAGAGAATATTCAGTGTCCTCACTGAATTTGAATATTTTCTTGCAATATCAGATGAATCTTCAAGATACAACAAAGGTTAACAGCCAATTAAATAAATCATAGTTGATTAATTACCTTTTATTTTAATTAGCTGATTTGATTATTGATTAAACGGTTTAAATACTTATTTGGGAGAAAGGGACTTCCTTCTGAGTAAATATGTGCAGAATTGCACTGTAAATTTGCATAAACTAACCTGAATAAAAACAATAGACAAAAGCAGACATGTGTAGTTGTCAGATGATGGACATATGTAGTAGCAGAGAATCCCTTAAAATCAATGAGAGAAGAGAAAAAGTTTCCGTACCCTAAGTTTTCTTATTATAAAAACAATACATTTTTTAAAAGTCTGCCAGGCATTATTATTCAGGGCACCTTCATAGTTGAGCCTAAAGTTTTTTTTTTAATTTAAAAATTTAATTTAGACAACTCACACATATATGCATGGAAAATATATAAACCAAAGTTTAGACAACTTACACGCAAAAAAAACATTAGTGTCTGCAGGAGCCGAATGGGGGAAGCGATGATACATGCATCATGGCACAAACTCTGTGACTTATGTACTTGGGTAAGACATTGGGATACAAATACTGAAGGGGGGGGGGGTTTGACACATATTTAGTAACTTTTTCATCATTGTGGCTGATGGTGGACGCCCATCCATAAAATATAAAGGAGCTTAAAAAATAAATTCATGCCATTTTGATAGAATAGAATGAAATTGTAAGTCATAAAAATGTAGCCTTAGGAAAACTGTGTATGCACATCAACTGCTATTTCATTATATAATTTAATAATGTGCAAAAAAGATAGTGTGTATCATATTTTATGCAAAAGTTGGTATAAATAAGAAAGTGAAATAAAATGGACTATTAACAAGCTAGACCATGAAAATATGTTTTCATTAATAGTGGATTTGTGAAAAAATTCTAATCAGAAACTCTGATAAGAAATAAAAACATGTAACAATAGATCATATTGTTGCATAAAACTTGAGAAAAAAAAATCATTTCATGGCATTATAGGAATATTGTTTTTTTGAATATAAAAGTAATTGTATCCCACTATTTCTGTCATGGTGAACCAGTTTCAATTTGACAGCACTATTCATCTTGGTTAATTCATCTTGTGAATTAACATGTGGAACATTCTGAATTAAGCAACCAAGGCATCATTCTTGGCATCTCTAGAAAGAAGGTGATCCCAAGAAAGAATGCTTTTATGGAAGCATGCAACTTCCTTCACTGACCCACACTAGCTAAGTATTTCACTTGGGAAAACATATGGGCCATCCAACAAGGGCAGAGAGATTGAATTGGATAGGCATTGGCTTTTTCATCCTTAGGAAACAGTAGTTTGCTAGTACATTAAATAGGTGTGTCTGGCTTGCAGATTTTTGTTATTTCTCATGGTCCAGAGTCCGTATTTTAGGCTTTTACATGCTTACCGAGTGTTTTCTGAAAAACATTGAGAAATAAGATGAGATTTGCCATGTTCTAATCTGGAATCTACCTTTGATAATTTTCACTATGCCACTTAAATGGCTAAGGGGGTTCCGTGGAATTACTTATGGTTAGAAGTTATTTAGCTGTTCCTTCTTACTACCCATCTCTGTGTTGTACGTATTCCTGATTAGAGATATAATTAAATCTGAGCAAAACCTGTTATTCTAAAATATTTAAATATTTAATATTTCAGATGAATCACACACATAAAATGCATATTAATTAATTATTGTTCTGTTTCATAATGGGTGCTGAACTTGAAATTCTGTTCTTTATACTGTTAGAGTATTAATACTCTATGATTATTATTATACACACATACACAACAGCGTATAAACCACTAGGAGTCTAGCACTGTGGCATTTTGTAAGAATAACACGTTAGTAAATAAGGGATGGGACATTTATTTTGGCCGAAGGATTGAATTGACTCTGAAATGCATGTTTGAGACTTTGTAGTAGCATTGGGCAATACTCATTCCACTGTGCCACAAAGCCTCCAGTGTGCTTTCTCACACACTGCCACGTGCTACTGATAATAATGGATGGCAGTTTTGAAAGGGATCCTGTATGAAACTCTCTCCCCAGCAGCAATCTTTCTTAAAAATATCCTCTGCCTGGCACTGAAGCTTTAAAATAGCTTTCCATTGTCATCCAATTCAGTAAACAGTATTTTAAAGCCATACTGTAGGGCAAGGGGAGGGTTTTAAGGAGGTGTTAGCATTTCATTTTCTAGCAGTATTCTCCCTCAAAATTGTTCATCCCTATATTGCAAAAAGTCTTAAACTATCCACATTGACATCAATGGAAGCTATTTTAAACCCTTGCTTGGAACAGCTTCTAATTTGAAAACAGGGGTTGGATACATCTGGGGAGAATGGATCAGAATTAGAAAAAGAGGATTTTGGGGAGCAGTATGGCATACTTGAGAAAGGAAATTGGGATTCTCAAAGCTGCTTAAAAGGGCTATACAAATATCCAAGGTTTGGATTAGGTCCACAGATGAGGTTTCCTATGCCTGTTGTTTACCTCAAAGATAGAACTGTCTTTTAGTCAACATTGCAGATTTTATATTTGAAACTGTTCAATCAAAATCATACACTTGTCACGTAAGAAATATCAGAGAAATAATTGCTGCAGATAACTAGGATGAGAATTTATGAATTCATTGAAACACCTTTGGAGAAGAGCACATGCTGCTGTTCTCTATGCCGGTATACCTGTTCAGTGTAGTTATCTTGTTTTGATGTTGTCCACGTTCACAGAGATTTTGAAACATGAGTACTTTGGAAAAATATACCATCCTAGATTGCATTCTGATGGAGAATATTAGTGTCTCTGTGAATATTTGAATTGGTTTCAACTTCTTGAAAATATACAAGGTGTAAGAACTGAATTTCTCATGAAAAGGAAAAACACATTTTAAGAATATTTTTAATGAAGTTACACTATCATGATGATCAGCAATCATGAGTTTTTGTTTTTTTAGTCAAGGACCTTGAATGCATTTAAACTGAAAACAGAAATGGGAAAAAATATTTTTATATCTACTATGATTTGAAATGCCCACACTTTGGCTTGGATAGGTTTACCAAACTTTAATCTAAAATCCCAATCCTAGAATGAATCCTTTGTCATATTAATATAGTACTGTAGTACCCTTTTTATAGCCTGAGTGAGAGGTTTAATGTCTAGAAGATTCCTTTTCAGACTTAAGCTCTCTATTTTTACTTAGGGAATATTTCCTTCCTCTTTTTAAATACTTTATCAAGTGAAGGGAATGGTTATAAATTCTTCATACCTTCCTGATCTATCCTACACATTGTTTTTTTTTTTTTTTAAACAGAGTCTAAAGCTTTTAGATAAAAAAAATGCAGATACTTCAATATCTGTTTTTGTGTGCTGAATGTTATTGAAAAATAATTTATGTGTTATATATCTATGCGGTAAAACTGAGATTGGTTATAAAATGTAGCCAAAACTAACCAACTGATCAAATGGCAAGTCCTTGAACAGTGATTTATGGTTAACTGAAAAAGATGGAAACAGTAGTACTTCTATTATTGCACAAATTTATTTCATATTGGTTGCAGACAACTGTATTTATAGTATAACAGTCTGATTAACCTCTGATGAACTGTTGTATATTACAATATACTTTTCTTTATGCCAATGTTAATGTGCATTCATATTTTCAATAAACTATCAAAATGATTATATATATTTTTATACACACACTTTTTTGGGTGGTGGGGGTACCTGTGAGTCAGTGTTGATTCCTGGTGACTGCCTGGACATGTCCCTGCAGTTTTCTCGGCAAGATTTTGGATGTGGTTTGCCATTGCCTTCTTCCTAGGGCTGAGATAGAGGGACTGGACAAGGTCACCCAGCTGGCTTCGTGCCTCATGCGGGACTAGAACTCGTGGTCTCCCAGTTTCTTGCCTGATGCCTTAACTGCTACACCAACCTGTCTGACCATTCTAATGAATCTGCTGCCCTAGCAGAGGTCCAGGCATCTGTGATTTGCAGTTTAAACAAGGAAGTGATGTCACTATGGCAAAGGATGTTTGTTAATGTATGCCATTTTCAGGTCACGTCTCATCTGTCCTGAAATAAACTTTCCATGTGTGTTGAGGTTGCAATTATTTGTGGCAAGCCCATGGTTGTGATGGAAGTCATGAACTCAAGCTACCCAGACCCTCCTTCCCAAGACAAGGAGGCTGAGGTTACTCAAGATTGAAGCCTCATAAACTTTAACACCAGCCCTGAGACAAATCCAGGAGCTTGTAGCAGGCTGCTGCCAGGTAGCTAGGTGGTTGGTACATCAACAGCAGTTCAAGCTTGTCAGTGCAGTCCAATTCCATGCACAGGAGCTCACATGTAGTCACATGGGTAGCATTCTTTACTGAATGAATGAATGAAAGAATGAATGAATGAATGAATGCCTGGTCCACATGCTTGTCCATCACCATGTCATGTATGGATGTGGTCTTAGTATACCAAGACCTGGTATTTAGCAGCAGTAGGTGGAGACAAGGCACCAAAAATTTGGCGACCTGGCTTAGAGTAAGCCAGTAACCCTTGCCATACCTTCCCATGCCTGTCATGACCTCAATTGGGATCCCCTTACATCACCCCCCAGAGACCATCCCTGGCTCCAAATCTAGTCCTATCACAGCTTGCTTCAGCCTACCATTCATAACAAGCCCCTCCCTATTACTGTTAACTGGACATAGACAATTTTGATAGTCTTTTTCACTTTGGTTAATTTTTATTCTCCGACTCAACTGATCTTCTGATCTTAACTCAAAATAACCTCCAGAATGGCTTGCTTTGAGTCTTCATGAGCAGGAAATAACCAGTGATTCTCCAACAACACAACCAAAGCTCTATTGCTGCTGGCAGCCCAACTCCCTTTCTGGTGCTGTCAAATGCAAACACTCTGGCCTCAGCATGGTCCCTGTCATCAACTTTCACTGAAGCTTGTTGTCAAACTGTACTTGTGGGCTAGTTCAGCCATGGTCAATGGTGGCAGTGCTAATGTTCCCCCATCCTCTAGCGAACCCTCTTCCTGCAAGCACCACTTGTCAGCCCAAAGTCATTCCCATATGCCATCACACATACTTGCTCTCTGAGGATATAGGTTCTTTTCTAACAGCTGAAACTTTGGTTTCTGGATTGGTTTGTCAGGGCATCACAGATTTCTCCTCACTGTTTTGCCTTCTGTGCTTCCAAATCTTTACAGCTTCTAACACCTTTACAAAACCATCCCCCATTTCCACTTTCTCCCTTCCCGATTCTCCTTTTTCACTTTCTATGCCACTTTCACCAATACTGCAGCTAATACTTTCCTTTCCCTCATTACAATTAACAAACTGCTATCCCAAGTAAAAAGCCTGCACAAAACATCTACCAACTTATCCTGGAGCTAATTAACTAACAGCTAATTTGGCTAGCATCTTAAAAAAATACATTTATACTTATATAAGTGTGATGTATAAAGTAGTCCCGTGACTGTTTTTGATCATAATTCTTTTTACATATTTTTTAAATAAATTGAGTTATTTCATGGAACAAGAAATACATATTCAATAAAAGAGAGTGGAGTGTTATCCTTTTTTTTTTTTAATTTTTAAAAATACAAGTCCTCAGTATTAAGCAGCATGAACAAGCAGCATTGATTGTCCTGTTACATTTCTTAATGAGGTAATTATAGAAATACAAATCATTGTGGGTTTGGAAAATCATGTGGGGTTGTCATGCTATGTGATGTAACATTACAGTGCAGTGATTTGTAAAATTTGAAGAAGATCCCTCTTTTAACTCTGATGTAAACAGGACATTTGTTGAAAGAGCCTAAGCAAAAGCATAAAATAATTTAAAAATCCTAAAATGGAGAACATAATATTTTAGAGATAAGCATTGCAAAACATCACAAAGTTAGAAAGTTAGAAAGGAATGGCTACATTTTTATGGTACAAATGGCTGTACCTTCCTGTAGAAATTTTATGTTTCTAGAGGTAAGCTGGACAGACTTTTTATAACAAAAGAAGAGAATATTTATTGTGGTCACTAGGAGTCAAAAATGATTAGATGGCACATAATGTATTGTTCACCTAAAACTCTTTTATAAATCAGAAGGTAGTTTCTGTTAAAGTAAATTGCATTTTTGAGAGATTAGGGTTAAAGTGAAGATAATAAATGCAGGGTTTTCACTTGTAAAGCAAACTTAAAACTCACTAAAATTTAGTTATTGAATCGTGACCTTGTTTATCATATGACCACAAAATATATTTGACTTTGATAATGATGCTTTAAAATTAAGATGGATCTAAATGCATGTTTATAAAACTCCTTGAAGCACAAAACATTTGCCATGGACAACTGTTTATAGGCTGAAGGCACCTAATTAAAACTGTATATTCCTTTATGGCTGAATGTATCCATTTAAGGCTGAGAGTTGCCTTTCTAGGACATTATAAGAATATCCAATTTTCAGGACTGTCCTAGTAAAAGGTGTGTCTTGGTGAGTTTCCAGTTCAGTGAAACAACTGATGTAGTGATAACAGTTGCAATGAAAGGAAAGCCTTAGTGGTCCCTTGTTTGAGGAACAGACACACTTTAAGTACCCTAGCTACAGGTAAGACTGAGTGAGGCATAATGAGACTATTGTTGTGTTTACTAAAATGTTGGCAAACCTGTATTAAGATAATTTATTTAAGATTAGCTAGGAAAAAACTCTGTCTCCTGTATTCTCGGGGAATATAAAAAAACTCTCCCATTGTAAGCATAAATTGTGGGATAAAAAACCTAGACTGGATTAACACTTACATTTTACCTTATTCCGGTTTTTGTTTGGAGCTTCCTTCTGTTGATTACTTACTTTGCCTGTGACTGGTAGAACACAAGGATATGCTTAGAAGGATATGAGGGTAGTCTGAGTGCTGTTATTCTAAGAGTGTTAGGTAGATAAAGGCAGGCATAATTGTAGAGCCTGTGCAAACCTTTACAGAGAAAGAAAGGTAAACTAATTGAATCAAAAGTGTGGCTTCAGGATTCAGATATGATCCTTTGGCCTTTGAGATCTCACAGGGCTCAATTTTTGTCCATATTGTTTGGATGCCTGTTAGTTCAGGCACATGATTTCATCCTGTTGGGTGGAGATTGAATTTCCTTAATACTGTCTTCTCAGACCTGGTACCCTGACTGAACTTTAGCATCTGGATTGGGAAAGTCTGCCTTAAAGTATCAGGTTTGTGGTTTATGAGTTCTTCAGTATTTGGCCTTGTTTTTGATGAACTGCCTGTGTTCAAAAGGGTTTTTTTCTCAGTACTGATGCCCAGTAGGCTCCAATAATTGGATATCAGAGTTTGCCATGGTCCTAGGATGCCTAATTTGATTGGTTTATTGTAAAACAGTTTATAGTGAGGCTGCCCCTGAAGACCAGACAGAAGCTCCAACTAGTGCAGAATGCCATTGCTAGGATCTTTACTGGGACAAAATTCTGGGATCATATCACCATTTTATTATATTTCCTGCAGTTACTGCCACTCCATTTCCACATGCAATTCAAGTGCTGGTTATTAGGATGAAGCAAAGAATACAGAAGTATGCTTCATGTAGTGTGTGTTTCAAGCAAATGTGTTACGTAATCTGAGATTATCAACAGATTAAACTGTGCATGATACTTTTACTTTTGATAAGTGTCAAAATTTGACAAATGTATGGCACACAACATACTTCTATTTTGGATCTCCTGTCTGAAGCTTTATCTCTCCTGTATTTCTGTTTGCTTTTTGAGGGCACAATAGGCCTTTCTGGAGTCAGATGTTATGAGAGTGGCAGACTTGTGTCTTTTCCCTATTTCTGTAGCATCTAGTAATCAAAAATGCATGATATGACATCAGCATGTTTCCCTGCTTTACTTCATTGGTTGTGGCTAATAGAAACAGAAAGAGTGGTGACATTATGTCATATGTTTTGCATTAATAGACATTACCAAGAGAGTCAGGGTGTGGAGATAGAATAAAGTGTGGTTAATGTAACATATATAGTGTCTGTTTCCTTCCTAACATTACTTCCAATGTTTTATGCATAGAGATATATCCACTAGCTTCAGGCTGACAGAGTGTATTTATTTATTGATTAAAAACCTTTATATTGTAGCATTTTGTCAAAAAGATACTTGGAAGAAGTTTACAAAGATCAGTAGTATGAAAGTGCTGCTCTCAAAGTTACAATCAAAGGATATTATAGGAAGAGAGCTGTGTTAGTCTATGGTCGCAAAAAAAAATCAGGAGTCTGGTAGGACTTTTTCTGACTTAACAAATTTTATTAAAAGATATGAGCTGTAGTTCATTTCATCAGATGCAGTGAGCTAATGAACTGATGAAACTGATGTAGTGAGATGAAGCTCATGAAAGTTTATGCCTTTTAAAACAATGTGTTAGTTGGAAAAAGTGTCAGCAGAGTCCTTCTGATTTTTAGTCAAAGGATACATTTCACAAGGAAAACAGGATGGGAGGAGAGAGAAACAAGCAGTCCCAGTCTCAGCACTCAAAGTTATTGCAGAGAAATGGATGTACTATTGATACCATGGAAAAAAGAAGAGTAGAGCAATTTAAATGACTATTTTGGTTATCTTGAACCATAATTCTAATCCAGAATTTGCTAAATATGGACATAGCAGGTAGCTGTTCTTGTCTTAAAAGCAGTTTTCCGATCCTCTTACTGGACTGGGGAAAAAGAAGTGTACAAATTTGTGGCCTTTACTTGTAAAACTAAACTCTGATTTAGCATTGGGTCTGAACTGATTCACGGTTCTGTTTGACTAATAATGACTGTTAGTCTGGTAGAAGCTTTCCAGGGCATGGGTTGAAGGAAGCTGTTCAGCCCTATTAAATGAACTGAGGATAATCTTGGGATGCTCTGCATAGCAAAGCATGAATTCTTTGTGCTAAGACTCTTCCTCTGTCACTTTTGCTTCTCATTGCAAGTGAAGTAGAATAATGCATATCTTTGAATAATATTCAACATTTTTCTTAATGTTTTTAGAATGTTTTCTTATGGTTTTTCATGGTCATCCTATTTTCATGGTTTAGGAAAAGTAATACCAATATCCTCTCAGTTTTTTAAAAAATGAACACTTAGTTGCAAGTTGATATTGCCAGTGAGCCATTTTTGCACACAAATTATATAGCACAAAAGAGGAGGGGAGGGCAAGTGAGATATGAAAGAGACCTGAGCTTTGAGTGAATGGGATGAAAAAACATAGGCCTCAATCTTACTGGTTGCAGGTGAAAGGAGGTTTGGTGCAGCATAAGCAACCTGCTTCAACCTTACTGCTGGTTTAATTGCTCTTCCCAAAATGCCCGCGGGATAATTTCTGGATGTGGTAGAGTTTGTGTAATCCTGTTTTGTCCTTGCCACCTGGAAGGAGCAAACCAATCTGCACTACTGAGCTGAGGCTCCTTGCTGGAGCATGGGCTTTTGCAGTTGAGGGAGAAGAAAATGTCCTTTTAAATTTAACACGGCTGATCTGCAAAGCAAGAGGCAGTGGTAGGGGGAATTGCCCCTTCCTCTTTGCTCTAAACAGCCATCCTACTTCATTCCTTTAAAACCAAGCCAAACCCGCCAAAGCAGCATATCCAACAGAAGAATGATGAGTCCAACCCAGTTTCAGATTCCTTGCAGCAGTCCTTTTTGTCTTTCACAAAAAGCAGTTAGATCCAGAACAGCTCTACTCTTAGCTCTGGGTTTTGCTTATGAGCTCTACTCCTCCTGTTCCCCAACCTCCACTCAGCCTCAGCCAATAGCAACAGATACCTGGAACAGCATGGAACACTTAAGATGCAGCTGCTGGAAACAGTTGTGATTTCTTCCAGAGCAAACTCGCACAACACAAGTGTTCTGTTTTGAGAACAGGGTGCTTGAACATGCAGTTTTGAGTTCTCAATTTTTAGTAGTTGAACTATTTTGCACACTTAATTCATTCTGCACACTCCTGGGTAATACTAGCTGTAAAATGCCTGGAGATTTCCCTGCAGGAACAATCCAATATGCCCAAAATTGATATCAACACAATTTGTGGACTACTATAAAAGGACAGCAAGCTAGATGTTTTCTGTAGTCTGGATTTAAACATTTATTATATTGTGAGTTCCAGTAAGGCTGAGCACAACAGCTTGTGTTAGCAGGGTAAAGTTTGCTTATTGGGTCAAGTACTTCTCCATCTATAGCTACAGCTGAGTTCCACCCAGTTACATTGGTTCCACATATGGGCATAAATTAAAGGGATTATTTGCAAGTCTGCCCATGTCAAGGAGACATGAAAATATAAATTCGGTAAATTAGACTTCCTTGCCCTTCATTCATTAGATAGTGATTAATCAAAACAGGAAAGTTGAAGGTTGGTTCATAATGAACTAGTTTATTATCCCTCTCAACTCTTCTTGAAACTCATTTACCAGGCTTGCCTCTTTCTGTTTCAGATCCAGGTTTTGGCAATGCTTTCTTTTGAGATATGCTATATATATAAAAATAATAATTTAATTCCAAAGCATGTTTTTACTGAAAAATATCAGTCTCTTGGAAAGCCGACATATGAAGGCAATTCTGTTTAATATTAAAAAGAGGAAAAAGGAAGAAGTTTCTTTGGTATTTTGTTTAAAAGTCTAAAGAAATATATGAAATATCAGTTGCACTGCCTTTATATCTAGGCCAATATTGTGGCTTTTTTTTTTTTTTTTAGAAAAAAGGCTTTGAAATTAAATAACTGCTTCTAAAATAATCAACCAGAAAATTTTATTTAATTGTGTTTTCTTCATAGACTTTTTATTAATTCTGCTTAGTTCTTTAATGCTTATATTAAACTAATCTAATCTAAGTTCAGGCTTTGGCATAATATTTCCCAAATGTGAAACAGCATCTATTACATAAGACTAATCTTCATGCTACAAAATGCAAAACTTGTATATAAAATTACAAGGCAATCTTTTGGTATATTTAAATAAGTTCTTTTGTATTTAGTTAATAGAAGGCAGTAAGGAAAATGGATATGAAAACATTGAAATCTTAAGCTTTTTATTAATTGAATTTTCACATTTTAAAAAGCTATCCTTTTTTTGTAAATTACTTTTACATCTTTGTTTTTGTGCAAACAAAATTCACAATTCTAGAGATTATGTAATGTTTTCTGGCTTCCATTTTCATCAGTGAAAGTAATAGTTTTGCATGTTTTATTAGAGTACTGTCCTTAATAATAGTATATAACAATGTGGGAGCTATATGTAGGTGTTTGTTTCTTGTTAAGACTTAGTTTTCCCAAAGCTGAATAGCCATTTAGCAATCTGTTAATTTTGATAATTATTGTGATTGATGATTTATTGTGAAGTTTATTTGACGTATTGATATAAAACTACCTGTGATATATTGCATCTACAAGCTGCCTATAGAAATAAAAATACATTTGAATACTATAAAATATTATAAAATAAATGAAGTACAGTAATAAAACTCATAATAGAACAATGGCAAGAACTTGTTCAGCTGCCCCATTATGGCCTTTCAAATGCTGAGGTGAATAATGTTTCCAGGTGAAATGATTTGTGATGGACTCTATAAATAATTTTTATTGGGTGATAAATTGTAGAATTATCAAAATTTTCATAGCTAAATATCATTCCATGTCTTGCTTCTTGATAACTCATTCAGGCCCAAGATTGAGGGGAAAATCAGCGAGTTCAAATTATATTTCAGTCAGAATATTTATTTCTTGGACTGGAAATATTCTTCAGGAGGAAACTAATTTCTGTCAATGCAGCATTTTCTCAAAGGAGGAAACAAAAGCAGACAAGAGGATTGAGTATATACAGAATGAATTCTGTGCTTGAGCAAATTTTCATGCTTTTAGCTGTAGCCTTTGGACAGATAGCCTTGATGCTTTTTTGAATGAAGGTTTGTATTGATTGATTATGTGCCATCATGTTGGTGTCAACTCTTAGCAGCTATATAGATAGATTTTCTCCATGATGATTGGTCCCTTATCTGGGCTTTCAGGTCCTCCAGTGGTGCATCCATCACCACACTGATTCCATCCACCTTGCTGCTGATTATTCTCCTTCCTTTTACCTTTCCCAGCACTGGAGCTTTCTCTAGACAACTAGGTCTTAGTTCTTTGTGTCCAAAGTAGGATTATTTGAGCTTGGTCATTTGTGGCTCAAGTGAGAACTTTGGATTGATTTGTTTGATGATCCATTTGTTGGTTTTCTTTGCTGTCCATGGTATTTTCATGAGTCTTCTCCAAAACCAAATTCGAAAGTGTCAATACTTTCCCTAATCTGCTTCTTCAAAGTCCAGCTTTCATTTCCATAGAATGAGGAATACCACTACTTGCACTATTACATCATGGTGTCTGAATAACTCTTCCAAGACTTTCATGGCTGCTTTACCAAGTGCTAGTCTGCAGCATATTTCTTGACTGCTTGTTCCTTTATATTGATGGTTGATCCTAAAAGGCAGAAGCTATCCACCATTTCAATATCAATTTTAAGGCTGGTTGTTGTACTAGTTGTCATTTTCTTTAATTTTAGTTCCATTTTTTTTTCACTCTGCTCCTTGACTTTTATTAGTAGACCTTACAGATCCTTTGCATTTTTGGCTATTATTGTCATCAGCATAGTGCAAGTTACTGATGTTTCTTCCTCCAGTTTTAAAACCACACTCATCTTCTTCCAGTCCAGTTTCCATTCATATATATTCAGCATATAGGTTGAATAGATAAGGGGAGAACATACAGCTTTGTCTCACTCCTTTGCCAACCTAGAGCCAGTCTGTTTCGCCATGTTCTGTACTGTGGCTTCCTGATTTGTTTGTAGGTTTGTCTTGAGGACAATGACATGTATACTTTTCACTTAATTTCTCTATGACTTAGTTCTAATGCAGTGTCAGCCAATGTCATATACTGTATCTATAAATTCATGTACCCTCTCTTCCATTTCCAAGAGTATGTTAGCCATAGTTTCCTTTGGTTTTTAAATTGGTAAACCAGGGTAGTGTTTTGCATCTCAGGTACATCTGTTAGGTACATCTGTCAAATTTGGCTTTTCTCGGTTTCTTAGTTTTCCATTAATTAAGTCTGGTTCATTCCATTCCTGTCCCAAGTTGAGAGATCCTTTTAAAAAAAATTTGCAGAAAAATTTGTATTTCTGATGCATGTTTCTCTAAATATAAGCATAGTTTATCTACACACATTGACATACTTGTGCAAAATACAAGAACTCTTTTTGTTCAGGACCATTTGCATTAGGACTTGTTGTTTTGACTGTCCTTCTATCTGATACCCCACTTCTTTTGAAATGAAAATGAAAACAAATAAAACTAGATTATTTTGGGATAATGTGAGCCATGTGAGATGGTTTTGCTATGTACAAAAGTCACAAATGTTCTCTGCTTAATTGGAGTTGTAAAATGTGGATTTGTGATTGCTTCTGCCTGCAGGTTGGGACAAAAATCACAGTATGATGACAGGCTGAGTACATAAGATATGTGGTTTTAGGAACGCTGTATTCAGTTGAGGTGTGGATGGGGAAAGATGGAGGTTTCACCTGCTTGTGCCAAAAAGGGACTTCACATATACATATCTTTTATAGTTTTTATTACTCCGGTGTAGGCATGGTGCCATTTTGCCTGGTTGTGGCTGGCCAGACTGGCCCTAGTCACTCACTGTCAGCTTTGCCATTTCTTTGCAATGCTAGTTGAGGACGGAACATGCTTATTCTCAATCTCTTCCTCCCACTTCATTTCATGCCTGCAGGAGCTACTTCTCACAAAGTTATCCTTCACCAAACAAGAAGCAACTGGAAATTGTCCCTCACATTCCAAAATGAGTGCTTCCAAGCCATATATTGCTTCAGCAGGAGAAAGAATTGCAGACATTTATAACTTGATTTCACTATAAATAGGGCTTGTGTCTGAGAATTACTACTACTACTACTACTACTACTACTACCACTATTATTATTATTATTATTATTATTATTATTATTATTTAGATTTATTATAGCTGCCCACTTTAAAGGACTGTGGAACTTACAACATTATCAAATATACAATTAAAATAAAACATAACAACAAAACAGCCTGGACAAGAAAACAACTATAACAGTCCAAAAACACGACAGGGGCTCCACAAACACCTTAACCCCAGCTGGGGCCTTCCGCAACCCTTGGAGAGTAGGCGCCATCTGTACCTCTGGGGCGATGCTATTCCAGTGGGCCGGGGCACAGAGAAGGCATGCTTCCTCGGTCCCACAAGATGGCAACATTTAATTGAGTAAAAGTGGAGTACACTCACTCTGCCTGAACCTACCAGGTGGGCAGAAATGATTGGAGACAGGCAGTTGTAGGAGTCACTGCAATTCTTTCATATGTAATGGCTTCATTAGATTTTCTACAATAATTCTACCTGTCAGAAACTTTTGTCTGCATGAATGCCTGAGGTGCCTATTTCCAGCCAGCTTGTTAAGAAAGACTGATAGCACCCCATGTCTACATTTCTGACTGGTCAGACACAGAGGAAGGGCACAAAGTGAAGCTGGAGGGAGCCCTTTCCACTTTACCTGATGCCCCTTTATGCTGCTTTCAATCTGTCAGCCTGACTATTTTTGGAGATGAGTTTAATGCTCTTTTGAACACTGAACCTGTCTTCAGTAATAGCCTGATTTGACAGATGGCTAAACTTGCTGTTCCAAACTCCTGTTTACACTTGCCCAGCACCAACTCACCGTAAGTCAATGAGAGTGATTTAGGTTAGGTTTTCCTGCTGGCAGGTGTAGCTTTGTGGGAAGGTGTCAGCCCTTCGAGTTATACCAGATTAGGAAACCAAACTTATGCAGTCTAAAGCTACTTTCATTATACGTTTATAGTAACAGAATCTTGCAAGTCTGAATGTACTTTTCCCCCTCTCCCTTTATCTTTGTGAGATCTAAGGAGGGTCTTGTCTGAGATGCTTTCTCAGGTTACACTTCTGTCCTGGACTCAGGTTTTCTTTATCTGATCATTGTCTTGGTAGCAGCTCTTCCTTCTACCCATTACAGATGGAAACGCACAAATCATATTCCTTAACTTCTCCTGCATTATAACTGTAAGGACAGCACCACCTGACAACCTTGTTATTGAGAGGTTGTTGGAGAAGCAAATTCTATGCCATCATATTTTTCTGCCAGGTCAGGAATTAGTGGGTTGCACTTCAATGTGAGTATCTGGCTGTGCCCTAAGAGGAATCAATACTTTTGTTTTCTTCTTTCTACATTAAGCAAGAATTCCTTAAAGCATTATATGAAGCATATCTATAGTACAATTTTGCAAGCAATATCGAGGAAGGTGAGATGTTAAGTTTGGGGACAGTAGGCAAACCAGAAGAGTGATGACCTGATATTTCACACATCAGTTTTTACTTTGAATATACTCTGCATGAATTTTCTTAAGATAGAATATAGTGTCTTTCTCCTGGTATAATTATTTTCAAAATAGCAGGATATTGGAGCTAGACAAAACTGAAAATCAAAGCGAGCTAAGAAGTGTTCATCCATAACTAATAACGCTAAAAAAAAAAAAGCATGTCTGCAGCAGTGTAACAAAAAGGACTTGCAGCAGGTGTTTATGTGCAAAAGCACTGAGCGTTATGGTAACACCTGTGTTTCTGGACTGTTTGCCAGGACAATTTCTTCATTTTTAAGAAAGTAGAGAAAACAGTGGTAGTAACACAATTGTAGTCTAACACTAACCTGTTCTTTGTAATAGGGTTTTTCAAACTGTGTTTGAAAATTTGAGGGTGTTCTGTGAGAGACAAGGGGGGAAAAAAAAGTCAACCTGAACACAGCCAATTTTCTATCACTAGAGCTTTGCCTGTTGATTCGGGATCCCACAAATTTTTTTAACATGTTTTGTGGCTTGAAAAAGTTTGAAAAACTGTGCTTTATAAAATCCAATTAGTTTGTCTCAAGATGTTTCATTCATTCTCAGTGTAACTTGGTAGACACAGCTCCATGATCCACCATATTTTTGACTCCTGATCTTTTGTTCCTCTAACTACCTTGCCTGAGGAAACATTCTAGATATTTGAAAGCTTGAGGCAATTTTCTAAAATTTCTGTTGAACTATTTAAGGTCCCACTAGCTTCTGTGGGTAGATCTAATGACCAATATGGCCGCTGTTGGTTTTTAAAGTGGAAATTTCAACCTCTTTTCCTGACCTGATGTTAAGTGTCGGCTGTGCTTAAGGTGACTTAATTTATAGTGGCTGTGTTAATCCAGCAGACTAAGCCATAGTTGACAGAAATATGATTTACTGAATTAACCCAGTGCCTATGTTAACCAGACATACTGAACCACAAACCAATCACACTGAGTTCACAGACCACACTGAACTATACGACTACATTTTACCCTTGAGAACTGCTTGAGTACAGCCTAGGTTTGACTGGATAGAAGATTCAGTGTCCTTGTTATCCATTTCTTCTTTTTCATATTCCATCAGTTACAGTAAACGTTACATCTCCACCCACCCAATATGAAAATATTACATTTCTACCCAATATATGAATAGGTTCTTCACAGTGATTAATTTAGTTTTGTATACTAATAATGATTCTATCATGTAGCAACTTACGTTCTTCTTCTACCACTTTACACAATACACCCTTGAAAATATACTGATCTGAGTTGTACATGGATACTTATTATTATCCTGACAGACTACAAAGGCCTTATTTACACAGAACTTATTGCAGTTGTAAATATTACTATAACTATCTGATCATGTGTAATCTGGATCTCTGGTAGTACATGACATGCCACATGTACATCTTCATGTGTATTTTTATGATTAGCATGGCAGACCTTTCTCAACTCATAATGTTAGAACTACTGGATCTGGGCTGCAAAAATACAGATGAACCCTAGATGGCAGCAAAGAATTGATGGACCCAGTAATATATTTATCAGTGTCATTTATGAAAGTATTGACAGATTTCTCAGTTACGTTTCATTTAAACAGAATAATTCATTCTTATGAAATATCTTTGTGAAATACCTTGCACCAGTTTTTTTTTTTACTCCCAAATAAATATCAAAAGCAGGTCTGATGGTTTCTTGACCTGTATTTACACAACCCCTAGAAATTATCCCATTTAAGAGAAGCAACCTTTCTATTGGCAAGGGGAATACAGCATAAAGAGCCAACTCTGAAGACATATAGTACAGTGAATGAGCTTTGTATGTTACAATGCGTGATAAGAGTATAGGCTCTATTTATACTGCAGCATGTTTAGCACCAGATTGTGAATTCTTAATACCGAAACAATGGCAAGATTTTAACATTTCTGTTCTCTTTGTGATATGTTTTAGGCATTCTGTGTCAAGCAATAAATACTTCTCTTTAGCAGCCTTTCCATAACAGTTCTGGTCCAGCAAATGCCTAGTAACCTGTTCTAAAGGATTATGTTATGTAGGGCTATGCAACACTTTGGATTTGTTTCCATAAAGATGCTTCAGAATGAATGAGAGCACAAACATCACACCTGTCTTACAAACAGGTGCTATGTTTGTCCTAGAACACTGGCATGCTTTTTTGGAATTTGAATCGGAAGCATTTCATAGGCTTAGTATACAATCACATGCATTAAACTGAATTCCAGTGTTATTCTCAAATAGCTCAGAAAGCCACTGTCAATCAATGTAGTACATTATATTAAGTGTAAAGAGCCAGTGGTACTTTTTAGGTTCTTTTTCATTCAAAACCAAAATTATATCTTTAAAGGGTTTTTCAGTTTGTAAAATTAGGTTTGCAAGCTGCCCAACTTTAGACTCTCCATACTTAAAACAAATTTTCAAGAGAACATTTTGCTACTGTAATAAATATAAAATAATTGGTACGCTTCATAGATATAGATATAGATATAGATATAGATATAGATATAGATATAAATGTATGTATATGATTATTTCATTTTTTGTTTGTTTGCAGGAATAATCAAACTTGGGAAATGGAATCCACTTCCACTAACTTATATGACAGATGCACCTGATGCAACAGTAGCTGACATGTTACAAGATGTCTATCATGTTGTGACACTGAAAATTCAATTACAAAGGTGGGCACTTCTGAACATCTGCCCTTCTCTAATCCCTGAGTTGCTCTGTCAATCACACCATTACTACTGAGATTAACACATGCTATCTTCATTAATTTCTGAGCTCATTTTGAAATGGAAAGCACAATATTAGAAAGGAATTGCAACTGGCAGCTCTTGTTGGGTGATATTGTAACTAGATATTAGAGTACAGACTAATGTAGTCAGTCTTTAAAAGAGAATTTTCCATGGGTACTCATTCAATAATTCTGTAAGGCCTGATTAAATATCTAGCACATTGTGCCTGAGAAATAAACATTTTTTAAAGGTTTCTAGAATTTAACCAGAAATTCAGAACTAAATTTTGGACTTGAAGGCTCTTGTTCTTATGTTGCCATCTGCTAAGGTACAATGGTGGAGAATTTATTCAGCCAGTGATAGGCAATGTAAGTATTTGCTCAGGTTTAGGCTGCAGTCCTATATTCAGTTACTTATGCTGAAATCTTCCTAGGTTCCGGATTGCAGCTGGAAGAAATGACTACACTGTAGAGTGATATATAAAATATGAATGTCCTGTTCTTAGTTGTGTTTGGCTTTACAGAGTGCTGTAGCTCTTGCATGTAAAGAGCAGTTATATTTGCTGGCAACACTTTCCATCTGTTTATTCTCCTGTTCTGTATTTGCAGTTGTTCGAAGCTAGAAGATTTGCCAGCAGAGCAGTGGAACCATGCCACAGTCCGCAATGCCTTAAAGGAGTTGCTCAAAGAGATGAATCAGAGCACGTTAGCCAAAGAATGCCCTCTCTCCCAGGTCAGTGCCTCTGTTGGTGGCAAAGGAACTACATCCCATAAAATTGCAATATAGTATGTAAGAATGAATGTAGAAAAATGGTGAGTACTTAAGAAAGAATCCCTGCAATTACATTTTTCCAATGAGTGCAAGTCCATAGACAGCTGTGGTAGAAAAGTGACAAGACAACAAGCTGAAAAAATTTTGGGGGACACCATCCTGTGTGTGTTTGTGATGCCTATTCTGCATTTTACCTTTCTTTCTCTGTGTTATTACATGGTCAATTTGGAGACATATGCCTCTATTAGGTAAAACTATTAATATTCAACATATTCCAAGACACAGGCCAAAACGTCTTAAAAAACAAAAGCCCATATCTTCCAAGTATCCAAAAACGAATAAAATGTACAAGTTAGTACTGCTACACTTTTACAAATCAGATATATTTTTGCTCTTATGTCTTGATTTAGCAAGCTGATACACAAAACACTATTGTTTTAATGATAAAAAAGTACATGTGTCAGCGTTTTAAGGATTAGCAAATAAGGTATGTTGAGATTTCTTTTTTTTATAAAAAAATCTGTCTTACTGAATATTGTGCATAATTTTTGAGGAATGTTCTTATAAGCTTTTTGATGTTTTCTTTAGAATGATGAAAGTCAAAGAGAAGAAATACAGTGGAGATATTGTTGAATAGGACCATTTGAAAGAGATGCTTCACAATGCACATTAGTATGAATGAAGCACCTCTCTTCAAATTTGCAAGGCTCATGCTTCAAAAGCTGTTCTCAGTTATCTGTGTGTGCACAAACAACATTTCCAGAGGACCCACTATAAAGTGAAATGACTATGCATGCACATGCATATGAGATGACTAGAAAATCTTTCCAAGGAGTTGTGTGATTCATGCAAAAGACACAACTTCTTTAACAATTTTGAGAGAAATGCTTCATTCACACTAACACATGTTTCAAAATATTTCTTTCAAATACTTTGCACAAGCCTATGACTAAATGTTTTAGGATTGTGTAGGCTGGTTCTTCTCAAACAGCGGGCCTGGGAGTGTTTCAGAATAGATAACGTGTTTATTTTTCTCTGTTTCTAGGGCCTTTTTCCTCTCATTGGATCAAAGCACATCATATCCTAGAGACAGGCTCCCTTTCTGTTTACATTATATTCAGTTCAAGTGCATATTTATTTATTTATATTTATTTACTTAATCAATTTGTGTATGGCCCATGTATACACAGAAACTCATATTAAAACAGACACACTCATACAAACATGAAAAACAAACAAAAAATAAAATACAGACTGTGTTACATAAAACATATGAGTAGCACTGATTTAAGCTATTCATCCCTATAGTGTTGGCAGCAGCAGTAGATAAGAATATAAGAACTTTGTAGAATCCTGCCAAGAGTTCTCCTAGTCTAGCATTCTATATGACACAATGTTCAACTAGGGACATTTGGGCAGCCTATAGGTATAGACAGCAGGGCAATAGCCATCTCCCACTGTTAACACTCTGGCAATTGATAATCAGGAACTAATATACAAGCATCAAGATACCAGGTCTTTCATTAATTTATCTAGTCTCCTCCTGAAGCTGTATAAATTGGTATACATCACCACGCCAGAAAGTAGCAAATTTTGTAATTTAAGTATGTGTTGAGTAAAAAGTACTTTTTATTGCCCACCCCCTGGTTTTCATTTCATTGGATGACCCAAAATTCCAACACAGAACAAACTTCTTCTTGTCCACACTTTCTATACTTTGCATGGTTTTATGTACCTGTATTGTCTCCTCTTACCTGCCTTCGCTCTAAACCATAGTTTCAATTCGGGTAGCTTCCAGATCTGTGGACTTCAACTCCCAGAATTTCTGTATTAGTTTGACCATTATTGAGAATTCTGGGAATTGATTCACGCATATGAAAGTGGCTTAGGTTGGAAAACACTGCTCTGAAAAAAAGAAAAAACAAGAAGAAAGACGGCCTAAACATTGTCCCCATCATAGGAGCACAGCTCTCACCTACTAATTTCAGTTGCTCTTTTTTTTACCTTTACTAAATGTACAATATCCTTGTCTAGTGATTACAGGGGCTGTGACTGATCAAAATGTGATGCGGTATTCTAGGTGTAGTCACAAAAAATTATATAAAAGCATTATTGACAGTTTTATCTCCAGTTCCTCTCTCTGAATTATTTCTAGGACAGATTGTGTCTTTTTTTTTTTTTTTTGGCAGCTACATATTGGGCTACCATTTTCAAAATTATCTTTTTGTTCTTAATTTTTAAATTATAATACAAGAAGTAAAATATAGGTTTCTTAAAGTTGTAATGGGATGTTTGAACAATATACATTTATTGGGTTTTTTATTTTATTGTTTTTATTCTTCCCTAAAATTGGGATTAAAATAACTTCACCTGCCAAAAAGAAAAGTTTATCTTTAGCATAGTGAAGTAAGTTTCTGAAAGATTAAAAATTAAAATTGGAATTTTTAATGATATGAAACTTAATATTTTATCTGGAGACTGCTTTTTAAGTCTCATATGAACTTTGTACTTGTTATCTTCATTAAGGTTATCAAACAACACTGCTCCAGCAACAAAATATTTGAAGACCATATTACTGAAACACGTGAACCAAGGAAGTTATTTGCTTTATCAATTAATAAACCTTCATATTTGATTGCATGAACATTTTTTTATTTTTCTACTTTTTTTTACCAAAACTTTCTGAATCATATGTTTTTCTTTTCGATGTCAGTTTTTTAACATCGATACCTTCAAAAATGCCTTTGACAGAGTGAATGTTACTCATCAGTTAACAGCTTTAGATGTATAATCATCAGTTAAAACTATATTTATAACCAGTCACTTGTTATATAGCATAAAGTTCTCTTTTTTTTTTTACAAGATCTCTATCATATAGATAATAATAGCTATTCTTTATTATCAGTTCTTTATAGAACTTAATGTTCTTTGAGGCACACCATAGCTGAAAAAAAGGGTTTTAATATATGATTGAACTTGTTCTTCCCTCAGCAGAAAAAAGAGCCAGGCCTTCAAGGAAAGGCTGTAATTCTGTGATCAAATTCATGCTTTAAATTCAAAAGACTCACTGTTTAATCCTAGCATCTACTGTATATGTAGGGAAGGGGAACAGTCCTGTCTAAACTGGAAGGTCATTGCATGTCAGTATTAACAGTACTGGGAAAAAATAGATGGGAAAAAATCAGAAAGAGGCTGGTAGCATCTTTTCTGACTATCACATTTTATCAAAAGGCGTAAGGTTTCATGGCTGCAGTTCAGAAGCAAAGGTAGATTTTCTGTGTTTCCTCTGTATCTGCTGGTGTGCACTTCACCACTGGTGGGAAGGTTCTCCTCATTCTCGTTCTTGGGATTTCCCTCTCCTGCAGAAATGAAATGCCATGGCATCTTGCTGCCATTCCACCATTGCTTTCTTGCCCTGAGGGTCAACTATATTCATTCACACTGGAACAGTAGCAAGGGAAGAATATGGGAGGGGTCCAGGTACTGGTTAGCTTCTGTTTTTAGTGCTTCCCCAGAGATAGTGCTGGCTAGCTGAAATGAAGTGGATGAAGACCTAGTGGAGTGCTGCACAGCAGGGTGAAGATAGCAGTCCAGGAGGCAAAACTGGCAGCCATGTAGGACATACTTGTTGGGTTTTTGTGTCTGTGTGCAGAGCACACCTATGTGCTATACTTCTAAAAGAATGTCTCTGATAAGCATACTTCATGATTGGGATTTTGTTACATAATATTAAAAGATGCCATTTTGCTACACATGGAACTTACAAGTATTCTTAAAATAATTTGTTTTTTTCTGTTTTGCTCCAATATGAATTTTGAGATATATGAATAGTTACAATGCAAAATAATACCTTACATTAATTTGCTTATCCTGAACTCTGAGCTTGGTATTACAACATTTTGATTTATTGTGATATCCTGAAGAGTTTCAGATATTAGTCATATCTGTATTCTTACATAAATATGACATTTTAGTACAATCCTGACTTTTTACTGAATAGTTTCATGTTTCCTTTTTTCAAACTTAGTATATTCTTTAACTGTAATCATACACTTCAGAATTATGCTGAACCTCTACAGTCTCAAATGAAGAGCGAGCAGAATATAGTTACAGGTAGTCATCGTTTAATGACCACTCATTCAGTGACTGTTCAAAGTTATGACGGTGCTGAACAAGGAGACTTATGACTGATCCTTGTAGTTGCTGCGGTCACAATGTACCCGCGGTCATGTGATCACAATTCAGGCGCTTGGCAACTGGTTTTCAATTATGATTGTTGCAGCGTCCTGCAGTTGCGTGATCACCATTTGCAACTTTCACTGCCAGCTTCTGACAAGCAAAACCAGTGGAGAAGCTGGCAGGAGGTTGCAGATGGTAATCACGTGACATTGCGCCTAACAGCTGTGCGGGATTTGCTTAATGGCAACTGGAACTGCTGCAACTGCTGTTGTAAGTTGGTATGGTCACATGATGTCACATTTTATGACCACATTGCTTAGTGACAGAGTTGCCAGTCCCAATTATCATTGTTAAGTGAACACTACCTGTACAGTATCTGATATCCTCTGACAATGTCCATTCTTTTTTTAAATAAAGCTTTATAAAACTGCATATCAAAGCAGTAGGATCAACATGTTCCCAATAAAAATGGTACATATCTCCTCTCAGTTTGTTTCAATTTGTCAAACATAAGGCATTATGTGTCAATAAAGGTGAGAATATGATATACTTTTATCAGCAGGGAAGAATAAGAGGAAGAAAAGAAGCAAGTCAGGACATAACAATCTTTTTAGCAAATGCATGCAATCAATGATATCTGAATTATTTTAATGTTGTACTTCTTTTGAATCCGGTATCTTAAACATTCAGGGTACTAGCACTGTTATACTAGTTCGTAAATATTTTCCATAGGGCTCAATGACAGGTATTGAAAAAGAAAAACATAACTTAGAGTAAGAGTTCAATTTAAATATATATCTATAACTGTTGTAAAAGAAAACCGGAAGTCATTTCCTTATAGGTCTTTTTTCTTTTTTTTCTTTCTGCACTTTTGGCTTTGTTCTCTCTTTTTTTCTGTATTTTCTTTTCTTCCTTTATCTTAAATATTAGTTGTTGTTAGTTTTTATCTTTCTTGTTTAAAAATTTAATAAAGTTATTATAAAAAAATGAAATATGCATAGGTTCTAGTCAATTCATCTGAAAAAAGATATATAGATATAGGGATAAAAGACTAAGGAAGACAACTAAAATTATCAGGAGTCTTGAATGTCTTCCTCATTAGAAAAGGCTCTTTAGCTTAGGAAAAAGTAACTGAATGGGGACATGGCCGAGGTGTATAAAATCATGCATGGCAGGGAGAAAGAGAATAATTCACATAATGCATAATTAACCTGTGGAATTCATTATGACAAGATGTTCTGATGTCCACTAATCTGGATTGGATAGATTGGATAGATTCATGGAGGACAGGTTATCAAGTGTTTCTAGTCTAGAGACTCAAATGGTACTTCAGGGGTAGGGCAGTCTACCATCTTACAAATACCAGTTGTAGAGGAATTATCTCTGGCTTTTGAATACCCTAGAGCTATCTGGTTAGCCACTGTGAGAAACAAATTACTAGACTAAGCTGGGCCTTTGGGTGAGAGCTGATACTCAGATTGATAAGGAGTCGAGTAACCATTTCTAAAACAATCAATAGGCGCAGACTGCCCTACCTTCATAAAAGATGCCAGCTTCCTTCCCTTTACATTGAAAGAGCCAAGAAGACAGTGTGTCTCCTTAATTTGCTTACCTATAGGTTTCTCATTTGAAAGAGTACTCACTAGAATTCTTGTGTTGTTACTTTAACCTTCTTTCTAATAAATCTTAATCAGAAAAGAAGAGAAACACACACAGACACATACCAGCTATTATTACACGCATACACACACACACATATAATGAGTGTGTGTGGAATAATAGCTGTTTAATAGTAATGATTATTCTGTTTTAGTTTAGTGCTTTTATTTCTTTGTTGTAGCTTATATCATGCAAAAATTGGAATGTTTTAGATAAGCTGCCTGTTATCACCTGACTATTTTTAACACAATCCTTTCTCCCAAATCAGTTTTAAGAAAATATTGTGCCAAATGTGAAATATCATTACAACCCCCTTGTGATTAATATATTATTGACAGCAACAAATTACAAAATTGTCTCCTAGGAATGAAACTGCAGAGTAAATGCTGCTGTTTATTAGTGTGCTTGCAATGCATCAAATATTCCTCTGTAGAGGAATAAAAGAAGGTATCGCAGGGAGTTTTTTCTGTACCTTTTGTTTGAATACATGCATTTCATTTTCCTTCAGGTACTGATTCAGAGTGCCATTAAAAAGGAAGTGTAATCACATGGTTTAATTTAATTTGATCCACTTAGGTCTATTCTACATTTAGTTGCTTTTGTTAAGGGAAAAATGGCTGGAAATGATTTATCAGAAGAATGATATTATGAAACATACCTTTTAAGCTAAGGACTCTATAAAATACTGATATGGTATTCTAGATATTTTTCTTTCCTATGTCAAGTGACTTTGTTATGGTTTATCTATGTTTTGTGGAAATTTGTAATTTTATTTGAATGGCCTGAAAATCTATATAGGTCTGATTTATAATTCATAAAATTAATTCCACTCCCAGCCATTCATACAAGTTTTAATTTCAGCCACTGCATACATGTTCATAATCAGAATGTACCTGGATCAGGTTCTGAACTATATACTTTTCTAGAAATGTATATACATTTGAGAGGCTTGTAAACATATGCACTCCTCTGTCTATATGTATTGAACGTTTTTTAAAAGTTTATTAAAAAGGTATACATAGGAAAAGTACAGGGCATGAAGTCCAAGTTTTCAATCCCCATTACAATTATTAAATAGCATTGCTACAATTATATTAAGACATGAAGGATAGAGAACTTTTTTCTAGTTTGCTATGGCTAAATTGGATGTGATGATTGCTTCACTCATATAAAATAAAAGCACATGAGTAAATTTTTACTATTCAATTAAATAATATAAAATGATATCAGGGAACCTTATAAACCCATGCTTCATTAATCAAATTCTTTTTGTCTGCTTTGGAAGTTAATCAGGTTGTAGTCACTGGGTCATAGATCAAGGAAATGGGAATGAAAGGACTGGTTACTGTCTCTGTTATACCCATTTTGATGCTAAAACTATGCGTCACCCTGCTATATCTGGGAAAAGAGGAACATATGCAAACAAATATTTATGTTATCATTGTTATGTTGTATTTCAAGCTCACTCTGAAATGATTAAGTCTTGACAGTGGGGAATAGATTGGAAAGAACTGGGTATAGAAAGCTACATGGCAAATCAGTGAGATAATGATAGTGATAGTGATATTATAGTGATGACACGGATTTTGTAGTCAACCATTATTGTCATTACAGTCTACCAAAAAATAATATAAAATACTTGTTTTGGTCAGCAAATAATCCATAGGAGGCCCCACTTTTCCACTTTACTTCATTCAGGCAGATTTCTAGTTGAAGGTGTGAAAGGATGAGCAGGATCTCCTTTAGGAGTGAAATTTATGAAACTGATAAAGTCTTTATCTTCTGAACTTTTTTTTTTTTTAAAAAATACTTGCCAAGGTGATCAGTCAGGTTTTCACACATCACTAAACCATATATTGTCTGCTTTTGGTTTAGTATTATTAATGATCCCAGTTATTGTAAGTTGTAAGCTATAGTTCATGATCTAGTGTTAAGATATGAATTATGCTGGTAAGCTTGCTAAACAAACTTACATGAATAACATGATGTGCGAAACCTGTTATTAGCAAGTTTTTGATGATTTTATAAACATTGTTCAGATGACCATGAACAATGAGACGTAGGCTTGCATAATCCTATTTCACTTTTAGTCTGCTTTGCTTGCCAGAGGAGCAAAAGAAGGGAGAGAGAGTTTTCATTTTAAAACTAACTTTGGTTCCTCTTGTCATATGAACCACAGGCCTGGATTTGTTAAATTAACAAATTGGAATAATGAACCCAAAGTTTGGTACCGGTTTATTATAATGCATTGTCATTTAAGGCAGAACTATAGTTTGTTCTAAAGTGAAAATCAGTATTGTCTCTCTCCTCATATGTGAATAAAGAAGGGGAAAGTGGGAAATGGAATCCAACTTGCTAGAGCTTGTCCCATCTTGTAAAGCATAATTTAAGTCAGGAGTGGAGAACGTGTGTTCATCTAGAACTACCAGTACAACTACAACTACCAGAAACTTTCATCACTGACCATACGACCAGGGGCTGTTGGGAATTGTAGTTCAGCAATCCTTGGAAGAGACTAAGTTCCCTGCTCTTGGTCTAGTCAGGGGTAGGCAACTTATAAACTGTGTGCAATGTCCAAGAGCACTTCCCCATGCTGGCTGCAATTCTGAATGTAAGTTTTTTTTTTTCTGTTAATCTGTGGTTTGGAGGAACCAAAGGGGTAGAATGGGTCCTTTAAGCCTTGCAGAGGCTTAAGACACACATAGCAATCCTTAAAAACCCTGAACATCCTCAGTTGGTCTCTGTTATCTTTTATTTACGGGAAGGGGGCTAAAGTGCAAAATGAGTGCCTGACTCCTCCCCAGAAGAAAAAAAATGGTGGTACAGTGCAGTACATTATATTTTAAAGACCAGTTCTAATAACAGTTTATAAGGGGCATCTTTTGCCTGGTCTTCCAAATATGTACTGTCCTTTCAGGGAATGCGATTATATCTTCTGTCTCCCTCTTAGCAGACTCCTTTTCGCTCCTACTCTCTTTTTCTCTGAATCCTGTTTATGTGCGCACCATAAATAACAGGGTCGGCAAGCACAATTCCATTTTCCCCCATGTCTATATTATTGTACAAGCTTGGATGACTCTGTGATGCCACAGTTTCAGAAAAACTTACATTATGTTATTACTTGGAAATCTTAAATTTGGCAGAGTTTAAAAAGGATATAGGATATTTTACCACCAGTTATAAGCATTAATTATAAACTGATCATTTTCCATTTGTCTCCTCTGCTATGCATAAAGACTCAGTCTTTCTTATCTTTAACTCTAGATAGGTTTGATTCCCAGGCTAAATGTGCAACAATTATGTTACAGTATTTTGATTTTTGGAATCAAAATGAATACTGTTAAGATTTCAGGGTAGAGAGCTAAAGAAACAATAAACTAAATTATTGTGATGGCTGTAGAAATGCTGCCTGGAAGATGGTAATGTGCAGGGTGGGTAAAGTCTGGATAAAACCCATTTTTTTAAAGGTTAAAAACTTTAAGAGGTGCCACTGCAATTTGTTCTAAGGGTAAAACTAAGTGAGAAGTGGTCCTTTGGTGGTTGGAAGTCTCAGTATCTTTTTCTTTACAAATAACTACTTGAATCAGGACCATGGTGCATGAGAACAGAAGTCGGGCTTTTCTTCCCATGCTCTTGTATTGGCTTGAGATGCGTGTTAGGAAACAATATAGAATATACCACATAAATAATAAAATCAAAATAACCCCCAAACTACTATTCTTGATTTGTGAAATTTAATTAAAAATAAATAAAAATTACTAGAAGCAAAGAAGCAAGAACAATTGGGCATTTCCCATCCTTCAAATGCTTTTTGCAGTTCTACATCTGCAGAACTTTCATGTCATATTTATATGATACTAAATCTTTTAAATACTTATTTTGTTAATCTTTTTGAGCATGCTCTTTTCTACTCCAAAATGCAATTATGCCATAATACTACCTCCTGAAACTAGACTCCATAAATAATAAGGTATAGTATAATTAATAAAAATATACTGAATCAGAGCAGTGGAGCAGCAAAAGGAAGAGCTATATTTATTATCGAATATCCTGTGCAATATAGTTCAAGCTATGTGCTAGGTGGTAAAAAAAGATTTGGCCACTAATATCTATTTTCAGGGGTTAAAAAATAAAAATACAGTATTTAAATACAAGTTTTCAGATAGACATGCTTAATTTGACATGTAATATTTTTAGTTTCTTCTGCTCAGAATAGCATTGCAATTGTTTCCTATGTGGATTTTCACAAAAGTATTAAGGACGTGTTTCTATAAATATTATTAATTTAATGTATTTGCTTAGCTGTTGTTCTGTAGCAAGTAGCATGAATATTCCCAGATTCTTGGCTGTGTGGTCCCTGTTGCAGTTGGAAGCAGAATAGAAACATCTGAAAAGCATTATTTGGATTATACATGCTGGAGCATCTAATCTTACCTTTAGGATCCGGTTCCTAAATCACAATTCTTCTCACCCTTTGTATTCCCCAATGTGACACAGCTTCTAGTGTACTAGAAGCATAAGGATTCTTTCGATAATACCCAATATAAATTAAAGTGACAACTGCGTGTAAACTGGAGACATATGGATTTTCCACAAAATTAATAGTGAAAGCAATTTTCTCCAGTTATATAAAATGAAAGATAAAGCTAGTCCAATAGTTTTTGTATACGAATACATTTTTACTGTTTGTCAGTTAAGAATTAACTACTGATAAATTTTCAACTACATTACCTTCTTTTGGAAGAATTTTGATTATTTTCTCTTTAGAACTTATTTACTTCTCTCTTTTTTTTTCTGGTTTCAGAGTATGATATCATCCATTGTAAATAGCACATATTATGCAAATGTGTCAGCTACTAAGTGCCAGGAGTTTGGAAGATGGTATAAAAAGTACAAGAAGATTAAAGGTAAATTGATTTTAATTATTATTCATTGCCAAGCCTGTTAACAGATCATGAACACTTGAAATTTGTTATTCTAAAATAATCAAGAGGTGTTTACAAAGGCTAGTTTATATACAATATCATCAATATTTTTTTTATTTTATTTATTTATTTATTTATTTATTTATTTATTTATTTATCATATTTATATAGCCGCCCATCTCACACAAAGTGACTCCGGGCGGTATACAACAATTAAATATTTTTCCTGATACAAAGATCTTCTTTGGTTGAAGCAGCTACTGTATGATATTCAGGAATTTTTATAAGTATTCTATCTCAAGGTAAAAAAAGGAATATTTCAAAAGTGCTTTTTGTATATGTACTTAGTGGAAATATAATATAATCAAAGGAGCTACACAGCTTCAAGGCCGTTTATGGATCATTCTTACTTGTTGTAAGACAAAAAGGGGGAGCGTCTTACTGTATTGGGCTATGGTATAAAAGCACCTTCAGACATTAAAAAGCTCTTCCTGTGGTCCCAGAGTTGCCATTGCAAGCACCAAGCATTTCTATCATATTATGGGCTTCTACTTCCTTTCTTCATTCAATTTTAAAGCTTTTTTTTTTCTCCCACCCCTCACCATTTTTTTTAGTAAGTGTACAGTTAATTGTTGAATATAGTCAACAAGCATAAGACCTTGATTTCAATCAAGATGTCAAGGATCTAAGCCTGAAGAATTTTCTGGATAACTCTGTGTATACTGCTAAAGAGACTCTGCCTGTTTAAAACTCATGGAAATATGTGTGTGTGTGTGTGTGTGTGTGTGTGCTTGAGGGGGAATGGAAGGTTACAGTCTGTGTGAAATAAACACAAGCTGCTTTAACATGGTTCAGGTAGCGTTGATTCATCAACTAAACAAGTGGGAGGGAAACAGCAATGAAAAAAATTACTGTAGGAATACTTCTTGAAAAATAAACAGAACCAAAACTTTATTATCATCATCATCATCTCCAAGAGCTTTTGGTATATTTTGTTTTCATATCAATTTCTGTCACATAGTATTTATAAATGAGAATTTAGTTTGTATGTAAGATGAAAGGTTCAATTTTAGAAACAATCTCAGTGTATTCTTGTGAATTTAAAAATAGGAATTGAGTTATTATGAACCTGGTCAGCAAGATCAGCCATCACTCAAGGTCAATCCAGTTGAAATAACCACTGTTATACACATATATCTTAAATTTTTGTTATATTAAGCTAATTGTAAAAAAGCCATTCTAATTTAATATTGCAAATGGAAAATAAAGAAGGGCTTCAAAATTATTTTATTGGCATTTCAGTTGAACATAATCTGCTCTGTGAAATGTGTTTCTGATTTATCCACTAATGTCTCTTTTAATAAAGCAGTGGGAACTAACTGGTTCCTTCTTAATCAAAACCATGATTTCCTAAACATAAGCTATGAGATTCTGTTACAAGTTGCCACATATAGATCTCTTTGGTCAATCCTTTCCCCTCCCGTTCTGTTGAGCTAAACAAACAGTAAAATAATTATACATACTGAAAGATCAAAGTAAATATGACTAATGCATAGCAAAATTTTTAAAAACTTTCTGAAAGAAAAAAAGCATTAGGTTGCAGAACATATACTTAATGTTTAAACAAATATGAGAAACTGAACAATCAATAATTTGATATCATTAGCAACAGATGTAAAAGTTATATGCAAGGAGGACTTGAAATAAACATGCTCATGGTATAGTTGTGGAATCCATTACAAATTCAACATTGCTATTAGGCTTAGCTCACATCAACTTTTGTCTTTATATCAATCAGGCTTTCTTTTTGTAGATTGGTGAGATCCACATCTATTGACATACAAGGTTCTGAAAAATTGTTTGATTGCAGTTGTCCATTAAAACTGATATTAGAAAAAAATCATACAGACTATATGATGTTTGGCATTACTTGCTCCCTCACAGGAATTGTTCCCAGTTGTAACCATCCTATCTTTTTACTTTCCTCTGCCCTTTCATAATTGGTTTTTGAAGTTTTATATCGTACACTTATAAGGAAAGTTTATTTTAGCAATCCCTAGAAATTTGTAAATAATAAATAATAATTATGAATAATAAAAATAGTAAAGATAACAGCAGTGAGATTCTTGTGCTATATGTATCTTATGCAAGGCAGAAGAGTATATATAGAAAAAATTAAATATGCAGTCTTGCTCATGTAGGCTTTTATTCATAATATAGACTGATTTTACCATAAACCAATTGAAACTGCACCTATCGGGGTGAAATCAATACTGGGCATTAATATTTGCTCTGTAAATTGCTTGTATGAGGTATGCCATAATTTTTCTGCTACCATGTATGAATACAGGAAATTCAGGAAAATATTGCTTTATTTTAAAATGTAGCTGATCAAATTTAGTAACATAGTCCCCAGTTTAAGAACGAGTTCTGTTCCCAAAGTGTGTCCTTAAGTTGAATTTGTATGTAAGCCAGAACACTATTAATGTATAATACTGTATAAGTAGTATTATGTAATTAACGCGAACCATTGTGTGATTAACTTGAATAATTTTGTATTTAACTTGAATTTTGCTTACAGTAGGCTCCGTTCTTAACTATGAGTCGTCCTTAAACTGGACATTCTTAACCCAGGGACTATCTGTATGTCACTGAGGTATATTCTTCACCATCCAGTATTTTAATTAATCTGACAGGCACTCAAATGGCTAAGTGTGAATGGTGAAAAGTTTAAATGCTATGAATTCATATTCATGCTGACACCTTCTATAATTGTTTTACCATATATAGTATCATAAAGTATTTGCATCAGTTTTTGTTTCCTTTGTTTTGCCTTTATTTAGTAAAACAGTAAAAAAATTAACTAGTGAAAGAGAAAAGAAAAACAATTCAACCACCACCAAAATTATATAGAAGGGTGTCTTACACATGTAAATAAGTATATAAATTTTATAGACAATATTTTCCATAAAGGATGACCATATTTCATTGTACTCATCCACATAATCCAAGTCGGTAAGTGATTCATTCTGAAGTCTCAAGCAACATCAGTTTTCTGTTTCTGTATTTTGTAAACTTAGAAAGCTTACATAAATGAGGTCCATTGCTCATTGTGGAGGAAGCATATAATAGTCAGGGCTTACCTGGTGTAGGCTGCCAAAAGCCAGATGACCACTAGATGTCAGCAAAGGGCTTTCTGTGTCACTCTGGTGCTATCTAGTGGTTGTCTGGATTTTTGAAGCAAAGATCTGATAGACCTAATAATTCTAATTGTGATAATGTATTCAGTAAGCTATATTCAACACCGTGAAATGGAGCTTATGCCATCCTTATCCCTTTGGGATATGTGAAAAAGAAAGGAAAATCCATTCTACCAGTATTTATTTTAGCAAACAGATGTGTTTAAATACAATCCATAGACTCACAGAATCACAGGGTTGGAAAGGACCTTGGAAGTCTTCTAGTACAACCCCCTGCCCAAGGCAGGAGTCCTCATACCATCTTGGACAAATGGTTGCCCAATCTCTTGTTGAAAATCTCCAGCAATGGAGCACCCAGCACTCCAGGAGGCAAGCTGTTCCACTGCTTAATAGTTCTTACTGTCAGGAAATTCCTCCTTATTTCCAGGTCAGATCTCCCTCTGATGAACTTCTACCCATTGCTTCTTGTCCTACCCTCAAATGCTATGGAGAATAAATAAAACACCCTGTTCCCTGTGGTAGCCCTTCAAATATTGGAAGACTGCTATCATGTGTCCCCTCAGTCTTTTCTTCATTAAGCTAAACATACCTAGTTCCTTTAGCTATTCTTTATAGGATTTAGCCTCCAGACCCCTTATCATTTTTGTTGCTCTTTTCTAGGGCCTTGGCATCTTTTTTGTATTGTGGTGACCAGAACTGGATGCAGTATTCCAAATGTGGCCTCACTAGTGCAGTGTAGAGCAGTACTATCACTTCCCTTGATCTTGATACTATCCCTCTGTTGATGCAGCCCAGGATTGCATTGGCTTTTTTGGCAGCTGCAGCACACTGCCGATTCATACTTAAGCAGTGGTCTACCAGGACACCTAGATCCCTCTCATAGGCACTACTGTTGAGCCAGGTACTGCCTATCCTGTACCTGTGCATCTGGTTTTTCCTGCCTAAGTGCAGGACCTTATTTTTCTCTCCACTGAACTGCATCTTGATAGATATAGCCCAATGCTCAAGTCTGTCAAGATCCTTCTGAATCTTGAATCTATCTTCTGAAGTCTTAGCAATTCTCCCAGCTTTGTGTCATCCATAAATTTGATGAGCACCCCTTCAATCCCCTCGTCTAGGTCATTTATGAAGATGTTGGAGAGCACTGGGCCCAAGACAGAACCTTGAGGTACACCACCGCATACTTCCCTCCATGTAGATGTAGTTACATTAAGGATCACACATTGAGTATGGTTGGTCAGCCAACTCTATTTGTCATGGCAACTAATTCTTGAGTTCCCATTAGTGGGAGGGTGTTATGCTCATATCCTATTTGTGAGCTTTTTATAGATCTGCTTGGTCATTGTTGGTATAGAATGTTGGATTAGTAGGCTTTGATCTGATTCAGGACTTGATCTTGTGTTCTTAAAAAATTACTTTGCAACTATAGGAAGAACTTCTGAAATGATTTCATATCAATGTATTCATGTGAAAAGTTAATAGAAGTTCTATAGGAGCTATAGTGATCTGCATATAAGCTCTAGGTAATAAGATTTGTTGGAGAATTAGTTGACCAATGTGTACTGTTTTGAAAATCGATTTTCAATGTATCTGCAGAAAATCACTTGAGGCATTTCATGATTGCCAAATACTATGGTGGAACTGCCCCTTTGGGTACACAAATCACAGATGTGCAAATACAGTTTTCCTGGTCAGAGACCAGACAGTAAATAACACTGATAGATGGTTGGGGTAAACATGAAGTTAAGTGTTGACTGGAAATGAGATTTCTGAAATTACCTCTTTGCTCATAATTGGGTTAAGTGGGTTTTGATGAAAAGAAATAAGTAATTAAGATAATCACAGTTTTTAAATAAGTTACCCACATGAAAAGCACCTCCCATGCTCTAGAATAGTTCTAGGAAGTCAAGACTGGTAATTATACTGTATATCTATACCTACTGCCTCCTAGAGGCTAGTAATGGCATTGTAATTTTGTTTTTCTCAAATGCAATGAGAACTAGCTATATAGCATGTGATATATATTTGCTGTTTCTGTTACTGCTATTCTGCATAGCAGTGGCAATATTAATATTAATATTATTCTTATAAGATTATATAGCTTATATCAGAAATTGAGTCTGTGCAGAAGCTTGGGATAAATGACATCAATCCAAGCATCTATTTATGGTTTTTCGAACATTAGGTATAGTTGTTTTCATTATCACTTAAAGTAGGTACTTATTTATTTTTTTTAAAAAATACAAACGTATTGGTGGCTGGGGGAAGAGGGAAGAAGAGCCAAAGTTTATGATTTTATCTGGTTGTAACCTCTTTTGTGCTGGGCAGGCTATACAAACTGAAAATAAAATAAAGCAAGACAATAAATAAAAAGTTTAAATGGATTAAAATTTGTAAACAGATGCAAACTTTTGCTTCCTAAATTTGTTGCTGAAAGAAGCCAAAGTATTTTAAATGTTCTATACTATTTTATTGATACTTGATAAATATAATGTCAAAACTGGATTTCTGCAATTCACTGAAGGTTTAGGGAGCTACTTAGGAATGATATATGCTAACAAGGTTTTAATTATGAGAATCTCTTATAATGTTTGGTGGTTTGTTTGTTTTTATTCAATTGCAAGGCTGCCTGACTCCTTAACAACTCTGGGTGGCTTACAGTTAAAAACAGTAGTTGAATGTGTACTGAAGTACTGAATGTGCACTGAAGTACTGAAAAAACAGGGTGTAATCCCACAATTCATTTGGGGGTATGAATTTGACCCTGTGGTGTGCTGAAAGGACATAGTGTTTACAAAACAGTGAATTGGCTGTACATATGTCATGGGAGAAAGAATACAATAGTGATTTCAAGTGTTTACAAAGAAATGGCATGGAAATTGATGAAATTATAAACAACAACAAATAAAAAGGCAAGACAGTATGAGCCACATATTTTTGCTGTATATATATAAAATGAGAGTATGTGGGATGGAAGAACTAAAGGTCCAGGCATATGGAAATGTGTATGTAAATTATGCAATATAATATTTTGATTCTTTCTGTACCATGGAGTAAAAGAACTTCCATTCAGAAAGTATTGGTGAATTATAAGCAACATGCCAGTGGTTAAAATGTTGGACTAGAACTGGGGAAATCCAGCTTCAAATCTACCATTAGTAATGAAAGACTTTGGGCCAATGACTTTTCTCAGTCTAACCTGACTCTCAACATAGTTCTTGTAGGAAATATTGGAACTAGAATTGCCATGTACCTCACCTGAAACTTATGTAGGAAGGGCAGGATATAAATGTATGCATTTCTGAATGAATGAATAAATAGAATAAATACTAACTGAATGTAAATATTAGAGTTTACAAGGGCAACAATAAAACACGAGCACAATTATTCGATGTTTGGTTGGAAGGTTGACCCAGTGTAATGGACTTGGGTTCTTGAAATTCAGTTTCAGTATACTATATCCTTTTCATTCTATATCCGTTTCATTTAAACCTTACTACTGTCAGATTTACAAACTATAAACATTATTAGTTTACTTTAATGTAGAATAGTGTGGCATTAGTAGAGTTGGTAATAAAGTGAAAACAGTTTAATGCAACTCTGTATCTATTCATTTGTAATCTCTGATATGATTTCAAATTAAAATAATTGTATATTTTTATTATTTGATTTATTTTAACAGTGGAACGAGTTGAAAGAGACAACCTGTCAGAATATTGTGTTCTTGGTCAACGTCCCATGCACTTACCGAATATCAACCAGCTGGCAACTTTGGGCAAAACAAATGAACAGTCTCCTCATGGTCAAATTCACCACAGTACTCCAATCAGAAACCAAGTGCCAACGTTGCAGCCAATCATGAGCCCTGGTCTTCTCACACCTCAACTCAGCCCACAGCTTGTAAGGCAACAAATAGCAATGGCCCATTTGATAAACCAACAGATTGCAGTAAGTCGGCTCCTGGCTCATCAGCATCCACAGGCAATTAATCAGCAGTTTCTAAATCATCCGCCTATCCCTAGAACAGTCAAACCAGAACCAACAAATTCATCAGTGGAAGTCTCTCCAGATATCTACCAGCAAGTCAGGGATGAGCTGAAGAGGGCCAGTGTCTCCCAGGCAGTCTTTGCAAGAGTGGCTTTCAATCGCACCCAGGTATCATATTTTATTTATTTAACTGAAGCATTTTACTCCATTCTTCTGTTGAAAAAAGGCTCTTAGAGCACCTTAAAAAGACAATCTGTCATCAGGCTTTCAGTTTAAAAGACATGACACAAAAGGAAAATAAAGGAAGAAGAGACTTCTCAGCTAGTTTTCTTCCATTTCCTTACCACCCTTACAAAATTGGAATGTTACATTAAAAAAACAACTATAGTGCCTTCTGTCCTTTTACTTTTTATAAAAGTTCTCAAATATTTTTATGCTGTAGAAACTGGATCCAAATGATTGAAGAAAGATGGAAGAGAATGTTTAGATTTCCTTCTTTCATCTCCCTTTAGTAACTGATAGAAAAACAATGGTTCCAGAAATACCTCTTTGAACTTTATCTGTTCTTAGTGATGCCAGGGAATCAGACAATGGTGATCTTCAGCATTATCTCTTTAGGGTATTATTTAAATCTGCCAGTCTATTAATTCTGCAATGGTTTCCTGCCAAATGAAGAAATTTTAACAGAAACATTATGGCCATTTATTCCCCAAAATATAAACTAAATTATTATTCATCACATTATATATACTGTATTTTTCCGACAATAAGACACCCCCATATACAAGACGACTCCCATTTTTCCAACCCCAAACTAAGAAATCAATATTTTAAAGATAGTGCAGAACACATTTTTATTTAGTAATTAGGTAACATTGACCTGATACACTCGGTGGGAGGAGGTCCAAACCGTCTCTCTGCAGCTCTATTTCCAGGCTCTTTTGCATAACTGATTACATTCAAGCACGAGTGCCGATAGCTTCTCTCTGCAGATAGCCTTCCTCTAATTGGTTTGTTCAGCATCAGCTGACATCAGTTACATCAGGCTCGTGATTGGAGGAAGTCTGTTTGGGAGACAAGCTATTTCACTCGTGATTGGAGGCTAGCAATAGGAGGAAGCTGCCTGCAGAAACAAAGTATGGGCAGTTTTGCAACAGCGAGGTTCTCTTCGGCTGACTTCCTTAAATAAGATGCCCTTCAATTTTTAGGGTAAGGATTTTAGAAAAAAAGTATCGTCTTATAGTCGGAAAAATACGGTACTTCTCTTTGTCTAGGGAGGATAGGAATGTTGTTTAGATTTAGGAGTACTTAATCCTTCTCCTTCTGGCCCATTAAAGTTCAAAATTACTTTTCCTTTAAAGACAAGGTGTCTCCTTGTATTTCAGTTTGATGAAAAAGCAGGTTGCATGGATATATTTGAGATAGAAGCAAACAAACAAGCAGGAAAATTAAATCTCTGTAATCTACTCTTCTCTCATTCACAGAAGCATATCTAATTACTTTGGATTAAAAAAATCTCCTAAGAATGCATGAACTACAAAGCTTTTGTGACTTCTTTCTCAGTAATACCTGGAGCATTTTGAGGGGCAGGTAAAGTTGTTTGCCCCATGGACAATAATGAGAACCATATTTGTTAGTCTCCAGCCTGTATTACCAATAAGGTTCATGTAAGCACCACAATACTCGTGTCATTCCTGAATGATTTCCATGGAACCTGAAAATTAGAAAAAATTAAAATGGCTGAAATCCTCCCATTTCAGTACCATGAGATTTCAGCCTTTTCTTAAAATCAGTTTTAGCTTTTGGTAACCATTGCCTGAGTTTGCTGATTGTGGAACTTAGTTCAGCCTTACTATTTCATATTGGGTTATTTTGTCATGATTGAATCTTTTAAATATTTTCTGTCATTATTATACAATTGTTTAATTATCAATTGACCTGAGTTCCTTTGGGAAGAAAGTAGTATATATAATAATGTAATAATAACAAGAAATAGTTTTGAGTCTTATGGTTAAATTATATTAGTATATATCAAAACGTAATAGCTGCTTTCCTAAGAAAAATAACTCTGGGAAGATTGCTTTCTTTTTATCTCCTAGATTTCCATATATATGGATGCAATAATTAAAATGTGCATGGTATTATGTATTTTTTCAGATGAAGCTTTTATTGCGCCACTGCCCTGCCTATAACCAGAGATTTTACAAGAGGGCCAGATGTCGTCTTCCTTTTGTAATCTTCCTGCATTTCCCCCCTCCTTTTTCCATTTGTTTTCTTTCCACAAAAAAATCTGTAAAAGGGGAATGATGAAGAGTTACAGAGTGCCTTTCGATTGGTAATAATAGAAGCTGGGAAGCATTATCTGCACATGAGGGGGAAACAAAGAGACCAACATGGAACAGAGTTGTCAGACAGGAAAGGATTAAGTGTCTATGTGAAAGTGGTTTGAAGTTCATTCATGTCATTTCTCCTCTCAACATTGTTTTTTCAAGGAAAACACATGGGAGTTCGTATAGGTTTGCTCATGAAATGCATATTTCTATTCTGATATATGCATATTAATCAGTTTGGACATTAATGGTATACTATATAAATATGAACGTGAAATTCCTGGAAGCTACAAAATAGTGTATCATAACTTCTTTCTTGATTTTCAGACCATTATAAGAGTTGATCATGAGTGAAACAAAGGTGGAAATTTTATCTTATATTGGATTAAATAATCTTTGGAGCACTGCCATACTGGAAATCCCATACTGTATAGAAACAAAATAAACTTGCAGCTACTAAAATTATAAGATGGCTATGGCTAGCAAAAAATTCACTTTGAATCAACTTGACTACATTTTTCAAGTTGGCCTTGAGAATATCAGTAAAAATTACAACAGAATGCATGAATATATACCTTTTTTTTTTTTAATGCTGCTTTTAATTTGAAAAAGCATTTCATCCTTTGGAATCATAATCTGTTGTGCATCTATGTGTGCATTTAGTTATTTTTCCATTTCTCTCTCTATAAAGCCTAATATAATAAATGTAGACAAAATTTATATAGTGATATATTTTGAAGTTGACCCAAAAGATATTTTTTAATCTATAGCAAGAGTACACTGTTCTTTAATATTTGATGCAGAGATAACTCTTTTCTTTGATAAGTGACTGAACTTGCCAGCTATTTGGAGCATTTTTTGTTTTGCCACAGAAGCTTAAGCCTTATATACCATATTTTAGGTGGAATCATAGAACCAATATGTTATTAGTGGTGTAATGAACCCCTTTAAAATCAAATGTTCTTTTCAAAATTATTGTGGCTAATGATTAAATAATACCTCTTTCTGAAATTACTAAAAATCTGGATTTTCATAATAAATAATGGAAAGGATCCAAAATACTCCAAGAACCCAACAGACTTTCCCCTTCCAGAGTACATTACAAATAATAAATCAAGCATTGTAATTTCATAAAATAAAGCCAACCTGGAATACAACTGTGATTCAAAGAACCCATTGGCTATGCTTGAACAATGCAGGCAATCCCCGGGTTAAGAATTCCCTGGTTACAGACAACCCATAGTTAAGAACGGAGCCTATTGTAGCAAAATTCGAGTTAAATACACGGTGATTTAAGTTAAATACACGCTACTTATACAATAATACTGTTCTGGCTTATATACAAATTTGACTTAAGGACAGACCTTGGAAACAGAACTCTTAAACTGGGGACTACTTGTATAGCTGATACAGTCTATCAGTATGTACATACTCTGCACCAGTGGCCCACTGTTTGGGATGCCCCAGTTAAACATGAAGTGGCTGTGTTTGACACACTATCACTTCCTGCTGTTTTTGGGTTTTTTTACATTTTGAAAAAAATTGGCAGTGATCTGATCAGAGCTGGCACCACTTAAAACACAGTTGAAGGAAATTTATGTGCTTCCTTGCCCCTTTTATTCCCTATTTTGTATCCTCTCCCCCATGTGCCCAAGGGAGGGGAAAAAAGTAAAAAGAGCAGAAAGAGGAAATCCCTAGACTGGTCCCAGTTTTGGGAGCCCATCTGGGACTTCATCTCTGTGCTAACAGTAGTTAACTCTTTTATCTCCATTTATATAGCATGGTTGATTAGGGAGTCTAGTTTAGCTCCAGACAACCCCACTGTTAAATTATCTTTTAGCCCTCCTTACAATCTCATTGAGCAAATCATAAGAACATAGCCATTCAGTGCTTTGTAATATTTTTTAATAGAATAGGAGAGGACAGGGGAAATGGCGAAACCAGAAAAAAATTAGTCCACTTCTTGAAGTGGCATAGCAATACTGAGATTATGATATATACAAAAAATTTCTTAACCTATTTTAATAAGTTGCTAAAGTGGACCCAAATTACTTGAAATGCTTTGTACTTTCATTTTCATATGAATAAATTAGATATTTTAGGAATCAAAACATAACACACATGGACTATATATTTATTGTGGCTTATATACCATTCAGTTCCCAAAGGCTTTTTAACCTATGACTGACAGAAAATTGTTGACAAAACTTTGATTACATGCTGGCTATAATGAAGGATCCAAATGATATTGTTTTTTATTTATCTTTATTTTATCTTTATTTTATCTTTTATTTTATTTTATTTTATTTTATATTATATTATATTTATTTTATTTTATATTTATTTATAGTTATTTATTTATCTATCTAATGAATCTTTATTCATTTATCATTTTGCATTTCTGTCTGGAAGCACCTTTGGCCTAAAATTAGTAAAATTTTAGAAATACAGCACTAGAGTTTTGGATGTAGAGTGCATGCGAAGATGAAAGGTAACGGGGGATACTGAGTTCTTTATGTTTGGTAGATTCAGCTGGGGAACCTGGTAAAAGATCAGGAGATACAGACACTTGAAGTTATGGGATTACAGAGAAGAGAAGTTGTAAAACACAGATAAGGAAGTTTAGTTGCCAGATTCATGAAAATTAGCATATACAGGTGAAACTCGAAAAATTAGAATATCGTGCAAATGTTCATTTATGTCAGTATGGCAACTCAAAAGGTGAAACCAATATATGAGATAGACGCATTACATGCAAAGCGAGATATGTCAAGCCTTACTTTGGTATAATTGTGATGATTATGGCGTACAGCTTATGAAAACCCCAAATTCACAATCTCAGAAAATTAGAATAGTGTGAAAAGGTTCAATATTCTAGGCTCAAAGTGTCCCACTCTAATCAGCTAATGAATCCATAACACCTGCAAAGGGTTCCTGAGCCTTTAAATGGTCTCTCAGGCTGGTTCAGTAGGAATCACAAGCATGGGAAAGACTGCTGACCTGACAGTTGTGCAGAAAACCATCATTGACACCCTCCATAAGGAGGGAAAGCCCCAAAAGGTAATTGCAAAAGAAGTTGGATGTTCCCAAAGTGCTGTATCAAAGCACATCAATAGAAGGTTATGTGGAAGGGAAAAGTGTGGTAGAAAAAGGTGCACAAGCAGCAGGGATGACCGCAGCCTGGAGGGGATTGTCAGGAAAAGGCCATTCCAAAGTGTTGGGGACTTTCACAAGGAGTGGACTGAGGCTGGAGTTAGTGCATCAAGAGCCACCACACACAGACAGATCCTGGACATGGGCTTCAAATGTCGTATTCCTCTTGTCAAGCCGCTCCTGAACAACAAAACGTCAGAAGCGTCTTACCTGGGCTACAGAAAAAAAGAACTGGTCTGTTGCCCAGTGGTCCAAAGTCCTCTTTTCTGATGAGAGCAACTTTTGCATCTCATTTGGGAACCAAGGACCCAGAGTCTGGAGGAAGAATGGAGAGGCACACAATGCACGATGCTTGAAGTCCAGTGTGAAGTTTCCACAGTCTCTGTTGATTTGGGGAGCCATGTCATCTGCTGGTGTTGGTCCACTGTGCTTCATTAAGTCCAGGGTCAACGCAGCCGTCTAGCAGGTGATTTTGGAGCACTTCGTGCTTCCTTCCGCAGACGAGCTTTATGGGGATGCTGACTTCATTTTCCAGCAGGACTTGGCACCTGCCCACACTGCCAAAAGTACCAAAACCTGGTTCAATGACCATGGGATTACTGTGCTTGATTGGCCAGCAAACTCGCCTGACCTGAACCCCATAGAGAATCTATGGGGCATTGCCAAGAGAAAAATGAGGGACATGAGACCGAACAATGCAGCAGAGCTGAAGGCCGCTATTGAAGCATCCTGGTCTTCCATAACACCTCAGCAGTGCCACAGGCTGATAGCATCCATGCCACGCCGCATTGCGGCAGTCATTGCTGCAAAAGGGGCCCAAACCAAGTACTGAGTACATATGCATGCTTCTACTTTGCAGAGGTCCGATATTGTTCTATTTCCAATCCTTGTGTTATTAATGTCATGTAATATTCTAATTTTCTGAGATTGTGAATTTGGGGTTTTCATAAGTTGTACGCCATAATCATCACAATTATACCAAAGTAAGGCTTGACATATCTCGCTTTGCATGTAATGCATCTATCTCATATATTGGTTTCACCTTTTGAGTTGCCCTACTGACATAAGTGAACATTTGCATGATATTCTAATTTTTCGAGTTTTGCCTGTATAGAGAAAAGGATGCAAAGTAAGGAGCAAATCTGATTTCATATTCATACTGCTTACATTGCTAACTAATAAACATTCAGTTCTCAGCTTTACATTCAAAATGTACTGTATATTTCTGTGTTCATGATTTTTTTTTAAAAAAATCTGGTTAACTATTTTTTTTAACCACTAAATTGTGGACTACTGTTTAGTCCTTATACAGTGTGGTACGTGTTGTACATTAACCAACAATTAATGTAGGTTCATAAAATATGTACTATGAGGCTGGTTTAATAGATGAACTATTTTCTAATTTATTTTAAAGTCCAATGAACGACATACTCAGAAACTGAAAAAAATACTGGAATTACTTAAATCTGTTGAGGAAGCTTTAATCCAAAGAAGGCTTCCCATAGAACAAATGGAAGATACACATGTGTATTGGGGTACATAATGTATTTGGTCTATATTATGACACCCTGTATTCTTTCGTCTATAGTTCCCTTCCCAACTTTATATCAGGCAAATTGAAGAGAAAGGTACCCAGTTTCTTGGTATCTTAACTTTAGTTGCATCAGAGGGACTTACTTATTTCCTTATGAATCTAGGTGATAGAGAAAGGATCTTTGCTGTTATGGCATCCTGCCTGTGGAATTTTCTTCTAAGAATGCTTGATACCTGCTGAAGGCCCTATGCTTTTGCTTTTTAAATCGTTGCTTCTATAATATATAATATATATTTGTTTTTTTTTAATGCTGACTTATTGTAGCATTAAATAATAATCTGCATTATTGGTTTTAGCAATATTGTTCCATATGTTAATTCTATGTATGGTGTTCTGAAAATTGCAATTTTAAATATTTCAAAAATGTAGAGTGGAAGAGAACCTCTATAACAATAACTTGATAGAAAGGTAAAATATAAATAATTCAAATAAATACATAATGATTTATTATCTGAAATAGGTAATGAGTTTTGATCTAATTACTTGTTCATACTGTTTCAGACAAGCTTCATTTATTCATTAGACTTATATCCCACCATTTGTACTGGAGCTTAAGGAGACATACATAGGCTTCCTTCTGTTTTTCTCCATGCAGCAGCCCTGTGAGATAGATTGGGCTGAGAGAAAGTCACTAGCCCAGAGTCATGCAGTGAGCTTCCATTGCTGACAGTGAACTACAACCTGTATTTCTAAGCTCTTAGTCCAATACCTTAAATGCTAGGCCACACAGGCTTTAAAATATAATTATAGTAGGTATGAACAGATAATTTTTATTTTGGTTCCCGAGTGGAAAATAGTGTAATTAATAATGGATTAGACTTCCACATCCGCTTAGAAGTTAAAATTGAATCTCAATCCAAAACTGGTCAGAGCTGACATTGATCAATCCCGAGAATCAACAGGGTTTTTTTTTTATTTTTTTGCAGTCAGATATAATTAAGAAACATAACAGTCAAATAAGATGATAAAATTTGGTACAACAAAGTTGTTACAGGGCATTCGATGCTGGGTGCTTTAAAGTTTTGTTTTATTTTGTTTTGTTTTTAAATGGTGTATTAGTAACTTATTCCTTGGCAGAACTGGATGAAATATGCATTTCCTTTCCCCCTTTTGAAGGAATGAGGTCTATTAAGTTTTGGATGAATAGATTGATTTAGGGGCTGAGGCTGAAGTGAGAGTATATTTATAGTTTTTTTTTTTTTTTAAGTTATACAGTACTTCCATTATTGTTTGCTTGTCGTTTGTGTGTGTGTGAGTGACTGATTGTCTGTATAACTGTTACAAATTAACAATTACACTCCTGCCCATTTCCAAAATTTGCTTCTGTAGAAGTCTTTGGCAGAAATGCATTCTAAAGCTAGAGGATTTACATTCAGGTTTTATAGTTGAGTTGGAATGAATCTGATGAAAATCTTGGGTTTGTACACTCTGCCCTTCATCCTTCACAAAACACCGGTGGGGGAAGGCAGCATTTTTCCTGGATTTTCACTGTTTACAAAGCAGATACCATCATTTAAAAAGTAAACTGTGGTCAGCTTTTAAGCAAGACAGAAGATCGTAGGGGGTGAAAATTAATAGCTTGGTGAAAATAACTGAAGTTAAAATTTTAGACAAGTATAGGAACTTTTTTGGAATAGTGAACACATTTGGAATGCTGAGAGAACGTTGTAGATGCTTTCATAATGTGGCTGCCATATTAACTGGGACCTGTCAGAAAAATAATTAATCAGAAGGCAAACTTTGTTCACCACCATCCTGTTTAGCTCCCCACTCCAGATGATTCTTATCACTCCTGGTTATTTTTATCAGTTTTTCAGGGCAGATTGGCACACTTCCAATCGAAGCACAGCACTGTAATCACTCATGGTTTTTATGTTTGGGTAGAGTGGAATGGGAGCTGGCAGGCAGTAAGGGGGTATCTGTGAACATATTAAGATCCACGAATGTCACCCTGACTGCTATACAAGGAGGACCAGTTTCTTGTTGCAGGGACCAATGTAAATTATCAGTTTAGAAAATTGTTTTCATGTTCTGGAGTTACTGATAATAATTCTGGCAAGTATTTTTGTTTAAATTAAGTAATGCCCTTTTAGTAAAATTTGTCCTTGCAGCCACATTTCCTTCAGACATTATTTTTAAGAATATTTTCTGAACAAATAATTAATTTTCTAAACAATAAAAGAAAATCAGTTCTTTGTTTAGAAAAAAATTATGGGATTCTTCAGTTCTGAGAATAACTTTACAGAAAATGCAGCTACCAATTAATGAGGGAGGATTTGGTTTTCCGAATCTGGAGCTATATCATCAAACTTACCTATTGCTGGGTATTAAATACTGGAAGCCAACAGTTGGTGTTAATTTTCCGATTTGGGCAACATTGGAATAGACATATATAACATCTTTGGTTGGATGGACAGTATTAGGATCTAAATACAACAGAACTCTAATATCTTTGGAAACAATTATGTCTGTTAGAAAGCTATGGAATGTGATGTCTAATTTTTAAGAACATATAGAGAAAATATGAAGATTGTTCTTATTGATGAAAGACCACTGATTTGTTCTTTGGTGATTAATTATTGAAAAAAAAGATTAATAAAAATAATAAAAATTATTATTAATAATTTATTTATTTAGTTATTTTAAGGAGGTATATTGAGCATTGGAATGTTGAAAAACACTTACAATTCATGTGCTATACCAGTATTTAAGCAAGAAGCACTGACATCAACTCTTTTTTTTTAGAATCAATAATTTCTTTACTCTCTTCCTTCCCCTTTTCCACAATCCCTCCTTTCTTGTTAGTTTTGAATGTGAACAGTCATTTCAGAAGAATCCTATTAGTATTCATTTATCACAAAAATAAGTTTCTGATCTTCATGGTTAAAAAGAGATTATGAAAACGAGTGCTTATTATAAAATAATTGATAACAAGTAATTACACAAAAAATAGGTATTTTTTTAGGACATGATTTGAGCCATAGAATTGAGATTTGTTTTTTAAAAGCTTGGGTTTGTTTTTTTTTTTTTACTTCTGAGAGTAAATATTTTCTAATTCCTGGGGTTGGAAGTATGAATCTCTGTATGTTAATAAAAATACTGTAAGATATATAAGATAATTTATATTATTTAATTTATTAGCAGTAACTTTCTATAGACAGCATTGTACAGTCTTAATAAAAACAGAAAATAAATTATGCTATGACATTATTGTGCTGAAGGCTGAGGTCCTTGTAGCATAGTAGATTCATATAGTTTACCAAAGTAAAGTTTGCTGTTATATCTTGTCCCTTCTGAGATAAATTGCAATGTAAGCAGAAAAAATAAAAAATTCTGTCTTCATATTAGGACAATACTCTTAATAAGCATTTTGATTTGAATGTGCTCAGAATCAGGTTTTTCTTTTAAAGTATTTTTTTTAATCTGACTGATGGGAAGCCATTATTTTGTTTGCTTTTGTCTTGTCTATTTGAAAAAGGAGAAAGAATATTGAACACAGTCATTTAGCACACACATCTCTCTTACCTTTTAGCTAGCAACAGTACTTTTCAAAGCAAAAGCCTTTCTCTTGGCACTTTCTTTATTCCTGACTTATTTTCTTGGGACTCAAGAAAAGTATTACTGGAGGAATAAGAAATCATTCTAAGGGAACTTTTAACTGATTGAAAAAGAATTGTGGATGTTTGGGCTAGCAGATTTCAGGTCTTTCAAATTTCTCATCCAATTTCAAGTAAATTTATGAAATAAAAATAATATAAATAGTATGTGAATCCATTCTGAATGTGGTTTTTCCTAAAAGTTCATAAATGCTTTTTCTTCTAGGTAAGTAAATATATTACAAAAATTCTGGATTTGAAAATATCTGATATATTCTGGATCAAAGGTTAAATTTATCCATGGCTTGCTTGAAATCAATCAACCTTAGATTAGCTGCTTTGCTTTACCAAACTTTAATTAGGGGTAATCACAAGTAAGATTCTTGCAACACTAAGGATTTTTCCAACCTTTTATGAAAAATGGAAGCCAGTGCTTTGATTTCATGGTTATGCTGAAGGAGGGAAGATTGCACCTTCAAATGGCCCTGGAGGAAATAGATTCTCTAAACCTATTTCAGTCTGGTTTCAGATTGGGATATAGGATTGAGACAGCATTGGCTGTACTTTTTGATGACCTATGGTGGGCTTAGGATGGGGAGCCTGCATCCATCCTGGCCTCCTTGGTCTTTCAGCAGCCTTTGATACCATCAGCCATGGTATCCTTCTGGACTGGGACTGGGAAACACAGTATTATGGTGGTTCTCTTCCTTTCTCCAGGGCTGGTTCTAGTCAATATTTGGTGATAGTGAAGCCTCTGGGGTCATCTGTTGGCACTGAGAAAAGTATAATCAGTATGTCTATATACACCGCCCAAAGTCACAATTTGCAAGTGGGGCAGCTTATAAATTCTTTAAATCAGCAAACAAACAAGTAAGCCTAAGGGAATCCTAGATTTGTTTCCATCACAATTAACTGTAGTGCATCCCATAACACTAAAACTTGGCTAGATTGATTAAGATAAACCAAGGCTTAGTGTGACTTCTAGATAGAGCCAATATGTTCTTTTCTGACATTCTTCAGGAAGTCCACCAGAGATATATTAAATATACTGTAGTAGCTGGAGTTGTATGTGGTTTAATCTTTCATTTCCTTCACAATTCCCCTCTGTTCTATAAGCACTTATTGTCTTTCCTAAAAACTAACAGTCTAATAAAGAGAGTTTATTAAGCTAATGTAATAGCAGCATTTTCTTTGAGGACTAAAACATTTCATTTTAATAATAAAAATTGAATTTCCATCATTACACATTATATACATTTTATTTAAATCAGCTTGAATGTTGCCGTTCCAAGCCTAAGCAGGTATCTCTTGAGAGATACATACGTTAAGCATTAGTTAAATTAGTTTTTAGATTCTATCTCATACCAATATATGATAATTAAAATTTAAAGTAATGCCACATTGAAATGGGCTACATGTTATGAAACTTAATTATCTAAACTATAGGTATACACATGTGCCCCCGAATAATTTCATAAAAGTTAGAGACCTGTTTATACAAGATCAGAAACCATTATTAATAGTGCAGTTTTATGCATGTCTACGCAACAGTAACCTCCACTTACTTTATTGGAATGCTCTCCCAGGGAGATGTATATAGGATTGCAGTCTTACTATTTCTATGGTGAAAATAACACTGCATAACATAATAACATCTTTATTGTATTCAACATGTTGAAATAGTTTAAATCCCTATAAAATATCACAATGTTTGCTGGAAGCTAAGAAGCATAGAAAACTAAAATAACCAAGGTAATTTTTTTTATTTTTCAGTACTAACTCCTAATATATTGACATTTAAAAGATGATTCTGTGTTTTATTCTAAATTATGTTTTCAGTAAAATAGTATAGTCTTTCCTGCTTGTAAGATTTGAAGCTTTGCTTGAATTAGTAAGGAAGATCTCCCAAGGCACACTCTACATGTTGCATTAATATAATGGGAACCATGATTTATCCCATATCCTGATATGTTTAAAGAGTGACACCATGTGCCAAGAGCAGTTATACAAATTCTTATTGCTTGATTGTAAAATCCCATGCCTATTTCCTAACTCATTGCCCTTCAGATATACTGGAAATATGTCTCAACTTCTCTGTCCCAACATCTCTGAAGGACATTCAGTTGCAGAAGCTGATCTATGCTGTTGGCCTCATACATATGATTTTGACCTTTAGATAGTGTATTCATGGGGTGAGATAAAACCAAAACAGCTTTCACAATTTGTTCTACTGCCTGCCAAAATTTATTACTGTACCATTTTGGGATGTTTTCATACTGAACCATAAATAAGAATCTGGAGCTTTTTGTTAGCAATAGCAAATAATAACTCTTCCATAAAATGCATTCTTAAGAATTCCAGACTAGAGTTTTTTAAAAAAAATCTGAATTTGCACAGGTTGCCTCCTATTTTTTAATAATGTATAATTTCAGAAAAAGTCCCAGCAGTTAATAGAACTCTCAGGAGTAAATGGATCCATGAGATATCTAATGTTAACTGTCCACAGCTTTGTTTACAGTCAAATTCTGTATTAAGTAGCACACTTGTTCACAATCATCTTTTAAAAGTCTTCCTTGCAATACTGTTGTTGAAGGTGGAAAATGATTCCTATTCAAACAACAAATTTACAAATGTATATATTTTTTTCTCAATAAGCAAAGACAAATATTTGATCAGTAAAAATTCATTTACAGGTATAGGTCTTTACTGCAGAATTTCAGGTTATGAACTGATGCCCAGTTGTGAATACTTAACTTCCTTGAATTATGATAGTCTTAGGTATAGATAGCAGCATGCATAATCGGAGCTCTAGAGTTTCATAGATTATCTTCATAGATACCCAGTTTTTAAAAAATGTGATAAATGTATATCCAATAGGATTCTAAAGCAAATACATTTATGCTGCGTGTTTCCATCCTCTGTTTCCACCCTTTAGCAGAATATTGCAGAAATGAATACAATCTCTAGCTAACTTCAGGCATTTCCTAAAAACAGCAATGCTACAGTTTGTCTGGCTGGGCTGGTTTCTTTGCCATGCACCTGGTATATATCACTTTAAGAATAAATTATGCCTCATTAAATTACAATTAAATGAAATCATGATCATTTGTTTTTCTTGAAGGAAGATGCTTTGCATATTGAAAGCCTAATTTGTTGCAGGTGAGAAAAAGATGAACAGATTATTTAGTATCACTATTTTTATTTTTATTTCATAATGCTGATTGTTGGTTCATTTTTGTGTACACCAACTCAGAGCTATATGAATATAAATATAAATGAGTGCTCTCATGATACTTTGTTTTATTGACTTTGTTATCACTCTGTCATATATTATCAGCACAGTCTGTCAGAGCAGTCTATTCAAAACTGCATTGTAATAGATTTCCTTCCTGAGACATTTTCTCATGAACAGACTCTTCACATTTCATTGCCACTTACTTTTCACCATTTTTGGTGGTGTTCTGCAAGTTTTTCTCACTTTCTGTATTCTTTAAATGGAAAGAATTAGGGCTGCATAGGACACCTCTAAACCTGATATTTGAAGTGCTGTGTTCTCTTGATAGCTCAACACAGCCATTTCAAGTGCCTCTCCATATCACCTGAGTGTATGTGTCCATGTAACCGTTTTGCAGAGATGCTTCAAAAATGAAAAGTTTTGCATAACCCTACTGGTAAGACTGAACTGCTTCCATAGGCTTAAAGTAGTATTTGGCTCCAAGAAGATTATGACCATCATCATTACTTTTCCACTGGTATTTCAGTATTCTGGCCCCACTTAATACTTCAGAAGGAAAGTGGTTCTACACTCCTGGATCTGCCATTCCAAGAGAAATGCCCCCCAACCATAAACATTTTTATCTTCTTTAGATTCAGGATCAGTATAATCCTAATCTAGATCATAATAGCTCATTACTGAATATAATTTTTGGCTCAGAGAAAAATAGAAGATAGTGGTAAATATAGTCAACATAGTGATCTTTACATGATTTTAATTTTTTATTATACAGTTTCTTTACTGAAAGGAAACATTAACAATTGCCCCAATCAGTATGGCTTCTATACTACTGGATATTAAACCAAATTGGATTGATATCAAGCTGAAGTGAAATAGTTACAGTCCGTATTCTACATCATCATTCAGCTCACACCAACTGAAAGTGGTTAAAGAAAACTGATAAATGATTTCTTATAATTGAAAAATGCTAGTTGCTGGGGTTACAACAGTAGTAGGGGGCTACTGCCTTTATGTATTTGTTTGTTTGTTGGCTGACCAAAGTTTCTGACTGGTGAGAAACAAGGTGCTGGACTAGGCTTCCTCATAGCCCAACCAATAAAGCTTTTGTGTTCTTGCTGTTCATACTCTTCAAACTTGTTCAAATATAAGAAACTGGGAGTAATTTATAAACACATTTTTTGGAGGGTCTATTTTAATATGGGAAACTTACATAATAATACTTGCCAACTATATCTGAATTATCTGTTTTTGCCTTGCAGGAGCTACTAATCTATATCCAACTGCTTAATTAAGCCATTATTTTGCTTTTTAAGCATGTAAATACTAATATCTAGTCCTGTTGAATTAAGTTATTGCTTCTGACGGCTACTAGTTTACTGGCTTTTGTTTTACAAAAAATAAAATCTGAGAAGAAATAGTTTCTCATGAATATGTTTTATTAGTTTTATAACTTTATTTATAACTCATGAATAGTCCTATAACTTCATGTTTTGTCTGAAAAAGCACAATCCATTGTTTAAAACTATCTTTTGAATTTAAAAATTCATCCCAAGATCAGTAAAGATTATCAAATAAAACTAAAATATATACAATTGTGTTAAATAGACAAAAATGAGAAATTAGGTTAACAGCTATAGATTTATTTATGGTCCCAGACCGATAAAACACAAATACAGAATTTAAAATACAGTAAAACCAATAAAATACAAATATAACTTTTTAAAAAAGGGGAAAAAACAGACTTTTGAAACAGTAACAAGAGTGTCACCCAACTTCTGCAGGCCATAGCTATTACAAGAAATGGGTTTGTGAGTGTAACAATACATGGATTACTGACTCTACCTCTGTATCTGAGCAGAATCACATAATGATTGTTGTGTAGGAGACTAGTACATTTGCCTATAGTCTCTGTAATAGGGAGTGTGCCATTACACCATTATTTTTTACTTGCCTTTTTTTTAAAAAAAGAATTCAAAATACAAAATATTTGCAAAACAAATTGCACTGATGACAATAGGCATATTGTCAAAATGCTGCATTTTTGTACCTTATACTTACAGTGACCATATGTCCTTTATTATAAAGGACAGTCCTTTATTTCAGAAAGCTATCCTTTAGATTGATTTAATTAAATTATTCATTTTTTTGGTTTTGCTCATAATTTTTCCTTTGTAAAGCAAAATTATAAACATAAACAATTAAATATTTATTTATTTATTTTGTCAAATTTACATGTCTGCCCATCTCACATGAATGACTCTGGCTGGCTACAATAAAACCAGGAATTAAAACATTTTACAAACCCATTAAAACAATAAGAATAGGTAAAACAAGACCACGAGAGGGAAGATATTACATATGACACCATCAGTGTGCAGGCTCCCTAATATCAGGAGATCCCAGGCTTGCTGAAGTCTTATCCTTATGAACCTCTTTCAGATTTGCCCCTTTTTCAGGTTTGTTCTTTATTTTTTTTCCAAGAAAATATGGCCACTGTACTTATACTTGTTTGTACTTTAAAACATTGTGTTTTTTTATGCACCTAAAAATGGCCTGATTCTGATAAGATTAATCATGTACATTTCATTCATGAATAAGAAAACAGAAGCATGTAACTGACATAGAACAAATATTTTCAACATATAGCAACCACCTGTGTCTGGAATAATTATTTCATATTTTGTATTTATTTGCATATTAGTTAAGAGTTATATCCTGACTTTTAGAATAGAAGCTCAAGGTGGCATACATACTGTTCCCTCCTATTTTATTTCACAACTACAACCCTGTGAAGTAGATTGGACTGAAGGAAAGTGACCAGTCCGACAGTTCCCAAATATTTGATTTTTTTATAATCTTCTATTTGTGTGATTCTAGTCTGTTACTTACAAAATATTTTTGTGTCACAGCAAAGGATATTTAGTTGGTTCTTCAAAGACTATCAATTTCAGTTTCTCATGTATGTATGAATTTCTCATATATGATATTAACCAGTTGTGAGCATTTCCCCTATATATCTTGACCAGGGAAACTTCATTTCTTTGTGTATTGAAATAAGCTTGGGGCATATTCATTTGTTATAACCTGTATTGAGCTTTCCTGCCTAGAAACAATGCAGCATGTGATTTTACCCTTCTAGCTTTTTTTTTAAGGAAAGGATACTTATGCACTTACTGTTGAGAATGGTATTTCAGAGGAAAAGGCGATGTGTTGAAGGTGCATGCAGAGTGCAGGTAGAAGGAAGGAGAAGGAGTATAGACAAAGTAACATTTAGGTGGCTGTTGTACCATTTACTTGCAATGCAATTAGTAGTTATTTTCTAGATATGATTTGTGCTATAAGAAGGAAGTTTTACTTGGAGTTCTGCAGGACAGAGGGACATGGAAGGAGAGCACATGATTAGAGATTCTGCTAAGCAAAGACTCCAGACTTTGCTTTGTTAGAATTAGTATTGGAGAGATCCACAGAGTGATCTGTAACATTTATGTCCCACGTACTTTGTAATTTTTTATGTTCCTTGACTTTGCTAGGTTTCTAAGGCCTAATTACTTAGTACACTTGTAACTGAGCCTCTGACTTCTTTCATGTAAAAAACCGAACAATCTAGATGTATTTGATGATTCTGAGCATTGCCACCTCCTGACTTTTTAAATGAGGCAGCAAGAAATTTCCAAATTATTAATTTTAAAGATGAAATATCTTGAGGATTTCTCATATTTGCAGCATTTTCCCCATTAGAAAGAATTGACAGTTTGCAGTGAATGAACTGTAACATCCAAACCCTGCCAAACATTTTTCTTCATAAGTCTCCTGAGCTTTTTAATGTCTGAACTAAATTTACCAAACTTGGCAGATTCCTGAAGATGAACAGAACTGCCAAGTGTTTGCAGCCTCAAGCAGAAAAAGTGAGAGCATTAATACTTCTTAGGCACCTGGCTATAATTGTAGTTTTATAATGGTGTCTTACTATCCACTTGCCTCTTTGGCACCTTTGTGTTTGGATTCTTCTTAAATGAAAGGTAGAATTTAACTATAATTGCTCTTAAATCAGCCATGGTCCTTAGAAAACAAGGTTTGTTTCTAGAAAACATTCCATATGCTTTGACATCTGATGAAGGGTCTCAGCACTGCAGCCTGGCTGATTACAACTAACACATTTTTTAAAAAGACTTGGCCTCTTTTTTTTTTTAATTTTTTGAACCAGGGATTGCTATCAGAGATACTGCGTAAAGAAGAAGACCCTAGAACAGCTTCCCAGTCCCTCCTGGTAAATCTGAGGGCAATGCAGAATTTCCTCAACCTACCTGAGACAGAGCGAGATCGTATATATCAGGATGAGAGAGAGAGGAGTATGAACCCCAATGTGAGCATGGTGTCTTCAGCTGCCAGCAGTCCGAGTTCCTCCAGAACCCCCCAGGTAAGGTTCAACCCTATTATAATTGCTTTCAGTACTGTCCCCTCATATAGAAAACCTAAAGCCAGGCATCATATAAGATGGCTGGTTAGGTTTTTCCCAGACTGATATTCATTAGAAAAGAAAACCTTCAATTTTTAGGGTTTGAAATTGCTGTTAACAGCTTTGTGTGGTCTTCTAGCAACACTTAAGGGGAGAAACCAGTATGCTATTTTTTAAAACTAATGCTGCAAATATAAAGAATGAACATTCAGTTAAGTACATGAAAGAATTCAAATATCTACAGGGCAGGTTGCACACCTTGGCTGTGATCTGAAGCTCCTGAAATCATTGATGTGCACATGGAATACGTACCCCAGCTTTTGCAGTGTTAGAAATGGTTTTCTCCACTGAATGGTTAAACAGAGCTAGACAGCGTTATTCCCTTTCAGCACTGATTGCGTACTTCGGCCTCAATGCGTGCCTGCACTTTTCTGTAACTTTAGTCTGGGGTTGTACCTTTAATTTTATCCAATGGTTGTCTTCAGTTGCTTTAGTACCTCATCTTCTGGATGGCAAGCTGACCTCTAAGTAGCATCCAGAAGTGCTGAAATACAGTTAAGGAGGGGTTGTTAGGTTGATTGCAACTAACTAATAGGAAAAACATTGGGAACTTTTCAAAACAAGTGGTCAGACATGTGTTTAAGGACTTTTACTAAAGAAATGTTAGAGGTCTGTAGTTGGTTTTGGGATATAATGCAAAGTGTAGGTACTGATCTTTAACCCTCCAAATGGTCTTCAGTCATGGATGTTTAAGTGAATCTGTCCAGCAAACGTTTGCTCAGGTTAAGCTGCTAATTGTTATTGCCAAAATTATAAACCAGAGTCTCTCCTAGCAGAGAGTATGCAGGAACAGTGAATGCTGTGTTTCCTCCTACACTTGTTGCTGGAGAAAGGAACCACTGAAAATTAATGTCTGAATGAAACTTTAGACCCAGTACCTGTTTTATTAGAGAAGACAGGTAGAGCTCACCTAGTATGAAATGGATGGCAGAAGGTAAATACAATACTTGAAGCTCCTTTCAGTACAGGGGAACAGTCTATGGATTAGCAAATCTGTAACATTTTACTCTTCGGTAAATTTCAAAAAAGTCTTAATTGTTTAAAAATTGAATCATAATGCTGAAGTTGGAGAGAGCTGTGATTTTAATAGATCTATCTATCTATCTATCTATCTATCTATCTATCTATCTATCTATCTATCTTCTTTAAACAGTGTATGTGTATATGTATATGATTACATATAATTTACACAAGTATTTCTTTTTTGAGTTTCTAGTTTTCTTTAGTTCATTTGTTTTTAAAGGGTTTTTCGTTTTCTAAGGACTTCCTTCTTTTTCTTTCTCTTTTCCTTCGGTAATTTGGCATAGTATAATTTTGTATAGTAGTATAGTATATATATATTTTTCTCTTTGCTATTTTTTCCATACTATATAGTTTTTAAAAAATAAAATAAACTGATTCTTTTTCAAAGTATATTGTATTTTATATAGTTATATACTTGTATTGCCATTTAATTTGTGTATATTTTTAAAAATTAAAATTAAACTGTTCATTAAATATGCAGAAATACATGTACATATTTCTCCAAATATATACATTTTGTATGCATTTTTACCAATCTAAGTGTAATTTTTCCCTTAAAAATGCACATATTTCTCAAATGTATTATGTATTCATATACATTTTATCCAATATACAGATTTCTACTCCTTTTTTTAAAGTGGAGAATTATGTTGCAAAATTTTAAAAAGTACCTTTCATTTCTCTGAAATGCATTTATTTTCACTATTCATGTTTCACCACTGTTTACAGTATAGGTGTATATATTTAAGAACAGCATTTTAAAATCCTTCCTCCAATATCTCTTTGACTACTGTTGATCAAAAGAAGAAAAAAGGAGGGAAAAAGTCATGATTTGGAGACAATTTCTTTTCTGTATTAGAAGGGATAGGAGATGGACAAACAGTAGAATTGTAAATTCAGTAGGAAAAGTGAGTTTAGGAAAAACTATCACTCTCATTTTATTGAGGAAATTCTTATACTAACTCTGTTGCTGGTGGTTATGCTTGTTTAGAATTTGGGAGGTCACCAAACTAGGCAAGGCTGGTTATACACATCTAATTCTTTTGGTGGGATTGATTATGTATCATATGTGAAAATTGGCATTTATGTCTCTGTTGCTTCCCTCCATGCCCTCAGTCTCCAGATACTAAGATTCTTTTTTCTATTCTATGTTTAACAGCATTTGATTATAATCACAAGGCTTTACTCCTAGATTTTGTTTATTTTATTTATTTATTTAACACATTTATATGGCCACCCAACTCACACACAGTGACTCCAGGCAGCTTACAAAGTAAAATCCCCAGTACAAAAAACCCTATCAACTCCCATCCCCACCAAAAACATCAACACTGTTTATTTATTTAACAAATTTATATGGCTGCCCAACTCACATACTGATGATGATGATGATGATTTTCTTCCTTCTTCTTTATGCCTCAGCATTAGGCTAATAATTTCCAGAGCAGGGTAGAGTTAAAAATTACAATATTTCACAGAAAAAAGGATAAAATATTACTAAAAATAGAAGAACAACATTAACAGCAAAGGTAAACTATAACTTGAAAAGGGGCTTTCCTTTGTGTTGGAAAGATAAAAAAAATGTCGATTGATTGATTGAAAGAATTTATAAGTGCCTCTGGGCAGCTAAGAATAACTTTGGGAAGCTTGTAATATTTGATACTTGGTTGGCCTCCCTATGGAAAACATGCTGCACATAAGATGTCTATAAATGAAAACTCATTTGGTCACTCTGGTAAGAGTCCAAGAAGATAACTATAACATTTATGCCAGTTCATTTGAACATTGGCAGTGAATTGCATCCAAGATAGAGAAGTGAGGAAATTACCCAGAGAATGGAAGAGATTTCTTTTAGAAAAAGCAAAATCAGCAATGGTATAACCTACCTTCTCCTGCTGAAGCAGGAGAAAATTTCTAAATGATAACTTATTTTATAATGCATATATGATTTATTTTTGCCTAAGTCTTAGTACTGAGAAGGATCATTTAATGCGAGAAGGGTGCCTTAAGAAATATCCAAGATGGGCAGATAGGAGAAAATGTATTTGAAATGAAAGACGATTTTTTTTTCCTGGTGCCAAAGTTAATCCTATATAAAAAATATTGTTTCCATAGATACCAATCTGTGATACGATTTTGCAGTGTAGTAGATAATCTCAGAGTATCAAGAAATACAATAAATGTTCATTTCCCCCCCCTATTGCATTGCTTTTTCTTTTAATTGTAATTCTCCATTTGTAGCTTTCAAGCTGATAAACTTCTGTTTTGAAATGTGTATTTGGTAGTAGGTAATCAATGCCAAACTGATTGGGGGAAAAAAAGAGCCCAAATGTTTTGAGATGAATATGGCAATATTTAAATATGGGCTTCTGCTGCTTCATTTGTTATTTGGTAAAAGTCAAGGGAAATTAAAAAGATAGCAGGCTGATTTTAGCAAAGTATATTTATGTAGTCCATTCTGCCATTTTTGGACCATTTTATTTATCTGAAAAAATAAAACTTCATTGAAATAAAGTAATAATTATAAAAATACAAAGCCTCAACTTTAAACATTCTTGTTAACACAGTAGAAAAAAGTGAATTTGCAAGTCCTTTTAATAGTGCGAATTATAATCACAAATCTAGCTAAAATAAATGTTCTTATATTGTCCAATAACAAGTGAGTGAAAATGGAACCAGGCAGTCCACCCTTTATGATTTTTGTAATACGAGTGCCATAATAAAGAAGATTCTGCTTCTTGAGGCCACATATCATGATGGAATAACTCAGAGCAGGCTTCTCCAAGTTGACCACAGAACACAGGCAAATGTATTCTAAAATGGTTTTAATCCTACATTTGTTAATATCTATCTATCTATCTATCTATCTATCTATCTATCTATCTATCTATCTATCTATCTGAGACATTCCTATAACAATACATCTAAGTTTTAAAACTGGGTTTGTCAAATACAAGACAAACCTGGGTTTCTCAGATACAAGACAAAACCCCATACTTCCTTTTTAGAATACCTTAGAGAGACATCTTTTTTGTTAAAGATGATAAAGTATATTGCCCTGTTAAACTTTCAGTGTATATAAAATGCTTACCCTGTACCAGGCTGTTCTAATGAATCAGAATGGAGGAAATGCTATTACTTCAGGGTTTTTTTCATCTTTTTCTAACTATACTTTTTGCTTTAATATGTATTTCAGGTTCCTAAAAACCTTGTGTAATTAGAGCCCTTGGTCATTACTGTGTATCTACATTTGTTTTTTTAAACTGTTGTTTGATTGAAATGATTGTTTAGCATAGTTTATTAGTTCTTCTAATAGCCATTGTAATTAATTAATAGCCATTGTAGTCTGCAGGAGATTTCTAGATTTTTGTGCAGTAAAATCCCATCTCAGTTCTTTTGGTAGATTTATCTGTGATGGCAATATTCTCTCATTAGTGTCCTTCAATTGTCACAGAAATTGATAGGAAATCATTTATTTAAAAGGAATGTTATGGAATGTACCCAGCTGCAATGTGGGTTTAGGAAGTCAATGGTAGCATATCAAGCATACTGGCAGGCATAAAGTTATTAATCTTTTTTTCATACCCATTGATTTCCTAGGTGAAATTAGGTGACTGTCTGGCCAGCATAATGATGGGATACTCAAATGACATACGTATAATTTTAATAAAGGATGCAAGAGACTTGAGGGAGTACATTAAATTGAGTAATAATTTATTATTTAGAGACCTCTATGCATTTACTCATTTTTTCTGGAAGAATTGGCTCTTCCTCCAAGGTATGCTTTTTTGGGAGGAGGGGGAGGGAGCAAAAATTCAAATACTCATATACATAATATATTGTATTTGAGGGCTAGCTGAATAAAATAATTGTTTAAACATTACTTCATCTCCTACATAACCTTTTAATTTCCAAGTATATGCTTTTTGTATTTGTTGAAAGTCAGAGCAACTGAAGAATACTGTGTGTGTGTGTTTGTAAGAAAAAGAGAGTGAGAGAGAGTGCATACACGCGCTTTGTATGTCCTATAGGAATGCCCTGCAATTATTTCCAATCACAATTAACCTGATTAGAATAATGGACAGGAAGTGTCCCTCTGTAGCTAATGCAGTTTGGCATCAGCTGACTGAAATCCTTTGACAATTTCTGCACAGATGGCTGGGCTGAAAGCAGCACTATTTTAATTATTATTTTCATGGTCTCTCGGTAGGCCAAAACCTCAACACCGACAACAGACCTCCCCATTAAGGTGGACGGAGCCAACATCAACATCACAGCTGCCATTTATGACGAGATCCAACAGGAGATGAAAAGGGCCAAGGTGTCTCAGGCTCTGTTCGCCAAAGTAGCTGCCAACAAAAGTCAGGTGAGTAGGCGATTCTCTTTCAAGAGCGGGAATAACTTTGAGGTGGAAATTGGACCCATCCCTTCTCCTACAAAATACACCTATACTACTAACAACAAGGTCCAGAAAATCCTTTCTTATTTGTTCTTTTGCCCCAGAATAATTTCTTTCTATCTCTTTAAACAGACTGAATAGCTAAGACACAAGAATCTTAAAAAAAAAAAAAAAAAGTGAAAAAGAAATAGAATAATAAAATAAGGAATCTTGAAATGATGGTGTCTGTCTTTGATAGAGGCCTTAATAAGTTATAACCACTAATTCTTTGCTTTGAATGTTTTCCCATTCAGTAAAAAGATGAAATGGAACAATAATAAAATACAGAAATGAAAGTAGTCACGTACTAGTCTTCAGAGAAATATTGTGACCCTACAAATATATGATATAAATTTGATTATAAAAAGGATCTAAATCTTTCTTACTTCCTTTTCCTTCTAACTCTTCATGTTTCCTGATACAGCACTTGTTTTTAGTTTTGCCTAAGGCTTAATACTCACAAAAAAGAAAAAAAAAATACAGGCACGATATGAAATACATAAAAGGAAAATGCCATGGACCCCTTTTACACTGTTAAAAGAATAAAAATCTCATGTACCACATGGCAAAATATAATGAGAGCTGGAGCTGTTAAACGAATAAAGCTGTTAAAAGCATAATGCCACTTGGCACAACTACTGTGCATTTAACGGTTTTCCACTGTGTAATAAATGACATATGTGGTAAAAGTGCAGTAAAATAAAAACTGCACAATTGATTTTGCAAACGTGCCTTTTGTCCTCTCCTTTTTGCAATTTTTTTTTTATATACACACACATACACCCAAGACAAGATAGTTTTTAATCAGGACTGTTTAGCACAAACTGAATTACCAGGCTCTTTTTGAGGTTTGGCTGGAAAATGTCTGGAATCTTGCTGTCATTTTATGCAGAAAAGTCCTGAAATAGAAATGCTCTAAGCTACTGAAAATAATTTGGGTAGCTCACCAACTTCAATCAGTGCCAGCTTGAATACTGAAATTCCAAAGGAATCAGCCATGAGTTATTCTCCTTAGCTAGAATATATTAATTGTTCTTGATCTGAAAAAGAAAGCAGTTGCAGCATGTAGAACCAATAGAGAGGATTAAAAAAAAAATGAGCAGCAAGATCGATCAAATGTGTGAAAATGAAATTTGCTGTGGTTGTGCCCTGCAAACACTTCTTGCATAAGTATGTCTGAGTATGTGCTTTTCATTTCACAGTTCTCTCAGTTGATTTTCTTATTATACTTTTAACTCTTTTGATATGCTGAAGTAACTGCAGTGTTTGGTTTATATTAGGAATAGGAAATGTATTCAGCTCCGATAACCACATCAAAACCTAATATTATGAGCTTGGAGTTGCTATTTGCATATCAAGCTCATTTATGAGTATGTTTTCAAACTATTTTTGGTTGCCATGGTACCGTTATTTTATAATATTGTGTCGTGGGGAAACTAGGGCAAAATTTGAGAACTGTTGGTGCTTTTAATTTTTATGGCCTAGTGTCAACATCCATTTAGACCTTAAACTTATCTAGAGTTTAAAGCCTAAAAAAAATCTCAAAGAGACATACTTTGTATGACTCTCTGGAAAATTAGTAACAACCATTTAGATCTGTAACCTGCCTAAATATGTCTTGCTACCACAAGGGTTCTAATTAAGTTGCTGTTGAGATCCAAATCTTCAAATACATAAAAAAAACTACTGCTGGATCATATGTGACTTATATAATCTAACACTTTGCTTCCAGCTGCGTGCAGCAGCTCTGTTCCTCTGGGGAAACTCACAAATAGAGTATGAGACCACCAGTACCAAGTGATTGGCTATGACTTTTCAGACTTTTCAGATTTCTGGAGTAATTTATTCAGAACAGCAGGAAAGCACAGGTATACATTCCATGGAAAGGTGCTTCTTACTGCTTTTGAAGTCCTTGCCTCCACAAATTTGTATAGGTCGCTGTTCATATAAGCAATCTTTTCAGCGAGCATGGTATAAAAATAACAGGTTTATTTAGTGATGTTTCACTAATTTGGGGAATTGCTACTTTTAATTTCTACTTTTGAAAACTGTTAGTAGTTGACAGAGAACACTTAATTCTCATAATATAACCCATCAGTTATATTATGAGCTATTGTATAAGTTGTTATATAACCCATAAGTTCAAGGAGTGGTAATTCATATCTCAAACAAGTCTTAATATTCATAAGTTTATTTTGCATGCAAAGAAACAAAACAGCATTTGGAATCAATATTCATACATACAACAGCAAGCATTTTGGTTATTATTCACATTGCTTAGGATGTAGGTTAGCAAACTGTTTCTAAATATCTTAATGTAAAGATAGAAAAGAAATAGATACAGTACTGGGTGGAGAACGGTGCTAGGGAAGCATTGCAGTTCCCTAGCTTCCCTAGTATTGAAGTATTAGCAGTCAAGGGCAGCTTGATTGCCACTGAGAATATGAAATATGTCGGCAAAATTGATAGAAAAGAAATAGAGCAAGAGCTTTCAGAGAATTAGATACATGATGGATTTCATAATAGTTTGTGATGAATTAAAACAATATATTGCATAAAACCTCGTCTCTAGAATCCAAGATTTTAGATTCAAATTCAGATATAATACAGAGCATTGTTGTCTAAAACCAGCCAAGAAAATGCTAATTCTGAATAATATTCTCTGGCAATGATGGTAGAGATAGGAAGCTAAGGTATTAATAGGGTACCCGCAGCAGTAATGTTTTGTTTCAAATTATATTAAAACTACAAACGATCACATTTAGTTTGAGATCTTAAGTAGCTATCTCAGAATGGTGATCTTAAAGTCCTCAACTCATAGAACAGGCTCAACAGGCACATGAGCCTAAATTCAGGGGGTTTTAGTTACAATAATCACAAAGAGTTTAATAGTTCTAGAACTGAACTGAGGATGGACTAGAATAAAGGAAACAATCAGTATATGCTGAACAGTTAAAAAAAATTAAGGGAGGCTTCAGTCATAATAACTGATTGTTTCTGGAGAATAATTGAATTCACCTTTACTGATTCATGTGCTTCACTTGTAAGGGAAAGGATAATTCTTTAGGGGAAAGTTCTGGTTTGGCGAATTGAAAGGTTCTCTGCACTGATTTACTCACAAAAAGTGATTCACAAACAGAGAATGCAATATTTGGTTGAAGTATTCTCTGAGAAATTCTGTTCAACCAAATGGAGGAATGTGCATCCTGCCTGTCAACAGAAGTATACATATAATGTATAACAATTGTAGTCTTTTGTTTGATGGCTCCATCCAGTTCTTCCAAATGGCCAACATTTCTAAAAGCAAAATGGAAAATTTGAGCCAGGGATACTGAATAATATCTTAGAAAAATAAAGAACATAAAAAAGTTGTGTAGAGAGCCAGCACATTTGAGCTTCTCTGCAGCACTAAACATAGGGCTCACTGATGTTGAGCCACATGAATCCTGGTCTGAGTAAATGTAAAACTCCAGAGATAGGCTACCTTTTTTACCTGGGATCATATTCGGGATTTAATAGTACATGGGCATGTTCATTGAATGGCTGCCATAGGTGACTTGGCTGTTTTCAGAATGGCTGGATTGTGGGCATGGACATTGTAAAGCATCTATAAGAAGGTGAACTGGATCCCAAGGATTTTCTCTACAGCTTTGAGAACCTTATGGGTCCAAAGGCATTGCTGCAGACAGTTACGAGGCTAGAGGGTGGTGTTATTTTGAAGAATTATGGAATCAGTTCTCCACCTTTTAAAATGATGATCTGTATACTATGGAAAGTAGAAACTGGCTTAAATGTCCTAGAAGTACTTGCTTTCTATGTTGACAAACTTTTTTTTTTAAAAAAATAGCAACATATGACATAATATTACAAACATGATTATTTAAAAATGTGTTTTCTTCTAGCCTTGTTTTTGGTCTCTCTTCTCTCCCCCCCTCCCCCCATCATTTTCAGCCTTCTTTCTACAGTTGTGAGGGCTAGAAACATAAAAAATAAGAGCCCCACTTCCTTATTTTAAGAAAAGGGGCACAAAAAGTTCTTAAGGAAGCACACACTACACTTTTCTTTCTTTGCTCTTTTTTTGCTAAGTGTTGTGTGATCAAAATTTAATTCAAGTTTTGCCATTATGTGATAATTCATGTCAAACAAATCTTTAATTAGAATAAATGGTTCAAGTAAAGACTTGAAGGAGTAGTTTAGCAGAACTAGTAAGTTCCTACAAATATTAAAGTATAGGCTACTGCAATTCAAAAATAATCACTGTAAACTGTACCTATAGAGATCAGATGTACTTGTCAAGATTCTATTAATGTGCATGTCAGAATTCAGCATTATAGCCACTCTTTTTTAAAAATCTGCTTTCTTCATTGGCTTTTTTTTTTTTTTTTTAATTTAAAGCAGGAGCTTTATTTTAATGGAGGTGTATTGGGTTTGTAAAAGGGACAGCTCTGTGAGTGAATTACAAGTTCATACTACTACCTGGTTAATTTCATGTTGCTGTAGATTTCTAGTCTGAACATTTCTTTTAGAGGCCTTTGCTTGAGTACAATTAGAAAATAATTTTCTGTGGCTAATTTGACTAATAACAGATTCCCAGTCTCTTAAAACATCTATCGCACATTATAATTTTTCTCACAGATGCTGACATTTTTCTGCACTGAAGATGTGGGTGAGGAAATATCCTTTAACATATATTTTGAGTAGAGTTATTTTGAATCGTTCTCACTAAAATCTCTTAATTTGCCTACTCACGTATTTGCTGGAATTCCTGCAAAATGTCAATGCAGAAACATTCAAATCCTTTCAAAATTATAAACATCAGATTAAGCAAGTTGTAGCTGAAGGACCATCAATTAAATACCTAAGATATATATTTCCATACAGCTTCAGTGGTGACAGGTGACCAGCAGTGTTTCCGTATGGATTACTGTTAATTTCTCCTTTCACTGTGAACATTCACACACCATTTTTAGTGGTCTTAAAATTAACAACTTTCAGTTTCTTAGTACAGTATCTTGGAAATTACAACAGTAAAACCTAGAAAATTCCAGTCTCTGTGTACTTTCCAGTACCAAGTTCAATTTTTTTCCTCTTTTTTGCATTATTTTGTTATTCTCAAAAAATTGTAATTTAGATTATGAATTTGTAAATATATTGTTATTCACAAGGAATTTGTAGTTTAGGGTTCCATTGGTATCGCAGATGCCTGTTATGCTAATACTCCATTTAATCAAAAACTGTTTTAAGCCTTTTGTGTGGCAAAAGCTTTGAGTCTATGAAAGGTTTTGTGGAACATGAGCTGAACAATGTTCTTCACCAGTCCCTATACATACGACAAACAGTTTTTGAATTTTCTCTGATGCACACACCAACCTGGTATTTCTGGAAGTGATTACTGTTTTTTCAAAAATACAGTAGACATATGTACATGAAAAACCTGTATTAAATACAACAGTTACGCTCCCTACTTACTGAAATGCTTTCCCAACATATGAATGGTATTCCTCAGCAGTACTTGTCTCACCTTGCGCCTCTCTGATTTCCTATGTCTCTGTTATGTCTTACATTGTGCCAGTGAAGAGTAATATGCTGGTGGATGCTTTTCTTGGCATCCACTAGACTTTCTGCCCTGCTTAGTGTTTACAGAATTAAAGATCCTTAAAACAAATTACCAACTTGTAACGTCATACAGTATTTAGCACCTAGACACTATTTATTTCCAACCTTTTGTATGCCACCTATTCTTATGAATCGAAGCAGCACATTCTTAGAAAATAAAAATGATGGATGGCTAATACTGTGTTTGAAATTGTGTGCATCCCCCCTCCCCTGAAAAAAAAGAGAGCAAGTTAAACTGCCGTGGTGGAAAGAATGCTAAGGTGTTGAAAAGAGTGACAGGGAACAATCTCATCCTATCCTATTGGGCAAATGAGTGTTTATGACTGGCCGCACCTTCCATGATAGAAAACTGCCCATAACAGCACTTTTATGTAAGAGTCCACAATATGTTCTCAGAAGTTCAAACATGTTGCTTACCCCTGGTCCTAAAATATGTTGTCTACCCCTGCAATATATTATGTTTCTCCAGTTGTATACACAGATATCTTAGTTTTTCCCCTTGAGTAAGGCTGCAGGCATGGTATAGTGCATAGCCAAAAAAGATTAAGAAAAAACACCTAGTGATTCACACAGGAAGAACCCACAAAAGAAACAGAAAAACTAGGTCTATTTTGTACAGTGTATTTGTCACAATCACAGTAGGAAATCTTCCATAAGTTAACAATGAAATTGCAAATTAGATAGGGACTACATAAACACATGCTCTGATTTCTCTTTGGATCATATAAATCTGTGTGAACACACAAATTATATATGGAGTATCATCATTTTTAACACTCAGAAAACAAGCGTCCAGATGTACCTGATTTGTACCAGAATGAATAAGCCTATATTTCAGTGCTTGGGTTTAACAAAAATACCTATTAATTTTTGTGATTAAATTCACATGGGGCATCTTATGAAGCTTCTAAACGTATGAGCTCTTTCAGTAAATACTTAAATAGTTTGACTTCTATTTTTCATGACTACTACTGCTGACCTAAATATTAAAAAGTGTATAGTTAAAAAGTATAATATATAATGTTAATTTCTGTTCTCATCTCCCTTCCTTTACCTCTAGGGGGTTCCCAATCCACCATGTTTTGAATGCTTGTGCTTATTAAACAGGAAAATTGGGAGATTAGCAAAGGATTCTTATATTTTACTATCAGATACATATGATTAAGAGTCATTGTTCTTATAAAATGTGACCGGAAAGCTTAATTGCCTAGGTTTTTAAATATAAGAAATGGTGAGGATATTGACAAAGTTGCGTATAAAAAAATCACTAGTTAAATTCTCTGCAATCATCTCTTAATGTACAGGCAACAAGAATTTTATTTGTTTTATTTATTTTCTGTACCTCTTAAATTGCAATGCTTGCAGAGATTACAGAAGCAGATTTTCCCATTTTTTAAAAAGTTTATTTTAATAGGTAATCTAGTGACAGGATCAGTGTTAGTAGCTCAGTACTTTAAGGGAGTATATACATTAGATTAAAACTGATTAAATTTCATAGATGTTAGGACTACTACACGCAACCTATTTCCTGATTGTATGGACAACCTTCTCTTCCTTTAGAAAGCACAATTTTCATGGGGCTTCCCAAGAGTTATCCATCCTATCCTAATCAGTCTATTGTTGCAACCACAAGTCATACACAGGCATAATATATAAAACAATAATGATTTAAAATAGAACTTCAATATTTAACTTATTAGTCTGTAAACCTAATATATATACATATACATATACATACATACACACACACATACCAAAATTAATCAGACAGCAGGCTTGAAAATTTTAAAAATGAGTTTTAAATTTCATCTTAGAAGGTACATTCTCCTTTATCCATCCATGGCACTATCTCTTTTGTATTGCTGCTGACTGCAACCAATATGCCATCCTAGACACACTCGTGTATGAGTAAATTCTACTGAGCTCAGTGAGACTCACTTCTACATACAATTGGGCTTTTGGATATTTTTAATTGGATGGTGGGCTTTTCCAACAGTGCATTCATTTATTTATAATGGATGTTCAGATAAAGTGAGGAGCAACAATAAGACAAGCGCCCCATAACGTCTACTCTCTTGATATAATATTGTTTAGAAGGTATTCCCATTTTACCTTAAACATCCTAGTGGGTTCTTGAAGAGATAGTGTCCGGGGATATGTGGAGGAGAATCCTGCACTGTATTTATTTTTATTATAAAAGGTAGATTTCTGATCCAATCAATTTCCAGCCCAGTTTTGAAATTAAAAACCTGGGACTGAATCTGGACAGGAAAACTTTAACTTACATTAGCAAAGGAATGGGGCAATGAGACCCCTTCCCTTTCTTTTCCTATTGAAAAATCCTGGTACACTTGAACCAGCACCAGGTTTAAAGAACATTTGTTTTCTTTCAGCCACCTTTTTCACTTTCTAGCATGTTTTAAATCTACTTTTATTCCCAGTGCAGATAGTGTGGGCTGGGGGAAAAAGGATGGATACTAGCCAGGCACTCCTTAGTTGTCAGTCTTAGAATCTCAGTGCTTTTATCTATGCAAAATTCAGTATCAGCATTTTTAACACAGAAGTCACTGTTTTGGAATTTTCAGTTTCCCTCTGCTACAACCTCCCTGAATAAATCACACAACTACTTGAGGTTTTTTTAAACATAAAAAGGAGGTTTATTTATTAATAATTCATGAGTTCTCATCGAACATGCACGAAGCAACGGTGCTATTCAATAGAGAATACTGTCATCATCTGTCACTGTTTTATTTGACATTTACACTTTTTTTTTGCTTCATACTGAAAAACTTTCTCAGATAGCACAGAAAGATTATTTCAATTAAAAAAAAAACACTGCAATGCACATTACACCTTCTCTGTTCATAGTAATTTTTTGGTAGGGAAATGTGTGTCTTGCTTAAAGATTCCGTAACATAATGTTTTCAATATTAGCCTCTCATGGCACCTGAAACCCTTTTGGTTGATAAATATATGATCCTGAATGGGTAGGTGGTAAACTGCTTGAATAAATAGATTGAGAGCTTACAAGAACTGTGAATGAAAGGTAGATTTGCTGAAGAAAAATATCCAAATAGCTTGTGAAAAAGAAAAAGAAGGCAGATAATAGCTTTTTGTGAAAGAAGTTGATATAAATGAATTGCCATTGTTGATGTCAAATAAATATTTATAAACAGCATCAGAGACAGGAGGGAGTGCCACAGTGGTATAAAATTGCAAGCATGAAGAAGGCATTTAGCACAATAACATTATAGAGTTAAGAGGGCTTAAGCAATTTCTTGCTAATATTAGGCTCATGAAAATCTTTCTGCTCTGTAGGTTAGTTATCATTTATAAAAATTGCAGAACCAGCTGATACATTCATAAGCTAATTATTGTAGCAGCTGGGTGTACATGGTGCAATATGTCTGAGGCTATGAAGTATCACAGATTTCTTGGGTCCTGCTGTGGTTTGTGTACATGCATGCCCAGGCTGTAGAAAGCTAGATCCCTTAATCTGATCAGCCAAGCAAAGAGTTTCTGGGGAAACTGGATTTCTCTTTCCCTAAATAATAAGAATGTGATTCACCTTCAGAACTAAGCTTTGCTAAATATGCCATTAGCGTATGTCCGCTGGGGAATCAAGTCATTCTCAGGTGTCCTAAGGATGGGACCTCTGCCTGCTAACTTCCTGTGCTAGAAATTAATTTGGTTTGCTCATGTCTTGCACACATGGTCACACAACAGTCTACTTCATTCCTTAATAGCTTCGTGGTCAGGACCTTGCAAGGTGCCGGGCAAATTGAGCAAGATGCTTCCTAAAGAATAATGGCAGAGAGCACACTGTCCATAATAAGGCCTGTAATGTCAGGCTAAGTGACGGTAATGAGTGCAGATTATAGGAGTGCCTATCAATCAAATACATCTGAGTGTTGTGTGAAATATTCCAAGATCATAAGGAAGAGGGGAGCAGTCAACTGTCACATTTCTCTTTTCAAGCTGAACATTTTGAAAATGCAACAGCATCCTCAGGCCAGAAGATTTCTGGGTCTAGATCACTCAAAACATGGACTTGGAGCAGCTGTAGGGTTTTTCTTAGCCTCTATAAAAATAGAGGAAAAAAAAAAAAACAAGGCTGGTGCCTCAGTTTTCCAAGGGAATGTGTTGAAGCCATACTTGTTCAAATAATTTGTATGTGCTCAATTGGAAACTTGGTTGAATCAATAAAAAGAGTGCAGGAGGAAGAACTCCCCCCTTCCATGTTCTATTTTACATTTCAAAAAAAAAAATTCCTTTGTATGGAGGAACCCCTGAGAAAACACTTTAGAGCTGAGAGTTTTAAAGGTCTGTTTGCTTGTTGCTTTCTTATTAAAGAGACATGGGATTTTGTGCGAGGAGAAGAGAATGTGGGAGTCAGCCATCACCTGATTCTGTGGTTAGCCACGTACCATGCAGAATAGTAAATGCAGATATTTATTCCAAGTAAATGATTAGATATCTTCTTTTCATTTCCCACCACTCCTAGCTTATTGCAAGAAAAGATCAGGTCTGCACAACTGTGGCCTCTCACTTGTAAAAACAAGGCAGTGTTGTGTTACAGATTAGTTTATAAATCCCCCGTGGCTTCACAGTTCAGTGCCTACAGCTGCTGCAGATGGGCCTGGCTTTTTGTCTCTTCACTGTGCTGCAGCCGGCAGTTGAAGGAGAAAATGGAATGATCAGGTTATTAACATGTAGGCCGTGAGGAAGAGGCTGCACAATGAGAACAGCTGGTGTGGCTGTCTTGGCTGATGCAGCGGAGATAATCAAATCTTGCTTTTCTTTCTTTCTTCCTTTTTTGGGGGGGAGGGATAAAGGCAAAAAACGCAGTGGAGAGTTAGGCAAACAATCACATGATATTATGCAAAGTTCTTCTAGCCCCTTCATCAGGAGTCATCACTGGCTAACAAGTTTTTGTTTTACCATAGTCTTTCGAAGAGACACTAACAAACGTGTCTATTTAGATACTGTCATATGTAGACATCCTGAACAACACCACCAATTTTGTTGAAATTACTCAGATCCCAATGCTTTAAACAGGACAAAGCTATTCTTGGGATTTTGCTCATGCTTCTAAAAACTGAAGTGGTCACTTGACATTTTGGGCTGTAAAACTGTAAAGCTAATATGTTTAGAAAGTGGTAGATGTTTTCTTCATTGAGTTGCATTTTTTTCTTGTAAAACTCTAAGAAAGAATGTGTTAGTCACTGATTTTCAAGAGAGTGCTACCTGCCAGTGTAAAAAATGTTTTACCAGGTTTGCAGGATACTGTAGTAATAAGCACACTGGGTATAAGGAGTTCTAATCTCCCCTTTTATGTAACTGGCTGAATCTGCAAAGAGTTTTTCACCAATGAGAAGTATTGTCTTCAAGTATTCTGAGAAGATTAATGGAGTGTGTCCTCTGTCCTTTGCTGAATTTGCCTAGGGAAGATCAAGATTTTGAACAGTATTTTGTAGACCAATTGTAGGCTGTAGTGATCCTGTGACTGATATGATGAGTCAACACATTTTAAAATATTATAAGGTAGAGATTGTATGGGTTCCATGTGTTTTGCTTGCTAAAACGCCAGGTGAATTCTTTCTGTGTCTTACCCCTGTGCCCTTCCAATTTGTCACATTTCTTTAATTAACTTAAACTATTTTTAGCCTACGTTTTAGCAGGTCTGGATATGATGATTGGGTATTAGAACTGTCAGTCAAAGCAATGTACTGTAATGCTTTGGTACATCCTCCCAATTTATATTTCAGAATAGGGAGGGATGAAATATAAGAGGAGAGAGATTTGGTAAGTGAGGCTGGAAGGATGGGTCTGGAGGAAGTTTAAAGTCCTAGCCCTTGGAGAACCTCTATCTGTCATAGTGACAGGTTTAACTCGAAAAATTAGAATATCGTGCAAATGTTTATTTATGTCAGTAGGGCAACTCAAAAGGTGAAACCAATATATGAGATAGACGCATTACATGCAAAGCGAGATATGTCAAGCCTTACTTTGGTATAATTGTGATGATTATGGCGTACAGCTTATGAAAACCCCAAATTCACAATCTCAGAAAATTAGAATATTACATGACATCAGTAACACAAGGATTGGAAATAGAACAATATCGGACCTCTGCAAAGTATAAGCATGCATATGTACTCAGTACTTGGTTTGGGCCCCTTTTGCAGCAATGACTGCCGCAATGCGGCGTGGCATGGATGCTATCAGCCTGTGGCACTGCTGAGGTGTTATGGAATACCAGGATGCTTCAATAGCGGCTTTCAGCTCCGCTGCATTGTTCGGTCTCATGTCCCTCATCTTTCTCTTGGCAATGCCCCATAGATTCTCTATGGGGTTCAGGTCAGGCGAGTTTGCTGGCCAATCAAGCACAGTAATCCCATGGTCACTGAACCAGGTTTTGGTACTTTTGGCAGTGTGGGCAGGTGCCACGTCCTGCTGGAAAATGAAGTCAGCATCCCCATAAAGCTCGTCTGCGGAAGGAAGCATGAAGTGCTCCAAAATCTCCTGGTAGACGGCTGCGTTGACCCTGGACTTAATGAAGCACAGTGGACCAACACCAGCAGATGACATGGCTCCCCAAATCAACAGAGACTGTGGAAGCTTCACACTGGACTTCAAGCATCGTGCATTGTGTGCCTCTCCATTCTTCCTCCAGACTCTGGGTCCTTGGTTCCCAAATGAGATGCAAAAGTTGCTCTCATCAGAAAAGAGGACTTTGGACCACTGGGCAACAGACCAGTTCTTTTTTTCTGTAGCCCAGGTAAGACGCTTCTGACGTTCTTTGTCGTTCAGGAGCAGCTTGGCAAGAGGAATACGACATTTGAAGCCCATGTCCAGGATCTGTCTGTGTGTGGTGGCTCTTGATGCACTAACTCCAGCCTCAGTCCACTCCTTGTGAAAGTCCCCAACACTTTGGAATGGCCTTTTCCTGACAATCCCCTCCAGGCTGCGGTCATCCCTGCTGCTTGTGCACCTTTTTCTACCACACTTTTCCCTTCCACATAACCTTCTATTGATGTGCTTTGATACAGCACTTTGGGAACATCCAACTTCTTTTGCAATTGCCTTTTGGGGCTTTCCCTCCTTATGGAGGGTGTCAATGATGGTTTTCTGCACAACTGTCAGGTCAGCAGTCTTTCCCATGCTTGTGATTCCTACTGAACCAGCCTGAGAGACCATTGAAAGGCTCAGGAACCCTTTGCAGGTGTTATGGATTCATTAGCTGATTAGAGTGGGACACTTTGAGCCTAGAATATTGAACCTTTTCACACTATTCTAATTTTCTGAGATTGTGAATTTGGGGTTTTCATAAGCTGTACGCCATAATCATCACAATTATACCAAAGTAAGGCTTGACATATCTCGCTTTGCATGTAATGCGTCTATCTCATATATTGGTTTCACCTTTTGAGTTGCCATACTGACATAAATGAACATTTGCACGATATTCTAATTTTTCGAGTTTCACCTGTATATATATTTAGTACCAGGGAGGGCATGGATTGACCGCCCATAGATACACTGCAATATTAAAGGAATATATATATAAAGAAATATAAAGAGGGGAAAAATGAATGCATTTCCAAATCAGGGAAAGATTTGATAATGGCAGTGAAACCAATAGATCCCTTAAAGATCTCCCTACAGTATTGTGATTACATTTTAATTCTGAAGGAAAAAGCAAAAATAAGAAAAGGCTCTAACAATAAGGAGGATACATGGCACTGGATACCTGGGAATTAGCAGTAAAGTATGCTGCCCCCCCCCCCCCCAGTTATTTTTCAAGGGCTTCCTGTCTGGGTGCCAAATTCTATTTGTTATAGCATATAATGTTAGCATATAACTTTTCTTTCATAATTACTGTAAAAATTATGGGATTAAATTTCCCCTTCCCCCATCTCAGAACACCGAAATTAGCTTCAACAAGATTTTTAAAAAATGTCTTATTGTATGATTTATCCTTATCGGGTATCCAGGGAAAGTATATAAATAGCATATATTCTGAATCAAACTTAACACTTCAACTCTTATTTTCCCTAGTTGAAGGGATTTCAGATAAAAGAATGTGTCTTAAGTTGAATCCTGCTATTTGGAATGCTGTAGAAATATAGTCACCCAACTGAATAGTTTGCAAGTTTTAAAACTGGAGGTGTTATCTATGAACACATTGTAGTAAAAAATCTGGAAAAAGTTTTTTTTCCCAATGGCACTCAAGGCTCCTATTAAACTACTGTATTCATTACTGGTTAACAATGCATATCTTTCGACTTCCTCTGCAGGGTTGGCTCTGTGAGCTGCTGCGTTGGAAAGAAAACCCAAGCCCTGAAAATCGTACACTTTGGGAAAATCTGTGCACCATTCGGCGATTCCTCAATCTTCCTCAGCATGAGAGGGATCTTATCTATGAGGAAGAGTCTAGGCATCATCACAGCGAGCGTATGCAGCATGTTGTCCAGCTTACTCCTGAACCTGTACAGGTCAGTGCTTTAATTATCCAATTTAAAATGATTCTTTGTCCTATTTTATGTATTTCAATCCATTTCTATCCCACCTGTCACCTGGGAGCTCGAGGCAGCCAACATAATATTCTTTCCTTCAATTTTTCCCCTCAACAACAAACTAATGATATAGATTGAACTGAGGGGGGTGATGGGCCTAAGACCACTCAGTAATTTTTCATGGCTGAGACTAGATCTAAGCTTGAATCTACCTGGTTGTAGTCTAATGTTCTACTGGTACATCATATTCCACACCACGTTTTGAAATCACTACGTTATTAGAATAAAGAATGTGTTGAGGAAAAAACCCTAAAATAAGAAAAGTGTATAAAATCAGAGGTATTTCTAAAAGTAGAGAAACTGTTTCCTTAACCCAGATTTAACTTCACATGACTATTAAAGAAATTGTATAACAATTTTAGTTCAGAGGAAAATTATCGGCCTTGAATGCAGGGTCTAATTGTACCTGAAGCCACGTTTAGAGCTAGAGATTGTTTAGCAGTTCACCTGGATAATTTAATCCACTTGGAAATCTCTTTGAATGTATGACATTTCTGCATTTTATCATAGTTTCTTGTACTGCTTTTGCAAAATGATACACTTGTGTTTGTTAGCCAGTTACAGAGTCTTGAATGAATGACTTTTTACTCATTGATTGATTGATTGATTGATTGATGAAATATGAAGAAAAACATTTAGAATGAGTTTGTGGAATTTTGGAGATTCTCCAACAGCCATGACATAGTATATCTTTCTTTTTATGGTCTTGTTGCATCAGTCAGTTTGTACTGACTTTAAATGTTGTAAATGATGCATAAGTATTAAAAAAGTAGAATAGATATCTATATATTAATTGTTCAATAAAATATATCTCCCATATGTTTTCTAATCAAATGCTTTGCAAGCGGTATTCTTAAATGAATTCATTAAGCAACACATATAGAGAGAGACTATGTAGATGGAGGTTTCCATTATTTTCTTATCTATATATATATACTTGCAACCATAAAAAAATGAAAATATAGATGTAGCCATAATATCTAGATTGTAATTGCACTGTGATGTGAATAATGGCTGTCAAATATGATCTTATACCCCTCCATTATCCTATCCTATCTAATCTAAGGCTATTAATAAGTAATAACTATTTGCATAATAATAACTTAAAATAATAAAAATAAAATGCCTGATTTCAAGTATCCTGCAACATTCTCTCTTGGGACCATCCAGTTGAAGTGATGAATAATAACCTTATCCTTGCCTCATTTACAACCAAATCTTAATTCCATTCTTCAGTTGCATTCTCACTGAATGATAAATTTAATTTAGTAACACTATTTAGTGGAATGTTAAATGGAGAGAGATATTAAATATAAATAAATTTTATTGATTTAACCAAAATTAATTGTTAAACTTAATTGTGAAAAATGTTATTTAGTGTGAAGGTATTAGGATTAGCTAAATGTCATTTTTATTACTCCCATTATTTTAATTTTATTTTGTATATAGTAAAGTAAGTGTTATAAATTATTCCAACTTGTATGGAAAAGACAAAAAATGTTGAGATAAATGTACTGTATTGCATCTTCTAGATTCTATCATAGAAATAAGTGGTTTTCAAACTTTTTCAAATTGTGGAACCTGTTAATTTAAAAAAAAGAAATTCCGGAACCCCTGATTAAGAGGCAAAGCTCTAGTGACAGAAAATTGGCTGTGTTCAAGTAAACTTGTTTTTTTTTTTAACCCTTTTTCTCTCAAGAACCCCATCAAGTTCTCAGGAACCCTAGGGTTCCGCAGAACACATTTTGAAAAGCCCTGGTATAAATAAATTGGTGTAGTGGTGAAAGTGCTGGCTTAGAAACAAGGAGACTGTGAATTCTAGTTCTCCCTTAGGCATGAAAGCCAGCTGGGTGACTTTGGGCCAGTCACTCTCTCAGTCCTACCCACCTCACAGGGTGGTGGTTGTGGGGAAAATAGGAGGAGGAAGGAGTATTAGGTACGTTCACTGCCTTGAGTTACCATATTTTTCCGACTATAAGACGATACTTTTTTCTAAAATCCTTACCCTAAAAATTGAAGGGCGTCTTATTCAAGGAAGTCAGCCGAAAATCGTGCGGTTGCAAAACTGCCCATACTTTGTTTCTGCAGGCAGGCTTCCTCCTATTGCTAGCCTCCAGTCACGAGTGAAATAGCTTGTCTCCCAAACAGACTTCCTCCAATCACGAGCCTTATGTAACTGACATCAGCTGATGCTGAACAAACCAATTAGAGGAAGGCTATCTGCAGAGAGAAGCTATCGGCAGTTTCACTCGTGCTTGAATGTAATCAGTTATGCAAAAGAGCCTGGAAATAGAACCGCAGAGAGACGGTTTGGACCTCCTCCCACTGAGTGTATCAGGTCAATGTTACCTAATTACTAAATAAAAATGTGTTCTGCACTATCTTTAAAATATTGATTTCTTAATTTGGGGTTGGAAAAATGCGGGTCGTCTTGTACATGGGGCGTCTTATTGTCGGAAAAATATGGTATATATATTAAAAAAAGCAGGATAAAAAATTTATTTATATATATACAGGTAGTCCTCACTTACCAACCACAAATGGGACCGGCAACTCTGTCACTAAGTTGTACAGTGAAAAGTCATGTGACCGTGCGTGACTTACGATGCCAGTTTGTCAGTTACAGCTGCGGCCGTTAAGCGAATCACAGCAAGTCATTAAGTGCAATGTCACATGACTGCGACTTGCGACTTCTTGCTGGCTTCCCCATTGACTTTGCTTGTGGGAAGCCGGCTGTGAAGGTCACAAATGGCGATCACGTGACTGCGGGACCCTGCAACCTTCATAAGTGCACACTGGTTGCCAAGCACCCGAATCATGATTATGTGATCACAACTGCAACAGCCGCAACTTTGAACAGTTGCTGAATGAGTGGTTGGTCAGTGAGGACTACCTGTACACACACACACACATATATGCACACATATCCCCTAAAGCACTGGTAAGGAAGAGAGAAGGGAAGATGGTATTAAAAAAAAAAATTAGAAAGGTGCAGCCAATCATAAAAAGATTTACCACAATTTTGTTGTATGTTAATTCATTGCAAGATTAATAACATAAACAAAGAAAAATCCTGCTCTCAACTGCATTATTTTTATCTATCTGCTTTTTTTGAACTTTTCATTTTAGGAAAAAAAAATTAATTCTATGCATAAATTGGCCAAATAAAGCAGTAGAGCTGAGGAATTTTTCTGCAAAATTGGAGTTTCTATGGATGTCTCTTTCCTCATATAATACTATTTTAAATAGAGACATCCATAGAAACTCCAATTTTGCAGAAAAATTCCTCAGCTCTACTGTACATTGGAAGTTCATGGAAAATATAAGTGCATATACATACAGAACAGACGAAAAAAACTGCAGATACCATTGAACATGAATCATGGCTATTTCCCTTTCAAAATGGCATTAGTATAAACCTTAAGAAGAGGGAATGCCAAATGCCTTCATGTAATGTAATATAACTAAGTTCATTTAAAGATGAAACTGAATTAAACAGTTATATAGCATGCTGAATACCTGCAAGACTTTTTTAAGGAATGCAAATAGTTTAAATAATGTAATAATTATATTGGTGGTTGCCTGCAAAGCACAATACAATATTGTTTGACTCAGTAAAACTGTATTGACAATCTTGAGTGATGTTAGCTAATATGTGCTTCTCTGTGTAATGCAGGAGAATCTATTTGCACAATATACAGTATGAATTTGAGTGGATATGCTGAGTCAGTTTATGTGTGCTGAACCCGACATCCTCTGTTTTCCTCACCAACCTCATTATATTTATTCTCTGTCTTTCATCCCAATAACATTTTGTTTGATAGTCTCTTCTGAAACAAAGTTCTTATTGATTTGTACTTTACTTTACTGGCACTATGCAACCCTATGTCTCACATTATTTTCTCATTTCTACTAATCATTTAGAAGAGCAACAAATACTGCCAAAACTGCATGCACAATATTCTTAACATAGTAAGAACATCTCTGTGAAAATGTCATTCTCAGAAATTCTAAATATTTGATTTTGCGCTAATTTCAAATTCCCAATTTTTATGCCAGAAAGCTTATTTTAGAAACTTTTTTTAAAAATAGGGATCCCCTGTTACATCAATGGATTACATTTCTGATCCATACCTATCCTAAGTTTTAACTTGTTCTTTTTAAAATTATTCCAGGATGAGTAACTATAATACAAAAACCCTCAGCAACAACATATTAATAAACATAAAATCAGTAAAATAATTGCAGAGAGAGAAAAAAAGAATTAGAGTGACATACGCACATTTGGAACAAAGAAGCAGTGGTTGTATTTGAATGAGAATGTGCATCACTGTGCATGTCTGTTAGCACTGCACTACTCTTAATAGGGTGTGCATTCATATGCATAGCCCCATCCAAAATGAGCTCAACAGGTCATGCACAACCAGAGTTCCAGGGGTCCTCCAACAGAACAGATTATCTAGACTCAAGTCTGGCTTCAGGGCTGAGTTTGTAAGTGACACAGCTTTTGTCTCAAAGGTCAGTAATCTGTATCAGTGTATTTTCTTCCTTCATATTATTGATTTCTTCCATGTTATTTAACATCGACATGAAACTGCCGAGACAGATAATCTAGGAATTTGGGATGTTTTTTACCAATATTCATTTGATATGTACCTTGATCTCCTCATTTATTATTAGGATAGCTGATAGTCTTCTGAATCAGTGTGTAAAGGTAATACTGGGCTGGATGAGGACAAATAAGTTGAGAAGTCAGGCAAGATCCTGGACTCACAGGAGACAGATTCTGGAATTAGAATTCAACCTGTTTTGGATAAACTAGCTCTCCCTCTGTGAAGGATTTGGGACTCTATTTTGCTCCTGTTTATTTAAGTGGTGGGTAACAGTGCCACCTTCATTGGTGTCCACTGTGGTTGTTTCTTAGGAGGTCAAACCTGGCCATTGTGACACATGTATTAGCTATAATTAGACTGGAATATTGTAATATATTGTGTTTGGTATCACTTTTGCAAAGTTTTCAGAAACTGAAACTGGGCCAACTGGCAGCATCACATTGCATGTCCCCTGTAAGACATACATTGGTTACCAGTTTGTTTCAAGGTACAACCATGGGATTACCCCACAACATGATGGGGGGGGGGCAGTAGTACCAATAACTCTAAGAGCTACACCAGCAAGAGTGGGAGCTCTTAGTAACTTCACCCTTTCCTGTAAGGTCAGAAAGGGGAAGGCTGAAGCTAGAATTTATCCACAGTGGACTGGAAGACAGGAGAACTCTGCAGGTATGAAAGAAACCAATTCTTGTATGAGAAGGAACTCCAAAATCAAACCCAAATGGCAAACCATTTCTGTATTGTTGCCAAGAAAACTGTGGACATGGCTGAAGCTTTTACACAAGTGCCAGATAATGAGCCCCACAGGTCAGAAAGTGCCCCACTAGTTACTGGGAAAGATTTTTCAACTTTCATGAATACATCTGGAAGTGATGATGTGGCCAGACAAAATCCGCAAGGAAGTCTGAACTTCTGTTTCAAGGACATATATAGTCAGAAGGAACGGATTCAGTATACTTACGTGAAACATAACCTGAGGCATTGTGAAAATTGAAATGGAAAAAATATTCCCAAATTTTCAAAGAGGAAAAGATTCGAGTGGCTTTCAGAACAAGCTATGATGATGGCCAATGAAAGCCAGAAGATTAAAGCCTTGGGCAACAAGAAAGATGCAAGATGAATGAACTGAGACTTCCTGTGCCAGGCAAGAAAGATGTCAATATCAACAATATCATCTAAGAGCAAAATAACAAGAAAATAAAAGAAATCACAGAAGAATTTATAGCTAAGGTAAGAATTCAAAGGAGTAGCCCCAAAACAAATCTAATAAGACAATAAAGTAAGAAGAAAATAGACTCTAAAGGGATAATAGAATGACAGAAACTTTAGCAGAGAGAAAATTTATTCAGGAACCAGTTTCACTAGAAACTGTATGACAGGCAACAAGACCAACTATATGAGGAGAAAAGGCAGTTAAAGCTAAGCAGTAAGGCAGCAAATATACAGGCCTAGAGATGTGTATATGCCTGTACTAAAGAAGGGAAAACCAAGAGAATGCACACCTTTCTGAACTACCAGCAGAGATTTGCTTATGATTCCACAAAGAAGGATAGAGGCATACATGCAGAGACAAGTGCCAGATTAATAGGCAGGTTTAAGACTAAAAACCAAGGGACCACGAGATCAGCTAGCTAATATAAGAAGCATAATGGAGAGAATAAGAAGAGTTTCACTGACTATAGCAAGGCTTTTAATTATGCAGGTCATTTGCCAGAATATGGAATATACTAATGACAATGCACGAGCCAGAACACCTGATTATTCTTTTATGGAAACTTTACAATAAACAAGCTGTTACTGTAAGAACTGAATTTGGAAAAACAGAATGATTTATAGAATAGGGAATGAGAAAGATATGTATCTTGTCTCCATATGTGTTTAACTTATACTGTGAATATATTATAAGGATGGTAGGATTAGAAGAGATAATAGCTGGAATCAAAATACCAATAATTTGGAGATATTGAGATGAAACCACTTGGTTAGTCAAAAGTAAAGACTTAGCATTATGAACATATAACTGGAAAGTAAAAATCTGTTAATATTTAATGTTGATGCTTAATTTCAGTATGCTTAACAGTGCATTACAGTTAGTGCGCTTAACAGCTGATCACAAAGAATTGGTCAATATTTGTTTGTTTGTTTTCCTGATTAAAAAAAAACACAAAAAGGAATTGTTTGCTCTCTTGGACTCCAGGATAAAATTGAGCAGTCACTGGAGATTTAAAAAAGATTATTCCTAAGGAGGAAGGCAATGACAAAGGATATTTCTATGACAAGAAAGATAACTGTAATTGAAACAATGGATTTTCAGACGTTTCATTATCAAGCTAGGTAACATCAGCAGCCTGGGGGAGTGGAGTTTGTTGGCTGTTTATATGTGGTAGCTTGCCTACTAGCCTTGATTGGGGTATTCTTTCATCCTTGATCGCTTTCTGAGTAGAGTATTATTTCTTCTTTGATCTTGTTTATATGGTGCTCATTCCTGCTTATCTGAGTATCGGTTAATAGGTGTGTGATGGGGAATGGTATGTTTAGGACTTTCCTCCATTCAAAAAAGGAAGCAACCAGAGGTCACGGAAAGGAAGTCAGGTTCTAATCTAACCTCAGGCACAGAAGTTCGCTGGGTGACTCTGGGCCAATCATTCTCTCTCAGCCCCATCTATGTCACAGGGTTGTTACTGTGGGGGAAAATAGGAGGAGGGGGTGCCTTGAATAAAAGGTGGAATATGAATCTAACAAACAAAGGGTAAATAATAAATGTTCAACTTAACTTTCCTCCTAGGAGCATTGTGAAGATACTGGGGTGATTCCAATGTCTTTTACCTCTTTGAACAGCTTAGGTAATATCTAAAGATTAAAGAATTTGGCTTGCATAATTATTTAAACCCCTAGAAATATATGGTTTATAGGGGGTAAGTTTAGGCATGAGTGCAAAATATTTTAAACTAGCCTATGAGAAGGGAGCTGAGGGAAACAGATGAAAGACTGGGTGGGTTTTGCTTTGTTTTGCCATATTCCTATTTCTGACCTTGCCATATCAGCAGGTATAATATGTTTTTTTTTTTTTTTTTTTTTTTTTTTTTTTTATCTGCTTAACAGTCATTACTGACCCTGCAGTGACCGCCCCCTAGCGGTTTTCAAGGCAATTGCATCTTTCTAGTTTCGGAATTAGACTTTGCCAGAGCCTAATTCCTAGAGCGTCAGCCCAGCTGGCAGCACAGGAGGCGGGATTTCCGTTGCTTCGCGCCCCTTTTTCGGACGAGCGCGGTTTTTCGCGCTTTTACCGGCAACTTGTCCCGTCTCTCTGTTGAGCCGCTGCCAGCATTTTTCCTCCCACCGGAGTCCTCATTTATCTACTCACGTATGTTTTCGATCTGCTGAGTTGGCAGAAGCTGCGGGTATAGAAACAAGAGCTCACCTTGTTAACGCGAGGCTGGACTCGAACCGCTGAAGCTTTCAGCCATTTCTGGCCGGCACTTTCAGCGTCATTAAGCCGCTGCGCCACCGCGTCCCCCCAGGTATAATATGTATCAGTTTGCAAATGGATTTTCAGACAGAAGAAAGACTCCAGACATACACAGATGGGTCTGTATGATCTAAAGTAAATATCATCTAAACTCTCCCAGAGATTTTTCTTAAATAGGAGAAAAAATTAGCTACAAATACATTCATGCCTTTCTTTTCAACTGAATTTATACGTTGTGTAAATGCCTAAGCTTCCAGGTAGATAATGCAATGGACACAGTATCTTTAAGTAAAATAAAATATTTAAATTCATGATGTTACCATTTTCCAAGCTACACAAATTTGCTCTTGAGAACCAAAGCACTACAGAAATCCCAGCATGCATTGTTTGCATTACAATTTATAAAATAGTTTTAAAATATACAATGCAGGAAACCATTACATAGTTAAAACTTGGGGGGGGGGGGAAACTAGGCAACAGATTAAATTGCTAATTAAAGGCAGAGCTGACAGTTATACATTTAGCTTAATGTTGTCTAATATTTTCCAGTATGTATGACTCATTCTTGAGAGTTAGGGAGATATAAATATCCTCTTTCTTTAGGAATATCCTGTCATAAGTTCCATATTGCCCAGCCTGACCCCTACCTTAAAAAAAATCAGATGCTTTCTCAAATGGCTGTAAATATACTTCCCCCCGCCAATATTGAGTACAGTATAGTGTATTTTTGCCTTTAACGTGCTGGTCCAGTTTAAATATTTTGAGAGAGGGCTTGTTGGGGCTCAGCAGTTTATAGTTTTAATGAAGGGGATGCATAAAATCAAATGAAATTCTCAAACAAAATTATTGTCTTTTTGCTACAGTTGAATTGCCATTTTTTGCAATTTGATGCCTCACTATAGAAAAATATGTGGCTATGCATGTGGTTCACATTTTAATGAATGTTTGACCACTGCATTTTTAATAAATATCATTTGTACATTTTTGACAGTATATAGAAGCTTAAAATATTTGTTCCTGCAAGCTTTGCACGCATATTGACAAAACCAATAAGCTGCAGATTACAAGCACTGAGGCAGTTTATATTTGACTTTGAGATACCCAGTAGAGTTTGTTATAATAGTTATTACAATTGCAGTAACACCAGAAATTTACTGTTGAAGCCAAACATAACTGTTTCTGCTTAACATGGACACCAAATGTTGCAGTTTTTTATTAAGAATATGGATATAATTGTAATATAACTTATATTGGAAGGAAGAGAAACACCCTTAGTTCTTTCTTATTTTTATTATTATTTCATTGTATCCAGAAAAAAATAAAATATTCCAGACAAGAAATATTTTGCCACTTTTGAAATCGTTCCTTCCATATCTTCTGTGATCTCTCACAGACTTCACATAGGACATTATATGATAAATTTCCAGTAATGTGATTTTTCTCCAATTAGTTAAGATTTAAATGCAAAACCTATCATATTAAAGTATACATCAGATATTATTAACTAATGCAAATGAAACAATATTGTCATAAGTTTGTGTCTCATGCTGTTCTTCTATTCACCTAAGACTCTACTGTGGTGGTGGGTTCTATGAATTAAGGATAGAGAAAGACAGCATAGAAAAAAATGGCATTTTCTCTTAAGTTTCCCCATCTTACCTCACATGCTGTTCCAGTGTCTCGTCAAACTGTTCTTAGAGGATTGAATATATGTCAGGGGGCTTAAAAAATGCCATGTTTTTCTTTATGGGGCTAAATTTTTGTGGTAAAATTCTCAGTTTTCTCTATTTATATATATATAAAAAATAGTAATGAATATTTGAAGAAAAATATATTTAGACAGGAATATTTTACAATAAAGTACGTTTGAAATAATGTATTCATGCAAATTTTAAATAATTATGATTGATACGAAATGGGAAAAAAATGTGAGTGAACACACACTGGAAATCTGTTTCTGGATATAACATAATTTCTCTGCAACTTATTTGGTTTCAGTTTCTGAGCATCCGTAGTCATTCATTTCTAGAAAACTGCTGGAGGCAAAATGGTAAAAAATCAATATTTCCAAATATGAATGAAGTAGGTTTAAACCACAAAAGGAAGTATCTGCCAGTGCTTGAATCTTACTTTATTTTTGTACGAGTCTTAGCAGGATGAAAAAATAGACTGTCTCTGAGACATATAGGTCTAGTATGTGTTAATGATACTTTTCTGGATTATCCCAAGGGAGATAGGGAAAATCAGACACAGTGGAAGGCTGGTAGTAAATTTTTCTGTGATGAGATTATAATTAATTTACTATTTCAATATGTAGTGGGTTTTTTTTTTTAATAAATGTACATTTTATATAAAATCGGGCTTCTTAATTTTTCTTAATTAGCAGCATGATTTGAGTGCTGTAATAATCCAATAACATATTGGAATAGTTATTTATAATTGCTAGTGGAAGTTTATTGCTTTCTTTTAAAAATATAAAACAGGAAAATTGTAATTTTTTCCAGTTTTTTTTAAATAAAACATAACTTTAAAAAGCTAGATCTTTTCAACAGCTATATTTTTATTGAATAACACTATTTTTCTCTTCCAAACTGATTGGAGTTGCTTCTTAATTGATATGCACAATAAAGGTTTTTGGGGAGAGAGGGCATTTTACTTTGGGAAACAGAAATTTAAAATTTCTCTTTGGCATATGTTATCTCTTTGAAAAATATTCCCTAGAATGTTTTTCAAAAGGATAGCAATCTGCTTTGAATTTAGAATTAATCTTCATTTTTTTTCCTAAGGTTGCACTCTAACTTTTCAGTTATCATTCACTGTGCTATTTTTTCAAGAGCATATATCTAAAATTATGCAGACTTTTTTTTGCAGGGTAGGTCTTCATAAATAGGAGCAGAATTGTGCTTTTTGACCACACTTCACATTTCAGCATATAATCCCATAGGTTATGTTATGTACCTGAGAATGTATGAAAACAAAAGCATTATTTCAGTGATTAGCCTCTCAATACAAGAGGGAGGGGCTACATATCGTCAACCCCTCTGAATCTGGAGAGGGGCCTTCCTACTGCAGAATTTCCCTGTATGAAGAAACAAAGCTTGAGCACTTGTCCTACTTCCTTACAGGTAGAGGTTGCATGTTGTAATCATGTCTGAAGCAGGCTATATGTTATGAGAGGGTTACTTCTAGCTGCTTAGGCTATATGCAGGTGGTATATTAAACGTGTACAGAGCAGAGGATATATTGTTCAGTGATAGAGTTTGATTAATCAGACCATTACTGAGTAAGCAAAATGTATTTGAGTTCCCAGGGATGGGGTTGGGGGTAGGGGTGGAGGTGGGAGGAGAGCTCCTCCTCCTAAACATTGTAGAGTTTATTCGCCTACAAGCAAGACTCAACAGCTAGTCTGCTTTTGTTAAAAAGGTCAGGATAATGCATAGTTTATTTTCTGTAGTAGTTTAGATCAAAAGTTCCTACTCTTATTATGGTAAAGCCCAAGGAGTTGTTTATCCTAATGTTCATACAGGATTATGATGCTGTTGTAAGTAACATTTAAATGCCCACAGTAAAAAAATGTCCTCCACATGCAGTCACTGTTTTCCCTCAGCAGTTGCAGGCTCCCTAGGAAGGATCTATGGGATTGACCCTACTCACGTACTGTAAGGGTTTTAAATCTTACATTAACCCACACAAAAACAGTCATCTTTAGCTTCTGTAACCTATAAGAGGCACCTCAGTCTTATTGTGGGTTGATCTGATCTGCCTGTCATGAAAGATTTTGCTTTGTCTAATTTTATTCTAGTGTTCAAGTTATTTTAAATTATATACACTATTTTATATATACAATCTTGTATTATATAAAATTTATTGTGTTTGCTCTGATTGCTGTATTTTCCAATGGCTATAATGCTGTAAGAAGCTGAACAAGGCACTGACTTTTGTGCTTTTTTCAACTGTTAGCGATAAAATGAGCAAGAGCCAAGTGTCAGACTGAATAGAACGAAGTTGCTTTCCCCATATATTTTGGTTGCCTATGATTTTGTGGAATTTTGTATAAGGCAGCACAAGTCATTCATTATAAAATGTGGAAAGCTATAAAAATAGGGGTATATAATCTGAGATGGAGAAACTACTACTTTTGTTTACTGTAGCCATTATTACAGCTATTCTGTCAGCAGAAAATTGTCCAGTTATTTTAGGTAGTGAGTGCCTTTGTAAATGACATTTACCTGCTTCAGATGAGATCCACTCCAGTTTAGAAGCTGTACATAGGAACAGACCTTTTACTTGGAAATATCAAAATAGTCATTCTCACAGTGTCAGCTTGTTTCTCTTAAAATTGTTGATAGCTATTTGGAGGGCATTTGATTATATAATAATATCAAGTTAGAATTCTTTACTTTTTTTGCTGGGGGGATGCTGTAGACATTCCCTCCCACTCTGCTTCTAGCTCAGGCATCAGGACTGATGGTTGTATCTGAAATTTAGAACATGTGCTCTCCCATAATTTATATGGCCGCGCATCTCACAAACAAGTAACTCTGGGTGGCACACCAGGCTAAAAACAATAAATACCAAATTATTGTTGTTGTTGTTATTATTATTATACTATAAAAACTATAAAATACAGAAAACTAAAAAACAAATATCAGGTGAACAGAAGATGTTAATAACAGTAGAGCCACCTCAATATCTCACCAGTCCCCTGGGGTCCCCAGGCCAGAGGGCATAACCAGGTTTTGAGGGACTTCTGGAAAATCTGGAGCCAGTCTCACTTCAGGAAGGAGGATGTTCCATAAAGTGGGTGCCATGGCAGAAAAGGCCTGTCACCTAGGACCCAGTAAATGGAGCTCCCTAGCCAACGGAACCCATAGCATGCCCTTTCTGTTGGATCAGCTAGGATAGGCAGATATAATCGGGGAGAGGCGTTTCCTCAGATAACCCAGCCTCATGCCATGTAGGGCTATAAAGGTCAAAACCAGCACCTTGAACTGGACCCGGAAACAGACTGGTAACCAATGCAGCTTGTGGAGCAGAGGTGTAAAGTGTGTTGTTTGAGAAACACACATAACTGCCCATGCCACTGCATTTTGTACCAGCTGAAGCTTCTGGATATTCTTCAAGGGCAGCCCCACATAGAGGGTATTGCAGTAATCTAACCGGGAGGTGACTAGGGCATGAGTGACTGTGAGTAGAGCCCCTCAATCTAGGAATGGGTACAACTGATTACTTAACTCTAGCCAGTCTTTGATTTTACAAGCCATGAGCTTCCAGAGGTTTGCAGACCTTAGGATGCTACTTGGATACCCTTGAACTGACAATAATTAAGGAAAGTTTACCAAAATAATTACTGTTTTGCTTATTTATGTCTACTGTTTATTGAACAACAAATAACTTTAATTGATTAAGACTCTAAGAAGAGATATGGTAACTTCCATTTGGTCTTTAAAATATGTCTATAAATAGCCCTCCAGCAGTTAAGTGCTAAGTAATTATTAGTATTTAGTTTTTATTTTCTCTCCTATTTTCCTTCATCCTAGCAGGAAATAATTTTGTGTCATTTTGAAAGTAAAAAATGTTTGCCCTATGGGATTTAAAATTTGTAATAGTCTTCAATAAATAAAATCAGTTCTAATAACATAACTGCTTTCACTTGGCACTGCGGTCTAGACTCACTGCTGCTGCAGAAACATAAATAGTAATGGCCCTCCAAAGGCTAGTTCCTATTTGCTAAATATATTTGGCTAGCTTTGCATTCCTTGGTGTGCAGTCATTAATACAATTGTCTTTGACAGCATTTAATTAAAGTGCTTTACTATTAAATTTATGAAAAACTTTTCTTTTTATATTTATTTGAGACATCGAATGCCAAAGATGTGAACATCCCTTTAAATAATTCTCTCTCTTGTAAATTGTTAATTAAATTTAACTTAGTGTCTTCTTAATGTTGGTGGGAGAAATGAAAAATCAATACCCTGGATTAAAATCAACTTTTTCTTTGTAAACGTTTATGTTTGATATAGACAACTCCTTATCAAATTGAAAGAGCTAATTCCCAGAGAGAGAATATGTATGTGCCTCCATCTAACTATCTCTGAATTCAGGGAGACAAAATGGTAAATGGTTCATGAATTTACAATTCTAGAGTATGTGTGCATGTGTGTCCTGAAGATCCCTTCTGCTCAATCTCAAAAATGTGATAAAGTTTTATCCAAGAAATTGGGAATCGTTGTGTAAGGATGCATGCCCCTCAAATATATATTAAGAGAGAACTACTGTACACACTACCATGCTTAGATTGTAGAATGAGAAAATAAAAGTTCATATATTGTTCCTTTGAGTGAGGTGGAGCATTACCAATATATAAAACTAGTACAAAGATTTTAAATGGCAAAGTTTTAAAGGATAGTCCTAGACATATCTATTAGTCTGTGCATTTTTTATTTTTCAGATAAGAGTGAGGATTTCTATTATTTCATTGTGTCTTAATATATGAGCATTTGTTGGGAGAAAGAGGGGGAGCAGGGTTAGTTTAGCAATAAATTATTGACATTTTAATGTCTTGGCACCTGGACAACCCATAAGGCTTAATAAACAGGAAGCTGCCTAATGTGAGAGCAGTCAATAGTATATTCAATCAGAACCTTGCAGTTAATTGCTAGCTGACCTTAGAGATTTCCTTTAGGAATCTATTTTCCCTTACCTGAGATCAAGAAGAACTAATAAGGCATTTAATATTCAAGATATTACTGTTGACATGTGAAAACTGGATGTGGGAGTTTTTGTGCAAACTCTTACGTATAGGGGATAGGAAGTATTTTCTGGCAAAAGGAATGGAGATTTGAGAATATTAATGTTTATAATCTAAGGAGTTAACTGTGAATAGAGTTGCCAGATCTAGGCACTGAGAGCACTATTTTATCTTCAGATTTTATATAGAGTAGAAAATTTGGAGTGGTCCAGAATCATCTTTTTTTGCTTGGGGCAGAAAATCAAAATAGAATTCCCTGCAATAGTAACAGTATTCCCTCTAATATTGTGATGCCTTTCAGAAGCAATCACTTGATTTATGGTAGATGTGAGTGACTTCAAACCTTCGTTGTCTTTGAGTAGGTAAGGGAGGAGCAAGCAACTGCATATTTTCTGCATCCTTTGAAAAAAAAGAATTCCTGAATAAGGTTACTAAAAAAAGTGAGAATAAAGCAAAAACAAAGTGACTTACAAATGAGCCCAAATGAGCTCATAATCCAAAAAAGCTGAGGACTATATATTGTGCTAATATATGGCAAAACAGTAAAATTAATATGACAACTAACTCTAGATATATTTGAAATGTGATCAGCAGGTGGGCTTGACTGAGAATGTGTATAGGAGAAACAATCTGTAGGACACATATGATAACAAGGAACTTGGTTTATTTTTATAACCAGTTGACAGAACTTTACATGATCTGCATAAACCATAAATATATAGATATTAAAGAGTCCAGAACAAAAAGCTAAAAAGCTATGATAAAAAAAGTCTTATGATGGTAAACACAATATTCAGTAGATTTACTAGTAATGTAACAGCTTTAATTTCAAAACCTTTTGATGACTTACTTCTTAGGGTCCAAAGGCTTTTGTATAGTTGATGCAAATTTCTTTTGGCATTGTCCATATACTATGGAAGTCATTAGATCTTCTAGAAGAGTAACAAAGAAGATACTATTTTAGAAAGGGGTGTGAAATTATGCACTGTTTTGTTATAGAAACAGTTCCAGCTTCTGCAGGGACAATCCAGCAAATTGGGAATGAATAATACAATTAAATTCAATTGATCAGATTTTCTATTTCTTCCAAAGGAGTCAAATTCCAACAGTCCTAGTGCTGTACTGGTAGGACTGCATTGATATCTGTGTGACAAATGGACTTCTAGCAAAAGGACTAAATACTGTGATCCTTCCCTCCCTATTTTAGAAGATGATCTCTAAAATATGCATAAGATTTCAAAGCTTAAGCAAGTGTGGGACAAGGAGTCAACATTCTTAGAAAGTGGCCAGAGCTAATCTGACAAATTCAGACTTTAATAGAGGGCAGCAAACCAAGTTATAAAGAAAACATTCTTCAGAATCTTTATACAGAAGTTGATAGCTGGGTAGATTTAAAGAGGCTTCTGAAAAATCAGAGGATCCATGTAAAAAACTTCTAGCTGTATAATAGTCTCCAGCACAGTTCCTTGTAGAAAAAAGTGGAGGATTTCTTATGCCGCTAATTTCAAAATATAACCTAATCTAAAGGGACCCAGTATGACTTGTATTTTAAAATAAGGTTGCAGGAGAGCAACAAAACTGTAAAAGACATGAGATGAAACCTTTGTTGGAGTTAAAGCCAAAATATGTTGGATGCTTAGAACAATGACAAAATATATAAAATCTTTCTTACTAGAAGTTCCTGAAACAATAAAAGGAAAGTCAAAGTTTAAAACAGGGAAGTCCATTTAACAGAATATCTCTCAGGGGATGCAAATTGAGAACACAGGAAGACTAGTTAATCCCCCAAAGGCAAGAACTCTAAGTCACAAGTCAACTTTACAGTATCATAGAATTCCTATTTTAAAACAAATAATGCAATTGCTGTAATCTGACTGTAACCTATAGCATTGATAAAAAAAAATAAGACTGCTATGTATATATTCACTTCAATAATTACTTCATTATTTGATTTCACATGTCTAATTGCTATAAGTAAAAGAAAGTCTCAGAACTTTTAGCATCGCTTTGTTTATGATTGCATTCTGCAAAGCTAAAATGGCAATATTTAAATACAAACTAGGAAGAATTTCTTAATGAATTCTACTAAAAGACACATGTGTTCCATTTTCCATTGAATTGCCAATTTTGGTAGAAATAAACCTGCCATATAGAAGCCTTGGGTCACACTTTGATCACTTTATGGTTGGATTACTGCATTGTGCTCCATGTGAGGCTATCTTTAGTGATAGCTGAGAAGTTACAGCAGGTGCAAAATACAGCAGCTAGATTATGAGCTAGGGCAGCCCATTCTTGTAGAATTACACATACTATATGTTAAGGTCCCTGTACATATTGGCTTCTGGGCCCAGTTCAAAATGATGTTTATTACCTATATAGCTCAGCCTTGGGACATATGGTTACCTATATAGCTCAGCCACCTTACCAAGCGTAATTCTGCCTGTCCAGCATGAACATTAAAAGAGGGCCTAAAATCCTTCCTGCCTGTGGCCTGTTATCTTACAAGTGTCATGGCTTATCCAGAAAATGATTATGGCTACTCATCAGTATCTGCAGGGGGGACTGGGGGAGTAGAATGGTGAAAGCAGAAATATGTTATCATAAGCCCTGCCTCTTTTCTTTGTGCATCACAACATTGCACACTTGTATAAAAGGTGTACAGCTTGCAGTGTGACACAACTGTTATCATTTTGATGAAATTATCAAGTTCCAAGGATGCTGCTGTGACTAGTTTAATGTTACTTTAGGATTTCCTGCAAAGGCTTTTTCCTTAATCTTCTATCTAATTATCCAAGTAGAGATGCTAAGATTAAATCTGAGATCAGCTGAATACAATGTATGTATTCCTATACTAAGCTATGGCTCCCCTTTTGACACTGAGCAGTGATTTTATTCATTATGATTCAGGTAGATAACATTCACTGAAAATGAATGCCTTGAACATTCTAGTATATAAAATATTAGAGAAAATCAGCACCTAGGAGAAGTGCTGATTTTTTAAAAAAATCCTTCAAAGAACTTCAAAGAAGTCTTAGCAACATTTTAAGAGGAGAGGCATTTTAAATAAATAATCCAAACACAGAAATCCTGCACTGATGAAATTAAATTTATTGTATATCATACCTTGGTTGTTCAATTTTCTATGATACCAGTGTTTGTTTTCTGAAGCAATTATTAAACCCTTTTTAAAAAGGCAATACATGAGAAATGCCAGTAGAATTTTAGTTACAATATTAAAGGAAAGCTAGATGAAAGTGAATATATATATATATATATATATCAGACTTCCTACCATTTTACACGCTCATATTGATTTCTTTTGACACGGTCTTCATTTATTGAGTACTTGAACTCCCCTGCCCATAACAGTACATGCTGCTAGCAATTGTAAAAGGAAGCCAAGTTATATTAAACCTGCCTGAAGTCAAAATGTAATCTAACATCTGTAGTCTGTAATTTGTCATCACTTCATAGGTCGGTTTTTGTCGTTGTTGTTGTTTAATAACAGTTTGAATTTTCCTGAGCCTGTAACCATAGGATACTGTATCGTTCAAAAAAGTGATGGAACTAAATCATTGTATTTAATGTTGTTATATTAAATCAAGGTGCAAAACCATTGCTTCCAACTCTAAGTATTTTTGGTGTCCTTATGAAGTTCTCGATTGTTAAGCTAAAGGACAGAGGGCAAAATCAAGTTCAACCACTTCTTGAAAGGAAAAATGAGCACAGGTGCAAGTGATCATTCCTTGCCATGTTCTAGGAATGTTAGGAAATAGAGCTTCCTAGCAACTTCTAAAGGGTCTTGGTAGGACGCGCCAGCTAATAAATCAAAATCTGATCCTATTGCCTCCACAGCCAGGTTACAACTGCATTAAAAGTTGTAGAATATCTACCAAAACGTTGTTTTTATTACTATCTTCGCTCTATAAATTGCAGCCATGATACAAGGTTACAGAACCTGCGGACATTTGTTTCGAGAATATCTATAGGCTGCACAGCCTTCCTCAGCCTTAAGGGAAGTTTGGAAATGGCAGCATTTAAAAGATCTTCTCTTATTTATTTTTCTACTTAAAACATGTATACACTTTTTTCATGAAATATCTCAATCTGATTTAGCAGTCAAATGTTAAAGCAATACTAAAATCACAGTAAGATAAAACAAGATAGAACATGCCACTATAAAATACAGAAATACAGGAATAACTGGATGAGCTGCTTTTGTGTGTGTGTGTGCGTGTGTGCGTGCACGTGTACCCACTGCTTCAAATCTTTTGTAAATCCACTTCACACAAAAAGTTTTCCTCACTACAGCCTCATTGTATACTATCATGTTTTATTTTCAAGTGTTGTTCTGTTGTTGTCACTCAGAATTTTCAAGGGATTCCAAAAGCTTCTAACAAAAAATTAAAATCAACAGCACCATTAATAAGTATAGCAAAAGAATAACATTAACCAATAACCATATGTTTCATAGCTAAAACAAGGATCTGAGAGGATACTATGTGAAATGAATCTTATGAAGAGCTTTCTGTGGCCAGAGCAGTTACACAGAATAGGCCTCATTTCAGTCACCCCGAAAGCTTGGAGAAAAGAAATCCCAAGTACAAGTCGTTCAGAAAAAGAGCAGGCAACCTTCTACCTTTTTTGTAGTTGAGAACCGTGCTTATTTAAAAAACTAATAATTTTCTTTACCTTCAAAATTTGGTGGCATTACTTGTTGAAGCAAAGCTAAAATTTTCAGTCTTTTGTCGGCAACCCTATTTTTAAAAATTCAACCAGGTTTATTTTATTTTATTTTATTTTAATGGCAGTTCATTAAAAAATATTGAAAACTTGAAAAGCCACATGGTCAGCCTTGATGCCTTTGGGGGCCACAGAACGCAGTATGCTCTATGAAGCAGTATCCCTCCCTAATGCAGAGGAAAGCAGTTCTGAAAGCACCCAGTCCCTCAAGAAGAGAAGCTGAATTTGTTCTCGGGAATGTTAATGTGTCTAAACTGGGTGTAATATTATAGCTCTATATAATAATAAATATGGGTATTCAGTAGTAGGAAGGAGATATTATAAGGCAGTGGAGGATGAGTTTTCATGTAGTTTTTGAAATAAGATTCCTTCAGTCCTTTCCATGTGTTTCCTTTTCCTCCACCCAGCCTATTAAGTAACTGTCTTTAGTCTTCTGGAAAGTTCCCATTGCAGGTTTGTTGTATCCCTTATTAACAAGTCTGTGACTTATAATTGTGACTCACTTCAGTTTATCCCATGAGCGTGGGACTTGATTCATAAACGATTCTCAGTGTCTACACAATCATTTAGGAAGTATAATGTACATCATCAAATGGAAATATGAAAGTTGTGATCAAGTCAAGTAGTTTTCATGTCCTATTTGCAAATAATAGTTACAGACGTTACAGGCATTAGTATGAACACATCTAATAAGCTTTGCATTTATAAAGACACATGAGAATGTAACTTGGGATTACAGTACAAATTCTCTTTAAAAAGGAAATAAGTGAACCACATTGTAAAACAAAGAATGTCGAGGCTTGATGATGTAAACAATGTAAAAATGTGGTTCCTGTTTCCAGTTAGCTGGGAGAGTTTATAAATGTAATAAAGCTAGTCTTTTCACAAAATTAGCCTTATTAAACTTCAGCTAGCTAAGGGATATTTAAGGAAATGCATGCATGCATGCATACATGCATTTATTCATATACAGATGCACACACACACACACACAAACCTGCTTGCAGAGAGTGAGTTGGTAAAATTTTGGTTATGTACCCTGTGCCATTAGTAACAGATTACATTGCAGGAAAGATTTTACTAATTAGAAAATAATGTGGTGGGGAAGGTTCCTACTTGTTTCTTCTTCACACAGCAGGCAGCTTTTTAAGAGTGTGGAAGTAGAGACTATGCTGTGCAAATATCAACTCTGTACTAAAGATTTTTTAGTAGCTATCAATAGCAGAGGAAAATCAGTTATGGTGGATAAGTAAATGGCAATGAATCCACCATTTGCTAATCTTCTCACTGAGGAAGTTGAGAGATTTTTACCAGGATCTACAGGTTTTCCTGGAATATAGTTTGAAACCACTGCCTTAGTTTATTACAACTAATACAGATCATTCCCATAATGATATACAACATTATATATTTTCCTAAATGTAATCATTCCATATCATACTTCCTTCCCTGCAGGCGTGTACTGTTATTTTTTACACATGGTTCCCAGCTGGATTTCATTGTGGCCTTCAAAACATATTGCAGTGTTGTATGATTTAATAGGAGTCACTTATCTTTTTAAAGTCAGCTTTCATCATATTAGGTAGCTGTATATTTTATATCTGAATAAGCTAATACCTCAAAAAATGAAAATTAATACCTATGAAAAGTAGATTTAAAAAAAAACAGTTTTGAGCTTTGTCTTTTGTGTACAAATATGGATGCAGTATTGCCTTTTCAACATTAAAGAGGAAATACATTAGGGAAACAGAAACATTTGAGACCTGTGGCTAGGGAACAAAACATGTTTCAGTTCAGATTTGCAAGGAGATGGGAAATGATTTGAGGAAAAAATAGGAAGTCAATTCCAGATGGTCACAATTGCAGAGAAAACTCATGTGCTTAATGAAGGAGTAGAGGGAGGAGTGAAAGTAGAAAGCTAAAAATCAAAGTCATGTTTGAATTATAATCCTAAATTACTTAAAAGTAAATGAAGAGAGTTGACCTATTTATAAACAATACATTGTATTTAGGCTGCAGGACATTTTATACAATCCTTTCAGGCCTAGCTGTTTATACTCAATCTATGACAACTTGTGGTGGATGCAGGATTCAGGTCAGACACAACAGTCACTTTTGCTTCTTGTTTATAGGAAAGCTGGCTTATTTTTCTTGATAACAATGCTGGAGTTCAGAATAATTGATAACTCCAATTTAATACAAGCCAATATCTCTCCACCAAAAATTAGTAACTGATACCAAGAGAGACAGGCAGTCAGTTTCAGTACCTGAGACAGAGTGGCCATTTGAACCCTCACCTTTTCCTTATAGTGTTATGTCATATTTCTTCTCCTTTAGCAGGGCAGGGGGCCTTGAAGTTAACAGTCTACTAAATGGGGGTGGGAGAAACCCAACGTGCTTAAATAAATAATTTTATGTCAACGTATTAGTGCTACTGCTTAAAATATAAAGCTTCAGTATATGTGATCAATCAAATACATTGGATGGGACTCCATTAATTTTCTCTCCTAAAATAGCCCTAGGCAACAATTGATAATCAGCTCTGAGGTTCCTTCTTAACTTCAGTAACCACAGTTGGCTGAACTGTCATCTTCAGTTGTGTACAACTTTATTGAGATTTGGGTTTCTACCAGTCAAATATAGTGAAAAGGACAGATGCTAGATAGTCAAGCTTTACCTGCAGTTGAAATATTTTTCACTTAACTTGGTCTTTGAATATAGTTGAATAGAAATAGGGGGAAAAATATCTTAAATAAATATGGTCATGTGAAAAATAAGCACACCCCATTAAGGCCTTCAGAAAGAAGGTTATAGATGCCTACGAGTCTGAGAAGAGATTTAAAAAGATTGCCAAACAATTAGATATCAACCATTCCACTGTTTGGAAGATCATCTACAAGTAAAGAAGATTTCAACTGCCAACTTGCTCAGGCAAGGCCGTCCTAGGAAGTTCAGCCCAAGAGCAGAATGCAAGATGCTGCAAGAAGTCTCTAAGAACCCCAGAATTTCATCATGCGACCTACAGGTAGCTCTCACCACTATTGATATCAAAGTGCATGAGTCTACCAATAGAAAATAGTTGCACAAATTAGATCTACATGGGAGGTGTGCCAGGAAGAAACCTTAGATCTCCAGAAAGAACATCAGGACAAGACTCAAGTTTGCTCATGAATACCCAGGCAAAGTCCAGGACTTACGGAACAATGTGCTATGGACAAACGAGGCAAAGACAGAGTTATTTAGCCACAATACCAAAAGGCATGTTTGGTGAAAACCAAAGACAGCATTTCACCAGAAGGACCTGATACCAACTGTAAACATGGTGGTGGAAATGTTATGTTATTGCTGCATCAAGGCCTGGGCAGCTCACCATCATAGAATCCTCTATGAATTCTTCATTGTTCCAGAGGGTGCTTAAGAATAATGTAAGACCGTCTATCAGAAGTTTGAAGCTCAACTGAAAGTGGATCTTGCAACATAATGACCCTAAGCATTCCAGGAAATCCACAAAGGAATGGCTGAAAAAGAAAAGAAAAGAAAAAAGAAATGGAGGGTTCTGGAATGGTCATGTCAAAGCCCAGATCTAAATCCGATTGAGATGCTGTGGGGTGATTTGAAACTGGCCGTGCATGCTAGAAATCCGTCAAACATCACACAGCTGAAAAAATTCTGCATGGAGGAGTGGGAAAAAAGTTCCTCCCCATGGATACCAGAGACCAGTAGACAGTTATAAGAAATGCCTATTTGAGGTTGTTTCTGCTAAACAGGGCTATACCAGCTATTAGAGCGAAGGATGTACTTGCTATTTCCACAGAAGTTAATGGCATATCTGTTAATTTTTTGTTGAATAAATGATTGCAAAGTCAATTTTTCATTTTTTTTTGTTCAATTACATCACCTTTATATACTGCCTGAATGAAGATAAAATATTGATGTCTACATATGTTAAAAAAAAACACTTTACATGGGGTGCACTTACTTTTTCACATGACTGTATCAATCTTGCTTTGAAACTGATTTAGATAGACTTCTATCATAAAATAAGCAGTTTAGTGCTTCTGTCTTGAATGTATGGTTTACAATTCTGGATGTTGAAACACTTGACAGAGTGGATTATTTCAGCTTTTCCTTTTTTCTGTTACATTAAATTGGATCTATAACATTCTTCTTTGTTGTTACCTACCTTAGTTGCTGCTTTCTTTTAGTATTGCTGTACACACTTTTTAAAAATTGTTGATCACATTTGAGTACAAAGATTTTACAAAGATAAGTTACTTTTATTTGCCATGCTTTCAGGACTGTCTCTTACCTGGGCTGTAAGCAGCCTTGGGAAAAAAACTAGTCTTCAAAGATGGCTTATACATCCTATACATAACATAATCATAAATAATTGAATATAGAAATTAATTCAGTGAAATGAATCCCAGTATTTGATGTTGGTTTTGTGTTGGGATTCAGGTGTCCAGGAAACATTTAGAATAAGTTGAGAAGCTGCTTCCCTATGGCAGAGAGACATTGTAGGATTATGTTACTTTAATCTCAGTTCATATATTATGTCATGGTAATGCTCCTCCCTATTATAACTGTGAAGAGTCTGCACACCCTTTAAAAATACATACACACACACACACACACACACACACACCCCTTTGTACAGTGAGGGGTCTCTTGAGATGGATACCATCTTTCCAGTTAATGATTAAGATTAGTCCTGCTTTGCTACCCTGTGATTTGGAAAAAATAGATTGATTTTAGAACACTTTTTTTCTGAAAAGAGTAAACTGATTATCCATTATTCAACTAATAGTTCTCATAACAACAGTAGTGATTTTGTTGTTTTGAAAATAGGCTCCTATTTAGTCTTTTTTATTATTTATTTAACTCATTACTATAATATATAGCAACATAATTTTTCTGAGCCAATTAATTTTAGCAGATAATGTCAATACACCCTTTTTAAATAGAAGAGTTGTGATACACTTATTTAACACAGAGATAGGGCAAATGTTGCCCTTAAAGTTGAAAAGAGTAGGACCTACCTTGTAGCAACAACTAAGTTTTAGAATTGAAATCTGCCTTCTTTCCTGCCTCCCTCCCTCCCTTTCTAACACATCACTGGACTACACATTGGTGAAAAGGGATGGTGCAAGACTTCCTGGAACATTTATTTCTACTTGTCACATTTCATTCCCTTCTTATTACTGCTTTATTGCTGGACATAACGGTCATAAGTTCTAAAAACATATTTTTCCTGTTTTCTGCAATAGTGATCACTGTAAATATCATTTGCTTTGTGAATTTAAATAGAAGAAAAATGTGAAAAGTAATGAAAAGAAATTCTGTACAGTTCCACAATTTCAACATATACCTGGTAAACAATTGAATTATAAAGAAATCATAGAATGTTGCAGTTAGAAGGTTCAGAGCTAACGTGTCAACCTGATTACCTCCAAGATCAGAGGCAGTTTGTCTCTGGATACTGGTTGCTTATATCTTGCCTGAGGGCTTTCCGTAAATTGGAACTGTTGCACGAATAGAATTCTGGAACAGATGGGCATTTTCTCTGATTCAGCACAGCTCTTTTTACATTTATTCATATACATACATAGAGCTAAACCATGCCTGAGTGTTAAAAAGAAAAGAAATGGAATCAAACAATCTGTTGTAGTTCTTGCACCATTAGTGGTATAAATGATACAACAGCAAAACTATCCTAGCATTTTAAGCTTAATGCCGAAGATTCATCTCCAGAACCAAAATCTATAGATTTAATTAAAAAAAAAAAACATTATGGAACTCATCCTCTGACCAGGCAGAGCAGAGATAATTCCTTATTCTTTGAATATGCTTTTCCTTCTGACTCAAGGTTTCTTTTTTCTTATCTCGTGTTATTTAGTGCATATACTTGAGTTGCAAATCAGAAGAAGTAAGTCTTCATTTCACCAATCTTACAAAATTCTTTCAATTCTCTCTGCTCATATGGCCCAATACGAAGACCTCTTGTTAAATATAAATATTTGACTAGTATGGATAAATATGAAGATACCAATTTTATTAACATTGAGTTAGATTTGTGTGATACATGAGTTTTATTAAATATGTAAACCTGTCTTTTGCAGGTACTTCATAGACAGCAATCCCAGCCAGCGAAGGAAAACTCCCCCCCAAGAGAAGAGGCCCCGCCCCCACCTGCAGACGACGCATCGACAAAAAAGCCAAGATCCCGTACTAAGATTTCCTTAGAGGCTTTGGGCATCCTTCAGAGTTTCATCCATGATGTTGGCCTCTACCCAGATCAGGAGGCCATCCACACTTTATCTGCCCAGTTGGATCTGCCTAAGCACACCATCATCAAATTCTTCCAGAACCAACGTTACCATGTAAAGCATCATGGGAAACTAAAAGAGCATTTAGGTACAGTGGTGGATGTGGCAGAGTATAAAGATGAAGAGCTGCTGACTGAGTCAGAGGAGAATGACAGTGAGGAGGGTTCTGAGGAGATGTACAAAGTGGAAACTGAAGAAGAGAATTCAGAAAAAAACAAAGCAAATACTTCAGAGACTGAGCAGAGATAATGTGAAAATATCACAGGCAAAGCAATACATTGTTCTGAGATTTTTTGTTTTGCTTCTTTCAGAAAAAAGTGTTTTGGAATTTTCCAGCGTGCATAGAATATGTGCAAATTGAACAATTATTTTGCATAGCTCAATCAGACATTCCCTTGTAACAGGCACTTGAGTGTTACACTTTTTTATGTTTTATTGAGACAGTTAATTGTAATTCACTTAGGATTACATCATTGTTAATCTTGCACTTATGAAAGGATCCTCTAGCAAGCAAGTTACAGGAAGAAACAACTTATGAGATCAATGAAGGAAACAATAACAGTGTGCAGGTGTGTATATAATATGCACCATACATAAGTGTGTGTATATTTTTTATATATATATATATATATATATATATATATATATATATATATATATATAAAATTTGCATGGGACGTAACTTTAAACTTTACAATCAGAAAGTATAGACTGTGAAATCAGCTCGTTAAAAGATGAGTCTTGTTTATATAAACCACTTCACAATGAGTCGCTTTGGCTTTTAGATAAATTGCTGCCTGCTCTCAGGGTGTGGTTACTGTTTTGAATATCTATTTATTTTCTATGTTTATCCCTGATTTTTTAAATTATTAGTATGGCTTCCACTTTGGCAGCTTGATGGGTAATTTTTGAGGTATGAATTTTAAAAATCCTAAATCAACACTGCCAGAAATAATAAAACAGAGGGGGTGAGAAGACGAGGGACAAAATCAGGGCACCTTAAAAATAATTGTAAGCCAAGTAACTTCTAAACAAACTTTAGTACACGATGCACATTTAAATTCACAGAGCATGTTTTGTTCTATATTATTTCTGTAGCAAACAGATGGATTTTCATGGACTTTTCAGTGAAAGTTCGGTGCACAGTAGACTTGTCTCTTAATGAGGTCTTCATGAACAGTTGCTTTACAAGATTTATTGTGTGGATTTTTATATTGAGCCACCGTTTATAGTGGTATTGTTTTTCGAATGCGCAAACCATCTACACTGTTGTTGCACCACTTCTGTTAATTTCAGTGAGACTTGTGCAGCTGCAGTTCCTCCCTTGCTCCTTTAGTTTTTGTCTGATATTGATGTTAGGAAAATTGCTCTTTATATATGTTGATGTTGCTTTTCAACAAAGATTTTACAAATTAATTTTTTTTAAAAAATGAATCATAGTTATTCTGGGCATGTTGGACTGGATTTAGTCAGTCAAAGAGTCTGATAGTTCTCCAGCGCTGAATTTCCTTTTGTACCTCCTTTGTTTTTGTTTTATTATTCCTGTACTACATTTGGAGCTTTGTGCATAGGGCTCATTATCTCAATAAGGCAAAACGTTTTTGGCCAGCAGTCTCCAAGGTATGTTTTGTACGTAATGCATGGCAGAGTTTGTGGGAACAAATGTTCCAAACTTGCTGCACTTCTAGGCAGTGAGAATAAGCCATGCAGTTTCTATGTAGTCACTTCCTTGACGCTAACTGAACCCTTTTCCCAGTGACCTAGCAGAGCAATTCCATGACATAAAGCAGAACTAATGCTGACTGACTCTTCAATAGTACAAGCATTAAAGCTGCAATCTACTATAGTTTCCAACAGATTTTTGAAGCCATGGTTTTGACACAAGCAGTGTCGCAGTTCCTTGTCTACATTATATATTTAAAAGGATATTTTGACTTTCTAATGGGTCTAGGTTGCTTTGTGGACTTCTAAATTCATTCTTGACATGTGCTTTGTAACTTTTAACAAAGACCTCATGCAATATCACTTGGAAAGCTATTTTATGTTCTTGCACAGGCATTGTAATATATAACTGTTAATACTATTTATATATTTGAAAGGTATAAAAGGCAGTCATTAAAGCAAACCTCTGTATAGATAGTTACTCAAAGCATTAACAACATAACAGGGAGATGATGTGTTGCAATACAAGCTAATTTTAGCTGCTCAGTAACCTCTGAAGTTTTTAAAGGGGCTTCTCCAAAATCAGTATTTGACATCCACAAATCTATAGCTGTATCCATTTTCTATATCCTTAAAAAATGTTGGCTTGCTGACTCTTCATACTTTATTTCTGTAGTATGCTGCAGCTTTAATCAACAATTCAGTAGGCGCTGGTTTATGTTCTTCAAATTGTCTTTTCAGATTCTTCTCTGAGACACTCTTGCTGAAATCAGTACATATATGTAATATTGGTCAATCTCTCATAAGGCTATTCATCTCTTTGACGGCATCAGCATTGGTGGTTTTTTTAAAAAAAAAACACTTCAACCAAAAATTTAGTAGGTATTTTTTTCAATGCTGAATCTTGCCTTTTTTATTTTAAATTTCACTGTCAATTTTGCAGTGATTCTTCTTAGTGAATCTGTGGGCATTTTCGCCTGTGGTCTTGCCAGAACTTTAGCGAATTACAATGCATATATGTCTATTTATTCAATATTCATCATATTATATCTATTTGGAAAAAGAATTTTTTCTTGTAGTGCCTCTTAACAAAGCACAATTTTCCGCCTTTTTGTGAAGTAAAAGAAAACTAAAAAAAAAAATTGTGTTATTGCGGTATCAACAATGTGAACGAGGATTACCATATTGTAAATGTTCTTTTTCCATGTAAATCAACTTGATCTTTGTTATCACTAAGTGATAATTAAATTTTAACTTATGTGCATTGTTAGTCTGTTAGAATTTTTTGGTTGTTAAAATTAAACACATTCAGTAAATGACTTAATTTGTGAAATCATTTTTTGGGGTTCATCAGTTTTCCTTCCCATCTTCCTGAACTGATACAAGATCTAAAGAGTAAAAAAAAATTTTTTTACAAATGTGATACAGGCTACAATCATCTTACTGATTTTTTCCCCCAAAGGATTGCAAGTACTGTAGGTTTTATGATATTTATATTAGAAGAGTGGAATGACTTTTCTGGTGCACATGGGCATTTCATGTTGCCAAAATTATGGGTTTGCATGGTATCAAATCTCAGCCAAAACAGAAGACTGACTTATGGGTAGAAAGAACATTTGACCATTCCAAACTTTGATGCATTTTTGGAATGTGGTTGTGCCTCTGTCCTTACTTGGTTTAGGATGAGCTCAGATATAGATATACTTGCTTCAGAAATGTGTGAATTTAGGGTTCAGTTGGCTTAGCTCAGTGATGCAAGATAGTTTTTCATATGCATACAAATAGATGAATTTGGGAATATGGCTGATTTGCTCCAATATGTCTCCTGGAAGCAGAAAGGCATCCCCCCAAAAAAGGAAGGTAAAAGAATATAGCTTCAAGATAATTAATTTGTCCCATATTTACCTAAGATTTTTGCTTCATTCAACTAATTGTAATCTCTCCTTTTCAATATTACAGAAACAAAAGCTGGCTCAAAAGCCAATTCAAACTTAAATCTTATAAAAATCAACACATGCAACAGAAGTTGCAGTTAACATCTTTAACGGTTGCATCTCCTCAAATGGGAACAAACAAAAAACAGTACAACAAACAGGCCTGTATATCAAACAAATCATAGCAATCACAATCCTCTTCTTTCATCCTCTTTTACTGCTAAATTCCAATGATCACAAGGAAATGGCTGTTGGATCTTGTACATCTCTTCTTTATGTGTAAGGGGAAGCCCATTAATATAAAAAGAAACCTGCTCTCAAAAATCTAGCTTCTTTGCAACAATGGGCACTTCACCACCCTCCTTTGCTATTGGTGCTGTGATGACAAAAAGCTAGGAAATGGTGTGGCAGAAAAATGCCTTAGATCCATTGGATTCCAGGCTCTTCTGTTCCTCAGGCTTCTCCAATATGGGTGAAAAGATATGCAAATTTGGAAGTTGGAAAACTTCATTCTGTCCTGTTTCTGACAATGGGAGAAAGCCATAGATACTTTTTTCATGAAAGTAAACAACACTCAACACACTAAGATTTGCTTATGAGCAAACGTATCCTGTCTAGCACTGCTATCAAGTCTAAGATATTTGTTTTTCCCTACAAATTTGTTATCCTACATTAGGATAAAATAGACACCTTTGCAGTAGGCCCTCAATAACAATAGCATCAGATTTCTCCCTAGGAACTCCATCTCTCAGTGACAAGCAAGCTCTCGGTTTCAAGATGGCATCATCTGAAAGTTGAATTTCATTTGCAAATAACTTCCAATCATGGGCTAGGTTTGAGAGGAAGTATTTCTTAAGCACATCGTTTTGCCTTTTTCCCCCAATTACATGGGGTTTCAAATAGGTCCTTGAGCTTTTCAATTAGCAATACACAATATAGGAACAATTATTCAATTGTAATTCATTTATCATAAACATGAAAAATTGCCTGGAGGTATAGTCTTACTGAATTGCCTAGTATCACAAAATTGTCAAGGCTCTTCAAAGAACAGATCATCCACTGAAATTTGCTGTTTGTAAACTTCAAAACAATCCAAACAAGCAACTGATTTGAATCTGCCAGGTACTTTATCAATTCAGAAAGGTGGGGGGGGGGGGTTGGGGGGGAGGAAATGCAGGAAAGCACTCTGAAAAAACATATGGGCACTTATTACAAATTTTTGAATGTGATCATTTGGTAGGCTATTGTGGCAGAAATATTTTTATTAATGCTGCTTTCTCACCATATTTTACCTGCTGCTGTTGTCTCTTGTCAAACATATTTGAGTCTCACAGACATATGTATTTCCATTTTAAATTGAATGTGAGTGGAAAAAATAAACAGAAGTGTTTTTTTTTCTTAATTATGGCTGTGAACATACTGTCTCCCTGCCCCCCCCACCCCCAAACCTTTAATGCATTATTAGTTTTGTACCACTTTGCAAATACAAAAAAGAATGAATGAAAACATTCTGAAGTGATCACTTTAGGAACAATGACACACACTTGCCAAATTTTGTAGACTGACTGGATCCTTGCGTGGGAGAAAAATCAACTTCCAAACACATCTTCTAATCTCCACTTAGAATACAACACATACAACAGTGACAGAAAAAACAACAACCCCCAAACAAATCAAGCCTATATTAACACATGTGAAGAAAAATAGTCTTGTCTTCCAGTTTACAGGAAGACAAAACTGATGGGAGCTTGATGCAAAATACCCAGCAACTTTAATAAAGTATGTGAATTATTCTAGGTTTTCCTGCTCTGAGATATCTCCCTTACTCATATGCTGGTATGCTCCAGCCAAAATTAAGTAGGAATAATTGCTTTCAAGGCCAATGAAACAACCTGGATCATGACTAAGGATGACAATAATGTTAACAAGGGTAGGCATAATGTGCAGTTCAGTCATGGTATATACTGAAGCTTTCCTTGCTTTCTAATCTCAGTAACAAACAATGCAGAACAGTAGACTGTTTCCCCAATGAGTCTTGTTTCTTATGCCTGCTGTAATGTGTGTGTAAACATTGATCACCCAATTAATTACAAAGTAGATATTGATTAATTTTAATGGCAAAATTGCTCCAAATATGGGTGTGGGTATTGTAGGAGGTGGGGGGGGGGGCTAACTAAAAGCCCCTAACCCCAATAGATCTTCCCAAGGAAAACAAAGCACTGGCTCAGCTATATGGGGTCAAATGGGAAAAACACTTTCACAGGGAAACTAAATTTGTCAGCTTAGCCATAGGAACATTTAGAAAGCCAAGGAATAATGATAAGCTGGGAAAAGATAATGGGAATCAAGGGGGGATCTGGGAAAGCAGAAGAAAGTAACTCCCTGGAAGGAAATTACTGATACTTGATTATGTGCCATCATGTCAACTTCGACTACTAGCCACCACATACATAGATTTTCTCCATGATGATCTGTCCCTGATCTGGTCTTTCAGGTCTTCCAATGGTGCATACATTGCTGCTATAACTGAGTCTGTCCACCTTGCTGCTGGTTGTCCTCTTCTTCTCTTCCACTTTTCCCAGTATTAGGGCCTTCTCTAGAGAGCTAGGTCTTTGTATATGTGTCCAAAGTAAGATAAGTTGAGCCTGGATATTTGTACCTCGATGAGAACTCTGGGTTGATATGTTTGATGATCCACTGGTTTGTTTTCTTGGCTGTCCACAGTATTCTCAGGAGTCTTCTCCAACATGTCAGTAGTTTCCGATTTTGCTTCTTCAAAGTCCAAGGAAAGGAAATTATATTCACAGAACACTGCCTTTCTGTCCCCATTGTTTTTGTTGTCCTCTTCCATTACCTCATAATTACATCCTAATGGCTTCACTAGGCACATTATATGTTATATCCAATGAAACTCCTGGCTGCTATATCCTGAATATTCTAATTTGCCTAAGTCTGTAAAAAGAGACTCTACCTCCACTGTCCACCCCAAATTAGGACTGTCTTTACCTCCAGCACTGTCATAAAACTAATTTGTGCTTCAGTGTAATGTGTCCAGGTCTTCAGTTCAGATGTACCCCTAAAATACATATGAATGGGGTGGTCTTTTTGTGTTGGTGAATCAATGCTGTCCATTCCCAAACTTTGCGGCAAAGAGAACATTTTCCTGATTTCAAAGGGCAAAAAGTATTTGAAGTAAATTGGTGAGCAACTTGTTGAATAAGAAAAACTGCTCTGAAAATAAGACATTGCCTTTGCTTAGTTGCTACTGCTTTCAGTGGGACTATGGCTGCAATTCTGAATGCCAGTTGCAGGGCGATCGTTTTTATTAAGCAGAGCATAGCTGCTGGCTGAGCTGATTTTGGCTGATACAGCTACAGTGTGACTTGTTTAATATATTCTTACTGTATTTATAGTTCCAAGGAGAGGCCAAATTGTCTTCTGCTACTTGTGCCCCTTGGCATTCATCTCACGGAACTCAATGGGGTTTATTTCTGATTATACTAGTTTAAGATTAACGCCACTGACATTTCATTGCAGACGCATCTACATTTTACAACACTCGAAATCTCCATCTTTAAAACTAGTGGTACTTCAGGAAAGGTGCCAGACAGAGAGCATTTACAGGTACCAGCTTTTCCATTGTCTACATCTTGCAAACTTCCAGCTGGAAAAAACAGGGCTTGAGTGGACTATTCCTTTTATATTTTATTTTATTTTATTATTTTATTATATATTTCATTTCATTTCATTTTATATTTTATTTTATATTTTATATTAATTGTATTATTATCAGATGCTGTGGAGGCAGGACTGTTTGTTCTTTGCCACTTTGCAACAACAGCAATAACTGGGGGCATCAACAAATACACTATTCACAACCAAAGAGGAATCAAAATGAAGGAAAGAGGAAACTTTAAGCTCCTTTAGAACATTTCCATCTTAATCATTCACACCGACACACAATCCCTCTACAGAGAAAGACCAGTAAACCAGGTATGTTTTGACTCTGTTAAAAACATGGGAGGAGTTTAGAAAAACCTTAAGTCAGGTTTCTTGTACAGCTATCATAGCAAGCAGGAATGCTGCCCTTTGTGATGTCTTCATGTGGCATTTGTGCCCCATTTAATTTCAAGTGCCTTTATAAATGTCAAAATGGCCCCCTGTCACTTGAAAAGAAGTAAAGAAGGCTTAGTATTCTCAGCTACATCAAGGAAAAGTGCAAACCCACCCCAAAGATATTTGATCTAAATATTAGACTGAACTTAGATCTTTGAGAAGCATTTTTGGCTAAAGTCTTGTGATGGTTGTGATGTTGATAGTGTTCCTTATATACTACAGTGTCTTAGACAATCACCATTTGTCTTTTTGGAACCACTTCTGAATCCCAGGAAGTTAGAGTAATAACCATGAAATTACAACAGAGCATCCTTGCAGGAGAAGAACACAGCTCAGTGGTCAAGCTCTGCAGGAGGGCCAAAGCTCAATCCCTGGCCACAGTAGATGGGGCTGAGTAGCTGCTGCCAGAGAATGCACTCCAGGGGTTGGAACTTGCAGGTCTCAAGGTGTGGTTGACTACAATTTCTATACACTCAGACCAAAGGTCATGAATGCTGGAAACTACATTTGAACGGAATGGTTCAAGAAAATACACTTGAACAAATAGTCTAATTTGTTGTAAAGCAACTTCCTTTAAAAAAGTTACAAAGCTCAACATTTTTGTCCTCTCCAGTAATCAACCATATGCTCATATGTTTAGCACTACTGAAGTTCATAGAACATACAGAGGGTTGGTGAAATGAACTGGCAGCAGAGGACTGCTGTTGCACCATCTTGTGCTCTAGCCTTAGCATGGAGGGCCACATGAATGGAGAAGCAGATGGAGATGTGGGATGGAAATTAGTTCTTTGAAATAATTTCTTCTTCGTTTCTATTGGAGCAGCATTTTTAGACTAGACTAAACATGTGATTGCAACAAAGGGCCCGCTGGTTTAGGCACACCATGAAGCAGGTATATAAGAAATGTGTAATTTCATTTTTAGGCTGTTCGTTTTTTGTCCTTTTCTTACTTTTTATTCTTTTAATGCAATATATTTATATATCATCATCATCCTCAATATCATGATCACTGAGATTGTATTTACAACCTGCTTGTTCTATGCTACTAAAATTCAGGTAGTTGAATCTGTGTAGTTTGATTCTCTCAGTTTCTCATTTTTCCAGTCTTACATTTTTTCCTGAAGTCTGAGCATCAAAAAAGAAGTCAGTATTAAAAAAAAAAAGTATGCATTTCTTCCAGTATATGGATTTTAATGTGCAAGTACTGTATGTTTGATGTACCATTTTGTGCCAGGCATTTCTCCATTTAATGATTTTTTTTAACTTCGTGTTCACTAATGCACACATTTTTGTGTACACATTTAATAATATGTAGTGGACCATTTTTTTGTGCTGGGTTGCATTTCATCAGTGATGATCTGCTGGAGGCAATATGATGGGCTGAAGCAAGCATTGGCTGGGTCCAGAATCCAAAAGTGGGAGGGGACAACCATTTGGTCCTCTCTCCTTTCTTGCTTTCAGGCACTATCTTCTTACTGTCCCATTCCCTGCAGAAGGCTACAGGGAAGTGACAGAAACTTGTTACTGAACTCATCTCTTGCACAGAGGGCTGGAAATTAGTCCTGGAGGAGAGCTGCATAGAAATAGTCTGAGAGCCATCCATGGCCCTACAGCTGCAGGATGCTGTTCCTGCCCTAAGATAGGAACGCTATGCGTTATTTAGTGGAGAACTGCATCTGTTGGTTTATAACCTGAGATTAAACAGTTAAAGGAAGGAATTTGAGCAATACCTGAAAGGTACAGGGTGTGCCTGAGCATGGGCATACACTATAATCTCTTTAAGCATCATTCATTTTCATGTTCATATATAGAACTTACAGTGTGGGAAATCACTCCAGCTGATACTTCAGAATGGGGAGAAGACATTTCTAAGACTTCAGTGAGAAAAGGAAGGACAACTGGCAAAATGTATGTTTTGATGTCATGATGCAAACTCCACCCCTTTTGTACATGCATTGTGATGTTGCACAGATGTACTGCAGAGGCTTGAGCTTGCATCATGATGTCACATTCCATCATTTTGACAAAACCTCCAGATTGTACAGATGCCTCTGTAATGCAGAGGAGTTTCTCTTAGTAGTCGGTTGTTGTCAGCCTATCCTTTCCCCAGGGTCTCTGAAATGATGCTTCCTAATACTGCCAATGAACAGAATGAACCCACCTTTTATGGCCTTCACTTCTTGGTGGTCTGGAAACTGTGTGTGGCCCACCAGCATCTATTCTATGGCCCATGGCATGAGCAAGGTCCAAACTTTGGACTCTTTTTCATATTTTTGATTGTTCAAGGAATTTGGAGGCAAAAAGGGTGCCTTATACCTTACAGATATCGAAGGCTCCTATTTTATCTCTTAAAACCTCTGAAACCTGCTCCTAGTCCTGCCCACTTTTGGAGAGTGGCTTAACATGTCACACAAAACCTGGTGTCATCTAAGAGCCAGCTGAAACTGTCCCTCCCCCAAATGAAATCCTCTTCTACAATAGGCCACTGTGCACCTGAGATCTGCATTCCTGTATGACTTCAGATGCTAACTGCTTATTGCAAATTCACATCAGTTAGACAAGAGGCCCTCTCTGTGAAATGCCATCTCTCTCACAGTGTTTGAGTTCTTACAATAGTTACCTAGATTCTCATCACCACCACCAGCGAAGGCTGGCAAAGCATTTTCTGTTTTGACAGTAGTGGATGGAAAAAACAAAATCCAACATTGAGGTAATAGTCGGTGCTTTTGAGGCCTGTTTGAATCATATTTCCAAGAAGAAAAATGGTATGCTAGATTCCCTTGATAGGACTTGGCAGTGTATATGTTGGAACAGATGAAAAATGCAGATTGAATGCTGTTAGCTTCTGCCTGCGTGAGATGGTTATTTCGATGGGAATTTGCCTTCTCCTTTGGGTTGAAAGGGGGTTACCATGGATTGCAATATACATTGCAACACTAAATTAAAATAGAGACATAGATTTCCTTCTTCATCACAAAATGACTTTGATATTTTTTCCCTTACTAAAACATTTTTCCCAAGTGATGCCAAAAACACATTTTAAAAATTGGGAGGCCGTGCGAGAGACACAATATTCACTTTTCTTACAGTCTGAAATGTACCTCAGTTACGGCTGAAAAGGAATGGATCTTCCTTGTTGGCTTCTAAGAGGCAGTGCTTTGCTCCTTCTCCCTGGAAGATGCCATAAGTGTGAAAATGTTAACTTACATGTGATTAGACAGTCCAACAGGCACCTTATTTTCTACACCTGAGCTGATGTGAACCAGGGCAGATGCTATGGGGTGTCTTCATTATCAGAATGTAGAAGTAGAAAATAGATGGGGAATTTGCCTTGGTTATGGCATGGAGAAGGAACCCATTCAGATTTGGCCACTGAATACCAGAGACATCCGCAGGGGGTTCAGGGTGGCGGTGGTAATGATGAAAGCAGCATTGTGCCCATACCAAAAATGATGCTTGTATTGTGCTGGTGGATCACTGCTTTTGCCATTTTGATAAATGCGCTGGAATCTGTGGATGCCTTTGCTGAATGCATTTTCCATATGTGTAATATTTAAAACACAGTTAAACCAAGAGGTATCTTTGCCTCATTTTCTCACTGATAAAATGGTTTCACTTGCATCAGATTTTCTGAAGGTCAACATTTATTTTATCACCCATATTCATTTGAGAAAATACTCCATGTGTATGAAGCTATATATTTCAGTGGGTCCACATGTTCTTTTTTCTTCTCTTTTTCACGAATCTCACCACAAACTTAAAAAAAAAAAAATTGTAGAAGTTCTGTATTACATAATATTGAAACCAGCAATAAATAGCTAGGACTTACTACTTGCCACAGGGCAGTTTACTATTTCTCAACCTCAATTCTCTTTATGGAATGGAAATCATTACAGCAAGCCACACAATGCAACTGTGAAACAGAGAACCGCAAGTACCACTGCGCACTTCAGGTCTCGTTTAATACCACAAGTCATAGGGCTGTGGGCCATTGGTCTGGAGTGTAATTGACACTATAGCAGAAAAGAAGTTTGGTTGTGTTGCCAGACTGCATTTCCATGTATGCTAAGGAACCAGGTTCTGTTCCACAAATCCATGCCCTGTAAACATTATGGATAGTATTCTCACAATTAGGAAATATATTATTTTTAAAAACTTCGATTTTTTGATGGAATCCAACCTAAGATCTAAGCCACTCAGAATGTGTTTCCATAAGAGGAAAACCTACCTCTTTTTTCCAAGCATGTTATTCTAGCACGTTAGTGTTGTCTACTTACAATTCTTCCATTTTTTTGTCACTCTCTCTTACAAATATATTGTGCAGGCTGGAAAGTAATAAAAATAAAAGGGAAATAAGTCAGGGAAAATATTAGGGAGCAGATTAAGAAATTGACCTGTTTCTCTTGCATATTTAATAAACAGAGAATCTTAGGAATAGTAGAATCCATTCAGCTAATTGGTTATTGGCTTTCCCAATTCCTTAATTGGACGAATTTCAGGTGACCCAAGGCTAATGAAACCTTGATGCTGAAGGAACATTCTTTATGCATTTTAAATGGACTTTTTACCTTGGTAAGTTTTTTTGTTTCACCTAAGTAACTCTCGTTCCTCATTCATTCATTCATTTTTAAAATATATATGCTGCCCTTCAAAATAGTGTTTTCTCACAACAGCTTAAATGCTCTAAAGTTATCTTTTTAAAAAACAAACACTAAAAGAGTTGTTATAAATGGATATCAACAGATTGATTGATTGATTGATGATTATGTGCTGTCAAGTTGGTGCTAACTCTTAGCAACCACATAGACAGATTTTCTCTATGAAGACCAACAGAACATGCCAATAATCAACCTTAGCAATAATAAAAGCAGAGACACAGAAAAATAAGTGAAAACCTCCACTATAGCATAAAAGTACATTAAATACCTGAGAAGGCTAAACATGTTTTGATCTGGTGCCAAATAGATCATAAAGTTTGTACCAGGTATGCCCATCTGAGGAAGGCATTCCAGAACTGGGGGGCATCACTGAGGAGGCTCACTTCTAGTCACCCATTCCATCACAGCATTTGGATCAGAGTCTCTGACATTGGTCTTAGGATACTTGTAGGAGCATTTGGGAAAAGGGGTTACTTCAGATACTGTGACTGCAAGCTGTGATGTGTGAGATAGAAGATTGCCAACTTCCTGAACTGAAGTGGATTCTTCTAGCCCCCATGTTCCAGGTACGTTGTAACATTTGTCCAAAGGACTGGAAAAGATCAGCTTAAATTCCAGTACAAAAAGGGTAGTGTTTATGTATGTTCTAACTGTTGAACAATTGCAGGTATCTTACATGCTACCCAGATAATGCTCAAGATATTGCAGTCCAGACTTGGACAAAGGACGGAACAAGAGCGCCTATGATCACACTGCTAACTTCTGATGGATCCTGAAAAAAGTTAGGGAACTGCAAAAATTATGTCTGTTTTTGCTTTATTGTTTATACAAAGTCTTTTGACTGCATAGACCACAACAAATTGTGAATAAGCCTTTAAAACATGGGTGTTTCAAGCCATCTTATCTGCCTATTGAAAAACTGATAATGACTAGGATGCAGCAGAATGGAATATGGAGCAACAAAGTAGTTCCAGATTAATAAAGAAGTGCACCAAGGTTGCATACTGCATCATATTTAATTTATATGCAGATTCGACCTGAGAAATGTTGAACTAGAATAATCATTGGAATTAAAATTGCTGGGAGAAACATCAGCAGTCTTTAGATATGCTGCTGATATTACATGAATGGCTGGAAGCAAGGAAAATTTAAGGACTCTCTTGTCGAAGGTGAAAGAAGAGAATGAAAAAGCCAGGCCGCTGCTCAATATTAAAACAAACAAACAAAGAAAGATTAGATCAATAGGGAATACCCAGTGAAAGCAGGTGGAGAAGAAGTTTATTATATTATTTATTTCATTAAATGTATTATAGTTGCCCACTCCAGCAGACTCTAGAGATGAAAAGGAGCAGACTTTATTTATTTATATGATTTATATAGCCACATACAAAGTCTCACACAAATGACTCTGGATAGCTTACAAAGATTAACAATAGCAGTTAACAATAGAAAACCCACCAAACCTACCACCCCCAGCATCCAAGGATAAACAATAACCCCACTAACCATCAATAATAATAGAGTTCATCTACACACCTGATCCAAATGCCTGAGAAACAGCCAGGTCTTCAGCGCCTTGTGAAATACTTGATCACAGGAATGTTGATTGAAGCCAGGAAATGAAGATGAGTGCTACTTGGGAGAAAATCGACACAGTTAAAGTACAGAGACATCACATCGATAACAAAAGTATATATTCTCACGCCCATCTATATCCCCATCTGTAACATGGCTATTAAAGCTGAACTATCAGAAAGGCTAAATAATGAAATAACAATGTCTTTGAATTGTGGTGCTGGAGAAAAACAGGATCTTACAAGAACTCAGAGAAGCAATTATGAACAGACATTCCTGGTGAAATAGTATCAACCGAAAGAGTCAGAATCAACTGAATGCGCAGATAGCACCATTTTGTAGCAAAAACTCAATAGTATTTCTCACACACCTACAGCCCTACGTTTAAGGTTGATAGAAACATGTGGATTGGCGGTTGTCTGCCCCTCAGCAAGCTTTGCCTCTGGAGGTGAAGAACTTTGCTTCCATAAAATGTCTCACCCTACTTTGATGAAGCATGTACAAATGCCTTTTTTGTCAACTGGAGCAAAGGTGCTGCAGCCCTTCACAAAAAAGCTCTTTGAGGAACTCCTTCATTCCCAGAGAGTAGTGCCCTGAAGCGCTATGCAGTCCTCACTGCATGTGTCTTGTAAGGAGTGCAGAGTAGAGATCAGGAATCGGCAACTTTTTGAGGTGCTGAGTTATTTATTTGTTGCACAGGGCCCTCGTTCTATGACTCTGTGCAACAAATAAAGAACTGACAAGAATTTGAAGATCTTTTCCCCGTGAGGCTGCACAGAAAGTTGTGTGACATTGTGGTCTTTGCGTGTCAGAACACAGGTGGTTTTGAATAAAGATGCCAATATTTAATGAGATTTGGACAGTTGCATGAGATCGTGCCCATTTCTTTCTAAATGAAAATAATTATTTTTGACATTTTGTAGATACCATCTAAGGAGCATTGTAGGTGCCCTGGCACCAATGACCACCATGATGCTAACTTCTTAGACAGATTGACCAGGTTGTTTCTAATCTGAGCAGTGTTGCCTGTGCTTTGTCTTCCTATATCCCATTTGCCCCATTTACACTTACACTATGCACATTTTAAAAATATCTTTTTTTTACATGCCATGCAAAAAGACAACTTTTGTATGCATTTTAATGTAAAACACATTTTTGCATGCATTTTGGTATCATTCTGGAGCTGAGAACTAGCACAACTGAGGAAAGAATAACTGTGTTCCACATATTAACCTAAGAAGCACCCCTTAGGTCCCGTCATTTCACTCCAAAAGACTTGAGATCGTCAGAGCAGAGTAGAAGACGTGCAAGGCTGAGCAGAGGCTTGCCACCGAAAAGCCACCTTGAGTCAGTCACTGCATTTCCACGAAGAGCTGGGAAAGGCGCCTGCCCCAAATCCTGCCTTGCTGCTTCTAGAGATGACTGGCAATATTAAACTGGACAGATTGATGAATTCACTTGGTTTGAATAAATCATATCATATATTCTGCGACTAAAATGCAAACTATTGGTTTTAGTTTTTCTTTCACTGGCTCAAAAGCTGGGTACTAACAGCCTCTTAAAATTCTCCACCTACTTTGTGAGTATAGAAATTGGGTGGAGGTTTTCTCCCAATTTCTCCATGGGAAATTGCCCAATCGTTTCTGGAGGGCAGAATTCCCGCTCAGTGGTGAACAAAGTGTTGCTGCTTTAGTGACAATGTCAGAAACTAGGGAGGCTGCAATCACTACAGAGACAAAAAACAGAACGTATACATATACCAAAAACATTAAATAAAGGTAAGGACACCACATTCTGCCCATAAGGGTTCTGAAATTCTCTTTTCCTTTGAAAAAATATCTAAGGCAAGAAAAATGTTAAGGGGGGACCCTCTAAGATTCTGCTTATGACCTCTGCTCAGTGCTCAGCTTTCTTCAGCTAATGGACAAGGTTATGAGAGATGGTGTGTGAGAAATTCACCATGATAAAATGCAAGATGATATTGACCCCAGATCTACCTCTGCAAAGGCCAAATAGTGTGGGTACAACTTGTCAAATCAGATCAAAATTAAAACAAAAACAAAAACCAGCCTTATTGTAATCTGAGGAGTTACTTTCCTTACTCATATCAATACAAAAATATTGTTCTAAAATTATTTTCTGGGGTTTTTTTTTTCCTAGCAACAAGGGCATGCTTGAAAGATTTAAAGTAAACAGTATATCGTGTGGTTCTTTCTCGTCTTTTTCTGGGTGATTGCCTTCATTTTTCCCCTGAGCATAATCAGATAATAGAAATTCTTGAAATAAAACCTTCAAATCCATCTAAATAACTGCAGTTCTTTAATGTCCAAAGCTACCTTCCCCTTCAATCTCCTTTAAAAATAACTGAAAAAGCTGTGATCCTTGAAGGGAAGAAAAATCTACATGGCATTCCCACCCCCACCCCCCGCAAGCTTCTGGGCCTCTTGCCTTTATTTCAACAGGGTTCACTGAAGGAACGCTTCTTGGTGGATCACACGACCCGGGCCACTGTATGGGACAGCTACATGCAGATCTCTGTGATCTGGGCAGCTGCCCCAATACCTTTGGGCCTTTGCCTCCAGAGAAGACTCTGAAGGGACAGAAAGTGGCCCTCTTTAGCCAGAATGAGACAGCAGCAACTTGACGGCCACTGTGGCAAACAGAACTGCTGGCCTATATGTATATTCATCCCAAGATCGGATAGCCAGACTGATGGTGAATATTCGTCTGCTAACTACCAGTTCAATTTACTGTGGCTTATAAGCTGACCTGAAACTGTTAGAGTTGTTCCTTTTGCTTCCTCTCTTCTTTCTGATTCATATTAAATTAAACTTGCCCCCCTCCTCCCACCCTAGCCTTGTTCTACGAATTTAATCTGAACCCTTTTCAAAAAATTCAGAAACTGATGGCAGAACTTATTGTTCTGGGGCAAGCAGTGGTGCAATTATAAACTTTATTATGCAGGATCTCATTAGGATAGTATGTCTATCCTAGCACTGCAAAATCCTTTGGATGGGCATTTCTTGAAGCAGCTTTCATATAAAATTCCCCTCTCACCCCTATGGGTGGTATGTGTCTTCCTCAATCTCGGGTCCTCTACCAGAGGCCTGGGAGTTTGAGGGTTCTGTGCAGTATCTTAGCTGTTCCTAGCACTGCACTCTTCTGCACAGAGAGCTCTGATGTTGTTCCTGGGATCTGCCTGAGCCATTCTCCCAGCTTAGGAGTCATGGCCCCGAGTGCTCCTACCACCACTGGGACCACTTTGGCCTTGACTTTCCACATCCTCTCGATTTCCTCCTTCAGGCCCTGGTACTTCTCCAGCTTCTCATGCTCCTTCTTCCTGATGTTGCTGTCACTTGGCACTGCTACATCTATCACTACCGCTGTCTTCTGGTCTTTGTCTACTACCACGATGTCTGGTTGATTAGCCAGTACCTGCCTATCATCTGGATCTGGAAGTCCCACAGGATCTTAGCCCTGTTATTCTCCATGACCTTCTGTGGAATCTCCCATCTGGATTGGGGGGGTCTAGCCCATACGCTGTGCAGATGTTCCTGTACACAATGCCAGCTACTTGGTTGTGCCGTTCATTGTATGCTGTTCCTGCCTGCATCTTACACCCTGCCACTATGTGTTGGACTGTCTCTGAGGCCTCTTTGCACAATCTGCACCTTGGATCCTGTCTAGTGTGGTAGACCCCTGCTTCTATGGATCTGGTGCTTAGTGCCTCTTCTTGTGCTGCCATGATCAGTGCCTCAGTGCTGTCTTTTAGTCCAGCCCTTTCCAGCCACTGATAGGATTTCCCAATGTCAGCCACCTCAGCTATCTGTCGATGGTACATCCCATGCAGGGGCTTGTCTTGCCATGGTGCTTCCTCTGCTTGAACCTCCTGCCTTGTCTGCTGCTGCCTGAGGCATTCTCTCAGCAGCTCATCTTTGGGTGCCATCTTACTGATGTACTCCTGGATACTTCGGGTTTCGTCCAGGACAGTGGCTTTGACACTCATCAGGCCCCGCCCACCCTCTTTGCGCCTGGTGTACAGTCTCTGGGTGTTGGACTTGGGGTGGAAACCTCCATACATTGTGAGGAGCTTCCGGGTCTTCACATCAGCAGCCTCCATGTCTTCCTTTGGCCAGCTCACTATACCGGCAGGGTATCTGATGACTGGCAGGGCATACATGTTGATGGCATGGATCTTGTTCTTTCCATTGAGCTGGCTCTTCAGGACCTGTCTTATCCTTTGGTGGTACTTGGATGTTGCTGTCTTTCTTGCCTCCTCCTCATGGTTCCCATGTGACTGTGGGACACCAAGGTATTTATAGCTGGTCTCTATGTCTGCTATGTGGCCCACTGGTAGTTCCACTCCATCGGTCTTAACTACCTTCCCTCTCTTTACTATCATCCTGCCACACTTCTCCAGTCCGAATGACATCCCAATGTCCTCACTGTAGATCCGTGTCAGGTGGATCAGTGAGTCGATGTCTCGTTCACTCTTAGCATACAGCTTGATGTCATCCATGTAGAGGAGGTGGCTGATAGTGACTCCACTCTTGAACTTGTACCCATATCCAGACTTTGTGATTATCTGGCTGAGGGGGTTTAAGCCTATGCAGAACAGCAGTGGGGACAGTGCATCACCTTGGTATATGCCGCACTTGATGGCCACTTGTGCGAGCTGTCTTGAGTTCACTTCCAGTGTTGTCTTCCACAGTCCCATTGAGTGCTTGAGGAAGGTCCTTAGTGTCCTGTTGACTTTGTATAGTGCCAGGCATTCACAGATCCATGTGTGCGGCATTGAGTCATAGGCTTTCCTGTAGTCAATCCAGGCTGTGCTCAGATTGGTCTGCCTAGACCTTGAGTCTTGAGCGACTGCTCTGTCTATGAGTAACTGGTGTTTTGAGCCTCTGGTGTTGTTCCCAATGCCCTTCTGAGCTGTGCTCATGTACTGGCCCATATGGTCATGTAGCTTGGCAGCTATGATGCCTGATAGAACTTTCCATGTTGTGGGGAGGCAGGTTATTGGCCGGTAGTTGGATGGTGCTGTTTCTTTGTGAGGGTCTTTCATGATCAGCACTGTCCTTCCTTGTGTTAGCCAGTCTGGGTGGAAGCCTGCTGCTAGCAGTTGGTTCATCTGTGCTGCTAGGCGTTCATGCACTGCTGTTAGTTTCTTTAGCCAGTAGGTGTGGATCATGTCCGGGCCAGGTGCTGTCCAGCTTTTCATGTTCTTGACCCGCTGTTGGATGTCTGCGACTGTGATGGTGACTGGTTCCTGTTCTGGGAGATTGCTGTGGTCTGCTTTCAGGTCCTGCAGCCACTTTGCACTGGTGGTATGCGTCTTATCTTTCCCCCATATGTTCTTCCAGTACTGTTCAGTTTCCGCTGCTGGTGGCTCAGCTGCTACTCTGTAGTTGCACTGCAGTTGGGAGTACACTTTGGATGGTTCTTTGGAGAACAGGGCATTTATCTTCTTGGCCTCTGCTTCTCTAGTGTATCTCCTTAGCCTGGTAGCCAGTGCTGTGAGCCTTTGTTTAGCAGTCTCTAGGGCTTCAGACGGAGTCAGGCCCCTGTATTTTTTCAGTAGCCGAGTCTTATCCTTAATCTCCACACGCTTCTGTAGTTCCACCAGCTGACTGACTTCTCTCCGAGTTGCCTTGATCTTAGCCTCCAATCTCATTTTCCAGGGTGGGTATGTACTGCTGTTCTTCTTGATCGTGTAGCCAAGCATTTCCAGGATTACAGCGGCTGTAGCATATACCAATTCATTGGTTTCAGTTATGGTGGTAGTAGGGATTGTCTGGAGGGCTCTGTTGGCATCTTCTAGCATACTATCTGATGGTACTTCTCCACTGAGCCTTGGTAATCGGACTCGAGGGTTGACTGTAGCTAGTTTATCCATGATCTTATGCCTCATATCAGCTGCTGTGCTCTGTAATGGAAGGGGTGGCAGTGACATCCCAGCTTCAGGTGTTGGCTGCACATCTGCTTGTTCTTCCAGGTCTGCTTGAGTCTGGGTTGTAATGTGGAGTTGGTCTATCTCGAGTTGTGAGAGCAGCTTCCTCTTCACTATGTTGAAGCGCTGGGTAACTAGTTGTTTCTCAGTTAGTGTGGATGTAGGCCTTCTGTCTATCCATAGTTCCCTCATACGTTTCATATATCCCCTCTCATTAGGTCTGCTGTTGTAGTAGCATTCCATCATTTCCAAGTTCTCTTGTCTCGTCCATGTATGGTTTGTATATATATATATACACACACATACATACATACATATATATATATACATACACACACACACATACACATTTTATATATAGTTATATGTCTGTGCACGTGTGTGCGTGTGGTATTTCAACAATAAAAGCATAAAAAATTAAAAGAAAATAGAAAAAAAGAAAAAAAGTGAGAAAAGTGAGAAAAGTAAGAAAACATAGAGGTATGACTTCTGCCCTTCTTTCTATCCAGTAATTGCCATCTTACTCTTTCCCCTCCCTCTTTAACCCTTTTTGGGTTTTTTTGTAATAAATGTATTAAATTTTTAAACAAGAAAGATAAAAACTAACAAGAACTAATATTTAAGATGAAAGAAAGAAAGAAAGAAAGAAAGAAAGAAAGAAAGAAAGAAAGAAAGAAAGAAAGAAAGAAAGAAAGAAAGAGGACAAAGCCAAAAGTGCAGAAAGAACTGGTCAACTTTGCCATTTCTGCAAGCTCTATCAATTTTATAATCCAATCTTCGTTATTCTTCCATCTTTACTATATACACTATTAGTTTCCCATATTTCTTTTCCAATTCAGCATCCATAAAACCCAATAGAAATAATTCTGTTCATCCTAATATCAGTCTGCAATATCCTTTGTATCATTGTATGAATTTGCACCCAACATTTCTTTGCTTTTTCACAAATCCACCATGCCTGATAAAAGAGCCCTCCTCCTTCCAACATTGGTTTGACATTTCTTTATACATTTTTGATAGTTTAACCGGTGTCATTGAAACAGCTTTCTGAATGACTTTGCACAGCCAGATGTAGGAGGGAAAGAGTAGTACCTCATGGCCCCTTTCTGATTCTTTCTAGCCCAACAGAGTTTTGGAAAGAAATTATGAAAAAAGACTCTGACCGCCTGCCTATTGGCAGGACAACTCTCCCAAAACCGAATGCAATGGAACGAAATCCAGTGTGTGGGAAGAAAATGGGAAAAAAAGATTGAGCTGGAAAATGGACCAGATTCGGCTAAGGGCTATGGAGAAAAAAATGCAGAACAAATCTCCCCAGTGCATCCTTCTGGGAAAGGCCAGTGGTGAAAGCTGTCTGAGTGACTTTGGGACAGTCGCTCTCTCAGCCCAACTCATCTCACAGGGTTGTCGTGGGGAAAATAGGCGGAGGAAGGAGTATTTGGTATGTTCGCCACCTTGAGTTATTTATAAAAAAAAGGAATAATAAAGCTGGGATAAAAAAAAATCTAAAAAAAAAGGCAACTAAACATCAGCTTGGAATATTGGTGACTCATTCTAAGTCCCTTCTCCTGGTCATGTGACCCAGGGCAGTACATACTCAGACTGGCCTGATCTCTATCAAGGCACATATGTGATCACATAGATCACTGTCTGAAGTTAGTGTATTCTGAGAGCCCTTTGACCTCCGTAACCTTTCCTGACAACTTTTATCTTCCTGGCTAAGGGAGTAACCTGCATCTAACTCTGTGGCCTCCCTACTCAATATCTCAGTTGGCTGTGAGATTTTAGACTTCATTGCGGATTTCGGTATTAAAATTTTTGATCTATCTTATGAAACAGCCAATGGTAAATAAGCTAGTATGTCACTGGTGGTACACTATGAAATGTAGTGTGTACCATCAGTTTTGGAAGTTCTTCAGATGGTACTATTATGTTTGTGTTGGTCCAAGGCTGTAATAATGTGTATATTTATCATATGCAATGTGCCAGTGCTTCCCAATATACGTACATATACATACAACACAACATGAGGGGAGAGCAGAAGCATAAATGCACACAGGTAGACATGAGGATGTGACATGTCGCTTCGACACACAGAAAAAGCAGTAAAGATGCCTCTTAATGGCTATTCCTAGTACAGGTTGGAAAAAATCCATTGTACGCTTTCTCTATTTTGTTTAGTATCAACACAACTACAATCCTGTGTTTGAACTCAGTGGGGCTTTACTTTGATTTTCATCAGTTCAGCTTGTAAAAGATATCACAAACCCTAAAGAAAGATTTTTAGATGGCTAAAAACATTATTTAAGAGCTTATCTGGAAATGCAAACTATCTAATAAGTGTTTTTTGATCCTTCAAACAAAAGAAAGAAGGATCAATTTTCTGTTTTATAAACTGCTGAGAAACTTATGTAGTTGAAAATATATCAAGTGAAATAAACAAATACATAATTCATTGCTCCCTTCCTCTGCTGTCTTCTTTTATGAACAAGTAATAGTCAGCAATATAAAATAAGAAAGCTTCATTATCACTTCATTCACTTGCCAGTTCAAGGAGGTTCAGCTGATTGCCTTGGCACTTCAACAGAGGATCTCTAGCTCTTGCTCTGGAGAAACTCCACTTCCTGCCATCCCGTCTGCATGACAAGCCCGCTGAGCAATCTTTCCCTTCTCCATCTTGGGGGAAGGGAGGAGGGATAGTTTAAAATGAGATGCTGCAGTTCCTTCTACAACAAGGGGACCTGGGGAGGAAGCGTGGGGCTGCACTGGTTACTAGTAGCTTTTAAAAAACGTTTATTGTTAATATAGCAAAATACAAAACAAAAAAGTCTACACTGAATAATGATACTGCAAAGAAAAAAAAAACCTCCTTTAAATATATTATAGTGGTTAAATGAACTAAACATAAATAAATAAATTCAATTAACAACATCCATTTGATAAATACTTTATGAAATTAATTCAGTTGTTGAGCTCATGATTGAATCTGGGCCACATAGCAACTTTGTTTGTTTGTTTGTTTATCATATTTATATAGCCACCCATCTCACACAAAGTGACTCTGGGAGGCATACAACAATAAATACAATTACAAATAAAAAAAAATAAAAACAATTACAAATAAAAAATGTGTCATCTTCTCATGTTCTCATTTTTAGAGCATGAAGACTTTTCAAAAATAGATAAGAGAATCAGAGCCTGCATCCATTCCTTAACATCAGGAGAGTGACTTCTTTCCAGTTACATGAAATTATCTTTGCTATACCTGATAGACTTCAAACTCTTTATAAGATGACAAATTCCATATTTTAGGAATATAATTCAACATCACACTGGGATCCTTAAATATAATATTTATTCCCAAAATTATATTAACATACGTATGAATTTGAAATCAAACAAAGTTATAACCAAACAAGACCAAATCCTATGAGTTAAAGAAACTTTATATTTTCTAATCTTCTTCAATAATTCATAGATATAGAAGATTCCAAAAGCAACAAATTAGATATATTCCAATTAATAGTATAGCTAGAATGTAAACCCTTCTGCCATATAACTTCAACAAACTTTTGGTAATGACATGACATAATGATCAAAAATACCCATAATATCAGCACATAAGAACAGTTTATATTCAGTGTCAAGTGCCCCCACACTTTTAATATCTGCCTAATAGAAGAAGCCAATGGTTTGAGATCAAACTGAAAATTAAAAGAGACAAGGGATGCAATGTAGTTTAAAGGGGTGAGAAACAAATCCATTGGTGATAATTTTAGCCACAGGATGAAGATACCAAACTGTATCCAATGAACAAAAGATAATGGAAACCCATATTTTTTTAAAACATAATTCATGCATTCAGTCTGGACCATACTGAAGGCCTTTTCAGCATTTAATGAAATTAGAACAGCTGATTTCAGTTTGTCTGCACCTACATCCATAATGTCAATACCTGGGTAAATATTGTCAAATGCTAGTCTGTTTTTTATAAATCCAGATTAAGATGGGTATATTATGGATGGCATTATTTTCTGTAGTCTCCTAGATAATGTTGCTATTTACGTTTTAGCATCCATATTAAGCAAAGATATTGGTCTATAACTAGCACATCTTAAAGGATCTTTCTCAGGCATTAGTATTACTGTGATGTAGATCTCATCAAACAATGAAGGAAATACCGAGAAATTAAATGATTGGTTCTAGAGCTCCAACAACATAGGTCCCAGTTATTACTGGTGATCATCTGGTCTTGTTGGTTGGTGTGGAGGGTTGTCACACATGGTGGCTTGTACATGGCATAAGCATGACGAAAGGCACAGAAATACAGAGAAGTAGGCAAACCAAAGCCACCTGATGACCCTGGGGAAAGAGGAGACAGGTATGTTATAAGGGACTCTTTATCCAGGGCTGGATCCAAACATCTCCAAGAGTTCACATAGGTCTGCCTGTAACAACTTTATGGCATGTAAGACTCAAAATTCTGCTGGGCAAATTATGGACACTCATTAGAGCCAATGGCAGGGCATCTGGGTAGGACAAATGATAGGCTTGAATAAACAAGACATTTATTGAATAAATGTAGTATTGAATAAATACTACATTTGAATACAATGAAGCCTATATGCTTTAGAGGAGGATGGACAATCCATGGGTTACATGCAGCTCTTGAGCTCCTGTTTTATGGTCCACAGAGCACCTAAAAAATATGTGGCTGAATTTCAACAGCAAACTATCATGGAACGGCTCAGGTTCCCACTACTTTTCAGTAGGAAAAAAAATGGAAATGACAAATTAGATAATTTCAGATGCAAATTCACATTTGGCATCTGCAGGCATGGCTGAAACTCTAGAGAACTGCTCCTACAGAGTAATTATGTATAAGGCTGTTTGCTATGTTCTCATAAAATTGGAATGCAAGTTTGAAAACTTTGAAATTAATTTGAAGAACTCTAGAATTTATATCAGTCTTTAAAATTGCATAGCAGGATACTTCCCACTTCCATTTAAAGTCTCAATCTGTGGCTCCATACAAGACTGCTTCCTAGGTTTCCTACAATCCTTTGTGCATTAAAAAATACTACACTGTCATGCAAGAGAATGATATACTTTTGCATGAATAAATTTCCTTATGAGACACATGAGTTGGCCAGGTTCCTGCTGAGTTTTTACCAACCGTATATCATAATATGAATTATTTGAATTCTATTGCACTTCCTACTCTTGCATATAATTACATGTTTTTTTTTTTAATTCTCTTTTGTCCCATGCATTTTCAAATTTGAAAATGTTGACATGTTGATGGTCTCACAGATATATTTGACCATATTTAACAAATTAAACTTGAAGGGTCCCATATTTCCCTGTGGTTTACTTAGAGGATAAACTTAAAGGTTAAGTTAAGACAATGATGAACACAAGATAGGTAGATGTCTGGGTGACAGTATAAATCAGCAACTTTCCAATTACCACTTATTTAATAGTAACAATTTTTAGCTCTAAAGAAGGCTCTAAGAATCTTTGTTTTGTAGTCACTTTAATGTAGATTTATATTTCTAGATGTGCAAGGCATCTCAGTGTAGGACTCATGGGGATCATACATGACTGTTTTTGCTCCTTTAGCCACCATTTCATTCCTGCACAGAAAGATGACTTCTGTAGTTACCAAAAAAAAAAAAAAAATCAATATGGACCCTAGAAGCCTGAAAACCACTCTCCCTCACCTTATGAGATATGCAGTGCAATCTTTTATTTCTCTACTTGGAGGAAAAGCATTTTGTGTTCAGTGAAACTAAGAACTATAGGATTATTCCTAAATCACAGGGAATATTCATTGGATACGGAAGGAAAAGCTGCAGTTCAGCTTATTTTGGAACTGCCCCCATAAATCCTAGGCTCTTTGGAAAGAGAAGATACAGTTGTGGGTGCAGACCAGATCAAGTGAATAGGATAACAGGGAGTTTGTAAGGAGGTTGCAGATCAGGGGAGAAGCCCGCTGAGCACCAATCTCCACAGTATAAGCATCAAAAGGAGTTCCTGGGTGAGGAAGCCTGGAGATCTAAGCTCCATAAAACTTAGTTGCTATTTTTTAGGTCAAACAGTTCCTAAAGAAGATAACTACAAGTTGCCAACAATAACTAGGATGAAGATAAAAAGCAGAGAGGGTGTTTTCCAGTTGATTGCATAGAGTATCCAATGTGCAATTGTTGGGCCCATGTCTTGGGAGTATAGTCAATGCACTTTGAGACCAATGTAGTCAAGCTGGAGATTCTTAGAAAGCCAGAGAATTATGCATATGAGATATGATAGCTTCATCTCAGTCTCAGGATAACAAATCCCTTGTTGCCTTGGGAAGGGAAGACATCATTTCAAAGATAAGAGAGATATTCCCATAATAGGAACCCAATCTTTGGGTAATAAACATGTATCTTCTGATGATACTCCTCCAGGGTAGAGGGCTTTTGATCATGGATGATTTAATCATTAGAAACACAGACAGATGTATTTGTGATGGATATATAGATTATATGGAGACTTACATGCCTGGTGCAAAGTTGACTATGTCTTGATAAGCTGGTAAATATTTATTTATTTATTTATTTATGTATTTATGTATTTATTTATTATTAAATTTGTATGCTGCCCATCTCCCCCCAATGGGTGACTCTGGGTGGCTCACAATTAAAAATCAAAAGCCCATAAACAATAAAATACCCCATAAATAATTAAATTACGCAATCCATAAAAAAACACTATAAAACAAACCCTATACATAAATACTAAAGACATTCAAGATGAACGGGGGGGGGGGGGTAAAATCAATTACCCCACCAGCCAATTCCACTGATGCAAGCCTCCATCTGGCCCCCAGGCCTTCTGGCATAGCCAGGATTTCACACCTTTCCTAAAGGCCATGAGAGTGGGGGCACACCGGACCTCGGGAGGCAGATTGTTCGATAGGGCAGGGGCCACAGCAAATATTGCTGGGCAAATGTTAGTGCTCATGGTCCATCTTGCTACCAATGATCTTGGGAAATAGTTGGCTATGTTTGGGAATTCAATTTGGATTACTAAGTACCAGAGTGAAATTAAGGACTGTCTAAATATCAGAAAAGCCACCTTTCCCACAGACAGGACAGGTTAGACAGGAAAAGCTCTCTGTTGGATTGCATGGATAAGACAGTGGTGTCAGGCAGAGGGATTTGGATTTATTAGGCATTGGGGTGGATTTCAGGACAAGCCAAGCTGGTACAAGGAGGATGAATTCCATTTGAACAGACATGGAACCAGGCTGCTGGTGGATAATGTCAGAAAAATGACAGAACAGCATTTAATTGATCCTAGGGGGGAAAGGCAACAGGTGTGGGGCACTATCTATTTCAGAAGGATGGTAAGGATATTTCAGGAAATATTATCAGGAATAGGACCATGAGTTGAGTTGATGGTTACTGGGCAGCCATTTTTTTACTTAAGTTATGCTGATTGAAGAAGGCTGAATTTTCATTTATGGATTGCTTATGATATGCTTTTATTGTTAACTACTCAGGGTTGTTTATTTGGGGCAGTATAAAATCTTGTAAATGGAATATAATAAAGCCCTGTAATGCTCACATACAAATCGATTGTATGTTTCCATACTGTGCATGGTTCTAGCCTCCCAACATTGAAAAGGGATTTAACAGAAGTACTGAAAAAGGCAACCGATAAGATTGCAGGGAGAAAAAGCTAGAACGTTGGGACCAATTAGCTTAGGAAAAAGGCTACTGAGATTAGCTGAGAAAAAGGATACTAGATCAGAAGGCATCTGGTGAAGCTGGTTTAAAGGAGAGTTAAAACAGACAAAAGGAACCACTTCTTCATTCAGCACATAATTAACTTGTGGAATACATTACCAGCATGCTTAGTGATAGCTACCTATTTGGATAGCTGTAAAAAGATGTTGGATAAATTCATGGAGAGCCAGTCTACTAAAGACAATTCGTCTTGAGGACTCAGTATTAATTTTGGGTCAGGGGCAGCATGCCACCCAATTCCAATAACAGAAGGGGGATATTTCTCCATCTCCTGAATGCAGGTACCCAAGAGGTATCTGGCATGCCATTTTCTGAGAAATAAAATGCTCAGCTAAGATAGGTTTTGGTGGGCTGTTTCTATGTGCTTAATGCAAGTGAGCCTATTTCTTAATCAACTCGGGCAACATTTAATTTTTGCACTGCATCTTGGCTGATTGTTTCCCTATTTTGATTGAAATTCATACAGCAGTTCTATGGCTGCTCGTATATTGATTTCTCATTTTAAAAAAATTCTCAAATGAAGACAATCTTTGAAAGACAATTATTCTTATCAATTGTATTCTATAGATAGATCAATCAGCCTCACCTACCACACCAAGTTGTTGTTGTAAAGAAAAGAAGAGAGGAGGAAATGCCTTCTATGCTGCTTTGTGCTCCTGAAGGAAAGGTGAGATGTAAATCTAACAAAACCATCAGATAAATATTGATATTCTGCAGAGTTTCATGATGAGAACAAAAACCCCACTCTGTCGTGAATTATTTGATGAGAATAGAAATACAAAACTTAAACCCCAGAGAAATTAGAGGTTTAGTTACCAGGATTTAAAATTCCTAAAGGGTTAAAAAATTAACATAACCTCACACTGAGAGACAGGAAATCTAATGCTTGGGGTAGTAATACCTGCACCCAACCATGGCCTTGCACTGAAACACCTGTGCCAATAAATATGTATTAGATCTGCTTTTTTATTGAGAGCAGTAACAAAATACACCTCTTCCTTAACTAGGAGATATCCTTGAGTATAATTTAGAAAAAATCAAGTGGAGAGCCACATAAGAAGCGAGGAAAAGAAACAGGGTGCAACTGAGAAATATATTGTTTTGGTCTTTTCCTGATTTATATTCCCCCACCTGTTTTTTCCCCCCAACCTCTGGTCCTTTCACTTATTGACTTCATACTTTCTCTCTATCCCTCTCCTTCCTTCCAGCTAAATGAAACCACTTTCTCTCCTCATCTCTGCCTTAGGAATGTGTGGAAATCCTACAATATTTGGTTCCTGCAGTAAAGAAAATGCAGGAGCAACTCCTCTTACCTCCCATGTTTGTTATTATGGTTTAATTCTAACCAATGCAATGAATCACCCATTCCCACAGTCTCCAGCACTATGGCCAGTGTGCAGTTCTCCCCTGCCCAGAATATGGCCTGCCAGTATGGGGGAAGCAAACCATGCCCCAGGGCAAGACTGGAGTACCTTTTGCCAGCTTTCTGTACTCTGTACCTGCAGACAAGCATGATTCAATGGTCTTTAATCACTCTGGGAGAAGTGGGATGAAGTTCACTTGGTCTCCTTTGCTCCCCCAGAGCTGGAGGAACACTTTGGAAGCAAGGAACTGTTTTTATTCATACAGGCTCTTCGCGTGATTTAGAAGCCTAGAAGATCAGGGTTCTTCTATATTCTCCAGGGTGCTTTGAGAAGTAGAGAAATCTTCTAGCTGCAGAGGCCATCCTTCCAACTCACCGATGGTGGAGCATTTTCCCTGCTTTGTACTGATTCAGGTGGAGCTAGAACTTAGAATGAGCTTTGTTATCTCCAAACTGCATGCTGTCTTTCTTGAAACTATCTGCAATTTCTGCCCATAGGTCTCCCCCAAGTTCTAAGTGTCTAGTGACCACAAAGTTAAATCAGAGTGCAAAGTTTCCTGCCCTCATTCTGAACTGGCAAACATTTTCATCAATCCTGATTTCAGTTCCATTATTTCTCATTCATTCCCCCCCACCTCATAATACCCCATGAGGATTTTTACTTGCATCCCCAAAATCTATAACTATAACTGTAGGGCTTTTGGGTTCAGTGCCTGCTTCCGGCTTGCTTGCTTTGAGTAACCATAGCAGGTGGTCCCTTGTGACTCTAGCAATTAAGAAGACAAGGGTGGGTGGTCCTTAGCTGTGCTGCCTGCCACCATCTTGGTATTCTCCCAGCAGCCTGCCAAGCAGTGGGAAAACCAATTCAGTTGGAAAGGCAATTCTCTAGCATGATATCATTCCGGTCAGCAAACTGATCAAGGAGCTTTGGGGAAGTGTGGTAAGAAGACAACGGCTTTCGTCCTACTAAGGAAGATCTCTGAATTGAAGGTGAAAGCTGGAAAGCATTATCCCTTGTGACAGTATGCTAGAAAAGGAAAAATCTGACATCTCATCAAGGAAATCTCCATTCCTGAGAACAATAGCTGAAACTGTCATATCTAAGCATTTACACCGTGTATTAGGATTCAGTTAAGTTGCAGGAATCCTTTCCCAGGGTGCAAACAATGAGCTTCAGAATAAAAAGCCCCAAACTCCAAGATAGATAGATGCCACATTTTAATTCACATCCTTCCAGAACGTTTGATAAAAATGAGAATGCGTGTGCAGATAATGGGCACAGTGAGCGAACTGTATTCAGATTATACTAACCCTGCAATAAAAAGTAAAAAGAAAGAAGCACTTGACCAAATTTCCAGTATATTTTAGTAGTTGTCTTGAAATAGAGGTAGACCCACCCAGATGGCTTCCTTCTAAATATGGAGTATTGAATCTGTTTTTAAACCCAAAATAATACCTTTTGATTGGAAAGATTTCAGTCACATTATTTGCGCATTTTATTGAGGCAAGGTTGCAATTATTAGCGTCACTAGGAATTTGGGACATTTAAATACAGTCTTTAGTTTGCTTCAGAGCAAACCACATCCCCTGGCAATTATTGTTCTATCTAAATACCTTCAGACCCAAGCTCTGAACCAGCCCTGGCTTTTATTGCTGGTGGTCTCTTTGTAAATCGGCTCCTGCAATGTGAAGGCAGAGCAGATGAGTCCAGGAAAAGAAAAGAAAAGAAAAGAAAAGAAAAGAAAAGAAAAGAAAAGAAAAGAAAACCAGGACAGTAGGATGAATGTGAGAGACAGTTTGGTGCAATGGCTAAAGGCCCTGGGCTAAAAGCTGCAAGCCTGTGAGCTCTAGTCCGGCCTTGGGCACGAAGCCATCTGAGTGACCCTGGGCCAGTCCCTCTCTCTCAGCCGCAGGAGGAAGACAAGGGCAAGCCGCTTCTGAAAATGTTGCCAAGAAAACTGCAGGGCCTTGTCCAGGCAGTTGCTAGAAGTCAAGGCTGGCTCAAAGGCCCACACAAGCAAAGGGTGAATGTCCACGAGACAGGGTGTACATTTAAGAAGATGGGCAGAATCTAACTAACAGAGCTTTTCCCAGTGCAGCATCCTCTAGATGTATTGGACTGTGTTGGCCTTGCTGACTAGAATTTTTGGGAGTGGTAGTCCAACACATCCCTCCGTTGAGAGAGTATTGAACTAAAAGCAAATAAAAATTAGCAGGGAATTCCATGAGGGGGTTCAAAAGGTCAAGATGGCAGTTGCAGTACCATGATCAAAGGTCTGCCTCTTTTTTACATGTGTTACGTGATACACATAGAAAAGGGTTAGGGCTTTGCTTACGTGTTTGTGGCTGCCGTCTTGAAATTTTTGATCCCCTCCCCCCCCCTCCCTGAAAACTAGCCTTAGTCCTTATTGAAAGTGTTTGGTTATTCTCAGTTAAATGTCATTTCCTCAGCCATAGTATTGCTGCTAATCTAAATGGTGCTATTTTTAATGACACTGTTTTTAATTCGACCAACTTGTAAGAGAGGGGAATATAAGCAAATTATCACTCCCTTTTCTTGGCCTAGGACCACATTAGCCATTTTATCTGGAACTTAAGTCATTTAACCATAGACTTATTACAAAAAATGATTCAGCATTCCCTATGTTGTTCTCTTCTCTTTTAAAAATTGGGTTGGCGATGGGATGGGACAGTTAGCAATGCCCTCGCAAAACAGGAAAATAAGGACTAAATTCAATAACTGCAATCGTTAGAATGAGTTCACAAAGTTACCAAGATGATTTCAATAAAGGTCTTCCCATCTGGTGTGTTTTAAAAAGAGGCTACTGCTTCTCTCAACTACCCTTCCTTTAATTAGTGATTTTTATTTATTTTTTTTAACTCAGACAGGCGGAAACTAGTTCAGGAAATGACTCATTAAAGGACTGGTGGATTGAAGCCACTTTAAAGCACAAGAAATGAAGAAATCTTGGTGGAAATGCTGAAAAGAGGAAGTAAATCTCATAGGACTGGACTACACTGTCAACATATTTGGGATTTTGCACCTGAGGATGGCACTGGGGAATTTGTTATGGGGAATATAGTCTTTTAGTAAGTTTTTTATGGATCTTCTGCTTTAGTTTTCTTTCCTGCTGATTTTGAAAGAGCAATGACTCCATTCATCAAAGCCCCCTCTAATAGGTGACTGGATCTAAGCTGCAGTTATCTGGACATCCATGAAATGGCAACAAAGAATTCCTGTCATCTAGTGCAGGGTTCCTCAACCTTGGTCACTTGAAGATGTGTGGACTTCAACTCCCAGAATTCCCCAGCCAGCCATGGGAGTTGAAGTCCACACATCTTCAAGTGGTCAAGGTTGAAGAACCCTGATCTAGTGGTCAACTGGATTTTTGCAACCCAGCTATGGCAAGCCCTATCACCAGGGCATTCCCTGTTTGTTGATGTGTGGAATGAGTATGTGTCACATTTGAATACATATTTTGGTAGCTTTTATATCTGACTTCAGTTTGGCCATTTGTTTAGCTTGTGGAAATCATTGCTATGCTAAGAATCATTTTGGATTGTGAAGGATATCCAAAGACAGATGATAGATAAATAGATGCTAGATAGATAGATAGATAGATAGATAGATAGATAGATAGATAGATAGATAGATATTATGGCACAGATTTCTAGTTACAGTAGTCATTTGCAGCAGGCTTGCAATGCCAGGCAGCAGAGTCAGAACTGTTGCCTCTTCCACATCCATGGTGGCTCCCCAATCTCTACTGCTGGCACTGATTCTTTCTTCTTCATCAGCCACCTGTAAATTGTGGATATTCCTGGGACAGTCATTGAAAGAGGGGAAATGTAAGGCCGAAGTTTAAGAAGTCAACTGAGGCTGTCCTGAACACACAATCAAGTGGTGATGGTGGCAGGTGTCTGATGGAGCCAGCCTCATAAATGACTGTGACAGTTAAAGGATGTTGTGATTGGCAAAAGCCATTGTGTGTGTGAGAGAGACTCCTGCTGCACCGACACCCCTAGACAGGGAGGAACCTCTGATCTCATGCCCAAAAAGAAGGGGCTGACTTTTGTCTTATTTGTTTGTTTTGTCTGTCAGTGTCTTAAGGCCCCACTCAGAAATGATGCCATCTCTAGATGCAGGCAGTGTCACAGCCACAGATCTCAGTCTGTTTCCAGCCGCATTTAAGGTGCCTTCTGTATCCCTGCCTTCTTGCCCGTGGACTCTGTTTCAAATATTTTCTTGCTACCAGCAACAAATCCTGCAAGGAAACCACCTCGAGTAAGAAGCAGGAGATTCCACAGGGTGGATAAAACAGTTTTTTTCCCAGCCAGCATGCAAGTTCCCTTAATAGACATTGTGAAGTGTTCAGGCCTGCCCTAAGAAAGCCACATTACAGTATAAAAAATGGCACCTAGCTGTTTCCATGCTATTTCTTGCCAACATGCTATTGATGAGAGGTGGGACCCACAGCAGCTCCTGGATGAGAGACTCTGGCCCAACCCTGTGAGTTGTAGGAACTTCCCAAGCTGCTGAGCCCGGAGCTAGCCTGCAGTTATGCTGTCAGATTCACTGAAGCTGAATGCCTTATGACAACTCTCTACCTGTAAGGTGATAATGGGCTGAAAAGGCTCTGCAAAATTGATAGGCTCTTTCTCCCGGAATAAAAGCACCAAATGTGGTGGAGCTGTAAAGCAGCAGTTGCCCTTTGGAAGTTAAAATGTGGAACCTGCAGCAAGATGTTTGTATGATCCTTCATTACACAACTCAACACACAGGCACAGCATACCCAATGCTCTGTACCCCATGACTCTGCTCAGTCTTCACTGGGCTGCTTTAAGAGTTGTGAGTTTTTCTTCCCCTAAATATTTTGTGTGTATGTGTGTGTTTGTGTGCGCACACACCTTCCAGTCAGTCTTGACTCCTGGTGACTGCCTGGACAAGTCCCTGCAGTTTTCTTGGCAAGGTTTTTCGGAAGTGGTTTGCCTTTGCCTGCTTCCTAGGGCTGAGAGAGAGGGACTGGCCCACGGTCACCCAGCTGGCTTTGTGCCCAAGGTAGGACTAGAACTCATGGTCTCTCTGTTTCAGCCTGCTGCCTTAACCATTACACCAAACTGGCTCTCAAGATATTCTGCACCCACTTTAAACTTTTAACCTTCAGACCTGCTAGAACCACCTTCTTGAGTTTGGGTTGATAATGATCCACATGTGGAGAATGTGTTTGCTCTAAAACCCAGGAGCCCCAGCTCCCACAGCCAAGGATGAAATCTTATGGTAGTTGCTGTGGGGCTCCCCACTCATTTGGACATACCTGATTCTTCAAATGGGCTCCTGGAATATTTTAGTATAGAAACTTGGATCAAACTAAGATTCCTCAGCACAAATTCAGAGTAAACTCAGTTAGATGAAAAGAGGAAGTTTACAGGCAAGGCAAGCCAGCTATAGTTCTACCTCTTGCTTGTTACCGACATCCCATCTCTATATGTGTGCAGCTTTTGAATGGAGAGGTTGTCTGCACTGATGTGGACTGATCCTCTGTAAACCTGGCCTCTGAGATAATGGCTATGTCTCGCCATCTTTAGAAGTCTGAAACTTTTTTTTTTCTCCAGCAATTGCTTTTCCTGAAATTGGAGCACTTGAATTGGCTTTGACAATTTGTTTATATAACGAAAGGGTTCAGCGGAGGCATACGGGCAAACGAAAAGGGAAAGGAACATGCTTTTGGATAATTATGTACTCTGGCTGGGCTTCTGTTTCATCTCGGGGATGGTCTGTTTATAGATGACTGATATATAATATTACCTTCATTATCTTAGTTAGGCAATAATGGGTGGAGCTTGGGTTTTGCCTCTACAAAAGGTAACTGAAGAGTGGCAAGAGGAAGGATGCACCCCAAAACAAGAACTGATTACCTTGGAGAGATCTCTGATGATAAATTCATGCCTTAACTGTGCTGAATGCTTTCACAGCTTGAGCATCTTAACTCCATCTTTCTCTGGTTATAATAAAGAGAGGAAATCCCACCACAACTCACAGTTAAGGCCACAAGTTAGACCTATAACAAAAGGTGGCAATGCATTTGCACCTCTCCACAGGAACAGTTCCTTTCAGATACCCTGTTTCACTGCCATTTTTTTCCTGGCCAATAATCAGCATTCTGTGGCTAGTAAGCATACTCCTTCCTTATCAGGCTATTTTGATTGTGATTCCCCCTTTTAAAAAGCATACACTAAGGACTTTCCCAAAACATATCCCTCTCAGCTTCCTGTCTTGTTTGTCTGTAGCTGTGTTTTAACTTCCTGTCAGCCATCATTTCCTGAGTTTGCTAGTAGCGGGAACAATGATAACACAGGGCAGAGCATTGAGTTGATATCAAAATGACTAGTGAACCTAGGCTAACATCTTACCCACACTATCTAAGGAATAAGCTTATTGAATTTAATAGAACTTCCTTCTGAATAAGCATGCATGAGATCAAGCTGTATAGTTTAGCCTTATATTATCCTGTCCTCCCCAAGTATAGAAAAGGGAAATGCAAGGGAAAAAAAAATATGTCAAGGGTGAGGGTGAACTGCAACTGAGCAGTGTCTTACTTGTACTCTAAAAACTTTACTGAATTTACATTATGAAACAGGCAGCCTGTGAAGCCCAGGACTGAAATCCTCATGACTTGATGGAACAGGAAGAGAAGGGAGGGAAGTAGAAAAACGCATGAGAAGGATATCAAATCCTGTATTGTAAAGACTAGTGTGACCAGCCCACAATGTTGCATGTAAGTTTACAGAACAAATATCCGCTCTTTCAGACACTGCAAGGACACATTTTTGTTCTGTGCCGGCCAGTCCTATGATGTTTGACAATCCTGATTCTAACCCTTGCAGTAGCTTTGACCCCCACACTGCTCACTGTCACATCTGTGGATTTATCTTGCTCCTTAAAAAGGCCATTAACTCTGGGTAAATGATCCCTAGGCTGTTTTTAGAATAATTAAAACCAAAAGGCCAATAGTTACTATCAGCTGTCTATCAGCAAAACTTGTGTCTCCAAAATGTGGGTTCAATTTCTTGTTGTTAAAAAGCACAAAGCCATATGTGGAACATTATCACGCATCTTTGCGAAATTAGCAGAACTATTTGAAAACCCCAGCCTATGTCTATGGAATTGCAGCCCCCTCCTCATCTCCTCCCTTCCATCTTCCTCCCAGAATATCAGGTGAAAGTACTTGCGAGCATAAGGGCGGAGGTGGCTGTAAGTTGGCTGGGGGAAAGTTTGAATATGAGAGGTGATATGAAAAGGCTAAAAGTGTTCTTGGAAATCAAGAACCCTTGGGTAGCTATTAGAGCTAAAGAACAAAACAGTTTCTCCTTCATTTATACATGCCAACTCCTGTCATTTTCAGCCAAGCAGCCAATTTTCATATAACTGTCTGGTCTACCAAAGTAGAAAATAGGAAATGCTCAAGTCCTCAACAAGGTCCCGTCACCAAGTCTGAGACACTAACATAACCAGCAAGTGTTTTAGGAGAAAGGAAGGATGGACAGAGACCTCTTTTGTGGATCTGCATTATGGCTTTCTTGGAATGCCAAACTCAGGCTATGTTTAGAAACAGGGGAAAGGAAAGTTTGTTGTCAGAATGTTTACAAGAGGGGAGACGGGGCTTGCCCATAGGAGAGTAGATAGACTTCTCCAGAAGTTGGCATTTTCTGTTAGGAATTGCAGAATGGGGAATCCATTAGACAGACGTTTCCTAGCCAGTTTGTTATTGAGGTTTCACCGTTATAAATGGCTAATGTGAAAATGGTTGGAAGTTCACATCTGTGTAATTTTGGACTTCTAACAGGGTTGCTGGAACTCACAGCCATTCTTCATCATAAAGCAGTTGCCATTACAAGGTTGTTGTGTTATTAAAATGAAAGCTGTTGATTTGTTTGGTATCAAAAAGATACCCAGCTGTGATCTAAATATTTCCTAGAGAAAGTTCTCCCCATATGCTACTACTTTTATTTCTTGTGTGATGTTTCTTTCTTTTTCCATAATAGACATAAATGGAAAAATCACTGCAAAAGATCTTAGGTATAAAAGTGCAGGGCATAATTCAAAGAACACCTTTCAGGATTGGACCTGAGACCCATCTAGGCTCAAATTCTTCTGGGAAGATTATTCTGTTATTCCCAGTAATAGCCAAGGCCTATATGAGTGGGGTAACTAAGATATTTTATTCTCTTAAATATAAAATATTCTGAGGTTTTTTTTTCCTTTACATTGCTAAATAGGTCTGGGTGAAAACTGTGGTGCTAATATTTTGTCATCTTTGTTAGATCTCATTCTTTTACTGGGACCAACTCAAAGTGCTGGTTTTAATTTTAACGTTCTTGAGAGCTTGGAACTTGCATCTTCTCCCAGATAGCATATAGATGTAGTCACTGGAACTTTCTTCAAATTCCCTGGCAAGTGAGGTAGGACTAGTGACTACATATTAAGTGGCCATTTCAGTGGTAGTACCCTGGTTTTGAAATGTTCTCCCTAAGAGCATCTCCCTATACACTTAATATCTACTTTAAGCACTTTTTATGGTACCAGGCAAATACTTCTAAATTTTTCTGAAGACTTTTATGTCATGTTTGTAACTTTTAATATAATGTGTTTGCCATTAAACACAATATTAAACACTAATAAATGGACAATAGTCCAATAATGGACAGCTATCTGCCTCTAGGACAATCTCCCCAACCTGAAGGCCCTTTAGATATCAGGACTTCAACTCCCAGTATTCCCTCAGCTATTGCTGAGAATGCTCTGAGTTGAAATCCATTCTTCTGGAAGACACTCAAGCCAGGAAGCTCAAATGCAGGCACGAAGCAATAGCCCTCCCTTGTTATCCATTCTTACCATCTGGTTAGCGATGGGTAGATGATGTAAAACATGGAATTAAGCTGAGGAAGTTAACAAAGAATATATGCCTGAAAGTTGTTGTCTTTTTGGTCTCTTCCTGTAGTAGGCATTAACAACTACACGACAATAACTTGTTTTGATTGACTGAGCTGATTCAGCAAATATAAAACCATACAGCGGGCTACCCTGCATTTACATCCTCCGTGAGGTTTTTCACGTGGCCAGCTCTGTTCCTAAGTAGAAATGATCCTCCCACTGTTGGTTTCTGCTTGTTAAATTTGTCCTTTCCTTTTGTTTGAGTCTCACAACCAGATGACCTTTGGCATTTCAGATGGTGATTTCAACTGCTATGCAATAGATTCCTTTTTTAAGTGTTCATATAGGCAAATATCCTGGGTAACAAGTTTTCATTTATGTTGCAAGCCTAACATTTTGTTCCCTCTGAGATTAAAAAAAAACACAACCACCTCTGTCTGAGTCTCAAAATCATCTTCATTAAAAAAAGAGATAATTTTATACAAGGTAGAGTTTACTCATCTTCCAATTAGTTATTTGCAGTTGTTGAATCTTGCCCAGAACCGCTCACGTGGATCCATGTGCATTTAGAATTCACGTGATAAAAATTTAACACTGTAGTATTTTTATTCACTTTAAATAAATTTATAAATAAATTTGAATAAATTTAGCTCATTCAGTTTTTTGGATGGATCGATACACTTCAAACCCATCTGACTCATTTTCAGTGACAGAAAAAGGAATTTTTTATAGGTTTCTTGGGGTAATTGACTGTGTATTATAAGCTATATTTGATACTAAGAAAGTTACATATGCCGTATACAAGGGATAAAATGTTTAAGGTAAACAATATGTTCTATAATCATGCAAATGTTCGTGTGCTATATGTTTGTGAGTTTGTTTTTTTTAAATCACATTTTGATGCAGACATGGGGCAGATTATCTATGAAGATAGCAAAGCTGACATGGGTTAAAAAGCATAGTGAGCCAGCCATATAGAGTGTACACATAGATCTGGGCAATTAGCTTCCTTGAGATGGGAAAGCGTGGAGATTTATTATGCCTTTTTTATGATTTGCTTTATGCACAAAACAATCAATAAACAGACTTCTGATATAAACGAACTGAGGGTACAGGGTGTATACCTTCTAGCTGGTGGGTTGCAGGCACAGCTGCTTGTGATCTCACACTTCCAGGAGGTGAGAGGGCCAAACCTGTAGTGGTTCAGATGCTCTGGAATGGCCTCTCAATGGAGACCAGATTTGCTCCCTCCCTGCTGGAAATATTCAGGAAATTATTGGAAGCTGAACTATTTCCAAAGGCATTTTCTGGATTCAATGCATTGCATTGCCTCTATTTTTAGTTTTCTTTCTATCCTCTGTTTTTGCTGAAGGTTTATGATGTATTGATTTTAGATTACACTACAGAGAGTTTAACTGTTATTATATTCTATACCCTGTCAGCCATTAAGAATTGCTGGACTGCAATGGGGTACAACTTTTATATATACAGTATGTTGGCTTGCAAGGAAGTCTTTGGATTAGAGATCCCATCTTGCACAGAATAGTGTAAACTTGCTTGGGGTAAATCTGGGCTTTGGTTGACCTTGTACCATGTCATATTGTCCAGGAGTGCCAAAACTGATGGATACGGTCCATATCATTATCAAATATTTATGCATCTGGTACAGGGATGACTAAGACTGGTAACCTAACCTACACCTTTTTCTATCTTACTAAAAGTGTTATGTAAAAGCCTCAGCTGACCAACGCCATGATGGGCAGCATCGTATGGGCCCATCTGAGGATGACCATGGCATATGGAAGACTGCAACTTGAAATGTTAGAGGAATAAATAGCAAAGTGCATCAATGAACAAATGAAATGAATGAAAGAAAAATGGGTATATTAGTTGTGTTTCTGAAAGGAGAAAGATGTGGAACATCTGAATGAAGGTGATCTGATCTTATGGACTGGAGCTGATAAATACATGCAAGGAAGTGGTGTAGTTCTAATTATGAATGAGACAACGTAAATATAAGAAAGTGTGAATTAGTGTCATCTAGATTATTGTAGGTGTTTATAAAAATAGGAATTCATGGATTGGTGATAGTTGCATGTTATGCTCTAGTCTAGAGAATGATGGTAATAGAAGAGCCAAGAATGAGTTTTGAGGAAAATTGTGCCATATTCTGAATGAAAGCTATTGGGGTGGGGTGGGGGTTTTGTAATGTGACGTGAGCAGATGGATGAGGTGAAGCATAAAAGGTGGCTGGAAAATTTGGATGAATGAGAATTGTGATTGGTGAATATCTGCTTAGAAAAATGTTTTGTTTCACAGATGTGGTCTAAGTATATGTCTATTTGTGCTTACATATGGAAAAAGAATGAATTTTAAAGAACGTAGTAAAGGTTACAAGGGTGATGAGAAGTTCTGAATGTGGGACAGACCATTATTTGGTGGTGTCAGGAATGGATCTTGAGAAAACTGGACAGAAAAGGAAAGAAGTAAAGAAAATAGAATGAAAATAGAATGACTACAGGAAAAGAAAATGTGTTATATTAAAAAAAAAAAGAAAATAATCTCCCAACAGAATGAATGGAAAGTGGATACAGGAAAAGAGGATGTGGAAGCTGCTTGGAAATAATAAAACAAATATGTTACAGAGCTCCACAGAAATATGTGGGGTTATGCTAGTGTGAAGTATGAAAAAGGATGCTTGGTGGAATGATGGTTAAGAGGCTGTGGAAGAGGGAACATGCATATAAAAGAATAATTGCTGCAAAAAGCAAGGTTGAGGGAAAGATATGTGCCTACAGAGAAAAATGTAGTCAACAAGAGAGAGTTGGTTAATGTTAAAAGAGACATAAAAAATACAAGCAATTCAAAAAGAGTTAAATAAGGAGCCTCCAGCAAAGTGAATGGAAATAAAAATAAAAGCAATGACACCATCTGAGATCAAACTGCAAGAAGGGAGTGCTGCAAGGAATATTTTGGAAATTTGTGTGGGGATGATAGTGACATACAGAAGAGTGGAAATGCTACAAATATTGGAGTTCAAGAAAAAAATGATGAAAAAGAACCCATGCATGCTTTTAGAATGTTTGAAAATGATAAAGGCAGATATAACTGGAGAAATGTTATTTCTGGACATTTTGGATGTGGTTTGCTTGTTGAGCGACTGGGTGATTTGGTTAGTATGTAGATGAAGTGCCAGACGACTGGGAAAATGCCATGATTGTTCTCCTCTAAAAAGGGACAGGTAGCATGAGTAAGTGAACAAAGGAAGTGGGATTTGTTTGTTAAGTGTAGCTGGGAAGGTCTTTGGCAGAATTATAATCCAAGGGGTACAAGGGGTGGCAATGAGCAAAATGTTGGCAGTACAGTATGGCTTTATGCCAAGCAAGGAATGTGTAGATCAGATTTTTGTTCTTCAGAAAAATGTCTGGATGTGTGAATGAAAGCTTATTGTACTTAGAGAAAGCATATGTTCAAGTGAATAGGCTTGAATTATGGAATGCTTATTTGTGTAAAGGAGTTGAAGGTTAGTCATTGACCATGATAATAGTTATATGATGGAAGTAAAGCAGGCATGAGAATAAATGGAATGTTCGGTGAATAGTTTAATATTGATCAGGGAGTAAGGCAAGGATATGTGATGTCCCCTTGGAAGTTTAATATAATTATGGTTAAATGAATAAGGAGTACTTATGGTGATGTTAAAGTTGTGTTGACTGGAGATGTGAATGTGCATGTACTTTGTATGCAGATGATGCCATCTTTTGACGAGAATCCAAAACATAGATTCTAGCATGCAATGAAGAGAATGGATGTATTGTCTTTGATACATGTAAAAATTCATGTATCAAAGACAAAGCTAGTTGTGTGTGACAAGGAAAATGGCATAAATGACTGCAAGTTGTATATAAGTGATGAAAAACTGGAGCAAGTAGATTAATTTTTGTACCTCGATAGCATGTTTTCTAAAGATGGAAACATGGATGGAGAAATTTTAAGATATGCTAATACTTGTAGAATGGTAGTGGGTAACACGTGGTCCATTTCAAGGAATAAATGTTTTAAAAAATGAAAAGTGCTGTGTGGAAGAGTGCTTCTACCCACTTTGTTATATGGAAATGAGAGCTGCGTATGTCAGGAAAAACAAAAGTTGAATGTAGTGGGAATGAGATTAAAAAGTGGGCAGAGTAAAAGAAGAAAATCAAGAATGAATGGTTGATGAATGAATGTGGCTGGCTACAAAAGTGAATAAATGGTGTGTTATAGTAATTTGATCATGTAGAGAGAATGGATGAAAACTGAATTGTAAAACAACCATATGAGAAAAGAGTGAATGGGTCAAGAGGAAGGGAAAGACCAAGTACATCTTGGTTAGAGGATGAAGTTGATGACAGCTGAAAAAGAAAGAGGTGAGAAATTTAAAGAACAAAGACACTTGAATGCAATGGACAAATGTTGTGGAAGCAAAGAAGATTTGCTTTACAAAGACAGAAAGGCGTGGAAACATATAGTGAATGGTGTTGGTGCAAGTTATATTTAGTTATACATCCTTGTCTTTTCTTTTCATGCCTTTCATTTCTTTTGATAACTAGTTCTTTCTCCTCTGCTTATCCTGAAATGGAATTGCATGATGGGTACAAACGTGTCAGTGGTAGAGGTGGAGGCATTCTCATTCCTATTGGCAGACAACAGAACTATTAATACTATCCCAGACTGTCAGCTGGTAGCATATACAACCCATGTACAGACTCTTCAGTTACTGCAAACTCCAGCTTGCAACTCCAATTCAGATTCATGTGGCAAAATGGTTGTGACCTCTTTTTCTGTCTTGAGGAAAATGTCATTGTACCTAAGACCTGATGAATCTTTTATTCCAAGGAGAAGAGTAGGATTCTCAACTATCAAGAAACTTCAGTGTTTTGTTTTATAATGGCAATTCATCAGTTAGCTATTCATGTAACTACTCTACCTACCTTTCCTGCCCTGGCATATCTGAAACACTGAAATCAAATAATAATGGATTTAGGAACTCTTCATTTGTATGTACATGCACACACCAAATATGCAAATCCAGCCCTCTTAAATTGCTTAGCTCATGATAAAAAATATAGGATTTCAAGGACTTGTGAAATTCATGCTTTAATGAGGAGGTTGTCATTCACTCAATTTGACTCTTCCTTTACTCTGTATAGTACACATTTAGCAGGTGATGCTAATGTATTTACAAATGTTGGTCCAGCTCCATACACATGGCGACAATAATTAAAAATGGCCTCATATCAAATGTATGTTTCCCATCATATGGGATCATCAATGAAGAGCAAAAGCACAGTGGGCATCCTGGCATCATCATTTCTCATGATCTATGGACTATAATTTCTTCTTCTTCTTCTTCTTCTTCTTCTTCTTCTTCTTCTTCTCCTTCTTCTTCTTCTTCTTCTTCTTCTTCTTCTTCTTCTTCTTCCTTTCTCTCCTCCCCCTCCTCCCCCTCCTCCTCTTCCTTCTCCTTCTCAATCTATACATTATTGACTTAGGTTCTTCACACCCTTATGATCCCAGTGTAAGCAGTGTTTTTAATAACCATGGGGTGTGTTTCTCTTTCTTCAGATGGATCTCAGCAGGTGGCAACACCTGGCTAAACTGATTTGGGCTCAGAACTAAGCAGTTAGTACTTGGATGGGATTCCTTCAGAGAAACCCAAGGCTGTAAGTTGGACTGGAAAGTTGGCAAACCACTTCTGTATTGCTGCCAAGAAAATGAGATGGCCTTGAAGATTTTACTTTTTCTTTGGCTATGCCTGTTGACTCCACCTGTCTGCACATAGGTTATATGACTAGAAATTAATGAATACTGGGACTTTAATAATAATAATAATAATAAATCCCTTCTCACTCCTATGGGTGGTATGTGTGTTCCTCAATCTCGGGTCCTCTACTGAGTTTGAGGATTCTGCACAATGTCTTAGCTATTCCTAGAGGACTGCACTCTTCTGGACAGAGAGCTCTGATGTTGTTCTTGGGATCTGTTGGAGCCACTCTTCCAGCTTAGGAGTCACAGCCTCAAGTGCTCCTATCACCACTGGAACCACTTTGCCCTTTACTTTCCATATCCTCTCTAGCTCCTACTTCAGGCCCTGGTACTTCTCCAGCTTCTCATACTCCTTCTTCCTGATGTTGCTGTCATTTGGCACTGCTATATCTATCACCATCACTGTCTTCTGGTCCTTGTCTACTACCATGATGTATGGTTGATTGGCCAGTTATCTGCCTGTCCATCTGGATCTGATAGTCCCACAGGATCTTAGCCCTGTTATTCTCCATGACCTTCTGTGGAATCTCCCATCTGGACTTGGAAGGATCTAGACTGTACACTGTGCAGATGTTCCTGTACACAATGCCAGCTACTTGGTTGTGACGTTCAGTGTATGCTGTTCCTGCCAACATTTTACACCCTGCCACTATGTGTTGGACTGTCTCTGAGGCCTCTCTGCACAGTCTGAACCTTGGGTCCTGTCTAGTGTGGTAGACCCCTGCTTCTATGGATCTGGTGCTTAGTGCCTGTTCTTGTGCTGCTTTGGTCAGTGTCTCAGTGCTGTCTTTTAGTCCAGCTCTTTCCAGCCACTGGTAGGATTTCCCAATGTCAGCCACCTCAGCTATCTGTCGATGGTACAACCCATGCAGGCTCTTGCCTTGCCATGGCACTTCCTCTGCTTCAACTTCCTCTCATGTCTGTTGCTGCCTCAGGCGTTCTCTCAGCATCTCATCTTTGGGTGCCATTTTACTGATGTACTCCTGGATGCTCTGGGTTTCATCCAGGACAGTGGCTTTGACAGTCACCAGACCTGGTCCAACCTCTTTCCAGCTGGTGTATAATCTCTGGGTGTTGGACTTGGGGTGGAAACCACCATACATTGTGAGGAGCTTCTGGGTCTTCACATCGGCAGCCTTCATGTCCTCCTTTGGCCAGCTCACTATACTGACAGGGTGTCTGATGACTGGCAGGGTGTATGTGTTGATGGTGTGTGTTCTTCCCATTGAGCTGGCTCTTCAGGATCTGTCTTATCCTTTGGTGGTTCTTGGATGTTGCTGTCTTCCTTGCCTCCTCACTGTGGTTTCCAAGTGGCTGTGGGATACAAAGGTACTTGTAGCCGGTCTGTATGTCTGCTATGTGGCCCACTGGTAGTTCCACCCCATCAGACTTAACTACCTTCCCTCTCTTTACTACCAATGGGCCACACTTCTCCACACTTCTTCACTGTCAATCTGTGTCAGGTGGATCAGTGACTCAATGTCTTGTTCACTCTTAGCATACAGCTTGATGTCATCCATGTAGAGGAGGTGGCTGATGGTAGTTCCACTCTTGAACTTGTATCCATATCCAGTCCTTGTGATTATCTGGCTGAGGGGATTCAAGCCTACACAGAACAGCAGCAGGGACAGTGCATCACCTTGGTATATGCTGCACTTGATGGCCACTTGTCTAAACTGTCTTAAGTTGATTTATGCCTCATATCAGCTGCTGTGCTCTGTAATGGAGGGGGTGGCAGTGACATTCCAGCTTCAGGTGTTGACTGCACATCCAGTTGTTCTTCTGGGTCTTCCTGAGTCTGGGATGTAATGTGTAATTGATCTATCTCAAGTTGTGAGAGCAGCTTCCTCTCCACTATGTTGAAGTGTTGGGTAACTAGCTGTTTCTCAGTTAGTGTGGATGTAGGTCTTCTGTCCATCCATAGTTCCCTCATATATTTCATATATCCCCTCTCATTAGGTCTACTGTTGTAGTAGCATTCCATCAATTCCAGGTTCTCTTGACTTGTCCATATATGGTTTGTTCCAGTAGCCCACTTATTGTCAGATTGTCCTGGTTCCCCAACACCTGGCAGGGACCTTGTTAATCTGGGCGATGTCTGAGCCAGCATGACACCCTTATATCACTCTCATAGGTAAGCAGGTGAAGCTTTAGGGGATCTTTGCCCAAGGACTCCTACTCCTACCTACCTAAGGTAGGTACCAGCCAGGATTTGAACCCCAGTCTCCTGCGTCAAAGGGCGGCACTTTAACCACTATGCGATCCAGCCGCTATACACACACACACACACACGCACACACACACTTAAGTTCATCTATGTAGACGTGTATATTATTTATCAAGAAACAGCTTGTTACACTGTTAAATTCACTGCATTATTTGCCATAGTTTAAAGACAAATTTAAATACATATATACCTCCCATTTGTTCCTAAATGAAACAACTGATTTAATTAGAAGAATATTAAATACACTATGTTCCATATATCTAAACCCCACTCACTCTGCTGTCTACAGAACTTTTTAAAGCATTTGATAGAATGGAATGTTTAATTATTTATTGAACTTGCAGTTGAAGACCAAAAGAGAATGGAATCTAAATTCTTTAAATCAGTTGTTATTTGAAATAGGATTTGGGCATAACTTCATATGCATAATCAATGAGCCTTATTCATTAGTACAAGCAGCACTTAATATTACTTGACTGAATACAATTTTTTTTCACTTCAAATCAATAGGGCACTAAACAATTATGCCCTTTATGTTTTGTTCAAAAACATTACAGAAGTGTTAGTACAGAATATTAGGAAGATGAAAACTTCTAGTCTTAATATAAATCTGTTTATATATAACATGTTCATTTTTCTTCAAAATCCTAATAGAAACATAACTCCATTGCAATTTGAATTAAATACATTTTATGCAGTACCAAGTTACAAGTTAATTTTAGATGGCATTTGCTCTATTAATCAACACTGATAAAGAATCGTAGAAATAGCTAAAAGAAGCTACTGGATTTCCTATCAGTCCAGGTAGATTTAGATATTCAGAAAGGACTAATATCAACTAAAGAAATGTCTATCATATTCTGCACAAGATTAAACTAGAACATAAACCATGGCAGTAGCAGTTACTATCTTTGGTAGAATAGTTGTGTTCAAAATGACTATTCTGCCTAAAATTCTACTTTTGTTTCAAATACTTCCAACAGCATTGACTATTCCTTGATATAATGTATAGCAAAGACTTACCCACTTCTACATAATGATAAAAAAATAAATTCAACAAACAACACAACACAACCCAATAAAAATACACAGTGAAAGTTTAGGTATGCTAAAATTGGAAGGTGTTGGTGTTTTTCAGTAAAGGCAGTTCAGATAATTAGGAATTCAAATAATGTTCAGCAGGAACAGAAATAATTAACATTGGATTCTATATCAGTTAAGGCGATATGACTTCTCTCTGATATTAAGAAAATACTAACTACTGTCATATTCAATGTTTAAAACGGGGGGGGGGGGGGTACAGGAGTATCCATAGGGCAAAAGTGAGGGCAAATGTTACAAATGATGTGGCTTACATACTTATGTCCATCGCCATGACATCATGACATCATCACATGATAACAGCATGATGCATCTCTCTGACATCATTGTGGCTTGCTATGAAGCCTACAGTGGAAACAATACTTGTGTATTCCTCATGCTTTCATTTTCCCATTCCTCAGTCATACACTTAACATTTATTTAAGGGAAAGATTGGGGAAAAAAATAAAAAAAATTATAGGAGAAGGGTTTTGATTTTGATGAAAAACTTGTTACTGCTGAATATATTTTACAAAATCCAGCTGGATTTCAAACAAGAGAAGTTCCTCCACTCCTTTGTAAACTATCTAGGTCTTGTTAATTACATTTCAACCAGTAACAGTGGGGGAATTTCTCTTATTGTACAATATTTTTATACCAAGCCTAACACAGTCTCTTGAAAATTGAAAAGAAAAACAAAGCAACCTTTGGGATATAATCATTCCTTTGGGCCATATGTTTTGAAGAAGAAAAATTTCAAGGAAGTTGGACACTATACAGTGGTACCTCAAGATACAAATTTAATCCGTTCCGTGACTCTGATCGCAAGTCAAATTGGTCGCATCCTGAAGCAAATTTTCCCATAGGGTTCAATGTAAATACGGTTAATCCGTTCCGCCCTCCGAATTTGGTCACATCCTGAAGCAAATTTCCCCATAAGGTTCAATGTAAATACAAACAGTTCTGAAACATATGCATTTTATTTTTAAACCACAAAAACATGAAAAAAAGTACGTACAGCACAGTATGAAGAGGGAGAATGGGGTGGGGAGGCAGCTATTGTTTGGAGGGAGAGTCCCCCTCCAAAGGGACATCTCCTTCAGGGGTTTCCTCTCTTCTTTGCCTCTTAGCTGCAGGCTCAGTTCTGGGGGAAAACCTGTCTAAAGTCAGTTGTTTTTTCCTGTGCTGCATAACCCTCCGGAAATGAGAGACCACGTTATCGTTCATCATGTTCAACGCTCTGTTCGTTACAGTTATGTTGGGGTGGTGCTTCTCAAAGAAGTCCTGGCACTTATTCCATTTTTCCATAATGGATTTAATCACGTCACTGCTCACCTCCTCCCTGTCTTCCTCTTCCTCAGTGGAATGCTCCTCACCAAGCGCTTTCTGTTGCTCACTCTGGAGCTCAGCAAGTTCTTCCATGGTCAGCTCCTCCTCATGGTCCTCAACAAGCTCCTCTATGTCTGCATCATTGACAACCAGACCCATGCTCTTGCCCATGGACACAATCTCCTCCACTACCTCTGCATCAGACCCTTCACGGTCATGTTCAGCAACACATTCTGGCCACGGTTTCCTCCAGGCTGAGTTTAAGGTCCGGCAGGTGACATCTTGCCAGGCTTTGTCAATGAGGCCGATGCAGTGGAGGACATTGAAATGTTTCTTCCAAAACTCTGCCAGAGTCAAGGATGTTTCCTCAGTGACATTGAAACACCTGGTGAAGAGCGCCTTTGTGTAGAGCTTCTTAAAGTTGCAGATCACTTGCTGGTCCATGGGCTGCAGGAGAGGTGTCGTGTTGGGAGGGAGGAACTTGACCTTTATAAAGTCATACTCAGCGTCCATAGCATCCACCAAGGCTGGAGGGTGTGCCGGGGCATTGTCCATCAGAAGAAGGCACCTTTCAGGCAGCTGGTTGTCGGAAAGATATTTTTTAACGCTGGGTGTGAACACCTCATGCAGCCATTCCATAAACAACTCCCTTGTGACCCACGCTCTCGCATTGGCCCTCCACATGACAGCCAGTCTGGCCTTGTTCACATTGTGTTCCCTGAACACACAAGGGGTCTGGGAATGGTACACCAGTAGCAGCTTAATCTTCAGGTCGCCGCTTGCGTTCGCACACAGCAAAAGGGTCAGTCTGTCCTTCATGGGCTTGTGCCCTGGCAGTGCCTTTTCCTCCTGCGTGATGTAGGTTCTGTTTGGCATCTTCTTCCAGAAGAGCTCCATCTCGTTGCAGTTGAACACTTGCTGAGGGATGTATCCTTCCGCCTTTATGAAGTCCTCAAATTCTTCCTTGTAGGCTTCTGCAGCAGCCTTGTCAGAACTGGAAGCCTCTCCATGTCTTGCCACATTGTGGATGCCACTTCTCCTGCGGAATTTCTCAAACCAGCCTCTGCTGGCTTTAAATTCCTCACTTGCTGCGCTGGTAGAGGGGTTTTTCTGCAGTAAATCACTGTGCAGCTTCCTGGCTTTTTCACAGATGATAGCTTCACTCACGCTATCACCTGCCAGCTGTTTCTCATTCAGCCACACTAACAACAGCTTTTCCACCTCTTCCAGTGCTTGTGTCCTCTTCCTCGTTAAGGTCGTTACTCCTTTTGCCACATCAGCTTCTCTGATGGCATCTTTATTCTTCAAAATAGTCGAGATGGTCGACTTCGCCATGTTGTACTCCGCGGCCAGATCAGTCACACGAACCCCACGATCGTGCTTTTCTATAATGTCCTTCTTCAGTTCGATCATCACTTTCTTCTTCAAAGCCTTATTCTTGCCATGCCCACTCTGCATTTTCTTTGGAGCCATGCTGACAAGCACACCAAAAACCTTCCAAACGCCACAAAACACACCACAAGCCTCACCGAACGTCTCCTTGCTACCGCGATCTCGCCCACAGGAAGCCGCGACCACGTGGCAGCAGGGCAAATGGCCGCGGATCCGGTTCATAGATTGAGGCGGAGTTCGCATGTTGAGGTAAATTTTTGCGGCCGGAGCTGGCCGTATCTTGAAATTTTCGTAAGGTGGGGCGTTCGTATCTTGAGGTACCACTGCCATTCATTTATTGTCTAATTTTCCTAGGCAGCTGATGCTGGAGTAGCATCAGAAATAGATTCAGTTCCTGATTTTAGGCAACAGTGATGAAGATGAAAACGAAGGTACATTACAGAAGTTCTTCCTAGAAGATAAGCCTCATCTGTGCAGCAGAGAGATAATATACATACGTGTATGTGTGTGATCCCAAATTTCCTTTCTTGTTTGCTTTAAGTTTTCCTTTTTCTTTTTTTCAATTCTGGGTTTTTGAGCTTTCATTCTGATGTTTTGTATATCCAGCAAAGAACAACTTTAAAGTCCTAATTCTAGAGAGTTTTGGATACCCAGACTAAGAAAGCAGACTTACCTGGTATGGACATTGTGATTTTTAGAGCACACAGGGAAAGGTTTTTGTTTACTAAGATATGTTATGTTATTGCAAGGTGATTTTAATGGATTTCATCTGTGCTTATTAGTGCATTTTTTCTATAATGCAACCTGATGTATTCTGTCAGAATCTTGAAAAGTTTAGCACTCCATTGTTTTTCAAACTATGTTCCCAAGGCAAGTTTCTTCTCTGGATTGGACTGGCAGATCATTTCAAATACTGCTCAATCTGTTCTAATGTTTCTAACTCTTAAGGTCTTATAAAATCTCTCTCTATACACTATATATGTACAGGGAAATTGATTTAAGCTTCCCAAAGTTAAAATTTTATTTATTTATTTTTCCTGAGGTTTATTATCATTTTTAACATTTCTAGATTCCTTTTCATCCAAAATGGTGATTTCAGCCCTCATCTTGGGGGCTTCTGTCTTCATCTCTCTGCTTCAGTTATGGCTAATACTTTTTGAAAGACAGAGAAGAAAGAACCTAGAAGATAGGTTTATACAGATCGCAGCACATATGGGTCTAATACAAACCATGATCTCACCTATATCAATATACCATTACACAAATAGCATGAATTTGGGACACAAGTAGCAAAAATTACATAATTTGCATAATTTGTGCAATTATGTCATGATGCACATGATGTCACTTGCTTCCTTTTCTCTGCTGCATAGTAGAAGAAAGCTTTCATCTCCTGGCTGTTTCCAAGCCAGGATGGAGATGGATTTGATTCATAACTATAATTTAATTCACATCTGTATTTTAAAGACATTTCAGGCTGTACTTCCAATGAAACCTGGATCATTTGTTATTACTTCACAATAGAATTTTATTATAGTATTGTATTAATACTATTTTGTTACATACAAACGAACCAGCCAACCCTTCCCCTGCCCCCCCCCCCCAATTCTAGTTAAATTAGAATTATAGCTCATTTGTTGAGTTTATCATAATGGAAATAGGTGGCAGATGTTTCTGGAAGAGACACTTCTGATTCATTGACTTAGTGCCTTTGAACCACTTTGGTTCCAGAAAAGAAAAAGGGGAGATTAAAAACGTTAGCAAGAAGTTGATTTCCTTTTCCTAGGCCAGGTGGAGCAACCTTTTCCACCCCAAGGCCTCATCTGGTTCCGATGTGGGAAGTGCACATATAAATGCTGAGATCCATCAAGCTCTCGGTTTCCAGGTTGCTAACAGCAGCTTGATGCAACGTTTCAACTAAGTTGCTGGGCTGGGGTGGCTTGGAGTGGAAGCCTGCTGGTAATCATTCATGGAGATTGTTGGGCGGAGAGGGATACGTGAGTATGGACCTTCAGTATAAGAAAAGCTACTAGTGTCAGCCCTTCAAGATAGATCAGACTACGAATCCCATATCACATGTAGGTCAGTACTACTTTTATTGTAAAGCTATAGTAAGTGCAAGTCTGAATGCACTTCCCCCCTCCCTCCCTTTATCTTTGTGAGAACTAGGCAGGGTCTTGTCTGAGATGTTTTCTCAGGTTCCATTCCTGCCCTGGACTCAGTCCTCTTATCTCACCATTGTCTTTTTCCTATCCCTCAAGGCTATTCCCTCTGCCCTCTACACTAGGAAAAGGTGTTACTGGTAGAATGAGACTGTCTCCCCCCACCTGATAGCTTAAAATATCTGTATGTGAGCTGCTAATAATAGTAAGAAACTAGAAATCCCGTAGTTGGGAGGGGGAACCTCATTATACTTGCTCCCATGATCCTGCTGAAAGTGGAGGCAGGTGGAGCAGCAGTGGGAAAGTATCTGCCTCATTTCCCCTCCTCTTCCTTTTATCTCACCTGGCCTCAGTTGCCACAGCTTGGCATTGGTGCTTCAGCTCTCACTCTTGGGGGGAGGAGGCTTGTCTGAGAAATTCGCCTTGGTGCCCAGAAAGCTGTACTTACACCCCTGCCAGCACATCTATTGGTACAGCCCAGAAGCAGTGAAGGTGCCTGTACCCAAGCAACCCTAATCCTCCCTTCAATAAAAGAGACAAACACCTGAATGAGTGGACATATCTACTATTTTCATAAAGGGAATGAACAGTACATCTTATGGCCAGACTGCTGTGCATAGAACTGGAGATGTTGGGAGTCTCATGAATTACCACTTGATAGCATCTCCAGCAAGCGGTGCCAGATACTGTATGAACATGGGTTCAGCTACAGTCCAAAACAGTTCTATGATCAAGCCATCCCCGTTATCTTCACTTTTTGATTCTTGATTGATGCCTGGAGCCATCTGAAAAAGCATCACCAGAACTCTTGTGCGAATTCTTAAGAACATTGGTGCTCTTTGCATTTCTTATAGGACCACAGGCAATGGATCAGGGCTTCCATGTAAAGGTAGGACACAAATATAATACGGAGATATAAGTGAGAGATCAACACTCAAGGCATGTCTTTGAAGGTGCAAAATCTAGGGTTACTGTGTCATTATTTATGTTTTTTTATGTTTGCTTATAGTTTGATGGGGGGTCTAGTTAGTTGGGTTTTCTTTTGGTATTTTTGGGCATTTTTAAAAACTTGTAATAAAACAAATAAATAGTGTTTGCATAATTACATATTGGAGGAAATATGACTTACCGAAAAGAAAAAGAAAAGAAAAAATGCCCCTTCGGACCTACCTTGTTATTAAGCCTTTCCGCTACTGTATGTGTTAGCTCATAACATTATCTGTGAATGTCGCCAATAGTAAAAGCTGGAAGAATTTTGAAAAAGGACATCCCCATTCCTAACAGCTTAATAATTTGAAAATACATGCTTTAGTTGGAATCATTAACTTGCCAGCTTTTTACTGTTGCAAACCTTTCTCTTTTTCATAGTTCCTTTAGGTAAGTAATGTTTTAGGGAAAAGGTTCCCTAACTGAGGGTAGTGAAACTTTGCCTTCAGTCCAGCTATAGCTGTGAGCAACCAGGAAGTGAGTAGAATAATGACTAGTAATCCTAGAAGGGGATGGAGATTCCCATCAGGAACAGTAAAAGTGGGATCCAAACAATACAGCTGTAGCTCACATGGATGCAGATCAGGGCAAGAGATATCAAATGCTAGGGCACGCAGCATATGGGACTCACCGAATGATTAAGTAGGCCTGTGATCTAATATTGTTCTTTGGTTATCTTGGGCTGCCTATAGGTACTGTCATTCTTGCAAACTCACTCGAGTTAATTCTAGAAGTTCAGTAAAGCAAGGATAAATGTGTCTGATCATTACAAAAGACCCAAGATGGCATACTGGTCTTTTCCTCTTGAATCAACACCTTTGTTTTTCTGAGAAATAAATCCATATCTTCTCGGTCCCATTACAATCAACGATGAGCAGTGTTAATCTCCCATTGTGGGGAGATGGGCGGGGACAAGTCAAATAAATAAATAAATAAATAAATAAATAAATAAAATAATGGCTTGAGCAACCTAATGCAGAGTTAAACTTGCTGAAACCCACTGATTTCAGTTTGTTTCAAGTCCTTGCAATTTTTTTTAAAAAAAGGGTCTGAGGCAAACTTTGATATCACCAAGTCAGCCAGGTCCTTCCAAACTCAAAGCTGAAGAAACAAGTGAACTCATTTCCAGAAAAAGAAGTACACAGCCGTCTCCTATGTTAAGATTTAATGTCTTAAATGGTTGCCAGGTTGTCTATCTTCTGACAGCATTATTTCCATTTGGAAACTAAAAGCCAAGGAAAAGAAGAGAAATTCTTTTATTGACTCTAGGATTAGGTCTATAACTCTAGATCTACATTTGATTTGAAAGCTTCAGACCCATAGCTGGTGTCATTAACTATTTTACTACCCCTAATTCCATGATCTGTCAGTGTATTTAGATAGTTAAAGCAGGAGAACTTAAAAGATATGTAGGGTTTCAAAGTCTGGGTGTGGTTTTAATGGTGGGCATTCTTTCTTTTGAACAATTAAGAACTCTCTGTGAAAATTAAGTTTTATTTCTGTAGTGCAATGAAATGTCAAAATATTTCACAAATTGAAGTAATAAAAGAATCCTGGAAGCAGATATGTCAAAATTGGGGGGGAAATCACATTTTTAATTTAATGAGTTGATGAAATGTGTCAAAACAATCATTTGGGCATTGAAACATCAAAATCACACTTTCAGATTTCTCTCAGAAAGTAAAAGTTTTGACAAAACTTCAGTTTTGACAAGACACTTTTTCTAAGAGGGAAACAAAAGACGAGAGATGTTTTGTTTTTCTTTAACAACAGAATTAGCATTTGCATTGCTTGCATTTCTTTTTTTTTAAGGAGGATGAGATTAGAACAGTATAATTGTAGCAGAGTTATAACGATATAAATTATTGCTGTGCAAACAGCTTTCTATTATTTGAGTAAATGGTTTTAAAATCCATATTTTTAGATAAGCCACAGATTATATAATTGGCATATCCCAAGCTTATTGCTCCTGCAGTTTTACATTTCGCATCCTCTATCCCCTCATTATAATTGGTTTCTACGTCATGGTCTTGAAATGGTCTCTTCTAAATAACTGCTGATGTACCTTGCTCTTACAGCCTGAAATTCTTCCATAGTGATGAAGATGCAATTGTCCCATGTCATAGATAAACTCTGGCAGTCTATTCATACCATCAGATTCTGACCAGCATTTCAAGTCTCCTTCTTAGACATAGGCCATTGTAGAGGATTTATGCCACACAATATTACAACAGATCTAGGTCCATCTTCAACAGATTAATACAGAATATGTACCCTATTAATTGTAGAGAATTCCCTTTATACTTCATTGCTGTGGCCTTCAGGTAGCTGGTTTGTAATGTTGCCACAGCACAAGAATCCACACAATAGGAAACTGGAACATTATGCACTGGCAATGATGATAATGCTAACGATTTCTTTTGTTTTCTATATCGTTCTTCCTCCTTGAGGACAGAAGGACAATAAAAAGTTAAATAAAACCACCAGCAATAAAACCAACAATTGTAAAAAACAGTGGAGTACAAACCTTAAAAACAGAGTTCATTTAAAAAGGGTGAAGTGACTTCCAAAAGGCAATCTGAAACACAGTTGGTCCTAAAGCGTTAGCGTCCCATAAGCGTGTGATTGAAGAGCCATTTGTTCAACTGTAGTGAAAAAGAAGCCAACATGAACTGGGGGGAGGGGGGAGAGAAGTTGTCGTTCCCTTTTATAATTGGGGCACTACCACTTACTACAAGCAAGGCCTTCCCAGCTGAATTTATGACATGGATTGGGCAATATTTGAGGGGAGGTGATCTTTTAAGTATCTATCTTGTTAAAATTCTGATTCATAAGAAACCATGGCTGAAAATGTGCCACCTGATCATAGATGTCAGCAGGGTAGGGGCAAGCGACAAAGCAAACCAATTATGTTGTGATGCAGACTCTGACCCTTATAGACTTGCGTGCAAATGCCATGACCCAAATATGAAAGGGCGCAATGCCATGCACAGTTCCATCATTTTGGCTTCATCTTGGGTATGAATGTGAAATAGTTGGACAGCTGAATGAGAGGGAGGGAAAGTCCTTATTCATTGCCAGATACTAAAACAGCAGAAAGGGTAATATAATTGTCAATGATGAACAGCATTTGGATGTTAAACTGGCTGGAGATCCAGCCCAACATACAGTCCAGCAGGGCATCTAACAGAGCCAGCCACGGATTGGCAATGACCACCATTGTCTTGGACTGGTTCTGAATCTACAGAATCCAAAACAGTCTCCCAGAGGCCAGTCTGTATGGCTGCCCACCACTTTGCTTGTTCCTGGATAGCCTAGGAACATCTCTGGCTTGGTGGCATTTGTCACCTGCAAAAGCATTCTCAGTCCCATCTTCTTTTCATCTCCTGCTTTTAAAACCAGGATGAATCGTGGGTACCCTGCAGAGATTCTTCATCATCCTCTTCAGGGTGATGACCTGTGTGTGTACAGGATTGCATCCCACTGTAATGGGAAGAAGGAATGACCTTGAAGGACAAGGGGAAGAGCCACTGCTAAGACAACAGCCAGGTAAAAGAAACCTGGATACGTGGCAGAACTGTAACCTGAGAAAATGTCTCAGACAAGACCTTCCCTAGTTCTCACAAAGATAAAGAGAGGGAGAGAGAAAGTGTGTTCAGATTTGCAAGATCCTGTTACTATAGCTTTGTAAGGCCTGCATGACTTTGGATTCTCGGTCTGGTCTGTCTTGAAAGCCTGACACCCACATGTGGGTGCAGGCTAGCCTTTTGCTTAAATGCCATCACAAGCAATGTTCTACTTGACCTAGTTGTGGGCTTCCAGTACTCACTTCAAGAGCTCAATCTTTCAGCAGGGTCAGTCAGTCCACCCTGAGACACAGCATGAGAAATGTTACGGTCAACAACAGAAAGCAACCAAAGTGTTTTGGGGACTTGGAAAAGCTGAGCAAGTCAAAACTTGACATACTTGTGGTTGGGGTTTTCCTTTCTTTGGGGAAGGTTTTATTGTATGATACACCATTGCCCGCTTAATGTCCCTTTCAGTGGCTTGCATTCACACTAGAACTAGAGGATGTTACTGGCAAGCCCCCTCCACAAAACGATTTGTATTAATTTCTTTTCCAATGCTCTTCCTTTTATAAACAAGCAGGCTTAGGTCCCTCTGCTCCATTTTTAGTACCATGTATTCTATTTTCAGGAAATGGCTCAAATATTTATATATGCCTCTTCCCAGGTAGGGCAGTGGCTGGGAAGAAAGAAAAATATGTTTCCTTCAGGCTTGCTTTTGGTGAATTAGAGACTAGAGTGTTTTCTTTCTTTCTTTTTTTCTTTCTTTCTTTCTTTCCAATTTAGAAAAAGGATCTCACTATTAAAAAACAGATGATCTTCAGCAAGTGATCAAAAGAGCCATTTCCCAAGTTTTAGGTCATGTACCTTCCTTTGGATGCTTAAAATATCTGAGAACTCCTCCTGTTGTATGTTATAATTTAGGCCCATATGAATGTTGCTATATTCAGCCTTAAACTCCAGTCTGAGTAGTTCCTGGACCACTGTCCTGATGTGGTTAATCTACTGTATAATATAAGGACACTATTTTTTTCTGAGTAAAAATAGTAGCTATTTCACTACTTTCAATACACAGCATGTTCAAACTTGCTAAGTGAAATGTAGAAGCAGGTCTACTATGATGGCCCATGGCCAGGCCATTCTTCTGCCCTGCAGATGTTCCACATCAGCATGCAAAGGCTTATTTTGATTCCTGCCCATACGATGAGTGGAGAATCTGGACACATCATGCAAAAGGATGATAGACCTCAGTTTCTACTTCTTGATCAAACAGGCCCTGACCATTTGGGCAGAGTTTCTCTTCTGGATGTGGCCCCTCTGGTTGCCTGGTCTGCTAAAGGTCCCAAGAGTCTTGGAGTTGGGCAAGCAAACAAACAAATGCATTCTCCTATATAAGGCTCTTTAGGGCGGAGAGAGAGAGAGAGAGAGGGAATGTCCAATGATTGTTAATGGGGAAGAGAAAGCAGCAAGACAAGTTTGCGTTATGGACAATTCAAGTCCATAACAAAAATGCTTACATCACAAGTTGATTTGGAGCTTTATTCTTCAAGCATAAAAGCATTCTCCTAGGTGGAATGACTATGGCTATGTGTGCATGCAGACAGAGGCAGGCATTTTTCAGAAGACTGTTTCATTAAAATTCCTGCATAAAGATCGTACATATATAGCAATAGAGTGGGGGCCTTCTTCAGGTTAATTCTAGCTGAAATGTATGGAGGTTACAGGTGTGGAGGTTGCCATAAGCCTGCAACTGCCATAAGCCTAAAACTGCAGCTCCACGCACATTCATCTACCCAGAAAGAGTTAGGATGCAGCGATGTGAAACACGACTTTAGAATGTCTGGTTTTGACTTACTTTCACCCCAGAATCAGTTTTGCACTTTTGAGATGCTATGGTATGTCTTGTTAGCTTAGTATTAGCTTTTCAAACCTAACCTGACTCTTGTTTAGTATTATAGACCTTGACCCCAACCTGAAAGCAAAAGTGGAACAGAGGATTGGCCTGTGGTCCCCCTTTATGACATCTGATTGGAACCCTGATTTTTTCTCTTCCTCCCAAAAACTGGAGCAAGATGGAATAGATGAGTGCTGTGAAAAAAAATAAAGGGTGTGTAGTGGGTGCTGAATGGAACATATACTGTACACCTCATCTACCTCAGAGTTGTTGATATAGTTGGGAAGACCACCCAGTCAGTTCATTCTACTGCAGAAATTTTATGGCAATTATATACAGAGAAGCTTGTCCTTTGGGATGAATTTAATGTATAAAGGAAATCTTATAGCAGGACTTCCGACTTCTGCCTAGTAGCTTGTGTGACAAGTCACTGTGGTCCAGCCTGTCGTCCAAGCTGCAGTCTCCAAGCCTCAAGCTGTGCAGGCCTATCTTTGAAAGTTCACTAATCTGAACCCTTTGGAAGAAGCCAATGCCCTGAAAGGCCCTCTTCCTTGCAAAGTGCAAAGAGATGTCCCAGAGTCAATGCTAGGCTGTTGGATGCTCTGGCTTTTGCAGGGATAGGTCTCTGGGCTCATGGGTTCTTTCACGGCACCAGTGACCTAGGTGGATCTCACATGACCCAGGGATCATGGCTTGCCCATCCTTCATCTAGGTGTTTAATCAATAACCTAATACACATTAAGAAAAAAAGCTCAGATGTCCCCAAGTTAGTATGCAAGTTGATGGAACAACTTCATAGACTTTAACTAATTTTGCAGTGAAATTAACATGAAAGTTAATGTTCAAACATAAACATTTTACAGTATAATTCAAAGTCCATTAGGCCCAAGAAGGATGGTGATATCCGTCAATACTGTCCTTGTTTGACCTTTGAGGCAGAGAAGTCATGTTCTGGATAACCTCAGAGTGTATCAAATGCCAAAGTCTCCTGTAATTTTGTGGGCTCCAGCAATATTACTGTATCTTGGAAGGGAATTAATAAATGGTTGTTTTTAGTTCCCTGTGCATTTTCTTTTTCTTTTAGTCAGCAAGACATATTGTCTGTGCTGATGGAATTAATGTGAAGTGCCTAATGCAAAAAGCATTTTTCTCTCTCTTTGGCCTCAATCAATGCAACGGTGGAGTTGAATCCACCGAAGGGACAAGTACCACCTTGCAATGAAATGTACGTAAGGGTGGACTGGTGGCCTTTTCCGTTGTTTTAAGAAAGGTCACTGGGTCGCTAGGCTACACTTACGCTTTTTTTTTTGCATAATTGATAGTGGGGATAGAGGGGAGTCACTGTGGGTTACGCTGAAGGTGCACAATCCATTATTTCCTGGTAGATCGTAGGGCTGAGGCCCACTCAGATGTTTATGAGACTGAAATGAACATTTAGGGCTACCCCACTCCCCATTCCCCACTACAATCAGTTGTATGTTACAGTGCATATGTGTATTCGTTTGATAGCTGATGTTGCGACATGCATCAAAGCTTGTATGTTTGTAGTGTGAGGCTAGTGGTGTACAAATTGCAATGATGGTCTCTGTTCTCTGTTGCAGTTGCTGCAACAGCAGTCTCTTCCCTAATATAATGAGAAAGTCAAGTCAAGCCTGTTGGTGTCCTTCTTGTGCATGAAGGGGAGGCAGATGCAGCCGGTGAGGAATCTTGCATGCCTTTGGTTGACCTGCCGGCTCATCTTTGCTTTCTGATTTCTGTCCTGAGGTGCTGCTCAGGTGACTGTACCATCCAGGGCTGGTCTTTCTCTTTCTCTTTCTCTTTCTCTCTCTCTCCTCAGTGAGAGAATGAGAGTGAATGCCAAACCTTAAAACAGCACTTGGAAAACATAAAATGAACAAATGATACAACATACAACCCATATTTCAATCTTTCTCCAGGGTTTGCCCTTAAGGCAACATTCCTTCTTGAAGAGAGGTTTGTGAAATTATGGGTCACTTTGAACCCTGCAGGCTTGTGGCAGCTGTAAAAATCCACTTGGAGAGTCAAATGCTAATCAGAGTTATGGACTTGCTATCCTGGATGGAGGTGATCACCCATTATAATTATTCTCCCAGTTATCCCCAGTTTGCTGGTAGGGTTCTTAAACACTCTGCCACACAGGGAACAGAGAGAGCATTCCAGAAGTTCAATTATCATGTGCATTTTCATATTTTTATAAGACCTCTTGGGCTTAATTTAAGTTTATCAATATTGCTTTAAGTTTTAGTTTCATTTCGTAAATATATCTTGCTTTATGTGAAACAAAGCAGGGTTCACACATGCACACGTACTTTGGGTGGTGACGGGAGCCTGCTATACTAAGGTACAGTCAACATATTAAAGGTTGCAGCATCCCAGCAAGCAGTAACCTTGCTGCTTTGTTGATGGAAAAAGAGGCCTGCCAGCAAGATGGCTGTGTGGGGTTGTTGTTGTTGTTGTTTTTTTGGTGTCTTCAAGTCAGCGTTGACTTCAAGTCAGCGAGGACTCCTGGTGACCGCCTGGACAAGTCCCTGCAGTTTTCTTGGCAAGATTTTCAGAAGTGATTTGCCCTTGCCTCCTTCCCCGGGCTGAGAGAGAGGGACCAGCCCAAAGTCACCCAGCAGGCTTTGTGCCCAAGGCGGGACTAAAACTCCCGGTCTCCCAGTTTCTAGCCTGGTGCCTTCACCGCTACACTAAACTGGCTCTCAAGATGGCTGTTACGCTGCTGGAAGTTGCCTTTTCTGTTGCATTGCCTGCCTGCTGGAACATCACACCCCCAAGATTAGGTTGGCCCTGGCCCTGCTGCCTGTTTGAATCCCTTGAAAACCTGGATGTTTCCCCAGGTATCGGTGGGGTGTGTGTGTGAGGTCAGCATGTTAGTTGAGCCCATCAGGCATTACTAATTCATTTTTGACTGGTGCTGTCCTTCAGTCAACATTCTATGTTTTGATTCTATGCTTTTATTATATACCTGTTTATGTTGTATTTTTTTTTTAAATCTATCTTAGCCTCCCTGAATTGCCATTGTGAGATGGACAGCCATACTAACTGAATAAGAAAACAAACAAACAAACATAGCCCAGATGTTTTGTTCAGAGGTTCCCATATGTAGAAGTTTCAGGAGAATCTGGATGTGTGGTCATGAGGATGAGGAAGAAGGAATGTCAGGAGCAGGCACTGATCTGCAAGATCCAAAGAGCTGCTCTTTTTCTTCTGACCTGCCTTCCCAAAGGTCTGGTACTGTGCCAGCTGTAGGGCAAATTGCCTCCATCTCAGTCCAAAAGACTAAATGCAGCCGATCCTCTAAATCATTCTTCCAAGGCTAATTGATATATTACCCATAAAGTGTAATTGAGCAACCGTAGGGGGAAGTTGAAGGGACTTCGGTCAGGCTAGCAGACATGGGTAGGGTTCTTCTCCAGAAAAGTTAAGCTGGAACCACCCGTCTTTTCTTGCAAACAGGCCTGATTTGAAAAGCAGCCTTGGTGCAGGGTTTCAGTTCTCTTCAGATCCACGGGAAAGCAGCAACGCAGGCTGCTGGCAGTGCAGGCAGACCGTCAGCAGGGAAAATAGGATGCACGCATGAACATCTGCTCCAAACCCCTTGAAAAGTAACCATGCAGTAGCGTGGGAGAAACATCTGTGCAGTGTAAAATAAATGTCAGCTTCTGCAATTCAGGCAGGTTGAGTGGAGAAAGACAAAGGACAGCTTCAATGTTGTCTCAGCTTCAGAGGAATAACTTTATTTTGCTACCAAGAAGGCACAGACAGTCGTACTAGCCGGGAGGCTAAAGAGTCTTGTGGGGCAGGGCCCGAGAGCAACACCCCTCCGGTGCTGTTAACCTAGTAGGAAATGGGAATGATGAAAAAGCTGAGAGTGCACTTAAAATTCCTCCTCTGTGCAGAGATGGCAGGCTTTTGATAAATAACTGTATCTGCTGTTCTGACAAATTAAATATTTAGTAGGACCTATTTTGCCATCTGTTTACAGGGAGAGCAAAAAAGGAAGGAACAGCTAAAAACTCTTTGCTTCAAACAACAGCTCCGTAGCTTTGTTTTCCCTGCAGGTTATGCAGAACGCTAACCTCACCCTGAAAGTTGGAGAAGAGAAAGGGGAGGCGGGCAGAGGCTGCACTAAGCCATTTCTCTTTCCTTCTTTTTCAGCTCTAGATTAGCTCTCACAGACGTCTTTCTCACAGGCAGGGGAAAGCCACACAAGAGGAAATTACCCCACCCCAATATCTCTAGATAATAATGACACTCATGTTGTTCTCATTCCCATGTGGAAGTCTGGATCCAGGGCTGGAGGTGGCTTTCAAGGCGAGGGGATGCCCAGCTGTTGCACAGGCGGATATTGATCCAGCAAGAGGCACACGCACCAAATGCTAAAGGACACAACAGACTTTTGCAGCCTGGCCCCTGAAAGATGCCCTGGAGTTCAGTGCCACGAGCCCCCAGCCAGTGATCCTGGGCTACTTGGGAATTCTGCCAGTGGCTGTCCAATCCTCTGGAAGCTTCCAGGTGTGGGAAAGCTGATTTAAATTATCATGTTGATAACAAGAACGAATTTCATGCCTGATTTAACAACCAGCTTAATAGCAGTGATATACTTCTTGCATCTGATTACAAACCATGCTTAAAGGAAGAAGGAAGCATTGAGCTGAGCTGCAGCCATGACTTTCAACCATGAAAGCTGGTTCTTCAGTTGACCTGCTGCTTATCTACTGTGGCATCAATATCTTCCTGGAGTTCTGCCGGGGGGGGGGGGATTAACAATGGGGCCTGTTCTGACCAAATCTTCAGGGCAGGGGGTAAGGGGCAAGGAATTCCTCCCTGATAAGCTTTATTTGGGAAACCTCTAAACTGGCAGTTGAGGGGTAAATGTTGAAGCTCTGCCAAGCTCTGTTGCCCAGTGAATAGCAGAGACATAAACTCCTGCTGAAAGGCTGGTTCTGGCTTCTGCTGTGGCAGACCCCAACACAAGGGTGATGCTGGCCCATATTTCATATTTGGAAGAAGTAATTTATGCAGTGGATTCTGAAGGTGCAAAATGATGGTTCGTGCAGAGAAAACAAGCAGCTCGGGCAGATACACAGCAGTGAAAATCCAGGGCCTGCTTCTTTACTTCTTCATCCTGCCTTCTGTTGGCCACTTTCCCTCCATCTTTTTTATCCCAGGTTCTTACTCTGCACAGTGGGGAATAAACACCTGGCAAGTCTCCTTGGGGAATGGGCAATTATCCAAAACTCAGGTGTGGTGTCCCCTGACCACCCCCCCAAAAAAAGAAAAAGAAAAGAAAAAGAAAAAAAGGCATTTCCTTCTAATGCAGACCTGCCTGCAAATAATTTATGAGCTAATACTATTTTGTAGCTTCTGCACCCTGCAGATGAACATGACCTGCTACCTTATTGTTATTTTGTTATCTTTCTCTTATGCAAAGGAAATGAGCTTGCCCACGACCACTTTATTCCCCCAGCAGATAAATACAGCTTTGATATGTGGACTGTCATTTACAATATACTTTTGTTAAAAGCCAATTAGCACGTGGGGGGAATTCAGAGCAGCTTTACAAGCCACTGGATTTTGGCCAATGAGCCATTATGTTGCAAAGCCTTAGCCTCTTTTTGTGCATTTGTGGAGTGCAGCTGGATTGTCCAGAACAGCCCAATAAAGATCAGGGAAAGAATGACCTCAGCACAGATTTAAAATAAACCCAACCTTCAATCCATTTCCTAATTCACTGCTTGTTGGTAAGTGATCTAAGGGCCAAATATGATGTGATGCAGGAAAACCCTAATTAGGTTCTTTATGTGTGTTTGTTGGTGTTTAATTAATAGTTGTGTGTGTTTGGGGGGGGGGCTTGTATATTATTTGGATTGGCAAGGTCCTTAAATATTGAAGGACAAATCACCTGTCTCCTGTGTGGACTGTATTTTGTGTGGTGCAACTGTTGTTGCCGAGTTTGTTGCCTGATGGAGGAACCGAGTTGCTGGGGCTAGGTGAGATGTTCTGAGAGTCTCTGCTCCCCATTCAGATGCAGCCATGCTGGATGTGCTGGGACACTTTTTCCCAACTGGGCCTTTGCAGACCTCAGACTCTCAGAGCTCTCTTTGCCAGCGGACTGCCACCCGGACAGAGAAAACTGATGTCCCTTTCTTCCTTTTCGGGTGAGCTGTGCTGCCGAATCCAGGGGAAGGTGGCTTTGCAACGAAGGAAGCGTTGAAATGTGTCCGTTCCCTTGGAGAGAACAAAGTCTGAGTAAAGCATTAACGTGTGCATTAACCCAGATCACACATGGCAATGCAAATCTTGCCTCCCTTGCTTACATAAAGTGTCTCTTTTTACAGCATCCTCCAAGACCTAATACAAATATTAGCTATCATTCTCCTATTAATTATTGTTAAAGATTTAAAGGGTCAGGGAGTCTAAACCTAATAATGTTTTGGTCACTGTGAGAAAGGTACAGAAAGATTCCCTGTGTGATTTGGCGCTCCTTCTGCTGATGGGGTGCTGGAATGCATGCACTTAATGACTGCTGGTTTCAGAGTGGAAAAGAAGTGCCTTCGGGAAATGCTTACCCTGCTAAACTGCCCTGAAAATATCAGAACTGCTCTTGCCTTTTTACATTTTTTATCTGAATTAATATCCTGATTATATTTTCAGCCAATGCTTTCTTTGAAAGACAGCTTATAAGAGCCTCCCATCCAAGGAACAATAACTTTACATCTGCTTATAGTGCTGCAGCATACAATTCTCCCTGATTGTTCACTGGGTTCTTTGCAATGATTTTCTATCACCCATACTTCACTCATTCCATTTTGCACATATAGGGGCTGCCAGAAACTCTTTCAGATCGTGCCAACACTGTAAAAACTAAACCTGAGACAGCAAGCTGTGGCCTTCTTCAGCTGTATGAGCCCAAGCCAGTAAGGCCACCGGATAAAAATGGTGGGAATCATCATCCAGGAACATCTTGAGAGCCACAATTGCCCAAATACTGCAGTACGTAATACACTTTGGTCAAATTTCAAACCAGTTCTGCAGCATGGTCCTCATTTTTATTTTTTTGTGGCCCCTGTTTATCTATTTATTTATTATTTCAATTTATATGGCCACCTGTCTCAAATTCCTGACTCCGGGTGGCTAACAACAGTTAAAAATGCCATAAAAGACATAACAATAGAAATAATGCACACATAATTGGCAGCCAAGGTTAAAAACAATCGACCCAGCTATTGCGTGGGTTCTATCACACATTCTAATTCCCACGCTCAGTGTTCTCCACATGGCATGTCTGACGTGAAGAAGATCTATCCCACCTTTGAAGGAGGTTACCCTGAACAAATATGTGAGGATTCCAGAGTGTTTCTACTGTTTCAGGGACAAACCAGTGCTAGGTTTCAAATTATTACTACTTTATTCCATTTGCATCCTGTCCTTGGCCCAGAGAGCCCTCTTCAATCCCCAGAAGAGGAAGAAGCTGATCAGGCCTGGCCCTTGGACTCAGTTTAGCAGCTCCAATGGTTCTGCTTCCTTGGACTCTGTTCAGAGGCCTGGCATTCCTTTGGTCAGGAGTGAACCATCTTTTTCCAGCAAAAGGCTTCATTTTCTATTTGTGAACGGGGTCCTATCAAAATGCAACAAGATCACGTCACCTTTCCTAAAACTGGAAAGCCAGCACTTTCAACATCTTAAATTGTTCCATTGCCGAATAAATAGATTGGAGCTAATCTGGGTCACAAATCACATTGTCAGAATTTGATGGCAAGTCTGGAAGATCTTCCGGGGATGACAAAATAGCATCAGGAAAATATATCAGACCATAGGATGTGAGTTGCCTTGTTTGACCTCAGACCTTTCCAGAGTTGGCCTTATCCTCCATTGCATAATTAGTTTGAACTAGGGCTGCTGCACTGTGAATGGCTTCTTCTCAAGTCAGGATGCAAAGGATTAGAACAGTGTCTTCCTTTATGTTGTCATCTGGGTGAGATGCCTATAGAATAGGCGTCATTTAGTTTGTACTCAAACTTCCCCAAACAGCTGGAGTCAGTGAGTGGGTTTATCTCTGAACTTTCAATGTATAGAGATTTCATAGTGCTGTCCTTCATATCTCACCTAATTACTGACTTGGGTTTCAAAAAAATCAAAATGTATTTATTATTCATATGATGGTAATTTCTGAAGGGACACTTATGAACAATTCCCTATGGTAAACCACAAATTGTCCTTGGGATTAGAACAAGTGTACCATTATTTTTGCCCCCAAATTCCATGAGGAAGGGAAAATATTCAAAACCCTTTCTGAAGTGAATCTGAGATTGGGAGGCAAACTTAGTTTTAATTAAAGTTCTGAAGATGTTTGTCAGAAGAGGGGGAGAATGTGATCATAACACTTGCTCCCCAGTAGGTACACTGGAACATGAAGAACCTTCATCTGCAAGTCAACAGTTTTGCATGCTGGTTGGTGGTGTTCAAGTGGTAAGGATAGCACAAAATTGCCACCAGTTTGACATTATTTGAACACTGGTGGGAAGAATGGGCAATTCCTTTGTCTACATTTTCACTTTTATGAAAAAGAAAATTGGACTCATATAATTCTGAGATGTCGTGTGAAGGGATTTTGAGACAGCAAAGGTAAAGAAGGTGAATTCCAAATGAAATGTAAATTCAAAGTGGCCACATCAACAGCCATGCACCATGATGTGAACCCTGGCCATTTGTACCTGTGTCCTGATGTCAGATATAGGTCATTACAACACTGCAAAGCAAACTTTGTCATAGCTCCCTCTTGTCATCCTCTGCAGATACCTGCGATCAACAAAATTAAATGCATTTATTTGGCGAAGGTCTCATCTGACTGGGCAGTTTTAGTGGGATTTCCTTCTGCAAGAACCCTCTTTCTCTCTCTCTCTTTTTGCCAGACAGTTAATGTGCCACAATTTAGTACTGCAGTGAAGAAATAAAACAAATTTAACATATGGCTTGGAGCGACGTGTATGTAGATAGTTTGTCAATATCATCACTGGTACTGAAAACTATTTCACAGAGGGTGGTGAGGCCTATTTCAGTGGAATTTCACATTTTGAGTCTGTGATTAAAGAATTAATTGTGTATTCATTAATTAATGTTGGATTGCAAGATTTACTCAGTTAATCAGTGTGATTAATTGAATAGAATGGCAATGTGGTTTCCAGATATGTAATAGTTAATTGGTGAGTTCAGAGAACAGGATCTAGATTGTTAGAAGAGGAGGAACTGTGTCACAAAAAGTCTGGGGATGTCATTCTTCTCCAACAAGGTGCCCACCTCCAGATTTTTGTTCAACTGTCAGAATTCCCAGCAGTAATGGAATCTCTCCTATGCCAAGGACTGCTGGGGGTAATATATTACACTAATGGTCCAGTCCTGGTCAATCCATGATCATCTAAAATGACTCAAGCTCTTCAAAATCAGTGAATCTTGGTGGAATAAATCAGTCTCATAATGTCATATGTTTTTTAGCACTGGGCTGTTGGGCTCAGGTTTGACATCACAATTTGTCAAGACTTAAAAATGTATTTTTAAAGAATTGTTAGGCACTTCCCACACACCCCACTCTCTCAGCTAAACTTAGAGCAGTGGGTTGGCCATGTGGTTTCTGAAATTGCTTGATCAGTGAGAAATACCAACGGATGAACTGGGCAGTTGTTCCACATCCTTGTTTTCAGAACAAATTAATTGAGCAGCTAACCTGTTCATCAAAGGGCAAGTCCATTCAGACATCACAAAATTAGCAGAGAGCCATTCTCTATTTAGCAATTCCGTTCAAATAGTTTGTTTATTAAATATGTGGCTGTGTAACTGCCAGACAATCTTGATTCTGGGAACATGAACTTTAAAAATATCAATTGTTGCAAGACTTATGATTAAAGTCATGGGAGTTGGCAGAATTCTTGGAATCCAAATGGGGCAGTGACGGCGGTGGGAATTTGCTTTCCATTATAGTCTGATATTGGATAGGATGGACAATTTGACTATGTTGGAGATATGTCCAGACCAGGCTAGGGGTGAGAAGAGCAAATCTATGTTCTCCTTCTCTTAGAGCATTACTCTTTTTCTAGTTCATTAGGTTCCACCCGTCTAGGGCAATGCCTCTTTGCTAAAAAAAACTAACCTGAAGTGTTATATAAAAATAAAGAGAGATTCTGACTATGTATAAAATACTTTTTCTTCATAACATCTTCCTTCCTAGGAAAATAGAAGATTCTCACAGAGACTGGAGCTTGATATTGCTCTTTTGGTGCTCATTTTTTGAAAGAAGATCTCATACCTTTTCTGGAAGCCTGGAGTGGCTAGTGACATCTTGTATCTCATTCCTAAAGAAGGGCCCGTCATAAAAGGATTTGGCACTTGGCCTGTATGCAGAAGAAGCAGTTGGTTGAAGGAGAAGCTGATAGAAAAGAGCTCCTCTGTCTAAAACTCTGGAAAGCTGCTGCCAGTCAGAGCAAGCAAGACTGAGCAAGGTGGACCTACAGTCTGATCTCACAATTCCTTCAAAAGCTGCTATTTGGGCCATTAATGTTAGTGGATGACTGAGACACACAGACATACAATCACTGTACTATTGGTTTGTTTGTTTATTAACTTTGTGTCCCATTTTTCATTCAGGAGTTTCAGGTGGTGAACGTACTGCTCCCTGTTCCTCAGAGTCGGCTGACAGTTGGAGCAGCTTATAAGTCTAGTTAAACAAATATTTTCCTATAACAACAACCCTTGGAAGTTGGTTGGGCTAAGAAAGCCACCTTGTAACTTCTGTGACTAAGAAGGGTTAGTTGGTTAAGGTCTTGGTCTCTGCACTCCAACACCTTAACCAACTCTTCCATACTGGCTGTCATCTATGGTCTGCTCTAAACTGATCCAAATGGCTACTATCTTATGACATCCAGTGATATGTGGTGATCTCATGTGATAAATTACATGATCTGTTGTTACAGCATGTTGCTTTTTTCATACAGAATAGAAGAGAAGAGAAAGGCATTCAAAATGGTGAACGGAGTAAAGATGTAAGGCCACGTACCTTTCTGAGAGGGTCTCACCTTCCTAGGAATAGCAAAATCATTCTGGATTAATTAAGCAAGGACGAAAATTTATTTGGCAGAAAGAGGTGGGGGGAAGGGAAATATTTGAAGTGTCACAACACCTACGTTTTATATTCTTACCCATCTCAGTCTTTGCAATTCATCTGATAGCTCAAATACTATAAATTTAGTTGAAGATAACAGAACAGATGGGAAAAACATATGGTTTGTAGGTAGTGTGTGGTGGTTGGTATTTGTAGTACATTAGGGGAATTTATTTTATTTTCTCTATTTTCTAGTGTAACTTTTTCCATACTTTGTCAAGCACCTTTTTTTTTTAAAGAAAAATTACATTAAATGGAGTGGTGGCTTTGTTTGCTTATAGCAGTTCAATCATGTCTTTCATCACCCATTTTCTGTCTTTGGTGTTTATAACTTTATGTAATATTTTGCTCTAATTTGAACTTAATTAATAGACTCTGGGCCCCTTTGTGGAATAATTCTCCAATTCTATTGACAGCCAACAGGGCAGCCCTATATCAATCTCCTCAGAAGTAAGTCCTATTGAGTTCAGCTGGACTTGTTCTTAGGTAAATGAAGACAGAATTGCAACCTTCATTTTTCATTAGCAAAATAATAATGATATGTTGTCATGACTTTGATGTACTTTGAAAGCATGATTTTGGTCTGAACAGTGGTTATGGCGATGCGGAGATGGGTCTGGAATGGAGGAGAACCTCCACAACTTTACACTGAGGAACATTTCTGTTTACCATACTAGCGCAAATAAGTACGGGGCTGCTTTGTATCAGCTTCGTTTTCTGGAGGGATTTTGCTAAGAATTTAAATGATGCCTTTCACCTATGCACATCAAAGCTTAATGGGTGATCCTTTGCCTTGCTACCATACATTTACATAATGGTTTAGATGAGAGGAGTGCAAAAGCTAATTGATACAGTCCCCAATATGGGTATCTTGTACAAGCCACTATGATGCCACCTCTGTTATGAGGTACAAATCATAGTGCAAATGACAATGAATAATGTAATTTGCATAAGTTGCAAATTAGAGATCATTGCACAACATTTGTGTCATTTGTGTAATGATGTCATAAAGCTTATGACATTTTTTGTCCACCCACCACCACCACCACCACCACCACCTCCCCATTGATAGCCATGGTATACACCCATGCGCACAATCACACACACTCTTCTTGCCTAATATGTGTTTTAAGTCCCATTGGATGGAAGCTTGTGACAGAAAGCTGTGAAAGCACAAAGACATTCTGGAATGAGAAAGAGGAGCAGGAATGCAGGAGGTCGGGAATCGTACCAAATACAACTGTGATTGGCTGACAAGAACCTCTTATCAAGTACAGCACTGAACATAGCTTAAAAGGCAGGGAGGGGTAACAGTTTGGTTCATAGATCCCTGGTCAGCTACTTTGTTCAACTGTTTGCCAAGTCTAAGAATCTGATCATGGAACAGGGGATAAGAAACGGATTCTGCCGCAATGCCTCCTATCCCACTGCCTAACAGTTTCCCTAAACAGGTTGACAGGGCGACTTTCATCTATGGCACTGAAGACTCCAAGTGTGATGGGTCTGGGGTGGCTTTAATATTTATGTTAAGGTCACATTGTCTGGGCCAGCTCAAGATTTCATGGCTTCTATGGCAATGATGAACTTGTCTTTAATGATTCGCTGACTTTGACGATCACTAATGGATCACTAATGGAAAAGAAGAAAATAATTGGCAAGTGGAGGAACCACGAATAACTCAGTTGTTACAAAAATATTATTTGATTGGTTTGATCTTCAGATACCCATAACCTGGATGTAGGGAGGGACTGGTTTTGATGATCAAACATAAGAGTGGATGAACCAGGTAGGTTTTTAACTGCTCTTGAAGTATTCTGCTTCAGCCACTCATACTTTTGAGCCTCTGGTTTCTATTTATAATGAGCAGGTACCTAAGTCATTAATGCAATTCTTTCCAACATCCTTGAACAAATCATGGAGTTGTATTAGCTCCATGTCTTCTGACGATAATTGCTGATGATAATTGGGCTAAGGTTCTTATGCTGGAATGCAGTGTTTGCCTTTTGCCAAACATAATGCTTTTCATTCAAGCCAAAAAGTTCTATTTTGGTCTCATCTGTCCACAGAACATTCTTCCAATAGCTTTCTGGCTTATCCACAGGGTATTTGGGCGGCAATGTTCTTTCTGGAGAGTACTGGCTGGTTAGAGGCAGGCTAGATTACTGTAAAATGTATAGAGCTGTCTTTGAAGACAGTCCATGAATCAGCTGCCATGCCATGCTGCCACAGACTAGATGGTCAAAGGGCATGGCACTGAATCTGTGTTAATTGCACTATTTACTGGTGCAATTCAAAATGCTAGTCTTGGTATCTAGGACCCTAAATCAGTAGCAGTTACTACTGCACTCAAATTGTGTGTAGAGAATCCCCACTAGCGGGCCCGTTGAGGAACAGAGAAGCTAGCCTAGGTGGGCCTTCTGTTTGATCTAGCACCAGCATTGAACTGGTTGGATCCAGGTGTTTCGAAGGACTACCCGTGCCAGTGTAAAACTGCCTGGACTGTAATTACAGAAAGAAAAGTGCTAGCTGGAAGCCTACCTTTAAATCAGTGTTGTCCAAACTTGGCCACTTTAAGATAAGTGGACTTCAACTCCCAGAATTCCCCAGCCAGCATGGCTGGCTGGGGAATTCTGGGAGTTGAAGTCCACTCATCTTAAAGTGGCCAAGTTTGGACAACACTGATTTAAATCCATTACATTGATGGGTAGTAGGGTCCTTTCCAGCAGCTCCCTTACCTCATGAAATTCCTTCCCACTTGCAGATTTTTAAAAAGCATTGAAATCCTACCTGTTTCAAATGATTCATGTGTGGTATTAGTCATGCTGCTGTTTTTTAAAATATGCATGGCAATGGTTCTGGACATGTTTGATATACTGGCTATATTAATATTATTAATTGCCTTTTTGCTATTTTATTATACTTTTATATGACTGCATTTTCATTTTTTTCTGCCTTGACAGGACTTTGTTCAGAAAAGTGACTTAAGGGCATTTGGTGAAAGGCTAGTGACCTCAATAATTAGAAGCCAGTAATTGCATATAGCTTAGCATCCTCCAGAGAGCTAAAGCAGGTATTTTGCACAGGTGACTCTTGTCCCCCATCAGGCAAAGGAAGTGTTTGCAGCTGCTCAAAGGTGACAATGTCTACATTCCTCCTCTTTTAACACCTATCTGATCAAATGACTCCACACAAGGATGCAGCTGGACTTGGACTGTTTATTTTTGCTTGCTTTGCTAAGTATGCCTTACTGGGACTGGGACATGTCTCCAAAGAAAACCAGGGTTGGCATTTCTGTCCAAGGAACTTGAAGCTGAGGAGAATGGTCTCAGTCCCCCTTCATTTTCTGAGCCCTTTCCCCATGGAGATCACACCACTGAAAAGTTGTGGTAAAGCACCAAACACTGGTGGCGTGTTTTTCAGAGAAACGAACAAACAAAAGTAGATAGGCTTAACCCACTGAAGAAACTTCCTCGAATCTTCCTCTTTAACTATCTTTTGGACTGGATTAATTGTAATTTATGCTCTCTTTATTGTATGTAATACATTCAGAAATATTGATGAGCCAATCTGAATCTATAAAACTGACCTGTCTTTTCTACTACAGTCTTGTTTTATGTACTGAAACATACTTTCTTGATCCTATGATGGGACAAGGTTATACACCCCTCACCTTTGAACCAGGAAGTACTGACTGTTATGGAAGTGTTCTCCATTTCTCCATCCTTTCCCTGAGCTCCTGAAAGCATTGCAAGGTCCTTTAAAAACTTTGCTTAAGAATAATGGAGGAAGGCTAGAATATAGCACAGCTTTTGCTGCTCATCAACATTCCTGCTTCAGAATGACAGTCTGACCTAGGCTGTATCTGTATTTCACTAAACAATATCATCTTAAACGCCACAATTCTTTATCATTTTGCCCTCAGCCCCTAAAGCCAGGTGCTCTTTTATGCTGCAACCAACTATGGTTGATTAATCAACTAAAGCTTTAATTACAGATTAAAAATTGCCCACCAATTAATCAGTGGGTTTGGAAGCAAAGGCAGCCAGTGGGATTTGACTGAAGGATCAAGAAGCTAATATTTTGTACTTTTGCTTGCTGAGGGCTGGAAATACAGACTTCAGACCTTGGATAGCGAGCTGTGGGCAAGAAGGACTCAGTGGCCTACTTTTTGTATTCACCCCTTACTCTGTTTGACTCTTCCTTTGGGCTCAATGCCAGTCTCCTCTTTGAGGGAGAGACCAAGACCATCTGAAGCTATTGCTGCCTTATCTCTTTTGCTGACTCACTCAGGGGAGAGGAGCAAGCAACATCTGTAAAGAAGTGATATGGCCAAACCAGGATGTTCCAGAAATTGGTGGTGTGCTCCCCCCCCTCCTGGGGCAGATGTCTGGTTGTGCTGTAAACTGACATTGTTCCTTACTTACATTGTACATTGTCATTGTTGAGGGAGTGCCAGAGGAGAAAGCTAAATACATAAGAAAATAAAGTTTGAAGGAACAGAGAAGTAGCAGGAACTATTCATAAAGTAGCAAAAAGGGGCTTGAAAGCAAAGTTGTATGAGGAATGGTTGGAGGCACTGGGTATCTTTGACCTGGAGAAGAGAAGCCTGTGGAAGATGTGAGAGCTGTCCTCAAGAATCTGAAAGTGGGGCAGAATTATCCACAGCTGTTTTAAGAAGACAGGACCAGGAACAATGGTCATTCCTGGTTGTTACAAGAAGGTAGGTTTCAGCTGGACATCAGGACATTTTCCTACTAGTAAGAGCTGTTCAACCACAACAAACTACCTCGAGAGGGGGTGGAGTCTCACTTCCTGCAGGTGTTTAAACAGAGGCTGGATGACCATCTGATGCGAATGCTATAGTTGTGGTTCCTACACCGGGAAGGGGGTTGGGCTAGATATTCCCCAAGGACCCCTTCAACCCTTATAGTCTATGATTTCCATTGTCCTCTTTTGGTGCAAACACCCTGTGTCCAAAAGGTAGTGGGCCAAGTGGGGAAGGTGCCCATTTGCTCTTCCTGTCTCTTGGCTTTCAGAGCTGCTGTCTTTGATCCTGTAAGTACCTGGGAACAATGCAAACCATCAGAAAAATATCCCCCAGAAAGGCAACATGTTGTGGGAGAAAGTATACCTGTGGAACTTGTGTTTTCCTCAGAGATTTTAAATGAAAAGAAGCCCTCTTTCCTATTCTAGCATGGTGATCCTGAACATGGAATGTGGAATTAGTCTAGATAAAAAAGAAATCAATACATTCTGTCATGAAAGAAAAAAAGAAAGCCCTCAGAGCACAAAATGATTTGTTAATGCTGCTGCTTTCCTATTCACCCCCCTCTTTTGGTTTGAAAGATAGACAATTTCAGGCCTTGGAGTTGTGTGTGCTGTTGCAACTGTGGATTTTGTACTTTTCCTGCTGCCCTTTGATAATGCAAGAGAAAAATTAATCCTTTATCGCCTGTGATTATCTGTTTACAGCTTATTAAAGATATAAATGCCAGTAATTTTAAATGACTGTATTAAGTTGTCCTTGAAAGGAAAAAAAGAGAGAAAGAGACAGCATGTGGACATCATTGAAAAAGCATTTATGAGTCATTAATACAATTCAATCTGGGGTAGAAGAACTGGATATGGAACTGTTTCAAGGAGCAGTTTAGTTTTATAAAGTGCGCAGGCAATGGCTCTTTAGTAACATGGAAAAAATTTATGGCTTGCTATTATGAACTTTATAATCTCTGAGTAGAGATTATAACAAGCTAAATGCAGTGTACTTCTGATAATCTTAACTGAGCATTTCAACTGTATTAGTGTAGCTTAACTGATAGCACCAATTGCAGATTGGGTGGAAATCTAATGTAGGTGGCAATTAATAATAATTGCATATTTACGAAACAATACAGTATCAGTAGCAGGTTATATAAACAGCTGTGGCCTAAAAGAAGCCTCTTTCATTTAGTACATGACTAATTATATAGCAACTAGATAATAAATATTTGCATGAACATTTATATAGTTGTGCTTTGTCTAATCCAAAACTTCAGAGAAACTGCATTTTTAAGAACAATGTGCTAGAACTGTGAAAATCATAAATAGGGGTATATGTATAGTTAGGTTCCTCAACCTAGTTGCTATGAAAGTTCAATAATTTTTAAAGCAAATTTAGAAACAATTCCTTAAGCAGGAACATGGGTGCCTACAGCAACTGGGGTTTTTGTCAAAATGACAAAATGCCGTTTATTTAGCAAGCCATGGTTCAAAAGACCATATCTTGGCATAATATGTCAACCCAGTCATTCTCCTTGTGGAGCTGGATGTTTAAGATCTCATAATCTTGAAGGGTGGTTTCGAGAGACGTGCTGCTGGCCCAGAAAAAAAATAAACACATTTGGATTTCTAGGCTCATCTTAGCATTAAGAGGCTTATTCATTTAAAGCCCAACATTCACACTTTTGCCCCAGTGACTGCTGCCTTTCAACCTGGCAGCCTCTGGAATTGCCCAACCCTCTTCAGAGCTGAATGTATGTCAACAGCTATAGAAATGGATGGCCTCAAGATTCCCATTCCTTTTCTGAGAGTCTTCATTTTCACCCAGGGAGCTGTAGAGCTCTTGAGCCTCACCCTGCCTCTGTTAACATCTGATCATTGTTAATGGGCAGAGAAAGAAGCATTTGACATTCAAAATGCACCTTCTGGCCAATGGGGTTTTAGATTCCTATTACAAACAGAAACCACTTTAGCCTCACAGGTGAAAATGTTCTGTAATTGAAGCATTTAACCAGGAAGCAGGTCAGTAGATTATCACAACACTCCAGACAGGTTCCAGGTAGCAGGCCTGACCTTCTTGTAATGCAAAGTGGTACTTAACCTTAGGCAAGGGGCTTGCGGTAGCCCAGTAGCACAACTGTGCTTGTGCGTACACACCCATCAGGTTGCAGAGTGGTTACAGTTTGTATGTCGAGACAAGCAGCTGCTTTAGAAAAGGAAATGAAAAATCCCCTTGGGCACCCAAATTAGTTTCCCTGGTCTTTAAGTCTTGACCTCTCTCCCTCTCAAGTTTATCTTGCAGGCTTTCCATTCCTGATCTGGCATGTGGGCTGCGGTCGTGAAGGAAGCAGCTACTCTCCGAAGCATACACCCAGTGAGGTCTTCTTTAAGCAGGGGCTACTGTGGGGTGCATAGACCACACCACCTCCTGCAAAGGGTACATACCTATTCATAAAATATTTATAACCAACCTGTTATCCTAAGGCTTTTGTGGCAAATAATGGCTCAGTGTCAAACACCCAACCATCTTCATAATCCCTGCAGAGAGTCACTTAAGGAAAGACAGACATGGCGAAGAGGCTGTGGTCGTTAAGTCCCCAATGTGAGAATAAAAAGCCAGACCTTCACCTGGTGCTGAAAAGCAGATGATTGCAACACCAGCCTGGCATCCTCAATGGGGGAGGCCCCCTTCCCTCATTGCCCTGGCATGGGAATTGAGGAAAGTCTCTTTGGGCAAATTCACACTGAGAGAGGGACTGCTCCAAGTATTAATGACTTCAAACATTATTGCTGCTACCTCAAGTCAGACTGGTGTTATCTGGTCTCTAAAGAGTATCCAGGCTGATGAGCCTTGCTGGGTAATTCTGCACTCACTGTGATTTCTGAGTTGTCCTCAGGTGGATTTATTTGGATTCTGGTCAACTCCAACAACCTTCCTATAAACCAGCATTCCTTAATGGGATGCATTCCAGCAGAGGTGTTTGACTGTAGTTCTCAGCGTCTCCAACCAGTATGCCGCATAGATGTTGTCGCTGGGGATAGTGAGAGTTGTAGCCTGCCACACCAGAAAAATGCCAGTGAGGAAAGCTGCTATAAAGGAATTAATTTTCATTTTGCTTATACATAAGTTTCCAAAGGAGTAGTTGTATTAGCCTGCTGAAGGAAAAGTATCTTGTGGTGGCTTCAGAATGAATATATTTATTGTAACATAAGCTTTCATGGATTATAATCCAATCATCATATGCATGGAGTGTAGTCTTAAGAAGAAATATGGTTGGAAGGTGGCTAGATAGTAATCAGTAGGATCATAAGGATATGAAGCTTCCAGGTTTAGTGTTTTCCCTGACCCATTCCCACAAACTCCTCTCTCAGGACAGATGACATGGACAACAGTTGGTGGTAAATGTCTTAACTTTTAAGTTACCAAAAAAATCACTAATATTTAAATCCACCAAGAATGATGTTACAATGAACTTTGCTGGCGTAGCCAATCTCTAGTGATTTTTATTTGCTGGATCAGGAGAAAAACCCTTCTGAAGCTTTTTGCTGTTAAGCACTGTGAAAATGACCAAGGTGTCAATTACTTCAGCCTTGTGAAAAGTATTAGCATTCAGAGCTTTGGTTTTGCTAAATGTAAGCGCCGGAGCTCTTTCACCGAGGGCTGCCAAATGATTTGATAGCGTTCTTTAGCTGATTAACTGCCTTGCGTTGAACTGGAAATTCAATTGATTCTTCATTGATTGAAATAACTTAAAATGACATCCCACTATAAGCAATGGTGGATATTTATGGGACTCTTTCTGTTCATTAAACAAGAGACAAATCATTTTTAATTATGGAGATAATCTTGCACATACTGCCTGAAACAAGAAGCAAATGGAAAGGCTGTTGCGTGATGCCAGATGAACAAAGGGCAAACTTTTTCATAACTTGATGGCTTGCTAACATCCTGGATGGTGAAATCATCGAGATAGTTAAAGATATTTGCTCAGTGTCCTTGAATGGCTAGAACATCTCTCCCCAGGGATTCCTGACTGTTAGGACTTAGGATAGTTGGAATATAAATAAAAAATAAAATAATAATTTGGAAATCACCTGTTCCTCTTTAATATATTATCATACAACAAGCATGACATTCTTTTATTTCAAGTGAAAAAGTTCTAGTAAGGATCACCCCTGAACTTTCTACCACCTAGTAACAGAGGGAATTAAATAAAACAGTAAGATGCACTTAAGGGTGGCTTAGAAAACATGAACCACACGCAGCTTCAAATTTGATAAGGCCGTTGCAATGCTAAGTTCATGATTTTCAAGTAGGGAGGAAATGCCTCACCTGCAGTGCTGGCTCAAAATAATTAAAGATTTATTTGGCCATAATTAAGAATAAATGATGCCCCAAGAGTTTTCAAAGGTTGAAGTTGTGATTGGGATATGAGAATTTGTTCAGTCTGTGCTTTTGAAAAGTCTCACACATTTTTCATTAATATGATGCAAAGAACTTGACTTTTTTTTTTTTTGGAACAAAATTATGTCACCCAGGCAGACAGATTGTTTGAATGCTTTGCTCTTAAAAGAATCCTTTTATCAAATCCCTTTATGGGACTGAATGAGGATAGCTACCTTATTATTTTTCTTCCCTAGACTTTCCCTGCAATTTCACATTTGGAATATGCTGATCAGGTTACATTAGTGCCATCTTCCTGTCCACGCAAATGAAGCTGTCTTTCAACGTGTTGGGTTTTTTACAGTTTTTTTTTCAATCCGTTGAAAACTTCCTGTGACATACTGAGCCTTTCAGAGGAAGCATCAGGTGGGAGCAAGCACTGATGGAATGAATGGGAAGAGTGTTGGGTTGGGAAGAAGCCTGTCGCTGAGAGAATGCAGCAAGGCCAAGGGTTCCTCTTCCCTGGCAGCACCACTAAGTCATGCTATCTTTCATTCAGCAAATATTTCCCATGTAGTGCTTTGTAAAATAAAAATAACATCCTCCAATGTTGGCTGTTTGTAAAGGCATTATTGCCCCTTTTTGGGAGGCCAGATAAATAATGCTGCCCTTTCAACCAAAAAAAGGTAGCACTGCTTTCCCTGCTCTTGATGAGGTCCTTTCTGACAGAACGTGCCACTCTGTTCCCCCAGCAGATCATGGGTGATTTCTTTTAGGCAGTGTTGTCCAAATTTGGCCACTTTAAGATGAGTAGACTTTAACTCCCAGAATTCCCCAGCCAGCCATGCTGGCTGGGGAATTCTGGGAGTTGAAGTCCACTCATCTTAAAGTGGCCAAGTTTGGACAACACTGCTTTTAGGTCTCCAGTAACAGGTGGGGACGTAAATCATGTCTCTCTTGAGTCTGGTCAGGGCAACTGCACGAGAGCCTAACAGCTGTACTAACATTTCTACATTTCTTCATAAAGAAGAGGGGAAAGTCTTGGGATTACATAACATACCAAAAGTGAGAGAAAAGGAGGCTGACAGATTTGTCCCTCTCTAGGTCAGAAAGACACCCCCCCCCCCATTTGCTGCCATAGCTAACCATACATTTTAGTATCAACACAGCATATCAGCTGAGTCAATATGATGTCAGCCTGAGTGAGGCATCTCTAAAGAGACACTGGTACAAAAACAGCATTAAGAAGCCTAAAATATGAAGTTACTAAGAAGAGGAAAAAGGAAAAATACACATACATATGTAAGAACATAACTCCACTTTTGAACAGCAGATTAAACCAGGATGGGAATAATACTGGTCAGTCTTTTCAATACATTGATAAAAAGCCAGTTTATAGGCGGAGAATGATCATCAGCCCAGGATTTCAAAACTGATGAAGTAGATTCTTTCTACCAGAAAATAACCCTCTTTTTGACCACAGTCAAAAATAATCACAATCAATCCAAAGTTCTTCATAAAAGTGATACATTCCAAATTTTCAGTTTATACTTAACAAAACATTCACATCTTCACATCTTCTTTTGTTTCTCAATGCCATATAACAAACTTATTCACATCAAACTAAAATGAGACAACCATACAACAAGGGCAAAATGTATATTATGGGCGTCTCCATCATACTGACTTCTACCATATTGAATTAGACATTCAGCTCTTGCTAAACATCCTCTGTTGTGTCCAATAAACAGTAGAAAAGAATTGTAATATACTTTTTAAATATTCTTTAAAACACAGGCCCATCCACCGATTTGTTAAAACTGGGTATTTCAGGTCTATTCCAAATGTCTTGCAAATTATCAAGATTGATTGTAGTAATACTCTTCAACTGTCTGTATCAATGAAATATAGTTAGCAAAAATGTTATTATGGTCATAGATAGAATCAAACAGAATTACAGACAGACAAAAGGACATTTTGTCCTATCAATGAAATCTAGATTAGTCACTCTGTCCTATGGTGGTGCCCTTCTGACAGCCTGTCTTATTGCTAAATTACAAATCTGGCAAACAGGTAATCGTGGGATTTCTGTCTGCTATAAAATAACATATGTAAAATTCTGCTGACTGACTGGACAAATTTTTCAAAAGTGACTAAAGTAGCCTTTGTATCAGACTGGAAAAAAGTGCACAGTGTAGAAAGTCATTTGATTGATTCAAAATTTGCTTAATTCACATGAACACAGCCTTGGCATTACCCACCATGGAGGAACGGTTGGCAAAATTGACGGAACTTTCTGAGATGGACAAATTGATTGAAGAAAGGTCATTATTGACATTCACCAACAACTGGAAACGCCTCATGGACTTTTTGCATAAGAAAGAAAATGATTGTGTGACATGGTTTTGATTATTAGAAAGCATAGGTTATAGAAAGAAGAGAATTATGACAAAATCCCAGAGAGGTTTGATTAGAATTGTTTGTATAACTGCTGAGAGAAAGATCTGAAGTGCTATACTTGTTTTCTGTTCTTTTATTTTTTTTCCTTTTTTTCCTTTCTTTGTCTTTTCTTTTTCACATTTACTTTACTTTTTTCTTTCTTTGAATGTCTTTCTTATTATTTACCTAAAATCTTTTAATAAAACATTTTTTTTAAAAAAAGGAGAGTGTTCAAATGGACTCTAAAAATGAGGCACTGATAATTATAGTAGATCAGAGCACAGAGTGGTTTTGCTAGAATGAGCCTTTGGGTTTCCCTAAGTGGTTGGTGGATCTGTATAATTTGGTTCAGCTCATTTCGGAGCTCAGCATCACCCATCCATTGCCTAATTATTTCCTTGGCCTTAACCAGCCCCAGTATTAGCAGAAACTCAGGTGACAAGCCACAGGAACACAGTTTACTTATGACATTTATCCACCATTTAGATCTATAATTATCCCTTGTAATTAACAAAAGTAGCCCCATAGGAGCTAGACTGAGCCTTAGCCAAGTGACTAGAATTGATTGCCAAATACTGGCCTCTATTCTGGGCAGTCCTGTCTCCATTCTCAGGCTTGCATTTGGCACACTTCCTGGGGGTGAAGAAGAGGTTTCTTAGGTTGTACTTTCTTGCAGGGAGCACAGCTGAAACCAAATCCCACTTATACCCCATATAGTGGATATGCAATCGATTTATATAATTTAACTGCAGATGGAATGAAATATCCCCCCTGGGTTTAATGATATCTTAAAATCACAGCCGTGCTCAGGTGCGTCAGGGAGGAGGCATAATTGGGTCTAGTTGCTTCTGGAAGAATGAAACCCAGGTATTTAAAGCATTGGGATTGCTCAATTGTTTGATTTATATGTTAATTATGAATCTTGGTACTGTTAGAAAATACCATACCTTTTGTTTTCTAATGGTTTCTTACCAGCTGCTCCTCCTTCCAATGCTGGACCAGAGCCTGGAATGCTCTCCTGAGGCCAACCTGGGTCAGTGACAGGATTGTGGCATTGTGGGCGTAAAGTAGGATTGATCGCTGTTTGTCTGTTCTGTCTTCGGGCCATGTAAGTCAAGCCCTTGAAGAGGTTTGACCAGGGCATTTGTATAAATATTAAACAAGAACAGGGCCACGATACACCTTTCCTTTATGACTGAAATTGAGCTTGACAGCCCTTCTGCCTGATTGCATCTAACTCTAAGACTGGTGTTTTGGTATAATTTAGCCATTAATAATGCCATATGTTTGTAGTGGTGGAATTTCTAAGCTTGTCCCATAAAGGGTTCTGGATAATTGACAATAGCTACATAGAGTTGTGAATTAGTGTCCCATGTGCTTTTGTCTGCTAAAGGCTGCAGGCTCAAACAATGACTTACTGAAGATCTCCCTCCCTTGAAACCAGCCTGCACATCTTCTAAATGTGTTCTTGTTCTATCTGGTCACAGAGCTTCCAGCATAAATGCCAAGCATATAAATTGCCAATTGTAGTCAGAAGGCTTATGCTCCTGTACTTTACTGGCTTCTTTCAGTCTCCTTTTCTGAAAATAAGGATGACTATTGCAACGCCCCAATCTTCTGGGACATGTATCGTATTATCAAGGTTGGTGACAGGATTGTGGCATTGTGGGCATAAAGTAGGAGAGATGCAAGAACCAGGGTCAGGCAATCAGCATTAGCTTTAATTAGTTCTGCTGGGATAGAACTTCCATTGATCAGTCAGCTGCTCTGCTTCACTGATGGTCACTGGGAGGCCAGCATTGCCAATCACTTACCCAGGTTAGGCATGAAAGTGCACTTTCCATGCATCCACCAGTGTACAATAGGCCAATCTAGACAGGCCCTTGTTTGGATGATTTGAGATGAGCCACCAGAACCAGGAAGAGTTTCTCAACTTCATAGTCTGCATCAGCTGCTGCCGCTGCCTCCGCCCCTCTGCTTTTCTTACTCAGATCTCTTTAGGGTTTCCATCAGGGTGGCCTTGCTAGAGCTGATTGAAGGTTTTTTTGTTTTTTGTTTTTAATGACAGGTGAATATGTTAATCAGGTCTTGCTTGGTCCATAATCCCTTCTTTGTCAAACCAACTTTTATTAAAATATTCCTTCTGGGCTGAATCATGATTTTTCTTCATGACATCTAGCTGCAAACTCTTCACTAACTGGTCATACAGCACCAAACCTGAGGCTTTGCAACCCTCCAGGAAAGCATTACATAATGAATTACCTAGTGTTGAATTATACCAGTTATCAATTTCCTCTCTGACCCACCCCTTCCATTTTAGCATCATAGGACCAAATGCAGATATTGTGTTAGGATGAGATCTTGGAAGAATTAGCCCTGAAGAGGCACCTGGAAGGCTAGCATTTTAATATTAAAAAAGGGGGCATACTGTAGGTTCAGGGTGATCTGAAACTTTGTCCAATGATGGTAATAATTTAGGTGTTCCCAACACTGCCTGATTGTATGTTCACAAGATGTTTTAACTGAATATCTTGCAGCTCAACAGTTTTTGACAATCCAAATTAGTTCAGCAGCATAGCTAGTTTTTGAAAGAACAATTAACAATAAGCTGATTAGTATATACCATTTTCTTCTAAGGAACTCCATATTGCTTGCTTGTTTATTTATTTATTTATTTACTCTTAAGATTTATTAGGCTGCCCAACTCAAACAATGTGACCCTTATCATAGTTAGCTGCAGCAAACAATCATGCAATGCACTTCAATGGTTATACTATTATTCAAACACTGTTCACAAATGCAATAATTGCAGCTTGGGAATGGCATTTTCCTTAATGATGTTTTAATTGGAATGCTGGAAAATGTACACACCAAGCACAGGTAGCTGTGTTGGAACTTCTGAGCCAGCATTATCAGCCTTGTCATCTGGTTTCTGACTTTTCCCTGTCTGGAGTGGTATACAGTGTAAATATATTAAAAGCTCATTTGTTCTGGGAAAATAAGTCATGTGTCTCTGTTAAATCAACAACATATAGGAAGTGGTAATTAAGGCAGCCATTGTTCCCCATTATATTTCCATTTTCAGCCCATGGAGTTCAGCATTCTGGGTAATCTAAAGGACTGTGCAAAGGAGGCACTTCAGAACAGGTGATCATACATACAAAGTACAGTAATACCTCAGTTCACGAACGCTCCTGTTCACGAACAATTCGGTTTGTGAACAGCAGCGTTTGCAAATTTTTGCTTCCGTTTGCAAACTCCGCATCGGGTGACGAACACGACCCGCGGCCATCTTCCCTGCTCTGACACGTGGTCGTGGCTTCCTCTAGGCAAGATCGCGGTCGCAGACAGACACTTGCTATGAAGCCTTTTGGTGTCGCCTCAAGCAAGGTTAGTGTTCTGTCTCTTCATACCGTACTGTACTTTGTATCATATTTTTGTGGTTAAAAAAAAATACATATGGTTCAGAATGGATTAACCTTATTTACATTGAACCTTATGGGGAAATTTGATTCGGTTCGCAACTGATTCAGCTCGCGACCAGAATTGTGGAACGGATTAAGTTCGTGAACTGAGGTACCACTGTATCTCTTTTCAGGTTGTGAAAGCAACTATCCAGGTGGACATGGCTGCTTTTGAAAGCAGTTTCTAGTTGTTTCTGCGTGCATGTGAACAAACGTCCACTGTAAAGCAGACACCCGAGCTGGAAAAAGAAGCAACTGTTCTAATGATTCAAAAAGTGATGCTTCATCTATGGCATCTGCTGGGAAGGTAAGGGACAGCAAAAGACAACATGTACTTCCTGATATTGTGAAACAAACTCCGCCTCTTTTGTAATTGCATCTTGGTGTTGCACACAAGAAGTAAGGGGTGGAGCTTGTGTTCTGATGTCTCAATGTATATTTTGTCATTTTGACACAACCTCTGGTTGCTGCGGATGCCCTGGCTTTATACAAACTCCCATACATTCCAGTTGTGAAGGATTGGCAGAGTTTGAGTAATTTGGCTTCTGGTTTAAGGGTTTTGCAGGGTATTTTTCTCTTCCTTTCTTGAATTCCTGGAGCACAAATATTTTTAGTTCAATTTATTCTATAGTGGCACAATTCCAGATGAAAACTGTGACTCTTTTACAGATATGTAACAGTTGCAAACTATAGACAAGAAATGCTTGAAGAACAATTCAGTGATGTTTTCTAGTCAAGGGCTGCAGTTTTAGTCTGAGGGACTAGAAAACATCACTGAATTGTTCTTCAAGCATTTCTTGTCTATAGTTTGCAACTGTTACATATCTGTAACAGAAATGAGACTCCTTTAGACTGGAGTTGATGAGACTGTACAAGACTGAATTAGTCTCACCAAAGATCTGAAAAAGCAAACTGTTCCTTAAACAGGTTGACTTGTTGAGCTTAAGCATACTGGTGCCAAAAGATTCGCCAGAATTTTTTATTTTTATTTTTATTATTATTTTTCCAGGTTTTATCTAGTTAACGTTTTCTTTCAGTTTTGAGACTTACCTGCCTAGGGTGTCCTGATGGCAGGAAGTTAAGCCATAAATTGAAACAGCACCAACCACAATTTAAAAATATAGTTGTTGGCTATTTGATTTTTCCCACATCTTAATGGTTATTTTCTAATGGATGATTTTGTGCTTCCTTACCGTCTGCATAGGAATTGCAAGTAATAGAGAATTTGAAAGAATGGACTTAATAGACTTTTGTGGGAGTTCTTTAGATAGAAATTTCCTCGAAATAAGTTAAGCTCACTCAGACTCGAGACTGTGATGCCTAAAACTAAAATGAGGGTTTGGAGAAATGAACAGTTACTACCTTAAGAGCCAGTTTTCCCACCGAGCTCTGGCAGAAGGCTACCTATTGAGACGAAAAAGAGCAATCAAACAGAAATTTATGGGCTTTCAACAGAGTTCCTTATAGCCATTGGGTATGATCAGGCTAGACAGGTTTTTCTGCAAAGTCCTAATGATATGGACTATCGGAATAAGGTTAAAAGGATCTCATAGCATAGGACAGTGTGGATTGCAAAATTTAGTTGTGAACCTGCAAATTATCTAAATACACTTACCTTCTAAGATAGAACACACTATGGCTAGGACAGTGCTCTTCCTTCTGCATTTTGCAGGATAGATTTGCTAAAATCCCATTAGCTGAACACCCGTGTGTATGTAAATGTGGAGAGACTGAAACAAAATTGCACGTTTGATTATACTGTCCTTTCTAGAGGGATCGCCAAAGAATTATATTGTGTGCTTTCAAGTGCCATTATTCAGGCAGAATGGATGAGTTCCAGGTTAAGTTTCTTCTTTTTGACACAAACCATTATCTATTCTATTATCTGCACATTAACCAAATTCTGCATAGAAGCATTGAAAATGAGGCAACAGATGATGCAGACATGACTGTTATTCCACTGATGTATATGTTTTTCTAGATGTGTTGATCTTTGGTCATAAAGACTTGTCTGTATGTGCTCATATATTTAATTTAACAAATATTCATTTACTTATGTCCTGCACCTGGCTTTTCCCACTTCTATTGTTCCATCCACTTTTTTTTCCGGCTCCCTCTCTGGGCTTCAGAACAGCCTCAACCTACCACACACACACACACACACACACACACACACACACAAACCTTAATGTGACCTGCAGCATAAAAAGGTTGCTCAGTTCTGTAGCTTCCAGACATCATTAAAAAAAATTAGCTGAATGGCCAATCGGTGGCAGAATATGTATGAGAGAGACTAAGCTTCTTTCTGCCTTTTTCCCATCAGTGTATTCACACAGGGAGAACGCCTGAAATTAGGGGCATATTCCAGCCACAAAGTCTGATTCAGAAAACAGGCCAAAATCAGAGGCTGCCCAATTTGATTTGAGACCAGCAATAGGAATGAGTGTTGGAAACCTAAAGGGTTTTTTTTTTGCTTGTATTGAGCAGTTTGGAAACTAAGAAATTGATTTTTCTAGCACCCCTTTCACTTTTTAAGAGAAATTGAGAAAATCTGCAGGTGCACCAAACCTGCTTCAGCTCACAGAAATGAATCCAGAGAATGTAGAAATGATCTCCTTTAAAATCTGAGGTTCTTTTTTTTAAGTGTCTATAATTTACTTTGTTCCTAGATAGAATTTGATGGCATATGCAAGCATTGGGTGCAGTGAGTTTTGTAGAAGGGGAATCCTTCCAGATTTGGGAGATGAAATAAGGATTGCTATCTCTCCTGTTGTTTACTGGGTAATGATTATGAAAGCATCAGACTAAAAAGGTGCCCTTGATTAGTTAAGCTACTAAATTATAAAGTGCAGGGATCTGGGAACTATTTTCCTTTAAATTCTGTTGTTTTTGAGAAGGAAAATTCTTTGTTGCTATTGTTGTTTTTGGATTAGATAACATTTGCCCACAAAAAATAGAACTCCCTACCTGAGAGAGATGTTTCCTGGGATTAGCTCCCCATGATTAGCAGAAGTACCAGTAGGCCTTTGATCTGTACCCCTATCCGTCCCTCGGTTCTCCTTCCCTCCTCTCTTCCCCCAGGCCTGGGGTTTATCAGGAAAGGAAATCCAAAAATTTTTAAAAGCTACTAAACATCCAAAGGTCTCAATTAATTTCTGGTCCTATTGGAGGAAACCATTCTTCAACAATTTATAATGTGAGGGAATTTTCTGGAAGACGTCCTGTTGAAGATCAAGTAGTACACTTGACAGCACCATTTAGGATTAAACCTTTGCCCGGAAGTCCCGTCATCCTAATAAGGAAATGGCTGATTCTGGGGTGATTGGGTGCAAGCTATTAATATTGCTGGCGTACACAATGAATGCCCATCACCAAATCTGCATGTGTTATGTGGGTAATTGTGTCTTGTAAATCATGATTATAAGCAAGAAGCATGGTTTATGGTCACATACTCTTTGCGTGATCAGCCTATGAAATCCGATCCCAAAGTATGGGACATGAGGACTTACCCTCATGCAGTGTGCCAGGCCCAGGCATCTTCCTTCTTAAGGTAACCCTTAGTCTTCCTTTGAAGATTGAAGGAATCAATTTAAAAAATGCTTCTTTACTTCTTATTTACGTGTGACTATAATCTTGGAATCTCTTGAGCTGGGTGGGAATCTTGCTTTGCAGCACAACACATTCTAAACTCCCTCCTCTTTTAATTCTCTGGTGTGAGAATTGGAGTGCCATTTAGGGTGCATTCTACGGAATGAACCACCTTCACCCATTGAGTGTTATGCTGTCTAGAAAGTTTCCTTTTCCTGCCTTGTTACATTGCTCCTTCCTAAAATCAATGCATGAGCTGCTCCAGAAAGGATTAGATCATAAATTATCAGTATGATTTACTACTGTTTTGAGTATCAATCTTCAAACAGACTTAGCAGAGTTTTTAAAAATAAAGAACCTACAAAAATATTGAAGGGGGGATATAGAGATTTCCCAGCCCTGCTTCCATGTGACGCAAACCCACTCACTCTGGAACACAGCCGTCATTTGTGCCATCTTCTTCCAACATCCAAATGTCGCCAGGCCCAAGGCCTCTGAAAGATTCCCATCCCTGGATTAAATGATTGTTGGAAGTATAGTTTTTATTTTGTTTTATTTAGGATTTGCAAGCCTGTTTTTCTTTCTGTCAGAAGCCTAGGTAACATATTGGCAAATTATTTCTGGAATTTCCCTTCCTTGGGAAAGCAATCAGCTACTACAAAACAAAGCAAAGCAAAGCAAAATAAAACAAAACATACAAGTAACCTCTAGCGGCAAGGACTGAACCATCAGGAACTTAATTTTAATTCAGCTATCCATGTTTTCTCTGAGAAAGCACTTTATTTCCTGTCAATTATTTAAGCAATTCCCTTTTGGAGGGGGATTTGAGATGCCATGAGTGAGTTTTTATCTGAAAGAGACCTGCTCCTTCCACGCATCTGCATAATGCTGGCTTTGAGGATCCACTTGCGAAGCATTAAGAGGAAGACCCAACCTTGCTCTTTTGGGGAAGAGTGTAAAGTATCTCAATTGAAGCCGGAGGGTGATGAGATCACAGACCTTGCAGGGAGTAACTGGAATTAAAAAGTTTCATGGTGATAGCTCACACATCTGTAACATGTATCATACTTATGTACCTCAAAGGAAAGTAGTGGTTCCTCAGACGCTGGCTGTGTATATTGACCTTTGGGGAAGCTCCATTCCTTATTAAATTAAATGTCATAAAACTTTATAGCTTACAGTGCTTCAGAGCAAAATTGCTGGCAATTAGCAGAATTAAAGGGTGAGCAAAATCTATGATAATGAAGACTCTCCTTCTCCTTTGTTAGTGTCTCCTAACGTATGCCTCCTCATCCCTTTTTTAAGTTATGTATAGGGTTGCATATTTCTGAAAAGTGCAGATGTCAACTGTGCTGGCTTCTCAGTTCTCCTATACATTTGCCCGATCCCTAAAATTTCTGATGGACCAAATGTCTCCTTCAGCCCTAAAATGAAAAGTCGTTTCACGCCTCCACTGTACACTGCCATCCTCAGTGCAGCTGAAGGAGCAGTTCAGGGAGTGAAAGTCTTCTGAGGGCTCAGCAGTTTTCCAGCTTAGCGGCTGCCTGATTGCCCGGCTTGGCTGGATTGCATTGTATCTGGTAAGTATGAATGAAAACAAAGGTAAAGGCGTTTGGAGAATAAGAACCGATAGCCTAGGTACGGCCATGTGGATTTAGCACACCCACCTTGCCCTTCTGACTGACTTGCATAAATAGGGTGCACGTGCTAAGCCAGTATTAGTGAAATGTAAATGCTTTTACTTTCTTTTAAAGTTCATATGTTGAAGGCAAAATAGCTTTATTGGTGTTGAGCCTAGCTCTTAACATTGCCTAATTTATTTTTAATGCTGTGTTTTATATTTTATCATTTTGTATTCTATTGTTACATTTTTACTGCAAGCCACCTTCCCATCTCTCTCTCTCTCTCTCTCTCTCTCCCATCTGTCCACGCATCCACCCACCATGGAAAGTATAAACTCAAATATTGCAACGGTCTCCAGTATTGGGACATAGTCCCACAAAGTATGTTGGATTTGCTAGTACTGTATGGGTATTTAACAGGGAATTCTTGAAAATTCTGGTACAGTACTCCAATGAGTCCAAGTAAATGTCATACACCATTAGTCAAATGTTTAGGCATATGCTTCAACAAAACGTAGCTGCAGAGCTAAAAGGTTATAGTATGTAGCAATGTCCACGAATTGTCGAAGATGAGGTTCTCAAAGGTTTCATCCATTTATTGCTCCTATAAAGTCTCCTGCCAGTGAAAGTCCATTGTTCGCATGCTTTGTTCTTGAACTTCCTGATAAGAGAATTTCTAAGAGAGCTAGAATGGAGACTTCTGATTCCACTTTATCCTATCTCCACAGCATTCAGTGTCAAGTGTATGAACAACGTCTTCTAATAGGTTGATTCCTCTGTAAGATGAAAGGCAAAGGAGCAAAAACATCTCTGGGTAGTGTGATATCTTACCAAAGGTCACATATTTGCATAAAAGAGAAATGCACTAATTGATATGGATAGACACAACCATAGGAAGAATGACTATGGTTTCAAAAGAATTGAGTGCATAAAGGGGAAGACAGTCCAGATGGCTTATGTGACATCTTCTGCTCACAATACTGCCCAGTTGCTTGCTACTGATGTCCAGGTCCAGTGCTTTGCTCTCTCTCACAGTCACGTTGCCTGTCCTCCTGATTCCCCAGAATGCTTCTGGACCCCAGGTGGAACTAGGTGGTGGGCAGATGGAGGCCAGTGTGTCCAGTTACTCCATTCCACGTCTGCAAAGAGAGTAGCTGACTCAGTGTCAGGAGGGCAAGTGAGAGGAGAGATTGGGGAGGGTGACCCAATGCAGATGGAAAATATAGATAGGACTGGTTACAACCCAACAGGTGGAAAGTGAGGAGACAGGCCTTGGGATGGTGGCACTCTATGAAGTAACAGGAGGGCTCTTAGGCAATCTGATGGAGACACAGGAGAAAACAGGAAAGTGTGTTTTGAGAGCATGAAGATAATTAGTTGGGGTGGAAGTGACCCAGAAGAGGCAAAAGAAAGGGGCTACCTGGATGAGGGGATTTGAGGTTCGTAATCAGTGATCCCAACTGAGAAACAATTGTGGGTTCAAAGAAGTGGGTTTGTGGTTTGTGGTTCAGATTTCACTTCTGTCTTTTATTTCACTTACTGGGCAGATTGCTTATTCTAACCTCCTCAGCTTGTCTTTCTGTGTAATTCTGGCAAGGCAAAACTGACCTCAGATTTGTGGCCTTGTATTCTGGGAACTTTGTTCACCTTTGTCACAGATTTGTGAACTTATAGCCTCAATTATTTGTTTTTCTATGTTTGTTGGTTTGTTTGACTGATTGATAGTCGAAAACCAGAAAAGCACAGGACATTGGGGTTCAAGAAATAGCATTCTATAGCAAAGATGTGACACCCCCCCCCCCCGCTTTGTAGTCAGAGTCATTGGCAAGTTTTTTGTCCTTTAGCCTCAGCAGTATACTTCTTTTTGTGAAATGGACGTTATGTGACCAGACACATCTGGCCAGGGCATCACAAAGAGGAAGGGGGCAGGGAGAAGGAAATGATGAAACGTATGATGTCATCACACAAACAATGCAACTTACACTCTTGCTTCAGACATTGGGACACAAGTACATTTGTGTGATAACGTCATCATGCATGTGTCACTATGGCATTATCCCAGCAACTATTTGGTGAAGGCGCCTATGATGCCATCTGCCCCTTGAAATAGATTTGGTGAAGGTTGCACAATGGAGAAGAGGGAACCAGAAGGCCATTCCTAATGAACGTGCGCTTGTGTTGCGTTAGCTGTAATTAATAAAAAGATCTGTTTTTCCTCACAAATATTTTGCATGTCATGAGATTTTTCATTATATCCTAATACTGTTATTAACTAAGAACGGTTGTCAGTTAGTTTCCAGGTTTTGTTCTCTTTGTTTTCTTAAAAGTGTGTGTGCGCGCACACGCACACGTGCCCAGAGCAGAGCAGAAGTGATGCTTGGGATTAAAAGTGCAAGTTCTCTTTCTCTCCCTCCCTCTTTCTCTACATATAAGGAGAGAGACAGAGAGAGGCAGATATACATATTCCTCACACTAAATGTGATTAGAAGATAGTATGGATTAATTGCTCTGCCAAATGTCATTCCCATGAATCAAATCTGTTTTGTGACATATGAGTGAAAGTATCTGAATGCTTCAAAGTCATTAAAAGCTATCTGCATAATTTTAAAAGCTGCTAAACATTGTTCTTATTTACATTGTGGGTTGGAAGGGAGAGGGGTGAAGGAGAGGGGATGTTGACTGTGCTAATGAGAACTTGAGTGACACATTTCTGTCAAATGCTAATTTTTACATCAACCCTTTGACAAGAGTGTTTGCAGCAAAAATTATGTTGTATTTAAAAACAGAGGGCCCAAACCTCTCCTCTCGGATCACTCTTCCACTCTCCCTCCCCCTTTCAGGCAAGATGCCCTGATTTTTAACTTCACATTTCTTTGGAAAGCACTGAAGGAAATATATAGCATGTCATATTTCTGCTCTTTTTCCTAACTTGTTCTCTGCCTCCTTATATTATTCAAATCTGCCTAGAGAAGCTAGGGCCTTTGGAGCAAAAAGTTCATAAAATAATAATAAGTCATCAAATAAGTTATCAAATAATAATTGTTGACCCAGCCCTACCATTGGGCAGTATGGAAGATCAGAGTTTGGGTTGTTGTAAAACAGTTGGCCTCTTATTTTGTTTATCATAGTTTCCTCCTGGGATTTTCTGCCTCAGGCACAAACCAGCATAGATGGGCCTTTTACTGGTGATTATGGATAGCTGCATTCTGGAAAATTAGCTTACCCGGGTGGGTGGGGACTGTAACTCCTAGAATCGCTAGTCTTTGGCCATAGTGGCTAGGAATTCTGGAAGTTGGATTACATAGTGGCGTCTGCTCAGGTTGGGAAAGGGTTGACTTAGGCCCAACAGTGTGTTCTGTTGAGAAAAGTGATCTCAAGCAGAAGTCTCTTTCTCAAGCCTCTCATTTGCAAGTGTCTTTTTTCAAAACAAACAAAACAAGAGATAGCAGGGAATGGACCTGGCTTTCTCCCTTCTAGACATGTGATCTTAAGTTATGGCCCTGTTGTTCTGTCCTGTTGTTCACTTGAAAAGGATTAAAGGATTCTCTGGATTCTGGTAGGGGTTTTCCCAGCCCTAGCTTTTTAGCAAAATGGTGCTGGGCAAGTTCATTGGCAGGTTTGAGAATGCGTGTATGAGAGAAGGGAAGTTTTCACGATGCTGCAGTTCAGACTGTAGAAGAATTCTACCACAAATGATGCTGAAAGCTAGTTTGGATTTTCTATTCTTATCTGACTTTGCAGTACAACTAATACTAGCATT